>OX439483.1:319172523-320457523 GCA_949320155.1 Melangyna quadrimaculata | reverse complement strand
AAAGCGGTAACTTGGAAATTCCATAGGAATTTCACAAATTATAAGAATGGACTGCAAAAATGGGTATAAAAAAATGCGTCACTTGATTGAGGCCACTTGAAAAATCTTATAAAAAAAGAACAAAACTATAAAAATTTTTACTTTTATTTCTTTTTAAGCATTAGAGTATTCAGCCTTATAGCCAATTCAAGGGGAGATTTCTCCCTCAGATTGAGTCTTTTTCAAAGGAGTCAAAAACCTATTTTTGCTTCATAAAAGTGATTTTTTTCTAGGAAAATGTCATCAATGTCCCCACCAGAAATATGTTTATCTTTTACTTTTTCGAAAATGGTTAACAATAAATTGGTAAATATCACACTTGGGAAAAAATCCGGGTGAGAAAATCCGAGGGAAATTTTGTTCCCGATAAGGCCGATTATGGTTTTGTCAATTAATAATGAGTATGACCGCCATTTTTTGAAATTAGCTCTTTAAGACGGTTTGGAATTAAATCATACAGTTTTTTGGAATAATCCAGTGAAATCTGGCTCCAGGCATCACAGTTACCTTCGACCAAGACGTCCTTATCCCCAAACTGTCTACCAGCATCAGAAACTTTTCGAGATAGCCAGGCCCAAACGTTTTCGATGATGTTTAAGTCCGGTGAATAGGACGGCCATGGTAAGAGTCCAACGTTTTTCGACAGAATCCAGCTTCAAGCTATCCTGGAAGTATGGATAGGGGCATTGTCTTATTGGAATATCCAAGATAAAGGTTCAAGAATATTCTTTAGCTGTGGAAATACCCGTTACAGCAGGCATTTATAACTATTTCCGTTCATTGTTGTATTTATAAATTCCAATTCATTGCCTGGTGGCGCATTAAGTCTAGTTTGCCTGGTGCCGTATTTTGTTTAGTTTGCCTGGTGGCACCACTGATCTCTGAGATCGGCGGGTGGCACCCATTTAGTTCAGTTTTGCCTGGCGGCACTTTAGATATTTTTGCCTGGTTGCGATCCATTTAGTTTAGTTTAGCTTGGTAGCACTTTATAAGTTTAGTATATATTTTTGATATTTAATTTAGTCAGTTTAGATTTAGGAGATTTAGATTAAGTATTTGGAGTTTCTCATTAGGAGAATCTTCAAAGTTCTTTTGTAAAATATAATTACATATTTGGTTTAGATTAAGTTACATAAAGTTTTGTTTTTGAGCTTACCGATGAGTAGAAAGTTTTATAATAGGAGATTATCGATTCCGACTGCACGTGATTTAAGGCGTAGAGCGCGAAACAATATGATTAAAAATAGTGACAATAACGTCAATAGGAATACCAACAACCATTCCAACGCCGGAACATCGAGACACGATGAGGAGGAACATGATGATACGAATGTTCAAGAAGAACTAGTAGAGCTAGATCCAACACGTAGTTCAAGTCGCAATGAAGGACGCGATTCTTTCGACGCGAGTCAGTTCGACAATAACATTCAGGAAGTTATTAAGGCAACAGTAGGATTAAACAGAACATAAAATCATAGATTTATTCGTGAGGAGTTAGCTCGAAACCAAGCTAAGATCTTAGAGCAAGTAGCCAGTGTAATAAGCAGCTCAATCTCACAGGCCTTACACACCACTCAACCTACAGCGCCAGAACACCAGCCCCTCGACAGAGTGTAAATATTTTATATCCTGTCCCTACTCATACCCAACCTATTCAAATGCAAACGCATCCTATTGAACCAGTCGTTCATCCTCTCGATATGGCACGAGGTTCCAACGTGGACAATTTTCTGACACAATTGGGTCAAAGGAATTTAAACGATTCGCCAGCCACGACTCATCAACCTGCATTTTCACCAGCCAGTTCACAAAACAGATATCCACACTATCACAAGTGGGGAATTCAATTTAAGAGTAAAGAGATGTCAGTAGATGACTTCTTGTTTATTTTGGAAAAGATGAAAAACAGTCACAACGCATCTTGCGAATAGGTTAATATTAACTTCTATCACTTTTTGGGTGAATCCGAGACAAGTTGGTACTGGATGTATTTGAAGGCCAATCCTATTGCATCTTGGGCTCAACTCAAGGTGGCCTAACTGGAACAGTATCGAAGTTTGGAGACTGACTATGAATTATCCAGGAAGATGTCTTACAGAAGGCAAGGATCAAACGAAAGTTTTGGTGACTTTTATAATAGTCATTTGAAAATCAATTCAAGATTGAAGGTACCAAAACCATCTCGCGAAATCGGCGATATAGTGAAGCCAAGTGTGAAGAGACGTATGGGAGAGTTACTTATAACTTTCAATAAGAATAGTTTAGGAGAGTTAATGTATGTTTGTAGATCTATTGAGAAGTATTTCAACAATAACCAGTCTGTTAGTTTCAAACAACAACCAACGTCTTTTGACAGACCAATTTGATGACAAGTTAATGAGTTAGACCAATTAATTATTGAACCAGCTATAACGGAACCAGCCAACGGAATTGAAGCTTTCCATAGGGATGAAAAAGTTCGATGCTGGAACTGTAAGGGCGTGGGTCACTTATTCAGCGAATGCACAGATCCTCGACGAAGATTGTTTTGTTACAAATGCGGTAGAACAGAAACGGTAACTCCCAAATGTCCAAATTGCTCGGGAAACTCTCGAACGAGCAATTTCTCTCCCGAGGAAAAAATTGTGAAGAAGGAGTACTCGGAAAAGTAGGAAACCCGCAAACACCTATTCTCTCGATATTGAAAAACGAAAGCAAAGTCAACGAGAAATCCGAATCCAACTTAAATGATAATACCAAACAACATCCTTTTCAAAAACCCATTCAAGAACGGCAGATCCAATATTTGAAAGCACGTAAGCGTATTTTCACATTTCCCTGTCGCTCTTTAAAAATAAGAAAATTGAGAAAAAGAATTAAACTAAAGGAGAAACTACACAAGCAAATTTCAGCAAACACATTGAAAAACAATGCTGTAGATCCTCATCCGTATGTGACGGTGGATATTTTTGATAAAAGCTACTTAGGTCTTTTAGACTCTGGAGCTAGTCTATGGAGTTCGCCTGTCGTATTGGTACGAAAACCAGGTAAGAACCGCATGTGCTTGGACTTTCGGAAAGTGAACTCCGTAACGAAAAAGAATGCGAGTCCAATTCCTCAGATAGAGGGATTGTTAACCCGCCTTTTAGAGACATATTTCATCTCGATTGTGGATCTGAAAGACGCGTACTGGAAGATACCGCTCGAGCAAATTTCAAGGGAGAAAACTGCGGTCACTGTCCCCGGTCGACCGCTTTACCAATTTAAGCTGATGCCGTTCGGTCTCTCGAACGCCGCTCAATGTTTATCGTGTCTCATGAACTTGGTGATCCCATCGAGATAGAGTTTTTGTCTACTTAGACGATCAGTTAGTAATATCGAAAACATTCCAAGAACATATGGAAATACTAGGAACCGTAGCAAAAAAGTTATTGGAGGCAGGCTTGACTATCAACGTCGAGAAATCATAGTTCTGTTTTCAAGAACTCCAGTTCCTCGGGTACGTAGTAGGACCAGGTTGCTTGAAGGCTGACCCGAAGAAAATTTCAGCGATTGTAGAGTTCCCTGTACCAACGTCCACATGTCAAGTACGTCGATTTGTCGGCATAGCTGGATGGTACAGGAGGTTTATTGAAAATTTTTCTGGAGTAGCTAGTCCTATGACGGATACTCTAAGAAAAGGGAGCAAATTCGAATTTAGTGAGGAAGCTTCAAAAAGTTTCTAAGCCATAAAAAGGGCATTAACATCAGCTACGGTTCTCATTAACCCTGACTTCCCTAAAGAGTTTGTCATTTTATGCGATGCGTCAAATACTGGAATAGCATGCGTGTTATGTCAAGTTGACGAGACAGGTGCAGAAAAACCTATATATTATTATTCGCAAAAATTGAACAATGCGCAAAGAAATTACACCGTCACCGAGCGAGAGTGTTTGGTGGCAGTGAAAGGTATTTATAAAGTCAGACCATACGTGGAGGGATATCGTATATCGATTTCGAGTTACCACCGATCACGCGAACCTGAAGTGGCTCATGAGTTTGAGGGATCCCACGGGACGTTTAGCGCGCTGGAGTCTCAAACTACAAGGATTTGATTTGGGGATTGAACAGCGGAAGGGTACTTTGAATGTTGTACCTGATGCGTTATCTCGAACATTTGAGGTAGAGGCTCTACATTCTGAAGTAGTCCAACCGAGGTCTTTGTCAACGAATCCGACTGAAGTGTTACACGTCGATTTGGAAGATCCGGCTTTTAAGTCGGAAGAATCTCCAAATCGCAGAACACATCAGAAACAATAAAGAACGTTTTCCTGATCTCCGTGTTACGGATGGTTTCGTATACAATAAGGTCTGATATACGACAGGAAACCCTTCTCAAGACGATTCCGTCTGGAAGTTATGGATTCCGACCGCGCTGACGGAACGGACGATCGTTTAGGCTCATGTTAAAAATCTTTATCGACTCCGCCAACAATTTTTCTGGCCTTCCATGGCTTTACAAGTCAAACACTTTATCGGCCAGTGTGAAAAATGTAAAACGACTAAAGCATCAAATACAATTTTGAGGACGGAGATGAGAGACGCATATGTAGTTGAAAGACCATTTCAACGTATGTACGTGGATTTTCTCGGACCCTACCCAACATGTAGTAATAGCGTTAGATCAACTTACCAAATTTATGTTTATCAAACCTTTGAAGAAAGCCCATTTTAATGAGGTGATAAAATGTTTGAGAGATGAGAATTTCCTCATGCATGGAGTCCCGGAAAGTTTGTTGTCGGCCAACGGTTTACAATTTCTTAGTAAAGATTTTTAGAAGATGATCGATATGTTTGGTATCAAACAAACTCGCACCGCGACATACTCTCCTCAGGCAAATGCAAGCGAAAGAGTAAATCGTTTTTTGTTTTGTCTGCCATACACTTATCTTCCATAGGTAGTGCCTTACGTACTTCAGTACACTCGGTATTGGGCATGTCCCCATACGAAGCTCTAAACGGACAAAGAATGATAGAGCACGGTGCCGATTACGAACTACTGGAAAAACTTGGTAATATAAATAACTCTGAAATTGATTGGTTACCTAAAACAGCAAAGATGAACATTTTACATACTCATTTAAAAGCAGTACTCGATAATGCCCATGAGCAGTATAGGCAAACTTACAACCTCAGGAGCAAAGTCGTGAATTTTAATGTAGGAGACATAATCTTCAAGAGAAATTTCGTGCTCAGCGATGCGACAAAGCACAGAAGCGCTAAGTTGTGTCCGAAATTCCTCAAAGTTATGGAAGTTAAAACCATCGGAAACAATCTGCATAAGGTCAAAGATGAGAAGGGATTTGAATCAATCGTCCACACGAAACACTTTAGAAAATAATGTAATTAAACAAACACAATATTGCCCGGCGACAGCTGTGCATGAGACTCTTCTGAGCAAACTAGAAAATACAATAGAACGACAAGAATTTAGCTTATTGCTATTCCTTTTCATGTTCGTTGGAAGAGTCAGGGACTAGTCCAAAGAACAAGTTGTGTAGGGAAAAGCTTAACGAACAAAGTCGAAATTAAAGACGAGAGACACTTTTAAAACTCAAATCCGAGAAAAAGTCAAACTGAACCATAATTGACTGTCGCAAAATATTTTTTAAGTTCTGTAGAAATTTATAATGTGTTCTCGCCTTGCAATTCATTAATATATTGCTAAACCTTCCAACTGTTATAATTTTCCGAATAAGAGCAATCAAATAGACAAGTCTAGTTGTGTTTATTTGATGTTCGAAAATTAGAACAGATCCTTTTGACTCATTTCCAAACATTCCATGTAGCTCTAGTCTAGTCTGTTCTGAAATTGAAGTGGTCGACTCGACACATTCCTTTTAGTGTCTGGCCGCCGGTGGCGACGTAGTCACATCAACGCAATAAATCCCAATTGGGAGAAAAATCCATTTTTGGTGAGTTAATCCGTAATTCCTTAATAACCATTTTAGTAATTCTTGAAAGAGAAAAGTAAACGCAAGAAATCGTTTAATTCTCTTGTCTTTCGGTTGTGTTTTTAACGAAATATAAAGGTGGAGAAAAACCAATTTTACTTGCAACGAGCCACCAGAATCATGTATTTAAGGACCATGATATGGCGACGAAAATTCCTCCGACCGGAGAATATACAGGGTGTTCCTTAATTCGTCAATAGTATTTTAGGCTATGATTCTTGGGTGTATTCTAAGAAAAAAATTGTTCTACAGTAAGGGCCTATCTCCAATTTTGATATCATTTATCAGGGATTTAAGAAAAGTCTTATTTTGGTGTACCCTGACCCATATATTGTAGTAACCCGTAGCGTAATGGTAAGTGCGTTCGACTGTCACGCTGGAGATCTGGGTTCGCTACCCAGCCTCGTCCACCTAAAAACTAAAAAGTTTTTTTTCAGGGCTACTGCCTCTTGCGAGGAATTGACAAATCCTCCAAGAGTATCACTTGTCACGAAAAAGTGCTTCCCGTCTAGCCGTTCGGGTTCGGCTTAAAATTGTAGATCCCTTCCATTCCTGTCGATAGGCGCACACAGGAATGGTTGCGAGTTGTTAGTCACTAGGCCCTGGTTCTTCATGAGCCGTTGTGCCACCCGATTTATTTATTTTTTTTTTTTTTGACCCGTATTAAGGGTAATTGCGCTGTTAATAATAATGATAGAAACTTCGTTTAGGCCTTTATTTTTAGTAAAAATACCAGCCTCTGTATCTGCGTTTATATCTTTACATCTTTTCCCAGTCTTAAGATATTTAGTTTTTAGCCTGTTTCATTTTTCCTGCCCATGCTAAAGTTTTGACTTTGGGGTCAATTTTCTCCAAAAAATGCGTAATCAACATTATGTTTTAATAATTTTGTTGAATGTATGTAACAATACTAAAAATGAAAGTCAGTGACAAGTTTGCCGAAAAACCCATAGATCGATAGATTTTACGATAGTTTGGAAAAACAGCGGCAGGTAAAATTTAAAAAAAACATGTTTTTTTAGCTTTAAGCTCGAAAATCTATGAACAAAAATTATTTGTATGGTTTAAGATAATTAAAATAAATAATAAAAATAAATAAAAGGCCTAACCGAAGTTTCTATTATTATTACTAACAGCGCAATTACCATTAACATGGGTCAGGGTACACCAAAATATGACTTTTCTTAAATCCCCGATATATTATATCAAAATTGGAGATAGCCCTTACTGTAAAACAATATTTTTCTTAGAATACACCCAAGAATCATGCCTTAAAATACTACTGACGAATCAACGGAAATCCTGTATAAAGTTCCAGTTTCATCAAGTATAAATCCTTGATAATTAAGGTAAGAATTTTGCATAACAACCTAGTTTTTGCCAAAATATTTTCCATGAGGAATACCCACAATAATGTAGAAGTTTAGTAATTGAATCTCAGTGCAGTGAGAAGGTACTGATTAGTTTATTTAATTCTCTAAACAGGTACTTTTATTTGCGCGAGGTATTCAAGACAATTCAAGAAACAAAGTCAAGACGTTATCCAAAGTAATAAGCAAATAAATTAAGAAAAGCAGAACGAAATCTGTTACAAAAAGCATCAAGAAACATCGTATTCGAGGAAGGTGCCTTCAGGGTTACAAACCTCGTCGGACTTCCGCAATCACGTGGCCACACGCCACATTTTAAATAGACACCACATTTTAAACAGCCACCACAATTTTCTATGCCACATTTTTTTTATGCTTTTTCAACCTCAAAGTTAATCCAAATCGATCAATCGACATCACTAGTCGTGCGATTGAGATTCAGAAATCTTTATTTGTGAAGTTCAGTGAAGTTCTTTTTTCTGAAACCAAGATAAAAGTCATATTAATGGTTCATTGCCATAAAGGTAGAAGTCCATAATTTCCCGTAAAAGCGTATTCGATGTCAGTAGGGCTGGGATTTCCATGCAAATGCATGTTTTTTCTCACAACATTAAGAAGCCTTAGACCAAATTATCTTCACGAATCATGAAATTTCCTTTAAAATGGCATTTAATCGTTAGTGCATATTTTGCATATTGTATGCAAAATGCATATTTTCATAATAAATGCATATTTTAGGCGCATATTTTCATATTATTCGTGCTTATTATGGAAACAAAATATTTTTAAAGGCACCAAAGTCGAATTGATTTGTTTAAAGGCGAATTTCTTCAACACCTCTTCCAGCCCAGCCTAATATTTACTAGGTGTGGAACGTGGCTAGAAGCAATTACGTATCATTTCAACGATGGTGATGCCATCGCAATTAAAAAAGCAAAAGAAATATTGACTCAACCCCTGCCTAAAATTTTAAATTGTATTTATTTGCTCAAACTATAGTTTTCTATGTGGCACAATCACATAGCTTGAAGGTAGGAGCACATGCAAAATCAAATCGATTAAGTTGATGAAACATTTGCAAAATCATCATTTGAAAGTCAACAGTCAAGAGTTAAGAAACCAAAATTCATGTCAAAACATCACATGTATAGTATAAAGTGTAAATTATAGTAGGAAAACAAGTCAGAGTAAAAATTTTCATAACAAAATAAAAATAACATTTAGTATTTATATTTACTAACCTAAAAGTAAGATTTCTTCAAAGAAAAGAATAAGATCAGATAAAAAGGTATTCTTTCATTTTCTTTTTGAATCTCATTATCAATCTTAGAAAAAAAGTATAACGAGAATCATTTACCTGGCTGGTATCAGATTCGAAGTTTTGATTGAAGAAAGCAGAAAAGTCATTTCAGTCGAGAAGGAGTATTCTTTCTTTTGAGATAAGTACGGTGTATACTATTTTTGTTCAAGCAAGAGTAAAATCAATGTGAATTTTTATACTCGAAGGAAGATAAATTTTTCCAGTTTAAAGTTAACATCAATTTACCGAATATATTGTTATATTTTTCCATGGGGTCGCAATTAAAACTTATTTCCTTTATACAAACTGAAACTGCAATTAATTCACAAAATAAAACGCTTTTTATTTAAAATACATTTTCTTCTAATACTTTTTATTACAACCAAGCACAAGTATGCAACTCTTTATTTGTATTTACACGACACCGATTCGTTCACTGTTAAAATCTAACTCTACTTTATGGACATATCTTAAAGTACAGTGATACGATTTTTATGATTGAAAAAAAACAAGTTTAAGAAACTTAAATTTATTTATCTTAATGATAGATAGAGTTAAGTAACCTACAGCGTTCGAACTGAATAGACGTGTCTTTGGTCTTAGTTCTTCTTTTGCCTTGCTTATCAATTAATAAATCTTTAAATTGTTTTAAATGTAATAATGTAATAAATAAACAATAACTCTATTTCGTGTAGAGTATGCTTATTAAATTTTCATGTATTATGTAATCAGGGAAATCGGTTGAAACGGCACTACATACTTTGGTACGCACCATCGAATACTCCCTCCACCATAAAGAATATACAATGGTTGCTTTTCGAGATATAGAAGGCGCTTTTAATAATGTTGACACATCTGCAATCGCATCTGCACTGTCATGTGCATGTCTGAAGGTAGACAGTTCGCTTGGTGAACTGATGAATCAAATGCTGACAAGCAGGATTATCAACTCAAAACTGGGCGACTTCTCTGCAAAAATATCGGTCAGTAGAGGTACGCTGCAAGGCGGTGTCCTATTTCGCTTCTCTAGAACTTGGTAGTAAATGAACTGCTGACAAGCCTGGAAGCGGAGAGCTACAGAATGATTGCCTATGCAGACGATGTTGCTATCGCAGAATTAGGTAAGCATCCTATTGTCTTAAAGGATCTCTTACAAAATGCCTTAAACAAGCTAATAAACTGGGCAGAACGGTGTGGACTGGGTGTCAACCCCCACAAAACTGAACTTGTCCTCTTCTCCAGGAAATATAAAATTCCACACATAGAGTAGTAGCCCGTAGCGTAATGGTTAGTGCGTTCGACTGTCACGCTGGAGGTCTGGGATCGCTTCCCAGCCTCGTCCACCTAAAAACTAAAAAGTTTTTTTTCAGGGCTACTGCCTCTCGCGAGGAATTGACAAATCCTTCAAGAGTATCACTTGTCACGAATAAGTGCTTCTCGTCTAGCCGCTCGAAATCGACATAAAATTGTAGGTCCCTTCCATTCCTGTCGTAAGGCGCACACAGGAATGGTTGCGAGTTGTTAGTCACTAGGCCCTGGTTCTTCATGAGCCGTTGTGCCACCCGATTTATTTTTTTTATTTTTTACACATAGATCCTCCCACCATTAAAGGAATTCCACTAACATTCTCCGACAAAGCTAAACATCTGGGTCTTATTTTAGATAAGAAGTTAAGTTGGAAACCTAATATAGAAGAAAGAGTCAAGAAAGCCACAGTAGCATTCTTCTCTTGCAAAAAAGCCATTGGAAGTAAATGGGGACTCCAACCCCGTATTACTCACTGGCTATACACCTCGGTAATAAGACCGATTTTAAGATACAGTATGGTGGACAGCTCTAGATAAAGGGGTTAACCACGATAAACTTAGTAAAGTCCAAAGATCAGTGTGCATGTGTATAAATGGAGCACTTCGTTCTACTCCCTCCGCGGCACTGGACACTCTTCTTCATCTGACACCCCTCGATATATTTAGTAAACATACGGCAGCAAGTACGTTCATTCGTCTAAAAGCCTCTTCACAGTGGACCAATAATGAAATAGGCCACTCAGCTATAGTGAACTCATGCAGATCACTTCCACGTATAATTGACTGCACCATCCCACAATTCCGTTTCGATAAAAATTTTCAAGTTGCCATACCTTCCAGATCCACATGGGAGGATGTGACATTTTTGGAAGACGAATCGATTCATTCCTATATGGACGACTCAAAAACCGATGATGGGGATGGTGGATATAGATGTGGGAAAGACTAAAGTTAAGTCTCTCATTTCGTCTTCCAGACCATTGCAGCGTGTTCCAGGCAGAACTTTTGGCGATAAAGGAAGTTTTATCTTGGCTCAAGAAAAATGTGATATCGACTTCTGATATCCGCATCTTCTCAGACAGTCAAGCTGCCATAAAATCTCTCGACTGTATCCCTACAAACTCTATAACAGCCCTAAACTGTCGATCATCTTTTATAGAGATGGCACAGCAGTTCAATATTCTCCTTTGTTGGGTGCCGGGCCATAGGGACATTCCGGGTAATTGTAAAGCTGATGAACTCGCCAAATGTGGAACCAGACTACCTATTTTACCTGAAAAGGTAAATATCGGTATGCCTAAAGCTACATGCAAATTTTTGCTGAAGCAAGGTGCTTTAAGGAGAACAAACCTTAGGTGGAACAACTTAACCACTTGCCTGGCGAAAAAACAGATCTGGCCTACGCTAGATGTGAGGCGCTCTAAGTGTTTGATATCTTTGAACAGATTGCATATCAGCTCCGTATTTGGTGTCATAACCGGGCACTGTCTTATAGGCAAGCACGCAAAGCGGCTTGGAGTTTTCGCAAACGACTTTTGCAGAAGCTGTATGGACGAGGAGGAGGAAGAATCTGTTCCTCATCTTCTCTGCACATGCCCTGCCCTATCCCAAAGACGTAGGCTCCATCTCGGAGACTTCTTTTTCAATGATCCTAGTGATCTGACAAACATAGACATAAGTAGTCTTGCACGCTTTATAAGAAGCTCCAACTGGTTTTAACGAGGGGGTAGAAAATCTTTCAAGATTCACGTGGTATCACAACGGACCAACTTATGGTCTAAGTGTGTCAGTTCTTGCTGGCAGCCACTTCAACCTAACCTAACCTATGTACTTTAATTTGTGAAAATGTGTTGGAGGTGATTAGATCAAATCAAAATTTATTTTGGAAGTCTGACAATTGCAAACATTATTCTTTCCCGTTGTTCTCATATGCTCATATACAAAAGGTGCTGAGTTAAAGATTAAATATTGCAATGTAGAAATCTCTCTAATTGTGGATAGTTTAAAGTACATACAAGCAAAATTGAACACTAATTCTCCGAAACTTGGTGCTGATAGAATCACACGTGCAAAAAAGAGTAAAGATAACATCAAAGCACCATTGAACTTATTAACACCGAAAGTGCATACTTCTTTTTCTCCTAACGTAGCTGCTAGATCAAATATAAAAAACTTAAATAAGTCTTCCCTTTTCCCTCTTTCAAGAGGTATACCAACAAATAGTAAAAAGAAATGATGGAAAGAAAGGGACTATAACCAAAGCCATTGAGAATGTCCTCAAAAAAAAAAACAAAATAACAAGTCATCGTAAGTCGATTGTAAACGAAACTGCAACTATGGATAATGTCAATGTCTCTTCTATTGGTACTGTTGGGGGCTGTGAAGGGACAATCAAGATGTACGCGCTCATGGTACAGTTGATGCACTTGCTGTCCGAATCTGAAAAAAACAAATGTTGTTGCTGTTGCTAATTCAAATGACTCTCCTGTTGCTGAGGTGGGTGGTTCTGGTAGGGGGATGAATTGGTGTTCACTCACAACTCAGCTGTTGCGGACTTGCTGCCTAAAGTCAAGGTGGATGCAGGAAATGTTGCTGACGATGCTTTTAGTCACATAGCTAATGTTCCTGCAAAAGTGGATGTTATTAAAGGTGCTGCTGCTGTTGTTGAATACGATGATGCTAATGATAATGACATTCATTCACGACGATCAAAAACTATTATCTGCAACAGTGTATGCGAAGTTAAAGGAATTTTTGTTGCAAAGAAACTTGAATGGTTCCATTTATCTAGTCTTCTGTCAACAACCACATTTCAAGCCATTATTGAGTATGCTGCTCTCAAGCTTAATATAGATAAATCTCAGATTGCTTGCTACAAGTTGATCCCAGGTAACCAAGACATTGAGACAGTCCGAACCGTAAGCTTTAAGATCGGAGTTCCTCTCGAGTGTGGAACTGCAGTCTTCGCTCGTAGTTTTTGCCCCGAAGGGGTACGAGTTAGATATTTTAAACACAACCAAAAATCTTGAAACTCCTATTATCCAATAACCTATTATTATAGTTGAGCAAAAAATATCTTATGCTAGTGATGATAATACATTTTGTATTTATTATCAGAATGCTGGTGGGATGAGGACAAAAATTGATACATTTTATGCTGCTGTTGCTGACAATAGTTATCCTGTTTTCACCGTAACTGAGACATGGTTAACCCAGTAATGTTTTCGTCTGAACTTTTTTCCAGTAACTACCAGGTATACAGAAGGGATAGATATAAGGATAGTAAAAATAGAGGTGGAGGCGTTCTTTTATCTGTGAGTTCTAAGCTCATAAGCTTTCAAATATCTTTATTAAATGAAAATATTGAACAAATAGGGTAAGACACCCAGCGACCGACACCCTTAAAAGAAATTTTGAGTTTGAAAATTCATAACTTTTCTTCCCCTGCATCGATTTTAATGTTTTTTATATATTTTTATACTGTTAGTTATTTTCTGTGATAATATTAAAGAAAAAAATATGTAAGAAATTCCAAAAATAAATAAAACACAAAATTGTAGTACCTTACCACTTTTTTAGTTACGGACACCTTATTTTCAGTAGTCGACACCCTAAAATATTAGTTATGGAAACCCTTTTTTGTAGGCTTTTCACACTAAACTATAAAAGGGTTTTCGGCAAGAAGTTTACATAAACTCGAAAAGCGCTAAAATTTACAAGTTTTAATTTGACATTTCAATTGTTTTGACACCCAGCTGCATCCACTTAAAAAAAAAAATCGCAGCGCAAAGTAAAACGCACAAATAGGAAAATGTTTTATGTAAAACTAAAAGAGAATTTACAAGTTTTGTAATTTAAAAATGGGAATGTAATGAATCCTAACTCATGAAATTTAAATTATTTCGTAAGCGAACCGGCTTGCGTAGTCGTACGTTTGATCAAAATTTGTGGTTCACAAAAAACTTGTTTTTTATCTAAAATTGTTTATCACCAAAACCGATGTTTTCGTGCGAACCTCTTTTTGAAAATGTGAAAGTGTGAAAAAAAGGTATGTATTTTTGTTTAAAAAATAAGATAAATAAATATTAATATACACAAAAACATAAAAACATACATTCGATACATATTAAAGAAATCTAAACTCTATACATACATATAACACAAACCCTTATTGCGGGATTGTTATAAACTTGCTATGTGATAGACCGGTCTACAGTGGTTTTGTTGCCCTAGATATAAGATTGATTTTGGATATATTTATACTCACAATTCATGAAACTATCAATGATTTTGTCAAATTTGCTCTCACCCTCCCACTCACTTCCACTGGTAGACTGTCCCGATTTCTGTGAATTTGGCAACATCATTGTTTCTGAGGGCATGCGAATTACCTTTGAAATGTGAATAGGCCGAGGGAGTGAGGATCACGTGATGTTTGTATGTGCGAAAAAGTTGCGCAGAAGCCTAATCATGACTTTGAAAATAAATTTTATTACTAACAAGCCGATAATTGTTCAAAATATAAGATATGTAAAAATCATAAAAACAAGAGCACATTCAGTAATTTCATGAATATATTCGTAATTTGGAAACTTAAAAACAAAAAAAATTGGCAAATATATCCAGGGCAACACAATGTTTTTTTTTTTGTAGAGCTGTGTTATAGTTAGCTAGTTACTGAATTAAATTATTACAAAAAAGTTAATACTACAAACAAAATTAATAAAATTTGAATTTTAATTATAGTTAGTTACTGAATTAAAAATATTAACAAATAATACAATAAACCAATACCTTTATACATCATAAGCAAAGTAATCTACATATGCCATTTTTTTGACATTCCCCCCTTAACCGCATCTAAAGCATTTTGCTAATATTTTTCTTTAAACTGCTTCAGCCTTGTATTGGCATTTTGAAATAAAATCCTGAATAATATTGAGAAGCAGTCCAAAATTTAAAAATAATGCTTTATTAGCGAAATAAAAAGCGGTTTGAAAATAATGGCAGACAAAAAGAAAGAAAAAACTGGTGTCCGTAACTAACATCATCAAAAACGTCCAATCGAGCCAGTAATAGACACCCCTGTCGGTCACTGAATTTATTCAACATTAAATTTTAGTTATAAGCACCCCGCGTTAAATTAAGTTATTTTATTATTTTAATAAAAACAAACTAACAAATAGATCCGATAATTATTGCTCTCAAATGATATGCCCTGCCCACTTCTGTACAAAACTCGGATATATTAATAAAATACTGATTTATACTAACGTGTTTCTTAGGGAATTCACAAGTTTTCTTGGGTCTACAGAGGTTATTCATTTATTTCTTTTATTAAACATCAACGAATAACTACATACAAAATACCAACTCAAATCTTTTCTTATGATATTTGCATGCCTTAACACGTTAAAAATAACGTCGACAGCATCCAGCAACAGGAGAAACCTTAGCAAAATGAAAAAATAATGATAGGTGACCATAAATGGGGAGGGTGTCGGTCACTGGGTAGTTTACCCCATGTGTAAAAATTGAATTACCTTATGCTTGTGTAAATTTATATATCTTTGTGTCGTATATTCCACTTGGTAGCTATATAATAACCAGTGTTGCCGTTTTGACCTGTTTCATGTCAAATTTGACAAGATTTCATCGCTCTTGACATGAAATGAAATACAAATCTTGTCAAAAGTGTTTTGACTTGTTTATTGACTTTATTCAATAACTCAATATGCAACTTAAGTTTTTGTAAAATATTTTAAAATACATTTCAACTTCAGTGTAGGCCTAACAATTCGCAAACAGATCAGGATGCTTTCTGTCGACACATGCCTTCACCAAAACAAAAGCTCATTGCTTCCAATTCTGGAAGAGATAAAAGTTGAGCCTGATTCAAAAGAAAAGATTTCAAGCCAGTGGAGCAATCTTTGTTTCATAAAATGGAAAAACATAAAAGAGACAGTGCCGAAGAGAGGGCGTAGTTTTTTATATCAATATTGGATTTGTCAATTTCCAATGCAGAAGTAGAAAGAAGTTTAAGTCAATTAAATTTGATAAAAACGAAACAAAGAAACAGAATGCAGCTGTTGTTAACCAGAGCTGTAAGGTAATTAAATATAATGTAACTTAAGTACTACTTAAGTACAATTCCTTGGTACTTAAAATTTTTAAGTAGGAATATAATTCCTCGGTACTTGTACTTGAAAATTTTAAGTACCAGTACCGCGGAATTTTACTTGTACTTAAATTCTACTAAGGAATTTAAAAAAATTGTATTCATTACTTTAGTAATTAAATACTGTACTTAAATACTTTTTCAAATACTTTTATTTCCTTTAGTACCTACTTATAATTCCCTTTAAATTCCTTTTGTAAAAAAATATAAGAAAAACAAAAGGAATTAAAGATAATCAAAAGGAATTAAAAGTACTTAAGGAATTAAAAATATTTCAAAAAGTATTTAAGTACAGTATTTAATTACTAAAGTAGTGAATACAAAATTTTTTAAATTCCTTTGTGGAGTTTAAGTAAAAGTACAATTCTTCGGTACTGGTACTCAAAATTTTAAAGTACAAGTACCGAGGAATTGTACTTGTACTTAAAAATTTTAGTACCAAGGAATTGAACTTGTACTTAAGCTTAAATTATACAGGTCTGTTGTTAACTAATTCTCTTTAGAGGGTAAGAAATCATTTGCGCAATAAAAATTGTTCCAATAACTTTGGAATTCCTGTAGAAGTAAACAAAAAAGTTGGAACATATGCTATATACAAAAATATAGATATAACCAATGAAATTGAATGTGATAGCTAAGATTTTGAAGATCTTTAACTTAATGTACCTTAACTTAAGTACCTATGTACCGTTGACTTGAAGTTGAAATACTTTATGTTTTGTTTATTATTAATAAAATGTATTTATGTTATCATTAATATTTGGTATTTTGATATTTGACTTTTTTTTTGACTAGAAACAAAATTTTCAAATATTTGAAAAAAAAATTTTTTTTTGACTTGATTTGGAAGAGACTTTATTTGGAATTTCGACTTGGCAGCACTGATAATAACATATTCTTTACATTTACAAAATATAAAAAAGTGTTTGATGTTCTTGAAAAAAATTCGTATTTAGTTGTATTGGGAGATTTTAATCTCTCTCAAATTGTTGCGGTAAATTTTACCACAACAAGTTTCACTGGCCTATGTCTTTATTCATAATCCATGTAACATTTATTTTCCGTTGTGGCTCCAAAATGCTCTTAGAGTTCAGTAGATACCTGGTTTCCATCAACCAGAGACCTGCTCTTAAAGTATTTTGGAAAAGCAACAACTACAGGTATTCGAACGAAATCGAGTGGAACAGTTGGTTCCAAAATACGATACTTTGTTTTCCATGTAGACGGACGGTCTCATGTTGACGTGCCGGCGGATGAGCTGAAGAAGTAAGCGAGTCAGGCGGACTCTTACTTAAATCTATATAAACTAAACATCATCCTAAATTTAACTTAACTTATAAATGTATTTTAATATGGGTCGTTAATGCTTAGTATCTAACTTTTGAAATTCTTAATTCTATTTTTAAAATATTGAATTGTATATAGAGGAACTATCGGAAGTTATTTAATCAGGGTTCACATTTTGAAAAAAATATTCCTTCCTTTATCTCTTCTCAAAAAAATGTAGAATAGTTTCAATCGCGCTTCGAATCACGCGCGTATAGTTTGTTTGGTAACTGTGAAAATGCTCAGATTAAGCTTTTTCTTGATTTTACTTCTTTTGATTTTTCTCGAAAAATATAGTTTGGGTATGGGTCTGAACTCGACCATTAAGATTTGGTAAGTTTTGGAAAGACATCCAACAACTTGCTGAATCCGTGCATGTGAGCGTGAGTGCAAAGTTTCGCTGAGAGTCAACAACGGAGGTTTTCTGGGAGCGAGGAGTCTTTCCAGAAAGCCGTTGTCCCGTGACCGACAATCACGAAAACGTATGGCTGAATGTATGAATGTGTGGGTGAATGGAATGGTCGAGGGAAGAAAGATTTTAAGCTGGGAAAGTCACTCTTTGGAGAGCTAACTCAGCAACTAGTTGTGCTAGAAGAGGAAAGAAAAGAAAAGATTGGAGAAAAAAAATTAGAGGAAAAAGATCAAGAAAAAGATTTTATAAAGGAGAAAAATAAAAGTTGGAAAACAAAAGATTGGATTGAAGGTGAAAGCGAGGAAACCAGGTTGGAAATTCGAGGAGATAGAGAAAAGAAAAACAGATAAGTAGAGTTTGAAGATTGGTACAAATCATTTCATTTAATTGTTGTTTAAGTGAATAAACTTCCGATAGTTTGCTTTATTTTATTGATATAGTTTTCGTCCAAGTAAATTATAGTTCGGCTTAGTTTTGTTTCAAACCCAATTAATTTTTGGGACGCGTTATTTATTCCTTTTTGTCTTACGGTGTTAACGGCCCAGATTTATTTTGTTCTTTTTGTGACTAAATGGTTCCCCGTGAGCCATCAAATCGCTATTTTGTATATCTATACTTTAATTGAAAAGATCTTGGGTTTTAATCCTATACGTAAAGGTTTCCCAAGCAATTTAGCTTCATTAAAAGCACTATTAAAAAAAAAAATTTCGTCGTTGTTGTTTGCTTCAAAAGGTTTGTGATTTCCTTTCTTTCAAAAAAAAAATCACTGGCGCCCATTTCGTGCAAGTACACCCTGTACTGCACATTACCTTTTTTTTCCAATTTACATTTTTTTATTCTTTAATTAATCGAATTCGATTACTAAAATAATTTTTTACTGAACCCACCCCATTGCTGAGCTACTGGGTGACAGCACTACATATGTGTTGTTGGTTGTGGATTATTAAACGCACCCACTTCATTATGTTTGACAGATTGTCATTTCATTTTGTTCGCGACGCAATTTTAATTTTAAATACTCGTTTGTGAAAATTTGTTTTGGATTCGGAAATCCATTTGTGTTTCGTGGATAGTAAATCCACCATCATAAAATTATAGTTAAATTCATCCTAAAATCGCGTTAAATAATTTCACAACAAAATAAATTGGATTTATTCTGACGAAACAAATGTTTATACCCTTCTAATTTAAGCTCCAAAATAAAGTATGAAAGTTAAGATTTGCTTTTATCAATGAATTTAAATCAAATTAATTAAATAAAAAATGATAATGAACTAATTTTAGATTTAGTATTTCTAAGTAATGATCTAGAAGCTGTTGTTGATGAAATAATTCACCCTATTCTTAAAAACTCTACACACCGTAAAGCTTTATCTGTTTAATTTAATTTTTTGTTTCTTGATAAACTTAATTTTAATAAAAGTGAAACACTAGTTGAGTACGATTATGTAAAGGCCGATTATGTTGCTATAAATTCATTCCTTCAAGAGGTGGATTGCAAGAACGTTGTTGTATGTCATGATTTAAAACTAAGCTTTGATAAATTTAGAGAAATACTTGAGGAAGCTAAGATCGGATATGTTCCCAAAAAAAACGAAAAGAGGCAATTATAACCCAATCTGGTTTAATAAACGCCTTTGTAATCTTAAAAACAAAATGGTTAAGGCTCATAAAAAAAATCGATCCAATGAAGCTTTCAAAAACAATTATAGACACATTTGACAGGAATATGAAACATTGAAAAAAATTGTGTATGGTCAATACTTGTGGGGCTTGGAATCCAAAATCAAAACCAATGCAAAAGCCTTTTTGTTGTTTTTAAACGGAAAAAGACAATCACCAATTACAAATTCACCAAAGATATTTTTGGGGACTCTTTTGATTCTTGGTAAGCATGCCAAATCAAACATTTATACTAAATTTCATTAATATCCCATTATTTTAAAATGGTTTTGGGTAATATATTACTTGTTGTACTTTAAAAAGAGTGATCATTCCATAAAAATGACATTAATTTTCCACACGATACATGTATCTTACTTGACAACCGGGACGGAACACCCCGAGGACAAAAAAGTCAGCCAACTTTTAGATTTAATTTTTTGACATGTATTTTATATTTTATAATCCTTTAAATTCACACTCTCAAGCAAGAATAATAAATTCGGATAAGACGTACAACTATTCGACCGAGTTATACTTTTCCAATTCGTCCCCATCAATCTAAATATTTTTCAATCGTAGAACATCAAGGAATGTAGGGTCTGTAAACAGTGTAATAGCGTTCCATGTTCCAACTGCAAGATCCTCCCCTCATCCGGCGAGCTAAGCGATCGTGCATCCAGCAGGCCCAGTGTGGTTGTCGAGCGGGAACAACTTCCTATCTGTGTAGGTGAGTAATCCTTTTTGTCTTATGTTAGGCGGGGGGAAAACTTAGTGAAAAGGGGAAGTAAGATTCCTTTAGGGAGAATCGTAGAGAAGAGAAATGCGGATTCGATTTCTTTTGTGAGGTCAGAGAGGTTTAATCTCCTCTCAAGTAGAATAGTTAACATAGCTTTTCCTCTTTTCTATCCATTCTCTCCTATTGGATATGGTTGATGTCCGATTAGAGAGAGTTATGGGAATCAAAGGAAAATATAAATGGCCAAATGAATGGGATTTTAAATCTAATAATTTACATATCTTTCTCTGTTTTGTTTTGGTAAGGAATAGTCATGTTAGTTTATCAGTTTTTCTCGACTCATCTATTGGTCAGAGATTATTTTTGGTGTTTAAATTAAGTGGTATGTGAGACATCGAAGCATATTCAATTAAAGGCGAGAGCGTAGGCAATTGTATTGACTTCATGGGAAGCCAATCTTTTGTCTTTTTCTCGCTTTTGTAAAGGAATCGGTAGACTTTTCTTTTGTTACGTTGCGGATGGAGCCCAACGTGGGGCCTGAAACGTTAGGTCGTTTTTGTTGTTGAAGAAGCCACATTGACGTTTCACATCTGTGTTGTATTGATGGATAAATACTCTTTCTGCGTACGATACACATAACGCCCAACGTGGGGCCCAAAACCGTCTATGAACAAATGCAAGTTCTATTTTTAGTTGTCTAGCTAACCACGCTGAAGCGTTCCATTTGTTAGTGGATGCCCATAGGTTCGTTACAGATGGCGCCAAACGTGGGGCCCGAATTGTTAACGAAAGTACGGTAGAAAATTTATATTCTTGTGAGTGAAACAATTCGACGAAACGAAACATTTATTTTCTTGTGTTTCATATTCAATTTTTGATGAGCGAACTATCAGTTTGGGAGTCCATTCGAGGTTTTCCATAGGGGGGAGTTAGTAGACTTAGCTATCCGGAAGTTTTTGTAAGTTACGAATCTTCGTCTGCTGTAGTTTAGGCTGACTAATTGTCTCTTACCTCGAAATTTTAAGTAGAGAACTTATGTCCGCACCTGGATGTTTATACTTCTAGTGGTCTGTTGCGTTAGGCTAAACACATTGTTGTGTGATAGTGTTTTGTAGCAGTTATTATCTTAACCTTTCGACCGGTGGTTGTTGAACATCTTCCTGACGCACGTCTGTTGCGAAGGCATAGATAAAGTTACGACAGAATTCACTTCTGAACAAAATTTTTGTTCTCAACGAACATCAACATCAGTTCATGTTTAGAAGGTTAGATTTTTTCGGAAATTTCAGACACGATGACCGGTGATTGGTGAATATTTTCCCGATGTACGTCTGTTGCGGCGAGACAATTATCCAATTTACTTATTCTTAAGATTCAAACATTCTAGAATTTACGCGTAAAAGATTTAGTAAAACAAGTCAAATACCAACTTCTACAACGCATTTAATTAGGAAACCGGGGGAAGGATATTGTTATCGTTCCAACTCCCAAAGGTCATTCCAATTAGAGAAGAGCAAAAAATCACGACCTGTGGTTTCGGACCTGTGAGTCAAAAATCACAATCACTACCTGTGACCGATTCACAAATAAACTGTGATTGCCTTAAATGTGATTTTTGGTATACACCACAACGACATCAAGACGAAACAGTGAAGACTAGAACTCGAAAAAAAATGTTCGTTGCCAAAATCACTGCCACACAAAAATCACAAG
The DNA here is from genome assembly GCA_949320155.1 of Melangyna quadrimaculata. Taxonomy (NCBI): domain Eukaryota; kingdom Metazoa; phylum Arthropoda; class Insecta; order Diptera; family Syrphidae; genus Melangyna; species Melangyna quadrimaculata. The sequence goes on along the minus strand of OX439483.1, from coordinate 320,435,505 downwards.
ATATCTCAATCTCAAATCACGATGAAAGTAAGTGAAGTATGAAACAGAATAAGAGGTAGAAGGAGAACGGATGGTGTGATTCACTGGCTCACTGATTGTATAACGCTGCAATGCGATTTTACAAATAAAACTTTTTTACAGAAAAACACAAATTTTTTTTACAAAAAAAAAATTAACTTGTTTACAAAAAACAAAATAACTTTTTTTTAAAAAAAAAATTAACTTTTTTAAAAAAAAATAACAATTTTACAAAAAAAATTAACTTTCTTACAAAAAAAAAAAAATAACTTTTTTACAAAAAAATATTAACTTTCTTACAAGAAAAAAATAACTTTCTTACAAAAAAAAATAACTTTTTTACAAAAAAAAATTAACTTTTTTACAAAAAAAATTAACTTTTTTGCAAAAAAAAATCAACTTTTTTACAAAAAAAAAATTACTTTTATAAAATAAAAAACATTTTTACAAAAAAAATAACTTTTTTAAAGAAAAAATTAACTTTTTTACCAAAAAAAATTTCAACTTTTTTATAAAAAAGAATAAACTTTTTTACAAAAAAAATTAACATTTCTACAAAAAAAAATACGATTTTACAAAAAAAAAAATCAATAATTAAGAACCAAAATAGGATGCACAGATAAGGACTGTGAATTCGAATTTCTTTCCTAGTCATGATTGTGATCTGACTGACTTTTTTTTTTGCCTATTGAGTCGCTCACATAACAAAACAATCGCGACTATAAAAGAAATTAAATGTGAGATAAAATTTCAAATTTCTTATTAAATGATTCTACATGGTTATTTCTATAAGGTGTGTTACAAAAATAAAGCGTGAGGGGGAGTCTATTCCCTCTCGTTTAGGCAGGAGGGGCAATTTTCTAAAAAAAAATTCTAAACACAGACAAACAATAATTAAAAAACAACGATTAATTTTACAACAACAAATATGCATAATAATACCTTTTTCTTAGTCCAAAAAATCCCCTTTCATTTAATTAAAGTTGTTTTAGTGAATAGTTTTTGAAAAATTTGTTTTCAAACTTAAAGTTTTGAAAACGAAATGAAAAACATTTTTTTTTTTTAATTTGAAATTAAGTACTACTCTTTTAGTTCTTAGCCAAACACTTAGTCCGCTTTTCCTGGAGATTATTTTGAAGTTTTCCTTTAACTGCCTTGTACCTTTCACACAAATAAACAAAATTACCAGAGATTTTGGTATAAGGTCTATGGAGATTTTTACTAAATTGTCAAACTCAAAACTGACTCAAAACATGTTGGAACTCTGACAGTGGTTGCGTTCTTTTTCTTTCCAACGTTAGCTATAGTTAACCTTCATCGTTTCTTTATTATAAAAAAGAATAATAATGTTTAATATTTTATTTTATGATTCGAAAAAAGTTGATAATTATTTAATTTATAAAAAAAAATGTATTTTTGAAGTGGTAGTGAATTATTTATCAGTAAATTTAACGCAATCAAAATTTTGTCTTGTTTATTATTTCTTATTTTTTGTCAACCTCTTCCCATTTTTTCAACTTTGATCGTTCTTAAATGAAAAGTAACATTTTTAGCTTTGACATTGGACTACCATAGTCAACGGTAGGCCGACAAAAACATGTTTTGCAACCCTCCTAGTGTAAACTGGTACGTTTTTTTTGTAAGAAATTTTTTTTTGTGTAGAAAAGTTATTCTTTTTTTATGAAAATGTTGGATTATTTTGCAAGAAAGCTATGTTTTTTTTTTTAAAAAAACTAAAACATATTTTTTTTGGAAAAGAGTTATTTATTTTTGTAAAAGTTTTTTTTTTTTTTGTATAAAAAAGTTTATTTTTTTTATTTGTTATTTTTTTTTTGTACAACCTTCTTATTTTTTGTCAACCTCTTCCCATTTTTTCAACTTTGATCGTTCTTAAATGAAAAGTAACATTTTTAGCTTTGACATTGGACTACCATAGTCAACTGTAGGCCGACAAAAACATGTTTTGCAACCCTCCTAGTGTAAACTGGTACGTTTTTTTTGTAAGAAAGTTTTTTTTGTGTAGAAAAGTTATTCTTTTTTTATGAAAATGTTGGATTATTATGCAAGAAAGCTATGTTTTTTTTTGTAAAAAACTTATACATATTTTTTTTGGAAAAGAGTTATTTATTTTTGTAAAAGTTATATTTTTTTTTTGTATAAAAAAGTTTATTTTTTTTGTTTGTTATTTTTTTTTTTGTACAATATAAAATAATAATATAAAATATAATATATAAAATAAATAATAATACAATGTAAATAATATTTTTTTTTTGTAAAAAAAAGGAAATTTTTTTTTGTAAAAAAGTAATTTTTTTTCTGAAAAGTAAATTTTTTTTGTAAAAAAAAAGTATTTTTTTTTTTGTAAAAAATTTAATATTTTTTGTAGAGAAGTTCAATTTTGTTTTGTAAAAAAGTTATTTTTTTTTGTAGAAAAGTTAATTATTTTTTTATAAAAAAGTTTATTTATTTTGTAAAATCGCTTGCAGCTTTATACAGTCAGAATCATTGAGTCAGTTTTTCATCCTTTACTTACTTTCCTCGTGATTAGGATTTCTTGTGATTTTTGGTGATAGTGATTTTGGTAACGAACACTTTTTTCCAGTGCTCTTAATTTTTCTGTTTCAAATTTGGTCTGAAACTGTTCATTTCACTCTTGTATGGCCCCCTTTAAAATAATTTAAATTCATAAATCACAATCACAGGTTAAACTCACAGTGAATTGTAAATCACAATCACACCTGTGATTGAAAAATCACGACTTTGCCCATCTCTTATTCCAATGGTCAAACCGCGATAGCATTTAGATATTTAGAAACCATATTTAGTTTAGTTTACCTGGTGGCGCATTTTAAGTTTAGTTTTGCCTGTTGGCATATTTAGTTCAGTTTTGTTTGGTGTCGCACTAAGTCTAGTTTGCCTGGTGGCGTATTTAATTTAGTTTGCCTGGTGGCACCCATTTAGTTCAGTTTTGCCTGGCGGCACTTTAGATATTTTTGCCTGGTGGCGACCCATTTAGTTTAGTTTTGCTTGGTAGCACTTTATTAGTTTAGTATATATTTTTGATATTTAGTTTAGTCAATTTAGGTTTGTGGTGGCAACGCAATTTTGTGAATATTAAATTAGGAGATTTAGATTTAGTATTTGGAGTTTCTCATTAGGAGAATCTTCAAAGTTCTTTTGTAAAATATAATTACATATTTAGTTTAGATTAAGTTACATAAAGTTTTTTTTTTGAGATTACCGATGAGTAGAACGTTTCATAATAGGAGATTATCGATTCCGACTGCACGTCATTTACGGCGTAGAGCGTGAAACAATATGATTTCAAATAGTGACAATAACGTCATTAACATACCAACAACCATTCCAACGCCGGAACATCGAGACACAATGAGGAGGAACATGATGATACGAATGTTCAAGAAGAACTAGTAGAGTTAGATCCAACACGTAGTTCAAGTCGCAATGAAGGAAACGAGTCTTTCGACGTGGGTCAGTTCAACAATTACGTTCAGGAAGTTGTTTCGGCAACAGTAGGACTAAACAGAACAGAAGATCGGAGATTTCTTCGTGATTAGTTAGCTCGAAACCAAGCTAAGATCTTAGAGCAAATAGCCAGTGTAATTAGCAGCTCAATCTCACAAATCTTACACACCACTCAACCTACAGCGCCGAACCACAACTTGTCTGAGGCCAGAACACCAGCCCCTCGACAGAGTGAAAATATTTTATATCCTGTCCCTACTCATACTCAACCTATTCAAGTGCAAATGCATCCTATTGAACCAGTCGTTCATCCCATCGATATGGCACGAGGTTCCAACGTGGACAATTTTCTGACCCAATTGGGTCAAATGAATTTAAAGGATTCGCCAGCCACGACTCATCAACCTGCATTTTCACCAGCCAGTTCATAAAACAGATATCCACACTATCACAAGTGGGGAATTAAATTTAAGATTTAAGATTTCTTGTTTATTTTGGAAAAGATCAAAAACAGTCACAACGCATCTTGGGAAGAGGTTAATGGTAACTTCTTGAAGACCAATCCTAATGCATCTTGGGCTCAACTCAAGGTGGCCTTACTGGAACAGTATCGATGTTTGGAGACTGACTCTGAATTGTCCAGGAAGATGTCTGACAGAAGGCAAGGATCAAACAAAAGTTTTGACGACTTTTATAATAGTCTTTTGAAAATCAATTCAAGATTGAAGGTACCAAAACCATCTCGCGAAATCGTCGAGATAGTGCAGCAAAATGTGAAGAGACGTATGGGAGAGTTACTTATAACTTTCAATGGGAACAGTTTAGGAGACTTAGTGTATGGCTGTAGATTTATTGAGAAGTATCTCAACAATAACCAGTCTGTTAGTTTCAAACAACAACCAACGTCTTTTGACAGACCAATTAGACGACAAGTAAATGAGTAAGACCAATTAGCTATTGAACCAGCTGTAACGGAACGAGCCACCGGAATTGAAGCTTTCCATAGGAATGAAGAAGTTCGATGGTGGAACTGTAAGGGCGTGGGTCACTTATTTAGCGAATGCACGGATAATCGAAGAAAATTTTTTTTTTTACAAATGCGGTAGAATAGAAATGTCCGAATTGTTCGAAAAAGTAGGAAACCCGCAAACAGCTATTCCTAAAATCTCTATATTGAAAAACGAAAACAAAGTCAATGAGAAATCCGAATCCAACTTAAATGAGAAACCCAAACTACATCCTTTACAAAAACCCATTCAAGAACGGCAAATCCAATATTTCAAAGCACGTAATCGTATTTTGACATTTCCCTGTCGCTTTTTAAAAATAGAAAAATTTTAAAAAAGAATTTAACTAAAGAAGAAACTACACCAGCAAGTTTCAGCAACAAAATTGAAAAACATTTCTGTAGATCCTCGTCCGTATCTGACGGTGGATATTTCTGATAAAAGCTACTTAGGTCTCTTAGACTCTGGAGCTAGTATGCAGGAGCGTTAGCGTTCTTGAAGGAAAATGACATTCCTTACTAGTCCTTCTCTTCATCAGTGGCAACTGCTGATGGGTATAAACAATCCATTGCATGGTTAGGACAGAAGTTCGATACAATGGCATAACCAATGAACTCGACTTTTTTGTCGTACCCTCGCTCACCCAACCTCTTTATTTAGGCTTCGATTTTTGGGCATTGTTCAAAATCGCACCTAACGTTATTACATCGCTAGATACTAGGTTTTAAGGCCGAAAGTAATACCAAATGTAGTCTGACTGATCAACAAGCAAGTGAGTTGAAAAGCACGATAGAGCAATTTCAATCATTTGCTGAGAAAGGGTTATGACGGACTCACCTTTTAGAGCACGTGATAGATACGGGTGACGCATTTCCAATCAAGCAATGCCATTATCACATATCTCCAGCGGTACAAGCCCTATTATATGAAGAGTTAGACCGCATGATTGAGTTAGGAGTCATCGAAGAGAGTTCCAGTCCATGGAGTTTGCCTGTCGTATTGGTACGAAAACCAGGTAAGAACCGCATGTGCTTGGACTTTCGGATGGTGTACTCCGTAACAAAAAAGAATGCGAGTACAATTCCTCAGATAGAGGGATTGTTAGCCCGCCTTTCAGAGACACATTTCATCTCGAGTGTGGATCTGAAAGACGCGTACTGGCAGATACCGCTCGAGCAAAGTTCAAGGGAGAAAACTGCGTTCACTGTCCCCGGTCGAAGGTGATGCCGTTCGATCTTTCGAACGCCGCCCAAATTTTATAGTATCTCATGAACTTGGTGATCCCATCAAATTGACGAGATAGAGTTTTGTCTACTCAGACGCTCTGTTAATAAAATATCGAAAACATTCCAAGAACATATGGATATACTAGGAACCGTAGCAAAAAAGTTATTAAAGGCAGGTTTGACTACCAACGTCAAGAAATCATAGTTCTGTTTTCAAGAACTCCAGTACATCGGGTACGTAGTAGGACCAGGTTGCTTGAAGACTGACCCGAAGAAAATTTCAGCGATTGTAGAGTTCCCTGTACCAACGTTTACACGTCAAGTACGTCGATTTCTCGGCATGGCTGGATGGTACAGGAGGATTATTGAAAATTTTTCTGGAGTAGCTAGTCATATGACGGATACTCTAAGAAAAGGGAAGAAATTCGAATTTAGTGAGGAAGCTTCGAAAAGTTTCTAAGCCATAAAAAGGGCATTAACATCAGCTCCGGTTCTCATTAACCCTGACTTCACTAAAGAGTTTGTCATTTTATGCGATGCGTCAAATACTGGAATAGCATGCGTGTTATGTCAAGTGACGAGACAGGTGCAGAAAGACCTATATATTATTATTCGCAAAAATTGAACGCTGCGCAAAGAAATTACACCGTCACCGAGCGAGAGTGTTTGGCGGCAGTGAAAGGTATTTTTAAATTCAGACCATACGTGGAGGGATATCTTCTTGCCAAAATATTTTCAATGAGGAATACCCACAAAAAAGTAGAAGTTAAGTAATTGAATCACAGCAGTGAGAAGGTACGGATTAGTTTATTTTATTCTATAAACAGGTAATTTTAGTTGCGCGAGGTATTCAAGACAATTCAAGAAACAAAATCAAGACGTAATCCAAAGTAATTGGCAAAGAAATTAAAGCTTTTTATATATGAACTATAGTACTATCATGGTGAATGTCGAATGAACTGCCATCTTCAGATCGAGCGCGAAAGAATCTCATCGAATTTGACAGAGAATTGAGTTTTGTGGAGAATTTCTAGTAAAAATAAGAAAGGAATACTATTATTTATAATAGTTAGAGTAAAATAGATAGAATGAATATTTTTTGTTAAGGGATAGCATTTTTTTACATTTTTTTGTCGGTTACTTTGCTATGCAAAGGTGCAGAGAATTAAAAAGTGTGAAAGAAAATTTGGGAATTCTCCTTGGTTTGATGGGTTTTGTGCGGTTAAAGAGGATGGGGTGGTTTTTTTCTTGTATGCAAGAAGACAATGGTGACGTCGTCGGCGGCATGAAGGTCAAGGCAAGGCATATAGGTAGATTGTTTTTTTTTTTTTTTTTGCTTTATAGATACCTATTTAGGTCTGTTGGTAAGAATATGAGTGATACAATAATTTATGAGTTTGATGGCGATGATGTTTTTTGATGAGTATGGCTCATGGTAGGTAGTTAGGTATGTCGCTTTTTTATTTTAACCTAGAAATATGTATATAATTTGTATTAATATCTAGGTAGGTACTAGGTACATGTAAGTAGGTGGTACCTACCCAATTTGTATGTGATTAATTTTCAGGTCCGTCAAGCTGGAACCGCCACAACCGAAATTCCAAAATCTAATAATGCCATAATTTAGTTCGATTTTTGGGCTAATTTAGTACCCCAATCCCGATGGAGAACTAAAATACCTTGCCCCTCAAACTTGTGGTGGACCAAGCTTGACGTCAAGCTAGAACCACCACACCTTCAAACACAAAATTTCAAAAAACTAATGATGAGGGAATTTAGTTCGATTTTTGGGCTGGTGATTTGGCGGAATTCCAAATTTAATACTCCTACCCTTACCCCTTAAATCTGTGGTGGACCCAGCTTGACGTCAAGCTAGAACCACCACACTCGAAAACACAACATTTCAAAAAAACTAATGATGCCATATTTTAGTTTAATTTTTGGGCTCCTGATTTGGCGGAACTCCAAATTAAATTTTCCATGGTTTGACCTTGAAATGTAGGTCCAAACACAAAAAATTGTGGAGACTTTCTACACTCGTCCATTAAAAAAAAAAAAATACGGATTAGATGCACAATGAGTTAAATTGGAAAAATTACAAATTTGGCCTTTCAACTCCCACTGGTTTGGTTTTAGTTCTACTTTAATAACCCCTCCTACTTGTGGTGGTTCCAGCTTGACGTCAAGCTAGAACCACCACACTTTTAAACACGAAATTTCAAAAAACTAATGATGAGGGAATTTAGTTCGATTTTTGGGCTGGTGATTTGACGGATTTCCAAGTTAAGTACTCCATGGTTTGACCTCTAAATTTAGTGCCAAACATATCAAAAAGTCTTCTTCTTCTGTATACTCGACATTAAAAAAAAACATAATTATTAGACACATACATAAATAGAATTTGGTTTGGTAATTGGAAAATAACAGTATTTCCTAATAGTATGCAATGCAGAATTCAATTTCAAACTAAGCTCCGCCATCGATGTCATTTAAATTTAAAAAAAAAAATTGTTTGAGAGTTGGAAGGAGAAATGAAAATTTTGTTTATCTGATATGAAAAAATATAATAGATATAAAATGGGTCCACTAAGGAAAAAATTGTTGATTTTATTTCTATAATTCGAATAAAATACCGAAAGGAAATTCAAAATCTTGGTCTACATTATAATCAAAACTTTAAAACATTGATACCTACAGGATAAAACGTGATTGGCAATAGTCTCAACAGATAGCATTGTATATGAAAACTATAGTAATATCATCAGGAGCGCCGACTACTGAGTCACGTAGTGTCGAAATCCACCAACTTCTCTCAACACTTTTTGTTGAGGAAACAAATTTGAAAGTCGAGATCTAACTCTCTCACTCCCTTACAATATAACAAGGCTTACTCTTTCTAAAAATTAATGTCTACGCTGTCAAAATCATAGAACATGTTGCAAACACATGCGCCACCAGCCGTACAAATCCAGCGAAAATAAAAACGACTCCATGAGAATACTATAGTTTTCATATACAATGCAGATAGCCAACAAGTTAGGTAGATAAGGTTTGAGAATCTGAAGCGAGAGCAAGTATAGGTACCTATAGAAGATAATGCTGAAGCTATTGTTTTAACCATCAGAAAGATTTTTAACTATGTAGTTCGTTTGCAGACGAAATCTGAAGTGCAGATTATTGAATTTTTATGGTCTGTGCGTTGGGCCAAATTCTCAAAATGCAAGTTTGATTTTTTCAATTTGACTTAGCGCAAATGTAAACGAAAATGAGAACCATATGATAACGTTGGGCGGCAAGTTTGACTAGGTAGGTACTGGTACATGTCTTGATGGAAACGGAAGCACGTTTCAAAATATTTTGAAAACAATTATAGACACAAAATGGTGTTTGAAGCCAAGTTGTCGAGCATGATTGTCCATGTGAGTCTTCCTTTTTATTCTATGTAGCCACAGAACATATCATAACATATCCAAAGTCCCTGAAAATCACCACATTATGCATAGGTGGGAGCTTATCACTTTGAAATATTTATTTTGGTAAGCTTAGCATAATGACATTTGAGTATTTTTCAACCTTGAATTAAAACCAAATCGATAAGATTATTCTATAAAAAAGCTAAACATCGTTTTTCGTAATTATGACCTCATATTGTGCTCCGTAAGGAAGTAAACACATAACGTCTCATTATCACGTCAAATTATTTGAATGGACTCTTTTGATTCTTGGTTTGAAAGACAATAAAAAAGCTCAGTAATAAGTGTATCAATGTTTTCGAAAGGTTTTCGGAATATTTTACCTGTTGAACCTACTTAAAAAAAAAAGACATTACATAAAAAGGATTTTGTATCAGCTATATTGGCAGTTGTGGCGGTTCCAGGTTGACGGACCTTATAATGGTATCGTTTTGGTTTAAGTGTCATTCAAACCCCCCGAAATGTATCAAATTAACTTCCTCGCATAAGAATTTCACTCTTAATTTTTGAGTTTCCAGTTTTTTCCACGAGATAAAATAGCCCAGTCAAAATAGACATAAAAATCTCAAAACCTTAACAAAATTCCGATAACACTTAAGCTTGGTGGGGGCCTTCCAGTGACTATAACGCAGCAATGACAAAAAGTCCACGTCGATCCGACAGGAGAATAACTTGTAAGGTATGGTCAAGTGTCGAAAAAATCAGTTTTTAGGAAATAACTTTTTAATGGCAAATGCTATCGAAAAGAAGTTCGGGTACAGTTTGTAGATCATAAAATTCTCAATTTTCATTGTTACTACGAACAATGATTAAGAAAGTATAGCTATTAGCCCAGTCAATAATTACAAAAAAAAGTGCTTAATTAGCAAAGTAGTTATGCATTTTTGATATGTTGTTGGGGCATGTTAGAGTAGTCCATAGCCAAGTTTGCAACTTCGAAAAACCTGTGCTCGCTACAGAAAAATGCAACAGTGAAAATAACGCCATTTTTGCCGACATTTTCCTTTATTATTTTGGAAATATGCAACTTAGGAAAAAACCGTTCACTATAAACTTGTTTGTTATAAAATTTTCTATAAGACCACATCAGTTTTAAATTCATGCATGTGTTGCTATCTAACCATGAAATAAAAACAAATCTAAAAAACTAAGTAAATTTGAAGCACCCAAGAAATAGGTCAAACATTTTCCAATTCTACTAAAAATTTGGAATCAAATATTCTAGAGTATTACAAGACGTAATTCGAAAACTCGATTGAAATCGGTCAAATAGTTTTGCAAGAAACATTATGTTAAGCAATGTTTGCATCATTGCTGTGTTCAAAGTAGGACACTTAAGTTGGCACTGATTTGTGTTCACGTACTTGGAACCCTTAGCTATGATAAAATATAGTTATGATTATGATATTTATATTTTTTTCCAAGCAACTGTATAATACTTATATAGATACACTTTGTTTTCTCATCATTGTCGACAAAAAGGAAGTAAGCTTTTTTCAACGTTGGATCTCAAAAGTACCACCGACAACAGTCGGTTTTTTTATTTTCGACTTTCTAAAAAATAAACTGATTTAGATTTTTATGCAAATGATTATGAAATTAAGGTTTTTTTGTCGATTAAAAAAAAAAAAAAAAAACTAAAAAATCTTGTGCTGTCTCAGGCTGGCAAGTAATGTTTTACTTCAGAGAAATGTTTTTTTTTTCAGAATAACTTTTGTAATTTTTAAAATATGTAGTTGTTTTCATTTTAATCGGAGTTGAAACAATACATCTTAGATTTTTCAATCCCCCCCCCCCCCCCCCCCGAATTTTTTTCCTGCGTTCGCGCCTACGTATGTATGGATATGTCTAAAAATAATCATTTTAAGTTGGTTCTTTGACGATAAAAATATTTAAAAATAATTTAATATATGTACATATATTTAATATGAAAACTATTTTAACCATTAAAATGTTTTCACACGAAATGCAACCTTCATTGAAATTTTGTTGCTGCCAAATTGATTATTATTATTTTGCCTTCTGAGGCAAGGAAACGAACCTAGAAACTAAAATCAAGTTGTCCAAAATCAAGATCAATAATCCTTCAAAAAACGTATCTATTGGAAAGCAACAGTAATCACGGATTTTATGAGTCGAAGGGAATCCTTCGTTCTAATTCCGTTGTGACTAGTACCGACATTAAGAATGGAATTGAAATAAGGGCTGGCAAATTTTTGACAGATAGTGTTGTGCAGTAAGACACAAATATTTGATTTCTAAGCTAGAGCTGCGTACATCAGGCCTAAAATGATTAGTTACATTTTGGAGACATTTTCCGATGTCCGGTAGGTAAAGAGAGAGAGCAGCATCCATATAATTATTGTATGTAATGTACATAACATACCTATTTCGAAAAATGTATATTGGCATGTAATGGTAGATTTACATGAATCTTCTTCTGACTTCTGTAAAAAAAAGGAATGCAAAATATAAAAAAATAAAACTCAAAACGTACAAATGCTGTTGTAGTTCCATAAATTTATATAAGACGGCTATAAACAAAAATGCAAAAAAATAGCTTGTAGTAACATGCTACATAACAAACCCACGTGGTTTGATTTGTATTAGTTGGCTATATACAAACCGCAAAGACCTGCTTATTTGCATAAGAACAAAATAAAAAAGGTATAGCCTGTAGTAATTTGCTATATACAAATCCACTTGGCATGATTTGTATTTGTTGGTTATATACAAATCGCAAAAACCTGCACATTTGTATAAGAACAAAATGTAAAAGCTATAGCTTGTAGTAATTTGCTATATACAAATCCACGTGGCATGATTTGTAATCGTTGGCTATATACAAACCGCAAAGACCTGCACCTTTGCATAAGAACAAAATTCAAAAGCTATAGCTTGTAGTAATTTGCTATATACAAATCCACGTGGCATGATTTGTATTTTTTGGCTATATACAAACTACAAAAACCTGCATATTTGCATAAGAACAAAATGCAAAAGCTATAAATTGAAGTAATTTGCTATATACAAATCCACGTGGCATGATTTGTATTTTTTGGCTATATACAAACTACAAAAACCTGCATATTTGCATAAGAACAAAATGCAAAAGCTATAGCTTGTAGTAGTTCGCTATATGCAAATCCACGCGGCATGATTTATATTAGGCTTGTAGCAGAATGCTATACACAAACTATTTATTTTCACGCTTTATCTTACCAATGTTGACAGGTCTTAAAAAGGCCGAATGAAAGTTTAACCTCATTGACTGCTATATAACTTGTTCTAAAAGACCTTAAGGAAATTGTTTTGAGTAAAAATACCAACAAAAATGTTTGATTTGCATAACTAAGCCTTGTGCAAATTTTATACAGGCAATAGCTCCCGAAATTATGAAAATCGGACCTACTACAAGTTTAATTGTTAGTTGGGATGATGTGTCAAATTTCAATAAATGGTGGCTATGATAATGATGGATTAAAAATCATCAAAAAAATCCGATTTTTTTAAGAACTTTTATAAAAAAAATCGAAATTTTGGAAATTAAATTTTTAAATTAAAAAACCAAAATTTATGATTCAGATGAAGTACAAGCCTATGTGAGATTGCGACTTTGTGCTTTTATTTTCGTTTTCGTCATTAAAGTACGATTTACCAAATTTTAAGCAATTTTAATCAAAATATAAGATCGAACCCTAGAAAAGCTAGCAGAACGTAGCCAATAAAAAACTTGAAAACAACTTGCCCGGCAACTTGCCTGGCAAGTTGCTTGCCACCTACGTCACAGCATATTCACGTATAGGAATTAGACAATCAATCTATGTAGCCAACTTGCTTGCCAGTACTTGCCCGTGTAGCCTCAGGGTAAACTACTAAATCTAAGGCAATGAATTCACTTGTATTTTTTTAATTTGTACTTACAACCTACGCAAGTCTTAAGGTTCTTCCATAAATCCAAACACACGTGAAACATTCGCTCCGAGCAACGTTTTTTCGTCGAGTTCATAGGGAATCGCAACACTTCAGTTATCGCTCTCGTTTAAGAACATGCTTATTGATTTTTAAAAACCAAGCGAAAGTTAAATTTTCGTGTCGAATTTTTCGTGTTTGTTTAGGAAAACCCTGCGTTGTTTTACATTACATTATGAAAGATTCTTCATATTTTTTTATTAATCAAATGAACCGTCTTCGGCAAAATCAAAGCAAACAGGTGGTGGTTCTACCAGAGGTTGAGGAACCAATTAGTAACAAAACGACATCCGAACTTAGCAAAGCCATCAAAGCAAAAATGCCCAGCACTATCACGAAACTCAGATATCCACATCATTACCTTTTAGCTTTTGGAAAAGCATGCAAAACAGAAACCGATCCGATCGTTAATGTAACCAAAAAAAAAGTGAAAAAGAGGCAATTTTAGATCACAAATCAGAAAAAAAAAATAATTTACAAATCAATGGTCATCCATTTTTTTTTGTTTATAAAAAATATTTTCATTTGATGGCTCAGATATTTTGACGTTTCTATACAAACTATCGAAAACAAAATAGTAATTGGAGCTGGCATTACTTTTTCTATCTGAACTTAAATTAACAACCGATAATTATCTGGACTTAGCTAAGTTCATATGGGCTTCAGTTGTTTTTGTATTAAACATGTAAGTTCCTTAGTTCAGATGTTGTTTTTTTTTGTCAAATTCTATCTAAACCTGCAAAAAACACGGCTAATATGTAACATTTATAAAAATTGTTACCCGTCAATATTTTATGGAATAAACAATTGTGAGATAAGTGCAGCAAATTTGTAGAATTGGAACCTGTCGATTTATATGAAATAGGGCCCTCGTCTAATTATTTCTAGACATGAGTTATTTCTGTAAAAAGTGAATTGTCAATAACACCTTGAAATAAATCGCTTTTATAATAAGCTTTTACTATCTATTTACATTCCTCCCTTTAGGTTTTAATAGGTACCTATAGATTATAAAACAACTTCAGTCAATCAAGTCATTGTTTTTGTCAAAACCTCGTGACTTGAAAATTGACATTTAAAAGTATTTCGGATCAAAGAATCACTGAATTCAAATTGCTTTCAATCCCTCTCTCTGCCAATAAGATTCAATCACGTTTGGGTTGAACAAATTTAGTTTTTTTTTTTTTTTTAAATTGAACAATTTTTTATTTTTGACTTACGATGCTTCAATATGCTTAGATATGCAAACACACATAGCCATATATGTATACAGTATCTGTCAAACCAATTCTTGAACTCAAGTTTTTTGGTAGACATTTCACAACAACTCTGCTCAGATTTGGATCTGTTAAAATCGAATGGATTTCTTTAAAACTCAACAAAGGTTTGGTAAACTGGCGTATTTAATAGAATAGCCAACACCACTGAAATTAAGAAACGAAACCATCCATGTAGTAGGTATGCGTTCTTTTTTTTATTGAGTTCATTTACGTTATTAAACCACGTCCACATCCAAACAAAAATTGAATTGTATCCTGAGTGAGTTTGGTTTAATTATTTCATTGCATTAAAGCCACGGAGGGTTTATGATTCTTATAAATTCTCAACGCACACGAACAAATTTGCTCCACGTGGCAGTTTACGCAACTTATACTTAATTTACATGTAGATATATTCGTCTGCAAATATAAAGAAAAGTAAAGTGGGATAGATCTATGCCAAAAAACCGATTGTGCGAAAGAGAGAATATGATCATGTACGTCTTCATATGTGTATTATGGCACTTTCTATAATCTGCATGTATAAAGATCTTCTCCATTTTGGTATTCTCTATCCAACAAATGTAAATTTTATATTTTGCATCCCTTTTTTTTACAGAAGTCAGAAGAAGATTCATGTTAATCTACCATTACATGCCAATATACATTTTTCGAAATAGGTATGTTATGTACATTACATACAATAATTATATGGATGCTGCTCTCTCTCTTTACCTACCGGACATCGGAAAATGTCTCCAAAATGTAACTAATCATTTTAGGCCTGATGTACGCAGCTCTAGCTTAGAAATCAAATATTTGTGTCTTACTGCACAACACTATCTGTCAAAAATTTGCCAGCCCTTATTTCAATTCCATTCTTAATGTCGGTACTAGTCACAACGGAATTAGAACGAAGGATTCCCTTCGACTCATAAAATCCGTGATTACTGTTGCTTTCCAATAGATACGTTTTTTGAAGGATTATTGATCTTGATTTTGGACAACTTGATTTTAGTTTCTAGGTTCGTTTCCTTGCCTCAGAAGACAAAATAATAATAATCAATTTGGCAGCAACAAAATTTCAATGAAGGTTGCTTTTCGTGTGAAAACATTTTAATGGTTAAAATAGTTTTCATATTAAATATATGTACATATATTAAATTATTTTTAAATATTTTTATCGTCAAAGAACCAACCTAAAATGATTATTTTTAGACATATCCATACATACGCAGGCGCGAACGCAGGAAAAAATTTCGGGGGGGGGGGGTTGAAAAATTTAAGATGTATTGTTTCAACTCCGATTAAAATGAAAACAACTACATATTTTAAAAATTACAAAAGTTATTCTGAAAAAAAAAAAAACATTTCTCTGAAGTAAAACATTACTTGCCAGCCTGAGACAGCACAAGATTTTTTAGTTTTTTTTTTTTTTTTTAAATCGACAAAAAAAACTTAATTTCATAATCATTTGCATAAAAATCTAAATCAGTTTATTTTTAGAAAGTCTAAAATAAAAAAACCGACTGTTGTCGGTGGTACTTTTGAGATCCAACGTTGAAAAAAGCTTACTTCCTTTTTGTCGACAATGATGAGAAAACAAAGTGTATCTATATAAGTATTATACAGTTGCTTGGAAAAAAATATAAATATCATAATCATAACTATATTTTATCATAGCTAAGGGTTCCAAGTACGTGAACACAAATCAGTGCCAACTTAAGTGTTCTACTTTAAACACAGCAATGATGCAAACATTGCTTAACATAATGTTTCTTGCAAAACTATTTGACCGATTTCAATCGAGTTTTCGAATTACGTCTTGTAATACTCTAGAATATTTGATTCCAAATTGTTAGTAGAATTGGAAAATGTTTGACCTATTTCTTGGGTGCTTCAAATTTACTTAGTTTTTTAGATTTGTTTTTATTTCATGGTTAGATAGCAACACATGCATGAATTTAAAACTGATGTGGTCTTATAGAAAATTTTAGAACAAACAAGTTTATAGTGAACGGTTTTTTCCTAAGTTGCATATTTCCAAAATAATAAAGGAAAATGTCGGCAAAAATGGCGTTTTTTTCACTGTTGCATTTTTCTGTAGCGAGCACAGGTTTTTCGAAGTTGCAAACTTGGCTATGGACTACTCTAACATGCCCCAACAACATATCAAAAATGCATAACTACTTTGCTAATATTAAGCACTTTTTTTTGTAATTATTGACTGGGCTAATAGCTATACTTTCTTAATCATTGTTCGTAGTAACAATGAAAAATAGAGAATTTTATGATCTACAAACTGTACCCGAACTTCTTTTCGATAGCATTTGCCATTAAAAAGTTATTTCCTAAAAACTGATTTTTTCGACACTTGACCATACCTTACAAGTTATTCTCCTGTCGGATCGACGTGGACTTTTTGTCATTGCTGCGTTATAGTCACTGGAAGGCCCCCAACAAGCTTAAGTGTTATCTGAATTTTGTTAAGGTTTTGAGATTTGTATGTCTATTTTGACTGGGCTATTTTATCTCGTGGAAAAAACTGGAAACTCAAAAATTAAGAGTGAAATTCTTATGCGAGGAAGTTAATTTGATACATTTAGGGGGGTTTGAATGACACTTAAACCAAAACGATACCATTATAAGGTCCGTCAACCTGGAATCGCCACAACTGCCAATATAGCTGATACAAAATCCTTTTTATGTAATGACTTTTTTTTTAAGTAGGTTCAACAGGTAAAATATTCCGAAAACCTTTCGAAAACATTGATACACTTATTACTGAGCTTTTTTATTGTCTTTCAAACCAAGAATCAAAAGAGTCCATTCAAATAATTTGACGTGATAATGAGACGTTATGTGTTTACTTCCTTACGGAGCACAATATGAGGTCATAATTACGAAAAACGATGTTTAGCTTTTTTATAGAATAATCTTATCGATTTGGTTTTAATTCAAGGTTGAAAAATACTCAAATGTCATTATGCTAAGCTTACCAAAATAAATATTTCAAAGTGATAAGCTCCCACCTATCCATAATGTGGTGATTTTCAGGGACTTTGGATATGTTATGATATGTTCTGTGGCTACATAGAATAAAAAGGAAGACTCACATGGACAATCATGCTCGACAACTTGGCTTCAAACACCATTTTGTGTCTATAATTGTTTTCAAAATATTTTGAAACGTGCTTCCGTTTCCATCAAGACATGTACCAGTACCTACCTAGTCAAACTTGCCGCCCAACGTTATCATATGGTTCTCATTTTCGTTTACATTTGCGCTAAGTCAAATTGAAAAAATCAAACTTGCATTTTGAGAATTTGGCCCAACGCACAGACCTTAAAAATTCAATAATCTGCACGTCAGATTTCGTCTGCAAACGAACTACATAGTTAATAATCTGTCTGATGGTTAAAACAATAGCTTCAGCATTATCTTCTATAGGTACCTATACTTGCTCTCGCTTCAGATTCTCAAACCTTATCTACCTAACTTGTTGGCTATCTGTTGAGACTATTGCCAATCACGTTTTATCCTGTAGGTATCAATGTTTTAAAGTTTTGTTTATAATGTAGACCAAGATTTTGAATTTCCTTTCGGTATTTTATTCGAATTATAGAAATAAAATCAACAATTTTTTCCTAATATATAATTTCAGATAAACAAAATTTTCATTTCTCCTTCCAACTCTCAAACATTTTTTTTTTTTTAAATTTAAATGACATCGATGGCGGAGCTTAGTTTGAAATTGAATTCTGCATTGCATACTTTTAGGAAATACTGTTATTTTCCAATTACCAAACCAAATTCTATTTATGTATGTGTCTAATAATTATGTTTTTTTTTTTAATGTCGAGTATACAGAAGGAGAAGACTTTTTGATATGTTTGGCACTAAATTTAGAGGTCAAACCATGGAGTACTTAACTTGGAAATCCGTCAAATCACCAGCCCAAAAATCGAACTAAATTCCCTCATCATTAGTTTTTTGAAATTTCGTGTTTAAAAGTCTGGTGGTTCTTGCTTGACGTCAAGCTGGAACCACCACAAGTAGGAGGGGTTATTAAAGTAGAACTAAAACCAAACCAGTGGGAGTTGAAAGGCCAAATTTGTAATTTTTCCAATTTAACTCATTGTGCATCTAATCCGTATTTTTTTTTTAATGGACGAGTGTAGAAAGTCTCCACAATTTTTTGTGTTTGGACCTACATTTCAAGGTCAAACCATGGAATATTTAATTTGGAGTTCCGCCAAATCAGGAGCCCAAAAATTAAACTAAAATATGGCATCATTAGTTTTTTTGAAATGTTGTGTTTTCGAGTGTGGTGGTTCTAGCTTGACGTCAAGCTGGGACCACCACAGATTTAAGGGGTAAGGGTAGGAGTATTAAATTTGGAATTCCGCCAAATCACCAGCCCAAAAATCGAACTAAATTCCCTCATCATTAGTTTTTTGAAATTTTGTGTTTGAAGGTGTGGTGGTTCTAGCTTGACGTCAAGCTGGGTCCACCACAAGTTTGAGGGGCAAGGTATTTTAGTTCTCCATCGGGATTGGGGTACTAAATTAGCCCAAAAATCGAACTAAATTATGGCATTATTAGATTTTGGAATTTCGGTTGTGGCGGTTCCAGCTTGACGGACCTTTAATTTTCGTTAGTTTTTGTCTTTTTAAAGGGTTAGTTTAGAAGGTTGAAATTATTACGGATGGCTATCATTGTTTAGGATTTTCAGTGAGAAATTTGAACTTCTAACTAACCACCATTTGACCATGTGGTGTTAGGGACAGTCTAAAGGGCATCAAGGTATTAAATCGTTACTCTTGATAGTTAACAAACGGCGAAATTCCTTCGAAATTCTCTGTTTGGTTCATGGTGGACAACCGCCTACCAATTTTCTAATTGGACTTTTTCTCATAACTTTCACTCATAACTTCATTTCTACTGGGAAGAATATTAAAGTTAAGATATTAAAATTTAGCCTTTAAATGTGGCTAAATTTTTGTATAAAATTTATTGAGGAGGATCAACAAATTTCACACTAAAAGGGTGTGTAAATTTCCCGTCAAATTTATATTTGATCTCTTAAATTATTGAAAACTTGATGACGAATTTTAAAATTTTAAAAAATGAATGACAAAAAATTATTATAATTTGTATTATTTATTTATTTATATTATATAAATGAAAGATTAAAAATTCTCATAATTACAACCACTCTTACTAATCACGCTACAGCTTAAACTAGAAGTATTAAAAATAGGTAGGTATCTATATACTAAAATGTATATGATAGCAAATTCGCACATTTAATAGAGTAAAATAGGGTAAAACTGAATCAAAGTCAAAAAACTAACTCCTAAACGCGACGTCGTAGAAACTTTGATTTTTTTTTTATTTGAAAGATATTGAAAAATTAGGCAAAAAAATATGCACATGTTTTTTTTATTAAAAATCTACAAACCGAGATATAACCGGTTTTAAAACTGAAAATTGATAAATATTCGTTTCGAAAAGTACTTAGTAGTTGTATGGGGGTACATTTCTTATTTTTTTTTATTTTTACATATTTTAATAGGGGATGAACAAAAAAACTATCCATGTTTAAGCAATTTTTGACAGGATTTTTTTTCATATCCAAAATGATTTTTGAAAAAGGGTAAATTGTTTTGGTCAATGTTTCAATCTATTTGATTTTTAACGGGTAGTTGGAAAAATCTAAAATTTTAATATCTTATAGATATATTTGATAGCAATTAAATGGTAAAAATGTTATCTTTCTAACAGATTTATTTAGGAAAGGGTAAACATTTTGAATCTTTTTTTTTTTTGGTTTTTTATTAATATCTTTTCAATAAACAGTATTTATATATTTTATCATAGCTAAGGGTTCCAAGTACGTGAACACAAATCAGTGCCAACTTAAGTGTTCTACTTTAAACACAGCAATGATGCAAACATTGCTTAACATAATGTTTCTTGCTAAACTATTTGACCGATTTCAATCGAGTTTTCGAATTACGTCTTGTAATACTCTAGAATATTTGATTCCAAATTGTTAGTAGAATTGGAAAATGTTTGACCTATTTCTTGGGTGCTTCAAATTTACTTAGTTTTTTAGATTTGTTTTTATTTCATGGTTAGATAGCAACACATGCATGAATTTAAAACTGATGTGGTCTTATAGAAAATTTTAGAACAAATAAGTTTATAGTGAACGGTTTTTTCCTAAGTTGCATATTTCCAAAATAATAAAGGAAAATGTCGGCAAAAATGGCGTTTTTTTCACTGTTGCATTTTTCTGTAGCGAGCACAGGTTTTTCGTAGTTGCAAACTTGGCTATGGACTACTCTAACATGCCCCAACAACATATCAAAAATGCATAACTACTTTGCTAATTTTAAGCACTTTTTTTTGTAATTATTGACTGGGCTAATAGCTATACTTTCTTAATCATTGTTCG
Source organism: Melangyna quadrimaculata (assembly GCA_949320155.1). Taxonomy (NCBI): domain Eukaryota; kingdom Metazoa; phylum Arthropoda; class Insecta; order Diptera; family Syrphidae; genus Melangyna; species Melangyna quadrimaculata. Next base: position 320,414,600 of record OX439483.1, on the reverse strand, counting down.
TAGTAACAATGAAAAATAGAGAATTTTATGATCTACAAACTGTACCCGAACTTCTTTTCGATAGCATTTGCCATTAAAAAGTTATTTCCTAAAAACTGATTTTTTCGACACTTGACCATACCTTACAAGTTATTCTCCTGTCGGATCGACGTGGACTTTTTGTCATTGCTGCGTTATAGTCACTGGAAGGCCCCCAACAAGCTTAAGTGTTATCTGAATTTTGTTAAGGTTTTGAGATTTGTATGTCTATTTTGACTGGGCTATTTTATCTCGTGGAAAAAACTGGAAACTCAAAAATTAAGAGTGAAATTCTTATGCGAGGAAGTTAATTTGATACATTTAGGGGGGTTTGAATGACACTTAAACCAAAACGATACCATTATAAGGTCCGTCAACCTGGAATCGCCACAACTGCCAATATAGCTGATACAAAATCCTTTTTATGTAATGACTTTTTTTTTAAGTAGGTTCAACAGGTAAAATATTCCGAAAACCTTTCGAAAACATTGATACACTTATTACTGAGCTTTTTTATTGTCTTTCAAACCAAGAATCAAAAGAGTCCATTCAAATAATTTGACGTGATAATGAGACGTTATGTGTTTACTTCCTTACGGAGCACAATATGAGGTCATAATTACGAAAAACGATGTTTAGCTTTTTTATAGAATAATCTTATCGATTTGGTTTTAATTCAAGGTTGAAAAATACTCAAATGTCATTATGCTAAGCTTACCAAAATAAATATTTCAAAGTGATAAGCTCCCACCTATCCATAATGTGGTGATTTTCAGGGACTTTGGATATGTTATGATATGTTCTGTGGCTACATAGAATAAAAAGGAAGACTCACATGGACAATCATGCTCGACAACTTGGCTTCAAACACCATTTTGTGTCTATAATTGTTTTCAAAATATTTTGAAACGTGCTTCCGTTTCCATCAAGACATGTACCAGTACCTACCTAGTCAAACTTGCCGCCCAACGTTATCATATGGTTCTCATTTTCGTTTACATTTGCGCTAAGTCAAATTGAAAAAATCAAACTTGCATTTTGAGAATTTGGCCCAACGCACAGACCTTAAAAATTCAATAATCTGCACGTCAGATTTCGTCTGCAAACGAACTACATAGTTAATAATCTGTCTGATGGTTAAAACAATAGCTTCAGCATTATCTTCTATAGGTACCTATACTTGCTCTCGCTTCAGATTCTCAAACCTTATCTACCTAACTTGTTGGCTATCTGTTGAGACTATTGCCAATCACGTTTTATCCTGTAGGTATCAATGTTTTAAAGTTTTTTTAATGTTTTTCCTTTCGGTATTTTATTCGAATTATAGAAATAAAATCAACAATTTTTTCCTAATATATCATATCAGATAAACAAAATTTTCATTTCTCCTTCCAACTCTCAAACATTTTTTTTTTTAAATTTAAATGACATCGATGGCGGAGCTTAGTTTGAAATTGAATTCTGCATTGCATACTTTTAGGAAATACTGTTATTTTCCAATTACCAAACCAAATTCTATTTATGTATGTGTCTAATAATTATGTTTTTTTTTTTAATGTCGAGTATACAGAAGGAGAAGACTTTTTGATATGTTTGGCACTAAATTTAGAGGTCAAACCATGGAGTACTTAACTTGGAAATCCGTCAAATCACCAGCCCAAAAATCGAACTAAATTCCCTCATCATTAGTTTTTTGAAATTTCGTGTTTAAAAGTCTGGTGGTTCTAGCTTGACGTCAAGCTGGAACCACCACAAGTAGGAGGGGTTATTAAAGTAGAACTAAAACCAAACCAGTGGGAGTTGAAAGGCCAAATTTGTAATTTTTCCAGTTTAACTCATTGTGCATCTAATCCGTATTTTTTTTTTTTTTTAATGGACGAGTGTAGAAAGTCTCCACAATTTTTTGTGTTTGGACCTACATTTCAAGGTCAAACCATGGAATATTTAATTTGGAGTTCCGCCAAATCAGGAGCCCAAAAATTAAACTAAAATATGGCATCATTAGTTTTTTTGAAATGTTGTGTTTTCGAGTGTGGTGGTTCTAGCTTGACGTCAAGCTGGGTCCACCACAGATTTAAGGGGTAAGGGTAGGAGTATTAAATTTGGATTTCCGCCAAATCACCAGCCCAAAAATCGAACTAAATTCCCTCATCATTAGTTTTTTGAAATTTTGTGTTTGAAGGTGTGGTGGTTCTAGCTTGACGTCAAGCTGGGTCCACCACAAGTTTGAGGGGCAAGGTATTTTAGTTCTCCATCGGGATTGGGGTACTAAATTAGCCCAAAAATCGAACTAAATTATGGCATTATTAGATTTTGGAATTTCGGTTGTGGCGGTTCCAGCTTGACGGACCTTTAATTTTCGTTAGTTTTTGTCTTTTTAAAGGGTTAGTTTAGAAGGTTGAAATTATTACGGATGGCTTTCATTGTTTAGGATTTTCAGTGAGAAATTTGAACTTCTAACTAACCACCATTTGACCATGTGGTGTTAGGGACAGTCTAAAGGGCATCTAGGTATTAAATCGTTACTCTTGATAGTTAACAAACGGCGAAATTCCTTCGAAATTCTCTGTTTGGTTCATGGTGGACAACCGCCTACCAATTTTCTAATTGGACTTTTTCTCATAACTTTCACTCATAACTTCATTTCTACTGGGAAGAATATTAAAGTTAAGATATTAAAATTTAGCCTTTAAATGTGGCTAAATTTTTGTATAAAATTTATTGAGGAGGATCAACAAATTTCACACTAAAAGGGTGTGTAAATTTCCCGTCAAATTTATATTTGATCTCTTAAATTATTGAAAACTTGATGACGAATTTTAAAATTTTAAAAAATGAATGACAAAAAATTATTATAATTTGTATTATTTATTTATTTATATTATATAAATGAAAGATTAAAAATTCTCATAATTACAACCACTCTTACTAATCACGCTACAGCTTAAACTAGAAGTATTAAAAATAGGTAGGTATCTATATACTAAAATGTATATGATAGCAAATTCGCACATTTAATAGAGTAAAATAGGGTAAAACTGAATCAAAGTCAAAAAACTAACTCCTAAACGCGACGTCGTAGAAACTTTGATTTTTTTTTTATTTGAAAGATATTGAAAAATTAGGCAAAAAAATATGCACATGTTTTTTTTATTAAAAATCTACAAACCGAGATATAACCGGTTTTAAAACTGAAAATTGATAAATATTCGTTTCGAAAAGTACTTAGTAGTTGTATGGGGGTACATTTCTTATTTTTTTTTATTTTTACATATTTTAATAGGGGATGAACAAAAAAACTATCCATGTTTAAGCAATTTTTGACAGGATTTTTTTTCATATCCAAAATGATTTTTGAAAAAGGGTAAATTGTTTTGGTCAATGTTTCAATCTATTTGATTTTTAACGGGTAGTTGGAAAAATCTAAAATTTTAATATCTTATAGATATATTTGATAGCAATTAAATGGTAAAAATGTTATCTTTCTAACAGATTTATTTAGGAAAGGGTAAACATTTTGAATCTTTTTTTTTTTTGGTTTTTTATTAATATCTTTTCAATAAACAGTGGTAGAGGTTTCCAATATACTAATGAATTATAGCTTTATGTTCCAGGAATTTGTATACAAAAATTATATTTCTATTGTACCGTTGAGCTGATAAATTAACAATATATAATTTTTAAACATATTACTTAATACCATGTGAGTGTAGGCATGGATTGATTTAGTTTTTTCTTATATTTAATCTCAATAAAATAACCATTAATTTGATACCTCATTTTTTAATCTGTACCTCCTATATTAGTGTCACAATTGATTTTTTAAAATTCATACAAATTGAAATAAAATCCATAGAAATGCTTTCCTTTGTTCATTGTCAACAATCGTCAACCAGTGCAAAGCAACGTTATCTCAAATTAATTTTTTTAATATAAAAAATCATAACCATATACAAATCATAAATTAAAAAAATCTCCATTTAGACAACTTTAGAGGCTTAAAAATTGAGTAATACTTAATAGTTCATAATAAATGATACATGAAATTTAGGTAGAAATTTATAACTTAAATTTTTGTGTAAAAATTATTGCAAAATATTTTGTACTAAAAATGTGTTTTAATGAATAATCAACTCTATTTTTCGTACTTTAAATTCAAAAGTTAATGCAAAATTTATATATTTTCGAAAAATAATGATGCACATTTATAGGTGTAACCTTCTTCTACAAACATGTGAGTAATTTTGTATTTGTTAATCTAACTGGAAAAAAAAATTATAAATTTCTGTGTTAAAATGTTTGCATAATCTTAAAAAAATCATACTAAAACTGGGATTTAGTGAAAAATCAATTCGATTTTTGGTACTTTAAATGCAAACGTTAATAAAAAATTGTAGTAGCCCGTAGCGTAATGGTTTGTGCGTTAAACTGTCACGCTGGAGGTCTGGGTTCGCTTTCTAGCCTCGTCCACCTAAAAACTAAAAAGTTTTTTTCAGGGCTACTGCCTCTTGCGAGGAATTGACAAATCCTCCAAGAGTATCACTTGCCACGAATAAGTGCTTCTCGTCAAGCCGTTCGGATTCGGCATAAAATTGTAGGTCCCTTCCATTCCTGTCGAACGGCGCACACAGGAATGGTTGCGAGTTGTTAGTCACTAGGCCTTGGTTCTTCATGAGCCGTTGTGCCATCCGATTCATTTTTTTTTTTTTAATAAATAATTGATAAATTTTGAAAAAAAAATCCAACACACTAACTGCTCTAATCCTGTTCTAAAATATTGCTTATAAATGTTAAGTGATTATATCAACAAAAGCCACTCTAAAGTTAGTTTTATTGATTTATTTACCAAAATAAATGCGAAGTGGATCATGCCTTTTCCAGGAATTCTATTTTTATATTGTCAACACGCCCATCAAATATTTTCAAATTTAAAATTATAAATTTTGAAAATCTAATAAATCTAATAAAAAAGATAAAATCCACAATTTTGTCAATTGTCAATTTGTCGGCATAAAATTGGTTATAAATCGAAAAGAACTTATCCGAATTTAAAAATTTAGATGTCTACAGAAAGATTATATATTATCAACATTTAAATGCATATGTACATATAAATTTTTAGATGATTACACAATTTTTAGTGCTAATACGCCTGGACTATCCTGGAATAGCTTTATTTTGTCTAAATTATAGTTAATATTATAACTTTTTGTCTGCCAATTTTCACAACTTAAACTTGACGATAATCAACTGGTTTGCTGAAATGATCATTTAGCCGGATTCATTTTAGTTTAATGTGAAAGCTGCTTCATTAATTTTTTCATATCTTGAAAATTAAAAGTCCTAGATCCATACGATTTCCAGCGTGTAACTAAAAATTGACAAGAGCATTAAGTTTTGAAATCAAAATTTTGACTTTGAAAATTTTTTTTTTTTCAAAATCTATTCACTTTATTTAAAAATTATATTGAAGAATAGACTTTTGGCTTTTCAATATTCTATAGCGTCACTCTGTAAGTGTTACCGTTATTTTCAAATATTTTTTTTTTCTGTTTTAAGTGATTGTGATTTTTTTTTGGAAATTGCCCCTCCCGCCTAAACGGAGGTAAATAGACCCTCCTCCCATACGAATTTTGTCTTGTCTAAGTCCAACATACACGCTCTAGCCTTTTATGACACCTTAGGCAAATCACTCTGTATACACGTACTAAATACCTACTCAAAACAATACTTTTGGAAGAAAAAAGTACTTTCATAAGTTTCGGTTTTCTCTAAACTAAACTATATACCAGCTCCTGGTTCTTAGCGTTTGACTAAAAACTAATTACAGCAATCGTTTTTGGGACAAAGAATATTACGTAAAATTCTGAAGTAAAAAATGGAAATAAATTTTGTTTTTCAATTTTTTTTTTCTAAATTATGACTTTGAAAAATTTTGTTTCAAAAGCTATTCATTGAACATTTTTATTTTGAAAACAATTTGAAAAAAATAGACTGAATAAAGCATCGTATAATATTGTAAATAATATCGTTGATTTTAATAATTTTTAATCCATTTAAAGCAAATGTTTTATAAAATTGCCCCTCCCCCACAAACGGAGCGAGATAGAAGTTTTAAGCTTTAAACATTAAAAAAAAAACACTAACTATATAAAATTATTATAAATTTATAAAATTGTATTCCTTTTAGAAATTTATAAAAAAAAGAGGTCACGAAAATAGGAACAATTCATAATTATTATTATTGTGTTAGGTATGCAAAAATTCATATTTAAGTTTTTCAAATTTATTTTACACTTCAATTTCAAAAAAAGGAACAAATTCCTAACGAAAAAAGTTATTGGTAGGTAGGTATCTACAAGTAGGTATCGTACCTACCTGTCTACATTAAAACATTTATTTTGTAAACGACCTGGAATCAAAAAATCCTTCTTACCTGTTGGCACGTTTTGCAATTGGTTGATTTAAAAAAAAAATAAATAACACTGTCTGAAATTCAACCCCCACATTGACAGACTCTAGAGTCAAACAATTAAATCTGAAATTGAACCACCACATTGACAGACTCTAGTGTCAAACAATTAAATCATATCTACCTATGTAGGAACATACCTGTACCTACATGCCTGCTTGTATGATAAATTGTGAATTAAAAGTAGGTAAACAAATACAACCTACCTACCACCAAGCACTTACCTACCTCAACATTGAATAGAAATTCTCCCTTTTTTCATAACTTATTTTCATACCTACCTACATATCCATAGTTATGCATTATGTATGGACCTACCTATATTTGTCCGCATAATAAATTGTAGATTTCTTCAAAACATTTCAAGTCAAACTCAAATCATGCAAACAACCTAAATATTAATAAAACCTACCATTCATAATTTATACGAATATATCTACCTACCTATGTATCTAGGTATATTTTCCTTTCCTGCAAAAAAATATGCTCAAAATCTTGCACTTGCAACAAATTTCACGGCAAATAAGAAATCTTTGAAAGACAATTTAATATAAAAACTACCCTCAATAACATACGATTGCATTTATACCTACAAATATAATTACACAACATGAACATATTTTTCTTTCCCGCATTAAAATCAACCTACCCTTGAACCTTGATAATAAAGGGTGATTTTTAAAGAGCTTGAGAACTTTTTTTAAAAAAAAAACGCATAAAATTTGCAAAATCTCATCGATTCTTTATTTGAAACGTTAGATTGGTTCATGACATTTACTTTTTGAAGATAATTTCATTTAAATGTTGACCGCGGCTGCGTCTTAGGTGGTCCATTCGGAAAGTCCAATTTTGGGTAACTTTTTCGAGCATTTCGGCCGGAATAGCCCGAATTTCTTCGGAAATGTTGTCTTCCAAAGCTGGAATAGTTGCTGGCTTATTTGTGTAGACTTTAGACTTGACGTAGCCCCACAAAAAAAAATCTAAAGGCGTCAAATCGCATGATCTTGGTGGCCAACTTACCGGTCCATTCCTTGAGATGAATTGTTCTCCGAAGTTTTCCCTCAAAATGGCCATAGAATCGCGAGCTGTGTGGCATGTAGCGCCATCTTGTTGAAACCACATGTCAACCAAGTTCAGTTCTTCCATTTTTGGCAACAAAAAGTTTGTTAGCATTGAACGATAGCGATCGCCATTCACCGTAACGTTGCGTCCAACAGCATCTTTGAAAAAATACGGTCCAATGATTCCACCAGCGTACAAACCACACCAAACAGTGCATTTTTCGGGATGCATGGGCAGTTCTTGAACGGCTTCTGGTTGCTCTTCACTCCAAATGCGGCAATTTTGTTTATTTACGTAGCCATTCAACCAGAAATGAGCCTCATCGCTGAACAAAATTTGTCGATAAAAAAGCGGATTTTCTGCCAACTTTTCTAGGGCCCATTCACTGAAAATTCGACGTTGTGGCAGATCGTTCGGCTTCAGTTCTTGCACGAGCTGTATTTTATACGGTTTTACACCAAGATCTTTGCGTAAAATCTTCCATGTGGTCGAATAACACAAACCCAATTGCTGCGAACGGCGACGAATCGACATTTTACGGTCTTCAGCAACACTCTCAGAAACAGACGCAATATTCTCTTCTGTACGCACTGTACGCATTCGTGTGGTTGGTTTAATGTCCAATAAAGTAAACTGAGTGCGAAACTTGGTCACAATCGCATTAATTGTTTGCTCACTTGGTCGATTATGTAGACCATAAATCGGACGTAAAGCGCGAAACACATTTCGAACCGAACACTGATTTTGGTAATAAAATTCAATGATTTGCAAGCGTTGCTCGTTAGTAAGTCTATTCATGATGAAATGTCAAAGCATACTGAGCATCTTTCTCTTTGACACCATGTCTGAAATCCCGCGTGATCTGTCAAATACTAATGCATGAAAATCCTAACCTCAAAAAAATCACCCGTTATAAGAATGTATACCTCCACGCATTATTCTTTCCCGCAAAAAAAAAAACTATATTCCTTGCTTCAAGGTTGATGACAACGACGACGACGCAAAAAGCTAACTTACATGTATGTACGTCCACTTCTCTTCTCGCATATAGCATAATCAGTAAATTAAGCAAAAAAAAAATAACCTTGCATTGCACATTCAATCAAAGAGGATACGAACATTTTTGTGCCATTCTCTTACCTATTTCTCATCACTGACGTTTCAAAAAACCTTCGATTGGTAATCTCGCTTACTCCATTTGATTCTTACCAGAATCGAAACAAATACACTGCTCTTGCTCTAACTACCTAGTTTCGATTCTCTGATAAATGGAAGTCTCCCAAAAATTGAAGTCTCCGCCGACAATTGTCTCCCAAAAATGGAAGTCTCCGCCGAGCTCAAGTGGCGCCACCAACGAAGCATTGTTGCACAAAAAAATTTTGTCCATGATAGTACTATTGACAACTGAAAGCTGTACTCTGGCGGCAAACCCTTGAACTTGGATGTATACACTAGATGACGGAAACTGTCATAAAAAGTATGTGATTTTGAGAAGTGTGTATTAAAAATTATTATTACAAACAATTAAACAATTTAAGCAATAATAAAATTAATATTTTTGTAAAACAAAGAAGTGAAACATTTCATTAAAACAATTTTTCCATAAGAATTGAACTGTGATTTTATTAAAAAGTTTAATAAAAGTGGGTGCGATTTCGTGAGTGCTCTTGGACGTAAATAGTTTGTTTCTATTAAATAAATAAAAGATAATTAAGAACTATTTTTGTTTCTTCATCTTGTCAATAGGTGAAGAGAGTCAAGATCTTCATTAGTGGCTTCATAGTCCCTGGTCCGCCAGTTCTAGTAATCAAGCAGCGATTACTGTGTTGATGTTCCCATCGTGAACGAGTAAGTTGCAACTAGAACTTATAAAATTGCCAGAAAAAATAGATTTTTTTTTAAATTTATTTCTTTAGCTCAAAGAAGGAGCTTATATCTACAAGCAAACCTACTATACACACATAACTATAGTACATTAACTCCATTCTACCGCAGTCTAGAGCTTCAGTCCATCAACCTGTTGGATATCCTGGTGCTCCTTCACAATCATTTCTCAACAATGTAAGTGTTAAATTTTAAGTTTTTGAAGTTGATCTATTTCAATTATTATCTTTGAAAGGAGTTGTCCAGCATCTGTTGATGCTTACTTTGAAAGTATCAAGAGCAGAATACAAAACAGGTATCAACCACGTTTTTTGGATAACCAGTTCCAAAGATACACTCCTATCCATTTTAAGATTTTACTTTTCCAAGTGAACAGCTAAAAGCTTTTAAAGTATATCTTTGGAACGGGTTCTCCAATAAAGGCGGTTGATACTTTTTTTGAATCAGCACTTCCTACTCTCAAAAGAAGCATCAACAATTATTCCATAGAAGTAGTACTAAAAAAAATAACTCTTGGAATACGTGAACCACATTCCAAATAAGTGTATTTCAAGAGTGATTTTTTTCAAAAAGCCTTTTATGTAATAACTTTTGATGCTTGTTTTGAAAGTATCAATCACCGATTATAAAAAGATATCAACTGCCTTTATTCGACAACCTGTTCCAAAGATACAGTCCAAAAGCTTTTCAGTTTATACTTTTTTTTCATTTTTTTACCATTATTTATTTATTGAATATTACAATTTTTCGATATGTGGCTGTACCTATTTTTGTTTTATTCCAGACAATTCCGCGGGCTAATCCTGGTCATTGTGGAGTTCCCCAGTGCAACTCTTATAGAATGGGTGAAATTTCTATGTTTCACCTTCCAAAAGAAGTGCGAGATTCTCCTCATCACTTATGAAACTGAAAAAATCGGCTTTGTGTGTATGATGAAACTGTTCCTAATTTTTTCAACGCCTTTTAACTTTTTTAAGTGTTTCGAAACGAATGAAAATATTCTGTTGTACTTTTCTGCTTTAGTTTATTGATAATATAATAATTTCAAAGATTTTAATGTTTGTATGACTTTTTACACATTTCATATACATTTTCAAAATTGGTTGTAGGTATTTGGGTATAACTACTTTAATTTTTAAGGTCAAAAATTATATATACTTTTGTTCTTGATCAACTATACCAGTAGGTATTATCGCAACAACGAATCTTAAGAGGAAACTAGTTTATTATTATTTTAATGAAATCTAAATATTTTATAGGTATATATTTTAATTTTTTTTTATTATTTAATAACTTAATAATTGTAGATCATTGAGCTTTTAGAATTACTTTTTCATAAATTTGAACATGTAGAGAATTTTTTAATTTAAATTATTGATACACTTAAAACATTTAAAGCTTTATGTGTTTTTGTAAATTTAATACTTTTTTTTAAATAAATGGAATGAAAATACTATGCCGAGAAATTATTTCTTAGATTTCTATTAAAAACGATTTTAAAACCTTTGGAATGGACGTTTAGTTGTAAATTGCCTTTTTGACATGAAGGCGTCCTCGGATCAATCAATCTTTGTTCCTTCTGCTTTTATTTTATTCTCAAAGTTGTTGTAGATCATCTTAAACAAAAAACAAAGGAAACAATTTATTTTCGGCCGAGATTTTGTTTTGGTTGATTGAATTCTGAGTCTGAAGCTTAAATTAAGTCGTGGTAGTGAACACTACAATCAATTTTAATATAGATACATATTTCAAAAAAATTTCATATGGGACACTTTTAAACAAAAAAATCGACTGAAATTTTTCAAACGTATATGAATTTTTGTTTAAATATTTATCTGTATTAAAAATGATTATAATGATCAATACGAGTACTTCATTTAAGACTGAGAACAGTTTCAAACCACCAAATCAAGATAGTGGTTTTGAAATAAAAGCGTTTTATAACTAGCACTTACAAGTATTTTGTATGATTTTTTCTTGAAATTCTTAAGTGTTCTTAAAAAATGCTGTTATTTCTAAACTACTATCTTGATTTAGTCGATTGAAATGGTTTGTACTTACTTTATCTAATACGAAGGACTACACCTTTGTTGTTTCCCAATTCGGATTGGCCGCACTAAGATTCACGAAAATGTTTCCTCTTTCAGTTTACCTTGACGAGCTCGATGTTTCTCTTTTAAACGTTCAACTTCCTTGACAACATACGATAACAGTGGACCGGCGTTATTATTTGTCACAGAGAAACTGGCGTTATCGTCATGTTTCTTGTGTTGTTGGTTGTCCGTGAATATTACTGAATGTGAGTGGAGCAGCTTATGTTTGTGTTCAGAAACCACCAAATCCAGTTGTGGGTTGCGTGTTCAAACTCCAGTTGAAACAACGAACCGACTTGGTTGGTCTGGAAGTTGCTGAAGCCAGTGGTCGGAGCAGCTGCTCCAAACACAGAAGCGTTCCCAAATACTGGAGCAGGATTTTGTCCAAATAGTCCCCCACCTGCGGTGCTGGTATTGACATTAGTATACCAAATCCTCCGAATCCAGTATTGGCTGTAGATGCTGCCACACCAAAGGCTGGCTTATTTTTTGTTGAAGGTGCCCCAAAGACAGAGGTTTGTTGAACTGAAGTACCAAACCAACCAGTTGCTGCTGTATTCTGAGCTGCCGGCTGAAAAAAATGAAAAATTAATTAAACACTGTATGAGTTTCTTACGTTCATTAGGTCGAGTTTCTAAATTATTAAAAAGAGTACCTCCAAAATTTATAAAGAAATAAAGGCACAGTGTTAATATTATAAAAAATATACATAAATAATATCCTGAACAGAATATTGTAGGTAGTTTAATTACTAAGTACTTACGTCTGTCTATATTTGGCTTTTTTTATTTTCCATTTTTGTGGTCTCCAGCTGATGATTTTTCAAAGCGCTACAATGAAAAATAAATAAATAATATTAATAAAGGCATATTAGTATATTTTGTTTGAAACAAAATCAATTTTTATTAAAAAATAAATTATTTTACATGATAGTAAGCACAGGTATCCCTTATGGCTGTCACTGGTTGGCGTTTACATCCTGTTGGTTTATTTTACCACCAGGTATCGCATTTTGACTTTTCTAGTTGTCAATAGTTTTCATACACAAGGGACATCATTTATTAGTACAAGTTAGAGCGCCATCTTTGAACAAAAATTAATAACTTATGAAAAAGTAATAACACGGTTAGTGCCCAGGCTCCTTCGTTATTGACAACTGAAGGCTGTACTCTGGCGGCAAACCCTTGAACTTGGATGTATACACGAGATGACAGAAACTGTCATAAAAGTATGTGATTTGAGAAGAGTGTTGACTAAAAATTATTATTACAAACAATTAAACAATTTTAACAATAATAAAACTAATATTTTTGTAAAACAAAAAAGTGAAACATTTAATTAAAATAATTTTACCACAAGAATTGAACTGTGATTTTATTATAAAGTTTAGTAAAAGTGGGTTCGATTGCGTGAGTGCTCTTCGACGTAAATAGTTTTTTTTTATTAAATAATTAAAATATTGCAATATTTTACCAAGGGTTCGCCAATAAAACGTCGCCTGAGAATTGTTTTGTTCCATACGCCACTTTTGTCGTTTTTGAGTTGGGAATGGATTCTATCGTAATTTTGTATGCTCTTTCTAAATCTGTGATCCAATTTGCGCTATGGTTTTCCAATCCCGAGATATCGAACATCGATTTGGTCCATATCCATATGGTTTTGTGCCATTAAACCATTTTTTGGCGTTTGGGACAACTTTTCCATACAATTTTTCGCAGTTTTTTTGTGAGAATTGTTTTGTTCCACGTGCATATCACGGCGACAAGGGGTAGAGAAAATACTAAAAAAGTTGAGAATTGGGTTGTCCTACGTGCACTTTTGTTAAAGAAATGCTATGTATGTGGGACAGTGATCACAAACAAAATTTTAGTATTGGCTTGTGCCACCTCCATTACAGTAAGTTGTGTAGATATTTGGAGACGATTGTATGAAATCAGCTAGTGTAAATGACACTGTTTCATCTGAACCTCGTTCTGTGGCCAGCGGTAACCTTAAGTAAGTACCTGCTTATTTTTCCAATTTATTTAAATAAATACAGGATATAAAATATATATTTTTTTCAAATAAAGCATGTTTGATGATGAATTATTGCCCAGAGATCTTAGTTCTTCCTCTTCATCGTCGGGATATTTTTAAAGTTATTAAAACTTACTCAGTTATTTCAAGGTAACACATTCCATGCTAACTGTTTTTTTCTTTTCAAATTTTATCATCCAACTCCATGCTTTCTTGCCTTTCAAATATACATTTGATGAGAATTGCTTTGTGCCATAACCATTTTTTTGTGTTCCGCGTGTATAGAAGAAAAAATCATTTTCAAAATGTAGGAGGTGGGACACAAGTCAAAAAAGTAACGGCTTGGCAACACACTTTGAAAATTGGTAGGTGAAATCCTCATAAGACTAACTTCAAGTTAAAAAAATAAAAAAAAAATCCTATCACACAGTTTCGGAGTCCCAAGTACGCAAACCTTTAAATGCGTTTTTCTCGAAAAAGTGCCAATGGCGTATGGAACAAACCAATTCTCGGGCGACGAAAACTTATTTCTTTTATTCAAACTGAACAACAATTACTTTACAAAAATAAAACACCTTTATTTCACTTCAAATACTTTACTTCTAATACTTTTATTATAAACAAGCACAACTCTTATTTTTCTATTTTACACCGACGTTTATTCGTTCACTTTCAAAATAAACTAAGGTCTTCGGACTGGTGGCGGTGTATTTATATCCGAGAAAAAGCTACTAGGATCTTCTAGGGTTTCTGGAATGTGATGGAATGTATTTCTCCTCCACAAGTCTCGACAAGTAACTCAAAAGCTTTCGACCAATTAAAAATTATAGCAGTTCCATGGTTTGGGTATTGGATAACGATGCGAGTGGTTTAGGTATTGGATAATGGTAGAGTCCTTGTATATGAAAACCATATGTTATGCGTGGTTTAATAAAAAGACGAAGTTCTTTTCTTTGCGTCTGAATTAAGACTACTCACTTATTCTTATGAAATTTTATTTACAGTGTCCATGAATTGGCGTCGACAGATACTTAATATTAATATTGGATGGAGAGATGCTGAACACTCAGCATATTTGCTGTATTATAAAAAGAAGATAAGGCACCCAAAGAAAAGTATCTTATGACGGGTGGCATTTGATGTTTATTTCATAAACATAACCAAATGCATATCCGGAAGGGATATCAATTCATTTGTTTTTCTTTTGTTTATAAGTTTATACTTTATTTTATGGTAGCAATTTGTCATCGCTCATTTCTTTTCTTACGTTAACAATTTTCTTACTTTGATCCGGTATGTTAACAATTTGATTTTGCACTGGTTTAGTACGTTTTTTATTAAAGCATTTATTAAATAAAGTAAAGATATGACGACCTTTAATACAAGTTATGGTTAAATAAATTAAACCTATAGTTGTCAACATTCCAGTTATTCCAATTAAGGCACCTTGTGATTTCTCGGGTAGCTTTTGTAATAGTTGACTAACAATATTTCTTTGATTATTAATTTCGATTGATAAATCCCTTAATTCTCTTTAATCAGTTCCTTTTGTTCTTATAACTTTATCGATTGGTGAAATTTCATTTAATTTTATATTTTGACAACAGTTTTTGTCAATAGTGTAATGTATTACATCATTATTAATTTCTTCAAATATGTCTTCAGATGTGATAATATCTGTTTCTAAAGTACTAAACTTACATTGATTGTCTAAATACAATATTCCAGTGTTTGATAAAACACCAATTTCTTCTTGTTTAGATTTACAATTGCACTTAAATGGAGTGTCTTCAGTAATAGCATATAAATATTTATTATTATTAATTTTGTGAAAGAATTCTACATTGTTTTGTATTATTTTTATTTCACATTTATTATTGCCCCTTTTCAGAAAAACATTTGTTTCACAAACCTCATTTTTAATTGTACTTTCAAGTACTAAATTTTCACATACGTATATATTATCATGGTTAAAGCAATCATTCATATTATATTTTAATGCAAAGATTTACAACAATTGGTAAGGTGATTATTTCATATATTTCCATTGTTTCTTCTTTCAAAATCGGAATAGATATGATAACATGTATCATATGATCTTTTTCATAACATTTAACATCAATTTGCTTAATTATAAATTGATAAGCTATTTAACTAGGAGTAAATAACATTTTATTTTCATTTTTACTGTTTATTAATGCTTCAATTAATTTTTCAGGAGTGATTATAAAAGGATGAATAATTTTTAATTGTAAAAATAGGATCGCATCAATAATTTTTTCTAATTCTATTTCTAACTCTAAACTTTTATCAATTATTGAATTATGCACTTATTGCAAGTATTCTTAAGCATATTCTCTCCTCTCTATATCTTTCATATTTGAAATAACTTTATTTAACTTTATTATATTTTCATTAGTTTTGTTTTCTATACGATAATAATTATTATTTAATATCTTATTTTGATCATTTACTTTTTCCATTATATTTATTTCTTCTACTAATCCTTTTCTTAAAGATTCTTGATTTCATTTTGTAATTGCTATGATTTTATCATAATATTCTGCATCAGAACTATCCATAGTTCCAAATAATGTTTTAAGTCCCGTACCAACAATATCTATTAATCCTCTTCGGATTCTGTTTTTCATTGTTCCTAATAAATTATAAATTTTAACCATTTTAGCTGATAAATTATTATAGCTTCTCTTTCCTTTTTCAGCTAAGTCTCTGCACTCTCCGAATAATTTTAAACATACTTCATGAATGTTATTAGTTTGTAACTTAATATGCTCTTAACTATCAACTTCAGCTAGGTAAATTCTATTAATGACTGAAACGTGTCCATCGATTGTTTTCATAGTACCAAGAGATTTAAAATAAAATCCATTATGATCATCTAATTTCTCGATGTTGATGCTTGTTGCAATTCCGATTGCGATCGCCCATATCCTATAAAAAGTTTGACACGACTTTTATTATAAATGGTTAATTTTCCGTTTCTTTTAACAATAATATTTATCTGCTACAGAAGATACGACATAAGGACCTGACCATTTCAGGTCTAACTTTCCTGCACTTGCTTCTTTTACGTAAACTCTATCTCCTGATCGAATATCTCTTAATTTTGGTCCTAATTTATGGTCATATCTGACTTAAGATTTTTCTTTGTTATCTAATAGCCTTGCTTTAGCTTTTATTTCCATTGCTAACAACTTCATTCTTAGTTCTGTCAAATAATCAAGTGTTATTTGAATTTCTTCATAATCTACATCGCTAGGTTTATTAGCTGTTCTACCAAAAACAAGTTCGTAAGGCGTGAAGCCTGTGCTTGAATGTTGGGTCGTATTATAACAAAAACTTGCCTACTTCATATATTCATCCCAGTTTTTGGAGCTATCTGAACTTTCCCTACTCACTGTTCTATTATATTCTGTGAGTCGAGCATGTGCTCTTTCGACACTACCATTTGATTGAGGGTAAGCCACACTAGTAGTAATATTCTTAAAACCAAATATTTTGGATAATTCCTTCATTAAAGAATTACAAAATTCTGTCCCGTTGTCAGACAGTATTATCTTTGGTACTCCAAATATAAGTATCCAATTTTCTACAAGAGCCTTAGTCACTATACTAGCTTCTTTACTTTCTATAGGAACAAATTTAATAAACTTAGACAGATCGTCTTGAATCGTAAGTCCGTATTTGTTGATAATTTTGTCCTTTGTAATATAAGGACCTGTCAAATTAATTGCGATTTTTTCTAATGCATGATTTGCACTTGTTACAATGGTCATTGGACTCCTTGAGGGATGTCTATCTATTTTTTCTGTTTGACAAGCTACACATTTAGAAATATATGTTATTACATCTCTATTGAGACCTATCCAATTATATTTTTGTTTTATTTTATTAAAAGTGGCTTTTTGGCCACAATGACCTCCTACAAGACCTTCGTGATATTCTTTTAAAATTTTAGTTTTAAGTTCACCATCCACAACTTCTTCTATTAGGGTTTTACTTGTAACTTCTTCTGTTCGCTTATTTAGAATTTCATTAACTTTTTTTTCTACGTTTATATCCGTGTCTTCATTTTCATCTATCTCTTCTAAAATGTTAATATTTCGACTAAATTTGTCTGCAACAACGTTATCACAACCCTTTTTATACTCAATGGAGTATATTTAAGTCGACATCTAACTAATCGAAATCCAGGATCTTTCACATTAAAAAGCCATTGTAAAGGCTTATGATCAAATCGAATTACAAAATTTCTACCATATACATATGGTCTAAGAACCTTTACTGCCCATACGATTGCCAAGCATTCCTTTTCCGTTGTGGAATAGTTTTTCTCCGATTTACTTAATGATCTGCTTATAAATTGCAATGGCAGATCTTTTCCATTACTTTCTTGGCTTAATACTGCCCCTAAACCGTAATTGCTTGCATCAGTTGTAATAACGAATTTCTTATTATAATCTGGGTATTGAAAAATTACGACATTTCTTAACGCTTCTTTTAGTTCTAAAAAAGGAGTTTTGTTGCTCCGCAGTCCACTTAAAATCAGAATTCTTTTTCAATAATTTGTTTAAAGGAATCGCCTTCTTACTGAAATCCTTGATGAATTTCCTGTAGTAACCTATCATTCCAAGGAATGATTTTATTTCTTTTTGGTTGTTTGGTGGCTTAAATTTATCGAGTGCTTCTACCTTTTGCGGATCTGGCTTAACGCCTTTTTCTGTAATAACATGACCTAAGTACACAACATCTTTTTTGAGAAATTCGCATTTTAAATTTGATCTACGCAGTTGTTCAAAAACTTCTATTAATTTTTGATTATGCTCGTGAAGAGTTTTTCTAAAGATAACTATGTCATCTAAATAAACGAAGCACTTTACACCCTGTAGTCCACTCAGAACAGTGTTCGTAAGCCTCTGAAAACACGCCGGTGCGTTTTTCAATCCAAAATTTTCATGAACTCATAATGCCCATACGGCGTAGAAAAGGCAGTCTTTTCTATATCTTCCTCAGCGACTGGAATCTGATGAAAACCAGATGTAAGATCTAAAACAGAGAAATATTTACTATTACCTAACTGGTCGAATATCTCACTTATATTCGGGAGTGGATAATTGTCAGCAATAGTAATTTCATTTAACCGCCTGTAATCGATTACTATCCTCCACTTCATTTCTTTACTTGCATCCCTTTTCTTAGGGACCACCCACAAAGGTGAATTCCATGGCGATTTACTATCTCTTATAATCCCTTCTTCTTTTAAATTCTTAATTTGGTTATCTACCTCTTTTTCATGAATTTTTGGATAACGGTACGATTAAGTGTAAATAGGTTCACTATTTTCTTTAACTCTAATTTTGTGTTCTACCAAACTCGTTGTAGTTAATTTATCTCCTTTTAAACTAAAAATATCACAATATTCTTTAGCTATATGGAATATACTATCGGCTTCTTCTTCATTCATATGTTCAGTTCTTAAATTACTCAGTATTTCCTCAATTCTACCATCATTCATTTCGAATGTATTGATTTCTAATAAGTCGGCATCTTCACAATCTGACTCATTTATATTGAAATCCTCTAAAGGATATCCAATAGCTTTGAGCTCAATGTAATATATATTTTCATCAAAATTTATTACTTTAACTGAACCTTTTCCATCACTGCGCACCAAAGTAATCTGGGAACAATATACCATTTATCTTCGCACTGAGTATTACCACTTCACTATTTTCTGGAAATTGATTTCCCTGACCATCAGTTATATTCACTAACCTGAAAACTTCGCACCTGGGGGGTATTTCTTCTAAGTACTGCCACTCAAAATTGATATTTTCATTAAAACTTTTCTTATTTCTAGGAGATTTTTCTTTGGCAAGTTCTACACTTTTTTCCGAAATTTAAAGAGATATTCTCGTTCTTCCTCCTAAGAGTTTTACGATCATAATCTACAATGAAAGCATTGTCTTTCAAAACATCATTGCCAATAATACCGTCATAATTACTTAAATACTCCTTATTTATGACGTGGAATTCTATTAAGTAGTCATAATTTCCAAAATCCACAGATAAATTACATGTACCTAAACTTTTTATGTTTCTATTCCCTATACCTTTAAAATTAAGAAATTTATTTTGTGTTAAGTCCTTTTCAAAAATGTTATCAACTTTTATTAAGCTTACAGCTGCTTCTGTATCTATTAACATTCTCCAGCTTCTATTTTTGTAATTCATGATAATATGAGGACTTTCTGTTATATTAAATACCGAAGTTTTGACCTCTCCAACTATTCGCTTTTGCGAAAACCCAGACCATTTTGGATGGATAAATTTCTTGCCGCAAATGGCTGACCACTTGGTCGTCTCCAATGAATATGAGTATTGCTTTGGTTATTTTGTCTATTCTGCTGGATATTAGTGTAATTATTTTGCCTGTTATGTCTGTTGCGACAGACATTAGCCTTGTGTCCAACTTTTCCGCATGCAAAGCAGGTAATTGTATTAATTTTAACTGTATTTTTGTTTGGATAGTCCTTACTACTAGAAGGTTTTAATAAATTAACATGTAGCCCTAACCTTGATTCTTCTTCTACCTATAGCATATCTGCTAGCCTCATTCAAATCCCCTGGCTTTCTATTGTTGACATATGAACTTATTTTTTCTTTTAATCCGTTAACAAAAGCATTTAAAATATTTAGTTTTATATATTCACTTTTCCCCTTCCAATCGGAAGTTTCAGTATCAACTATTTCATTTTGCAGCATTCTGCGTTGTAATGTTTCGCATTTTTGCGTATATTGTACGACAGTTTCATCATATTGTTGTTTTAACTGTATCAAATCTCTATGGAGTTGTAAGTTTGAATAATTTTCTTTATATACTTTGTTAAGCTCTGCTTTTATTTGACTCCAAGAGTCTAAGGTTTTGTTCATGTAAATTGACGAAGCGTTGCCGCTAATGCAAGATTTGGCAAAAGCCAATAAAGGTTCATGCTGAGGCTCTTTGGCGAGCTTAAAGGCATTTTCACAATTTTGTATAAACGAAAAAGCTTCGGAAGCTTCTCCACGGAATTTAGGGATAAATTGGATTAGAATACTTAGTGGAATATCCATTTGTTCATCAGGCATACTTCACTGTTAAAATATACGAAAATCACTTAAATTAAAGTATTGTTAATCCACAATATTAATACAATCGTATGTGTTTTGCAATTATTTTATTTTCAACAATTATTATTAAGGATGTCTTCTTGACCTTCCTTAATTACTTTTTTAATCCTTCACGCTTTTTCCGCGAGGTATTTATAATATTCTTCTTATTTTTCTTTACTATATGACTTTGCTGGCAACATTATACATTAAACATTATACTATTCTTATACTTATACTTTAACTTATTCATTTTAATAAAAACTTCGACTGTTTAATATATTTTTTTTTTTTTTTAACTTACAATAATTCAATCATTATGATGTTTAATTTGATGATTCGGCTGGCTGGTAAACTACACCTTCGTTCTTAATCTTCCTTGGAATTCTGGTTCTCTTCTTATTTTATAATATATTGTTCGAGTTTTTTTTTTTGTTTATTCACTTTCAGTTGCAAACTCTTTTATAAGTTTTAATAATTTTTTCATTAATATGGATAAGTTTGTACGTGCACTCATATTCGGTTCAATTCCTTCTTTTCTTTCAATCACTTTGATATGGATTCAATTGTATTCGCAAAAGATGCTTAATTCAATACGCACTTAGAAGGTATTATAGGGATTATTAATTTTGTTCCCCATTGTAATTGCTTAAAAAGCAGAATACGTACTTTTAACTTAAAATATTACCGGAATAAAATTTATTTACATTATGTACAAAGATTTACAACACCGGAATTTTCTTTTCAGTGCATATCGCATCGCTGGCACCAATTTGTTATGCGTGGTTTAATAAAAAGACGAAGTTCTTTTTTTTGCGTCTGAATTAAGACTACTTATTTATTCTTATGAAATTTTATTTACTGTGTCGATGAATTGGCATCGACAGATACTTAACATTAATATTAGATGGAGAGATGCTGCACACTCAGCATATTTGCTGTATTATAAAAAGAAGATAAGGCACCCAAAGAAAAGTATCTCATGACGGGTGGCATTTGATGTTTATTTCATAAACATAAACAAATGCATAACCGGAAGGGATATCCGCAGTTAATTAGAAGATATTATGCATGGTAAGCACAATAATAGTGACAGGCACAACACATAGTACTATCATGGTGAATGTCGAATGGACTGCCATCTTGAGAAGGAACGCGAAAGAATCTCTATTAAATCCCACAGCCCTATTTTACGGAAAGAATTGAATTTTGTGGGGAATTTCAAGTAAGAATAGGAAAGGAATACTCTAATTTATAATAGTTAGAGTGAAATAGGTACAATGAATATTTTTTGTTAAGGGATAGCGATAAAACGAAGGAAAAGATAAAACTCATAAAGAAGAATGAAGTTTTTTTTTGGTTGGTTTACATTTTGTTGTCGATTACTTTGCTATGCAAAGGTGCAGAGAATTAAAAAGTGTGAAACAAATTTTGGGAACTCTCCTTGGTTTGTTGGGTTTGGTGCGGTTAAAGAGGAAGGGCTGGTTTTTTTACAACTTTGGGTGTCTTGTGTGCAATGCAAGAAGACAATGGTGACATCGCGTCGGCCGGCGGCGGCGGTGTGAAGGTCAAGGCATAGGTAGATTGTTTTTTTGTTTGCTTTCTAGATATTTATGTAGGTCTGTTGGTAAGAATATGAGTGATGCAATAATTCATGAGTTTGATGTTTTTTGATGAGTATGGCTCATGGTAGGTAGTTAGGTATGTCGCTTTTTTATTTTAACCTAGAAAGGTAGGTACGTTTATAGAAAATTTGTATTAATATCTAGGTAGGTACCAGGTAGGTACATGTAAGGAGGTAGGTACGTTAGGGGTGTCTAATAATTTTTTTTTTTGTCAGATATTCAAAATGGGTATCGGGGATCTCGTAGAGGATACCCACACAAGTTGAAAAAAAAACGTGTTTTTTACGTAAAAAGCGGCCGCAGGGACGTAGAAACGTTTTTTTACAAAGTCAATAGTCAAATAGCCAAAGTCAAGTCGGTGCATTTTTTTTTGAAAAAAAGCATTTCGAATTTTTCCAGAATCTCAAAAATAGGCGAAAAAATGGTTATATTCCATTTTCAGACTATAATATCTCAAAAACTAGACCTGATGGCGAAAAACGGATGATAAATTTGAGTTCAGCACACGAAAATACCTATGATACGAGTCTTACTTGCTTGTTCCCGAACTCATGTAGGTCCTAAAATCGAAAAAAGCTTAAAAATCTGCCGATTTTTGGGGGGTTTTCAGCCATTTATCGAGTAAAAAGGCATATTTTGAAATTTTAAGGGGCAGTTACTTGTGCTATTTTATTATAAGCATCCCTAGAGAGTCGAAAAAATTCTTTTAAAGTCGGTGAAACCACGCTTGACACGCGCAATTCTTGATCATTTGTTGACTTTGAAAAAAACGTGTTTTTTACATAAAAAACGGCCGCGGGGTCTGGAAGCACAATTTTAAAAAATTTCCGGGACGTAGAAAAACTTGTGTGGGTATCCTCTACAAGATCCACGATACCCATTTTGAATATCTGACAAAAAAAAAAAATTATTAGACACCCCTAAGGTACGTACCCAATTTGTATGTGAATGTTAATTTATTTATATCATATAAATGAAAGAATAAAAACTACAACCACTTTTACTAATCATATATGATAGCAAATTTTATGTAGGGTTGCAATAAGAACGGTTTTCTTGAAATTCGCACATTTAATAGGCTAAAATAGGGTAAAACTGAATCAAAGTCGAAAAACTAACTTTTAAACGCGACGTCGCACACAAGGCAAAATGGTCTGATTACGGCGACAAAATTAAAAAAAAAATGTTTGCCCAACTACGGTAAGTTTTGGTAAGGTTGGGCGACCTGCATCGTGCCTGATCGGGAAACTATTGATTGCTCAGAACTTGGTCTGGGCCAGTAGCGCAACAATCAGTCACGATGAAGTGCTTGTTTTACCTCCTCGTGGTGGTCCCCGGGCAACTATTTATGTATCCCAATATACATAAATAGGCCAAAATTACAAGTGCGAAAAGGCCTAGCTTTCTAGGATAGGTTACGGAGGTTAGCATTCTCCGTAACTGAAATCAACCCGCTACCGAAACCAACACTACGCCTCGGATAATTCATGATAACTCGTTGACGACTTTTGGCTATTGTACCCGGACAAAGATTGGTTTCTGGAATGTGAAGACGCTTCTTGACAACGGAAAAGAAGGTCCTCAGAATGCCAGATTCCTGCAACTAGAGAAGGAATTCATGCGGTATAGGATGGACATCTTAGGGATAAGTGAAGTTAGATGGCTGGGTTCGGGGAAGTTCAAGTCACCAACCCGTAACACTGTACTATTCTATTCCGGAAAAACACCTGGAAGCGCTCGGGAATCTGGCGTTGGATTGCTGCTTTCCAAAACAGCTCTCAAAAGCCTAATTTCCTGGGAGCCTTTAGGTGACAGGATCCTGAAAGCCAGGTTCCGGACTAGAGTACGTCGCGTCACCATCATACAGTGTTACGCCCCAACTTTGCTCTCTTCTGACGAGGAGAAGGAGGCCTTTTATAACCGGCTGAGTGCTGCTTATGATAGCGTTCCACGAGGTGATATAGTTATGGTGATGGGAGACTTAAATGCCAAGGTTGGCAATGACAACTCTGGGCTAAGGCATGTCATGGGAAAACATGGTGTTGGTAACCGAAACGACAATGGCGAACGATTTGTCGATTTCTGCAACGCCAACGGCCTTGTTATTGGAGGGACCATGTTCGAGCATAAGACGTGCCACAAAGTCAGTTGGGTGTCGACTGACAGACAAGCAACTTCCAACCAAATTGACCACTTCGCGATCAGCCGGCGTTTTAGAAGCAGTCTCCAGGACGTCCGTAACAGAAGAGGTGCTGACATGGGAATGGCCCGGGACCACCATCTGATGGTTGCTACCGTAAGATTGCGTACAGCTGCAGTTCGTAGATCCCAAGGAAACACTCGAATGCCCAAGTTTAATACAGATAGACTAAAGGATCCCGCAGTGCGCCAACAACTAGGGGACCACCTTTCACAAGGATTGAACGCAATCAGCAGCACGGAAACCACATCCATCGAAAATCATTGGTGTGCTGTGAAAAATGTGTTCATATCCGGTGCTGAAAGTATAGTCGGCCGGGCGCAAGGGAGAAATAGTGCTTGGCTTTCCGACGAAACTTGGGCAAGGATCGAAGAAAGGAAACACCTTAAAGCTCGCATCGCAGCTACCCCAGCAGCAGGGAGAAACGAGCTCGAGTCTACGTACCGCATGAAGATGAGGGAAGTTCACCGTAGTGTGCGACGTGATAAGCGTAACTACATCAACGCACTGGCTACAGAAGCAGAAGAAGCCGCTAGTAGGTGTGACAGTAGGACCGTCTACAGAATTACCAAAGAGCTCACTGGTGTCCAGAGCTCTAAACAACACCTGGTTAAAGACACAAACGGATCCCTGCTAATTTCGGATGAGGACCAGCTCATAAGGTGGAGGGAACACTTTTCTGCGGTTTTAAACCGCGTTTTCGCAAGTGAAGTGAACCCTATTCCCACTGAGCTACCCGAAGTAACAATTTCCCGAATACGCACCGTACCCCCCAGTAAAGAAGAAATTATCACCGCCATCAAAGCACTGAAGAACAACAAAGCGGTTGGACTTGATGGTATTCCTGCAGAGCTCTTAGGAGCAGCCCCAACGACATCGAGCGAGCTACTGCACCCACTTATTAAGAGAGCTTGGGAAACAGAGAGCTTTTCTGAAGAGTGGAAAAAAGGAATGATTGTCAAGCTTCCAAAGAAAGGAGATCTCACACAGTGCGAAAACTGGAGAGGAATATGCGTTCTGCCTGCAGTAGCCAAGATAATAGCAAGGATAATATTGGACCGAATTAAAGACCACCTCGAAGACACACTCGACGCCAAACAAGCAGGTTTCCGCACTGGATCTTCCTGTGTGGATCACATCAACACCTTGCGGATCATCATCGAACAGTGCGTTGAATATCGATCACCACTTCACCTGCTGTTCATCGATTTTGAAAAGGCGTTCGACAGTGTCAATAGAGAATTTATTTGGCTTGCTTTGCACAGGAGGGGCATCCCAGATAAATTGATTGCTATTATCAAGGCTACATATGATGGATCCAGGTGTCACGTTTTGCACAAAGGTAGGCTGTCAGAGGAGTTTGAAATCCAAAGTGGAGTTAGGCAAGGCTGTATACTGTCACCAATACTGTTCCTGTTGGTGGTAAGTGACGTACTGCACGCAGCTTTGTCAAATGGAAATGGAGGAATTCAGTGGACTCTGCAATCTCACCTCAAACATCTGGACTACGCGGACGACGTATGCTTACTCTCTCATAGGATCATGGATCTCCATCAAATGGCAACAAGGGTGGAGAGAGAAGCAGAAATCGTAGGGCTTAAGATCAACTCGGCAAAAACTAAAAGGATCAGCCTTGGAACTTCCTCATCAATCCAAGTAAATATTTCTGGACAACCCGTAGAGATGGTACAGGATTTCCAATATCTTGGGAGTATTGTCTCTACGGGTGGCGGAACTGAACTGGACGTAAACAGCCGAATCAGAAAAGCAAAGGCTGCGTTCGGAATGCTGTCCAAAATATGGAGAAACAACTCTTTTAGCTTAAAGACCAAGCTACGACTGTTCCGCTCCAATGTTGAATCCGTTCTGCTTTACGGCTGCAGCACTTGGAAAGTCACTGAAACTGTCACTAGAAAGCTGCAAACCTTCGTTAATAGATGTCTACGAAACATCTTGAGGATTTTCTGGCCCAACCGTATCTCCAATGCCGAACTTCATGCGAGAACGGGTCAGGAGCCCATAGACTCCATTATACGAAGGAGAAAGTGGCAGTGGATTGGCCATACGCTTCGAAAAGGCGATCGGTGCATTGCATCTCAAGCAATGCAGTGGAACCCGCTCACACAGGAGGGAAGACAAGTGGGCCGGCCTAGAAGTACATGGCGAAGAACGGTCGAACAGGAATCGGCACGACTGGGGAAAAGTTGGAGAGAGCTGAAATACATTTCAAGAAATCGTACACGATGGCGCGTAGGTGTAGTGGAGGCCCTATGTCCCGTAAGGGAAACATCACGGACGTAATAGGTCCGAGGACCTAAGTAAGTAAGTAACTACGGTAAGTTTGGTCTTAAAATGTTCGTAAATATCCAATAGAGAGGTAATCGTAAAAAGATTTACAAAAAAACTACATGGGAGTGAAATACCCGTTAATAGATTCTCTCTCTCTCGTGTTGTAAATTCTTCATTTAAAAACTTCTTAAATTTAGTATAAGTTGGTTGTGAGAGTGTGCGGCCGTTTATTAAAGAATTAATTTGTCTTTTCATGGAATCTTTACCACATAGTAAGTGCTTTATTTAGACATATTAAACCATTTAAAAAACCTAATATCTTAGAAGTAATAGTTTTGGGTAGTCATTCCTTCCAAAAAGTGTTTTTTTTTATTCTTAGTCGATTTCACGAAGGCTTTTAAAAAAAGTTCCACTTTGTTCCGTCTTGATTATTGCATTAAACGATAGCCCAATGTTTAGTCTTACAAGGATATAGATTTCAGCTGCACATAATTGCACTTTTTAGAGTTATTAATTTTTATTTGCAGTAAGTCAAGCCTGCTTTTCAAGAAAAGAACTATACTTTATTCTCAAAAACGAAAATTTTGTGCTAAGCTGCACAAATAAGTGTGCTGAACGTTTAGTTGAATATATATTAAATAAATTAAATTGTGTAAATAGTGAAGTTCAGTAAAAAAAAAAAATTTAAATCATCTTTGAAAGTGTTTGTGTCGAAATTGAACAGCAAGTGGAAACAGTGTCATCGCTTACACCAGAGACGAATTAATAAATATGAAGATTGGCTAAGTGCGGAATTTGAAATACCAACAATAATTCAAGTCCCAACCACCAAAAAAGTCCCGGGAAGACACAAAAAAAGCTTTCCAACAACATCTGTACGTACGAAACAAAGGCATGTTAGAAGAATAGTGAGCCAAATACCAACTGAAGTGCTCAACTTTGCAGCTAGCACAAGCATTGGTGTAGTCAGGAAGAAGAAAAACTGCTAGAGTGATGCAATTGGCAGTCGACTCTTCACACACGAACTCTTAAACGGATGGAGGTGGCAATAACACCAAATACCACTTTCACCTCCTATAGTCCTTTGGAAGCTTTGGCTTTGATGGTAGACACGAGTATGACCAAAGAGGACTACATCAAAGTTCAACGACATGCAAAGTCAAGAGGCGCCAATATTTGTCCTTCATACAGTGCTATTGTCCAGGCAAAAAAAAATTGTTATCCGGATGGCATAACTGTATCGGAATGTGAAGCTCGGATACCAATTCAAGAACTGCTTAATCACACTGTGCAGCGGTTATTTGAAACACAAAAAGAAGTCATGCGCGTACACCTTCCTGAAGATGTTCTTGTGGTTGATGTCTTCTACAAATAGGGTCTTGATGGAAGCGGAGGTCACAGTATTTATAAACAAAGCTTCACGGACAACCCAAAATATTCAGATGCTAGCATCATTTTAAGTACTATAGTGCTAATGGTGTAGGCCTGTCGCATTTAAATTAGTAAAAGAAAGCACCGAAACCACCAGACAAGAATATAACAATATTCACAATCAACTTGAAGCTGTTCTTTCTACCAAGGTTATCTTAGATGAAAAAAGTATAGATGTCCATCACATACCAATCTGTACAATAATAGATGGAAAGACGTGTAATGTCTTAACAGAAACGTCTTTGTCACAGGCTTGTTATATTTGTCATGTAACACCAAAAGCTATCAACAATATTGAGTATGTTCTTCAAAGGCCATGTGATGTCTCTGCGTACAAATTTAGTTATCGGTCTTACATTCGTATTTAAGATGTTTCGAATTTCTTTTACACATTGCGTACAAAATAAAAATGAAGCAGTGGCAAGCCAGAGGCATAGAAGCTAAAGAAGCAGTGAAGAGAAAAAAAACAGAAAATCGCCGATTTATTTTACGAAAAGTTGGGTTTAGTTGTTGACCAACCAAAGCAGGGAGGTGGTAATACAAACGACGAGAATACCGCCCGTTAATTTTTCGACAACCCAGATATAGCAGCAGAAATAACAAAAATAGATAAGCAACTAATTGAAATATTTGCAAATATTTTGAAAACTATTTCTAGCTGTCATTATATCGACTTAAGTACGTTTAGACCATATTGCTTGGAAACTGCAAGAAGATGTATACAGCTTTATAGTTGGTATAAAATGAGCGCATCTGTACATAAACGGCTAATTCATGGAAGTGACATAATCGAAGCATTGCCTTTACCCGTTGGACAGCTATCAGAGGATGTTTTGGAATCAAGCCAAAAAGAGTTCAAAAACATAAGGTTAATGCACTCAAGAAAAACTTCTAGAGAAAATACAAATATTGATATTTTGCATTGGCTTCGTATCAACTCCGATCCTGTAGTAAGTGAATATAGACGGATTCGAAAAAAAAATAAAAAAGCTTTTAATGACGAAGGTTTAAACATGATAACAATGCCACCATACTTCCAAAGCAACCCTGATGTTCAGAATGAAGAAGAAGAGAGTGATGATATTGACAGCGAGTAATATTGTGTCTTATATTAGTACTTATAATTGTTATTATTGTACTATTCGTACTAGAATGTCAGCTTATTAGGCTTGACCATTCTTTATTCCGTCAATTTCATTGAATTTTTGAACAACAACATTAGTACTTATATTATATTTATTAAGAAATATTTTTTATTTTGTAAAGCAATTGAATTTAATAAGTTCTTATTTATTTATTATTTATTTTTATCTTTTTTTAAACTACTGTGTTATATGTATCCATGTATGCACATAGTTATTTTTGTAAACCTAATATTTTATATACATATATATATATATATATATATATGTATATATATATATATATATATATGTATTTAAAATATTATTTGTTCCTTAAAACAATTGAAACAATTAATCTGAATTTATTTATTATTTAGTTTGTACCTTATATAACTGAAGTGTTATATGTTCTTTTTGATTTTTCGTAAAATTAAAGTTATAAACTTATAATATACTTGCTGATCTGGCAAACGATCTTTTGCTAAATAAACAATGTGTTTCAACTGAAAGTGTTTGTTGTTAAATAAAAAATATATTTATATTATGGTTTTTGTATTGCTGAATTAATTATAGTTATATTTTATCTCTTTGTTTTTCTTCATTTTAATTCAATAAAACGCAAGTTTCTTTTTATTTTATTTTGATAATCTATATATTTCGAGGACCTATTTGCCTCATCGTCAGGATCTATACAAATAAAATACATGCGTTTTAATACAAATTAAATAAATACATAATAAATTTGAATATATACAAAATTACTAAAATTAATTTATAAGAAATTATTTGATATTAACTGTTTCAGTTTAACATTAACTATAAATTATTTTTTAATATTAGACATTTGTTTATGAAATAAAAATTAAAATATTGAACAAATTTTCTTATAGAGTTTTTCAAGTATTTAAAGTTAACAAATTTGTTTGATTTTGAATTTGGTTATTCTGTAAATTAGCATTAACTATGAGATTGTAGTATGTATTAGTGTCGTCCCTTTTATCTGTTTTGTAGTTACACGCAATGCCCTCATTCTTTATAATTTGGTTGACCTCATGAATTTGTAACTTAAATTTGTTTCTTTCTAACTTTAAAATTTTAGCTCCATCAAAATCAAAAGAATGTCCATTTTCCTTTACATGATCAGCAATGACTTATGTACCTAAATTAAGTGAGTCCTTAGCTAGAGTGTGCCAATATTTTGTACCAGATGTGTACCAGATACAAAACAAAAAATTAATAAAACAGAAAATAGTGGATTAGTTTACTCTGTAAAATGCAACGATTGCGAAAAAACATACATAGGAGAAACTATTCAAAAACTGGGGTCAAGAATAGGTCAACACAAAAATGAATGTCAAAAAGTTAACGAAGGACCGGTCAACAAAAATATAGCTCTTTAGCTGATCATGTAAAGGAAAATGGACATTCTTTTGATTTTGATGGAGCTAAAATTTTAAAGTTAAAATGAAACAAATTTAAGTTACAAATTCATGAGGTCAACCAAATTATAAGGAATGAGGGCATTGCGTGTAACTACAAAACAGATAAAAGGGACTACACTAATACATACTACAATCTCATAGTTACTGCTAATTTACAGAATAACCAAATTCAAAATCAAACAAATTTGTTAACTTTAAATACTTGAAAAACTCTATAAGAAAATTTGTTCAATATTTTTATTTTTATTTCATAAACAAATGTCTAATATTAAAAAATAATTTATAGTTAATGTTAAACTGAAACAGATAATATCAAATAACTTCTTATAAATTAATTTTGGTAGTTTTGTATATATTTAAATTTATTATGTATTTATTTAATTTGTATTAAAACGCATGTATTTTATTTGTATAGATCCTGACGATGAGGCAAATAGGTCCTCGAAATATATAGATTATCAAAGAAAAATAAATAAAAGGAAAAATGCGTTTTATTGAAAAAGGTAAAATATAAAAACATATATTGTTTTTGCTGCCAAATCATTAAGAATTAAAAAAAATTTGTTAAAAAAAAACCCTACCCTAATAACTAAGTGGTTAAAACAAAACAATCTAACAGTCCCACCAAGCATACACATGAAATTTCATTAGAAACCGTCAAGCCGTTTCGCAGAAGATTGGTTACAAGCAAAGTTATAGAAGAATTTTATTATTGTTTAGATCATTTAAGTTATGTTTTTTTTCTTTTAAAAATAATTTCTGCATAACTTTTGGCAATTCGTGAGCTTTATCGTCTTCAAATAGTTAAGATACATTAAGAAAGTACATAACAAGCATTATATTACAAAATAATGAGGCAAATAATTTTGTCGCCGTAATCAGACCATTTTGCCTAGTGTACGTCGTAGAAAATTGATTTTTTTTTATTTGAAAGATGTTGAAAAACTAGGAAAAAAACAGACACATGTTTTTTTTATTAAAAATCTACAAACCGAGATATACCCGGTGTAAGACTGAAAATTGACAAGTAGTCATTTCGAAAAGTACTAAGTAGTTGTATAGGGGTACACTTTTTATTTTTTTTTATTTTTACATATTTTTATAGGGGATGAACAAAAAAATTATCCATGTTTAAGGAATTTTTGACGTGATTTTTTTTTTTCGTACCCAAAATGATTTTTGAAAAGGGAAAATTATTTTGGTCAATTTTTCAAAGTATTTGATTTTTAACTAATAACCGGTAGTTGGAAAAATCTAAAGTTTTAATATCTTATAAATATATTTGATAGCAATTAAATGGTAAAAATTTTATCTTTCTAACTTATCATTTGACAGATTTATTTAAGAAAGAGTAAACATTTTTTTTTTGTTTTTATTATTATTAATATCTTTTCAATAAACAGTGGTAGCGGTTTGCATTAAAAAAAATTATATTCCTATTGTACATATCTACCATTGAGCTGAAATATTAACAATATAATATTTCTTATACATATTAACTAATAACATGTGAGTGTAGGCATGGATTGATTTAATTTTTTCTTATATTTAATCTCAATAAAATAACCATAAACTTGATACCTCATTTTTTAATATATACCTCCTATATAAGCGTCACAATCGTTTTTTTAAAATTCATACAAATTCGAATAAAATCCATAGAAATGCTTTGATTTGTTCATTGTCAACAATCGTCAACCAGTGCAAAGCACCGTTATCTCAAATTTATTTTTGAGAAATACCATTGAGTTAATGCACATGTGGTTCCTCTATGTCAGAGTTATGATATCACCAATGTAGGTGGCGCCCTTATTTTCATCTGGAACAAGACCCAGTGATAGGCAATACAAAACCCATTTTCTCCTTAAGGTAGTCTATTTTCACAAATAGTCTACCTAAAGGTTGATATCACATTGGTGATATCATAACTCTGACGTGGTTCCTCTATGTGAATAAACTCAATGGTAATACTTAATATAGTTCATAATAAATGCTACATGAAATTCAGGTAGAAATTTATAACTAAAATTTTTGTGTAAAAATTATTGCAAAATATTATACAAATTTGTACTAAAAATGTGTTTTAATGAATAATCAACTCAATTTATCGTACTTTAAATTCAAAAGTTTATAAAAAATGTATGTATATATTTTAGAAAACTAATGATGCACATTTATAGGTGTAGACTTCTTCTACAAATATGTGAGTAATTTTGTATTTGTAAATCTAACGGGAAAAAAAGTAGGGGCAATTTAATAAAATAAATCACAAAAAAGCTCAATTAAGCCAACTTAAGAGGCTTCAAACTTGAGTAATAGTTCATAACAAATGATACATAAAAAGATCGAAATTTATAATAATTTTTTGTGTTAAAATTTTTGCATAATCTTAACAAAAATCATACTAAAAATGTGATTTAGGGAAAAATCAATTCGATTTTTGGTACTTTAGGCCGTGTGCGAATTGCGTTAAAACGTTGGTTAAATTTTCTACCACGGTTAAATTTTGACGTTTAAGTGTTAACGCGACTTTTAATGAGTTAAATGCGACTTTGATTTGACACTATTTTGATTAAAATTCCCTTAAGATAAAACAAAATTACCATCAAAAATGGTTTTTCCTATGTTCAATTATAATTATTTTTTTTTAACAAAATCCAACTGAAAAAATATCGAGTTAAATTTTCGATTTAGAAAATGTAAGAAATTCTCAATTTCACATACCTTATTTTTTTTTTATTTTTATCGATAATTTTCTACTTCATAACGATCAAAAATACAATTGTGACAGTGTGTTAATTCAGTTTTCGAACACTAATTCACAGTTCACAGCTGTCAACAAAATAGAGATAAAAAACAAACAATCAATTCGTACATATTCCATTTTTCTCTTATCTCTTCTTCCTTCTCTCAAAATGTTAACCACTAGTGTTAGTGTCATATTTAAGCCTGTTCCGCAGCCACAGTAAACATATCTAAGGTAGCATCAGGCGCAGCTTGTCAAATTTCAAGATGGCTGCCCCTTGTGTAAGTACACAGTAAATAAAAACAAATTTGTGGTGATTGTTTGAAATTCAATTTTTTTACTATTGATTTTGACAACATGTGCACAACTGAACAAAAATGAAAACGCTAGTGATATTTCCTGTAATATATCTATCTTGCTGCGCAGCTAGTTAAATTTTAACACATTTTATTCACCAGGCTAGTGTCAAAATTTAACCAAACGTCAAGTTTTAATACACATTTTAACGCAATTCGCACACGGCCTTAAAAGCAAAAGTTAATAAAAAATTTAAAAAAAAAATAATTTTGGTAAATTAAGGTTTAGTTAAAACGACTTTTTAAAAATATACATACCTTCGTATGGGTATATACCTAGTATAGGTACCTACCCAGTTATATATAAAAACAAGTTTATACATACCTACCTATTTGATTTGAAAAAAAATAAAAATTTAGGTAGCTACCAAGGTGAAACCTATGTAAATGTACATACCTAGGTAATTTTAATTAATCGAACAATTTTGTAGTTATGTACGTAGGTATAAGTACATAGTATGTACCTAGGTACCTATATTTCAAACATTTCTAGGTACCTACCTACCTACTTTCAAATAAAAGAAAATAGTTGACAACTAAAACTTATAAAACCAACCTACTAGGATATCGCCCACTGGCTGAAATTCAACCACCACATTGACAGACTCTAGTGTCAAACAATTAAATCAGACCTAGGTAGGTACATACCTACAGTCAGCTCCGCTTAACTGCACTCCGCTTAACTGAAAACATCGGTTATCTGAAAGAAGAAATTTATTCCGGAGGCATTTTAAGATTTTTTCACACAAACTGCTTCGCGTAACTGAACTCCGCTTAATTTTTTTTCTGTACCTAGGTATACAACCTACCTACCTACCACCAAGCACTTAACTACCTCAACATTGTATAGAAATTCTCCCTTTTTTCATTAACTTATTTTCATACCTACCTACATATAGGTATGTATTATGTATGGACCTACATTCGTCGGCATAATAAATTGTCGTAAATTTCTTTGCAAAAAATTTCAAGTCAAACTCAAATCATGCAAACAACCTAAATATTAATACAACCTACCATTCATAATTTATACGAATATTATCTACTTATGTAGGTATATTTTATATCCCGCAAATAAATATGCTCAAAATCTTGCACTTGCAACAAATTTCACGGCAAATAAGAAATCTTTGAAAGACAATTTAATATAAAAACTACCATCAATAACATACGATTGCATATATCTATACCTACAAATATACTTACACAAACATGACCAAATTTTTCTATCCCGCATTAAAATCAACCTACCCTTGATAATAAACGAATGTATACCAACAACGCATTATTCTTTCCCACAAAAAAAAAACTATATTCCTTGCTTCAAGGTTGATGACAACGACGACTCAAAAAGCTACTACTTCTCTTCTCGCATATAGCACATCAGTAAATTAAGCAAACAAAATTACCTTGCATTGCACATTCAATCAAAGAGGATACGAACATTTTGTTGCCATTCTTTTCACCTTTTTCTCATCATTGACGTTTAAAAAAAAACATCGATTGGTAATCTCGCTTACTCCATTTGATTATTACCAGAATCTAAAAAAAAATACACTCGTCTTGCTCTAACTACCTAGTTTCGATTCCTTGATAAATGGAAGTCTCCAAAAAATGGAAGTCTTCGCCGACAATTGTCTCCCATTAATGGAAGTCTCCGCCGAGCTGTATTACGCACCGTACCTCTGTATGTGTCTTCTCATCTACCAAAAAAAAAACAACAAAAAATGTCTCCGAAAAAGAGAACAGGTAGGTTGCTGTGCTACCTACTGCTACTACTACAATAGTCAATGGATGTGTAAGTTTTTGTTTTCTGCACACTGAGTATCGAAACTAACGTACTGTTAAGTACAGAAATTCTTTCTTTAGTTGCACTACTCGAATGTGGAATGCTCTACCCAGCTCAATTTTCCCCTCCCATTGTGATCTACAGACGTTCAAAACCAATATGCATCGGTATCTCCTTTTAAATCCCCTCCAATCTACCTAATCGCTCGTGCTGTGTATATCATCTTAAGGGTAGTCACAACCCCTTTTGCACGCGCTAAATATAAAAAAAAAAAAAAACATGGAAAAATATTTTTAAAAAAAACTTATTTATACGGAATCATATGGGTCAGAGCGTGCAGGTTTTCTTATTGCACACTGTAACTGTGTAAGAGTTAAGTGCCTGCTTACACAGGAGGTAGAATATGGAAATTTTAGTAGAATGAAAAAGGAGAATAGAGTCGTATTGTATCTGGTCTGGTGCAGATTGTTTTAATTGTTTTTTCGCTTTGTTGGTTAAGATTAAATAAATAGCTATCAGTTTTTAATAGCAGTGACGTATTTTGTGAAAGTGTTTATTATTCGTTTTTCCAATATGGATAAAAAAAAGCCTTCGGGGCAAGATTTAGAAAAAGGCGAAGGCTTATTGAGGCCGAAAATAAAGAACAGAGCAAACATTTCGCAAATTTCTTAAAACGCAGCGAGAAACAAGCAGATGGGGAAAATGTAAGTATTAAAATACATAAATAATATATAATAATATATGAATATTAACTCACTGACTGTATAACGCTGCAATGCGATGTTACAAGAAAAAAAACTTTTTTTACAAAAAAAATTAACATTTTTACAAAAAAATTAACCTTTTAACAAAGAAAAAAATAACTTAAAAAAAAAAAATTAACTTTAAAAAAAAAAAAAATTTACTTTTTTACAAAAAAAAATTAAACTTTTTTACAAAAAAAAAAAATAAACTGTTTTACAAAAAAAATTAACTTTTTTACAAAAAGAAATTAACTTTTTTATAAAAAAAAAACTTTTACAAAAACAAATTTAACTTTTTACAAAAAAATTCCTTAGACTTTGATGATCTCATTTCTGAATTTGCAAAATGTAAGGCCAGGAAAGTAAGTTTAAACGTTTCCCCTCTGCTCATTTCTTCGCTGCGTTTTAGTTTATGGTTTTACTTTTTTTTCCTAAAAAAATTAACTGAAGTTCCTATTTTTTATATGTATATACATGTGTATGTATATATTTTTATATTATTTTGTTTTTAAATTAATTAATAAATTTATTTATTTTTTTAAATGAAGTTTATATATTATGTATTTGTATATATAAGTGTATGTATATATATTTTTATTTTATTTTGTTTTTAATTTATTTACTATTTTTTTGTAAATATGTATTTTAATTACATTTGATACATACAATCATATATGTAAACATATTTGTTTGTTACTGAGGATACCTCAATAGAAAAAACGCATTGAAAGTCTACCTCCTGGGTAATGTGGAAAAGGCTTATGCATGTGTATTATTGTATGTTTGAAAATATAAAAAAGGGGCGCTTTCTACAAATCTTGCATAGGGTGCAAGTTTGGCTGGGGCCGGCCCTGTATGTACCTATGTCTACTTCTCTTCTCGCATTAAGCATATCAGAAAATTAAGCAAAAAAAAATAACCTTGCACTTTGCACACTTTGGTAATCTCGCTTACTCCATTTGATTCTTACCAGAATTGAAAAAAATACACTCCTCTTGCTCTAACTACCTAGTTTCGATTCTCTGATAAATGGAAGTCACCGCCGAAAATTGTCTCTCAAAAATGGATTTCTCCGTTAGCTAAAGTGGCGCGACCACAGGCAGTAGGTGGCCTTAAAAAATGTTGTCCATGATAGTACTATGGTTTTTTTATACAATGACTATGGTTTTTATATACAATGGTGTTAGCACAAATGTTAACTAATATATAAAAGTCTTTTTTTGTTTTCTTGTCAGTTTGGCTGTACGGGTGTCCAAACTAACAACAAAACAATCAAAATACTAACTTTTTTTTATGGAATCAACAATGTCTATCCCCCTGCTATACGATAGATAGCTTCTAAAAAAAAAATAAACTTAAATTTTATTAGAAATCTTTAAAAATAATAAAAAAATGTTGCCTATCTGAAATTTGTTTTTTTTGGTTTTTTATTAATATCTTTTTAATTAACAGTCGTAGAGGTTTGCAATGTACAAATCAATTATAGCTATATGTCCTAGGAACTTGTCTAAAAAAATTATATTCCTATTGTACCGTTGAGCAGTGAAATTCACAATATAATATTGTTCACACATATTACCTAATAACATGTGGGTGTGTGCAGGGATTGATTTAATTTTTTCTTATATTTAATCTCAATAGTATAGCCATTAATTTGATACCTCACTTTTTAATCTACCTCCTATATTAGCGTCACAATTGATTTTTTAAAATACATACAAAATCGAATAAAATCCATAGAAATGCTCCGCTTTCTTCATTGTCAACAATCGTCTACCAGTGGAGAACACCGTTATCTCAATTGAATTTCTAATTGGAGTTCTTTTAATATACAAAATCATAACTTCATTTCTAATCAGACGATAATTAAAGTTTTGATCTCAAAATTTAGCTATGAGATGTGGCTAAATTTGTGTTTAAAAATTATTGAGGGGGGGGGGGGTTGACAAATTTCATACTAAAAGCGTGTGTAAATGACCCGTCAAATTTATATTACATATATTAAATTCAAAACTTCATATATATTTTTTTTAATATAAAAAAGCTAATGATGCACGTTTAAAGGTGTAACCTTCTTCTATAAATTTGTGAATAATTTTGTATTTCTAAATCTAACGGGAAAAAAGTAGAAGTAATTTAATAAATAAATCACAAAAAAGCTACATTTAGACAACTTTAGAGGTTTCAAAATTGAGCAAACCTTAATAGTTCATAATAAATTATACATGAAATTTAAATAGAAATTTATAACTTAAATTTGTATGTAAAAATTATTGCAAAATATTAAAGAAAATGTGTACTAAAAATGCGTCTTAATGAAAAATCAACTTATTTTTTCGTAATTTATATTCAAAAGTTAATCAAAAATGTATATATTTGAAAAAAACAAAGGATGCACATTTATAGGTGTAGCTTTCTTCTACAAATATGTGACAATTTTCTATTTGTAAATCTAACGGGAAAAAAGTATGGGCAATTTAATAAAATAAATCACAAAAAAGCTCCATTTATCCAAATTAAGAATTTTAAAACTTGAGTTATACTTAATAGTTCATAACAAATGATACATGAATTTGAGGTTTTATAATATAAATTCCAGTGTTAAAATTTTTGCAAAATCTTAAAAAAATTCATACTAAAAATGTGATTTAGTGAAAAATCAATTAAATTTTTGGTACTTTAAATGCAAAAGTTAATAAAAAATTGATAAATTTTGAAAAACAAAACTAACAAACCAATTGCTCTAATCCTCTTCTAAAAGATTGCTTATAAACGTTTAGTGATTATTTCAACAAAAACCACTCTAAAACTAATTTTATTGATTTATTTACCAAAAAATCATGCCTTTTCAACGAATTTTATATTTATAATTTCACCACGCCCATAAAATATTTTCAAATTTAAAAATTATAAATCCTTAAAATCTGATAAAAATTTTGATATATAAAAAATAAATGCGCTTTGCTCACAAGCTGCACAAAATAATTTCAAATATTAAAATTTTACATTAGAAATATTTTTTACAGATAAAACCAGAAAAAATTTTAAAATTGTCAATTTGTCTGCATAAAATAGGCTATAAATCGGAAAGACCGAATTCGAATTTCAAAATTAAGATGTCGATGGAAAGGTCATTGTCTCACTATTTAAATACATACAAAATATTATTAGACGTCCATACAATTTTAAAGACTAATACGCTTAAACAGATAAAATAGCATTATTTTGACTAAATAGTGAATATTGTTACTTTTTATTTAATCGATTATCAAAATTTAAATTTTGTAATAATCGATACGAATCAGCAATTGTTTTGGTATATAAAACATATTTCTACGATAACCAAAAGCTCTAATATGGATTTTTAAACATAACTGAAAGAAAAATTTTGCAAAAATCCAGTGGTCGATAAATTTTTTCTTTTTGCTAAAATATACGTAAAATACCTGTAAATGGCCATAACATGGGTAATACTTTTTTGATATTTATAAATGAGGTATCAAATGAAAGCTTATAAATTTATAAAAATTATAAAAATAAAAAATAATTCACTTTCATCACAAAATAAATTGTTAAAAGAGAAAGAAACTTAATACAAAATTGATAAATTTTGAAAAACAAAACCAACACACCAATTGATCTAATCCTCTTCTTAAATATTGATAGTTAAAGTTAAGTGATTATAACAACAAAAGCTACTCTAAAACTAGTTTTATTGATTTATTTACCAAAAAAAATGCAGAATCGATCATGCTTTTTCAACGACTTTTATTTTTATATCTTCACCACGCCCATGAAATATTTTTAAATTTAAAAATTATAAATCTTGAAAGTCTAATAAAAATATTGATATATTAAACATAACTGTGCGTTGCTCACAAGCTTCACAAAATAATTTCAAATATTAAAATTTTACATAAGAAATATTTTTTACAGATAAAATCCAGAAAAAAAAATTTAAAATTGTCAATTTGTCTGCATAAAATTGGCTATAAATCAAAAAGTACTTATCCGAATTTCAAAATTTAGATGTCTATGGAAAGGTCACTATTTAAATACATACAAAATATTAGTAGACAACAATATAAATTTAAAGACATACGGTTGAACAAATAAAATTGCATTATTAAGATTAAATAGTGAATATTATAATTTTTTATGTAACCGATTATCGAAATTTAAATTTTATAATAATTTATACCAATCAACAATTATTTTGGTATATAAAACATATTCCTACGATAACCGTAAGCTTTAATATGGATTTTTAAACATAATTGAAAGTAAAATTTTGCAAAAATCCAGTCAGGTCGATAAAATTGTTTCTTTTTTGGTAAAATATACTTAAGATACCTGTAAATAGCCGTAACTTGGGCAATACTTTTATAAATAAGGTATCCAATGAAAGGTTATAAAACATACAAAATTATAAAAATAAAAAATAATTCACTTTCATGACAAAATAAATTTGCCATAATGCGAAAAATTCATACCTTTTGAGTGTAGTTACTTAGAAAATGGTTAAAAGTTAATGACTAACTAATAACACACAATTATAGGTGTTCTAGAAATATTTTAGAAATTTTATATTTGTAAATCTAAAGGAAAAAAAGTAGGGGCAATTTAATGAGATAAATCACAATAAAGCTCCATTTAGCCAAATTTAGAGGCTTCAAACTTTAGTAATGCCTGATAGTTCATAACAAATGATACTAACAAATGATATAAACTACGGTAGGAATTTATAATCTAAATTTTTGTGTTAAAATTTTTGCAAACTCTTAAAAAAATCATATTAAAAATGTGATTTTGTGAAAAATTAATTCTATTTTTATACTTTTAAAGCAAAAGTTAATACAAAATTGATAAATTTTGAAAAACAAAACGAACACCAATTGCTCTTATCCTTTTCTAAAATATTGCTAATAAATTTTAAGTGATCATTTCAACAAAAGCCACTCCAGAATAAGCTTTATTGATTTATTTACCAAACAAAATGCAAAATGGATCATGGATACAAAACATTACTGTGCGTTGCTCATAAGCTTCACAAAATAATTTCAAATATTAAAATTTTACATTAGAAATATTTTTTACAGATAAAATCCAGAAAAAAATTCAAAATTGTCAATTTATCTGCATAAAATGGGATATAAATCGGAAAGTACTTATTCGAATTTCAAAATTTAGATGTTTAGATGGCAGGTCGTTGTCTCACTATTTAAATACATTCAAAATATTAATAGAAAACCATACAATTTTAAAGACTGATTCGATTAAAAATTTAAATTTTGTAATAATCGGTACGAATCAGCAATTGTTTTGGTATATAAAACATATTTCTACGATAACCAAAAGCTCTAATATGGATTTTTAAACATAACTGAAAGAAAAATTTTGCAAAAATCCAGTGGTCGATAAATTTTTTCTTTTTGCTAAAATATACGTAAAATACCTGTAAATGGCCATAACATGGGTAATACTTTTTTGATATTTATAAATGAGGTATCAAATGAAAGCTTATAAATTTATAAAAATTATAAAAATAAAAAATAATTCACTTTCATCACAAAATAAATTGTTAAAAGAGAAAGAATTTGCCATAATGCAAAAAATTCATACCTTTTGAGTGTATTTACTTAGAAAATTGTTAAAAGTTAATGAAAAATTTAATCATTTTGAAAAACTAATGACACAATTAAAGGTGTTACATTCTTCTACAAATATTTTAGTAATTTTATATTTGTAAATCTAAAGGGAAAAATAGTAGGGGCAATTTAATGAGATAAATCACAATAAAGCTCCATTTAGTCAATTTAAAGAGGCTTCAAACTTGAGTAATACTTAATAGTTCATAACGATTGATACATGAATTTGAGGTAGAAATATATAATCTAAATTGCTGTGTTAAATGTTTTGCAAAATCTTAGAAAAAATTCATACAAAAAATGTGATTTAGTGAAAAATCAATTCGATTTTTTGTACTTTCAGAGCAAAACTTAATACAAAATTGATAAATTTTGAAAAACAAAACCAACACACCAATTGATCTAATCCTCTTCTAAAATATTGCTAATAAATGTTTAGTGATTATTTCAACAAAAACCACTCTAAAATTAATTTTATTGATTTATTTACCAAAAAATCATGCCTTTTCAACGAATTTTATTTTTATAATTTCACCACGCCCATAAAATATTTTCAAATTTAAAAATTATAAATCCTTAAAATCTGATAAAAATTTTGATATATAAGAAATAAATGCGCTTTGCTCACAAGCTGCACAAAATAATTTCAAATATTAAAATTTTACATTAGAAATATTTTTTACAGATAAAACCAGACAAAATTTTAAAATTGTCAATTTGTCTGCATAAAATAGGCTATAAATCGGAAAGACCGAATTCGAATTTCAAAATTAAGATGTCGATGGAAAGGTCATTGTCTCACTATTTAAATACATACAAAATATTATTAGACGTCCATACAATTTTAAAGACTAATACGCTTAAACAGATAAAATAGCATTATTTTGACTAAATAGTGAATATTGTTACTTTTTATTTAATCGATTATCAAAATTTAAATTTTGTAATAATCGATACGAATCAACAATTGTTTTGCTATATAAAACATATTTCTACGATAACCAAAAGCTCTAATATGGATTTTTAAACATAACTGAAAGAAAAATTTTGCAAAAATATTTTTTTTTTTTGCAAGTATATTGGTCGATAAATTTTTTCTTTTTGCTAAAATATACGTAAAATACCTGTAAATGGCCATAACATGGGTAATACTTTTTTGATATTTATAAATGATAAATAATAAATAAATTTATAAAAATTATAAAAATAAAAAATAATTCACTTTCATCACAAAATAAATTGTTAAAAGAGAAAGAAACTTAATACAAAATTGATAAATTTTGAAAAACAAAACCAACACACCAATTGATCTAATCCTCTTCTTAAATATTGTTAGTTAAAGTTAAGTGATTATAACAACAAAAGCTACTCTAAAATTAGTTTTATTGATTTATTTACCAAAAAAAATGCAGAATCGATCATGCTTTTTCAACGACTTTTATTTTTATATCTTCACCACGCCCATGAAATATTTTTAAATTTAAAAATTATAAATCTTGAAAGTCTAATAAAAATATTGATATATTAAACATAACTGTGCGTTGCTCACAAGCTTCACAAAATAATTTCAAATATTAAAATTTTACATAAGAAATATTTTTTACAGATAAAATCCAGAAAAAAAAATTTAAAATTGTCAATTTGTCTGCATAAAATTGGCTATAAATCAAAAAGTACTTATCCGAATTTCAAAATTTAGATGTCTATGGAAAGGTC
Organism: Melangyna quadrimaculata; assembly: GCA_949320155.1. Lineage (NCBI taxonomy): Eukaryota > Metazoa > Arthropoda > Insecta > Diptera > Syrphidae > Melangyna > Melangyna quadrimaculata. The sequence continues at coordinate 320,370,776 of OX439483.1, read as the reverse complement.
ACTATTTAAATACATACAAAATATTAGTAGACAACAATATAAATTTAAAGACATACGGTTGAACAAATAAAATTGCATTATTAAGATTAAATAGTGAATATTATAATTTTTTATGTAACCGATTATCGAAATTTAAATTTTATAATAATTTATACCAATCAACAATTATTTTGGTATATAAAACATATTCCTACGATAACCGTAAGCTTTAATATGGATTTTTAAACATAATTGAAAGTAAAATTTTGCAAAAATCCAGTCAGGTCGATAAAATTGTTTCTTTTTTGGTAAAATATACTTAAGATACCTGTAAATAGCCATAACTTGGGCAATACTTTTATAAATAAGGTATCCAATGAAAGGTTATAAAACATACAAAATTATAAAAATAAAAAATAATTCACTTTCATGACAAAATAAATTTGCCATAATGCGAAAAATTCATACCTTTTGAGTGTAGTTACTTAGAAAATGGTTAAAAGTTAATGACTAACTAATAACACACAATTATAGGTGTTCTAGAAATATTTTAGAAATTTTATATTTGTAAATCTAAAGGAAAAAAAGTAGGGGCAATTTAATGAGATAAATCACAATAAAGCTCCATTTAGCCAAATTTAGAGGCTTCAAACTTTAGTAATGCCTGATAGTTCATAACAAATGATACTAACAAATGATATAAACTACGGTAGGAATTTATAATCTAAATTTTTGTGTTAAAATTTTTGCAAACTCTTAAAAAAATCATATTAAAAATGTGATTTTGTGAAAAATTAATTCTATTTTTATACTTTTAAAGCAAAAGTTAATACAAAATTGATAAATTTTGAAAAACAAAACGAACACCAATTGCTCTTATCCTTTTCTAAAATATTGCTAATAAATTTTAAGTGATCATTTCAACAAAAGCCACTCCAGAATAAGCTTTATTGATTTATTTACCAAACAAAATGCAAAATGGATCATGGATACAAAACATTACTGTGCGTTGCTCATAAGCTTCACAAAATAATTTCAAATATTAAAATTTTACATTAGAAATATTTTTTACAGATAAAATCCAGAAAAAAATTCAAAATTGTCAATTTATCTGCATAAAATGGGATATAAATCGGAAAGTACTTATTCGAATTTCAAAATTTAGATGTTTAGATGGCAGGTCGTTGTCTCACTATTTAAATACATTCAAAATATTAATAGAAAACCATACAATTTTAAAGACTGATTCGATTAAAAATTTAAATTTTGTAATAATCGGTACGAATCAGCAATTGTTTTGGTATATAAAACATATTTCTACGATAACCAAAAGCTCTAATATGGATTTTTAAACATAACTGAAAGAAAAATTTTGCAAAAATCCAGTGGTCGATAAATTTTTTCTTTTTGCTAAAATATACGTAAAATACCTGTAAATGGCCATAACATGGGTAATACTTTTTTGATATTTATAAATGAGGTATCAAATGAAAGCTTATAAATTTATAAAAATTATAAAAATAAAAAATAATTCACTTTCATCACAAAATAAATTGTTAAAAGAGAAAGAATTTGCCATAATGCAAAAAATTCATACCTTTTGAGTGTATTTACTTAGAAAATTGTTAAAAGTTAATGAAAAATTTAATCATTTTGAAAAACTAATGACACAATTAAAGGTGTTACATTCTTCTACAAATATTTTAGTAATTTTATATTTGTAAATCTAAAGGGAAAAATAGTAGGGGCAATTTAATGAGATAAATCACAATAAAGCTCCATTTAGTCAATTTAAAGAGGCTTCAAACTTGAGTAATACTTAATAGTTCATAACGATTGATACATGAATTTGAGGTAGAAATATATAATCTAAATTGCTGTGTTAAATGTTTTGCAAAATCTTAGAAAAAATTCATACAAAAAATGTGATTTAGTGAAAAATCAATTCGATTTTTTGTACTTTCAGAGCAAAACTTAATACAAAATTGATAAATTTTGAAAAACAAAACCAACACACCAATTGATCTAATCCTCTTCTAAAATATTGCTAATAAATGTTTAGTGATTATTTCAACAAAAACCACTCTAAAATTAATTTTATTGATTTATTTACCAAAAAATCATGCCTTTTCAACGAATTTTATTTTTATAATTTCACCACGCCCATAAAATATTTTCAAATTTAAAAATTATAAATCCTTAAAATCTGATAAAAATTTTGATATATAAGAAATAAATGCGCTTTGCTCACAAGCTGCACAAAATAATTTCAAATATTAAAATTTTACATTAGAAATATTTTTTACAGATAAAACCAGACAAAATTTTAAAATTGTCAATTTGTCTGCATAAAATAGGCTATAAATCGGAAAGACCGAATTCGAATTTCAAAATTAAGATGTCGATGGAAAGGTCATTGTCTCACTATTTAAATACATACAAAATATTATTAGACGTCCATACAATTTTAAAGACTAATACGCTTAAACAGATAAAATAGCATTATTTTGACTAAATAGTGAATATTGTTACTTTTTATTTAATCGATTATCAAAATTTAAATTTTGTAATAATCGATACGAATCAACAATTGTTTTGCTATATAAAACATATTTCTACGATAACCAAAAGCTCTAATATGGATTTTTAAACATAACTGAAAGAAAAATTTTGCAAAAATATTTTTTTTTTTTGCAAGTATATTGGTCGATAAATTTTTTCTTTTTGCTAAAATATACGTAAAATACCTGTAAATGGCCATAACATGGGTAATACTTTTTTGATATTTATAAATGATAAATAATAAATAAATTTATAAAAATTATAAAAATAAAAAATAATTCACTTTCATCACAAAATAAATTGTTAAAAGAGAAAGAAACTTAATACAAAATTGATAAATTTTGAAAAACAAAACCAACACACCAATTGATCTAATCCTCTTCTTAAATATTGTTAGTTAAAGTTAAGTGATTATAACAACAAAAGCTACTCTAAAATTAGTTTTATTGATTTATTTACCAAAAAAAATGCAGAATCGATCATGCTTTTTCAACGACTTTTATTTTTATATCTTCACCACGCCCATGAAATATTTTTAAATTTAAAAATTATAAATCTTGAAAGTCTAATAAAAATATTGATATATTAAACATAACTGTGCGTTGCTCACAAGCTTCACAAAATAATTTCAAATATTAAAATTTTACATAAGAAATATTTTTTACAGATAAAATCCAGAAAAAAAAATTTAAAATTGTCAATTTGTCTGCATAAAATTGGCTATAAATCAAAAAGTACTTATCCGAATTTCAAAATTTAGATGTCTATGGAAAGGTCACTATTTAAATACATACAAAATATTAGTAGACAACAATATAAATTTAAAGACATACGGTTGAACAAATAAAATTGCATTATTAAGATTAAATAGTGAATATTATAATTTTTTATGTAACCGATTATCGAAATTTAAATTTTATAATAATTTATACCAATCAACAATTATTTTGGTATATAAAACATATTCCTACGATAACCGTAAGCTTTAATATGGATTTTTAAACATAATTGAAAGTAAAATTTTGCAAAAATCCAGTCAGGTCGATAAAATTGTTTCTTTTTTGGTAAAATATACTTAAGATACCTGTAAATAGCCATAACTTGGGCAATACTTTTATAAATAAGGTATCCAATGAAAGGTTATAAAACATACAAAATTATAAAAATAAAAAATAATTCACTTTCATGACAAAATAAATTTGCCATAATGCGAAAAATTCATACCTTTTGAGTGTAGTTACTTAGAAAATGGTTAAAAGTTAATGACTAACTAATAACACACAATTATAGGTGTTCTAGAAATATTTTAGAAATTTTATATTTGTAAATCTAAAGGAAAAAAAGTAGGGGCAATTTAATGAGATAAATCACAATAAAGCTCCATTTAGCCAAATTTAGAGGCTTCAAACTTTAGTAATGCCTGATAGTTCATAACAAATGATACTAACAAATGATATAAACTACGGTAGGAATTTATAATCTAAATTTTTGTGTTAAAATTTTTGCAAACTCTTAAAAAAATCATATTAAAAATGTGATTTTGTGAAAAATTAATTCTATTTTTATACTTTTAAAGCAAAAGTTAATACAAAATTGATAAATTTTGAAAAACAAAACGAACACCAATTGCTCTTATCCTTTTCTAAAATATTGCTAATAAATTTTAAGTGATCATTTCAACAAAAGCCACTCCAGAATAAGCTTTATTGATTTATTTACCAAACAAAATGCAAAATGGATCATGGATACAAAACATTACTGTGCGTTGCTCATAAGCTTCACAAAATAATTTCAAATATTAAAATTTTACATTAGAAATATTTTTTACAGATAAAATCCAGAAAAAAATTCAAAATTGTCAATTTATCTGCATAAAATGGGATATAAATCGGAAAGTACTTATTCGAATTTCAAAATTTAGATGTTTAGATGGCAGGTCGTTGTCTCACTATTTAAATACATTCAAAATATTAATAGAAAACCATACAATTTTAAAGACTGATTCGATTAAAAATTTAAATTTTGTAATAATCGGTACGAATCAGCAATTGTTTTGGTATATAAAACATATTTCTGCGATAACCAAAAGCTCTAATATGGATTTTTAAACATAACTGAAAGAAAAATTTTGCAAAAATCCAGTGGTCGATAAATTTTTTCTTTTTGCTAAAATATACGTAAAATACCTGTAAATGGCCATAACATGGGTAATACTTTTTTGATATTTATAAATGAGGTATCAAATGAAAGCTTATAAATTTATAAAAATTATAAAAATAAAAAATAATTCACTTTCATCACAAAATAAATTGTTAAAAGAGAAAGAATTTGCCATAATGCAAAAAATTCATACCTTTTGAGTGTATTTACTTAGAAAATTGTTAAAAGTTAATAAAAAATTTAAACATTTTGAAAAACTAATGACACAATTAAAGGTGTTACATTCTTCTACAAATATTTTAGTAATTTTATATTTGTAAATCTAAAGGGAAAAATAGTAGGGGCAATTTAATGAGATAAATCACAATAAAGCTCCATTTAGTCAATTTAAAGAGGCTTCAAACTTGAGTAATACTTAATAGTTCATAACGATTGATACATGAATTTGAGGTAGAAATATATAATCTAAATTGCTGTGTTAAATGTTTTGCAAAATCTTAGAAAAAATTCATACAAAAAATGTGATTTAGTGAAAAATCAATTCGATTTTTTGTACTTTCAGAGCAAAACTTAATACAAAATTGATAAATTTTGAAAAACAAAACCAACACACCAATTGATCTAATCCTCTTCTAAAATATTGCTAATAAATGTTTAGTGATTATTTCAACAAAAACCACTCTAAAATTAATTTTATTGATTTATTTACCAAAAAATCATGCCTTTTCAACGAATTTTATTTTTATAATTTCACCACGCCCATAAAATATTTTCAAATTTAAAAATTATAAATCCTTAAAATCTGATAAAAATTTTGATATATAAGAAATAAATGCGCTTTGCTCACAAGCTGCACAAAATAATTTCAAATATTAAAATTTTACATTAGAAATATTTTTTACAGATAAAACCAGACAAAATTTTAAAATTGTCAATTTGTCTGCATAAAATAGGCTATAAATCGGAAAGACCGAATTCGAATTTCAAAATTAAGATGTCGATGGAAAGGTCATTGTCTCACTATTTAAATATATACAAAATATTATTAGACGTCCATACAATTTTAAAGACTAATACGCTTAAACAGATAAAATAGCATTATTTTGACTAAATAGTGAATATTGTTACTTTTTATTTAATCGATTATCAAAATTTAAATTTTGTAATAATCGATACGAATCAACAATTGTTTTGCTATATAAAACATATTTCTACGATAACCAAAAGCTCTAATATGGATTTTTAAACATAACTGAAAGAAAAATTTTGCAAAAATATTTTTATTTTTGCAAGTATATTGGTCGATAAATTTTTTCTTTTTGCTAAAATATACGTAAAATACCTGTAAATGGCCATAACATGGGTAATACTTTTTTGATATTTATAAATGATAAATAATAAATAAATTTATAAAAATTATAAAAATAAAAAATAATTCACTTTCATCACAAAATAAATTGTTAAAAGAGAAAGAAACTTAATACAAAATTGATAAATTTTGAAAAACAAAACCAACACACCAATTGATCTAATCCTCTTCTTAAATATTGATAGTTAAAGTTAAGTGATTATAACAACAAAAGCTACTCTAAAACTAGTTTTATTGATTTATTTACCAAAAAAAATGCAGAATCGATCATGCTTTTTCAACGACTTTTATTTTTATATCTTCACCACGCCCATGAAATATTTTTAAATTTAAAAATTATAAATCTTGAAAGTCTAATAAAAATATTGATATATTAAACATAACTGTGCGTTGCTCACAAGCTTCACAAAATAATTTCAAATATTAAAATTTTACATAAGAAATATTTTTTACAGATAAAATCCAGAAAAAAAAATTTAAAATTGTCAATTTGTCTGCATAAAATTGGCTATAAATCAAAAAGTACTTATCCGAATTTCAAAATTTAGATGTCTATGGAAAGGTCACTATTTAAATACATACAAAATATTAGTAGACAACAATATAAATTTAAAGACATACGGTTGAACAAATAAAATTGCATTATTAAGATTAAATAGTGAATATTATAATTTTTTATGTAACCGATTATCGAAATTTAAATTTTATAATAATTTATACCAATCAACAATTATTTTGGTATATAAAACATATTCCTACGATAACCGTAAGCTTTAATATGGATTTTTAAACATAATTGAAAGTAAAATTTTGCAAAAATCCAGTCAGGTCGATAAAATTGTTTCTTTTTTGGTAAAATATACTTAAGATACCTGTAAATAGCCATAACTTGGGCAATACTTTTATAAATAAGGTATCTAATGAAAGGTTATAAAACATACAAAATTATAAAAATAAAAAATAATTCACTTTCATGACAAAATAAATTTGCCATAATGCGAAAAATTCATACCTTTTGAGTGTAGTTACTTAGAAAATGGTTAAAAGTTAATGACTAACTAATAACACACATTTATAGGTGTTCTAGAAATATTTTAGAAATTTTATATTTGTAAATCTAAAGGAAAAAAAGTAGGGGCAATTTAATGAGATAAATCACAATAAAGCTCCATTTAGCCAAATTTAGAGGCTTCAAACTTTAGTAATGCCTGATAGTTCATAACAAATGATACTAACAAATGATATAAACTACGGTAGGAATTTATAATCTAAATTTTTGTGTTAAAATTTTTGCAAACTCTTAAAAAAATCATATTAAAAATGTGATTTTGTGAAAAATTAATTCTATTTTTATACTTTTAAAGCAAAAGTTAATACAAAATTGATAAATTTTGAAAAACAAAACGAACACCAATTGCTCTTATCCTTTTCTAAAATATTGCTAATAAATTTTAAGTGATCATTTCAACAAAAGCCACTCCAGAATAAGCTTTATTGATTTATTTACTAAACAAAATGCAAAATGGATCATGGATACAAAACATTACTGTGCGTTGCTCATAAGCTTCACAAAATAATTTCAAATATTAAAATTTTACATTAGAAATATTTTTTACAGATAAAATCCAGAAAAAAATTCAAAATTGTCAATTTATCTGCATAAAATGGGATATAAATCGGAAAGTACTTATTCGAATTTCAAAATTTAGATGTTTAGATGGCAGGTCGTTGTCTCACTATTTAAATACATTCAAAATATTAATAGAAAACCATACAATTTTAAAGACTGATTCGATTAAACAGATGGCAGGATTATGAACATGTCCAGAAAAAATCCAATGGAGTCCGAAAAATCTTTGTCCACATGCAGCGACCGACATGGCGAAAAATATAACTTTTTGAACAAGACATGAGCGTTGTACAAAGCTTAGCTATGAGATTTGACGTTTCAAGTGCGTATGAGTTTTTTGCCTGGTTAATGTTGAATGTGTAAGTGAATGTAAGAATGTTGGAAAATATAATAAGTAGTGATGAAATGCATGATATAATTCTCAAGTAAGTAAAAATGCGCTGGTTGTTGATTGGATTGTGTTGGAAGGTAAAACCTTAACCAATCATGTTTGATTTACATGGTCGGTGAAAATTTAGTTATGCTGAAATCAACAAGGCGAATACTTTCACAATCTCCCAAATCAGTGAGAAACATTCGCTCCGTAGAGTAAATCATTCACATGTATAACAAAAATGGTAACAGCAATGCTATAAGAGCAAAAACTGCCGTATTACAGCTCCTCTCTTCTGTGCGTTGCAGGTCGTGTGTCGAAATGTCAAAATCTAAGGGCACCAATCGATTAAAGAGGGTTTTATTACCTATTGTCTCGGCCAGCACTTTAGCACCAACAGAAAATAAGAAATTTCACGTTTCAATTTGAATGGTGTCGAAATGTCAAGATCTGAGAGCGCCAATCGGTTTAGGGGGTGAATTTTGCACTCTAAGTCCAGTGGACAGTTGACAGTGATGATGGTGAAATGTCAAAAATCCGAAAAATCACACCTTTTGCTTTGACAGTTGATAGTTGGGGGCGAGATAGCAAACCATACAAATTTTTCAAATATTTTCTTACAAGTAGGTGTCTTTACCATAGATATTTCGAAGTACGTGAATAAGCTTTAATATTTATAATAATTAACACTTGCACAATATTTCTATCCTTTGAAAATTGAGAACATGAATGATGTTGAAAATTTATTGATGTCGGGAATAAGTTTTCCTGGGGAATCGGGCGGTCAATTCATCAAATTTATTTCAGAGATATTCACGACAGCAGAAATATTTTCAAGGAAAACTATTTTCCACGGGAAATTGTTTTTTTTTTTTCAAGATTTGTTAACAAACTATCCTTTATCAAAAGGGACCCGGGCAACGACGGGTGTTTCCGCTATTAATCATATACAGATGTCTCAACTTCATACAAAATAATGTCATCAAACATTTTTACCAGCAGACAAAAACTAGCCGACAAGAGCTTTTTTTAAGTAGATTTTATAATAAGAAGAGAATTCCAGCTGACAGAATAAGAACCAAACAAAGCTTTTTGTAATGCAGAGAGAAGCACTAGAATATCTCTTTGATCTTTTTTCTCATAATAACAAAAGAGGTCGATGTCGATATAGGGGCAGGCAGCAATTCTGTTTTCTGTATGTATGTAGATTTTCAGAATTTGTTTCTCGCTGTGAATTTACTTCTAATTCTATTAGCTTTGTTTCGCATCTGTGGATACGTGCATTCTAATTCTAATGCCGGATTTACACGAATGGCAAAGTTGCCAATATTTCTGCCAAACAAAATTTTTTATGACATGCATTTACACGAATTCAAATAATGGCAGATTTCAAAATACTGGCAACATGCCATAAAAGAATGAGCAAGTTCATTCTTTTCTAGAATGGCATCATTTCGTAAAATGGCGTCAGTAAAGTGTTTACACATAGTCATATTAATGGCAGCATTTTATGCCAAATTATCTCTGCTATTTTATTTTGGCAAAAATAATTACCAGTATTCAGAGCGTTTACACGATGAAAAGAAAAATGGCTATAATTTGACAGATATAATGGCATTTTGCCATTCGTGTAAATCCGGCATAAGTAGATTTTTTAATAAGAAGATAATTCCAGCTGAGAGATAAGTTTTGATAAGTTGGATTTTATTAAATAAAAGTAGGTATTATATACGAATTTTATTTTATTTTGTGAAGGTAGTCTAAGTTCTATTATCTTTATCTTTTTGTGATAAAAAGAAGGTTATTTGTATCTATATATTGTATGTATGCAGCTATGTAATAAAAATAAATTTTCTTATAATAGGTAAAGATACCTTTGATTTTTTTAAATATTGTATTAATGTATTCCTATCTTATAGTAGAATGGTTTATGGGTCGGGTCTGTCGCGTTAGCCACCGTGGCGTGCGCCTCACCGTCGCGTTGTCAGTCTGTAATTTGTGTGTTTAGTGATGAAAAGTCTAAATAAATAGGTACAAAAGTATGTATGTACCTATATTTTGTGTGAATAAATATTTTGATCAAATTTTTTGATTGAAATTGGTAGATGCGTTAAGAAAAATGTTTTTGTTCTTTAATTTTCGATTTTATTATTTTTGGTTGAACTGATTTTAATTTTGATAACTTCGCCTCAGCGTCGAAAATTACCTTTAAGACTACAAAGTTTAAACTTTTCCTTTCGAAAACAGTTTTTTTATTTTTGATAGAATCTTAAAATTTCGGGAAGAACTACAATAGTACAGTAACTATATACATTCACGTATGCGTGAAATCTGGTATTTCTGATTTTTTGCTGAGTTTTCGACCTCGAGCGTCGACCGCTTCATGGTTAAAAATCGAAAAAACCGCGATTTGTCGCCCTTTTTTCAGTTATTGGCGATTTTAGTCCTAAAGAAGTAATTTTAAATAAAAACATTGTTCTACGATTTCAAAGTAACCTACTTTGCTTCAATTTGAACCCAAAACCATCTCTGTAGACCGAATGGTTTCCAAAATACAGCATCTTAAAATTAAGCACTAAAAACATCAAACAATATAATGGAAAATAAAGAATGGTTGACATAAATGCATCAAAGCACTGGAGCATGTATGTTGAGCCAAAATAAAAGGACAATCAAACCGAAAGGGGGGTCGATATACCTCCGTTAATATGGGAGGGGTAATTATTTAAAAATATGAATATGAATCGTAGAACAATGTTTTTATTTAAAATTACTTCCTTAGGACTAAAAAGCGCGACAAAATCGCGGTTTTTTCGATTTTTGCCCATGAAGCGGTCGACGCTCGAGGTCGAAAACTTATGTTATTTACTAGGCCGTTATCCTGAACAACTCAAAAATCAGAAATACCAGATTTGACGCAAACAGTGCCTTACATACAAACGACAAGTTTACTGGACTACAATAGTCAAACAAATTAAGAGAACGAGTATCATTGTGAAAAATAGTGGTATTGAGATGAAAAAGAGCGTTCTTAAGATTCATGTTTTTAGTTTTCATTTCTTTTTTGTAATTATTTTTCTTAAGATACCATTACTACGCAATTACAAAAAACAGCACTAGTCAAAAATTTTCAAAAATAAAAAAAATTCAAAAGTTTTTTTTTCTTCAAAACATTTTTTTTCTTTGAGTTAACCAAATGTATTCGTCCGATAAATTGTTAATTCAGCTTTAGTTTTACAATTTTTCCTTATAGATTTTTTGTAAACAGAGATTTTTGATCTTGAATGAAAAAACACAATTTTGTCTTTGACCTCCAATATCTTGAAAAATAGGTAATTATGACATATAAAATTTAAGACCAGTTTCTAAAACTAAAGCAACATTTCTAAAAGATTAATTTGAAATTTTATAAAGAACATTTATTTTGACCATTCGCCGTAATTTAAAAAAAAGTACACAAAAAAGAGTTCCTGTAGTCTTTTAGTAAATCATTTTTTAAATTTCCAAACATTGATGACAATCTTAATCTAAGTACTAGGCTTTAGAGAAAAATAAACCAAAAATATTCCTGTAGATTTTCAAAGTTATTCGGCTAATAGCCCCATTCTGGCAACCTCACTAATGCCTTACAAGTCACAATAAATTATAAAGAACCAGGGCCTAGTGACTAACAACTCGCAACCATTCCTGTGTGCGAGTGGCGACAGGAATGGAAGGGACCCACAATTTTATGCCGAATCCGAACGGCCAACCGAGAAGCACTTATTCATGACAAGTGATACTCTTGGAGGATTTGTCAATTCCTCGCAAGAGGCAGTAGCCCTGAAAAAAAACTTTTTAGTCTTTAGGTGGACGAGGCTGGGAAGTGAACCCAGACCTCCAGCGTGACAGACCATCGCAATAACCATTACGCTACAGGCTACTACAAACTCGTGGTGAACTCGCCCCATAAAAACTTAAAAATTATGATGTGCTCCTCGAAATTGTGACCGCCTTAAACAAACTCACAAAAAATTGTGACCTGTGAGCCTCACAATGGCAGAATAGGGCTAAGAATAGTTCTTTTTATTTTTGGATGTGGTTTAGTCCTACTATTTTTGTGCAGAAGTTTTAACAACACTGTGCACCTACTTCCAAAACGTAAACAATGAATTAGTGTTGTTTGTTTTTATGTGTTTTATTTCATTTAAGATGATTTTCAACATGAATGAATGAATGAATAACTAAAGGGGTTTAATTATGCGACCTTAAGATCTATTGTGCCCCGTCTTGAGCTGGACGAGATCGCTCATTCTATAGCTCTTTCTCCAAGTTTGTTTCTTTGAGAAACTTGAGTATTTGGAGAACTTTTAGAGATGGTAGTTCGCTCTCTTCTATCTGGTGACGTCCCAGATACCTATGTCTTTGTTGAACGAGTGCATCGCATTTACCTAATATTTCGTCAGGTGTTTCCTCATGAGTCTCGCAGAATCTGCATGTGGCACTACTTACCAGCCCAAGAATACTTAGGTGTAGTTTTAGTTTGCAGTGACCAGTGAGGAAACCTGTTATTATTCTGAGGTTATTCCTGCTTAAGCCTATACAGGATACAACGCGTTCTTGGTTGTAGCTCCCAAGAAGTAGCTTCGCTTGCCTCAGGTGGGGGAGTTCTGTCCATAATTTGGATCTTTTGGCCTCCTCTTCTGTTTTGATTTTATTTTTAATCACATTTTCTCCTATACCACAATAGGGCTCAGGACCCGATAAGGGTGTTGTTGCTCCTATTTTTGCCAAGGAGTCTGCCTCTTCATTACCCTGGACACCTATTCGCAGAGGTACCCAATGAAGTGTAACATTATTATTTTTGCCAAGGTCCTTTAACCTATCCACGCACTCCCACACCAGTTTTGAACTAATGGCATAGGAGTTCAGTGCCTTGAGCGCGGCTTGGCTGTCCGACATAATGGCAATGTTTTGGTTACGGTAGTTTCTTTCGAGATATCGTTCGGCACATTTTCCTATGGCATTTACCTCCGCTTGGAAAATGCTAGTAGACTGTCCCATCGACAGAGAAAGTTTGGTTCTTGGCCCAAATATTCCTACACCCGTCCCTTGAGACGTTCTCGATCCATCTGTGTACCATTTAATTGAATTTGCATTGAGAGAGTAGTTTATTGTTTCGCCTACCCACCTTTTCTTGCTACTTAACTCCGTTCTGAATTTTGTCTCGAAGTTGTACTTTTTAGTCATGCCATCTCTTGGAATGTCAAGTAATTTCGATACTGAGGACCTGTAATTGGATTCACTTTCTCTAATTCCTATACATTTACCCTTCCCAGTACTTTCGAATCTTAGGATGGCTCCCTTTGCTGCGCTTTCTACCACCACATAAAGTGGGGTTAGGTGAAGGATAACCTCCATTGCTGCAGTGGGACAAGTTCTCATTGCTCCAGTAATGCATATGCAAGCGAGTCTTTGAATTTTGTCTAATGATTTCCTAGTTGTTGCTAATTCGGTTCTTTTGTGCCATGCAATCGCACCATAGGTAATGATAGGCCTTACCATCATGGTGTACATCCATCTAATGATGTTTGGTTTGCAACCCCATGATTTCCCTGCAAGCCTCTTGCATATCATAAGGGCTTTTGTGGCTTCCCCGACACTTATTTCAACATGTTGATTCCAGAGTAGTTTGCTATCTGTTGTAATTCCCAGATATTTTACCTCCTTCTGGGTACCAATTACTTCACCAGTTAACCTGATAGCTTTCATGCGTGGCAGAAGTCCTTTCTTAGTAAATGGTATGATAGTTGTCTTCGTAGGGTTTATGTTTAGTCCTACCGAAAGGCACCATTTCCTAGTAATTGTCAGTCCTCTTTGGATTATATCACAAAGGGTTTCTTCAAACTTCCCTAAGGCTATTAAAACAATGTCATTGGCAAAGCCAATGCAACGTATGCCTTGAGAAGTAAGACTTTCGAGTAGTTCATCATCTACAAGACTCCACAGCAAGGGTGACATTACCCCTCCCTGCGGACATCCTCTTGTTGTGATGAGTTTTTGAATCTTATGCCCTGTGTGTGCTTCCGCCGTTCGTGTGCCTAGCATCTCACCTATCCATCTGGTTATAGTGATGGGTACGCATTTCCTAACGAGTGCTTTATTGACAGCCTCATGCGAGGTGTTATCAAAGGCACCTACAATGTCTAAGAAGGCACATAAGGCTGTTTCTTTGGCAGCTAGGGCTATTTGCACAGTATTTGTGAGCTCATAAAGGGCGGTCTCGGTAGATCTGCTCACCCTATATGCATGTTGGCGATGGTTAAGAGGCATTTTTATTAATACTTCTGATCTAATGAAGTTATCAATTACATTTTCGAAAGTCTTCAGTAAAAAATGTGTTGTATCTTTTTTCCCAATCTTGGGAATAAATATGACTTTAGCTCTTCTCCATAGACTTGGTATATGCCCAAGTGCAATGCTACTTCGAAGTATGCCAATAAGGTAAGGCATTGATTCCGCTTTCCCTTTTTGTAAAAGGGCTGGAAAAATACCGTCTACACCCGGTGACTTTAAAGGTTGAAAGGTACTGACTGCCCATTCAATCCTTTGTCCTGAGCAGATAGTTGAAGCTATCTTCCAGTCTCGGTTAGGTTTGAGAGGCATTCTCTCTATTGTACTTCCAGCCATTGGAAAACTACCGGGAAAATGAGTATTTAGTAGCAGAGTGGACCTTTGCTCCTCATCTTCCGTAAAGCTGCCATCAGGCTTCCGAAGTGATAGAGAAGTCAGAGCCTTCTCTTTAGCTAGAGCTTTGTGCAGCCTTGCTGCAGCAGGAGTAGAGGTTATCCTTTCACAGAAAACCACAAAGCTTTTTCTTTTGGCTTTCCTTATTTCCCTGTTATATTTTTTTAACTCAGTAGTGTAATTATTCCACTCCCAATTTTTTTTTTGCCTCATTGAAGAGTTTTCTCACCTTGGATCTTAGCTTTGAAAGATTTTTTTTCCACCATGGAGCATCAACTTGCTTTCTTTGTGGTTTAAGAGGGCAACTGAGTTCATATGCCTCATTTATAGCCCCACTAAATTCGTTCACAATATGTACTTTTTCATAATAAACATATTACGCATGCGCATTGTCAAGTGTCAAAAAAAAAAAACATTTACAGAGCTATTGTAAAGCCACCACTGATTTTGTAGGTTGTTACAAACATATATAAAATCAACAAAATTAATTCAACAAAAAACAAAAAAAAAATATCATGAGTCGAAAATAAATAAATAACTTTCCCTATGAAAGGTTTTTAGAGTATAAGGAAGTTGTATTAATTATAATTATTTATTATTTTTTTCTATACCCTAAGAAATCTTTAAAACTTATCGAAATTTAACTAAAGCTGAATCACAAAAAAAAAACTTGCTCGTTAAGTTCAAAGTGCATCTCAGGGACACCTACTCTTTCAATAAAAATATACTAGGTATTTAAAGTGCAGAATATTCACTCTTTCTTTTATTTTCTAAAACACCCTATTTTATATAAAGCACTGAAAGCAAATCTGTCACCTTGTGGCTACTAGCTCTGAAATAACGCTATTACAGCTCTGAAGCGCTATTACAGCTCTATGGAAAAGAAACTTTTATCCTAGTAAAAATATGGCGATGAAAAGAAAAATGATTCGAATAACCAATTTTTTTTTTCACTTTTGAAAGAGAAAAGGTTTTTTTTTTTTATATTCCACGCGAGCAAAAGGGGTTATGGCTACCCTTAAAATGTTTTTAACACAGCACGAGCGATTAGGTAAGTAGGAGAGGATTTAGAAGGAGATACCGATGCACATTGGTTTTGAACGTTTGCACATCGAAATGGGAGGAGAAAGTCGAGTCAGGTAAAGCATTCCACATTCGACGTACATTACAGTACGTCCAAAGTTGGGCTCGAGGGTGAACTGATGGGCATTCCTAGAAGCGCGAGTATTACGGTTGAATTTTTTAAGGGGAGGAATGCAACTGGCTATTTCACTAGAACACTGGTTATAATAATAGCGATAAAATAGAGAAAGACACGAAACATTACGGCGGTGTTCGAGAGATGTAATTGTTTCTGTTATAGATCTTTCGCCTATCATTTTTAAAGCTCTCTTTTGAATTCTGTCCAACAAACTCAAGTGAGTTTTTGGAGCTCCTGCCCAAACATAAGAATTGTACTCAAGTTTTGGACGAATAAAGGCTTTGTAGATCACAGCCAGATCAGAAGGGAAAAAAAACTTCTTGCATCTACGGAGAAAACCTAAACACTTAGCAGCGTTTTTGGCGACATCAAATATGTGGTCATTCCACAAAAGGTGGTCTGTGACACACATACCGAGAACTGAGAGCTGTTCGGTTTCCTCGATGCAAGTGCCGCCCATGGATAGCGGCATTGGGGGTGGGTTTCGCTCTAACGACAGGAGACAACATTGAGTTTTAGAAGCATTAAATTCTACGCGGGTTTTTGATTCCCCATTGGACAATGCTGTCGAGATCAGAATTAAGTGAGCTTATCATACGCTGCCGTTCAAGTTTCACATCCGAAGGACATGGATGAGAATCTGTAAACGAATATGAGAAACTGAGGGTACTATCGTCAGCAAACAGTTTAATGGATTAGAAGTTTCAGACAAAAGATCATTTATAAAAATAAGGAAGAGAGTCGGAGACAAAACGGAGCCCTGGGGCACACCAGCATTTATTTTGTGGATTTCAGACTTGAAACCGTCCAATACGACTTGTATTGAACGGTCTGAAAGGTAATTTCTAATCCAACGAAGAAGAGGTTCATCGAAACAAAATGCGCGCATTTTCGATAAGAGAGTTTGGTGCTAAACTCTATCTAACGCTTTTGAAATATCAAGTGCAATAATCTTACTTTCTCCAAAACGATGTAAAGATTTGTTCCACTGTTCGGTGAGATATACCATCAGATCACCAGTGGACCTATTGCTACGAAAGCCGTACTGCCAGTCATTAAGAAGCTTTCGTTCCTCGAGATATTTCTTGAGCTGAAAATTAATCAGCGTTTTCATGACCTTGGAAAGAAGGGACGTAAGTGCAATTGGTTGATAAATAGAGGGGGAAGAAGACACGCCTTTTTTTGGGACAGGCTGGACAAATGCTGTTTTCCATCCACTCGGATAGAGACCAGTAGAGTAGGACAGATGAAAAAGCTTACGCAGTGGTTTTGCCAGCGTTGAAGAACACCTCTTCAGAACAATGGGAGCGATACCATCCGGGCCAGCGGGTTTGTGTACATCGAGATCCTTTAGAACTCTAGCAACTGCACGAGTGCGAAAGAAGATTTGTCCCATAAAATCATTTACGATCTCAAGTACAGGAGGAGTTATAACACTTTCTGGCAGCGTCGAATTAACAGCAAACTGTGCTGCAAGCAAATTGGCTTTATCTTGCGAGCTGACAAAAGGAGTATCATTGAAGACGAGCGTTGGAACCGAGGACGAGGTGGTATTTCGTATGTTTTTTACAAATGACCAAAAATTTTTACTACCTTTGGGACATTGTAGTATTTTTTGCCGTAATTTTTGATCATGTAAAAATTTGGTTTTTTGAATATGAACGTTACAGGTCTTTCTAGCTTGTTGAAACTTTTTCCGGTTTTCCTCAGTAGGGTTGGCTTTATAACATCGGAAGCTTACTTCTCTAACCCTAATAACCTCTTTACAGCTCGAATCAAACCATGAGTTTTCTTTGGGTTTGATAGATTTCACCATATTCGGGATAAAATTTCTCATTCCACAATGAATCA
The DNA here is from genome assembly GCA_949320155.1 of Melangyna quadrimaculata. Taxonomy (NCBI): domain Eukaryota; kingdom Metazoa; phylum Arthropoda; class Insecta; order Diptera; family Syrphidae; genus Melangyna; species Melangyna quadrimaculata. The sequence goes on along the minus strand of OX439483.1, from coordinate 320,352,925 downwards.
AGTTTGTTATCATATCTGCACTGGCGTCAACATCACTATCGAGGAAGCAGAGTGACCAGTTAAAGCTCTTGAAGAAATTATTGAGACCGTCCCAGTTGACTTTCTTGTATTGCAAAACGGTTCTCTTTGGGATTTTTTCTTTAACTGTGATTTGGTGGCACGAGAAATTCGCAGATATGACACAATGGTCTGATGAGCCTAGAGGAGATAATACACTAATATTGTATTTATTTGGGTCAGAGGTAAGGAACAAGTCTAGAGTGTTGGCGGTTTGACCTGCAACGTCAGGAATCCGAGTAGGCTCGTCAACGAGCTGATTCAGGTGGTTTAACTCAGCAAAAATCTCGACATACTTTCCTTCGGGTGTTGTCTGACCAGAATAGCGTAGCCACAAAGAATTGTGTACATTCAAATCGCCCGTAACAACGATTTTACTGTGCGGATAATGGGAAACAATTCTCAGGATTGAGTCGGACAGCGCATCGAATTCTTTAGAAGTCGAATTACTATCCAAACTTGGGCTACGATTAATGAAACATGTATGTATGATGTGCTTATTGACGGTGAATTTTAACCACATGAAGTTAAAGTTTGTATTTAAACAAGGGCCATATTGTGGTTGAAGCTGATAAACCACATCATTACGTACATATATTGCGAGACCATGGTTTAGGAAAAATAAAGGCACTAAGCTATAACCAGGTAGGCTTAATTCAGAGTAATCTATTTTTTATTTTTTTATTTTTTAATTACGCTTGCTGATTTTAATTTTGTGCAGCAGCATCAGCTTCATGGGCATGGTGCACTTTTGTTGTTGGTTTTGTACACAAGCACAAGCACTGACACTGGCACTTTTTTTTCTATTTCTATTGATTTTTTTTTTTTAGGCTATTGATTTTTTTTTCCGTACGGTCGATTGGCGGGGATTTATTAATTATTATTTTGATATGGAGACAGGTTGGTTGGTTTATTTTTTTTTTTTTTTTATAATTTGTTTGTTAGGGTATTGGGTGCGGTAAATGTTTTAACTCCCGACACGTCTGTTCGCGGTGGGATGCGAATCGGCACCGTTTTCGATTAAAAAACACATTACATTTAGTAATTTTTAAAGAAAATATTTTATTAATAATTGACAATAGTTCTTAAGATTTTTTTGTTTTGTTCAGATTATAATTTTCAAAATCTCAGCGAAATATTTATTATTCCGGAGGCGCGTTGTAATTTCGCGAACTACTTTCAATACATTTGTGATAAAACAAAACGCGCACTTTAAAATTCACAATTATTTTACCGAAAAATATAATAATTCCATTATTCTGTTCGAATATAAAAAATAACTTATCTTGTTGATATTACGCACTTAATGAAGTTTTACAATACTTATAAATACTTCAAATAAAATAATCCACCACACAAACATAAAATATGTTGTGCAACTATTATATTACTATTCTTCTTTTGTATTATGCACACTTATACCAACAAAAAGCTGTCAAAGGTGCTCCTTAGTAGATATAAAATGCATAATTAAAGAGCTTAAAATCTACTAAGTCCCTGATAACGAGCTGATTACGAACGGAAATTTGCTCTAAATGTCAAAGAATTCCCTTTAAGAGAGCTCTAAAATTATTCTAAATGCGCAACTAGAGCTAATTCTCGAGGTGACGAGCTTTAAGACTTGCTCTGAAAGTGCTGTTAGAGCATTTGAAATAAATTTGTTTCTTGGGAATCAACCTATGTTCGGAGTGCCGAACGTTAAGTCTAAAACCTTTTTTCTGTTTCTAGTAACAAAAGTAGGAGTATTCCCTACGTTAAATATATCTATATTTTTTTCGATAATAAAGTCTAAAAGGTACTCACCCCTCTGATTTATATCAGTACTCCCCAATGTTGTGTGGTGGGCGTTTGCATCACATCCACCATCAACTGGAGTCGTTTATTGCAGCAGTAGTTAAAGAGTTCCTGTACCTCAGTCGGTTGAATGTTGGCCTCATCACCTGCGAAGGAGGCTGCTGCTATTACCATTGTAAGAGGTCTTCCCTCAATGTAGATTTGGGTCTGTATCGGAACTAGATCTTCGTCATAAATTCTGAAAGACATATAAAACTTATATTATTTCTTACTATTATGCATGCTCGGGGCGATTCTTGTCTCGTATCCCATAATAATTTAGAGTCCTTACATGTTAGGCCTCTTACTTGAAGCCCGTAAATCCAGGGTTCTTGGATCAGCACTAGCCCAAGGTTATCAGCTGAAAATTTTCTTGTTATGATGGCTGATGCCACCTTAGCGTGATGAAGATTTACCTGAGCTAGCCTGGTGCTGGTCCCGCGTCCATTCATTTTGGGGTTTAGGAAGTGGGTGGCAATGCCCCATCATCTGCAAGCAGATGGTCTTCCTCCATTTCGGTCGGAAGCAGTTCTTCTTTGTCTTCCCGGATAGGAGAGAGGTCCATGCCCTCTAAGTTTTCCTCCGTTGGACCTTTGTTGTTCGGGGGGACATCTAGGATGTTTACCTGTTGATCGGACAGTGGGGAGAGAAGGGAATGAGGGGCTGGATGGAAGTTTAAGGGGATTTTTGGGACTGGTAAGGCAGGTAGAGGAGCGGGAGAGTTGGTGCTTGGATTGGTTCGTCCCGTATTTATAATGAAGTTCGAGGTCTGCCTTCATTATAACTTCTGCTGATCGGGAATCAATGTTGACCACTAATAATTGACCCTTGCCCTCGACCTTGCTCTTCAGGATCCTCCAAGCCGGGACATTCAGTCCTTCGTTTTGAGCCTGGATCTGAGCCAAGGATTTTTTGTCCTCCTGACCCATACATATTAGAAGGAACAGTGTAATTGTGTGCATCTTAGGAACGTCATCTCCCAAGCATGTCACCAATTCCAAACCCTTCCAAGTGCTCAGTTTTGGAGCCCTCCCCATCAGCGAATCTGCCGTTTGTTGACCAGCACAGCCAACCACCAGCAGACCTGGTCTGAAGTGGAGGCCATTGAACTTGAGCTTTGTTTCCCATCCTTTAGAGACTTCCTAAATAATGGCGTCCTCTAGTTTGGTCAGATCGTCGGTGCCTAGAGTGACGTTAGGGTAATCCTTCGGCAGGACTGCAATGCGAACGCTTTTGTCTGCATTTGCGTAGGAGATTACCTTACGTTCGCTGGCTTTTGCATGTGCGGTGCTTGAACCCGCAGCTTTTGTGGCCGCTACCTTAGGTCTTTTTGCCTCTTGCCTTTGGGGAGGATTAATGTGGTGGCTTTTCATCTTACCCTGTTCTTGGCTTTGCAAGGGCTCCTCTTTGGGAAGTTCTTTCCTCTCTTCTACCTTTTTCCTGGCTTCCTCTGGGGTCATCCCCTTATCAAGGAACCGGAAGTACCACTTTGTGCCCGCCCCGCTAAGTCCTTTTCTGCACGGGTTATCCAAGCCTCCTGGTTCAGCCAGCTTTGACAGTGGAATAGGTCTTTTACCGCGGCTGTTACGTGGTCTTTTTGGTGGTTTCGAGGTGCTGCTAGATGGTGGTGTTTTCCCATCAGTGCTGCCTTCTTTGGGTTTAGTTTCAACTAACACTTGCCCGGGATATTCTCCCTTACTCTTTTTTTTTTATTTTTTTTTATTTTTTTTTTATCTCTTTGTTTATGTTCTTTGCGTCATCTTCCCCTTGCCCGGTAAATTCCTTGGAGGCATCCTCTTAAGGAACTGACTGACACCTGGTCTCAGATCTTCGCCATGGAGGACTCTCTCCATGTGATTCGCATACTCAATCGCGGTGAAATCCCGCGGAGTGTTGAATTTGTTGTCGTTTCTTTGTTTTATTTGTTTCATATTTTGTTCCCACGAGTAGCTAGAGAAGGGGTGGTTCGCCATATCAGAGCTGCGCATGATATGGTAAGGTCATGGGTACTTTTTGATTCGACCTGGTTTCAAAGAGGTACCGTTAGAATACAGCCGGTACACCCCCTGGCTGCAAACCATCCAATAGGCACGGTCCACATTACACCCTGGATTAGGGGGGCCAGATCTTGGTCGTAACTCCTCAAAGTTGCCACCGCTTTTGGTAAGTCCAAACTACGGCAGGACAGATGAATCTTTGAAACTCAAGCCTTCGCACCACGGCAAGGTGTCTGCCACGCGAAGGATATCAAACAATATAATGGAAAATAAAGAATGGTTGACATAAATGCATCAAAGCACTGCAGTGTGTATGTCGAGCCAAAATAAAAGGACAATCATACCGGAAAGGGGTTCGATATACCTCCGTTAAGATGGGAGGGGCAATTATCTAAAAATATGACTATGAATCGTAGAACAATGTTTTTATTTAAAATTACTTCTTTAGGACTGAAAAGCGCGACAAAATCGCGGTTTTTTCGATTTTTCCCCATGAAGCGGTCGACGCTCGAGGTCGAAAACTTATGTTATTTACTAGGCCGTTATCCTGAACAACTCAGCAAAAAATCAGAAATACCAGATTTGACGCAAACAGTGCCTTACATACAAACGACAAGGTTACTGGACTACAATAGTCAAACAACAAATTAAGGGAACGAGTATCATTGTGAAAAATAGTGGTATTGAGATGAAAAAGAGCGTTCTCAAGATTCATGTTTTTAGTTTTCATTTCTTTTTTTGTAATTATTTTTCTTAAGATACCATTACTACGCAATTACAAAAAACAGCATTAGTCAAACATTTTCAAAAATAAAAAAAATTCAAAAGTTAACCAAATGTATTCGTCCGATAAATTGTTTATTCAGCTTTAGTTTCACAATCTCCCCTTATAGATTTTTTTTAACAGAGATTTTTGATCTTGAATGAAAAAACACAATTTTGTCTTTGATTACCAATATCTTGAAAAATAGGTAATGGCACATTAAATTTAAGACCAGTTTCTAAAACTAAAGCAAAATTTCTAAAAGATTAATTTGAAATCTTATAAAGAACATTTGTTTTGACCATTCGCCGTAATTTAAAAAAAAGTACACAAAAAAGAGTTCTTGTAGTCTTTAAGTAAATCATTTTTTAAATTTCCAAACATTGATGACAATCTTAATCTAAGTACTAGGCTTTAGAGAAAAATAAACCAAAAATATTTCTGTGCATTTTCAAAGTTATTCGGCTAATAGCCCCATTCTGGCAACCTCACTAATGCCTAACAAGTCACAATAAATTATAAAGAACCCGGGGGGCCTAGTGACTAACAACACACACACGTGCGAGTGTCGACAGGAATGGAAGGGACCTACAATTGTATGCCGAATCCGAACGAACAACCGAGAAGCACTTATTCATGACAAGTGATACTCTTGGAGTATTTGTCAATTCCTCGCAAGAGGCAGTAGCCCTGAAAAAAAACTTTTTAGTCTTTAGGTGGATGAGGCTGGGAAGTGAACCCAGACCTCCAGCGTGGCAGACCATCGTAATAACCATTACGCTACGGGCTACTACAAACTCATGGTGAACTCGCCCCATAAAAACTAAACAAATTATGATGTGCTCCTTGGCAGATCACAACTTATGTTTTCCTTGTGAGGTTTCTTTGGCTTCCACAGAATAGGAAATTGTGACCGCCTTAAACAAACTCGCAAAAAATTGTGACCTGTGAGCCTCACAATGGCAGAATAGGGCTAAGAATGGTTCTTTTTATTTTTGGATGTGGTTTAGTCCCACTATTTTTGTGCAGAAGTTTTAACAACGCGGTGCACCTACTTCTTAAATGTAAACAATTAATAATTGTTGTTTGTTCTCATGTGTTTTATTTCATTTTAGATGATTTTTAACATATTAAAATAAAAGTTAAATATAAAGCATTAAATTTCTTTACTTCTTGTGTCCTTTTTGCGTTTGTGACTTTTGTACAGCTTAGTAATGAAAATTGTTACTTGTAATTGCTCCACAAGAATCATAAAAAAGGACCAATTTTTTCTTAATACACATAAGACGATAGCTAATCATATATTATCGTTTTGGCGATATAATGAGTTACGGAATGCAAATTTTCGATCTACAAGACGGTATCTTCTAGACTATAGTGATTATTGTTTTTACGTGATAATGGACTATCGTCAAAAAGATATTGTCTAGGAATAACCCCCCTGAACTCACTCTGTTGAGCAAATTCTTTGTTTTGTGAAAAACAGGGTCGCCAAAATAAAAGAATACGAACAAATTATTTTATAAATACTTGGATAAGAATGGAAGATGGAAACGTTTGAAGTTGTGTATTGTGCATTTGGTGAATCCGTCCAATTCACATGCAGCGTTACCACAATGTTACAAATGTAACAATAGTGTTACACTATTTTTAAATTTTATTTCGTTGTTACAATATTACTTTTTTTCATTTTTGTTACACTTTCTGCCATTAAATATTATTGTCAACTTTTTTCTGTTTTCAATTTTTGTTCAAGTACAACTCGCAACAATTTTCTTATCTGTGGGTTTTATTTCACATTAGTGATAGAAACTACGTTTATTTCTGATGTGGAAGTTAGTTTGAACTTCGCTTCCGCACATTTGTACCTGCTTCGAGTTGACATTGGCTGAAAAAGAAACGTGCCAGACGGGTGTTTTTGATACCGCGATACATGCACCTACAAACCATCATACTCATATTTTAGTTAGCAATCCACTCCCAAAATTTGCTGTAGGCTCTTGGTCTATCAGTGCAGCGTTCAGAACACTTGATCGTAATAATCATTCTAAAATCTTATTGATAACTGCCGTTTTATAATAATAATAAATTATTATATTTATTTCTATATGAAATTATTTTTTTTTTTAATGTTTTCGAGTGACGAGGAAATGTAACATTCGTTGTGAGAGTGAAAAGAGAAAAACGCTTCCCATGAAGAACAAATCATTTTAACTATTGTGACGATGTTGATTTTATTTTATAATTTATATATTTTTATAATTTATACATAACTAATATAAAAAAGTTTTAGTTTAGGTTAAAGGTTTTTTTGTGAAAATCTACAGTTATATAAATAATTGAATTTTGGCATTCCCACTTTTCCTTTTAGAATGGCCTTGTTTTTTGTGCATTTATATCAGCTTCTATCCCCGGCTTAAAATTATTTCAATATTACATACAATAACATCTGTAGTATTTAGCATTTAAAATATTTTTAAGTGGAGATAGAAAAAAAAATGTATATACCTTTAATTTTCAGTCACGCCAAGCTTTGAACCACCAGAAAAAAAAATCTGTCAGTAAATTTGTACGTCAGTCTAGAGGGACTGCAAATAATTCACACGCATGATTTTCTGAGTGGCCAGAGAAAACTCAGATTTTGATTTATTGTTCCCAAATTTTTGTTAGGGCGACCTGCATCGTGCCTGATCGAGAAACTATTCATTGCTCAGAACTTGGTCTGGGCCAGTAGCGCAACAATCAGTCACGATGAAGTGCTTGTTTTACCTCCTCGTGGTGGTCCCCGGGCAACTATTTGTGTATCCCAATATACATAAATAGGCCAAAATTACAAGTGCGAAAAGGCCTAGCTTTCTAGGATAGGTTACGGAGGTTAGCATTCTCCGTAACTGAAATCAACCCGCTACCGAAACCAACACTACGCCTCGGATAATTAATGATAACTCGTTGACGACTTTTGGCTATTGTACCCGGACAAAGATTGGTTTCTGGAATGTGAAGACGCTTCTTGACAATGGAAAAGAAGGTCCTCAGAATGCCAGATTCCTGCAACTAGAGAAGGAATTCATGAGGTATAGGATGGACATCTTAGGGATAAGTGAAGTTAGACGGCTGGGCTCGGGGAAGTTTAAGTCACCAACCCGTAACACTGTACTATTCTCTTCCGGAAAAACACCTGGAAGCGCTCTGGAATCTGGCGTTGGATTGCTGCTTTCCAAAACAGCTCTCAAAAGCTTAATTTCCTGGGAGCCTTTAGGTGACAGGATCCTGAAAGCCAGGTTCCGGACTAGAGTACGTCGCGTCACCATCATACAGTGTTACGCCCCAACTTTGCTCTCTTCTGACGAGGAGAAGGAAGCCTTTTATAACCGGCTGAGTGCTGCTTATGATAGCGTTCCACGAGGTGATATAATTATGGTGATGGGAGACTTAAATGCCAAGGTTGGCAATGACAACACTGGGCTAAGGCATGTCATGGGAAAACATGGTGTTGGTAACCGAAACGACAATGGCGAACGATTTGTCGATTTCTGCAACGCCAACGGCCTTGTTATTGGAGGGACCATGTTCGAGCATACGACGTGCCACAAAGTCAGTTGGGTGTCGACTGACAGACAAGCAACTTCCAACCAAATTGACCACTTCGCGATCAGCCGGCGTTTTAGTCCGTAACAGAAGAGGTGCTGACATGGGAATGGCCCGGGACCACCATCTGATGGTTGCTACCGTTAGATTGCGTACAGCTGCAGTTCGGAGATCCCAAGGAAACACTCGAATGCTAAAGGATCCCGCAGTGCGCCAACAACTAGGGGACCACCTTTCACAAGGATTGAACGCAATCAGCAGCACGGAAACCACATCCATCGAAAATCATTGGTGTGCTGTGAAAAATGTGTTCATATCCGGTGCTGAAAGTATAGTCGACCGGGCGCAAGGGAGAAATAGTGTTTGGCTTTCCGACGAAACTTGGACAAGAATCGAAGAAAGGAAACACCTTAAAGCTCGCATCGCAGCTACCCCAGCAGTAGGGAGAAACGAGCTTGAGTCTACCTACCGCATGAAGATGAGGGAAGTTCACCGTAGTGTGCGACGTGGTAATCGTAACTACATCAACGCATTGGCTACAGAAGCAGAAGACGCCGCTAGTAGGTGTGACAGTAGGACCGTCTACAGAATTACCAAAGAGCTCACTGGTGTCCAGAGCTCTAAACAACACCTGGTGAAAGACACAAACGGATCCCTGCTAATTTCGGATGAGGACCAGCTCATAAGGTGGAGGGAACACTTTTCTGCGGTTTTAAACCGCGTTTTCGCCAGTGAAGTGAACCCTATTCCCACTGAGCTACCCGAAGTAACAATTTCGTGAATACGCACCGTACCCCCCAGTAAAGAAGAAATTATCACCGCCATCAAAGCACTGAAAAACAACAAAGCAGTTGGACTTGACGGTATTCCCGCAGAGCTCTTAGGAGCAGCCCCAACGATATCGAGCGAGCTACTGCACCCACTTATTAAGAGAGCTTGGGAAACAGAAAGCTTTCCTGAAGAGTGGAAAAAAGGAATGATTGTCAAGCTCCCAAAGAAAGGAGATCTCACACAGTGCGAAAACTGGAGAGGAATATGCGTTCTGCCTGCAGTAGCCAAGATAATAACAAGGATAGTTTTGGACCGAATTAAAGACCACCTCGAAGACACACTCGACGCCGAACAAGCAGGTTTCCGCACTGGATCTTCCTGTGTTGATCACAACAACACCTTGAGGATCATCATCGAACAGTGCGTTGAATATCGATCACCACTTCACCTGCTGTTCATCGATTTTGAAAAGGCGTTCGACAGTGTCAATAGAGAATTTATTTGGCTTGCTTTGCACAGGAGGGGCATCCCAGATAAATTGATTGCTATTATCAAGGCTACATATGATGGATCCAGGTGTCACGTTTTGCACAAAGGTAGGCTGTCAGAGGAGTTTGAAATCCAAAGTGGAGTTAGGCAAGGCTATATACTGTCACCAATACTGTTCCTGTTGGTGATAAGTGACGTACTGCCAGCAGCTTTGTCAAGTGGAAATGGAGAAATTCAGTGGACTCTGCAATCTCACCTCAAACATCTGGACTACGCGGACGACGTATGCTTACTCTCTCATAGGATCATGGATCTCCATCAAATGGCAACAAGGGTGGAGAGAGAAGCAGAAATCGTAGGTCTTAAGATCAACTCGGCAAAAACTAAAAGGATCAGCCTTGGAACTTCCTCATCAATCCAAGTAAATATTTCTGGACAACCGGTAGAGATGGTAGAGGATTTCCAATATCTTGAGAGTATTGTCTCTACGGGTGGCGGAACTGAACTGGACGTAAACAGCCGAATCAGAAAAGCAAAGGCTGCGTTCGGAATGCTGTCCAAAATATGGAGAAACAACTCTTTTAGCTTAAAGACCAAGTTACGACTGTTCCGCTCCAATGTTGAATCCGTTCTGCTTTACGGCTGCAGCACTTGGAAAGTCACTGACACTGTCACTAGAATGCTGCAAACCTTCGTTAATAGATGTCTACGAAACATCTTGAGGATTTTCTGGCCCAACCGTATCTCCAATGCCGAACTTCATGCGAGAAAGGGTCAGGAGCCCATAGACTCCACTATACGAAGAAGAAAGTGGCAGTGGATTGGCCATACGCTTCGAAAAGGCGATCGGTGCATTGCATCTCAAGCAATGCAGTGGAACCCGCTCACACAAGAGGGAAGACAAGTGGGCCGGCCTAGAAGTACATGGCGAAGAACGGTCGAATAGGAATCGGCACGACTGGGGAAAAGTTGGAGAGAGCTGAAATATATTTCAAGAAATCGTACACGATAGCGCGTAGGTGTAGTGAAGGCCCTATGTCCCGTAAGGGAAACATCACGGACGTAATAGGTCCGAGGACCTAAGTAAGTAAGTAAGTAAGTAAATTCTTCACGGGTCGTAGCCCCAATTTCGTTTTTTTCTGCAAAGTAAGCGAAGTTCATAGGGTGAATTAATTTGTCGTTTGGCATGTTAATTGTCAAGCCCCGACCCCGTTTTTTTCAATTATCTCTTAAAGCCTTAGCCCCAACTTGGACTTGACAGTCCATTGAGTCAAGCGCAAACATTTTCTGGAATAAGGTAAGTTTTAAAGGAATTATATGCTAAGCCCCGACCACGTTTTTTTGTCCAATTCTTTTCAAGCCCTACTCGCGAGCTGTTTTTCTTTCGTCCCAATTTTCTGTCAATTATCCGTAGCCCCGAAATTGTTTTTTGTACAATTCCCTTCAGAATTCAGCCCCAACCTAATTAATTTGGGGCTTAGAAAAAAAATACGTAGCATATAAATTGCGTAGCCCCAGCCTCGTTATTTTTTCTGACTCCTGATTCTGATTTCTATATTTCAATCAGTTTTAAGAACCGCCTGTGGGGGGGGGGCTTTAGCACCTATAGCCACCCCCTGGATCCGCCACTGATACACACGTACATAGGTATATAGATGTACCCACCTAACCTGTGCCATGTTATACATTACATAGCTACATAATTCTTTTCTTCCTTTTTTACCAGCCACACAAATCTAAAATCCAAAACATCTTCAATCATAATTTTCGTATTCCTGACCTACCTTGAGAAATGTCTTTAAAAGTACACAAACACAAAATAGTGCGAAAAAAAATCTTACCCGCATGGATACATATTGTTACATGCATTATGTAGGTATGAAAAATATATACACAATCGGAATACACAACAACGTACATATTACGCATCTGCGGCTGCACTAGCAAAAGGCTTTTTTTCTTGACAAGTACCGCTTTGAGAAATCTGTATCCCCAACAAAATTAATTCAATAATTTTCGCTGAAAGCGAAAGAGCAACAACGGAAATATATAATTTTGCTTTGAATTTAGAGAATACAAATTTAAAAGAAAAAAAGCACTTTACATGGATCTTAAAACAATTCATTGAAAACATTTTTAGTAATTTTGCACTCGGCCCTAGAAGTTAAAAGCTTGGATTTATCATTAGGACAACATCATAAAAACAGGCAATCAATCAAAAATCTTCCATGTTCAACGCATGGCATTATTTTCACGTTTACTGTGCTAATTTTGAAAACTTTTGTTTTTGTTAAATTAACTCTAGTATTGCAGATTTTTAACAATAACATGCTATTGACTCTAGATACAATAACAAGTTATACCAATTTGAAATCCGCATTCAACGGGAATATTTTTTAAATAGTTGGCCACTTAGGTATTCATGCATTTTGTTATACCAGCGATGATTTAACTTTTTCAAAAATTAATTTCTATTGTGTTTCAACCTTATTTGAGAAATTCTATATTTGTTGTGGTGTGTGTTCACCTTTAGTTGACTGTCCATCTTTCTCTTTCTGATTAATATCTATTCTATCTTTTAATGTACTTAAAAAATGTATCTACAAAATTGAAGTTGTATCTCATTGCGATTAACCTTTTTATGTAAAAGCATCTCTTTAATATAAATAAAAGAATTTAGGTTCAAGACCAAAATAATCATTTTTGCATATACAACAGTGGTGTCAAAAGTGGAATTGAGAAAAACAACATATCATTGTCAGAAGAAACCCTGCAATCGCTGACATCAGTCTTCTCTGAAGCAATCAAAAAAGCAGTTTTGGATGCCACACAGGCAGCGATATCTACTGCCACTAGTAACGGCGCAACCCCACACGCACCCTCTCCAAAGTTACCAACATTTTCTATTGGTGAGTATAAATCATCTGAACCCGAATCAGTCACAGATTATTTTAGACGATTTGAATGGGCGCTCCAACTCAGCAAGATTCCAACAACCGATTACCCGCATTATGCACGTGTTCACATGGGAACAGAGCTGAACAATGCCCTTAAATCGTTGGCAAGTCCGAAGAATCCAGAAGTCCTTTCATATGAACAAATAAAAACAACACTTTTAAACCATTAACTATGTTAACTTTGACTTCACTTTATTTTTGTACACTTCTTCTTATTACTTCATTCCAATTTTAAAAAATAAAAAAATAAATAATAAAAACAAATGTCAATTTCGGATGCATTTCGGCATTTTACATGCCATCCTCAGCACGTCTTTTTATTGACTAAATACCCAATATAATTATTATTAAAAGCTTTTAAACAATGACTAAAAAGAGCGAGAAAAGAAAAACAATTAACTAACTCATGTACATACAGAACATTAAGCTAATTTTGTCTAGTCATGATGTTAAAGAGAGATGACTTGATCGGTGCATCCATGGTATTCATTAAGATGTTGTTGTTTCTGTGCATGTACAAGCTTTCATATGCGTCTAAGAATCTGTCATCGCTTACGTGTTTAATTAGCTTTAAATTTTCTTTCGTCACATTATGCTCGTTCTCTATCATGTGTAGGGCCACCGCAGATTTATTAGGTCTGTTGAGCTTTCTGTTGGCTAAATGCTCATTAAACCTTGTTTCTATATTCCTTTTGGTTTGTCCATAATATTTTTGCTCACAATCATTACATGCAATCTCATAGATACCTGTTTTTTTATTGTTATCTGTTCTATCTTTCGTTGATCCTAATTTCGACTTGAGTTTTCCGTCGGATGCATAAACTAGTTGTATATTTTGTTTCTCGAAAACTTTGGTTAGCTTATTTGTTGTTATTGAAGGACAACACCCTAATCAAACTTGTAATGAGTGCGGAGGTAGACACTTTAGGAATCAATGCAAATTTTGAGAAGCAGAGTGCCATGCCTGCAGAAAAAAGGGACATATTGCACGAATGTGCCGATCGAAAACCGCACAAATCATCGAGGTCTACGAGGAGCCGAGTGATTCTGATGAAATAGTACAATTTCTCAAAAATATTAACATGGTTAACTCCAAAAAGCCTCCATCCACATCAGATACCCTAAAAAATAAAGTGAAAATTGATGGCCGTGATCTTGTGATGAAGCTAGATACGGGTTCACCATGTGCCATCATTAGTGCACGGGTTCTTCGCACAATTAAACCCAAATATTCTTTGATAAAGTCAGACAGGCAGTTTGCAAGTTACACTCGCCACCGACTTAATTGCATTGGTCGTATTCCAGTCACTGTAACTGTTGGCAGAACATTTCGTAGGTTGAATCTCTTTGTGGTAGAAGGCCACTTTGACACGCTCTTTGGAAGAGAATGGATCGCTCAATTCGCCAGTGAAATAAATTTTCTCTAAGTTCTTTGACTCTTCAGGTCACGTCAACTCTCTCACATCAACAACTTCTAATCTATCAAAGGAACAACGAAATCAGATGAACTCCCTTCTCAACCAATATGAAGAGGTATTCAGTGACATAGCTGGCAGGTTGAAGGGACCCCCTGCTTCACTTCATCTTAAGCCTCACGTGTCACCAGTTTTTATGAAAGCGAGGGAAATTTCTTTGGCATTGCGGGATGCGTATGCCAAAGAGATCGACTTGAAAATTTCCTCAGGATTCTATAAAAAAGTAGAATACTCTGAATGGGCATCAACAACACATATAGTATCCAAGAAAAATGGACGAATTCGTATTACTGGGAACTACAAGCCAACACTTAACCCACGAATAATCATTGATGAACATCCAATTCCAAAAGTCGAGGATATATTTAATCAAATGAAGAATGCAGCTGTGTTCTGCCACTTAGACGTTACAGATGCCTACTCACATCTACCCATCGACGAGCAGTTCGGCCATGCTATGACATTGAACACTACAACCCATGGATTAATTCGTCCAACTCGTGCTGTATACGGAGCTGCAAACATTCCGGCCATCTGGCAGCGGCGAATTGAAATTGTGTTCCAAGGCATACGAAATGTAAGAATCTTCTTTGACGACATCCTTATTCATGCCAAGAATTTTGATGAAATGTTAGAAATTCTTAATCTGGTCTTGGAAAGAGTAAGAGAACATGGACTTCACTTGAATCGAGAGAAATGTGTCATGTCTTAAGTAATGCGCAAGAAAGGCCAATAGCGTATGCAAGCTGCACCATGAGCGCAACAGAACAGCGATGAGGGTCATTGGACCCTCATCACCGATCACAGACCGTTGTCTCAAATCCGACACCCAGAAAAATCTTTGCCTGTTCTCTGCATCAGCAGAATGGCAATTTATGCGGAGTTCCTTACCAACTTCGATCATGATGTCAAATTCAAAACAACCAAGGAAAACGCAAATGTTGATTACTTCTCACGAGCTTCATTAGAAACAGATGTCAATAAAATTCACCACTTGCAACAAGTTTTGGATTCAGAACTAGAATATGACCCATTCGATAAATTTGTAATTCATCAAATTCATCAACTGCCACTCAATGCAAAACAAATTGCTGAAGAAACTAGAAAAGATCTACATTTGGGCAGGATGTGTTCCATACTAGAAGCAGGTCAGTGTCTAATCCGATCGGGTTTCAAATCTCCTGAGTCCAGCTATAGGTTAGCTGCTAATTGCCTTGTGTTTGAACACAGAGTTGTCATCCCATCAACCTTACGTGAAAAAGTTCTTGCAGATCTTCGCTTAGCTCATTTGGGAATGATGAAGATGAAAGTTTTGGCACGATCATTCGTTTTGCCGGGAATTGACGCCGATATTGAACGTGTGACAAGGAATTGTAGTAGCTGTACAAAAAATGCACACTTACCTCCTATGTTTCGAGAACACCATTGGGAGTATTTAAAAGGACCGTGGGAACGAGTCCATATTATAGACTACGCCGAACCATTCGCTGGTACGATGTTGCTCATAGTATCTGATGCGTATAGCAAGTGGCTTAAAGTTAAAACAACTAACTCGATGACGGCTGGTGCTACCATATCTATTCTGGATGAACTATTTGCTGCCTATGGTGTCCCAGTAATGGTGGTGTCCGATAATGGCACAAATTTTACTTCAGCTGAATTTAAAACATATCTGCAGACAGTTGGCGTAAAATATCATAAACTTACAGCACCGTACCATCCATCAACGAATGGACAAGCCGAGCGGAGCGTACAAACAGTAAAATATGCTTTAAGAACCATGGAAACTACTAAGAACTCACTTCAGCTAAACCTTAACAAATTCCTCCGGTAATATAGAAAAGCACCTCATACCACCACAGGCCAATCACCATCGCACTTATTTTTGGGTCGTTCACTTCGGACTAGTCTGGATCTTTTCAGACCTGATGATTTATTTACAAAAATAACAGAAAAACAAAACTCGCAATTCAATCCAACATTCCGCTTTCTTCAACCAGGACAATCGGTGTTTTTCCTATCAAACAATCCTCGTATGGACAAATGTGTTCCGGGAGTTATCAAAAACCGTTTGGGAGACCTTCATTATGAAATTACCTACCGCAACAAACAGTTTAAATGCCATATTGACCAGATCAAATGTCATAAAGATAATTATTTGAAAACTCATGGAACGCAATATGCAGAGCAAATAGATGTTCCAGTCAACGATAAATACATAAGACCAGCACAAACGCCTATACCACAACAACAACATTTTCGTGACGAAAACTCCAATGCTGCTAGTACATCTCTGCAATCATTTCATTATAAGCCAGTGAGTGAAACTAGTCCTGCAGTTGTAGTACCAAAGCAGCAGTCATTTACTCCACAAGACACGCAAGCACCTAGATCTGGAAGTCAATTAATAACACCTCTAGCAGGAAGCCTCGAATCTTATTCTCACCTTAGCCACGAAGGGTGGGAAGAAATATTGTGTTTTAACCTTATTCGAGAAAGTCTATATTTGTTGTTGTGTGTGTTCACCTTTAATTGACTATCCATCTTTCTCTCTCTGATAAATATCTATCTATCTTTTAATGTACTTAAAAATGTATTTACAAAATTGAAATTGTATCTCATTGCGGTTAACCTTTTTATGTAAAAGCATCTCTTTAATATAAATAAAAGAATTTAAGTTCAAGAACAAAATATTCATATTTGCATATACAACAATTTCTTACACATTTTGCATTGCAAATTAAAGTTAAATAATTTTTTTCTCTAAGAAGTCCAACAGTTATAACAATAATTATTAAACTTTTTTGTTTCGAATTTTTTTTTTCAAAAGTCATTAAAACTGCTTCTAAAAAATCTGTATTATTAGCATTTAAGATTAAAACAGGATATCAAAAGAGTTTCTAGTTTTGGTCATAGAACTAATATTGTCGCCTTACCTACCATGTGATTGAAAAATTTAAGGGGGGTCGTTTTAACTCACGTCAAACTTCATTAATTTCTAAACTTTTATTTTACAGCTTTTCTTATAATACCTATGTTCGTAAGGCATTTATTATTTCCAGCTTCTTTTTGGACTTTCCTGTAAAGTTGGTTTAAAATGTATGACAAAATTCATCACTCATCACTTGAAAATTCATTTTATTTTTAGGCTATCACTGAATCCAAGAGATCAAATTTATTTTTTTAAAGTCCACTACAAACTCTTCGAGAAATACGACATTCCGTCCAACCGTCACATTTATTAAATCGATTTCGATTTATTTTCTAACATTTAATTTCATATATTGCTTGCTTAGATTTGATTTTTGATAAGTTATAAAAAAAAAACACTGACAAAATTAGTTTTGAAGCTCTTAGAACCAGTTATTTCTAATTTTATGAGTTAAGAGTTATGTACATATATGTATTTATAACTAGTTTTAAGATTTCTAGTTAAAGATATAAAAATATTAGTGAACAGATAATAACGATTTGCCCAACCTATATAAAGCTAGTTTTGCTGTAAAACTAGTCTTGAAACGAGTCGATAAAATGGCTGTTAAAAGTTGTTAAAATAAGCTTTATTTATTTGGCCTATAATACTTTTCTAAATAGAAAAAAGTGCGTTCTTCGTCAACTTAAGTAAAGGGAGCCTTTTTCAAGCAAAAAATTTCATTTGTTTATCTATTATGTATTAAACCAATTCCTCACAACCCAGGTTTTTTGGCAGAAATTTCAATTCGACAGTTTATTAAAAAATATGGTATGTACTTAAAATATTAATTTATTATGAAAATATACACTTATTATGAAAACATGCATTTTGCATAAAATATGCACCAACGATTGAATTGAATCACACATCAAAGCTTCTAAATGTTGTGAGAAAAAACATACATTTGCATGGAAATCCAAGCCATAGTTATCACAAACTCTATAAACAAATCTCGCCATTTTTGAAGGCATGACTGGGTTATGAGCAAATTTTAATAATCTTTCTATAGCTAATAATATGAATAATTAGGTATTAATTTAATAATTTTCAGCATCAACACTCTTTTAAGTAACACAAAAAGACCAAAACATGCATCAGTAGAAATTCAGAAAAAAATTATTTTTTTGTATAGGCCACGTGTTTGCCAAAGTTAAATATTTGATCACGCCTTAGTTTGCACGTGCATTGATGCCTACCCATGTGTAAATATTTTCATTTTGTTAGTTCCACAAGAAACAATAATTAGATTTGTGTGAGAGTGAGTACCTAGTGCTGAAATGTAACTGAAAAAAAGTTAGATAGAGTCGAATTTAACATTTGATTTGTTCCTTTGTGATTGTGTTTGGAGTCACGTGTCGGACGTATTACTCGGTACATATCACTCCTCTTTTAAACATGCACTTCCTGAAATACTTGCTCATCTTTGTTTCTTAATTTTATTTGATGGTTAGTAAATAAGCATGAGGTTACTCGTCTTCGTCCTTCTATGCATCAGGGGAAAGTAAATGACATAAAAACTATACAGAAACACAAAAACGAGGGTGGTTTTAGGTTGTAACACCAGTCGTCAAGGGTGTCACACTAGGCGCTTAAGAGGTTAACTATATTGTATTCGTAATCTGATTTCGTTTTTCTTTTTTTACTGGGGAAGTATATCTCTTTGTTTCGTTATTAATTCTATATGATCCCATTATTATTTAGACATTGGTATTATCCTTTGTAAACTATTTTCAATCAAAAACAAAGCAATACGTGCTGTGTCAATATTAAATATTTATGCATCATGTATGTATGTATATGAAAATAAAAAACATCACAGCTTACCTACCATTTATAGTGCGTTTTTAAAATAAAAAAGGTACAGAATGCATGGATGTGCGTGTATATATAATTTGATAGATAGGTACATTGAGAAGGAAGGCTTTTTAACGTCAAATTGAAAATAAAAAAGGTAGGTACCAGGGACGAAGCGTCCATATATTCAGTGGAATGAGTGCTTCCGTTAAGCAATTCAAAAAATCATACGATTTTAGCAAAGAATTATTAATTCGAAACTGACCTAATCGAATTTCATTTCATTTTTTCTATAAAATGATAAATTCTAATTATTAAAGTCATTCAGAAAAAAAAAAAATGTTAACTACAACTACAAAAGCTCATAATATCCCTTCAATTCCAAGCACTGGGATATATCACTCCATTATAGATACGAGTACGAAAGTGCTTGCTAACAAATATTTGGAATGCATATCAGCTAGGCATTCTTGTGTTTCGCCTATTCTCAACTCTCACTCCATCTCATTGGTTTTGTGTTTTTTTGTCTGTGTGTGTGCAAATCGCATTGTCAATATGTATGTAAATGTTTATTCATCAGAAGGTGGGTGGTGTTTCGCTTACGAATTTAAAGTTAAGGATTTCGTGTGCGCAATTAAAGCGAAATGATCTCGAGACAAAGAAATATTCTATGATCATAGGTAAATTTGCTTAAAAAAAAGAAGTATAGATACATTCATACGTTCAAAACTTAACTACCTTTGAATTGTACCTAGTATTATTGTTTGCTTTTATAAATAATAAAGTCCCATTAAAGCGATATTATCTTGAATAAAGGACTTTTAGTTTAAAGTTTAACGTTGAGTGCTTCCGCTTCCAAAAAAGTCACGCCTCGTGCCTGGTAGGTACCTATATCTTATTCTATTTTTCTGTTAAAAGTGGCGTTATTGAGACTTGGTAAGTTGCTTTCAACGCCGTCTGCATGTCACAAAGATTACCTTGTATGTGATATACATTTTTTTTCGATTTAGCATTCAATGCATTTCCCATAATGGCTAAAACAGATGTGCAGCGAGTCTGCACGCATCTCTGCATGCAGAGCTGCACACGAAACACATGTGCATAGTTTCTGACATTCATGATGCATAGTTATGTCAAACAAATACATGAAAGCACAGCGTTGCCGATGTCACACAATAGTGTTGGAATGAGATTTTCTTCATTGGACGATGGTAGGGTGGCAACGCCGGCTTCATGGATTCTTAAACAAAAATCACCAACCCAAACAAATTTTTGTGAAAGAATGGCAGGTGATGTCAATATGAGTAATGCCAAATAGCAATTATTTAGAAATTTTCGTTTTTCAGTTGTGGCTGCAATGAAACTAGGCAGCAAATTTAGAAATAGAGACATCGTGCAGCGCTGCGCTGCATGCAGACTTTGAGTGAATCGGCTCCCATAAGAACCTGTGTTATTTAATTTCGCTGCATGGAAAAAGCTGCACATCTGTTTTAGGCATAAGAGAAAACCAAAAACAGCTGTAAGAAAAATTAGTTTTACCAAATTTTTTTATACATATTAACGGGCATACATAACACAATTAGAATATAATAATAAAATATGTGAGTTCGTAAATCAAGAGGAAAATATTATAGAAACTTATTACTTATTTGCTTTATTTTGCAGGCAAAAATTTTAACAAACCGGTATTGTTGTTGTTGTTTTCTAAATCGGATGAATAGGGG
Organism: Melangyna quadrimaculata; assembly: GCA_949320155.1. Lineage (NCBI taxonomy): Eukaryota > Metazoa > Arthropoda > Insecta > Diptera > Syrphidae > Melangyna > Melangyna quadrimaculata. The sequence goes on along the minus strand of OX439483.1, from coordinate 320,332,503 downwards.
GGTTCACACTCATCAACTCGTGTCGAAACGTCGCATAATTTGTAATGTGAACACAAGTTGAACGACTGTGGGAAGATTTTCAAATTGTTTGATATTTTGCTCGGTCGAATGACCGCCGTAGCTATTGTGAACACTAGTTGAACAAGTGGTATGTCTGAACATTTGGATTTTAGTATTTCTTTTTAATTTTTATGTGAGATTCATAGGGAATGGGTTGAAATAGAAGTAACCCCACAAAAGGAAGGGAGAAAATAGAGGAAGTGTACCGATTATGGAAAACCAAAATATAAACACATTTTTAAACGCAAAAAAGGCAATTTTATTCATTCTTTTAAGATGTTGTTAAAAATACTATATACGAGTTACAAATAAGAATCAAAATTTATAAAAATTAGTATAATCCATAAAATTAATAAAAAGGAAAAAAAAACTCAATATTAAAACATTTAAAAAAGTGACCCTAATATGGACCTCTAATGATTTTGTATGGAAGACCCCATTCTATACGTTAAAATTTGTTCAGAAATTACCAACAAAATTATTAGATTCTGTGCTAGACCAATCTACTTGATACCATTGGTGGCAGTTATTTAAAAGTTTGCAGAATTTAAATAAATATCTTAGACGGTCCCCAATATGGAATATATATCCCATATTAGGAACACACTGATATTCTTAGGAACAAGGATATTGATTGCACTATGTAAAAGTTTACTTATTACTGAACTGATATTGCCTGAATACTTTTAGTTATACAAAAGGTTGAGGTTTTTACTAATAGCACGAGAAAAAAAAATAGTTTAAGTTAAGTCCATAGCAAAATATAAGAAAAATTAACTAACAATAATAATTGACGCACTTAACCAAAAAAATACTTTTAATAATTGCGCACGCCTAGAGGCATCTAATTCCATAAGGATAATAACAACTAATGTTTGCATAAAAAGAAAGCTTTACCTTAAATGAACAGATGCGTACAAAAAGTGGTTTTCAGAATATTGCACTATTCCATATTAGGAGCATATTCCATAATTGGTACACTTCCTCTATGAATTTCCTTCGCTGATACTGGTCCAAAAACTGGTGTTTGCTTTTTGAAGATTTATTTACAAATGAAGTTGATGATGAGGCGGTCGTTGAATGTGATCGCTAGCAAAACAACTCAGGTTGATCGACTTGTCGATGAGTGTGAACCCCCCTAATGTCGCCGTCAAATTGATATCATGTGCGTAAAGCGAAGGGCTTTTAGGGAACTAGCAACTAGAGTAACCCATGGATTTAAATTAAATATTATTTTTACATATTTTTTTTCAGTAAAAGAAGAAGAATTATTGTCGCGCGAAAAGAAAATATAAATGGTGTATCACCTATAATAAAAAAAAAATTAATATTAAACTCTCTTCTGTGGGTTTCTGGTCGGGTGTCAAAATGTAAAAATCTGAGGATGCTAATCGATATAGAAGGGTGGTATTACCTAGCGTTTCACTTTTCAATTTTAACAAGTGTCGAAATATCAAAATCCAAGGGCGCCAATCGATTTAGCTGGTGGATTTTACCTACTGTCACGACGAGAACTCTAAGTCCAGTAGGAACCGAAAAAATTCCAATCGACACTTTTTTCTTTGACAGTTTACAGATGATGGCGAATAGTCAAAAAACCGATGTCCCAGTCCACGCTCTAACTCCAAAAGAAAATGGGTAAATTCGCACTGAAAGTCGTCACTACTTTTAATGTAGAAACGTAGAAATCTATATGCCAACTTGACATGAACAAAATTAAATTATAAATTTATTTCGTTTTCGTTTGGTAGCTCGTAATTACTCCTTTTTGTATTGTTTATGTATGGACAATCTAGGTTAAAAGGAGCAATTAATAAAAAATAATTTTTCTGAAACAAAAATTTTATATATGTAAATTTTTAATGATGCTAGCTAGCTACGCCTCTGTCTTGATTTTTTTTTCTAACCAAGTATTATTGTTGAAGGGTTTGAATGAACAACAACCACTTGTGTTGGCTACCACCGAGTATTACATTTTGGCTGGAATTATTGCAATTTATGGCTGCCACACCAATCATCAGATTTTTTTAGTGGTGCTAGTCTATAGTTCCGAAAGCTATATAGCGAAAGCTATGCAGCCTAACTGCATGTGTTATCACGAGAAAACACCTTTGAATGAAATTTAATTCTTGACCAGTGTCAAAATCTTTCATAAAATTTCCCTCTTTACATTTATGCAACGAATTGTTGCGGTAATAACGGAGAGGAGAAAAAAGAATGAACCCGAATGAATAGCATCTAACTTGTGTGTGGCTTGTAAAAATGCTAGTTGTCCAAATGCTATTGTAAATTAGAAAGACCTTCATTTGGATGGACACGATCAGGTGACCTCGGTGGTGCAATGCGTAGTGCAACGGCCTCTGAGATAGCTTGGTCTAGGTTTGCATTCAGTTGACGTCAAAACAATTTACAAATTAAAATTGGAAATATAGACTAAGTACCACTAAAAGGAATCTGATGATTGGTGTGGCAGCCATGAATAATTCCAGCCAAAATTTATCGGTGGTAGCCAACACAAGTGGTTGTTGTTCATTCAAAACCTTCAATGTTAAATATGACGGAACCAAAGCTATGCAGCCTAACTGCAAGTGTTATCACGAGAAAACATCTTTGGAAGTATTATTGTTGTTTCTCGTTGTAAAGGTAGTTTGTTTACATTTTCACCTACAAAGTAAAGCATTTTATTTATAAGTTTCGATATATTTTACGCTTGATTTTCAAACTAACATAGGAACTTATTTAATTGTCTAATTGTAATATGAATACCCCTGCATATAAAAGTAATTAGAAAAAGCAATGTTATTGAAAATCCTTGTTCGTTTCCTCTCATGGGAAATACATTGAATGCGAAATTGAAAAAAAAAATTATATCACATACAGGGTTCACGCTTTGACTGCTAGGTGCCGTAGTACCAAGTGTCAATAGCTTTCGCACAATTTCTTTTGTTTTTGAAAAACGAACGTTCGATTTCGTTTTGTTTATTACAGAATCTGGCTCCTGTACCGCAAAAGTGAACAAACTTTTTCGTTTAAGCGAACGATTTGGTTCATGTAGATAACTTGAAAAGCGAAAAATTTTGTTGGTGCGTGCGAAAGAAATTAAACGACAGCTATTTACTTCACGTTTTTTATATTTTGTAGTAAAATGTATTGTTTTTTAGGTAAAGCAGACACACAAATATGCACTTAGATGAATTCTAAATAATAATACGGAAATGGCTATACATAAAATGAAAAAAATATTATGATTTGAAACCAAACAGAATTTGTTTCTACATACTAGGGACGTTAGGATGACTTTTCTGCAATTGATGTTTTTGTATTTTATTTTTTTGTTTATAAACTAATTACAACTGCACCTCGAACAGTATAAATATATCATAAATTTATAACTAAAGAATGAAACGCGATAATTTTTAAAAGCAAAAAAAAGTGTAAATAAAGTGAATCATACCAAAACAACGCAAAAATAATGTCACATGAGATCTAGAGCCCGTATGATACTACATTTTTTTCTTATTTTAATTCATTAAATCATGACTTATTGTCAGCAAAGAGGAAAAGAGAAATTAGTATTTTTTATGAAAAGAACGACATTATGTTTTGACAATTGCAATGTCCACAAAAGTAAATGTACACCAAAAACCTAGTGTTTTCATGTGTATACTTTTTTTGTAGTCACAGTGTACTTTGAAATAATTTTTAATTTTCAATTTATGAAAAGTCAAAAAAAAGCTGCCAGAATCTGAAATATGTTAATTTTTAAACATTTTTTGTGACTTTTTTACATTAATGTGGTTATTGTGTACGCCCTCAGTCATATCGGTATTTTCAATTATAAATTGTTTGAACTACTCTAGTTTCTTTTTGAATGCATTAAAAATTAGGAAAAAATGTAGTATCATACGGGCTTAATGAAGCCACCATATTAAAAAGAAAACATAAACATAAATATAAACATAATTTTTGTTATTTCTCGTTGTAAAGGTAGTTTGTTTTCTTTTCGTTTTTCGCTTTCTCTTATGGGAAATACATTGAATGCGAAATTGAAAAAAAAAAAATTACATGTATCACATACATGGTTCAAGCTTTGACTGCTAGGTGCCGTAGTACCAAGTGTCAACTGAGACTTGGTAAGTTGCGTTGAACGCCGTCTGCATGTCACAAAGGAATGTGATATATATTTTTTTTCGATTAAGCATTCAATGCATTTCCAATAAGAGAAAACCAAAAACAGCTCTAAGAAAAATTAATGTTAATAAATTATTTTATATGAACGGGCATACATAACACAATTAGAATAATATAATAAAATATGTAAGTTTGTAAATCAAGAGAAAAATATTATCGAAACTTATTTGCTTAATTTTGCAGACAAAAATGTTAACAAACCTGTATTGTTGTTGTTGTTTTCTAAAATGGATAAATGTCGCTGTCAAAATAATACCATGTGCGTAGAAGGAAGGGCTCTTAGGGAACTGGAGTTAGGTACCCATGGATTTAAATGAAATATTATTTTTATATACAAATGCATATTTTTCAGTAAAAGAAGAAGAAGAATTGTGAATCGTGATGCACTTAAGCGGTCGCGCGAAAAGAACATATAAATGGTGGTGGTTCAACACATACAACACTCAAATTCAAATGAAACGGCAGAATTGGTTTGGTGTACCTACGTGTTTGTAAATGGGGAAAAATATGAAACAGATCATATACAATGTATAATGTATTTTTTTTTAAATTTTTGCAGGCTATGGGCGTGGTGCCGCGGCGCGTGCTGTGTAGGTTCAACGGGGAAGAGGCGATACTCACAAAAGACGGGACGGTCATTATTGTGCGCAGTAAAAAAAAATGATCTGTGCTTACGTGTATCAGGCAGGCATGTTATACGTACATGTATGATATATTTTGTTGTTGCCCGCAATACACAATCAAACGATTTCAAAGCAATCTCCGTCAAAGCAGATCAGTTTAATTATTTATCAATGCCATTTAGTAAAATAAAACTTCTAAAACTTGAAAAAAATATCTCTTTACGCTCTAGGTATTAGAAAACAAGCGGCACAGAGCTGGAGTTTAAACTGTTATCAAAATCAAAAAAGGCTGATAAAATAATTTACTAATACCAAAAAATTTATTTACACAAAATATTCCTATTTCCTTAAAAAAATATCTTAATCCATAACGATATAATCATTGGGGCGTATTCATAGTCATTTTAGAGCTGGGTCTAAGTTAAACATAGGTTTGGTTGAATTTTCAGACGTTGATTCTTATTTTTTAAGTTTATCATTTCAAAATATTTGAAGCTATTTGTGTAGTATACCAAGTTAATTATCTTATAAAATATAAAAACAACTATTTGTAATTCAAATCGGTCTGTATTCATTGACCCAAAATTGTCTTAAACTGTAGTTTAGTTAAACCTGGGTCTATCTGCAACTATGAATATGCCCCAATGGCATTGAAAGTTTATTTATATTCATGCCTAAAGTAGAAACCCTATTTAAAAATAAAAAAAGGGATTTGTTGAAAATATGTAAACATAAGTGGCAACCCAGTTCATTCTCTCTACTTTATCCTCATCTTAATAATAATATGAACTTTCTATTATGTACCTACCAGTGGCGTGGCGTCCATATAACACGATTCCTACAGTCTTCCCTTTTAAAAATTGTACGAAAAATACTATCAAATAAACATAAACATAAACTATGCAACCCTACCAATTGAATTATTAAATTCGCACAAACACAAACATAAGCTATCGAATAAACACCGTCAATTCATTTTTTTCTTCGCTCTTTGCTGTTTGCTCAACTGCTGAACATACGCTCTCTTTGAAAGCATTAATTTAGAAATAAAACACGTCTTTCACCGTCTTATAAAATTTGTTTTGCATTCCTTCCTTCCCTGAGCATTTTAGTTTCTAGATCCTCTTTATCCAACACGCAACAACATGCGAAAAAATGAAAAAAATAAGACGCTGTTTCTCGTGTTATACTGGCACTTGGTATGGAATGGAATCTTTTTTATTCCTTTGCTTGACTCCGTTTCACTTTATTCGTTCTGTTGGTTGAAAACTAACGCGCTCTTCTTCGACTTATTTGCTATGAAAGTTGTTAAATACATTTTCTATTTTTGTTTGTTTGAAAGATTTAAATGCGTAATTTAATATGGGTAAGCGGTGAAAAATGAATTCATAAAATATTATTTTAGGTATTTAATGGCAGAGTTTCATCTTCTACAGCATATCAAAAGTCTCGCAAAATCACAGCAGTGGCTTTTGGTATAAAGGCATTTAAAGAGAAGAAGGTATGGTTTATCAATCTGAAATATTTGGTATGGTTAAATGTAAGAATATGACACATGATTTTGGGGTACTTTTTAACGCTGGATCTAAAAAAAAAACTATTCTTTTTTATACGACTTGTTTAGAACAACAAGTTTAATATTAAGAAAAAATGGTAGATTTGGAATAAAAGTTTCATTGGGGTGTTGTTAAACAAGAATCAAAATAGTTCCTTAAAATATCTGTAATGAAATAGTGTTTATTTAGTTAGTTGTGAAATTGAAGGTTTTGTTCTTTATTTTTTGTTTGATAGCTATGTAAATACTTTAGAGCTAGGTTTTTGATGGGTTTTTAAAATGAAATGAATTAAGCAAACTATGTATGTATGTATCTTTTATTAAAAAAAAAATCGGTTTAATGAAAGGCCACTCTATGCATCTTATGAAAATAGAATGTAAACGGAAAAGTTTTTTTTAACTAATTTTAATATATCTGCTTGCTTTTGTTTTTGTTCAAGATACAAAGAGGGAAGTTTTTTTTACTTTCGCAGATCAATCATTTTGGTTATGTCTTCCCATTTCAAATTATTGACGCCACGCCACTGGTACCAACTTAACTTAAATGCTTACAGCCGTATCTATAAAATTATCTTAAAATGCCTTTTAGAGGTTATTTAGTTAAGCTTGCTTAAATATTAAAGTTGCCTTTAAATCACGTTACTTAAATTTGTATCTATAATCAATATTCCTTTCATACTTAACTAAACAACCGTAATGTAACGTAACGCAAGAAAATTGACAATTCTGATACAAATTTCTAGTACATTTTTCACTCTCAGGCTATTTCTGTCAGATTGCAAAAAAAAATTTGCAAACACAAAAGAGTGCACAAATAATAAGACAGAAAGAGAAGCAACTGGGTGTATGTGTGTATGCATCGTCAAACACAGAAGACAGAGGAAATGAAACCATTCCACTTTAGTTTTTTTTTTTTTGATTTTGTTTTCAGAAATTTCCTTCCTATATTGGTGAGAAAGTATATCATTTACTATATTATTTTCTTTAACAAAAAAAAAAAAACAAAACAAAACAATTTAAATCCGGCCATCGCAGTACACACATAAATATTTCCTTACTCAACCTACGCACAATTTGTTTTGATAAAAAAAAAAAACAATTCTCATATGTCAAAATATATATTTAAGTTGGCTTTGCGTAGCCTTTAAACGCTTTGGATGGTGTTTAAGTTAAGAGGTGTTTAAGTTACGTTGCTTAAATGTGGAAATTGATTATAGATACCGATTTCACACTTAAGTGATATTTAGAGGTAGTTTAGAGTTAAGAAGCCTTTAAAATTTCTTTATAGATTCGGCTGTTATTATATAAATTCAGTGGGGCGTATTCATAGTCATTTTAGACATGGGTCTAAGTTAAACATAGGTTTGGTTGAATTTTCGGACGTTGATTCTATTTTTTTAAGTTATCATTTCAAAATATTTGAAACTATTTGTGTAGTATACCAAGTTAATTATCTTATAAAAATACAAAAACAACAATTTGTAATTAAAATCCATCTGTATTCATTGAACCAAAATTGTCTTAAACTGTAGTTTAGTTAAACCTGGGTCTATCTGCAACTATGAATATGCCCTAATAAAGTTAGTTTGTTTCTGAAACTTCAATAGGTTATGGGCCCAGGTCCAAATAGTAAAAGAGTTGCCATTTTTATAATTAAGACTTAAAAGTAAAAAAAAAAAAAAAAAATTATTATGCGTGGGCCTTATTTTCAAAGAAAAACTAGATGGAGGGAACTACGACTCATGGAGCGTGCAAATGAAGAGCATTTTAATATGTTCTGAGTTGTGGCTTTTTGTTAACGGGAAGCTGATGAAACCTGATGTTTCTGTAGGGGATACTGCTGTGGGTGCTACGGCTTTGGCAATATGGGAGACAAAGGATGAGAAAGCACTGGCATGTATTATGCTTTCTATTAAACCATCCCAAATCAACCACATTAGGCATTGTAAGACCTCATCAGAGGCATGAAATAAGTTCCGTGAAATTTATCAGCGACAGGGTCCTGCAAGAAAGGTATCACTGTTTTGGACAGCTTTTGAGTCTGAAAATGTCAGAAGGTGAAAATCCGCGCCAACATATAAATTCATTCATTTCCATCGTTGAGAAACTAAGTGAAGTCGGTGTTCTTGTCATGGAGGAGCTTTTGGTAATAATTTTGCTTTCAAGCCTGCCAAGTTCGTTTGAAAATTTTGTTATCGCCATTGAAATTCGAGATACTTTTCCTAGTCTAAAAAATAAAATAAATCGGGTGGCACAACGGCTCATGAAGAACCAGGGCCTAGTGACAAACAACTCGCAACCATTCCTGTGTGCGCCTGTCGACAGGCATGGAAGGGACCTACAATTGTATGTCGAATCCGAACGGCTAGACGAGAAGCACTTATTCGTGACAAGTGATACTCTTGGAGGATTTGTCAATTCCTCGCAAGAGGCAGTAGCCCTGAAAAAAGCTTTTTAGTTTTTAGGTCGAGGAGGCTGGGAAGCGAACCCAGACCTCCAGCGTGACAGTCGAACGCACTAACCATTACGCTACGGGCTGCTACTTTTCCTAGTCTCAACATTTTTAAAACCAAAATTAAGGAAGAAGGGGAGTGAAGGGTACACAAGGGCAGCGGTGGTTTATTGGTGGATAGCAAAGCATACCTGGCACAATTTAAAGGCACAACGAAAGAGAAACCAACAAAGCAAAAAAATAATGTGAAGTGTTTCAAATATGGGCACAAGGGTCATTTTGCATCGGAGTGTAAATAGCGAAAAAACGACGAGAGACCTTATCAGCACTCATCTTTTGTATCGATTGTAGCGGCTATAAGTACAGCAAATATATCACGAGGTGCATGGTGCATTGACAGTGGGGCAACGGCACATATGTGCTGTAATCGCAATTTGATGTCAGCGTTTGAAGAGTACAATGAAGAGATTCAAGTAGCGGGTGGCAAAACGGTAATGGCTTATGGTAGAGGAGATGTCACGTTAAAAACACATGGTTCTGAAGTGATGCTTAGAGATGTTCTTTACGTACCTGATTTACAGAACAATTTCATATCAGTTAGTAAAGCGGTAATGAACGATAAAATTGTTTTGTTCGAAAATAACTGTGCTTGGATATGAAATAAAACAGGTGGTGTTCTTTTAAAGGCTAAAATGGTGAACAATTTATTTGTCTTTGATGAAGTGTACAATAACTGCTGTCTTGTTTCACAAAATAATGCGAGCGATTCTATTATGTCGCATAATAGGTTTGGACATTTAAATTTTGGCAGCCTTAATGAAATTGTGCGGAAAAATATGGTACACGGCATGAAGATTCCAATCATATCTGAAAGTGTTATGAGTTTTAAATGCACGAGCTGTTATAATGGTAAAATGTCCGTAAAATCATTCCCTAAAGTGTCAGGAAATCGATCAAAACACGTGCTAGAACTTGTCCACTCGGATGTATGTGTAAATTTTTTCAAATGGTGGGGCTAGATATTTCGTCACTTTCGTTGACGACCATTCGAGGTTCTTTTTTGTATATTTTTCGAAGGCCAAAGATGAAGTTCGTGGGGTTTTTAAGAAAATCAAACTGAAGTAGAGCTCCAAACTGCAAAAATGATTAAGGAGCTTCGAAGTGATAACGGAACTGAATACGTCAACAATGCTTTGACAATTTTTTGGCTGAAAATGGCTTTAAAAGGCAGTTAACTGTGCCATACACACCACAACAAAACGGTGTAGATGGCGAGGAGTATGTTAATCCATGCGGGACTTCAGGAACATTTCTGGGCAGTTTATTTAAGAAATCGTTCGCCTACAAGGGCATTGATAGATGTTACTCCATTTGAGGCATGGATGGGTAAAAACCCAATCGTGGCACATTTAAAGGTTTTTGGCTCTAAGGGTATCGCAATTAACAAAACGCAAAGAAAGAAATTTGCTCCAAAGGGTAAAAATGTTTTGATGATTGGGTATTCTCAAACTTCTAAGGCATATCGGGTCTATGACATTGAGACCACACATATCATCATAACAAGGGATGTAGTGTTTATTGAAGATGGCAAAACTTAAGAAAAGGACTTAATTAGTGAATCAATTCCATGCAAATAATATGACCGAGGATGTCGATGAAGGAGGAGTGTGCAAGGCAAGCAGAAGCGAAAATGGCAGAGTACAAACAAAGGAAGAAGAAGTTACACCTAGAATAGGCCCAGGTAGACTAACATTGATACGAACTGGTAATCCAGGTCGGCCGAAAACACAATTCAATTTGGTAAATTTGATTGGTTCTGATCAAAGCATTTAGATTCCACAGACCGTGTTTGAGGCAGTCAACGATAATGCACATCGAGATATGTGGGCCAAAGCTATGGGTAAGTAATTTGATTCTCATATAGAAAATAACACCTGGACACTGTGTGAACTACCTCCAAACAAAAAAGCAATCAATTGTAAATGGGTTTACAGCTTAAAACAAAACAAAGATGGATCGATTGAACGATTTAAAGCAAGACTCGTTGCCAAGCGTTGCAGTCAGCAGTACGGGATAAACTATGAGGAAACTTTTGCTCCCGTTGTTAGGTTTGCTACTATCCGAATGATCTTCGCCTTAGCTGCTGAGTATCAGCTGTTTATACACCAAATTGATGTGTCCGCCTACTTAAACAGTGAGCTTCATGACGAGGTATATATGAAACAGCCCGAAAATTTTTTCGACAAAAATTGTCTACATATGGTCTTGAGATTGAATAAGGCAATCTAGGGATTAAAACAATCTGGGCGCGAATGGAATGCGATGCTCGACGATGCCTTGAAAAAGATAGGATTCGCGCAGTGTGAAAGTGAGCCTTGTGATTACGTTATGAACTTTAAAAGCGAGTTTAAAATAATCGCAGTCTACGTCGATGACATTGTGATAGCTTGTTCCAAGGAATCTACACTAAATAAAATTAAGGCAAGTATTGCCAACGAGTTCGAGGTAGTAGACAAAGGTCACTTCATTATTTCTTGGGAATGGAAGTTGAAGTCGACAAGGAGACAAATTCTATTACATTATGTCAAAAACAATACATTAAAGAACTCCTCAAGCAGAACAAAATGGAGGAATGCCGTGAAGCATCAACACTTTTGGATGCAGGTTTTCAGGTGCATTGTACGTCAGAAGAATGTAAGCGAATAGAGGAAGGATCTTGCCAAAGTTTAATTGGATCACTGATGTACCTGGCGATATCGACTCGTCCAGATATCTTACATTCTGTGTGCAAGTTGTCGCAGAGGAACAAGAATCTACATGCTGAACACATTGCTGGGACAAAACACATTCTCCGATATTTAAACAAAACTATCAATTATAAATTAACTTATCACAAAACTGGAATGCCAATAGAATGCTTTGTCGATGCTGACTGGGGTGCAGATGTGAGTAATAGAAGGTCATTTACTGGTTATTTTTTCTCTTTGCATCAGGCTGTGTTTTCTCATGGGAATCAAAGAAACAAAATTGTGTGGCTTTGAGCAGCAACAAAGCAGAATACATGGCCTTATGTACTGCCACAAAAGAAGCTGTATACATTCAAAAACTTTTGGTCGAGATTGGTCTTCATCATTAACGGCGATAATCTCAGTGCACAGCAACTTGTACGAAATCCAGTCTATCACTCGAGGAGTAAGCACATAGACATCAAATATCATTACGTACGTGAGATTTTCGAGCAGAAGAAGATTGATCTAAAGTATGTGTGTACAAATACTATAATTGCTGATGTTTTGACTAAAAATCTTACTAAAGTTAAGCAAAGTAAATTTACCTTTTGAATGGGATTAAATTAAGTATTAAATTAAATACTTGAAGTTTGAAATAATTTGTTTAACGTAAAATTAAATTAAATTAATAACGATGTGTTGAGGAGGAGTGTTGCAAATATTTAAACATAAGTGGCAACACAGTTCATTCTCTCTACTTTATCCTCATCTTAATAATAGTATGTACTTTCTCTAATTTACAATTACAACATAAACTTGTTCTCTACTTTTATGATATGAATTATGTACCTACTTAACTTAAATGCTTATTATACAAATTCAATAAAGTTAGTCTGTTTCTGAAACTTCAATAGTATTACTTATCCAATGTTAACTGAACACACAAATTTCGTTTTTTTCCTTTTAGTTTTTCTGTTTGTTAATTTTTCAGTTATGTTTTTTTTTTTTCGTTTACAAGTTTTAGCTAAATGTTCAATATTTTATAAGAATTTATATACTTATGTTAATTTTTTTTTTAATAAACACAATAAACACACTATACGAGTACCTTTAAAAGATTGACTCTTCTTAAATATACAGTTATTGAAAATCATATACAGCGTGTCCTGTTGTAATTCGTGTGCCATAGTGCCATACTTTGGGATGTGATTCGTGTTCATATTCTAAGAAAAAAAATGTTGTACAGTATAGTCTTATATAAGTTTTAGATTTTCCCAAGTATCATGGGTATGGGTTTTTGGGTGCACTTATTCATAAGGTTTTTTTTTATTATTGTTAGGTTCATCAGGTAAAAATAAGAACATTTTATGTTTATTACGCTTTTTTTTGAAAAAAAAAAAATTGAACTCAAAGTCAAAATTTAGCTTGGGCAGACAAAAGTTGAACACCATTTAAAATTGAATATCTGGCAACCCTAAAAACATATCAGCTTATTTTAAACGTAGTTTTATAGGATATTATTTCTACTACAAAAAAAGTCCAAAATGAGGTCCCTTTCATTAGTACTGACAGAGAAATTGACCTTAACATGGGTTAGGGTACATCAAAGTTAGCCTTTTTTTAAATCGTCAAAAAGTCATGTGAAAGTTGAAAATCAGACTTAACTGTGGAACAATTTTTTTCTTAGAATATGACCAAAAATAACATCCCAAAGTATGGCACACGAATTACCGAACACCCTGTATTTGAATAATTTGTTCTCATTCGAATCGGCATGAACTGAGTATTGCCGTACGTGCGTTTACTTTGTCGTACGTGTATGGGGTGCAACAAATTGCTTATTTTCGTGGCATATACGACAAACTGATTCTGGAGAAAAACACTTATAATTCGTAAACCAAAACCGACTTGGGCACCTTGGAAAACTTCAATCAAAAGAAGATTTACCACATAATAATATATATTTAACAAAAAAAGAAAACTTAATCGATAATTTTTTTTTTTAATTTAAACTCAAACCTTAAAATTCAATTTCCCAAAATCGCCCAAATGGCATATAGTTACGACAAAATAATTCTCAGGCGATGAAGTGTCGTAATGTTAAAATCTGAGGGCGCCAATCGATTTAGCTGGTGGATTTTACATCCTCTCACGGCCAGCACTCCAGTGGAAACCAAACAAAATCCCACTCGACACTTTGACAGTAGTTGTTGATAGTCCGAAAAATCACACCTCGACAAGAAATCTCACTCGACACTTTGACAGTAGTTTTTGATAGCCCGAAAAATTACAACTTTCACTTTGAAAGTTGATAGTTAGGGGCAAGATGTAAAAAAATCTAGAAAACCCCAATTTTTGCTTTCACAGTTTCCAGATTATGGCGAAAAGTAAAAAAACCGATGCGTTCTAACCATGGCGTAGCGTGAGGGGGGCACAGGCCCCGGGCGGCACTTTGTCAGGGCAGGGGCGGTAAAATCAGCGACAAGAAATTATTATCCTTTATTCTTCAAATTAATTAATTTGTTGAACCCAAAGAATCCAATTAAAAATTTCCCCAATGGTAAAAATGCTTCATATGCATAGTCAATAATCGGACATTGATCATGTTTTACGTTGGTGAACAAAATGGGGCGGCACCTTGCCAGGGGCGGCAAAAGGAGCGACAAGAAGTTAACAAAATCGTTTGTTCTTCAAATTAATTAATTTGGGGAGCCCAATGCCCAAAGAATCCAATAAAAAATTTCCCCAGTGGAAAAACTGCTTCAAAGGCATAGTCAATAATCGAACATTGATTATGTTTTTCGTTGCTGAAAAAAATACCACATCGGGCGGCACTTTGCCAGGGGCGGCAAAATCGGCGACAAGAAATTAAAAAAATCCTTTATTCTTCAAATGATTAGTTTGGTAAGCCCAAAGAATCCAATTCAAATTATCTAGAAGCAGGAAACGACTGAGGCCATCGATATTGAGTCAGTAATTAAAGAGTTTGCTGTAATTAAAAGCATGAGAGTACAAATGTAAGCAAATTCTTTTTAATAAAAATACATTTTTAAAAAAATTAATGAAAAGGTTCCTACACACAAAGATACCTTTTTTAACGTTAATATCTTTTTCTCTTACATCAAATTTCTTGTTGTGACTACCCTTAAGATGATATACACAGCACGAGCGATTAGGTAGATTGGAGGGGATTTATTTGTTTAACTCAGAAACACAGTAATGAAAATAACTATGTATTATTTTATAAACAATTCAATGGAAACAATTATTAAAGAGAAAATGAATTTGAAAAATTGCGTATTCTATTTCTTTTAATAATTTCAATTTAAATATTATTCAATTTATTATGAAGTAACGTTGGTTCGCTGCAATCTTAAGTGATTGGAAACTCACTAGATTTGTCGAATAAGAGTGGGTCGTTTATCCGGATGGAGATTTAAACAATAAGAAATTGATCAATAAATGTATGTGCCAAATAAATTACATGTTCTCAAAAATGCAGGGTTAAAATTTCTAGCTCCCGAAAATTTGGTTTTAAAATTTTCCGATCGCGAGCCAGTGTTTTTAAATATATAATAGGGATATCCCATGGAGGCAATTTTACTGTTCTGAAAAAAGCTAATTCCTATAATTTCTTTTAAAGTTTGTTTATAAGCTGCTCTTCCATTCCAATTCTTTATTATGAACCTGTTCATGTAGCACCCTTGAATCCGCGGTAATGGAATCGTTTTTTTTTTTTCATATTTTATCATTACTTACTAAACTTACTTTTGATAGCGCTCACAGCCCAGGATGGGCTTCGGCCTTAAATAACAAGCCCCTCCAGCCAGCTCTTCTATAAAGTCTCCTTGGTTCTTTGAGAGAGGGCCTTACTACTTAAATGCCTTCTTAGACCGAAGAAACAGCGGTTGGCAAGAGTAATTCTTCGCTTGATCTCTGCACTGATGTCATTCTGCGATATAATAGTGGAGCCCAGGTAGACAAAGTCCTTGGCAACTTCGAAGTTATATCTGTCCATCGTGATATTTTGGCCGAATCGACGATGTTGAGATTCCTCTCTCGATGACAGCATATACTTCGTCTTGTTTTCATTAACCGCCAATCCCATTTTAGCCGCCTCCGCCCCCTCATTAATTTCTTATTTTATTCAATCAAATACACATTTATATCATTTAATTCCCGTGGTACTCGGTTACTACTTTTTTAAAGCTGGAGACAAAATTCAGGGGGCGGCAAAAATCCACCACTTGTTTCTAATTCCAAAAGAAAATGCGCAAATTTGCACTAAAAGTCTACACTATCTTGAATGTAGAAATGTAAAAATGTATGGAAACTTGACATGAAAAAAAAAAATTAAATTATATATTTATTTCATCTTCATTTGGTAGTCCAGAGCTACTCTTTTTTTATTGTTTCTGTTGCATTCCTATCGAATGTTAAAAATCTAGAGTAGGAGTAATTTCAAACCGTCAACACGAAACCAAGATTACGGTCATCTCTTCCATTGCAAAAACTGCAGTGAAAAAAGAAAATTCATCTGTTCAAATACATAACTGCATTTTAAAAACTAAAAAAATATGTATGAGACCAACAATTCATATAAATTATTAATAATCCTAACTACGCTACGACTCGGTCTTGATTTTGGCTAACAAGCATTATTGTTGTTGTGTATCTTTGAGAAAGTATTTTGTTTACATTTTTCATCTAAAAAGTAAAGCATTTTATTTATCGGTTCCAATCAGTGGCGATTCATGGTCTTCAATTCTGGGTTGGCTAAGAAATATCCTTTGATCGAAGCTAAACGTATTAAAACAAACAATTTAATTTTTTCCGTTATTAATTTAATTAAAAACTTATTTATTTATATAAAAAAATCAAGTCGTCGCTCTATTTTCAAAAATTTTCGAGAACTTGCTCAAAAAAGCTTTTACTTTTTCTTATCTCCGACATTTCTTTTTCTATTGAAATAAGAGTTGCTCAATCTTTCCTGGCCTTGCGTGCTTCTAAGATACGTCTTTATTCTTTTCAACGCAGAAAAAATACGTTCCACTGAAGCGGTTGTAGCTGGAATGGTGCAGACATGTTTTGAAAGTGAATAGACTTGTTCAAAACTTTCATAAATATTTTTAGACTCCAACCAGAGAAGACGTCAGTAGCCAGGGGGGATCACACACTAATTTCCTGTTGAAAAATATAGACCCATCTTATATTAGTGTTTGTCATCAAATTCGATGATAAATTGTTCTCCACATCAAAATCTATAAAAAGGTAGATACTTCTTGGCAGCTCGAGAGCAACTTAGCAAAACTAATTTGTTGGTTGGCAATTTGCAAAAAATTTCTTTTACTTTTCAGTTTTTTTGCCCCAAATGTTTTTATAACCTTACGTTTACAGTGATGTTATTGCTGGATGTTGAGAGCAAGGAATTACACTACTCAGATAGCACTCCAAAACACTATTTAATTGCCGTCCCTGACAATGACCATCTACAACTGCGGCAATAAAAGATAGATACATTGTGTGAGATACATATTCTATCTGATCTACTCTGGGGCAGTGTTGGCATAATCTCAAATTTCATAATGCTAGATTTCAAATTTTATAATGCTAAATCGTATGGGAGCTCCAAAAACAAAATGCTAGATTTCTAAATCATTATAAAAACGTTCATATCGATGATTAAAAACAAACATTTTATAAAAATGCAAAAAAAATATTTGTTTTCTCTTAAATACCTTACAAACATACATAGGTTATATCTCCAAAAAATAAAAAAACGAAAACAAAACAAAATTAATTCAAAAATAACAAAACTTAAAGCTTTATTATGTAAATAGGTAGATAATAGTAACTTTTACAGCAAACTATTTTTAGGTAAGAACATGTTTTAGTAGTTATTTATTTAATTTTAAATCAGTCAGACATCACATTTTTATTTTTATAATATCTTATCTATTTTATTACTTTAAATAAATAATGAGTAAGCCCAAAGTTCTTCATACAAATAACCTTCTTCACCCTTAGGTTTTTCATACTTCGTCGAGGCTTCAACTTCCTCTATAACACTTCTTGAAACCTTATAAGAAAAGTAGCATTTATCTTCTATCTTTAGCCCCTTGCGTATTTGGATTTGGACAATGCTGTTCAATAATTCTTTTCCAATTATAATTATATTCGTTTGGCTGAACAGGCGCTCAAACTCAGCATTTGAAATGGGAAGTGAAGTCAGTCCAATGCCAATCACTAATCGACCTAATTCATTAAACATATTTTCCCCAGCTGCATCTTTAAAAGTTAGTAGCTGGATCCAAAAAGCATTTTTGTTCAGTGAATTTCGAACTTTTGACATCTCATAGCAGATTTCTTAACAATTTAAACAGCCGAATACCATATTATAATTCATAAAAGATTTTTTGACATCTCAAACTTTTGTATTGAGATTGATAACAGAATAGCAGAAAATAAAAGACCTAGCTGAATAGGCCCAAAAAATTGACTTTCCAGATTGCACAGCAACAGATGCTTCAATTAATTCATTTCAATTGTATGTGTGAATCTTCGTGATTTGACGTTATTAAGGTTAAATCATAATGCTTTCTAAATTTTTAAATATTTTTTTTCCAAATATGATATCATTAAATCAATGACTCGATGTCATTTTTGGCATTCAAGAATGTAAAAAATAAAAAAAAAGAATGCCAGAAAAGCATTAAGCATAATTTTAAAATTACATAATGCTTTTCTCTTCTCTATAATGCTAGATCTAGCATTAATAATGCCGTTATGGGAACACTGCGTCTAGGGCCTCTCACTTGTTAATTGGCTTCCATTTGATAAAGTACGACTATTATTGTGTTCTTAGTTTTTAATAAAGTAATTTATAAAGAATAAATTATTTGTTTTCTTGTATGATCTAAGGTCATAACAATTTACCACGAGGATAATTGGTGACCACCAAAAATAATTAACGAGGAGAGACCGAACGTAGGTTTTTTTTTCAATAAAACCAGTTTTTGATAAAATGCAATTTAAATTTATCGACATTGAAAAATATCGTTATAGTATAACTGAAAATAAACCAAGAGAAAGAAAACTAAGACAACCGCTCGCTTTAATGGTACAAAGTATTCTATTTTATTTAAAATAAACTAACTACAATATGATAATTTCTTATACCTAGCTTATACACAAATATGTTCTCTTAACATATCGTATCTCTAGTTCTCCTAAACAAAGATGTTAAGTGGATAGCTTGATCATAAAACATAATTCTCACAGATGCAGGTCATAAAACACATGTGCAAGTTCATTTACTGTTACTATGAAAAAGATCGGCGCGACACAGTATCGCCGTCCACATTTATCTTAGAATATTATTTATTCTCTTTATTAAAAACATGCATTTCATATCCTTACGGTCATAAAAGTACCTAATTTATATATAGGTACACAAATATGTATATCCATGTTAAAATATATATATATGTAAAACTAAACATACTCCCGCCATTGACACCACTGTGTGTCAATTTATTGGTGCGAGCGCGATACTGGCAGGCAGGAACCTCGCTGGGAGCTGCCAGAATTGATGGAGTAGTTTTATGATTATGATGCCGACTACGATCAGTACAATCCATGTTAAGAGGCTTATTCCATAGTGCGTCGCATGGTGGATATCTAAGTCCAGGTCAATTGGTACTCCAAAAAACTGTGGTTGAATCTCAGGTATATCGTCAGCAGCGATCGTTGTTGAAACGTCTTTCAAAATTTTTGAACTGAATTTAGGAAGTTGAATGGTTATGTTAACTGCAGGGTTCATTTACATAAGTAATATTCTGTCGAACTTTAGTAAATACCACGAGTGTGACATCCAACGAATATAGATGGCAACCAGGATCCAGTCGAACAATTCCTTGTTTCTTAATCGTCTGTGTCGTTCTCAAGTTCTGACACTCAATTTCAACAGATTCCTCGGTTGGCACTGAATAGAGCCAGGTATTTCCAGCGCTCAATTGAATCCATGTTGATGATGGTCGTTGAATTCTGATAACACAGGACCCAGGTAAGATTGTCTTCTTCAATAGTAGGTCCACTTCGCCTGAGGACATATCCAAACTGTGTCCACGGAACTCATTTTCTTACACTTCAGGAAATTAACGTCTTTAAGGTTGTAGAACCTTTACTGGGACTCGCCAACAAGTAAATGGTTGAAGCTTGTTTGGATGCTGATAAACTTTGGTCCATGCAATGTTGGGTAGGGATATACCTCAAATATATTGAATGCTTCATGGTGCACCAGGGGAATTCTTATTTCTTATTTATTATAGTATAAATACCCGGTTGTTTTGAGCGGTCGTTTCCAGAACATGGAGTAGATCCTTGACTTCTTCTGCGGGTAGTCTCAAATCATATGGGAGTTGGAGTTTGATTTTTTCTAGATGCTCTTGAAGTTGATTATGTGTTGCTGTGCACCATTTCCATATGGATTTAACATTCCTTGCTTTATTTCTTCTTGAAAATGCTCAAAATCATCCATTATAAGGAAGGCATACAGAACTGCAAGATTAAGCTGTTGTATGTCTTCTCCTTGTTTCAGCTGTTCTGTTACAAGCTCAAAGTTGGATTGTGTTTTGATAAATTGTTCTTGTGAATGACCATTTATCTTCTTTAAAATATTCGAGGTTACATCTTGTACCGACGACATGTTTTTGAGTAGCTGCAAGTAATATGCTTCATTTTTACTTGTCTTTTTAGTTTTCTCTTCTAACATTTGAGCGTGTTCTTCATCCATTATACCAAAAAGCACAGGTTGAATTGACCCAATAAAATTTAAGGGTGCTCTTTTTTGTCTTCTGTAACGATCGCCAACGATGAATTTATTGTTGTCAGTTATGAAAGACATTTTTCTTCTCCATTGCTCCTGAATATTTTGGCATCCACTTGATTGGTTAAGTTCCTTTCTTGCACATAAGGCCACCAGTGACCATGTAGATTTTTGCAGCTTGACAACCCCTTGGTTTTCAAAGAAAATTCCAGATCGATCCGTCAATGCTTTTAGGTCAAAACTCCAAACTGGGGGTAAAACTAATAATAAGCTTAAAATAGTTAACAGACAATTTTTATTTTGTATTCTTTTTGAATATTTATAATTCTTAGGGCTAGAGTTTACATATAAAGTTGTATTAGCCTCAGAACTATGATTTAAATTTAAGCAAGCCAATTATTTTTTGGATTACTTTCTTCTTCAGTTGGAAAAGGACAAACATTGTGAATCAACCTTTTCGACACTTCATTGCTTGTTCTTACGTCTACTATCCGAGAAAGACCATCTTCTCCCAGAGATGTCTTTTCAACCCTGCCCCTCCTCCAACTCATTGGGGGAACATTATCCTCTTTTAGAAGCACTAATGTACCTTCTTTGATATTGTTGGAGGGATTTTGCCATTTGTACCTTTTTTGAAGTTCTGATAAGTATTCTACGGACCATCGATGCCAAAATTCTTTTGTGTTGCAACATACTGCCTTCCAGTGATCCCGAATACCTTTATAGTTTTTATTTTCTTCAGAGTCTCTAAGGGATTTAAATGACTCTCCAATTAAGAAATGACCTGGCGTAAGAACTTGCATGTCGTTCGGATCATCAGACAATGGTGTTATGGGTCTTGAATTTAATACAGCTTCGATTTGAGCCATGAGAGTGCACATTTCTTCATAAATCATCGTCTTCTGTGAGACGATACAAATGCTTTTTAACGGATTTAAAGCAAGCTTCCCACAACCCACCTATGTGTGGCGATCTGGCCGGTATGTTTATCCATTCAATTTCTCTTTCTGCGCAAAATTCTTTTAACAAAAACTGTTGGCCGCTCCAACAAAGTTTGTGCCATTCTCAGAATAGATTTTTAAAGGGCAACTTCGCCGTCCAACAAATCTCTTTAATACACCAATAAATGACGCTGATGTCATTTCTGAAACTACCTCTAAGTGCGCTGGTTTTGTTGAGAAACATACAAAAACGCAAACGTAAGCCTTATCTATCTTCTTGCCTCGAATTTTATGATGGATTAGTAAGGGGCCGAGGAAATCGATGCCAACATTTAAAGACGGTCTTGTTCTAATTACTCTGTCTTCCGGCAGATTCCCCATAAATTGATTTAACGGTCTTGGATTTGCTTTAAAGCATCTGTAGCATTTGTTTACTACCCTTCGAGTGAGTTCTTTTCCTCGTAAAGGCCAAAATTGTTGTCTTGTGATTGCTAACAATCCTTGTGGACCTATATGTAAGTGTTTTTTATGTAAATGGTCTACTAAAAGAAATACCCAGTCATCTGTACTTGGCAGCAAAATTGGATGCTTAGCATCAAAGGCTAAATTTGACTTTTGAATTCTTCCTCCCACTCTTCTAACGCCGTTCTGGTCTAAGAACGGTGAAAGAGTTTTAATTTTTAAGTTATTTTTTTGTAGGCTTTTTTGGCCAATTTTTTCTTTAATGCAAATAAAACAAGTCTATTTCATCTTTTCCCGACGTTTCGTCGTTATTCACGACTTCTTCAGGGGTGTTTTGTAGATCTTTATTAAATTATTTAAATGTGTACAATTAATTATTTCTATTTCTTTTAAAAGTTCGAAAAAACTAACTTATTTTAAACTTTGTTGATTGTACATAGTTTAATTTAATTTTCAATTTTTTTAATTTTTATATAATGAACTCAGTAAATAAATTAATTTGAAACAGCACAAAATAAATTAACATTAAGTAGACTTATAACTTTAAAGAACAAACAAAAATGATCACAGTAGTGTTGACTATCAGGTACTTTATTCAATTCCCAAAGCATAGCTCACGATCGTATTTTTTCTATCCTCTTTTGTATTCATTGTTTTTGTCAGTTATTGTTGAATTCGTAAGCTCTCTAGAGTAAATCTCGCGTTTGTTCTCTTCTCCTTATCAAGTACTCTTACATAGTCAAAGTTGGCTATGTGTCCATTGTCAAGTATATGTTGTGAGAGACCCGTTGATTCTTTTCCTTTTCTAATGTCTGCTTTGTGCTCCGTCATTCTTGTACCTAATAGTCTTTTAGTTGTTCCAATATATACCAAATTGCACGTTTCCCCCTCCTTTCCATTGCAGCCGACCTCATGTTGTATTGTTGGTTTTTGTCTATTTTAGCTTTTGTGTTGGTAAAAATTGTTCTTAGTGTTCTGTTTGATTTATGTGCATATGATGCACTCTCTTGTTTGATTGCATGGTCCCTTCAAGCAAGCGAGCTCGTTTTCGGTCCGCAAACGTATCAAACACGTATGGACGACTTCGCATTCGGATCCATATACGGATCGAAAAACTACGTTTTGCGGCTCAAATTAGTATGGAAATTAGAATCACCACGGAGCCATTATGTGAATGTATTGTGAGAGAGAGAGTTTTTCATTTCACCATACTCAGAGAACCGAAATCAAATGGAATCTAAAACGGTTCCAAAAAAAATGAATGAATTGAGGCATCCCCAACCCAAATGTATTAAAAAAACTTCCCATCTAGTCCAGTTTCTCCATTGCCTACAAAAATAAAACAAACAGAATTTTTTCATTTCAAGAGTTTTTTTATTTATCATTCATAAAAGTTTTTCTAAAGACTATTTCGCACTAATAACCATGACATATTTCCACAAATATAAATTTACATTTAATAAATAGAAACTTGCATTTCTGATTGGAAATTTTTCAAAGTTTTAACAAGAAAAAAAGAGATACAAAAGCAACCGTCTTCGCCATGCTACCTACAAAACTGAACTAAAAAAAGTGGTGGAAATTAAGGCCAAATGATTGTATACTTCGCCTATACTCTCTCTATTTCTCGGTGCTTAAAAAGAATACTCTCGATTCTCGTTCTTTTTACATGCGTACACAGAAAATTTGTTATTGTGTGCGAGACACTCATTTTTTTTGGAGTCCCAAGTGAACCGAGAAATTTGGGTCCGTGATTTTGCTTGAAGGGGTGTAAGCTCTTGCTGTCAGTTAAATTAGGTATATATCTAATGCTATAATATTTGGTGTTGGTGTTGCCGTTCTGTTGATTTTTGATTGTCTTATTATTTGTTTGGTCAGTTTTTTGTTGTGTTTTCTTTTTTAATAAATTATTAATTAAAAACATCGGAAATTTGTTCATTTCGAGAATGGTTTTAATTGTTTTTATGTTCTGTGATTTGAATTGGAGATCGCTTATGTCTAGAACTTTGTTGATAAAATTTGTTGCTTTGTTGATTTTCTGTGTTTACGATTGTGTCGATAAGTAATTAATCATTCTTCCGGACGATGTGGATTTTGAATACCAATTAAATGCAATTTTTCCGTCTATTCGACAAAGTCTTTCGTCTAAATATGGTAGGCTGTTGTTTTGTTCCATTTCTATCGTGAACTGTATTTTGGTGTGATAATTGTTGAGTGTTTTTAAAATTGTTTCTTTATCTCGATCTTTGATTATTCCAAAAATATCATCGACATATTTTGATATGTGTTTGATTTTTATGTTTATTGCATTTAAGCTATTTGTTATATTGTCAAGGAGGTCGTCAAGTATGATATCTACTATTGTAGGGGATAATGGATTCCCCATAGGCATTCCAAATGTTTGGTTGAAAAGATTATCTTCATATTGGAAATAATTATTTTCTTTTAGACAAAATTCTCACATGCGTAAGAACTGCTTTTTCGGTATTCTAGTAAATTTTTCTATTGTTGACCATTGTTTCATAATAATCTTTATAGCAAGATAGGTGGGTATGTTGGTAAAAAGAGATACAACATCAAATGAGATTAACTTTTCATCTTGATCTACCGTACTGTTTTTAAGTTTTTCTTTTAGCTTGCAGCAATTTTTTACGTTATACTTGTCAAAAATAATATTCTTCAGAATATCACCAATATGTTTCGACATTTGGTAACAGGGTACATTACAAGATGAAGAGATTGGTCCGAGCGGAATATTTGTTTTATGTATTTTAGGCAATCCATAAAGTCTTGGTGTGTTTGCTGCTGAAGAGTAGAGTTTTGTTTTTCGCCACTGGTGTATATATTTGTTTTTGAATAAATCGTTTTAAAATAATCGTTTTTTGAATAAAGAGTTTTAAGTTTTGAAGAAGACGTAATGACAGATTTTGATTTCAATGAATTACTCTTGTCAGGAGACCTAATGACTGTTTTTTATAATAGAGCCATGACTGTTCCTCCCGTTTCGTCCTTATATTTATAAATTTTAAAATATATGCTAAAATATTTTGGAGAAATTCAAAATTGTTTCTATGATTAATAGTTTCGCAAATAGGGCTGAAAATTGAAAGAAGTGAAATTAATCTTTGTTTTTTAATCTCTGGAATGTTTTCCATTGAAAAAGATGTTTGGGTATCTTCCGCTTCAAAAATGCCTTCCTTAATTAAAGAAGGCCCTTCAAACCAAACACTATTGTCAATTATTTCAGAAGGATAAATTCCCCTTGAAACAATGTCTGCAGGATTTGCTGGCGTGGATATATATTGCCAGCTCTTTTGGTTACAGTTCGTTTGTATATAGTTAATTCGGTTGGAGACAAATATTTGCAGTGTAGCAGGATCCATTTTGAGCGAGCTAAGAACTATCTTTGAATCTGAAAAGTAGAAAACATTATTAAAATTTATTTTCAAGCAATCAATAATCATTTTCATTAAGTCTATCAATAATACTGCTGTGCAAAGTTCCAAAGGCGGAACCGTTAGAATTTTGACTGGAGCGACTCTAGATTTTGAAGCGACTAATTTGACTTCAATATTTCCTGTTTTTGCTACGGATTTTATATAAATTGCACCACCGTATGCTTTCGTTGATGCGTCAAAAAACCCATATAGTTCAACTAACTTTGGATGATCTGCTATCGTGTGTCTAGGAATTTGTATTTTATTTAATTCAGTCATTTCAAATCTAAAACGTTTCCATGAGCTCGCTATTTCATCTGGTACTGCTGAATCCCAATCAATTTTTAATTTCCAAAGTTCTTGCAATAAAATTTTGGCCATTACTGTAACAGGAGCTAACAATCCAAGGGGATCAAACAGCCTAGCAATATACGACAAAATATTTCTTTTCGATATTTTATAACTTGTATCCCAGTTTGATTTGACAAAGATTTCATCTGATGATGGATTCCAAGCCATGCCGAGTGCTTTAACGTTGTTCAAACTATCTTTGTTTAAGTCGACCGAAATTTGAAGATCTTTCTCTGGAAAATTTGTAAGCAATTCTGAGTGATTAGCGCACCATTTTCTTAAGGGAAATTCGTGATCTTTAAAAATACTATAGACCTGTAACTGCAGGCTCTTCAACTCATCCAAGGAATCACTGCCTATCAATAAATCATCCATATAAAATTCAGATGCTATTATCTCAGCAGCTTTTGGATATTTGTCTTTAACAGAATTTGCCATTATTTTTAAGCTTTTGGTAGCTAAATATGGAGCACAATTTGTTCCATAAGTAACAAAATTTAAACGGTATGTCTGCAGGTTTTGGGATGGGTTCCAGCGCCAACATATCATTTGGTAATTACGATGCTTTTCGTGTACCCATATTTGCCTAAACATTTTTTCAATGTCACCGGAAATAACATATTTATGTTTTCTAAATCTAAACAGGATATCAAACAAATTATATTGTAATCGAGGCCCAGTATACATCAAATCATTCAATGAATTATTTAAATTAGTCTTACATGAAGCATCAAAAACTACTCTCAATTTGGTCGAAGTACTTTCAGGTCTTAACACAAAGTGATGGGGAAGATAGTATCCCTCACCTGAAATATTTTCGACCAACTCCATATGCCCAAGTTCCAAGTACTCTTGTAAAAAAGAGTAGTATTGGGTTTTTACCTCAGGGTTATATTTAATTTACTGTTGTAAAGTGCGTATTTCACAACATTCCCTTATCATCTTCCCTTATTCCATTCTAATTCAATCCACTTCAAATTCCCACAGTCATCATTTCCTTTTGATTTGATTGACCAATATCCGACCCACTTATAATTCCCATATTCATCATTTCCTTTTAATTACCTACAAAAATTCCATTCAACTCCAATGTTGTCAACCACGCGATCAACGATCGCTCCACTTAAACCAAACCCATTCACTTTCCCAATCCATTAAACTTCTCCAATTTCTTTGCCTGCTACACTGAAACCAAACCCAAAATTCCCAGTTCATCATTTTCCATTTTCCTATATTCAACAATCAATGCACTCCCTTTTCAAACCCATTAAACGTGCATTGAACCCTATAGCAACTACAAACAAGCACACTTGTGCTCATGTTGCATATTTTCTGTTTCGTCGTGTCGGGTGACGAGCCATCGATGTGACACTCTGTTTCGGACGGTTGTCGCTAAAAGATCTCGTTTTTCTCTTCACTGATTCTTGTTACAATTCATTTACTAGATTTCTTATTTAAATTAAATTAAAAGCAATAACAAAACAACTCGATGTAAATCTATAGTTAAGTAATAAAAAAATAGTTAAAATAAATTAAGTTAAATAAACATTGTTTTTTTTTTTGAAAGACAAAAGCACATCAAAAACATAACACCGGTAAAAGGTAAGACCCCTTTCGAGAATCGTGCTTCTCGAATCGAAAAACATAAAAAGCACAACAACAAAAAAATTGGTGTCAAGTGTGGGGTTTGCCTGAAAAGTGTTAAAGTGCTACGTGAAAAAAAAAAAATACAATTCAAACAGTGACCATTAATTACTAAATTTAACCGAACACGTGAAAACTGGAAACAAAGTTGTTTAAGAATATTTGTTTGCAGTGAACATTAACAAAAAAAAAAAAAAAAAAAACTAACCTACCAGAAATCTTATCTTAAATCTCTGATTATCTTCAAAATCTATACAAATAAATATATCAAGTGAAACCTTCCTTTTTAAAGAACATTATAAATTAAAAAAAAAAACTGATATTCATAAATTCATAAATGTGAAAGCAAAAGACAATTCATCTTTAACCTACTAGATCTTCAGCAACATCAGCATTCATCTTTAACCAACCATCATCAACACTATAAGATATAATTTTTAATATTTAATTATATAAGAGGCAAGAAAAAAAAAATTATATATTTTTTACTACTTACTTTTACTTACTTATTATTACTCATTATCATTACCTTTTTTACCTAATTTTTGTTTTGCAATCGCATTAATTTTTTTTTATAATTTAATTAAATTTTGTTCATTATAATATTATAATAATTAGCAGTTTATGTCTAAACATAAGAGTATCGAAATATACGACTCCGAAGATTCAGATTCCAGTACCATTAAAGATTCCTCTTCCTCTGAAACCACTAATTTCTTTCCTGAAACCGAAACAGAAATGGCTCCAAAACTCGACCGATCTTTTGCTCTAAAATTAATCCCCGAATTTGATGGGAACAGAGCAAATTTTCACAAATTCCTAAATGCGTGCGATTTGATATACGAAGATATCACCACTGCCGAAATTCCTATCCTTCTCCTAATTATTAAAACTAAACTTACTGGCCCAGCTTACAATATAGTAAAATATACGGAAGTCACCACCTGGGAATCCCTCAAGGAAAAACTAGTCCAACAATTCCTGGAAACCAAATCTCTGTCCCAACTCCAATTGGAACTGATACACATAAAGCAAAGAACAAACGAGACAGTGCGTTCTTATTCCAATAGATTGGAACAGACTTTAGCTAATTTGAATGATGCTTGTATAGCTAGTGAAGCGCCGAAAGTTCAAGCGTTATTATCAATCTCAACAGTAAAACGGCTCTAAAAGCTTTTGAGAGAGGTCTTAATCCTAAAATAAGCCTCATCATCAAAGCTTCTAGATTTACTACCCTGACGGAAGCCATAGAAGCTGCCGTACTAGAAGAAAAAAGTGCCTTTTCATATAATAACCAAACTACTTTATATAACTCGTTTCAATCAAAACCTAAAATGCCCATCTCTTGTAATTTTTGTAAGAAAACTGGCCATAGCATCGAACAGTGCTATCTAAAGAAAAATAAGGAACAGGAACAGTGAGGTAAAGAAAGTAACTATTACTTGTAGTTACTGTAAGAATCTCGGGCATCATATAAACGAATGTCGAAAAAGGGAATATATTAATAATAAAAAAAATAATAATAATACTAATTCTAATTCTTATTCCTCCTCAACTGTAAACAAACATTCGGAAAACCGTTCAGAGGCCGAAACCAGTGGCAGGCTTCGGACCCAAACTTCATCTCCTCTCGCCACATCCTACACATAAATTTAAAAATTAATATAAGTAGAGTAGATTCAATTAAACTTTCTTCTGAAACCTTGCTAAATCCTAAACTTTCTAAATTTCTAATCGATGGCGGATCGACTCTAATATAATTCATTCCCTATCTGGTATAACTGATTCTGTTATCCGTACAATAGGAGTTATACAACTTCTTATTAATCTTCCTAAAAACGTTACAATTTCTTACCCTTTCCATGTAGTAGATAAAAACTCTCCCATCAGTACCGATGGAATAATAGGTAACAATTTCTTGGATGACCATAAAGCTCAAATAAATTATGGCACCAAAATACTTACCTTCTCATGGGAAAACTATCTAATCGACTATGATCTTATTCCTTCTAATCTAGTTAATATTCCTCCTAGATCCGAAATCCTTGTTCCAATCCTCAAGGAAATTAATGTGGATAGTATATGCCTCTCCCAGCAATTCCCCAATGGATTATATATTGGCAATAGCATTACTCCTGCCAATAGTTCTATCTCGTACATATCCGTCGTTAACTCCTCTGAATCCCCCATTGAGTTTAATACTGATGATATAGAATTTGACGAAGTCTCTAATTACAATATTTTGCAAATTCAACACAATCCTGCTTCTTATGAAAGAATTAAAACTATACAATACCTAGTCGTGACTGACCACATAACCAAAAACGAAAAGGACTCTATTTTAGATTTATGCTGCTTGTACAGTGACTTATTTTTTATAAAAGGAGATAAATTAAACCATACCTCCTCTGTACAACATCCTATCATAACACAAGATTCTACACCTACATATATAAAACCCTACAGGTTGCCGGAAGCACATCGACAAGAAGTGGATAAACAAATACATGAGATGATGGACGATAATATTATCCAACCATCGAATAGTCCGTGGAATTTCCCACTTATTGTCGTTCCGAAAAAACCTGATAAAAATGGTAACAAGAAATGGAGAATCGTCGTCGATTTTCGCAAACTCAACGACAAAACCGTCGGTGACGCATACCCGTTACCTAACATTACTGATATTCTGGATCAGTTAGGGAGTTCAAAGTTCTTCTCAACTTTAGATCTAGCCAGTGGCTTCCATCAAATCGAAGTTCGCCCGGAAGATAGAGAAAAGACCGCTTTCTCTTCTCCTTTTGGTCATTACGAATTCATTAGAATGCCTTATGGATTAAAAGGTGCTCCAGCCACCTTCCAAAGGTTAATGAATAATGTTTGGCTGGACTTCAAGGTATAAAAACTTTCGTTTATATGGATGACATTGTGGTCTATGGTAAGACTTTAGAAGAACACAATTCAAAATTAAGAGAAATCTTCGAACGTCTTAAAATGCATAACTTAAAATTGCAACCTGATAAATGTCAATTTTTGCGAACTGAGCTCACATATTTAGGACATGTCATACACGAATCCGGTATTAAACCTGATCCACACAAAATCGAATGTGTGAAAAATTTCGCACAACCCAAGAACGCAAAAGAAATAAAAAGCTTCCTGGGTCTTGCAGGTTATTATCGGCGCTTCATAAAAGATTTTGCAAAAATTTCTAAACCTCTTACTAATCTTTTACGAAAGGATGTTCGCTTCGACTGGACTCCTCTTTGTTCAAATTCTTTTCATGGATTAAAAGAAAAACTTATTAATCCACCACTCCTCCAATATCCCAATTTTACTAAAAACTTCATTCTTACAACGGATGCTAGTGACTTTGCTATTGGTAGTGTCCTTTCACAAGGTGAAGTTGGTAATGACCTTCCTATCTCTTATGCATCACGAACTCTTAATAAAAATGAAAAAAATTATTCTGCTACAGATAAGGAACTTTTGGCTATCGTTTGGTCAGTCAAACATTTCCAACCATATCTGTATGGAAGAAAATTTCAACTTTACACTGATCATAAACCGCTAGTTTATATACACAATTGTAAAGACATAAATTCTAGAATGATGAGATATCGCCTACAGCTCGAGGAGTTTGAATCATTCACAAAAAATGTGAACAAAATACAAATGCAGATTGCCTAAGCAGAATTGCAAAAATGACTCTTCGTTCAGATACAAAACCGTCTTCTAATTCTTCTCAAGATTCGTCTTCTGCAACATCTTCTAATTCGTCTCCTATCCCATTTACTATATCGTCTCCTACATCGTCCGAAAATACTAACTCCTTTTCTACATCGTCAAATCCTAAATCTTGTTCTTCACCAGCAAATACAAATTCGTCTTCTTCAATGTCAATTACTAATTCTTGTCCCCCATCCATAAATTCAAGTTCGTCTTCAACATCTTCAATTCCTAATTCTTGTTCAAAGTCTTCAAATAAGAATACAAATTCTAATTCTTGTTCAAAATCAATTCCTAATTCTTGTTCAAATTCTTCAAATAAAAATACGGATTCTAATTCTTGTACAACGCCTTTAGTCATAACTACTAATTCTTCGAATATTCCTTCATCAAAACCAGATCTGACAGAAAATGAAATCAAAACTGTTCTTAAAGAATTTCATTTAAATCCCATTGGAGGACACTGTGGTGTCAACAGAACCTTTAAACGTATAAAATTATATCATAGTTGGAAAAATATGTTTCAATATATAAAAAACTATATTAAAAATTGGGAACTCTGTCAGAAAAACAAAGTAACAAAATATACCATGGAACCTATGGTTATAACTTCAACTTCCAAATACCCCTTCGAAAAAATTTCTATCGATATCGTTGGTCCCTACCCTATAACTAATAATAATAATAAATATCTTTTAACATTCATCGATGACCTTACAAAATACACTGATGCATTTCCTTTACCAAATCAAGAGGCAAATACAATCGCCGAAGCATTCGTCAATGAAATAATATTACGATATGGCACACCCAAACACGTGTTGTCAGAGCAAGGCCAAAATTTCCTAAGCGACATATTCAAAAATGTATGCAAACTTCTTAAAATAAATAAACTCCAAACTACTGCGTACCGACCTCAATCAAATGGCTCTTGCGAAAGAAGTCACAGAAACTTTGTGGAATATCTCCGTTGTTTTATCAATAAATCTCAAGACGATTGGGACAACTGGATTAAATATGCCGTTTTCGTCCATAACACGACTCCTAACACTTCTACTTCGTACACTCCATTTGAACTTATGTACGGTAGACAAATTGAACTTAATTCTAGGGTAACAAAAAACCCAGAAATCTGTTACAATTACGATTTGTATGCCAACGAACTTAAATCAAGGCTTCAACATTATCATCAAATCGCTAGAGATAAACTTCTGAAGAGTAAGGAATCTTCAAAACTACAGTACGATAAAAAACAAAATCCTGGAGACTTTCAAATAGGAACACTTGTTCTACTCAAAAATGAAAGTTATCCTAAAAATAAAAATAAAAAGCTTCTTCCTCTTTGGTTAGGACCTTACGAAATCTTATCTAAGTCAGGAGTAAACTCCGACATTAAAATTAAAAAGAAAATAGTTAAAGTCCACAACAATAGACTCAAAATTTTTTCAAGTTAATTAAAAACTTCAATCTCAATATTCTTTCCAGAAATGGAGAAACCTATAATCGTGATTTTCATCTTTAAAATAATCTTGAGTTACCAAATGATGATCAACAACGAGCAACTGTATGAAACCATCGATTTGAAAACCAAGACAGGAATATATTACGAACACGTTGGTAACCTTAAGCTTTTCTCTAACCATTGGAACTTTCTCATATATACTAACCTTACCGAACTCAACTTCCAATATAACTCAATCTTACTGACCTATGAAAAAATTCTTTCTTCTTGTAAACAACTTCTTTCTTCACACGAAAACTTATCCCAATGCGATTCCCTTCCTACCCTTTCTACGTTGGTCCTTGATCGAATTAAATCACAGGATCAAATTATTAACAAATACTTAGGAACCACCATAAAATCTCGAATACAAAAGAGAGGATTAATAAATGCTATTGGTTCTATATCCAAACAACTATTTGGCACCCTCCACGACGAGGATGCAAAAACTTTTTCTCATCATATAAATAAACTTAACCAACAACAACATTATGAATCCCAATTAAACGAAAAAACCAAATTTCAATATCAAAAAATATCATCCATCAATTAAACCTTACAAACGACCAAATTATTAAAATAGAAGAAAAGATTGAAGAAACCAATAAAATCATTAATCAAATAAGCAAAAACTCAAATAGTAACAACATAATAAATAAATCCTTTCTTCAACTAAACGAACTTTTTACGATGTTCAACTCTTTATCAGAATATTACTATTCAACCAAAGATCACCTCCTTGACGCAGCCCATGGAAAACTTCATCCATATCTTATTGATCCTTCCAAGCTCACCGAAGAAATTAAAAAGATACAATTTCTCCTTCCAGAAGAAAATCGCTTACCACTTCCTCTACAAGAGCAATATAAAGACACACTTTTTAATCTCTTAGAAACACATGTTTACTTCATTGACAACCAAATTAATTTTGTATTAAAAATTCCTCTTACTTCTCCCAAAAACTATAACATTTATAAAATGACTAGTATACCAAATCTCATCGAAAACAAAACCTATGCAATTATAATCCCTGAAAAACCTTTTCTTATCGTTGACTCAGAAAAACAATCGTACTTTCTCTATGATAAACATGACTTAGACAAATGTCAAACAACTACAAAAAATAATTATCTTTGCGAAAGAAACGCACCTATCCTTTTCACATCTTCAAGCAGTGCCTGCGAACTGAATTTACTTTCCATTCTTCCAAGTGAAATCAGTAATTGTAATATTCAGTTAATGCAAATATATCACCCCATTTTCTTACAGCTAGCAGACTCCAATTCTTGGATTTTCGTTTCCCCAAATCCAGAAAATCTTATGATTAAATGCCAAAATCTTAACTCTTAAATAAACATAAATGCAACTGGTATTCTTAAAATCCAACCAAACTGTATTGCAAATACAAGATATCAATCCTTAAGCTCCAAAACAAATTTCGAAACAAAAACTAATCTTAACTTTATTTTATCAAATCCTTATCTTTCATTCAATATAACACCACCTCAATTTGAGAAAATTCCCAGTTATGCTACAAAGTCTTTTAATATACATAATCAGATTGAAGACCTTTATTCTATCAGTAAGAATATAGACAACCTACAAAATTCTCAGTTTGTATATTCGAACACCGATAGTGAAAATAAAAACACTTCAATCGTATTATTCCTTTTAATGATTTTCGCCGTATTCATAGTTATAATAATATTGCTAATGCGCAATATGAGAAAGAACCCATTACATAATAAAAAAGAAACGGAATCATTACCACTGCCAGAAATAAAAGTTGATCCAACCTCAGTAACATCATTAAAAACTGAACCAATACCAAAACCTCGCCTAGCCCCATCAAATCTATCTCGTTCACTCCCAATTCCATCTTCTCACAACAAAGCCGAAACTAGCACCACTCCAAGGTACAAGTTTCGTTCTTAAGGGGGGAGATGTTGTAAAGTGCGTACTTCACAACATTCCCTTATCATCTTCCCTTAATCCATTCTAATTCAATCCACTTCAAATTCCCACAGTCATCATTTCCTTTTGATTTGATTGACCAATATCCGACCCACTTATAATTCCCATATTCATCATTTCCTTTTAATTACCTACAAAAATTCCATTCAACTCCAATGTTGTCAACCACGCGATCAACGATCGCTCCACTTAAACCAAACCCATTCACTTTCCCAATCCATTAAACTTCTCCAATTTCTTTGCCTGCTACACTGAAACCAAACCCAAAATTCCCAGTTCATCATTTTCCATTTTCCTATATTCAACAATCAATGTACTCCCTTTTCAAACCCATTAAACGTGCATTGAACCCTATAGCAACTACAAACAAGCACACTTGTGCTCATGTTGCATGTTTTCTGTTTCGTCGTATCGGGTGACGAGCCATCGATGTGACACTCTGTTTCGGACGGTTGTCGCTAAAAGATCTCTTTTTTCTCTTCACTGATTCTTGTTACAATTCCTTTACTAGATTTCTTATTTAAACTAAATTAAAAGCAATAACAAAATAACTCGATGTAAATCTATAGTTAAGTAATAAAAAAATAGTTAAAATAAATTAAATTAAATAAACATTGTTTTTTTTTTTGAAAGACAAAAGCACATCAAAAACATAACACCGGTAAAAGGTAAGACCCCTTTCGAGAATCGTGCTTCTCGAATCGAAAAACATAAAAAGCACAACAACATTACGTTCAATAGCAAGAAATCGTCGTTTAGCAATAATTTCTGACTTGCCCAAATTGGGTTTCTCAGATTTGAAGGGAAGCTGAATAACGAACTTACCATCTTCCTTTCTACAAACATTTTTTTCGAAATTCTCTTCACACTGAATTTCTTCTTTGGTCAGTTCAGACTCTTTTACCATTTCTTCTATTTCCCAAAATTTTTTTAATTGCTGGTCTAAACTGTTTTCTACATAAGATGCTACCTTACAGCAGAGAACAGCGTTATCTATAAGAGCTAGTCCACTTACAATCCAACCCAATGCTGTATTTTGTAAGAGCATTTTATGTTCATCTAGTCGAACGCTTTTCTTGAATAAAATCTCGTAAAACAACTCAGCACCGATTATCATATCTATGCAACTTGGGATAAAATAATTAGGGTCTGCTAGCTCAAAGCGACCAGGCAACTTTTCTGGAACGACTTTACCTGCGGGCAAATCTGATATGATTTTTGGAACTACCAGAACATCTAAATTCGCTCTGTAATATGACTGTTTGGATTTTATACTAAGTCTTTCCTTTATGTTTGATACATTTTTTGCAATACCTTCAAAAGTTACATTAGCCGAGACACTTTCAAGTTTTAATTTTTTCTGCAAGGATTTCGTGATGAAACAAACTTGAGAACCATTATCAAGAAGTGCTCGACAGTTGATCCAGTTTCCTGTGGTGTCAGAAACCTTTACAATAGCAGTTGAAAGGAATTTTCTCAAATTCGTTTTTTTCTTTAACATTTGGATTGCTTACAAGCACACTCTGTCTCATTTGGCTCCTTTTCCATGTGAAGCACGGTGTGATGATTACCGTTACAACTTTTACATTTATTCTCATAACAAATTTTATTTGAATGCCCACTTTTTAAGCACTTGTCACATTATTGATTGGCAATAATTGTATTCCATTTTTCCCTTGTGTTTAAAATTCTAAACGTTGGACTTTGATCCGTAAAGTGTGTAGATTTACACCCCATTGTACATTAAGATTTTGTTGGGAAGGATGTCTTTCTAATAGACTTTTCCAAATAGTGCTGACCATCACTTGATGATCCATGGAAGGCCTCCAAGACATAGAACTTTTTAATGAAGCCTCAAACTTCATTCTCAAGTTATCATCCATTTTCCTGACCAACATAAAACTCATAAAGGATTGCAGCAATTCTTCAGATGATAAATCTATGGCTGAGAGAGCTTGCAAACTTTCTTGTATACTGTCCTTAAAAATGTGTACACTTTCCACTGTAGATTCTACGAGTGGAGCATCAATAAGATTTTTGAAATAAATGGACGTTATTGCTCTTTTAATCGTGTACTTTTCGTTAAGAAGTTTCCACGCTGTTTTGTAATTTGCTTCCGTAGGAGGTAAATTTGAAATAGTATTCGCAGCGTCACCTTTAATTACTGATTTAAGGACGACCATTTCCTGCGTTTTCAAAATATTTTTTGAATCGATTAATTCAAAAAATAATTCCTTGAATGAATTCCATTTTGTATAATCTCCTCTGAATTCCGGGAGTTCAGTGTTGGGAATACTAAAAGGAAGGCTTCTTAAAGAAGAATTCTCCTTTGGTGCACCACTAATTAACTGTGTGACTTTTCTTTTAACCGAATAATACGAGGCCGTGAGTTGATCCTCATCAAACTGCTGAACATATTCTTCGTAAATTTTGTGGGCATTATCTTTTGCCCTTCTGAGCGATTCCGCAGTTTCGGCACCTATATAAAAATCTTCACAGGCGTCCTCAAGTTCACGAAGCGCAAACTGTAACCTTTTAACCAAGGCAATAGCAAACACTGCAAAAAAAAAAATTGGACAAAAAGTGTAGTTTAAAACTAACACATAACTATTTTACCTTTCTCTGGCATTAAGGAAGTACATATTTATATTTGCTGTACATATACATTGTATTTACATTCCATTCATATGTACTTTCTGTGGTTAAGCTTTTGTAAGAAGGATTTCTCCCCCTCAATGTAAAAACCTTGTTCTTAGCTCTTTTCCAGAAAATCGAAAGATGCCTCTGTTCAGAAAGTTTCTTTTAAAGGTGCGTTGAGAAACTTGCACTTTGGCTTAACTAGCTCCAGGACCCTTTGTTGTTTTCCTAATGACACTGCACAGTTTATCTAAAAGACGCTTACCTGACGTTATATGGTTGCGAACTTTTTCGGAGTATTTCGTTTTGAAATAGTCATGCTTTTTGTGGACCTCAGCATATCCACCAAGATCCTGGTCATTTATTTGGAAAAATTGCTCCAGCTCCTCCAGTTGTTCCTTCCAATCCGTTAAGTGTGTCTTCTTCTGCTCCAGTGTTGCCGAGACCATCAAATTATAATGGGCAACAACATCCTGACCAATCGTGTTTTGCTCCTTTATTAAGTCTTCCATTATTATATTATACTATATATTTTTTTCAAAGCAAAATCAAAAAAAGCACGAACAATTTACAGGCACAATTTACACGACAACAATTTTTTTTTTTTTTTTTTTTTTTTTTTTGTGTTCAGTAAGACACTTGGGGTCACCATGAAAAATATCGTTATCGTATAACTCAAAATAAACCGAGAGAAAAAACAATAAGACAACCGCTCGCTTTAGTGGTACAAAGTATTCTATTTTATTTAAAATAAACTAACTGCAATATCATAATTTCTTATACCTAGCTTATACACAAATATGAACATTCTCTTAACCTATCTTATCTCTAGTTTTCCTAAACAAAGATGTTAAGTGGATAGCGACGATGCGTCACATCCCTTGATCATAAAACATAATTCTCACAGATGCAGGTCATAAAACACATCTGCAAGATCATTTACTGTTACTATGAAAAAGGTCGGCGCGACACAGCGTCGCCGTCCACATTTATCTTAGAATATTATTTGTTCTCTTTACTAAAAACATGCAATTCATATCCTTACGGTCATAAAAGTACCTAATTTATATATAGGTATACGAGTATGTATATCCATGTTAAAATATATATATATGTAAAACTAAATTAATTTGGGTTGCACCAAACATCTTCACAGATTTTTTAGCTAAAAAAGAGTTCATTAACCATCCCTGCATTGAAACATCTGCTTTCAAAACTGAACGAAAAAGTTTCAACCCCTTCAAGCAAGCGAGCTCGTTTTCGGTCCGCAAACGTATCAAACAACGTATGGACGACTTCGCATTCGGATCCAAATACGGATCGAAAAACTGCGTTTTGCGGCTCAAATTAGTATGGAAATTAGAATCACCACGGAACCATTATGTGAATGTATTGTGAGAGAGAGAATTTTTCAATTCACCATACTCGGAGAACCGAAACCAAATGGAAACTAAAACGGTTCCAAAAAAATGAATGAAAAATGTATTAAAAAAAACTTTCCATCTAGCCCAGTTTCTCCATTGCCTACAAAAATAAAACAAACAGATTTTTTTTCATTTCAAGAGTTTTTTTTTTATTTATCATTCATAAAAAGTTTTCTAAAGACTATTTCGCACTAATAAACATGACATATTTCCACAAATATAAATTAACATTTAATAAATAGAAACTTGTATTTCTGATTGAAAATTTTTCAAAGTTTTAACAAGAAAAAAGAGACAAAATAGCAACCGTCTTCGCCACGCTACCTACAAAACTGAACTAAAAAAAAAGTGGTGGAAATTAAGGCAAAATGATTGTATACTTCGCCTATACTCTCTCTCTATTTCTCGATGCTTAAAAAAAATACTCTCGATGCTCGTTCTTTTAACATGCGTACACAGAAAATTTGTTATTGTGTGTGAGACACTCATTTTTTTTGGAGTCCCAAGTGAACCGAGAAATTTGGGCCAGTGATTTTGCTTGAAGGGACTAGTGCAATTGATAGCAATACGAGAAATGTCAAAGAAAATAAAAAAAACATTTGGATGCGCTGCGTACCAATCCATACAAATACAAACATAAATATGTGGGTAACTGCCCAGCGGGAAATATCGTCCGAATCCTTCAATCAATTCACTATCCAAATTATAAAAGGAAACGTCACGCAATGATTTAGTGAGTGAAGAGTCATGCGAGGTTTCCTCAGTTCATAGATTTGAACCCCCTTTTTGCTTTGTGTGTAGAAAACAACAAGGTACATGCACCTCGAAAATCGAAAAGAAAATTGTGAAAAATATGTATGTTTGTAACTCGGCAGTTTATTAATATGATTTTGGCTGGGTTTCAGTTCATTAATATATTATAATATTCGTTTTCATTTAGTTGTTATTGTACATATGGGGTTGGTTTCCATTTCACTCAAAATATAAAAAAAAATGGATTTATATTCCAACTCATGGATCTTTGTTTTTTCACCCTTCCAGTTTTTTTTTAAATTTATTTCTTGGTTCTGTCCAATAAAATTAGTTTTAAAATTTAACTGGAGGAAAATGGGACTTTAGTTTATTGGTTCGTTTATTGGGCTTTTAGAATTAAAAGTGGTCGGTGCAACCGATAAATGTCATTTTAAAATCCAACGAATATATCGTAATATCTTATTTCATTGTGCGACACCATTTTGTTTTTAATCAAAAATGTCGACTTCAAACGAGACCAAAATTCTCGAACTGTTGGAAGTGCAATCCAAACTTTTGCAAACAATCATAGCAGGAGGACAACCATGGAGTCGACAAAATGAAAAACCAGAGTTTCTCATGGATACGTTAGCAAACAGCATCTCAGAGTTTTGCTACGACCCAGTGAATGGAATTGTCTTTGAATCATGGTATAATCGGCACGAGGACATTTTCAAAGTTGACGGCAAGCACCTGGACGACGCACTATGGGACCAAATGCTCAAAACCATCTCAAAAATCCATAACTTCTTTCTTTATCAATATTTTTTTTTTTAATTTTGCACACGTATACTTGAATAACTAAGAATTGAAATAAAGACAAAATTTTAATTTGAAATATATTATTTTCTTTGTTTTAAATAATATAAAACATAAAAGTTGTAGATCTTGTTCAATCTATATGTGTAAATCATGTTGAATCAAGAACTATTCGACCTATTTTGATAAAATTTGTGCAGTTTACTTCTGTCACCGATGAAAATATTTAAAGGCACTTTTTATAAAATCCGCCCACTGCCACGCCCATTTGTTTTAAATATCATTATTTTACATGCATAGGAAGTCAAACAAAATTAACTGAGTTTTTTTTTAACTTGGCATGAGATTTGTAATTTTTCCGCCCACTCTTCTCCTCTTTCTACTCCATTTTTATGTGTTTCTGAATTTTTTCTTATTCAACGTCCTTTAAAAGAAAACATTTTGTTATTAAGCTTTATAGTCCAAGTCCTTATTGGAAAGAAAATTCCTTTAGTAAATGGACTGCGTTCTTGAAAGGTCAGTTTCAATGTAGATACTTAAAGCCTTTTCCTTCGTTTAGGACGATACACCATCTGACTTCCGTAAAAGATTTTGAAGCAGATTTTTTTTTGCATCTTTTTCCATTATTCTAAGGAAAGTTATAAACGACGAAGCTTCATCATAATACTCCATTCCACGTTCCTGAATTAATTGCATGTTTTTCCATTTTCGTGTATTCTCATTCTCAGAGCATTCTTCATAAGGTTTTGGGGGCCTACCACGATCTTCAGATATATTTTCACACGTGTAGAGGTCAAGGAGCTACATAAATCCAGTATAAATCTGAAGTCATCATTTAGCCAGAATAGGTTCTCACTCTCAAAGTGATCTGTTTTTCTCTAGGCTTTATCCCATCGTTGCTTACATTTCGAGACCAATTATATTTGAATACTTTTTATTACTATCACCCCTATTGCGATTTTTGATTGATAGTTGATAAATATTGAAATTCGATAATAAACCACCCAACCGAAAAAAGTTTTGGTCACTGGGAATAATGCAGACCGTTGTGAATTATAAAAAATTGAAAAAATATCAATGAATAGTTGGTCACATTTTCAGTGAATTGTTTAAAAATCCAAAATATCTATTATTTATTTATTAACAATCAATCAACAATCGCAATAGGGGTGTATATCAACGACGGATTCCGTTAAATTAAAATGTTCCATCAAATAATCAACCATTTCACAATATTTTTTCCGTCTATAATTAATTTACACAGGTCGCGTCCATTACAAATTAACTCTTTCAAGTGCTTTAATGAGAATAAAAGTTCAATAGCCATTACATTATGAATCCTGCCTCTTTTCGACTACTTTTGTTGTTGCTTTTGATCTTGTTGAGACAGGTTCCATGTTTTATGCAGCTCTCTTCTTTTGATAACAGTTAAATTTGAATACAATTCATACCTAGTTCAATAATATTATTTTAATTTGTTAATTTGTAGATAAGCAGGTTGTCTTCTTTTCTGTTTTATTGTGTGAATAACACATGTAATTAGGGTTGCCCTAAAAATGAAATTTGTAAATTTTGATCAACAAAATAATAATCATGAATTTTTTTTAAATATTGATATGATCCCTAAGCCGACGGAAATTTTAAATGGGAAATTATTGTTTTTTTTTTTTTTAAATATCAATCTTTGAATTTTTATAACTTTGGTAATAACCGACGAAAAAATTTAAAATTTGGCACCATGCATGTATAGGTGTGTAAGAAATTTTAGTTTACAATTTTGTAAATAGTTATATTTTTTTATTCTAGATATACACCATTTTGTTTACAATTTTGATTTAGAAGTAAGAAAACAATGGTCTTAGAATTTTTTTAATACACAGTTTTATATATCTTAAAAGTGACTATAGTTGTGCCAAATTGTACCAAAGTTATAAGAATTCGAAGTTTTATTTTAAAGACTTATTTTTTTTCTCATGATACGTTTTTGCTTCTGAGACATAAAAGCGCAAATATGCGCAAAATTTTATTTTATTTCCTTAATTAACAATATTTTTAGAATACAAAACAAGCAATATCTTAGCGGAGGCAACAGAGAAAACTTCAATTGAAAACAAAATAAAAAATAACACATTTTACTCATATTTTTTTATTATTTTAAGTTTAGTTGTAACGGTTTTGTAAAGAAGAAGAATTAGGCTTTTCAAAAATGTATAACATTAATTAAGTCTGTTCAGAAACTTACGAAATAATTGCTTTCTAACATTCAATTCTTATAATAAGAAATGATATAAAATATCGAACTGTCACCTTTAAAGTTCATTTAAGGTACTTTTAAAAACACATGATCAAAAAAAGTATTGTGTCGTAAAGAACCACTTTTATAATCTGTAAATCCATGATTAGGTTTTTGAAATTACGAAATTCATCAAAACCATTATTGAGATGGATTTCATCATTTGGTCCCATAGTGCGACGCCTCAAAAGTTAGATTGTTGATGCGGAAATTAAATCCAATCGCTCACGAGAAATATGCGTCATTCATTCTTCCGAAAAATTCGAGAGACATTCTATTTACAGAAACAGTCGAAACCCTCTAGACTTTGTTTGGTGCTCCAGAATCACTCTTTAATGCTTGCTCCGAAAAGCATTTTCGAAGTTTACCAAAGCCTTAACACTAGCAGCAAGGTATGCAATAAATCAGTCAACCCAGAACACCATGTTGGAGTTGTGGAAAAATGCATTTCCAAAAAGATTGCGAATTTAAAAGCCAAAAATGCACACAATGTGGCCAAACTGGACACAAGGAAGGATACTGCAATTGTTTTTCGAAGAAGGAAAAACAAAACGGTAGTAACTTTCAAGAAAATAAGTCGGGTCAAAAGAAATTTAGACCTCGCAACAAGTCAATTCAAGTCAGCACCATCAATCATGCCCAGAGAAAGAAGTTTGTAGCAGTCGAAATTCGCTTTAATCAACAACGCGTGACATACCCACTTAAACTTCAAATTGATACCGGGTCAGACATCAGTATGATAGACGTCACCACATGGCAGAAGCTTGGTCAGCCGGGTAAATCTCTAAGTGGAGTTCAAGCTAAAAGTGCCTCTTTGGACAACATCAAACTGATTGCTGAATTTCTGTGCGATGTTCAGCTTAATGTGGAAGTTAAAAGTTGTAAATTGTATGTTTCAAATATTAATTCCCTCAATGTTTTAGGTACAGACATGTGCGAGATTTTCGGTTTGTGGAATCAACCAATGAACGTAGTATGCAGTCGGTGCACTCAACCGACTATTGACTAGCGAAATGCTTCCATTCAAATCCGATTCTTCTGTCTGTACCAAAACAGAAATAGAACTTCATCTCAAGCCTGATACAAGCCCAATATTCAGAGCAAAGCGTCCAGGGTCATATTCAGTACTCCCACTCATCGAAGCAGAATTGAAAAGTCTCCAAAATCGCAACATCATCACTCCAGTAGACTACTCTGATTGGGCAGCACCCATTGTAGTCGTCAGAAAGGCATCACGGGGAGTGCGCATTTGTGGAGACTACTCTTCAGGCCTAAATCAATCATTTGAGCCTCATCAATATCCGCTTCCACTACCTGAAGACATCTTGGCAAAAATAGCAAATAGTCCATTTTATACACACATCGATTTGGCAGACGCGTATCTTCAAGTTGCAGTCGCACCAGAATCCAGAAAGCTCCTCACAATCAACACGTACAAAGGATTGTTTACGT
This sequence comes from Melangyna quadrimaculata, assembly GCA_949320155.1. Taxonomy (NCBI): domain Eukaryota; kingdom Metazoa; phylum Arthropoda; class Insecta; order Diptera; family Syrphidae; genus Melangyna; species Melangyna quadrimaculata. Next base: position 320,288,670 of record OX439483.1, on the reverse strand, counting down.
TCAACAGACTTGCACCAGGCGTTAAGTCTGCACCAGGAGCCTTCCAGCAGCTAATGGATGCAATGCTTGCAGGTGTCGACGGTGTTGCAGCATATCTCGATGACATCATCGTGAGTGGAAATGACTGGCAGGATCATTTAAACAACCTGAATAAATTGAATTTTTGAACAACAACAACTTAAAAGCGCTACCACCAATTGTTTGGCTGGAGATATAGCTATTTCGTGCTTTGCCGCTTTTGCACTCATCAGTCTCCTTTTTGTGGTGCTGAGCTCTAATCCAATTTTATTTGAAAAACTTTTTATGCACACCATAGGATTCGAACCCACGCATATCAGATTTGCTCAGTCTTAGCAGACGAGCGCACTACGCACTCCACCACTTTAGACCACTGACGTCACAGGTCGAGATGTGTTGTTTGTTTATCAAATGCATTTTGAGCATCAGCATTTTTATAAGCGCCTTTAAGTATGATGTCTAGATTCGCCTCCATTTTTCTCCATACCTTATTTCGATAGACTACAATTCGCAGAACGTATCAAAGGGGGAGAGGTTGGAAGATCGGTAACGAACCAGACTATTAAGTTATTATTGTTATTATTGTACTATTCGTACTAGAATGTCAGCTTATAACGCTTGACCATTCTTTATTCCGTCAACTTCATTGAATTTTTGAACAACAACTTAAAGGCGATACCACCAATTGTGTGGCTGGAGATATAGCTATTTCGTGCTATTTTCGAAGATCGGTAACGAACCAGACTCTTTAGTTATTATTGTTATTATTGTACTAGGATGTCAGCTTATTAGACTTGACCATTCTTTATTCCATCAATTTCATTGAATTTTTGAACAACAACAACAATTTAAAGGCGCTACCACCAATTGTTTGGCTGGAAATATAGCTATTTCGTGCTTTGCCACTTTTGCACTCATCAGTCTCATTTTTGTGTGGTGCTGAGCGTTAATCGAATTTTATTTGAAAAACTTTTTATGCACACCATAGTATTCGAACCCACGCATATCAGATTTGCTCAGTCTTAGCAGTCGTGTGCACTACGCACTCCACCGCTTTAGACCACTGATGTCACAGGTCGAGATTTGGTATCTGTTTATCAAATGCATTTGGAGCATCAGCATTTTTATAAGCACCTTTAAGTATGCTGTCTTGTTCCACCTCCATTTTTCTCCATACCTTATTTCGATAGAATACAATTCGCAGTACGTATCAAAGCGCGAAAGGTTGATAGATCGGTAACGAACCAGACTATTAAGTTATTATTGTTATTATTGTTATTATTGTACTATTCGTACTAGAATGTCAGCTTATAACGCTTGACCATTCTTTATTCCTTTATGATGGGAGACTTAAATGCCAAGGTTGGCAATGACAACACTGGGCTAAGGCATGTCATGGGAAAACATGGTGTTGGTAACCGAAACGACAATGGCGAACGATTTGTCGATTTCTGCAACGCCAACGGCCTTGTTATTGGAGGGACCATGTTCGAGCATAAGACGTGCCACAAAGTCAGTTGGGTGTCGACTGACAGACAAGCAACTTCCAACCAAATTGACCACTTCGCGATCAGCCGGCGTTTTAGAAGCAGTCTCCAGGACGTCCGTAACAGAAGAAGTGCTGACATGGGAATGGCCCGGGACCACCATCTGATGGTTGCTACCGTTAGATTGCGTACGGCTGCAGTTCGGAGATCCCAAGGAAACACTCGAATGCCCAAGTTTAATACAGATAGACTAAAGGATCCCGCAGTGCGCCAACAACTAGGGGACCACCTTTCACAAGGATTGAACGCAATCAGCAGCACGGAAATCACATCCATCGAAAATCATTGGTGTGCTGTGAAAAATGTGTTCATATCCGGTGCTGAAAGTATAGTCGGCCGGGCGCAAGGGAGAAATAGTGCTTGGCTTTCCGACGAAACTTGGGCAAGGATCGAAGAAAGGAAACACCTTTAAGCTCGCATCGCAGCTACCCCAGCAGCAGGGAGAAACGAGCTTGAGTCTACGTACCGCATGAAGATGAGGGAAGTTCACCGTAGTGTGCGACGTGATAAGCGTAACTACATCAACGCATTGGCTACAGAAGTAGAAGAAGCCGCTAGTAGGTGTGACAGTAGGACCGTCTACAGAATTACCAAAGAGCTCACTGGTGTCCAGAGCTCTAAACAACACCTGGTTAAAGACACAAACGGATCCCTGCTAATTTCGGATGAGGACCAGCTCATAAGATGGAGGGAACACTTTTCTGTGGTTTTAAACCGCGTTTTCGCCAGTGAAGTGAACCCTATTCGCACTGAGCTACCCGAAGTAAAAATTTCCCGAATACGCACCGTACCCCCCAGTAAAGAAGAAATTATCACCGCCATCAAAGCACTGAAAAACAACAAAGCGGTTGGACTTGACGGTATTCCTGCAGAGCTCTTAGGAGCAGCCCCAACGATATCGAGCGAGCTACTGCACCCACTTATTAGGAGAGCTTGGGAAACAGAAAGCTTTCCTGAAGAGTGGAAAAAAGGAATGATTGTCAAGCTCCCAAAGAAAGGAGATCTCACACAGTGCGAAAACTGGAGAGGAATATGCGTTCTGCCTGCAGTAGCCAAGATAATAACAAGGATAGTTTTGGACCGAATTAAAGACCACCTCGAAGACACACTCGACGCCGAACAAGCAGGTTTCCGCACTGGATCTTCCTGTGTGGATCACATCAACACCTTGCGGATCATCATCTAACAGTGCGTTGAATATCGATCACCACTTCACCTGCTGTTCATCGATTTTGAAAAGGCGTTCGACAGTGTCAATAGAGAATTTATTTGGCTTGCTTTGCGCAGGAGGGGCATCCCAGATAAATTGATTGCTATTATCAAGGCTACATATGATGGATCCAAGTGTCACGTTTTGCACAAAGGTAGACTGTCAGAGGAGTTTGAAATCCAAAGTGGCAAGGCTGTATACTGTCACCAATACTGTTCCTGTTGGTGATAAGTGACGTACTGCACGCAGCTCTGTCAAGTGGAAATGGAGAAATTCAGTGGACTCTGCAATCTCACCTCAAACATCTGGACTAAGCGGACGACTATGCTTACTCTCTCATAGGATCATGGATCTCAATCAAATGGCAACAAGGGTGGAGAGAGAAGCAGAAATCGTAGGGCTTAAGATCAACTCGGCAAAAACTAAAAGGATCAGCCTTGGAACTTCCTCATCAATCCAAGTAAATATTTCTGGACAACCGGTAAAGATGGTAGAGGATTTCCAATGTCTTATTGTCTCTACGGGTGGCGGAACTGAACTGGACGTAAACAGCCGAATCAGAAAAGCAAAGGCTGCGTTCGGAATGCTGTCCAAAATATGGAGAATCAACTCTTTTAGCTTAAAGACCAAGTTACGACTGTTCCGCTTCAATGTTGAATCCGTTCTGCTTTACGGCTGCAGCACTTGGAAAGTCACTGACACTGTCACTAGAATGCTGCAAGCCTTCGTTAATAGATGTCTACGAAACATCTTGAGGATTTTCTGGCCCAACCGTATCTCCAATGCCGAACTTCATGCGAGAACGGGTCAGGAGCCCATAGACTCTATTATACGAAGAAGAAAGTGGCAGTGGATTGGCCATACGCTTCGAAAAGGCGATCGGTGCATTGCATCTCAAGCAATGCAGTGGAACCCGCTCACACAGGAGGGAAGACAAGTGGGCCGGCCTAGAAGTACATGGCGAAGAACGGTCGAACAGGAATCGGCACGACTGGGGAAAAGTTCGAGAGAGCTGAAATATATTTCAATAAATCGTACACGATGGCGCGTAGGTGTAGTGGAGGCCCTATGTCCCGTAAGGAAAACATCACGGACGTAATAGGTCCGAGAACCTAAGTAAGTGGTAGTAAAATATTCTTTATTCCGGCAATTTCATTGAATTTTTGAACAACAACAATAACTTAAAGGCGCTACAACTAATTGTTTGGCTGGAGATATAGCTATTTCGTGCTTTGCCACTTTTGTACTCATCAGTCTCCTTTTTGTGGGGCTGAGCTTTAATCCCATTTTGTTTGAAAAACTTTTAATGAGCACAATAGGATTCGAACCCACGAATATCAGATTTGCTCAGTCTTAGCAGTCGTGTGCACTACGCACTCCACCGCTTTAGAACACTGACGTCACAGGTGTGCATAATGGTGTGCATAAAAAGTTTTTCAAATAAAATTGGATTAAAGTTCAGCACCACAAAAAGGAGACTTACTAGTGCAATAGTGGCAAAGCACGAAATAGCTATATCTCCAGCCAAACAATTGGTGGTAGCGCCTTTAAGTTTTTTGTTGTTGTTGTTCAAAAATTCAATGAAATGGACGGAATAAAGAATGGTCAAGCGTTATAAGCTGACATTCTCTTACGAATAGTACAATAACAACAATAACAACTTGAATAAAGTCATGCAATGTCTCATGGAGTACAACTTTCAAATTAAAATCGAAAAATGTTCCTTTTTCGTACCAGAAGTGAAATATCTTAACCACATAGTCGACAAAAATGGCTTACGACCATACCCAGCGAAAATTGATAAAATAATCACGATGCCAGCACCAACCACCATTACCGAGCTCAGATACTTCCTCGGGTTCTGTGAACTATTATGGTAAGTTTGTTAAGCAAATACTAGACATCCGAGCACCATTGGACAATTTTCTCCAAAAAAATGCTAACTTAGAATGGTCAGAGGAATGCCAACAATCGTTTCTGAAATTTAAAAGCATTCTCGCATCAGACCTTTAGCTTACACACTTCAATCCAAACTTACCGATAAAAGTAGCAGCTGATGCATCAAACGTTGGGCTAGGTGCCTGTGTCATATTTTTCCAGATGGAACGGAAAAAGTCATAGCTCATGCAGCCAGATCTTTGACATCTACCGAGACGGGGTATAGTCAGATCGAAAAGGAAGCCGCAGCACTCATTTTCGCCGTGAAGAAATTTCATCGAATGATTTTTGGTCGAACATTTCTTCTTCTCACTGACTACAAGCCGCTCCAATCAATCTTTGGTAGCAAAAAAGGAATTCCAGTGTACACAGCAAACAGACTTCAACGGTGGGCACTAATCTTAATGATGTACGATTTTGAAATCCAGTTTATTTCAACGAAGGATTTTGATTTCGCTGATGTTCTATCACGTCGGATTGACACTAAATCAAAATTGGATAAAGAAACAGTGATAGCCTGCCTGAGATTCGAAAAAGACTTATCATCTCATTTGCTCGAAATAATCAAAGTGCTTCCTGTCAATTTCAAAATGGTGCAGCACGCTACAAAGAGCAACAATATTCTTCAATTAGTAATCAAGTTTATGAACTCCGGATGGAAGTGTCCCATTTCCCCGGATTTGACCTCATACCACAGCAGAAGGGAAGCCTTAGCAGTAATCGATGGTGTGTTGTTGTTTAACGATCGCATCGTCGTTCCAGAGTGTTTTAAAAAATGAATTCTGCAGCAGCTCCATCGAGGTCATCCGGGCATAGACAGGATGAAAACAATTGCCAGCTGCCACGTTTATTGGGTCAACATCGATGAAGACAATTCAAGTTTTGTTAAACAATGTCATGCTTACGCTCTCGCAGCAAAATCTCCAGACAAAACTACACTACAGTCATGGCCAATAACAACATCTGCGATGGAACGGTTTCATATTGACATCGCAGGACCCTGTGAGGGTATTTTCTATTTTGTCTTTGTGGGCTCCTTCTCAAATTGGTCTTGCAACTTCCCAACGTGTCATCATCTACTATAATCAACAAACTGACTGTTTTTTTTTCTCGCTACGGTGATTGTCAACAGCTTGTCTCAGAAATGGGACACAATTCACAAGTTCCGAATTTTAATGTTTCTTGGAGAGTCGAGGTATCCAGCATCTGCGAACAGCCCCATACCACCCACAATCCAACGGACAGGCAGAGCGTTTTGTAGATACGCTTAAAAGATCTCTTAAAAAACTTAAAAAGGAGGGAACCAGTTCAGAAAACTTACAAACTTTTCTACAAACATTTCGATCACAAACCGCAAAATAATCGAGAAAGTAGGAACCGTCAACTACAACATTCGTGTCAACGATGCAAATAAGAGCAGACTTATTCGTTCACATACGAACCAACTAAGGTCTAGATTCTCTGAAGCTAACGAGCAGCCAACTTCCAACACATTCCTGGATTTGATGGATTTATTTCAAGACCAAACGTTACCGACTCAACATGATCCAGAACCAAAAACTTTTTATTTATCAGACAATTTCGAGGATGAATTGGAATCAAGTTCTGAAACTTGAAACGGTTTTCCTTCACTAAGTCCAACTTCAGAGGTTCAGAGGATGTCTTCGAGAGGAAAAAATATTCACACTCCTAGTTGGATTAAGGATTATGACCTCTTTTAAGTGGGGGAGGTGTTGAGAGCAAGGAATTACACTACTTAGACAGCACTGCAAAATACTATTTAATTGTCGTCCCTGGCAATGACCATCTACAACTACGGCAATAAAAGATAGATATATTGTGTGAGATACATATTCTATCTGATCTACTCTAGGGCCTCTCACTTGTAAATTGGCTTCCATTTGATAAAGTACGACTTGTCTTGCGTTCTTAGTTTTTAATAAAGTAATTTATAAAGATTATTTGTTTTCTTGTATGAACTCAATTCATAACACTGGAAGTAACTAATATGTTTTCGAGTACGTTGTGTTCCTTCCGTGGTCTTAGAGATATCTGAACAAAAATGGAAAAAACGTTTTTTTGCTTATTTGAGGTTCATATTAATATATTTTTTTCAAAAAAAAGTGAAATAATTTTCCTCTACAAATCTCAATTCAATATTGCAAATACGATCTTTTCTTTTCGAGAAAAAATTAGTTTGTTAGTTGTTTTAGCTTGATAACCCTTCTCAATATATCATTCTGTTTTGGAACAGGCATAAACAGTTAGGTTCTTTCTAGCGTTAAAAAAGACTTGTGTTTTTAATGAATCTAGTAGCGTCACACGAAGAGTTTCTCATGCCATTACGAGTTTCTTGGTTAACCTGAAATATAAAAAAAACGGTTATTTTCATTTTTTAGCCTAGTACGCTGCTGATGTGAAACGAAAAATCCCATCCCATCCCAATCCAACTTTTCGTTCTATGGTACGCAGTTCGACCAGTGGAATTGATGATTATACCAGATTGTTTTGACAAGTCTGCACTCTCTTTTCGCACATAATTAATTGCTCTGACCATTAATTGTGTGCGGAAAATGACATAAGGGATTGTTGATACTTTCATTACAGTTTGGCTTTTGTTTGATTTTTTTTTTGTTAAAATTTGTTTTATTTATTTGCAATTTGTGAAACTCTCCATGAAAATGTGTGTGTACACCACAGGAAAATTTCATTTCGCATCAGCAGCGTACTAGGTTTCAGACTGGAATATCTGAAATCAGTGCATCAAAAGCTTTCGGAAAAATAAACACAAGTAAAAATTTTTGATTTTGTAAGCATATGTAATTAATGAGTCATTAATATTGCTTAAAAACGATGCCGAACAATTAAGGTCTATTATTAAGGGTTTAGTATGATGCTTCTTAACATTTTTCTAATTATTTAACAGTTAACTTTCATTTTGTAAATTAAATACTTTTTAACTAGTATCATACTGAACCAATTTCATTCATAACAGCTCGTACAAAAAAATCACAAACACTCCTGATTTTGACATTTATAAACGTCAAAGTATCATGGATTTAGCACGATACTTAAAAGATTAAATAGCCTCTTGATGACTTTAACTTTAGTAAAATGTGAGGAGATAGTACGATGCTAAACTCGTTTAAAATTAGTAAAATACAATTTTTAACCTAGTATCATACTAAAAATGATTTACCATCGTACTTAATCGGCTAAAATGTTACGACTAACTTGCTAAAAGCTAGTTAAATTCAAGAATCAAGACTAAATTCCCCCCCCCCTGAATATTTGTCTGGTTACGGCCTTGGTCATATAGAGTCAAAGTTTTCGCTGTTGTTGATGTATTTTCCGGCAGCTTAATTTCGGTAGAGTTGGCATATAATACGGTCAATTCATTTTTCAGATGTCTGAATTCAAATATTTCTGGGTAGTATTCAATTAGGAAAATTTAGATTTTGGCGATATTCTAAAATTTTTTTGCCGTTCAACGGATTGAAAAACTTCAATTTTTCAATAGAAGAAAATCTCTCGGAAACCTGCATGCTTAGGTTGTCAATTACTTCGAAAAATAATTTCTCGAATTTCATATCGTTTGTAGACAATTCTTCGTTTCGAATTGAGATTTTTCAGCGTTTAATGGAACTGTTTCGATGGTATACTGCCAAAATTGAACAAAATCGTCTTCTCGCATTACTTTAATCACATCATGGAATTTTTGAATTTGAACATTTGACCAAAAACTATGTCTAGATTCGAATTCTGCAACACGTTAAAAAGAATATCGGAATTTTATTATCGGAACATTTTAGAAAAAAACATTCAAAAAGAAAACGGTTTCGATTTTTTTTAAGAATCTTATTTATTCGAAAGCTGCCATTTTGTCATTCAGTTCCCAAGTGTTTTTCTCATCTTCATATATATTCTGAAAATATTCCAAGATATCCTGATGTATATAAGTATGCACGACATTGACAAGTCGAGAGCTAAAACACCATCTGGGCCCTATTTCATAAACATTGACAGGTGACAATTTGTAAATGACAACTTGTCAATTGTATACATTCTGTCCCATAACAAAATTGAAAATTTTGTAGAACTGTCGGGGAATTTGTGACAATTCTCAAGATTTCGGATCATACAAAAATTGTCATGAGTCATGAGAATGAATTGTCAGGGATTTTTTGAAAATTTTCACAAATTCCCCGACATATTTGTAGTGGCAATTTTTTTTATGGAAGAGATACAAAAGTACAAATTACAATTTTGTCAGTATGTAATTGACAATTGTGACAGGCAATTGAGTTTCGGTAGTTAAGTGACAATTTCGGTAAATAAAATTCTAATATTATGTTTACAAGTGAAAGTGATAAGTGATAATGAATTTGATGTGCAATTTCGCGAAGTACGCCGTCCTCGAATTTTAAAGGAAATAATTAACGATGATTTTACTACATTAAGTGGTTTTCAATTTAATAAAAAATTTCGTGTTAGCAAAAGTACAGCGAAATATATTTTGTTAAAAATCGGTCGACACCTCCAGCATCCCACAAAAATAAATCATGCCCTTAATGCTAAGTCTCAAGTCTTATGTGCGGTACACTGGCTTGGAAGAGATGGTGATGGACAGGGTGTTTTTTACAAAATTCAATTCAGCGTTGCGTCAAAAGATTTTGCAATCTGACGGTAGATAACCTTATGACGGAAGAAATCCGCTGGCCTTCGGAAAATATAACATCTATACCTCAACGTTTGAACATCCAAATTTGAAATATCTTAACTTTGGTTATGATTGATAAAAAAAATTTTTTTTTTTTGGAACACATGTATTCACTTTTGTCATATTTATAAAAATGTATCTGAAAAAATTTACAACAATTATTTCCCTACTTTTTGCCATTTAAACAAAAACATTTTTTTTATGTAATTTTAATTTTAAGAAATGTTGTAAAATTTTGTTGAATACATTTTTTTTAAACATGACAAAAGTTACTACATGTGTGCAAAAATTGAATTTTCTTTATCAATAACTACTAAAGTTATGAATTTTTAAAGTTTGATGTACAAAAATACATGGGATTTCAGACATCTTGGGGCCGGGTTAACGTTAGTAAAATGATCTAAAATTTTACAGGATTTTTTTTTAAATTTATTTAGAACAAATAAGGGGGGGGGGGCGGAGAAAAAAAAATAATTCGGGTGGTACAACGGCTCACGAAGAACCAGAGCCTAGTGACTAACAACTCGCAACCATTCCTGTGTGCGCCTTTCGACAGGAATGGCTTGACGAGAAGCACTTATTCGTGATAAGTGACACTCTTGGAGGATTTGTCTATTCCTCGCAAGAGGCAGTATCCCTGAAAAAAAAACTTTTTTAGTTTTTTAGGTGGACGAGGCTGGGAAGCGATCTCAGACCTCCAACGTGACAGTCGAACGCACTAACCATTACGCTACGGGCTACTACAGGGGGGGAGGCTGCCATTTAAATTAAGACAATGACCTTTATAAGGACCGCCCTAATGTTCATACATAAATAATATTTTAGATCAATTCATTCTCTTGTGTACGTTACAAAAAATTTGTCAAAATATGAAATGACAAAATTGTCACGACAAATTTGTCATAGTATGACAGTGAGTAAATTGTAACGACAAAATTGTCGTTGTATTTAACTGATATTTATGTCACCTGTCAATACGTTATGCAATGAAAACCTGTCAAGATAAAATCGACAAAATTGTAGAATTGTCACTTGTCAATGTTTATGAAATAGGGCCCTGGTTGTGGCTAAAGAAGGAATTTTCCTTTTTTAAAATTCTTTGAGTGCAAATGTTCTTTTTGAGGAATAGGATGCAAACGTTGCAATTCAATTTAGGGTACTAAGGAATATTCTACATTCCCTTATGTTGTGTAAACCTTGTGAAAGTACTAAATTAAGTACGTGAGCGTAGCAGTGAACACATGAAGCTCTTGGACAAATTTCTTCGACCTTAACGTGAAGTCCATTTAAATGCCCACTCATTACGGATGCTCCGTCGTATGTCTGGCTACTACTTACTTACTTAGATCCTTGACCCCTCTAAGGGGCACAGGGCGTCAACTACCGCTACACGCCATCTCGTTCGGTTTCTGGAAATGTATTTTAGCTCTCCCCAACTTTTACCGAGCTTTTGTGATTCCTTGTCGACTGTTCTGCGCCAAGATTTTCTCTGGCCTCCAGGTCTTCTGCCATCTTGGATGAGTGGATCCCACTCCATTGCATGTCTTGCAATAGAGTCTGCACCACGACGTAGGGTGTGACCAATCCACTGCCACTTTCTTTTCCTAATCACGATGTCAATAGGACTTTGGCCCGTTCTCCGAAGGAGTTCTTGGTTGGAGATGGTGTTCGGCCAAAAAATCCTTAGGATGTTTCGGAGACATCTATTTTCGAAAGTTTGTAGCTTCCTTGTGACAGAGGCGGTCACTTTCCATGTACTACACCCATATAGTAGTACTGACTCTACGTTCGACCGGAACAGTCGCAGCTTGGTCTTCGTACTGTAGACGTTGCTCCTCCAAACTTTAGACAGCATGTCGAAAGCAGCTTTAGCTTTGCCGATTCGGCAGTTAACATCTTCATCCGTACCACCGCCATCTTTTGAGACAACACTACCGAGGTACAGGAAGTTGTCCACCGCTTCAACCTGCTGTCCCGCAACGACAACTTGAGAAGAAGATTCAGAAATGTTGAGGATTTTTGTTTTCCCGGTGTTGATCCTCAAACCGACTTTGTTTGCCTCGCATTCCAGATTAGTCACCATATGGTGAAGATCCATAATGTTGTGCGAGAGCAAACAAATATCGTCAGCGTAATCAAGATGTTGCAGGAACGAAAACATCGTCCATCGAATTCCACGCGCTTGCTCGGCTAGAGCTGCATGAAGGACATCCCCTATAACCACCAGGAAAAGTAGCGGAGATAGCAAACATCCTTGACGAACTCCGCTATGGATATCGAAGTCCTCTGATACCTTTCCGTTGTGTAAGACTTGACACGATGCACCCTCGTAGGTAGCCTTTATAACGGCGATAATCTTCTCGGGTACTCCTCTCCTACGTAAAGCTGACCAAATGAAATCTCGATTCAAACTATCGAAAGCCTTTTCGAAGTCGATGAAGAGCAAATGAAGAGGGGAACGGAACTCCACGCATTGTTCTATTATGATCCTCAAGGTGTTGATGTGATCAATGCAGGATGAGCCTGCACGAAATCCCATTTGCTCTTTGTCGAGAGTAGAATCGAGATGGTCTTTGATTCGTTCCAAGATTATTTTCGCCATTATCTTTGCCACCGCGGGTAGGACACAGATCCCTCTCCAGTTTCCGCAATCCGTAAGATTTCCCTTTTTTGGCAGTTTGACGATCATCCCTTTTTTCCATTCAAAGGGGAAACTTTCGTTCTCCCATGCCTGTGCTATTAAGGGGTGTAGCAACTTCGCTGATGTTTGTGGATCTGCTTGGTAGAGCTCAGCGGGAATTCCGTCCAAACCTACCGCTTTGTTGTTCTTGAGGGATTTGATTGCTGATGTTATCTCGGCTAAACTGGGAGGGCAGGTGCGAATACGGGAACTAGTTTCTACGAATAGCTCATTTGGGTTAGGGGCTGGAACACCTCCGCTATCGCCTATGTGGTTGAGCATGCTAGCAAAATGTTCCTTCCATCTCCTGAGCTGATCCTCATCCGTCACTAGCAGGGTGCCGTCTACATCCTTGACGAGGTGTTGTTTCCGGGAGTTGTTGTTTCCAACCAATTCCTTGGTTATCTTGTAGACGGTACCACTGTCGCACCTTGATGCTGCTTCCTCTGCCTGTTCTGCGAGAACATTTACGCGCCTCCTTTTGTCACGTCTGACACTACGCTGCACTTCTTTCCTTTTCCTACGGTACTGAGACTCGATGTTAAATCTCTCACCTACTGGGGCAGCCGCAAGTTGGGATCTAATCGCGTTCCTTTCTTCAATCTTGCTCCATGTATCTGCAGAAAGCCATGTGCTTTGGCTTCTCTGCCTTATACCCACAGACTCAGTTGCGGCAGTTGCAAAGGCCTTTTTCACATTGCTCCAGTGTTGGTCTGCATTTTCTGGCGTGGCAATGCTGATGACTTCTGCTTCTGCGGCGAGGCGGTCCTTATATCTTTGGCGCACTGTAGGATCCCGTAATCTGGCGGTATTGTACTTGGGTGTACGCAGGAAGTTTTGCCGATTTCCATCCACTGAAGCAATTCGAAGACGAACGTAGGCAAGCATAAGATAGTGATCGCGAGCTAACCCTACATCAGCACCGCGTCTGTTTCGGACGTCGAGAAGACAATTTTTAAAGCGCTTGCTAATAGCAAAGTGATCGATTAAGTTCGCTGTACATTGACGATCTGTGGATAACCAACTTATCTTGTGCGAGATCCTATGCTCGAACAGAGTACCTCCAATGACTAGCTGATTTGCGTTACAGAAGTCAACAAACCGCTCTCCATTGTCGTTCCGTTCCCCGATACCGTGGTTACCCAGAACGTGCTTCAACGCTGTGTTGTCCTGGCCAACCTTAGCATTAAGATCTCCCATTACGATAGTGATGTCTCCATTCGGCGAGCTTCTGAAAACCGCGCTAAGTTGGCTGTAAAATTCGTCCTTCTCGGCATCCGACGCTTCCTCAGTTGGAACATAGCACTGGATGATGGTGATTTTTCTTAATTTACTCTGGAACCTGGCTGTCAATATCCTGTCGTTGATGGGTTTCCAGGTTATAAGACTTTGCCGCGCCTTTGGAGTCAAGATTAAACCTACGCCGGAACATCGGGAGCTTCCAACTGGTTTTCCGGAGTAAATAAAGAAAGTGCTTTTCGAAGGTGAATCCACCTGCCCTGCGCTCAACCATCTCACTTCACTCAGACCCAAGATGTCTAGGTTGTACCGTAGGAATTCTTTCTCAAGTTGGAGGAATCTGGCGTTGTTAGGGCCTTCTTCGCGGTTATCGAGAAGAGTTTTAACATTCCAGAATCCAATCTTTGTCCTTGTTCGATAGCCAAAAGTCGTCATCGTTTGATCATTCCTTATCCGAGGCTGTAGTTGCCGATTCGAAGCGGTTGATTTCTTTACATGTGGTAGGTTGCCAACCCGTCACACGACCCCCAGACCCGGAGGGCCGGATCCTTGTGTAGCCTTAGGACAGCAGGCCGGATAATCCGATACCAGTAGCCCACTACGGGGATATGAGTGCTGCCGTTGACCCTTGAAGGGTTCATCCGCCACCATCTCTTTTTCAGCACCCTGGCTAGTACTGAAATTCCTTACCGACCTCAGCTCTAAATATTTCAGAGTAGCTCACGTAAGGTCTCTGTCGTCCATATTGTTGGTGACACCGTTGATTCTGATGAATTCATCCGCCGCACACCTTCCTTCTGATGGGCTCGTCTAGGACTTCAGCCGACTTATACAGCCAGTCATTTCCGACAGAGTATTTATAGTGTTGCTATTTTTGTCTCTTGTTCAACACTCGCGCTTATTTGTTTGGCAAGTCAAGTCCGGATGGACGAGACCAGTACCCGATGGTTACCACTTGGAAGTAAAATAAGCACAATTGATGTGTAGTATTCGTTACATCACTGGACATCGCCGTGTTGACGCCACTCAGTGACTACCCGCGTCCTGGCTACTAGCTTATTATTGATGTCGTACTTTTCAAGAAGGATTTTTACCAATCTAAACAAATCATCCGCAGTTCGTCCAGCGCTGACATCAATAAGGCCGACAATAACTTCATTAATTTTACGATTAAGGAAATACCGGAAAACCACAGCTAATTGTGACTTCATTTGGATGTCAGATATTTCATCGAGCATTATGGCAACAAATGTTGCTTGTTGTCATTGCTTGGTTATATTTGAGCTGAGTACCTCTCCAACTGCTTTGATAAAATCATTCTGAATCGCCATTGATGTTCCTTTAAAAACTGTAGCAGTTTCAAAATGTTGAGCTATGATAGGGTCGTAACGTTTCGACAGGTTGAGAATTTCAACATAGTTTTCTCGATTCAAAGATGAGCTGCTCTCGTCATGACCTCTAAATGGTAACTTATGATTTGCAAGAAAACATGCAATGTCAATTAAACGCTTCAGGATATCACGATTTTTCTTAACTTGAAGATTATGTTGTCGGTTTAAGTTGCTAACCTGAGAGCCAAAAGCTTCATCAATCCTGTTCTCACCAAAACTCGCCAGCTTAAGCACACATTCCAAATGGGAGTTCGTCTGTTTGTGCTTTTTTTTAAGTGATTGCAAGGTATTGGGATTTCTTAAACCTGTTGTGCTCCACACAGAATTAATCCGGGAAAAAAGTAGACAAGGCCAACAGAACAGTGCAATTTTATTTTCACACCCTGCTAACCACGGATAAAATGAATATTAAGTAGCATTAACACTTCGTATATACTCTCTTTTAGAGTCTTTATGCGTTGTTTTTAAACTCCCCAATTAAGGACAAGGACGCCTATTTTTAATTATTAATAGATTTTCCGCAAATGGTCTTATAAAAGATCTTCTACTAAAGATTTGGTTTCGTTGTTAGCTTTAGCTTTAGAAAAATCCATTTTTCTTCCTACGAAATGGTGCTTTTCTGTTTTCCCGCTTTTAATCACTTATTTTTGAAAAGGTTTAGGCTTCACTTTCTAATAGTCCAGTCAACGAAGACCCAAAACTATAAAATAAATGCAAAAAATATTGTTCTGGTAGGGGTTACTCCCAGGTATAACATACCAAAAGTCCCCAGCCAAGGGCCGCGAGCTAGACCCAGGAGGGGGGTTAAATGTTCCCCTTTTTAGATTTTTGTGAATATTAACAAAACGAATCATATTTGCTGAAAAGATTAAATTACAAAATTAGAGTAAATTAAATTTCCTATAAAATGGTTATGTACATATTTTTGCTAGTCTTGCTCTACAAAACTAACCTTTACAATTTCCACCTTTGCCCTTTTTATATCTAAGACAATAACATGTTTTTTTACAGATTTGTCGACTTTTCTACCTCCCGCATCTCCCTTCTTAATGCTCTAGCTAAAATATGAACATAACCTCTTTATAGGCAATTTAATTTGCTCTTAACTTGCTTTTTTATAGTAGCCCGTAGCGTAATGGTTAGTGCGTTCGACTGTCACGGTGGAGGTCTGGGTTTTCTTCCCAGCCTCGTCCACCTAAAAACAAAAGTTTTTTTTCAGAGCTACTGCCTCTTGCGAGGAATTGACAATTCCTCCAAAGGAATCACTTGTCACGAATATGTTCTTCTCGTCTAGCCGTTCGGATTCGGAATAAAATTGTAGGTCCCTTCCATTCCTGTCGACAGGCGCACCTAGGAATGGTTGCCAGTTGTTAGTCACTAGGCCCTGGTTCTTCACGACCCGTTGTGCCACCCAATTTATAATTTATTTTAAACTTGCTTTTAACTTTTCCGCTAATATGATTCGTTTAGCAAATATTCACACCAAGTTTAAAAGTGAGACATTTCACGCCCCTTAAGGTTAAGTTCGCGGCCCCTGGGCTGGGGACTTTGGGTATGTTATACCACGTTAAAAAGAATATCGGAATGGGAGTACATTTTAGAAAAAAACATTCAATAAGAAAACGGTTTCGAATTTTTTCAAGAATTTTAAATATTCGAAAGCTGCCATTTTGTCATTCAGTTTCCAAGTGCTTTTCTCATCTTCATATATATTCTGAAAATATTTCAAAATATCCTGATGTATGTAAAAATGCACGACATTGACAAGTCGAGAGCTAAAACACCATCGGTTGTGGCTAAAGAAGGAATTTTCCTTTTTAAATGTTCTTTAAGTGCAAATTTTCTTTTTGAGGAATGGGATGCAAAAGTTGCAATTCCATTTAGCGTACTAAAGAATATTCTACATTCCCTTATGTTGTTTAAACCTTGTGAAAGTACTTAATTTAGTACGTGAGCGTAGCAGTGAACAAATAAAGCTCTTGGACAAATTTCTTTGACCTTAACGTGAAGTCCATTTAAATGCCCACTCATTACGGATGCTCCGTCGTATGTCTGGGCTACTAGCTTATTTTAGATGTCGTACTTTTCAAGAAGGATTTTTACCAATCTAAACAAATCATCCGCAGTTCGTCCAGCGCTGACATCAATAAAGCCGACAAAAACTTGATTAATTTTATGATTTAGGAAATACCGAAAAACCACAGACAATTGTGACTTCATTTAGATGTCAGATGTCTCATCGAGCATTATGGCAACAAATGTTGCTTGTTGTCATTGCTTGGTTATATTTGAGCTGAGTACCTCTCCAACTGCTTTGATAAAATCATTCTGAATCGCCATTGATGTTCCTTTAAAAACTGTAGCAGTTTCAAAGTGTTGAGCTATAAAAGGGTCGTAACGTTTCGACAGGTTGAGAATTTCAACATAGTTTCCTCGATTCAAAGAAGAGCAGCTCTCCTCATGACCTCTAAATGGTAACTTTTGATTTGCAAGAAAACATGCAATGTCAATTAAACGCTTCAGGACATCACGATTTTTCTTAACTTGAAGATTACGTTGGCGGTTTAAGTTTCTAACCTGAGGGCCAAGAGCTTCATCAATCCTGTTCTCACCAAAACTCGCCAGCTTAAGCACACATTCCAAATGGGAGTTCGTCTGTTTGTGCTTTTTTGAAGTGATTGCATGGTGTTGGGATTTCTTAAACCTGTTGTGCTCCACACAGAATTAATCCGGGAGAAAAGTAGACAAGGCCAACAGAACAGTGCAATTTTATTTTCACACCCTGCCAACCACGGATAAAATGAATATTAAGTAGCATTAACACTTCGTATATACTCTCTTTTAGAGTCTTTATGCGTTGTTTTTAAACTCCCCAATTTAGGTTAAGGACGCCCATTTTTAATTATTAATAGTTTTTCCGCAAATGTTCTTATAATAGATCATCTACTAAAGATTTGGTTTCGTTGTAAGCTTTTGCTGTAGAAAAATCCATTTTTCTTCCTACGAAATGGTGCTTTTCTGTTTTCCCCCTTTAATCACTTTTTTTAAAAAAGGTTTAGGCTTCACATTCTAATAGTCCAGTCAACAAAGACCCAAAATTATAAAATAAATGCAAAAAATATTGTTCTGCTAGGGGTTACTCCCAGGTATAACATACCAAAAGTCCCCAGCCAAGGGCCGCGAGCTTAACCCAGGAGTGGGGTTAAATGTACCTCTTTTTAGATTTTTGTGAATATTAACAAAACGAATCATATTAGCTGAAAAGATTAAATTACAAAATTAGAGTAAATTAAATTACCTATAAAAAAGGTTATGTACATATTTTTGCTAGTCTTGCTCGACAAATCTAACCTTTACACTTTCCACCTTAACCCTTTTTATATCTAAGACAATAACATGTTTTTTCAGATTTGTTGACTTTTCTACCTGCGGCATCTCCCTTAATAATGCTCTAGCTAAAGTATGGACATAACCTCTTTGTTTAAACCTTGTGAAAGTACTAAATTTAGTACGTGAGCGTAGCAGTGAACAAATAAAGCTCTTGGACAAATTTCTTTGACCTTAACGTGAAGTCCATTTAAATGCCCACTCATTACGGATGCTCCGTCGTATGTCTGGGCTACTAGCTTATTTTAGATGTCGTACTTTTCAAGAAGGATTTTTACCAATCTAAACAAATCATCCGCAGTTCGTCCAGCGCTGACATCAATAAAGCCGACAAAAACTTCATTAATTTTATGATTTAGGAAATACCGAAAAACCACAGACAATTGTGACTTCATTTGGATGTCAGATGTCTCATCGAGCATTATGGCAACAAATGTTGCTTGTTGTCATTGCTTGCTTATATTTGAGCTGAGTACCTCTCCAACTGCTTTGATAAAATCATTCTGAATCGCCATTGATGTTCCTTTAAAAACTGTAGCAGTTTCAAAGTGTTGAGCTATGAAAGGGTCGTAACGTTTCGACAGGTTGAGAATTTCAACATAGTTTCCTCGATTCAAAGAAGAGCAGCTCTCCTCATGACCTCTAAATGGTAACTTTTGATTTGCAAGAAAACATGCAATGTCAATTAAACGCTTCAGGACATCACGATTTTTCTTAACTTGAAGATTACGTTGGCGGTTTAAGTTTCTAACCTGAGGGCCAAGAGCTTCATCAATCCTGTTCTCACCAAAACTCGCCAGCTTAAGCACACATTCCAAATGGGAGTTCGTCTGTTTGTGCTTTTTTGAAGTGATTGCATGGTGTTGGGATTTCTTAAACCTGTTGTGCTCCACACAGAATTAATCCGGGAGAAAAGTAGACAAGGCCAACAGAACAGTGCAATTTTATTTTCACACCCTGCTAATCACGGATAAAAAGAATATTAAGTAGCATTAACACTTCGTATATACTCTCTTTTAGAGTCTTTATGCGTTGTTTTTAAACTCCCCAATTTAGGTTAAGGACGCCCATTTTTAATTATTAATAGTTTTTCCGCAAATGTTCTTATAATAGATCATCTACTAAAGATTTGGTTTCGTTGTAAGCTTTTGCTGTAGAAAAATCCATTTTTCTTCCTACGAAATGGTGCTTTTCTGTTTTCCCCCTTTAATCACTTTTTTTAAAAAAGGTTTAGGCTTTACATTCTAATAGTCCAGTCAACAAAGACCCAAAATTATAAAATAAATGCAAAAAATATTGTTCTGCTAGGGGTTACTCCCAGGTATAACATACCAAAAGTCACCAGCCAAGGGCCGCGAGCTTAACCCAGGAGTGGGGTTAAATGTACCTCTTTTTAGATTTTTGTGAATATTAACAAAACGAATCATATTAGCTGAAAAGATTAAATTACAAAATTAGAGTAAATTAAATTACCTATAAAAAAGGTTATGTACATATTTTTGCTAGTCTTGCTCGACAAATCTTACCTTTACACTTTCCACCTTTACCCTTTTTTTATCTAAGACAATAACATGTTTTTTCAGATTTGTTGACTTTTCTACCTCCGGCATCTCCCTTAATAATGCTCTAGCTAAAATATGGACATAACCTCTTTATAGGCAATTTAATTTGCTCTTAACTTGCTTTTAACTTTTCCGTTTATATGATTCGTTTAGCAAATATTCACAACAAGGTACAAAGTGAGACATTTCACGCCCTCTTGGGTTCAGTTCGCGGCCCCTGGGCTGGGGACTTTGGGTATGTTATACCTGGGGGTAACCCCTAGCATATACAGAAATAATGAAGAGAGCACTATTTCTTGCAAGCAAAATTATTTCGTTGACTGGACTATGAGAGGCATACATTTCCGTACATATTTTTATCTATGCTGAATAATCTATGAAACCCAGCAAAGATCAAATGATATTTTCTTATTTTAGAATGGAAATGTTCCTACCTATTTAAAAATGCATGACATGACATAATTCATGAAAACCATAATTCAATCATCACGCATGTAGGTATAAAAAGCCAGTCGATAAGAAAAAAACATATATGGTTTAAAAGGGCATTGACTGTAGAGTAGATATCAAATATGAAATTATTTTCTTTAAAAGTTATCCCCAGGGCTGGCTATGACAGTTTATTTATTTTTAATAGCAAGGTTTTTTTTTCATGTAGGTATACAACATTGGTGGGGGCAGTAAAAAATTTAGTTTTAAAATGTTCCTACCGAGTACCGCGAGCCAGTGTTTTTAAATATATAATAGGGATATCCCATGGCGGCAATTTTTTCAAAGTTTTTGTACCAAGTTAAAAGCTGTTATACAATTTTACTGTTCTGAAACAAGCTAATTCCTAAAATTTGTTTATAAGCTGCTCTTTCATGCAAACGGTTCAAGATAATTCTTTATTATGAACCTGTTCATGTAGCACCCTTGCATCCGCAGTAATGGAATCGCTTAATTACGGTTTTTTTTTGTTCATATTTTATCATTAATTTCTTATTTTATTCAATCAAATTCACATTTATATCATTTTATTGCCTCGGTACTTGGTTACTACTTTTTTAAAGCTGGAGACAAAATTCAGGGGGCGGAAAAAATTGGGTCTGCCCCGGGCGGCAAAAACCCACGCTACGCCACTGGTTCTAACTCCAAAAGAAAATGCGCAAATTTGCACTAAAAAGTCTTCACTATCTTGAATGTAGAAATGTAAAAATTTATGGAAACTTGACATGAACAAAAAATTAAATTATATATTTATTTCGTTTTTATTAGGTAGTCCAGAGCTACTCTTTTTTATTGTTTCTGTTGCATTCCTATCGAATAATAAAAATCTGGAGTAGGAGTAATTTCAAACCGTCAACTCAAAACCAAGATAACGGTCATCTGTTCCATTGCAAAAACTGCAGTGAAAAAAAAAAAATTCATCTGTTCAAATACATAACTCCATTTTAAAAACTAAAAAAAATATGTATGAGACCAACAATTCATATAAATTATTAATAATCCTAACTACGCTACGCCTGTCTTGATTTTGGCTAACAAGCATTATTGTTGTTGTTTATCTTTGCGAAAGTATTTTGTTTACATTTTTCATCTAAAAAGTAAAGCATTTTATTTATCGGTTTCAATCAGTGGCGATTCCTGGTCTTCAATTCTGGGTTGGCTAAGAAGTTTCCTTTGATCAAAGCTAAACGTATTAAAACAAACAATTTAATTTTTTTTCCGTTATTGTTTTAATTAAAAACTTATTTATTTATATAAAAAATCAAGTCGTCGCTCTATTTTCAAAAATTTTCGAGAACTTTCTCAAAAAAGCTTTTACTTTTTCTTATCTCCGACAACATTTCTTTTTCTATTGAAATAAGAGCTAAGTTGCTCAATCTTTCCTGGCCTTGCGTGCTTCTAAGATACGTCTTTATTCCTTTCAACGCAGAAAAAATACGTTCGACTAAAGCGTTGTAGCTGGAATGGTGCAGACAAGTTTTGAAAGTGAATAGACTTGTTCAAAACGTTCATAAATGTTGTTCGACTCCAACCAGAGAAGAACGTCAGTAGCCAGGGGGGATCACACACTACTTTCCTGTTGAAAAAATATAGACCCATCTTATATTAGTGTTTGTCATCAAATTCGATGATAAATTGTTCTCCACATCAAAATCTATAAAAAGGTAGATACTTCTTGGCAGCTCGAGAGCAACTCAGTTCGCAAAACTAATTTGTTGGTTGGCAATTTGCAAAAAATTTCTTTTACTTTTCAGTTTTAATGACCAAATTTAGCTGGAAGTAACAAATATGTTTTCGAGTACGTTGTGTTCCTTCCGTGGTTTTAGAGATATCTGAACAAAAATGGAAAAAAAGTTTTTTTGCTAATTTGAGGTTCATATCAATCTACTTTTTTCAAAAAAAGTGAAATAATTTCCCTCTACAAATCTCAATTTAATATTGCAAATATGATACGATCTTTTCTTTTCGAGAAAAAACTAGTTTGTTAGTTGTTTTAGCTTCTCAATTTCCTTTTCATTTATTATTCTGTTTTGGAACAGTCATATAACAGTTAGGTTCTTCCCGGCGTTAAAAAAGACCTGTGTTTTTAATGACTCTAGTAGCGTCACACGAAGAGTTTCTTATGCCATTACGTGTTTCTTGGTTAACCTGAAATATAAAAAAACGGTTATTTTCATGTTTTAGCCTAGTACGCTGCTGATGTGAAACGAAAAATCCTATACAAAAATGACATGACGAAATCATAAACGAAAATTTTCGATTTACATTTTGTTGTGTGGTACGCAGTTCGACCAGTGGAATTGATGATTATACCAGATTGTTTTGACAAGTCTCCACTCTCTTTTCGCACAGAATTAATTGCTCTGACCATTAATTGTGTGCGGACAATGACATAGTGATTATTGGTACTTTCATTAGAGCTTGGCTTTTGTTTGATTTTTTTTTTTGTTAAAATTTATTTTATTTATTTGTAATTTGTGAAACTCTCCATAAAAATGTGTGTTTAGACCACAGGAAAAATTTCATTTCGCATCAGCAGCCTTAGACTGGAATATCTGAAATCAGTGCATCAAAAGCTTTCGGAAATATAAACACAAGTAAAAATGTTTGATTTTGGAGGCATATGCAATTAATGAGTCATCAATATTGCTTAAAAACGATGCCGAACAATTTTAAACAGCCTATTATTAAGGGTTTAGTATGATACTTCATAACATTTTTCTAATTTTTAAACAGTTAGCTTACATTTTGTAAATTAAATACTTTTTAACTAGTACCATACTAAACCAATTTCATTCATAACAGCTCGTACAAAAAAATCACAAACACTCCTTATTTTGACATTTATAAACGTCAAAGTATCATGGATTTAGCACGATACTAAAAAGATTAAATAGCCTCTTGATGACTTTAACTTTAGTAAAATGTGAGGAGATAGTACGATGCTAAACTCGTTTAAAATTAGTAAAATACAATTTTTAACCTTGTATCATACTGTACGATCATGTGACTTGACCGTCAACCGAGGGATCTCTATTATTTCCCTTATTTACTGGGATAGGAAAATCCGGGTTGATGCGTTAACCAATTGTTAACGTTTGCAAAGAACGCGATTTAAGTACTTTTAAACTTTAATTATGTACTACGATAAGTACTATGTACTACGATAAGTATTTCGTTTTTTGAAGATACGAACAGGAGTTTTATATGGCCGAACAAAATACCATAAAGAGCAAGCAAAAAAACAACGACGAGTATTTTCGAGTAAAAAGGCAGAGATTTCCCCTAAGGGTTTTGATACAAGAATCATCTCATTTTATTTCATCTCATGTATTTATAGGCAATTTTTGATGCGAATTAGATAAAGAATTAACGTTAAATTTTAAGTTAACATTAAGGCGAATTCATACACTTAAAAATTATGGCGAGTGGTATAATTTGAGCGCCAGATTTAAATTCAAAAATGTAGGTTTCAAAATTAAATGATGAGTTATCGTTATACACATATGATTTCAATTCAAAATTTTAATAATACAAAAGTTTATTTAGATTTGATAATAATGATGTTTCTGCTCCAACATTCTGCCTCCTTTGAAAGGACTAACTTTCAAGACGGAACCGCTGCCAATTTACGAATGAGTCGTCTGAATTCTCCTCGTTGTGTTTTTACATCGGCCACTCTAACTTTGCCATCTGGACCTTCGATTATTTTTATAACTTTTCCCAACAGCCACCGTTGGGGCGGTAAGTTGTCCTCATGAATGATGACCAGGGAACCAAGAGCGATGTTGGGGCTGGATGACGTCCACTTTCCACGAGCTTGAAGTTCTTGGACATACTCAGATAGCCACCTGTTCCAAAAGTGGGTTTTTACAGCACTAATTCGCCGCCATCTTTGAAGAAAGCTGATGTCGGAGACCTCTACTGCTGGCTCAGGAACAGCCTTTAGCGATGAACCAATAAGGAGATGTGCTGGCGTTAGGGCTTCGAGATCGTTCGGATCTGTTGACATTGGACTGATTGGCCTTGAATTCATAATGGCCTCGATCTCCACCAGGGCAGTTACCAACTCCTCAAATGCTAGTTTTGCGCCTCTCAGACTGCGATAGAGATGACCCTTCGCTACTTTAACGGCCGCTTCCCAGATTCCACCGAAGTGGGGTGCCCTAGGGGGTATAAAATGAAAATTTATGTTGGTATTAGAACAAAAATTAACGATATCTTCTTGGTTAGTTTTTCTGAACAACATATCACGCAATTCTTTAAGTTTTGACTGTGCGCCAACAAAATTGGTCGCATTGTCACAGTGTATATCTCTTGGAAGACCCCTTCGACCTATCAACCTTTTCAACGCGCCTATAAATGCATCGGCTGAAAGGTCCGACACAGCTTCCAAATGGACTGCTTTTGACGAGAAGCAGACAAAGACCGCTATATAGGTTTTGTACGGAACCTTGCCACGAATTTTGTAATAAGTGTATATGGGACCGCAGAAGTCGACTCCACAACATAGAAATGGACGTGAAGGGGTTAATCTTTCAGCAGGCAAATCTCCCATTACCTGTTCTAACAATTTGGGTCGGTACCTTGCACAATGTGGACATTTTCCGACTACACGCCGTGCAAGCTCTCGAATATTCACTATCCAAAATCTCTGTCTCGTCAGTGCAACAAGAGCCTTTGGACCAGCATGGTAGTTAGACACATGAAGAAATTCGACAAGTGTTTTGCTGAAATTGCAATCCTTGGGGAGTAGTAACTGATGCTTGCTCTCCTCTGGAATACTCGCGTGCTTCAATCGGCCTCCCACTTTCAACAAGATGAGGCCATTCCTGTCTTCGATAAAAGGACTTAACGAATTTATCGATCCTTTAAGTTTTGCTTTATTTTTAATGGATTCGATTTCGTTTGCGAAATATTTCCTTTGAATCAAATTAACTATGATCTGTAGGGCGTACTCTAACTCTTCAGCTGTCAGATATTCGTTTGGGAACGGGATTTTCCATATTCGCAAATTACGGTCCCTAATAACGTATGCAAAGATTCTTGTGATCTTAGTATAAGAACTCACTTTTTCTATCATGTCAAGATAATAGCACTGCTCTTGTTGTTGACAGCTCAAGACAATTTTTCTTTTTTCCAACGAAAGTTGCTCTGGAGAAGGTAGGATCCCTTGTGTGGATGGCCAGTTTTCCTGTTCTTCAAGTAAGAACGATGGACCCTTGAACCAAATCGAATTCTGCAGCTCGTCCACCGTGCATCCCTGCGATACTACATCTGCTGGATTTTCGTGGGTTGGGACATGTTTCCAAACTACCTGCTTCGTTATTTCCTGAATCTCAGCTACCCTATTTCCAACAAAAGTATTTAGCTTCGAAGAGTGCATTGCTATCCAGTACAAAACAATTGCGGCATCTGTCCAAAAGAACACTTCTGAGTAGTTTTTGTCTATGACTCGTTGAATTTTTACCCAGAGTTTCGACAAAAGATGTGCAGCGCAAAGCTCCAAGCGAGGAAGTTGTTTCTTATTAGCGGGCGCAACCCTAGACTTTGCGACTAAAAGCTTCACTCCAACTGACCCAAAAGTATCTACGCTTCTCAAATAAATACAGCAACCATACGCTTTCATGGATGCGTCTGAGAAGCCATGTACTTGGAAGCACTGTTTATTTTCTACAAATATAAACCGAGAAACCGAAAGATTTTGAATTGATTGAAGGTCGGTCACAAACTGACGCCACTCCGAGTCAATGGTTTGTGGAATGGATGCATCCCAGTCCACCTTGTCTATCCAAAGTTGTTGTAGTAGTATTTTGGCTCGAATGATGATGGGGCTGAGTAAACCCATTGGATCGAAAAGTGATGACGAAAGAGAGAGAATAGATCTCTTAGTATATTTTGTACAAATCTTAGTTGGCTTGTATGAAAAGCTAAATTCATCAGCAAGAGGATTGCAAGCGATACCTAACGTGCTTGTTAAATTAGATTCTGTTAGCTTTATTTCTTTTTGTTTGGTTTCCTCAATCAAGGAGGGATGGTTGCTATTCCATTTAGATAGCTCTAATCCGGCTGAACTCAAAATGGAAACAACTTCGTTTCGTTTTCGAGTTAATGCATCTAAGTAATCTGCTCCCGTCAACATATCGTCCACGTAAAAGTCCGACTTCAAAACAGAGGCACCTAAGCTAAACTGGTCTTCGTTTTTCTCAGCCAAGTACTGGAGACAACGTATTGCCAAAAATGGTGCAGATGATGTCCCATAGGTAATTGTGTTGAGTTGATACGTTTGTATTGGAGTCTGTGCACTTTCTCTCCATAATATGAATTGCAACCTCCTATACGATGGGTGCACTAACACTTGTCGAAACATTTTATCGATGTCCGAAGTTAGAGCGTAACGATAAAGTCTAAAGCGAAGTAATATTATTAAAAGTTCGTCCTGTATTGTAGGACCGACCATAAGGATTCCATTTAAAGAAATCTGTGCCGATGTGCAACAAGATGCGTCAAAAACTACGCGCAATTTTGTAGAAACGCTTTCAGGCCTAATCACGCATTGATGTGGTAAGTAGTAGTGAGGGGATTCAAGATTTGGATTTTGAACGAGTGACATATGACCCAAGGACTCATATTGCTGCATGAATTCAACATACTGCATTTTTAAAAGTTGATTTTTAGACAGCCTGCGCTCAAGTGATAAAAATCTTCTAAAAGCGATATCGTATGAAGCTCCAAGACAGCTGGGATCTTTTTTAAGCGGTAGTTGTACCATGAGTCGGCCGCTAGGAAGAACCTCAATGTTGTCTGTAAAATGGCTCTCACACGCCGTTTGCTCTTCAGACCACTTCGCCCGATAGCTCTGGATTTCCTCTAACTCCCAGAACTTCTCTAGGTATTTATCTATCGACATTTCTTTTGTGTTGACGAGACAAGATTTGGTTTTCCCATTGACTTGGGTTTTGTATCTTCCGGATACGATCCACCCCAACGCAGTTTTCTGTAGAATTGGAAGTCCCTCACCGAGTTTGATCTGACCTGTTTCCAGCAAATCGAAGAATGCCTCAGCACCTAACAACAAGTCAATTTGAGAAGGCTGATTGAAACTCTCATCGGCAAGTTCTAAATTCATAGGGAGATTCCAACTACTCACGTTCAGCGCTGCCTCCGGTTGATAACCTGTGATGGAGGGCGCGACTAAAAATTCCAAAGACACTTCAAAATTGTTGTACCTCGAACGAATTGTTGTTTGAGTTTGATAATTTGTTTTTGTTTCGGTAACTCCTATCCCCACAATGCCAACAACCTTTCTTTGTTTTTTAAGACCGAGCAAGTTTACAAATTTTTCATTTATAAAATGGACTTGCGAACCAGAATCGAGAAGAACCCTACCCAATTGGAAGCCACCTGACAAGTCCAGGACAAGAACTAAGGCTGTTGCCAAAATGACTTGAGCTACAGGAACACGCTCTTTTTCCATTGCACGCTCTTTTTCCATTGCTGCATTGCGCTGCTGCTGATGTACTTTGGGTGGGTGTAGCTTGTGAATCTACAGTACTAGGAGCAATGTTGGTGGTTTGCGGTCTATGCAGAAGGCTATGATGTGGTTGCTTACAACTCTTGCATTTATAAGGCGAAGGACATTTTGAAGCACTGTGACCTTTTCCTAAACAATTTAAGCAAAGCCCTAATCTTTTCGACTGCCGATATCGGTCCATTTCAGAAAGTTCAATAAAACCTTTGCAGCTTGTAATTGAATGGCTATTGTCATGACAAAAGAAACACGATCGTTGGTTAGCAGCGAGGGAAGTTTGAGGCCGATGAGTACTATGCGTAGGCTTAGGTTTGTTGAATGGTTTTTGAATGGAATCCGAACGCAATTGTTTACTGTCTCTAGCTTCCAGAAATTGGCACCGTTTGTTGAGAACACTAGCACATTCTTTCCATTCGGGCAACTTCCTATAGTCCAGTTGCTCGTCCCATTTGGATTGTGTTTCTGGGTCCACTTTCGACATGGCAATGTGTATTATTATTGCGTTGCAAATATTTTCAAATGACCCTATTGACAGCTATGAACTAAACAACGCTGACATGTTCTCCACCAAACTTCTTAACGAAACAGAAGATGCTTTGGAAACCTTAGGTAATTCAATCAACTGTGAGATGTTTTCTTAAAAGATGAGGCAGTCATTGTCATACCGGTCCTTTAAACTCAAAAGAGCCTTAGGATAATTGGCTTCCGTGACTTGAAAGGCCTTAACAGTGCCAAGAGCTTGATCACTCAAACACGCCAGCAAATAATTAAATTTTTCGATTTTTGTTAAGCTTAAGTCATTTTCCATGAGATTGTTAAATGAATTTATAAAATTTTTGTAATCTGAGTATCTACCACTAAACCTTGGTAAACGTTGTTTTGGTAGATGACTATTTGAAGGAGGAGCACTTAATGTCAAGTCTGCAACACTACTATGCCTACCAGTTCCCAAAAATGAAAGAATTTTTGTTTTTGCGGTGATATACAATTCTTCTATTTCACCTCGGCAAGTATCTTCGGGGGCTAACACTTCTATCTTTGTTTGATACGCTAAAATTTGTTTGAAATAAGATTCCAAAATCCCTTGCCGACACTCGAGCTCAGTTGATGTTAACGACGACGAATTAGATTCAACAATATTCCTTATCCGGGTTATGCTTCCTTTAGTAGAAGCCCGTTGTTGCTTTAACTCATCAAGGGTTGGTTGAGGATTAGGTTGAGGATTAGCCATTGCCAAAATAATATTTAAAAATGTTCCAAATCGCGAAATTGAGTTAAAAGAGATTAATTTCTTTTATTTAAAAACTTAAAAAATTAAAAAAAAAGAAAACTTCCTTAGCAATCCTGTTCCAAGGAAATATAAATATAAGCAATGCTTTTTAAATCGAGAACTTAAATATCAACAATAATATTAAAGATGTAAATCCCACGATGATAAATTGTTTGTTGGATTGAAATCTAACGATGAAAAATTCAATCGAACAAAAAAACTTTATTTCAGTGCAATGATCATGTAGCCAGATCTCCCGCGACGACGACGACGATAATACTCCTATGAGTGATGATGTGTGGGCGAAATGAAGATTAATGCACTGAAAACAAGTTGAATTGAATCAAAGTCAGGTGTGTATGCGGTTTGTATGTTGTGGATTGTGCTGCAACCAAACATGAGAGTACGAGCGAAATGAGACGAATGGCGAATAATGACGAAAAAGGCAGTGGTGCGGTGTGGATTTACTGCAACTAAATGCGAGAGTACGAGCGAAATGAGACGAATGGCGAATAACGAAGAAAAAGGCAATCGTGTGGTATGCGGGGGTGGCTTTGGATTTTTAAAAACTGGCTTCCGAAATCAAAGCTTTCTAACTTTTCTAAAGTGTGCGTTTGTATGTTTGACTAGGCACCAAAGATGTGGATCCTAAGTTTTCTCATGTGTGGATTATATCGAGTTTGGTTCTACTGAAAGCACTATAGATATTGCGGAGATTGGTTATACCATGGGCAATTATGATATGTACTATGTTCAGAATTTCGTAGATTTAATTTAATTGTATTAAAATTTATTATTTAAGCAAATTAGATTGGAATGACGAATATGTTGTTCATGTATAGCAATGTATATGTGTATATTAATTTATGCAATATAATTAATTTTAAGGTCAATTTTAAGTCGAAGGTGGTTTTTTTTTTTTTTAATTAGTTTTTGCATTTAATTTTAATTTTATGTAGTTTGATTACATATAACGCACATTTGAATAAAATTTAGACCAAGAGTAGGTACCTGGGGTGGGAGATGTTATACTTATCTCCCACAATTTTTCCTTTTATCTGGTGATCTGCAGGCTGGTACTTTCTTCCTGTTGGATCTGTGATGAATATGTACTTTCTGGACAGGTTTTTCCCTCGAAGTTTTTTGCACTTCACCTACACCATGCACTCGCGAAACCGATACCGAAAGAGCGACGAGAAATATGATTGAATGTTTAATTTTAATGTTTATGTTAAAGTTTTTCACTATGTTTTCATATTTCTCTTGGAAAGTATATTATCTGCGAATAGATTTCTGTGGGTTATCGCACTTAACAACGTTGGGCGCCAAAAAATGTACGATCATGTGACTTGGCCGTCAACCGAGGGATCTCTATTATTTCCCTTATTTACTGGGATAGGAAAATCCGGGTTGATGCGTTAACCAATTGTTAACGTTTGCAAAGAACGCGATTTAAGTACTTTTAAACTTTAATTATGTACTACGATAAGTACTATGTACTACGATAAGTATTTCGTTTTTTGAAGATACGAACAGGAGTTTTATATGGCCGAACAAAATACCATAAAGAGCAAGCAAAAAAACAACGACGAGTATTTTCGAGTAAAAAGGCAGAGATTTTCCCCTAAGGGTTTTGATACAAGAATCATCTCATTTTATTTCATCTCATATATTTATAGGCAATTTTTGATGCGAATTAGATAGAGAATTAACGTTAAATTTTAAGTTAACATTAAGGCGAATTCATACACTTAAAAATTATGGCGAGTGGTATAATTTGAGCGCCAGATTTAAATTCAAAAATGTAGGTTTCAAAATTAAATGATGAGTTATCGTTATACACATATGATTTCAATTCAAAATTTTAATAATATAAAAGTTTATTTAGATTTGATAATAATGATGTTTCTGCTCCAACACATACTAAAAATGATTTACCATCGTACTTAATCGACTAAAATGTTACGACTAACTTGCTAATAGCTAGTTAAATTCAAGAATCAAGATTAAAAATCAAAATACTATTTTTTGTTTGAAAATCATACTTGTCTGGCTACGGCCTTGGTCATATACATAGAGTCAAAATTTTCGCTGTTGTTGTTGTATTTTCCGGCAGCTTAATTTCGGTAGAGTTGGCATATAATACGGTCAATTCATTTTTCAGATGTCTGAATTCAAATATTTCTGGGTAGTATTCAATCAGGAAAATTTTGATTTTGGCGATATTTTAAAATTTTTTTGCCGTTCAACGGATTGCAAAACTTCAATTTTTCAATAGAAGAAATTCTCTCGGAAACAACCTGCTTAGGTTGTCAATTACTTCGAAAATTAATTTCTTGAATTTCATATCGTTTGAAGACAATTCTTCGTTTCGAATTGATCTTTTTCAGCGTTAAATGGAACTTTTTCGATGGTATACTGCCAAAATTGAACAAAACCGTCTTCTCGCATTACTTTAATCACATCATGGAATTTTTGAATTTGAACAGCACCAAAAACTATGTCTAGATTCGAATTCTGCAACACGTTAAAAAGAATATCGGAATGGGAGTACAAAAACATTCAATAAGAAAACGGTTTCGAATTTTTTCAAGAATTTTATATTGTAATATTTTACTAAGGGTTCGCAAATTAAACTTATTTTCTTTATTCAAACTGAAACAACAATTACTTCACAAAATAAACGCTTTTATTTCAAATACTTTTATTTCTAATACTTTTATTATAACCAAGCACAAGTATGCAACTCTTTATTCACACTGACATTTATTTATTCACTTTCAAAATCAAACTGCCGCTTTCGGAGTGGTGGCCCTGTATTTATATCCGAAATAAAGGGTTCTAGAATTTTCCAGGGTCTGCTAGATGGTGCTTTCCAAAAACGTTTCGTCAATTATTCCAGTACGAACGAGGCTGGACACCAACCGTGATGGATTTAATTATTTATTTCATTCGTAGATGGCGTGCAAAGTTGTACTAATGTGTCGTTGTTTACATAACTGGGCATATTCACCACATTGCCCCCCTCTTAGGATTGATCGTCCCGATTTAATCCATTATTCCCACCGGTATAACGATGTAAACGGTCGCAGTGAACTACTTTAAACTTACTCCTTACTCCTCTCTGAATGTGGTAAACCACATCATTGATTCGCTTCACAACGGTATATGAGCCTTCCCAGTTTTGTTGAAGTTTTGGTGACAGTCGCTTTTGTCGGTGAGGATTGTAAAACCACACCAGGTATCCTTCTTGGAATCCCATCGGTGTTTGAACGGGCGTCATACCGTGTTTTTATCCTATCACTAACGGTTTTTATGTTTTTCCTTGTCCGTTGATGAATGTCAATGAGTCTTTCTTTGAGGTTATCCAAATATTCATCTGACCTTTCCGGTTCGATGGTATGGCATCCAAATTTGACTTCACTGGGCAGCCGTATTGTTGTGCCATACAGGATCTCCTATGGTGTATGTTTTGTTGAACTATGAACCGCACTTCGATAGGCCATCAAGAACAATGGAATATGGCGGTCCCAGTCTCGTTGGTAGTCACCTACAACCTTGGACAGATGTTCTTTAAGAGTCCTGTTGAATAGTTCTACCATCCCATCAGATTGTGGATGAAGCGGTTTTGTCCTCGTCTTCTTGATGCCAAGAAAAGAGCAAACCTCCTGAAAGATGTTAGATTCGAAGTTCCTTCCTTGGTCAGAATGCAGTTCCAAAGCTACGCCGAACCTGCTCACCCAATTTGTCCTAGGCACTATCAACTGCATCAGATAAGATTTGCCATCTGCATACTGTGCCCAATATGCTTTGAGAGCTGGACTTCTATCGCAGATGTCACCCCATTCTGATTTTTCTTCATGTTCCTTCCATGCAAGAATGGGTTCTATATCCGATTCTTCTTGTTGGGCAGTCCTCAGTTCTTCATTGCTCCAACCATAAATATGATGGGCTCTTATTCGTTGGATGGCAACCGTTTCCTTTTCTTCTTGACGCGTGCAATGCGTACAGTCCTGTTTACATGGTCGTCAAGACAATGCATCTGCGTTTGAGTGCAGCTTTCCTCTTCGATGTTGAATTTCGTAATCGTATGTCTGCAGTCTCTCGATCCATCTTCTGGATTTTTGAAGTTCAGAAGCCAATTTAGCGCACCATGATCTGTTCGAAGGAGGAACTTCTGCCCATAGATGTACTTATGGAAGTGCTTAGTTGCCAAAATCAAAGCTAGAAGTTCCCTTCTGGTCACGCAGTAAATCCGCTCTGGCCTCGAGAGTACCTTGCTGTGGTAAGCGACGACTTTTTCTTCTCCGTCATGGACTTACGACAATGCAGCTCCAATTCCAACATTACTGGCATCGGCGTCGATGATGAAATGTTTGCCTGGAGTCGGATAGGTCAGCACAGGAGCATTACACAAGCGTAGCATGAGTTCCTGAAAACTTTTCTCGCACTCACTTGACCATTTGAATGGCTTCCCCTTTTCAGTAAGCTGATGTTAGCTTTTAGCGACTCCAGCAAAGTCTTTTACAAAGCGCCGATAATTATGTGGCTAGACCAAGAAATCTACGGAGTTGGTGTTTATCCTGTGGTGTTGGCCAATTCTTCACAGTGTCAACTTTCTCAGGATCAGTCTTTACTCCTTGGGATGAGATGATATGTGCCAGGTATTTAACTTCGGTCTTGAAAAGCGCACATTTATCTGGATTTAATTTTAAGTGTGCTTCTCGAAGCCTCTGAATTACAGCCTTAAGGTTTTCACAATGCTCGTCAAAAGTTTTTCCATAAACGATGACATCATCCAAATATACAAGGCATGATTTCCAAGTAAGGCCTTGAAGAACACACTCCATCAGAGGCTCAAATGTTGTCGAAGCGTTGCACATTCCGAATGGCATCACTTTAAACTGCCACAGACCATTTCCGGTTGAGAAAGCTGTCTTCTCTCGATCTTCTGGATGGATTTCTACCTGCCAGAAGCCACTCTTTAAATCCAACGTCGAGAACCATTGAGCTCCTACCATTGCATCCAATGTATCGCTGATTCTGGGCAGAGGGTAGCTGTCTTTCTATATCACATCGTTCAGCCTACGGTAGTCCACACAAAATCGGGTGCTTCCATCTTTATTTTTGACAATTACCACTGGTGACGCCCAAGGGCGATTGGAATTTTCGATTAGCCCATCTTTCTTCATTGTCGATATCATTTCTTCAACTTCGGCTTGTTTGGCTAGTGGGAGACGTCTTGCTGGTTGCCGAATCGGTCTCGCATCACCTGTGTCGATTCGATGCTGTACCAGTTGTGTTCGACCATACTGCCCACTCGGTGAAGAAAATATATCAGCGTACTCATGAAGAAGGCTTCCAGCAAGACTTAGCTGATGTTTACTTAGATAAGATGGCTTGAGAATTTTGGCTTTCATGGAGCTGAATTTTCCGGGGTCCATAGGTTCTTCTGCGTTCATTTCTGTGATTTTAGTTATTGCGGTCACAGATTCGCATTCTCCAATTATTTCTCCTTTCTTGAGCTTGACATCGTACGGTTTGATGTTCAGAATCTGAACGGGTACCATGCTGTTCTTTGGTTCCACAAGAGTCTTCCCTAAGATGATGTTTTTGGGAAGATTGCTCAGAATCTGGTTCCACCATAAGGTATCGATGGCTACCTAGATCGCCCTCTATTTTCGTCCAAGCAAACAGTTCTTAAGAGGCAGGCAAGCATATGTCTTCTTTGATTACAGTTCTTAGAGTTGATAAGTTTTCGTTGCCATAAACCATAGGAATCTTTCCATTCTGGTACTTCAACACTTGCTTACCGATATCCAGAATTACTCCGTGCTCTTTTATAAGGTCGATTCCAATTATGCACCCATCACATATATCTGCTACCAAAAATAGATGCGAGAACTCTAGTTCTGCCAAACGGATTTTAAGACGAACTTCTCCATATACTCTTGCTGCCTCACCTGTCGCAGGTTTATTGGTGTTATGTAGCCTCGTCATCTTGACCAAGTCTTTTCTTACAATGGAGGATGTGGCACCGGTGTCAATTATAGCTAACTGTTTCTTGCCATTTAATGTTGCATCCACTGTCAGACTTTTATTGTTCCGTTTAGTCTGCGAGATTTGTATGGTGGTTCTGGGGCCATCGATACCAGAAACCAGCTTCTGCCCCTCGAAGGCAACAGAGCGAGCAGGAGCGTTGATGTTGTTGCTCACCTATTCACGGGTATTATTTCTGTTTCCACAGTGTTGACAGGCGACTCTTCTTGGTGGCAATCTGCACTGGCGCTAGAAATGTCCGGATTTGTTGAAATTCAAGCATCGAGCAGGTCCTTCTCGCTGACTTCTACGGAATTCAGCTCTCTGGCAAGAACATTCCTCAACTTCAAGTTCTCTTACCCGATGAACTCCTGAGGATTCCTGTTCTGATGCTTCCATAGTCAGAGCGAACGCTTATGCTTCAGAAAGCGTGCGTTTTCCAGCAGTTCGAATTGCTCGCTGGAGGTTGATGTCGGAAACTGCACGGACAAAAGCCTCCGTTGCTAGCTGGTTGGTAATTTCATCTCCTGCAGTCGGGTATGCCAGGTGTGCCAACCGTTCAATGTCTGCTTGGAGTTGTTGCAGACTTTCACCTCTTTTCTGGGCTTGGTATATGGCTATCGCCGAAGCGTTTGTCTATGGCCTGAACAAGAGCACTAAAGTTGCCGTTCTGGTCTGCTGGTATGGTTTGCAAAAGATCAGCAGCAGAACCTCTAAGGGCAAGCGTCAAGGCAATAAACTTGTCTTCGTCATTCCCATTTGTTGTTCCGGAATTTATTTTCAAATGAATTTAGCTTACTTTCGATTAGGTTTTTCTGGTCGTCTAGAAGGTTCTTTTGCTCGTTCCGTTGTTCTTGTAATCGTATAAGCAGATTCTTTTGGTCATTTCGCTGTTCTTCTAGAAGATTCTTTTGCTTCTTTCGTTGGTCTTCAAACTGGGCGAGCAGCTGAGCCATTATATTGGTAATGTCTAAGCTTGTACTTACTTGCTCGTCTTGCATCTCAATCTCAAATGGAAACGTGTCTGAATTTTCATCGTGTTACCTTAAATCTTCCTGCAGATGGATAATGAGGTAATATTCGTTCCAGCAGTAGGAAGACCTCGTCTGTTTAGTTCTGCTTTAAGTTCAACACAATTTAATGCATTCACAATTTTACCCATTTTTTTTTTTCTATTGTGTTCTTATATTTTTTTTTTTGTGTGTCACTTTTCACAAACACCTTTCTTATTTGTTTACTAATCCACACACTTTATCAATTTTTCACCATCAATAATCATCTGAATTAACAGATTTAATAAGTTTTATTTCACTTTTTCTGACACCAATGTAATATTTTACTAAGGGTTCGCAAATAAAACTTATTTCCTTTATTCAAACGGAAACAACAATTTCTTCACAAAATAAAACGTTTTTATTTCAAATACTTTTATTTCTAATACTTTTATTATAACCAAGCACAAGTATGCAACTCTTTATTAACACATTTATTCATTCACTTTCAAAATCAAAATGCCGCTTTCGGACTGGTGGCCCTATATTTATATCCGAAATATAGGGTTCTAGAATTTTCTAGGGTCTGCTAGATGGTGCTTTCCAAAGAGGTTTCGTCAATTATTCCAGTACGAACGAGGCTGGTCACCAACCGTGATGGAATAAATTATTTATTTCATTCATAGATGGTGCGCAAAGTTTTACTAATGTGTCGTTGTTTACATAACTGGGCATATACAACACAATATATTCGAAAGCTGCCATTTTGTCATTCAGTTCCCAAGTGTTTTTCTCATCTTCATATATATTCCGAAAATATTCCAAGTTATCCTGATGTATATAAGTATGCACGACATTGACAAGTCGAGAGCTAAAACACCATCTGGGCCCTATTTCATAAACATTGACAGGTGACAATTTGTAAATGACAACTTGTCAATTGTATAGTCCCATAACAAAATTGAAAATTTTGTAGAATTGTCGGGGAATTTGTGACAATTCTCAAGATTTCGGGTCAAACAAAAATTGTCATGAGTCATGACAATAAATTGTCAGAGATTTTTTGAAAATTGTCACAAATTCCCCGACAAATTTGTTGTGACAATTTTTTTATGGAACAGATAAAAAAGTACAAAATACAATTTTGTTAGTATGTTATTGACAATTGTGACAGGCAATTGAGTTTCGGTAGTTAAGTCACAATTTTGGTAAAAAAAAATCTAATATTATGTTTTCAAGTGAAAGTGATAAGTGATAATGAATTTGATGTGCAATTTCGCGAAGTACGCCGTCCTCGAATTTTAAAGGAAATTATTAACAATGATTTTACTGCATTAAGTGATTTTCAATTTAATGAAAAATTTCGTATTTGCAAAAGTACAGCGGAATATATTTTGTTAAAAATCGGTCGACACCTCCAGCATACCACAAAAAAGAAATCATGCCCTTAATGCTAAGTCTCAAGTTATATGTGCGTTACACTGGCTTGGAAGTAGAGATGGTGATGGCAGGGTGTTTTTTTACAAAATTCAATTCAGCGTTGCGTCAAAAGATTTAGCAATCTGACGGTAACCTTATGAGGTAAGAAATCCGCTGGCCTTCGGAAAATATAACATCTATACCTCAACGTTTGAATATCCAAATTTGAAATATCTTAACTTTGGTTATGATTGATTTTTTGGAACACATGTATTCACTTTTGTCATATTTATAAAAATGTATCTGAAAAAATTTACAACAATTATTTCCCTACTTTTTGCCATTTAAACAAAAACATTTTTTTTATGTAATTTTAATTTTAAGAAATGTTGTAAAATTTTTTTGAATTCATTTTTTTTTTAAACATGACAAAAGTTACAACATGTGTGCAAAAATTGAATTTTCTTTATCAATAATTACTAAAGTTATGAATTTTTAAAGTTTGATGTACAAAAATACATGGGATTTCAGACATCTTGGGGCCGGCTTAACGTTAGTAAAATGATCTAAAATTTTACAGGTTTTTTTTTAAATTTATTTAGAACAAATAAGGGGGGGCGTAGAAAAAAAAATAATTCGGGTGGTACAACGGCTCACGAAGAACCAGAGCCTAGTGACTAACAACTCGCAACCATTCCTGTGTGTGCCTTTCGACAGGAATGGAAGGGACCTACAATTTTTATGCCGAATCCGAACGGGTTTACGAGAAGCACTTATTCGTGACAAGTGATACTCTTGGAGGATTTGTCAATTCCTCGCAAGAGGCAGTAGCCCTGAAAAAAAGTTTTTTAGTTTTTTAGGTGGACGAGGCTGGGAAGCGATCCCAGACCTCCAACGTGACAGTCGAATGCACTAACCATTACGCTACGGGCTACTACAGGGGGGAGGCTGCCATTTAAATTAAGACAATGACCTTTATAAGGACCGCCCTAATGTTCATACATAAATAATATTGTAGATCAATTCATTCTCTTGTGTACGTTACAAAAAATTTGTCAAAATATTAAATGACAAAATTGTCACGACAAATTTGTCATAGTATGACAGTAAGAAAATTGTAACGACAAAATTGTCGTTGTATTTAACTGATATTTATTGAACCTGTCAATACGTTATGCAATGAAAACTTGTCAAGATAAAAGCGACAAAATTGTAGAATTGTCACTTGTCAATGTTTATGAAATAGGGCCCTGGTTGTTGCAAAGTTGCAATTCCATTTAGGGTACTAAGGAATATTCTACATTCCCTTATGTTGTTTAAACCTTGTGAAAGTACTAAATTAAGTACGTGAGCGTAGCAGTGGACACATGTAGCTCTTGGACAAATTTCTTTGACCTTAACGTGAAGTCCATTTAAATGCCCACTCATTACGGATGCTCCGTCGTGTGTCTGGGCTACTAGCTTATTTTTGATGTCGTACTTTTCAAGAAGGATTTTTACCAATCTAAACAAATCATCCGCAGTTCGTCCAGCACTGACATCAATAAAGCCGACAATAACTACATTAAATTTTACGATTTAGGAAATACCGGAAAACCACAGACAATTGTGACTTCATTTGGAAGTCAGATGTCTCATCGAGCATTATGCTAACAAATGTTGCTTGTTGTCATTGCTTGGTTATATTTGAGCTGAGTACCTCTCCAACTGCTTTGATAAAATCATTCTGAATCGCCATTGATGTTCCTTTAAAAACTGTAGCAGTTTCAAAGTGTTGAGCTATGAAAGGGTCGTAACGTTTCGACAGGTTGAGAATTTCAACATAGTTTCCTCGATTCAAAGAAGAGCTGCTCTCGTCATGACCTCTAAATGGTAACTCTTGATTTGCAAGAAAACATGCAATGTCAATTAAACGCTTCAGGACATCACGATTTTTCTTAACTTGAAGATTATGTTGTCGGTTTAAGTTTGTAACCTGAGAGCCAGGAGCTTCATCAATCCTGTTCTCACCAAAACTCGCCAGCTTAAGCACACATTCCAAATGGGAGTTCGTCTGTTTGTGCTTTTTTTGAAGTGATTGCAAGGTGTTGGGATTTCTTAAACCTGTTGTGCTCCACACAGAAATAATCCGGGAGAAAAGTAGACAAGGCCAACAGAACAGTGCAATTTTATTTTCACACCCTGCTTACCACGGATAAAATGAATATTGAGTAGCATTAACACTTCGTTATAATCTCTTTTAGAGTCTTTATGCGTTGTTTTTAAACTCTCCAATTTAGGACAAGGACGCCCATTTTTAACTATTAATAGATTTTCCGCAAATGTTCTTATAATAGATCTTCCACTAAAGATTTGGTTTCGTTGTTAGCTTTAACTGTAGCAAAATCCATTTTTCTTTCTACGAAATGGTGCTTTTCTGTTTTCCCGCTTTTAATCACTTATTTTTAAAAAGGTTTAGGCTTCACTTTCTAATAGTCCAGTCAACGAAGACCCAATATTATAAAATAAATGCAAAAAATATTGTTCTGGTAGGGGTTACTCCTAGGTATAACATACCAAAACTCCCCAGCCAAGGGCCGCGAGCTAAACCCAGGAGTGGGGTTAATTGTTCCCCTTATTAGATTTTTGTGAATTAACAAAACGAATCATATTAGCTGAAAAGATGAAATTACAAAATTAGAGTAAATTAAATTTCCTATAAAAAGGTTATGTACATAAAATTTGCTATCCTTGCTCGACAAAACTAACCTTTACACTTTCCACCTCTACCACTTTTATATCTAAGACAGTAACATGTTTTTTCAGATTTGTTGACTTTTCTACCTCCCGCATCTCCCTTATTAATGCTCTAGCTAAAATATGAACATAACATCTTTATAGGCAATTTAATTTGCTCTTAACCTGCTTTTAACTTTTCCGCTAAAATGATTCGTTTAGCAAATATTTACAACAAGTTAAAAAGTGAGACATTTCACGCCCTCTTGGGTTCAGTTTGCGGCCCCTGGGCTGGGGACTTTGGGTATGTTATACCACGTTAAAAAGAATATCGGAATGCGAGTACATTTTAGAAAAAACCATTCAATAAGAAAACCATTTCG
This sequence comes from Melangyna quadrimaculata, assembly GCA_949320155.1. Taxonomy (NCBI): domain Eukaryota; kingdom Metazoa; phylum Arthropoda; class Insecta; order Diptera; family Syrphidae; genus Melangyna; species Melangyna quadrimaculata. The sequence continues at coordinate 320,248,140 of OX439483.1, read as the reverse complement.
AATTTTTCGAAGAATTTTATATATTCGAAAGCTGCCATTTTGTCATTCAGTTCCCAAGTGTTTTTCTTATCTTCATATATATTCTGAAAATATTCCAAGATATCCTCAAGGATCAATCCTTGGTCCTCTTTTGTTTTCCCTTTTCATAAACGACATTTCGCAATGTATTTCACATTGTAGTTTTCACATTTATGCTGACGACGTGCAGCTGTACCTCAACTTTCCAGTGACCACTATAGAAGACGCTTCGGAAAAAATCAATTCAGATTTATGTTCTGTACATAGCTGGGCTATTGAAAATGAACTTTTATTTAATCCATCTAAGTCCAAGATTATTCCTATTTCTAGAAGACAAATGCAGTGCAGTCCACATATTTTACCTAACAACTCTCCAATTGAAATCGTGACCAAAATAAAAAACTTAGGAATCATCTTTTAAAGTTCCTTCACATGGAATGACCACATAAACAGCGTGGTTTCAAAAATATATGCAAGTCTTCGTGGCTTATCATTGACTAGAAGCTGTCTTCCAATAAAAACTAAATTACGGCTCGTCAAAGCACTTTTACTGCCAATAGTTACCTATGGCTGTGAAATTTTTGCTGATTCCGACTCCGAATCTTTTAGAAGTGTTGCAGTTAATGCGATTGCAAGATCTGTTTTTAATCTTAGAAGATACGATCACGTCTCTGCTTTCACAAAACAAATTCTTGGGTGTGATCTCCAAAGTTTTCTGAACTACAGGGTGCTTGTCTTTCTATATAAGCTCATCCATCATCAGCAACCAACCTACTTATTTAATAAGATAGTGCTCCAGCGGTCTAGTCGGAGTCTTGTCTTAATACCCCCCATACACACATGTTCAATCTCTCGCAGGCAGTTTTTTGTTCATGCCGTTAGACTTTGGAATAATTTACCCCTTGATATTAAACGGAAAATTGATCACAGAAAGAGTTTCTTATCGTCTTTGTTTTCTTTCCTAGCTCGTCAAAGTAATTGAAGTTTCTTCATGATATAAATTTATATAATTGTTATCTAATTGCTGTTAAATTATAATTTTCATTATTATTATTTTTCTTAACTCCTGTATATGAAGCTTAAGAGAAGTAAATTCTTATTTATACAGAGAAACATTTGTTATTAAATAAAATAAATAAAATAAATAAACCATTGACAAGTCGAGAGCTAAAGCACCATCGGTTGTGGCTAAAGAAGGAATTTTCCTTTTTAAGTATTCTTTAAGTGCAAATTTTCTTTTTGAGGAATGGGATGCAAAAGTTGCAATTCCATTAAGTACGTGAGCGTAGCAGTGAACAAATAAAGCTCTTGGACAAATTTCTTTGACCTTAACGTGAAGTCCATTTAAATGCCCACTCATTACGGATGCTCCGTCGTATGTCTGGGCTACTAGCTTATTTTAGATGTCGTACTTTTCAAGAAGGATTTTTACCAATCTAAACAAATCATCCGCAGTTCGTCCAGCGCTGACATCAATAAAGCCGACAAAAACTTCATTAATTTTATGATTTAGGAAATACCGGAAAACCACAGACAATTGTGACTTCATTTGGATGTCAGATTTCTCATCGAGCATTCTGGCAACAAATGTTGCTTGCTGTCATTGCTTGGTTATATTTGAGCTGAGTACGTCTCCAACTGCTTTGATAAAACCATTCTGAATCGCCATTGATGTTCCTTTAAAAACTGTAGCAGTTTCAAAGTGTTGAGCTATGAAAGGGTCGTAACGTTTCGACAGGTTGAGAATTTCAACATAGTTTCCTCGATTCAAAGAAGAGCTGCTCTCGTCATGACCTCTAAATGGTAACTCTTGATTTGCAAGAAAACATGCAATGTCAATTAAACGCTTCAGGACATCACGATTTTTCTTAACTTGAAGATTATGTTGTCGGTTTAAGTTTGTAACCTGAGAGCCAGGAGCTTCATCAATCCTGTTCTCACCAAAACTCGCCAGCTTAAGCACACCTTCCAAATGGGAGTTCGTCTGTTTGTGCTTTTTTTGAAGTGATTGCAAGGTGTTGGGATTTCTTAAACCTGTTGTGCTCCACACAGAAATAATCCGGGAGAAAAGTAGACAAGGCCAACAGAACAGTGCAATTTTATTTTCACACCCTGCTTACCACGGATAAAATGAATATTGAGTAGCATTAACACTTCGTTATAATCTCTTTTAGAGTCTTTATGCGTTGTTTTTAAACTCTCCAATTTAGGACAAGGACGCCCATTTTTAACTATTAACAGATTTTTCGCAAATGTTCTTATAATAGATCTTCCACTAAAGATTTGGTTTCGTTGTTAGCTTTAACTGTAGCAAAATCCATTTTTCTTTCTACGAAATGGTGCTTTTCTGTTTTCCCGCTTTTAAACACTTATTTTTAAAAAGGTTTAGGCTTCACTTTCTAATAGTCCAGTCAACGAAGACCCAATATTATAAAATAAATGCAAAAAATATTGTTCTGGTAGGGGTTACTCCTAGGTATAACATACCAAAACTCCCCAGCCAAGGGCCGCGAGCTAAACCCAGGAGTGGGGTTAATTGTTCCCCTTATTAGATTTTTGTGAATTAACAAAACGAATCATATTAGCTGAAAAGATTAAATTACAAAATTAGAGTAAATTAAATTTCCTATAAAAAGGTTATGTACATAAAATTTGCTATCCTTGCTCGACAAAACTAACCTTTACACTTTCCACCTCTACCACTTTTATATCTAAGACAATAACATGTTTTTTCAGATTTGTTGACTTTTCTACCTCCCGCATCTCCCTTATTAATGCTCTAGCTAAAATATGAACATAACCTCTTTATAGGCAATTTAATTTGCTCTTAACCTGCTTTTAACTTTTCCGCTAAAATGATTCGTTTAGCAAATATTTACAACAAGTTAAAAAGTGAGACATTTCACGCCCTCTTGGGTTCAGTTTGCGGCCCCTGGGCTGGGGACTTTGGGTATGTTATACCACGTTAAAAAGAATATCGGAATGCGAGTACATTTTAGAAAAAACCATTCAATAAGAAAACGCTTTCGAATTTTTCGAAGAATTTTATATATTCGAAAGCTGCCATTTTGTCATTCAGTTCCCAAGTGTTTTTCTTATCTTCATATATATTCTGAAAATATTCCAAGATATCCTGATGTATATAAGTATGCACGACATGAGGGTGTTCCTCAAGGATCAATCCTTGGTCCTCTTTTGTTTTCCCTTTTCATAAACGACATTTCGCAATGTATTTCACATTGTAGTTTTCACATTTATGCTGACGACGTGCAGCTGTACCTCAACTTTCCAGTGACCACTATAGAAGACGCTTCGGAAAAAATAAATTCAGATTTATGTTCTGTACATAGCTGGGCTATTGAAAATGAACTTTTATTTAATCCATCTAAGTCCAAGATTATTCCTATTTCTAGAAGACAAATGCAGTACAGTCCACATATTTTACTTAACAACTCTCCAATTGAAATCGTGACCAAAATAAAAAACTTTGGAATCATCTTTTAAAGTTCCTTCACATGGAATGACCACATAAACAGCGTGGTTTCAAAAATATATGCAAGTCTTCGTGGCTTATCATTGACTAGAAGCTGTCTTCCAATAAAAACTAAATTACGGCTCGTCAAAGCACTTTTACTGCCAATAGTTACCTATGGCTGTGAAATTTTTGCTGATTCCGACTCCGAATCTTTTAGAAGTGTTGCAGTTAATGCGATTGCAAGATCTGTTTTTAATCTTAGAAGATACGATCACGTCTCTGCTTTCACAAAACAAATTCTTGGGTGTGATCTCCAAAGTTTTCTGAACTACAGGGTGCTTGTCTTTCTATATAAGCTCATCCATCATCAGCAACCAACCTACTTATTTAATAAGATAGTGCTCCAGCGGTCTAGTCGGAGTCTTGTCTTAATACCCCCCATACACACATGTTCAATCTCTCGCAGGCAGTTTTTTGTTCATGCCGTTAGACTTTGGAATAATTTACCCCTTGATATTAAACGGAAAATTGATCACAGAAAGAGTTTCTTATCGTCTTTGTTTTCTTTCCTAGCTCGTCAAAGTAATTGAAGTTTCTTCATGATATAAATTTATATAATTGTTATCTAATTGCTGTTAAATTATAATTTTCATTATTATTATTTTTCTTAACTCCTGTATATGAAGCTTAAGAGAAGTAAATTCTTATTTATACAGAGAAACATTTGTTATTAAATAAAATAAATAAAATAAATAAACCATTGACAAGTCGAGAGCTAAAGCACCATCGGTTGTGGCTAAAGAAGGAATTTTCCTTTTTAAGTATTCTTTAAGTGCAAATTTTCTTTTTGAGGAATGGGATGCAAAAGTTGCAATTCCATTAAGTACGTGAGCGTAGCAGTGAACAAATAAAGCTCTTGGACAAATTTCTTTGACCTTAACGTGAAGTCCATTTAAATGCCCACTCATTACGGATGCTCCAACGTATGTCTGGGATACTAGCTTATTTTTGATTTCGTACTTTTCAAGAAGGTTTTTTACCAATCTAAACAAATCATCCGCAGTTCGTCCAGCGCTGACATCAATAAAGCCGACAATAACTACATTAATTTTACGATTTAGGAAATACCGGAAAACCACAGACAAATGTGACTTCATTTGGATGTCAGATGTCTCATCGAGCATTATGGCAACAAATGTTGCTTGTTGTCATTGCTTGGTTATATTTGAGCTGAGTACCTCTCCAACTGCTGTGATAAAATCATTCTGAATCGCCATTGATGTTCCTTTAAAAACTGTAGCAGTTTCAAAATGTTGAGCTATGATAGGGTCGTAACGTTTCGACAGGTTGAGAATTTCAGCATAGTTTCCTCGATTCAGAGAAGAGCTGCTTTTGTCATGACCTCTTAATGGTAACTCTTGATTTGCAAGAAAACATGCAATGTCAATTAAACGCTTCAGGATATCACGATTTTTCTTAACTTGAAGATTATGTTGTCGGTTTAAGTTTCTAACCTGAGAGCCAGGAGCTTCATCAATCCTGTTCTCACCAAAACTCGCCAGCTTAAGCTCACATTCCAAAAGGGAGTTCGTCTGTTTGTGCTTTATTTTTGAAGTGATTGCAAGGTGTTGGGATTTCTTAAAGCTGTTGTGCTCCACACAGAATTAATCCGGGAGAAAAGTAGACAAGGCCAACAGAACAGTGCAATTTTATTTTCACACCCTGCTAACCACGGATAAAATGAATATTGAGTAGCATTAACACTTCGTATATACTCTCTTTTAGAGTCTTTATGCGTTGTTTTTAAACTCCCCAATTTAGGTAAAGGACGCCCATTTTTAATTATTAATAGTTTTTCCGCAAATGTTCTTATAATAGATCTTCTACTAAAGATTTGGTTTCGTTGTAAGCTTTTGCTGTAGCAAAATCCATTTTTCTTCCTACGAAATGGTGCTTTTCTGTTTTCCCCCTTTAATCACTTTTTTTAAAAAAAGTTTAGGCTTCACTTTCTAATAGTCCAGTCAGCAAAGACCCAAAATTATAAAATAAATGCAAAAAATATTGTTCTGGTAGGGGTTACTCCCAGGTATAACATACCAAAAGTCCCCAGCCAAGGGCCGCGAGCTAGACCCAGGAGTGGGGTTAAATGTACCTCTTTTTAGATTTTTGTGAATATTAACAAAACGAATCATATTAGCTGAAAAGATTAAATTACAAAGTGAGATTAAATTAAATTACCTATAAAAAAGGTTATGTACATATTTTTGCTAGTCTTGCTCGACAAATCTAACCTTTACACTTTCCACCTTTACCCTTTTTATATCTAAGACAATAACATGTTTTTTCAGATTTGTTGACTTTTCTACCTCCGGCATCTCCCTTAATAACGCTCTAGCTAAAATATGGACATAACCTCTTTATAGGCAATTTAATTTGCTCTTAACTTGCTTTTAACTTTTCCGCTTATATGATTCGTTTAGCAAATATTCACAACAAGGTAAAAAGTGAGACATTTCACGCTCTCTTGGGTTCAGTTCGCGGCCCCTGGGCTGGGGACTTTGGGTATGTTATACCTGGGGGTAACCCCTAGCATATACAGAAATAATGAAGAGAGCACTATTTCTTGCAAGCAAAATTATTTCGTTGACTGGACTATGAGAGGCATACATTTCCGTACATATTTTTATCTATGCTGAATAATCTATGAAACCCAGCAAAGATCAAATGATATTTTCTTATTTTAGAATGGAAATGTACCTACCTATTTAAAAATGCATGACATGACATAATTCATGAAAACCATAATTCAATCATCACGCATGTAGGTATAAAAAACCAGTCGATAAGAAAAAAACATATATGGTTTGAAAGGGCATTGACTGTAGAGTAGATATCAAATATGAAATTATTTTCTTTAAAAGTTATCCCCAGGGCTGGTTATGACAATTTATTTATTTTTAATAGCAAGGTTTTTTTTTTCATGTAGGTATACAACATAGGTGGGGGCAGTAAAAAATTTAGTTTTAAAATGTTCCTACCGAGTACCGCGAGCCAGTGTTTTTAAATATATAATAGGAATATCCCATGGCGGCAATTTTTTCAAAGTTTTTGTACCAAGTTAAAAGCTGTTATACAATTTTACTGTTCTGAAACAAGCTAATTCCTATAATTTCTTTTAAAATTTGTTTATAAGCTGCTCTTTCATGCAAACGGTTCAAGATAATTCTTTATTATGAACCTGTTCATGTAGCACCCTTGCATCCGCAGTAATGGAATCGCTTAATTACGGTTTTTTTTTTGTTCATATTTTATCATTAATTTCTTATTTTATTCAATCAAATTCACATTTATATCATTTTATTGCCTCGGTACTTGGTTACTACTTTTTTAAAGCTGGAGACAAAATTCAAGGGGCGGAAAAAATTGGGTCTGCCCCGGGCGGCAAAAACCCACACTACGCCACTGGTTCTAACTCCAAAAGAAAATGCGCAAATTTGCACTAAAAAGTCTTCACTATCTTGAATGTAGAAATGTAAAAATTTATGGAAACTAAATTATATATTTATTTCGTTTTTATTAGGTAGTCCAGAGCTACTCTTTTTTTTTATTGTTTCTGTTGCATTCCTATCGAATAATAAAAATCTGGAGTAGGAGTAATTTCAAACCGTCAACTCAAAACCAAGATAACGGTCATCTGTTCCATTGCAAAAACTGCAGTGAAAAAAAAAATTCATCTGTTCAAATACATAACTCCATTTTAAAAACTAAAAAAATATGTATGAGAACAACAATTCATATAAATTATTAATAATCCCAACTACGCTACGCCTGTCTTGATTTTGGCTAACAAGCATTATTGTTGTTGTTTATCTTTGCGAAAGTATTTTGTTTACATTTTTCATCTAAAAAGTAAAGCATTTTATTTATCGGTTTCAATCAGTGGCGATTCCTGGTCTTCAATTCTGGGTTGGCTAAGAAGTATCCTTTGATCAAAGCTTAACGTATTAAAACAAACAATTTAATTTTTTTCCGTTATTATTTTAATTAAAAACTTATTTATTTATATAAAAAATCAAGTCGTCGCTCTATTTTCAAAAATTTTCGAGAACTTTCTCAACAAAGCTTTTACTTTTTCTTATCTCCGACAACATTTCTTTTTCTATTGAAATAAGAGCTAAGTTGCTCAATCTTTCCTGGCCTTGCGTGCTTCTAAGATACGTCTTTATTCCTTTCAACGCAGAAAAAATACGTTCGACTGAAGCGGTTGTAGCTGGAATGGTGCAGACAAGTTTTGAAAGTGAATAGACTTGTTCAAAACTTTCATAAATGTTGTTAGGCTCCAACCAGAAAAGAACGTCAGTAGCCAGGGGGGATCACACACTACTTTCCTGTTGAAAAAATATAGACCCATCTTATATTAGTGTTTGTCATCAAATTCGATGATAAATTGTTCTCCACATCAAAATCTATAAAAAGGTAGATACTTCTTGGCAGCTCGAGAGCAACTCAGTTCGCAAAACTAATTTGTTGGTTGGCAATTTGCAAAAAATTTCTTTTACTTTTCAGTTTTAATGACCAAATTTAGCTGGAAGTCACAAATATGTTTTCGAGTACGTTTTGTTCCTTCCGTGGTTTTAGAGATATCTGAACAAAAATGGAAAAAAAGTTTTTTTGCTAATTTGAGGTTCATATCAATCTATTTTTTTCAAAAAAAAGTGAAATAATTTCCCTCTACAAATCTCAATTTAATATTGCAAATATGATACGATCTTTTCTTTTCGAGAAAAAACTAGTTTGTTAGTTGTTTTAGCTTCTCAATTTCCTTTTCATTTATTATTCTGTTTTGGAACAGTCATATAACAGTTAGGTTCTTCCCGGCGTTAAAAAAAGACCTGTGTTTTTAATGACTCTAGTAGCGTCACACGAAGAGTTTCTTATGCCATTACGTGTTTCTTGGTTAACCTGAAATATAAAAAAACGGTTATTTTCATGTTTTAGCCTAGTACGCTGCTGATGTGAAACGAAAAATCCTATACAAAAATGACATGACGAAATCATAAACGAAAATTTTCGATTTACATTTTGTTTTGTGGTACGCAGTTCGACCAGTGGAATTGATGATTATACCAGATTGTTTTGACAAGTCTCCACTCTCTTTTCGCACAGAATTAATTGCTCTGACCATTAATTGTGTGCGGACAATGGCATAGGGATTATTGGTACTTTCATTAGAGCTTGGCTTTTGTTTGATTTTTTTTTTTTGTTAAAATTTATTTTATTTATTTGTAATTTGTGAAACTCTCCATAAAAATGTGTGTGTAGACCACAGGAAAATTTCGTTTCGCATCAGCAGCCTTAGACTGGAATATCTGAAATCAGTGCATCAAAAGCTTTCGGAAATATAAACACAAGTAAAAATGTTTGATTTTGTAGGCATATGCAATTAATGAGTCATCAATATTGCTTAAAAACGATGCCGAACAATTTTAAACAGCCTATTATTAAGGGTTTAGTATGATACTTCATAACATTTTTCTAATTTTTAAACAGTTAGCTTACATTTTGTAAATTAAATACTTTTAAACTAGTACCATACTAAACCAATTTCATTCATAACAGCTCGTACAAAAAAATCACAAACACTCCTGATTTTGACATTTATAAACGTCAAAGTATCATGGATTTAGCACGATACTAAAAAGATTAAATAGCCTCTTGATGACTTTAACTTTAGTAAAATGTGAGGAGATGGTACGATGATAAACTCGTTTAAAATTAGTAAAATACAATTTTTAACCTAGTATCATACTAAAAATGATTTACCATCGTACTTAATCGGCTAAAATGTTACGACTAACTTGCTAAAAGCTAGTTAAATTCAAGAATCATATCTATATCAAATCATATCCCGCCCCCCCCCCTGAATATTTGTCTGGCTACGGCCTTGGTCATATAGAGTCAAAGTTTTCGCCGTTGTTGATGTATTTTCCGGCAGCTTAATTTCGGTAGAGTTGGCATATAATACGGTCAATTCATTTTTCAGATGTCTGAATTCAAATATTTCTGGGTAGTATTCAATCAGAAAACTTTTGATTTTGGCGATATTCTAAAATTTTTTTGCCGTTCAACAGATTGAAAAACTTCAATTTTTCAATAGAAGAAAATCTCTCGGAAACCTGCATGCTTAGGTTGTCAATTACTTCGAAAAATAATTTCTCGTATTTCATATCGTTTGTAGACAATTCTTCGTTTCGAATTGAGCTTTTTCAGCGTTTAATGGAACTGTTTCGATGGTATACTGCCAAAATTGAACAAAATCGTCTTCTCGCATTACTTTAATCACATCATGGAATTTTTGAATTTGAACATTTGACCAAAAACTATGTCTAGATTCGAATTCTGCAACACGTTAAAAAGAATATCGGAATTTTATTATCGGAACATTTTAGAAAAAAACATTCAAAAAGAAAACGGTTTCGATTTTTTTCAAGAATCTTATTTATTCGAAAGCTGCCATTTTGTCATTCAGTTCCCAAGTGTTTTTCTCATCTTCATATATATTCCGAAAATATTCCAAGATATCCTGATGTATATAAGTATGCACGACATTGACAAGTCGAGAGCTAAAACACCATCTGGGCCCTATTTCATAAACATTGGCAGGTGACAATTTGTAAATGACAACTTGTCAATTGTATAGTCCCATAACAAAATTGAAAATTTTGTAGAATTGTCGGGGAATTTGTGACAATTCTCAAGATTTCGGGTCAAACAAAAATTGTCATGAGTCATGACAATAAATTGTCAGAGATTTTTTGAAAATTGTCACAAATTCCCCGACAAATTTGTTGTGACAATTTTTTTATGGAACAGATAAAAAAGTACAAATTACAATTTTGTTAGTATGTTATTGACAATTGTGACAGGCAATTGAGTTTCGGTAGTTAAGTCACAATTTTGGTAAAAAAAATCTAATATTATGTTTTCAAGTGAAAGTGATAAGTGATAATGAATTTGATGTGCAATTTCGCGAAGTACGCCGTCCTCGAATTTTAAAGGAAATTATTAACAATGATTTTACTGCATTAAGTGATTTTCAATTTAATGAAAAATTTCGTATTTGCAAAAGTACAGCGGAATATATTTTGTTAAAAATCGGTCGACACCTTCAGCATACCACAAAAAAGAAATCATGCCCTTAATGCTAAGTCTCCAGTTATATGTGCGTTACACTGGCTTGGAAGTAGAGATGGTGATGGCAGGGTGTTTTTTACAAAATTCAATTCAGCGTTGCGTCAAAAGATTTAGCAGTCTGACGGTAACCTTATGAGGTAAGAAATCCGCTGGCCTTCGGAAAATATAACATCTATACCTCAACGTTTGAACATCCAAATTTGAAATATCTTAACTTTGGTTATGATTGATAAAAAAAAATTTTTTTTTTGGAACACATGTATTCACTATTGTCATATTTATAAAAATGTATCTGAAAAAATTTACAACAATTATTTCCCTACTTTTTGTCATTTAAACAAAAACATTTTTTTTATGTAATTTTAATTTTAAGAAATGTTGTAAAATTTTTTGGAATTCATTTTTTTTAAACATGACAAAAGTTACAACATGTGTGCAAAAATTGAATTTTCTTTATCAATAATTACTAAAGTTATGAATTTTTAAAGTTTGATGTACAAAAATACATGGGATTTCAGACATCTTGGGGCCGGGTTAACGTTAGTAAAATGATCTAAGATTTTACAGGATTTTTTTTAAATTTATTTAGAACAAATAAGGGGGGGCGGAGAAAAAAAAATAATTCGGGTGGTACAACGGCTCACGAAGAACCAGAGCCTAGTGACTAACAACTCGCAACCATTCCTGTGTGCGCCTTTCGACAGGAATGGAAGGGACCTACAATTTTTATGCCGAATCCGAACGGGTTTACGAGAAGCGCTTATTCGTGACAAGTGATACTCTTGGAGGATTTGTCAATTCCTCACAAGAGGCAGTAGCCCTGAAAAAAAGTTTTTTAGTTTTTTAGGTGGACGAGGCTGGGAAGCGATCCCAGACCTCCAACGTGACAGTCGAACGCACTAACCATTACGCTACGGGCTACTACAGGGGGGGGAGGCTGCCATTTAAAATAAGACAATGACCTTTATAAGGACCGCCCTAATGTTCATACATAAATAATATTTTAGATCAATTCATTCTCTTGTGTACGTTACAAAAAATTTGTCAAAATATGAAATAAAAAAAATTGTCACGACAAATTTGTCATAGTATGACAGTGAGAAAATTGTTACGACAAAATTGTCGTTGTATTTAAGTGATATTTATGTCACCTGTCAATACGTTATGCAATGAAAACCTGTCAAGATAAAATCGACAAAATATTAGAATTGTCACTTGTCAATGTTTATGAAATATGGCCCTGGTTGTGGCTAAAGAAGGAATTTTCCTTTTTAAAAATTCTTTGAGTGCAAATGTTCTTTTTGAGGAATAGGATGCAAACGTTTCAATTCAATTTAGGGTACTAAGGAATATTCTACATTCCCTTATGTTGTGTGAACCTTGTGAAAGTACTTAATTAAGTACGTGAGCGTAGCAGTGAACACATGAAGCTCTTGGACAAATTTCTTTGACCTTAACGTGAAGTCCATTTAAATGCCCACTCATTACGGATGCTCCGTCGTATGTCTGGCTACTAGCTTATTTTTGATGTCGTACTTTTCAAGAAGGATTTTTACCAATCTAAACAAATCATCCGCAGTTCGTCCAGCGCTGACATCAATAAAGCCGACAAAAACTTCATTAATTTTACGATTTAGGAAATACCGGAAAACCACAGACAATTGTGACTTCATTTGGATGTCAGATATCTCATCGAGTATTATGGCAACAAATGTTGCTTGCTGTCATTGCTTGGTTATATTTGAGCTGAGTACCTCTCAAACTGCTTTGATAAAATCATTCTGAATCGCCAATGATGTTCCTTTAAAAACTGTAGCAGTTTCAAAATGTTGGGCTATGATAGGGTCGTAACGTTTCGACAGGTTGAGAATTTCAACATAGTTTCCTGAATTCAAAGAAGAGCTGCTCTCGTCATGACCTCTAAATGGTAACTTATGATTTGCAAGAAAACATGCAATGTCAATTAAACGCTTCAGGATATCACGATTTTTCTTAACTTGAAGATTATGTTGTCGCTTTAAGTTGCTAACCTGAGAGCCAGGAGCTTCATCAATCCTGTTCTCACCAAAACCCGCCAGCTTAAGCACACATTCCAAATGGGAGTTCGTCTGTTTGTGCTTTTTTTGAAGTGATTGCAAGGTGTTGGTCAGGTCTTAAACCTGTTGTGCTCCACACAGAATTAATCCGGGAGAAAAGTAGACAAGGTCAACAGAACAGTGCAATTTTATTTTCAAACCCTGCTAACCACGGATAAAATAAATATTAAGTAGCATTAACACTTCGTATATACTCTCTTTTAGAGTTTTTATGCGTTATTTTTAAACTCCCCAATTTAGGTTCAGGACGCCCATCTTGAATTATTAATAGTTTTTCCGCAAATGTTCTTATGATAGATCTTCTACTAAAGATTTGGTTTCGTTGTTAGGTTTAGCTGTAGCAAAATCCATTTTTCTTCCTACGAAATGGTGCTTTTCTGTTTTCCCGCTTTAAATCACTTATTTTTAAAAAGGTTTGGGCTTCACTTTCTAATAGTCCAGTCAACAAAGACCCAAAACTATAAAATAAATGCAAAAAATATTGTTCTGGTAGGGGTTACTCCCAGGTATAACATACCAAAAGTCCCCAGCCAAGGGCCGCGTGCTAGACCCAGGAGGCGGTTTAAATGTACCTCTTTTTAGATTTTTGTGAATATAAACAAAACGAATCATATTTGCTGAAAAGATTAAATTACAAAGTTAGAGTAAATTAAATTTCCTATAAAAAAGGTTATGTACATATTTTTGCTAGTCTTGCTCGACAAAACTAACCTTTACACTTTCCACCTTTACCATTTTTATATCTATGACAATAACATGTTTTTGTACAGATTTGTTGACTTTTCTACCTCCCGCATCTCCCTTATTAATGCTCTAGCTAAAATATAAACAGAAACTCTTTATAGGCAATTTAATTTGCTCTTAACTTGCTTTTTTGTAGTAGCCCGTAGCGTAATGGTTAGTGCGTTCGACTGTCACGCTGGGGGTCTGGGTTCTCTTCCCAGCCTCGTCCACCTAAAAATGAAAGTTTTTTTTTCAAGGCTACTGCCTCTTACGAGAAATTGACAATTCCTCCAAGAGTATCACTTGTCACGATTATGTGCTTCTCGTCTTGCCGTTCGGATTCGGCATAAAATTGTAGGTCCCTTCCATTCCTGTCGACAGGCGCACACAGGAATGGTTGCGAGTTGTTAGTCACTAGGCCCTGGTTCTTCACGAGCCGTTGTGCCACCCAATTTATAATTTATTTTAAACTTGCTTTTAACTTTTCCGCTAATATGATTCGTTTAGCAAATATTCACAACAAGTTAAAAAGTGAGACATTTCACGCCCCTTTAGGTTCAGTTCGCGGCCCCTGGGCTGGGGACTTTGGGTATGTTATATCACGTTAAAAAGAATATCGGAATGGGAGTACATTTTAGAAAAAAACATTCAATAAGAAAACGGTTTCGAATTTTTTCAAGAATTTTATATATTCGAAAGCTGCCATTTTGTCATTCAGTTCCCAAGTGTTTTTCTCATCTTCATATATATTCTGAAAACATTTCAAGATATCCTGATGTATATAAGTATGCACGACATTGACAAGTCGAGAGCTAAAACACCATCGGTTGTGGCTAAAGAAGGAATTTTCCTTTTTAAATATTGTTTAAGTGCAAATTTTCTTTTTGAGGAATGGGATGCAAAAGTTGCAATTCCATTTACGGTATTAAGGAATATTCTACATTCCCTTATGTTGTTTAAGCCTTGTGAAAGTACTAAATTAAGTACGTGAGCGTAGCAGTGAACAAATAAAGCTCTTGGACAAATTTCTTTGACCTTAACGTGAAGTCCATTTAAATGCCCACTCATTACGGATGCTCCGTCGTATGTCTGGGCTAATCGCTTATTTTAGATGTCGTATTTTTCAAGAAGGATTTTTGCCAATCTAAACAAATCATCCGCAGTTCGTCCAGCGCTGACATCAATAAAGCCGACAAAAACTTCATTAATTTTATGATTTAGGAAATACCGGAAAACCACAGACAATTGTGACTTCATTTGGATGTCAGATGTCTCATCGAGCATTATGGCAACAAATGTTGCTTGTTGTCATTGCTTGGTTATATTTGAGCTGAGTACCTCTCCAACTGCTTTGATAAAATCATTCTGAATCGCCATTGATGTTCCTTTAAAAACTGTAGCAGTTTCAAAGTGTTGAGCTATGATAGGGTCGTAACGTTTCGACAGGTTGAGAATTTCAACATAGTTTCCTCGATTCAAAGAAGAGCTGCCCTCGTCATGACCTCTAAATGGTAACTTTTGATTGGCAAGAAAACATGCAATGTCAATTAAACGCTTCAGGACATCACGATTTTTCTTAACTTGAAGATTATGTTGGCGGTTTAAGTTTCTTACACGAGAGCCAAGAGCTTCATCAATCCTGTTCTCACCAAAACTCGCCAGCTTAAGCACACATTCCAAATGGGAGTTCGTCTGTTTGTGCTTTTTTTGAAGTGATTGCAAGGTGTTGGGATTTCTTAAACCTGTTGTGCTCCCCACAGAATTAATCCGGGAGAGAAGTAGACAAGGCCAACAGAACAGTGCAATTTTATTTTCGCACCCTGCTAACCACGGATAAAATGAATATTAAGTAGCATTAACACTTCGTATATACTCTCTTTTAGAGTCTTTATGCGTTGTTTTTAAACTCCCCAATTTAGGTTAAGGACGCCCATTTTTAATTATGAATAGTTTTTCCGCAAATGTTCTTATAATAGACCTTCTACTACAGATTTGGTTTCGTTGTTAGCTTTAGCTGTAGCAAAATCCATTTTTCTTCCTACGAAATGGTGCTTTTCTGTTTTCCCTCTTTTAATCACTTTTTTTAAAAAAGGTTTAGGCTTCACATTCTAATAGTCCAGTCAACAAAGACCCAAAATTATAAAATAAATGCAAAAAATATTGTTCTGCTAGGGGTTACTCCCAGGTATAACATACCAAAAGTCCCTAGCCAAGGGCCGTGAGTTAAACCCAGGAGTGGGGTTAAATGTACCTCTTTTTAGATTTTTGTGAATATTAAAAAAAACGAATCATATTAGCTGAAAAGATTAAATTACAAAATTAGAGTAAATTAAATTTCCTATAATAAAAGGTTATGTTCATATTTTTGCTAGTCTTGCTCGACAAAACTAACCTTTACACTTTCCACCATTACCCTTTTTATATCTAAGACAATAACATGTTTTTTTTCAGATTTGTTGACTTTTCTACCTCCGGCAACTCCCTTATTAATGCTCTAGCTAAAATATGAACATAACCTCTTTATAGGCAATGTAATTTGCTCTTTATTTGCTTTTAACTTTTCCGCTAATATGATTCGTTTAGCAAATATTCACAACAAGGTAAAAAGTGAGACATTTCACGCCTCTTGGGTTCAGTTCGCGGCCCCTGGGCTGGGGACTTTGGGTATGTTATACCTGGGGGTAGCCCTAGCATATACAGAAATAATGAAGAGAGCACTATTTCTTGCAAGCAAAATTATTTCGTTGACTGGACTATGAGAGGCATACATTCCCGTACATATTTTTATCTATGCTGAATAATCTATGAAACCCAGCAAAGATCAAATGATATTTTCTTATTTTAGAATAGAAATGTACCTACCTATTTAAAAATGCATGACATGACATAATTCATGAAAACCATAATTCCATCATCCCGCATGTAGGTATAAAAAACCAGTCGATAAGAAAAAAACATATATGGTTTTAAAGGGCATTGACTGTAGAGTAGATATCAAATATGAAATTATTGGCGCAAATTTTTAAACAGCCTGTTATTAAGGATTTAGTATGATACTACTTAACATTTTATTAATTCTTTAACAGTTTACTAAAATTTTCTAAATTTTAAATACTTTTTAACTAGTATCATTCTAAACTAATTTCCTTCATAAAATTCAGCTGAACACGTCCAAAAAAGTGACAGCTCGTGCAAAAAATTCACAAACACCCCTGATTTTGACATTTTTAAACGTCAAAGTGTCATATGGATTTAGTACGATACTAAAAAGATAAAATAGCCATTCGGTGATTTTAAGTTAAGTAAAATGTTAGGAGATAATATGATGCTAAACTCGTTTAAAATTAGCAAAATACACTTTTTAACCTAGTAGTATACTAAAAATGATTTAACATCGTACTAAATCAACTAAAATTTTGCGCCATTTTCTTTAAAAGTTATCCCCAGGGCTGGCTATGACAATTTATTTATTTTTAATAGCAAGGTTTTTTTTCATGTAGGTATACAACATTGGTGGGGGCAGTAAAAAATGTAGTTTTTAAATGTTCCTACCGAGTACCGAGAGCCAGTGTTTTTAAATATATAATAGGGATATCCCATGGCGGCAATTTTTTCAAAGTTTTTGTACCAAGTTAAAATCTGTTATACAATTTTACTGTTCTGAAACAAGCATATTCTTATAATTTCTTTTAAAATTTGTTTATAAGCTGCTCTTCCATGCAAATGGTTCAAGATAATTCTTTATTATGAACCTGTTCATGTAGCACCCTTGCATCCGCGGTAATGGAATCGCTTTATTACGGTTTTTTTTTTCATATTTTATCATTAATTACTTATTTTATTCAATCAAATTCACATTTATATCATTTTATTGCCTCGGTACTTGGTTACTACTTTTTTAAAGCCGAGCGGCAAAAACCCACGCTACGCCACTGGTTCTTACTCCAAAAGAAAATGCGGAAATTTGCTCTAAAAAGTCTTCACTATCTTGAATGTAGAAATGTAAGAATTTATGGAAACTTGACATGAACAAAAAATTTAATTATATATTTATTTCGTTTTTATTAGGTAGTCCAGAGCTACTCTTTTTTTATTGTTTCTGTTGCATTCCTATCGAATAATAAAAATCTGGAGTAGGAGTAATTTCAAACCGTCAACTCAAAACCAAGATAACGGTCATCTGATCCATTGCAAAAGCTGCAGTGAAAAAAAAAAATTCATCTGTTCAAATACATAACTCCATTTTAAAAACTAAAAAAATATGTATGAGACCAACAATTCATATAAATTATTAATAATCCTAACTACGCTACGCCTCTGTCTTTATTTTGGCTAACAAGCATTATTGTTGTAGTTTATCTTTGCGAAAGTATTTTGTTTGCATTTTTCATCTAAAAAGTAAAGCATTTTATTTATCGGTTTCAATCAGTGGCGATTCCTGGTCTTCAATTCTGGGTTGGCTAAGAAATATCCTTTGATCAAAGCTAAACGTATTAAAACAAACAATTTAATTTTTTTCCGTTATTATTTTAATTAAAAACTTATTTATTTATATAAAAAATCAAGTCGTCGCTCTATTTTCAAAAATGTTTGAGAACTTTCTCAAAAAAGCTTTTACTTTTTCTTATCTCCGACAACATTTCTTTTTCTATTGAAATAAGAGCTAAGTTGCTCAATCTTTCCTAGCCTTGCGTGCTTCTAAGATACGACTTTATTCCTTTGAACGCAGAAAAAATACGTTCGACTGAAGCTGTTGTAGCTGGAATGGTGCAGACAAGTTTTGAAAGTGAATAGACTTGTTCAAAACTTTCATAAATGTTTTTAGACTCCAACCAGAGAAGAACGTCAGTAGACAGGGGGATCACACACTACTTTCCTGTTGAAAAAATATAGACCCATCTTATATTAGTGTTTGTCATCAAATTCGATGATAAATTGTTCTCCACATCAAAATCTATAAAATGGTAGATACTTCTTGGCAGCTCGAGAGCACCTAAGTTCGCAAAACTAATTTGTTGGTTGGCAATTTGCAAAAAATTTCATTTACTTTTCAGTTTTAATGACCAAATTTTGCACCAAATGCTTTTATAACCTTACGTTTACAGTGATGTTATTGCTGGAAGTAACAAATATGTTTTCGAGTACGTTGCGTTCCTTCCGTGGTTTTAGAAATATCTGAACAAAAATGAAAAAAAGTTTTTTGCTTATTTGAGGTTCATATCAATCTATTTTTTTCAAAAAAAAGTGAAATAATTTTCCTCTACAAATCTTTTCTTTTCGAGAAAAATTTGTTTGTTAGTTGTTTTAGCTTGATAACCCTTCTCAATTTCCTTTTCATTTATTATTAGGGATGTGCTAAAGAGCGATTTCAAATGAGCAGCGATCGCAGTGAGCAGTTAACAAAAAGAACAGCTTTAATTAGCAGCTATTTAATCACTCTCAAGAGTGCAGATAATAGTGAAAATTATTGCTATTATAGATTTTGAAAATTGATTTTTGTTCACGCTAAAATGGAGTTTCTTAATTAGGCGGTTAGAAACACGTCAACAAATAGTTTGTTGCCCATCTGTCAAGCCATAAACTGTCAAATTCCATTGAAGGATGGCTACGATTTTGATGGATTAAAAACCCTCTGATAAATCAGAATTTTTCCTATGAAAACCTGATTTTTTTTTAACAAGCGGTTTGAAGGCTTTAGGGTGACATATGAAACGAAATATATATAAGACGTCAAAATGAAGTTTGTTGCCCATCTGTCAAGCCTAAACTGTCGAATTCCATTGGAGGATGGCTAAGATTTTGATGGATTAAAAACCCTCTGAAAAATCAGATTTTTTCCTAAGAAAATTCGATTTTTTTTAAACAAGCGATTTGAAGGCTTTAGGGTGACATCTGAAACGAAATATATATTAGACGTCAAAATAAAGTTTGTTGCCCATCTATCAAGCCATAAACAGTCAAATTCCCTTGAAGGATGGCTACGATTTTGATGGATTAAAAACCCTCTGAAAATACATAACTCCATTTTAAAAACTAAAAAAATATGTATGAGACCAACAATTCATATAAATTATTAATAATCCTAACTACGCTACGCCTCTGTCTTTATTTTGGCTAACAAGCATTATTGTTGTAGTTTATCTTTGCGAAAGTATTTTGTTTACATTTTTCATCTAAAAAGTAAAGCATTTTATTTATCGGTTTCAATCAGTGGCGATTCCTGGTCTTCAATTCTGGGTTGGCTAAGAAATATCCTTTGATCAAAGCTAAACGTATTAAAACAAACAATTTAATTTTTTTCCGTTATTATTTTAATTAAAAACTTATTTATTTATATAAAAAATCAAGTCGTCGCTCTATTTTCAAAAATGTTTGAGAACATTCTCAAAAAAGCTTTTACTTTTTCTTATCTCCGACAACATTTCTTTTTCTATTGAAATAAGAGCTAAGTTGCTCAATCTTTCCTAGCCTTGCGTGCTTCTAAGATACGACTTTATTCCTTTGAACGCAGAAAAAATACGTTCGACTGAAGCTGTTGTAGCTGGAATGGTGCAGACAAGTTTTGAAAGTGAATAGACTTGTTCAAAACTTTCATAAATGTTTTTAGACTCCAACCAGAGAAGAACGTCAGTAGACAGGGGGATCACACACTACTTTCCTGTTGAAAAAATATAGACCCATCTTATATTAGTGTTTGTCATCAAATTCGATGATAAATTGTTCTCCACATCAAAATCTATAAAATGGTAGATACTTCTTGGCAGCTCGAGAGCACCTAAGTTCGCAAAACTAATTTGTTGGTTGGCAATTTGCAAAAAATTTCATTTACTTTTCAGTTTTAATGACCAAATTTTGCACCAAATGCTTTTATAACCTTACGTTTACAGTGATGTTATTGCTGGAAGTAACAAATATGTTTTCGAGTACGTTGCGTTCCTTCCGTGGTTTTAGAAATATCTGAACAAAAATGAAAAAAAGTTTTTTGCTTATTTGAGGTTCATATCAATCTATTTTTTTCAAAAAAAAGTGAAATAATTTTCCTCTACAAATCTTTTCTTTTCGAGAAAAATTTGTTTGTTAGTTGTTTTAGCTTGATAACCCTTCTCAATTTCCTTTTCATTTATTATTAGGGATGTGCTAAAGAGCGATTTTAAATGAGCAGCGATCGCAGTGAGCAGTTAACAAAAAGAACAGCTTTAATTAGCAGCTATTTAATCACTCTTAAGAGTGCAGATAATAGTGAAAATTGTTGCTATTATAGATTTTGAAAATTGATTTTTGTTCACCCTAAAATGGAGTTTCTTAATTAGGCGGTTAGAAACACGTCAACAAATAGTTTGTTGCCCATCTGTCAAGCCATAAACTGTCAAATTCCATTGAAGGATGGCTACGATTTTGATGGATTAAAAACCCTCTGATAAATCAGAATTTTTCCTATGAAAACCTGATTTTTTTTTAACAAGCGGTTTGAAGGCTTTAGGGTGACATATGAAACGAAATATATATAAGACGTCAAAATGAAGTTTGTTGCCCATCTGTCAAGCCTAAACTGTCGAATTCCATTGGAGGATGGCTAAGATTTTGATGGATTAAAAACCCTCTGAAAAATCAGATTTTTTCCTAAGAAAATTCGATTTTTTTTAAACAAGCGATTTGAAGGCTTTAGGGTGACATCTGAAACGAAATATATATTAGACGTCAAAATAAAGTTTGTTGCCCATCTATCAAGCCATAAACAGTCAAATTCCCTTGAAGGATGGCTACGATTTTGATGGATTAAAAACCCTCTGAAAATACATAACTCCATTTTAAAAACTAAAAAAATATGTATGAGACCAACAATTCATATAAATTATTAATAATCCTAACTACGCTACGCCTCTGTCTTTATTTTGGCTAACAAGCATTATTGTTGTAGTTTATCTTTGCGAAAGTATTTTGTTTACATTTTTCATCTAAAAAGTAAAGCATTTTATTTATCGGTTTCAATCAGTGGCGATTCCTGGTCTTCAATTCTGGGTTGGCTAAGAAATATCCTTTGATCAAAGCTAAACGTATTAAAACAAACAATTTAATTTTTTTCCGTTATTATTTTAATTAAAAACTTATTTATTTATATAAAAAATCAAGTCGTCGCTCTATTTTCAAAAATGTTTGAGAACATTCTCAAAAAAGCTTTTACTTTTTCTTATCTCCGACAACATTTCTTTTTCTATTGAAATAAGAGCTAAGTTGCTCAATCTTTCCTAGCCTTGCGTGCTTCTAAGATACGACTTTATTCCTTTGAACGCAGAAAAAATACGTTCGACTGAAGCTGTTGTAGCTGGAATGGTGCAGACAAGTTTTGAAAGTGAATAGACTTGTTCATAACTTTCATAAATGTTCTTAGACTCCAACCAGAGAAGAACGTCAGTAGACAGGGATCACACACTACTTTCCTGTTGAAAAAATATAGACCCATCTTATATTAGTGTTTGTCATCAAATTCGATGATAAATTGTTCTCCACATCAAAATCTATAAAATGGTAGATACTTCTTGGCAGCTCGAGAGCACCTAAGTTCGCAAAACTAATTTGTTGGTTGGCAATTTGCAAAAAATTTCATTTACTTTTCAGTTTTAATGACCAAATTTTGCACCAAATGCTTTTATAACCTTACGTTTACAGTGATGTTATTGCTGGAAGTAACAAATATGTTTTCGAGTACGTTGCGTTCCTTCCGTGGTTTTAGAAATATCTGAACAAAAATGAAAAAAAGTTTTTTGCTTATTTGAGGTTCATATCAATCTATTTTTTTCAAAAAAAAGTGAAATAATTTTCCTCTACAAATCTTTTCTTTTCGAGAAAAATTTGTTTGTTAGTTGTTTTAGCTTGATAACCCTTCTCAATTTCCTTTTCATTTATTATTAGGGATGTGCTAAAGAGCGATTTCAAATGAGCAGCGATCGCAGTGAGCAGTTAACAAAAAGAACAGCTTTAATTAGCAGCTATTTAATCACTCTTAAGAGTTCACCCTAAAATGGAGTTTCTTAATTAGGCGGTTAGAAACACGTCAACAAATAGTTTGTTGCCCATCTGTCAAGCCATAAACTGTCAAATTCCATTGAAGGATGGCTACGATTTTGATGGATTAAAAACCCTCTGATAAATCAGAATTTTTCCTATGAAAACCTGATTTTTTTTTAACAAGCGGTTTGAAGGCTTTAGGGTGACATATGAAACGAAATATATATAAGACGTCAAAATGAAGTTTGTTGCCCATCTGTCAAGCCTAAACTGTCGAATTCCATTGGAGGATGGCTAAGATTTTGATGGATTAAAAACCCTCTGAAAAATCAGATTTTTTCCTAAGAAAATTCGATTTTTTTTAAACAAGCGATTTGAAGGCTTTAGGGTGACATCTGAAACGAAATATATATATACGTCAAAATAAAGTTTGTTGCCCATCTATCAAGCCATAAACAGTCAAATTCCCTTGAAGGATGGCTACGATTTTGATGGATTAAAAACCCTCTGAAAATTCAGATTTTTTCCTATGAAAATTCGATTTTTTTTAAAAAAAACGATTTGAAAGCTTAAGGACGACATTTGAAACGAAATATATATTAGACGTCAAAATATAGTTCGTTGCTTATCTGTCAAGCCATAATCTGTCAAATTCCCTTGAAGGATGGCTACGATTTTGATGGATGAAAAACCCTCGAAAAATCAGATTTTTTCCTATGAAAATTCGATTTTTTTTTAAACAAGCGATTCGAAGGTATTAGGGAAGACATTTGAAACGAATTATATAATAGTCGTCAAAATATAGTTTGTTGCCCATCAGTCAAGCATTAAACTGTCAAATTCCATTAGAGGCAGGCTACGATTTTGATGGATTAAAAACCGTCTGAAAATTCAGATTTTTTCCTATGAAAATTCGATTGTTTTTTAAACAAGCGATTTGAAGGCTTTATGCTGACATTTGAAACGAAATTTATATATTAGACGTCAAAATAAAGTTTGTTGCCCATCTGTCAAGCCATAAACTGTCAAGTTCCATTGAAGGATGGCTACGATTTTGATGGATTAGAAACCCTCTGAAAATCCAGATTTTTTCATATGAAAATTCGATTTTTTTTTTTTTAAACAAGCTTTTACTTTTTTTATCTCCGACAACATTTCTTTTTCTATTGAAATAAGAGCTAAGTTGCTCAATCTTTCCTGGCCTTGCGTGATTCTAAGAAACGACTTTATTCCTTTCAACGCAAAAAAAAATACGTTCGACTGAAGTGGTTGTAGCTGGAATTGTGCAGACAAGTTTTGAAAGTGAATAGACTTGTTCAAAACTTTCATAAATGTTGTTAGACTCCAACCAGAGAAGAACGTCAGTAGCCAGGGGGATCACACACAACTTTCCTGTTGAAAAAATATAGACCCATCTTATATTAGTGTTTGTCATCAAATTCGATGATAAATTGTTCTCCACATTAAAATCTGTAAAAAGGTAGAAACTTCTTGGCGGCTCGAGAGCAACTAAAATCGCAAAACTAATTTGTTGGTTGCCAATTTGCAAAAAATTTCTTTTACTTTTCAGTTTTAATGACCAAATTTTGGCCCAAATGCTTTTAAAACCTTACGTTCCGTGGTTTTAGAGATATCTGAACAAAAATGGAAAAAACGTTTTTTTGCTTATTTCAGGTTCATAACAATCTATTTTTTTTTTTCAAAAAAAAAGTGAAATAATTTTCCTCTACAACTCCTAAAATCTTGAGATGAAATATATATTAGACCCTAAATATAGTTTGTTGCTCATCTGTCAAGCGATAAACTGAAAAATTCCCTTGAATACGATTACGATTTTGATGGATTAAAAACCCTCGAAAAATCAGATTTTTTCCTATGAAAATTCGATTTTTTTAATCAAGCGATTTGAAGGTTGTAGAGGTGACATTTGAAACAAATTATATATAAGACGTCAAAATATAGTTTGTTGCCCATCTGTCAAGCCATAAACTATAAAATTCCATTAAAGGATGGCTACGATTTTGATGGATTAAAAACCCTCTGAAAATTCAGATTTTTTCCTATAAAAATTCGATTTTTTTTAAAACAAGCCATTTGAAGGCTTACGGATGACATTTGAAACGAAATATATACTAGACGTCAAAATATAGTTCGTTGCCCATCTGTCACGCCATCAACTGTCAAATTCCATTGAAGGATGACTACGATTTTGATGGATTAAAAACCCTCTGAAAATTCAAATTTTTTCCTATGAAAATTCGATTTTTTTTAAACAAGCAATTTGAAGGCTTCAGGGTAACATTTGAAACAAAATATATATTAGACGTCAAAGTAAAGTTTGTTGCCCATCTGTCAAGCCATAAACTGTCAAATTCCATTGAAGGATGGCTTCGATTTTGATGGATTAAAAACCCTCTGAAAATTCAGATTTTTTCCTATGAAGATTCGATTTTTTTTGTAACAAGCGATTTGAAGGCTTACGGATGACATTTGAAACGAAATATATATTAGACGTCAAAATATAGTTCGTTGCCCATCTGTCAAGCCATCAACTGTCAAATTCCATGGAAGGATGACTACGATTTTGATGGTTTAAAAACCCTCTGAAAATTCAGATTTTTTCCTAAGAAAATTCGATTTTTATTAAACAAGCGATTTGAAGGCTTAAATATGACATTTGAAACGAAAAATATATCAGACGGCAAAATATAGTGCGTTGCCCATCTGTCAAGCCATAAACTGTCAAGTTCCCTTGAAGGATGGCTACGATTTTGATGGATTAAAAACCCTCGAAAAATCAGATTTTTTTCCTATGAAAATTCGATTTTTTTAAACAAGCGATTTGAAGGTATTAGAGGTCACATTTGAAACGACCTATATTTTAGGCGTCAAAACATAGTTTTTTGCCCATCTGTCAAGCCATAAACTGTCAAATTCCATTGAAGGATGGCTACGATTTTGATGGATTAAAAACCCTCTGAAAATTCAGATTTTTCCTATGAAAATTCGATTTTTTTTTAACAAGCGATTTGAAACGAAATATATATAAGACGACAAAATAGAGTTCGTTGCCCATCTGTCAAGCCATAAACTGTCAAGTTCCCTTGAAGGATGGCTACGATTTTGATGGATTAAAAACCCTCGAAAAATCAGATTTTTTTCCTATGAAAATTCGATTTTTTTAAACAAGCGATTTGAAGGTATTAGGGGTCACATTTGAAACGACCTATATTTTAGGCGTCAAAACATAGTTTTTTGCCTATCTGTCAAGCCATAAACTGTCAAATTCCATTGAAGGATGGCTACGATTTTGATGGATTAAAAACCCTCCAAAAATCCAGATTTTTTCCTATGAAAATTCGATTTTTTTCTTAAACAAGCTTTTACTTTTTCTTATCTCCGACAATATTTCTTTTTCTATTGAAATAAGAGCTAAGTTGCTCAATTTTTCCTGGCCTTGCGTGCTTCTAAGATACGACTTTATTCCTTTCAACGCAGAAAAAATACGTTCGACTGAAGCGGTTGTAGCTGGAATGGTGCAGACAAGTTTTGTAAGTGAATAGACTTGTTCAAAACTTTCATAAATGTTTTTAGACTCCAACCAGAGAAGAACGTCAGTAGACAGGGGGATCACACACTACTTTCCTGTTGAAAAAATATAGACCCATCTTATATTAGTGTTTGTCATCAAATTCGATGATAAATTGTTCTCCACATCAAAATCTGTAAAAAGGTAGATACTTCTTGGCGGCTCGAGAGGAACTAAGTTCGCAAAACTAATTTGTTGGTTGCCAATTTGCAAAAAATTTCTTTTAATTTTCAGTTTTAATGACCAAATTTTGCCCCGAATGCTTTTATAACCTTACGTTCCGTGGTTTTAGAGATATCTGAACAAAAATGGAAAAAACGTTTTTTTTGCTTATTTGAGGTTCATATCAATCTATTTTTTTTTCAAAAAAAAGTGAAATAATTTTCCTCTACAACTCCCAAAATCTTGAGACGAAATATATATTAGACATCAAAATATAGTTCGTTGCCCATCTGTCAAGCGATAAACTGTCAAATTCCCTTGAAGGATGGCTACGATTTTGATGGATTAAAAACCCTCGAAAAATCAGATTTTTTCCTATGAAAATTCGATTGTTTTAAACAAGCGATTTGAAGGTTTAAGGGGTGACATTTGAAACGAATTATATACTAGACGTCAAAATATAGTTTGTTGCCCATCTGTCAAGCCATAAACTGTCAAATTCCATTGAAGGATTGCTACGATTTTGATGGATTAAAAACCCTCTGAAAATTCAGATTTTTTCCTATGAAAATTCGATTTTTTTTTTTAAACAAGGGATTTGAAAGCTTAAGGATGACATTTGAAACGATATATATATTAGACGTCAAAACAAAGTTTTTTGCCCATCTGTCAAGCCATAAACTGTCAAATTCCATTGAAGGATGGATACGATTTTGATGGATTAAAAACCCTCTGAAAATTCAGATTTTTTCCTATGAAAATTCGATTTTTTTAATCAAGCGGTTTGAAGGTTTTAGGGGTGACATTTGAAACGAATTATATATTACACGTCAAAATATAGTTTTTTGCCCAACTGTCAAGCCATAAACTGTCAAATTCCATTAAAGTACGGCTACGATTTTGATGGATTAAAAACCCGCTGAAAATTCAGATTTTTTCTATGAAAATTCATTTTTTTTTTAACAAGCGATTTGAAGGCTTAAGGATAATACTTGAAACAAAATATATATTAGACGTCAAAATAGAGTGCGTTGCCCAGCTGTCAACTGTCTAATTCCATTGAAGGATGGCTACGATTTTGATCGATTAAAAACCCTCTGAAAAACCAGATTTTTTCCTATGAAAATTCGATTTTTTTTTTAAACAAGCTTTTACTTTTTCTTATCTCCGACAACATTTCTTTTTCTATTGAAATAAGAGCTTAGTTGTTCAATTTTTCCTGGCCTTGCGTGCTTCTAAAATACGACTTTATTCCTTTCAACGCAGAAAAAGTACGTTCGACTGAAGCGGTTGTAGCTGGAATGGTGCAGACAAGTTTTGAAAGTGAATAGACTTGTTCAAAACTTTCATAAATGTTTTTAGACTCCAACCAGAGAAGAACGTCAGTAGACAGGGGGATCACACACTACTTTCCTGTTGAAAAAATATAGACCCACCTTATATTAGTGTTTGTCATCAAATTCGATGATAAATTGTTCTCCACATCAAAATCTGTAAAAAGGTAGATACTTCTTGGCGGCTCGAGAGCAACTAAGTTCGCAAAACTAATTTGTTGGTTGCCAATTTGCAAAAAATTTCTTTTACTTTTCAGTTTTAATGACCAAATTTTGCCCCGATTGCTTTTATAACCTTACGTTCCGCGGTTTTAGAGATATCTGAACAAAAATGGAAAAAACGTTTTTTTGCTTATTTGAGGTTCATATCAATCTATTTTTTTTTCAAAAAAAAGTGAAATAATTTTCCTCCACAACTCCCAAAATCTTGAGACGAAATATATATTAGACAGCAAAATATAGTTCGTTGCCCATCGGTCAAGCAATAAACTGTCAAATTCCCTTGAAGGATGGCTACGATTTTGATGGATTAAAAACCCTCGAAAAATCAGATTTTTTCCTATGAAAATTCGATTGTTTTAAACAAGCGATTTGAAGGCTTTAGGGTGACATTTGAAACGAAATATATATTAGACGCCAAAATAAAGTTTGTTGCCCATCTGTCAAGCCATAAACTGTCAAATTCCATTGAAGGATGGATACGATTTTGATGGATTAAAAACCCTCTGAAAAATCAGATTTTTTCCTATAAAAATTCTATTTTTTTGAGTTTTTAATCCATCAAAATCGTAGTCATCCTTCAATGGAATTTGACAGTTTATGGCTTGACAGATGGGCAGCAAACTTTATTTTGACA
The DNA here is from genome assembly GCA_949320155.1 of Melangyna quadrimaculata. Classification (NCBI taxonomy): domain Eukaryota; kingdom Metazoa; phylum Arthropoda; class Insecta; order Diptera; family Syrphidae; genus Melangyna; species Melangyna quadrimaculata. The sequence continues at coordinate 320,219,687 of OX439483.1, read as the reverse complement.
TCTAATATATATTTCGTTTCAAATGTCACCCTAAAGCCTTCAAATCGCTTGTTTATAAAAAATCGAATTTTTATAGGAAAAAAATCTGAAAATTCGATTTTTTTTAAACAAGCGATTTGAAGGCTTAAGGGTGACATTTGAAACGAAATATATATAAGACGTCAAAAAATAGTTTGTTGCCCATCTGTCAAGCCATAAACTGTCAAATTCCCTTGAAGGATGGCTACGATTTTGATGGATTAAAAACCCTCGAAAAATCAGATTTTTTCCTATTAAAATTCAATTTTTTTAAACAAGCGATTTGAAGGTTTAAGGGGTGACATTTGAAACGAATTATATACTAGACGTCAAAATATAGTTTGTTGCCCATCTGTCAAGCCATAAACTGTCAAATTCCATTGAAGGATTGCTACGATTTTGATGGATTAAAAACCCTCTGAAAATTCAGATTTTTTCCTATGAAAATTCGATTTTTTTTTTTAAACAAGGGATTTGAAAGCTTAAGGATGACATTTGAAACGATATATATATTAGACGTCAAAACAAAGTTTTTTGCCCATCTGTCAAGCCATAAACTGTCAAATTCCATTGAAGGATGAATACGATTTTGATGGATTAAAAACCCTCTGAAAATTCAGATTTTTTCCTATGAAAATTCGATTTTTTTAATCAAGCGGTTTGAAGGTTTTAGGGGTGACATTTGAAACGAATTATATATTACACGTCAAAATATAGTTTTTTGCCCAACTGTCAAGCCATAAACTGTCAAATTCCATTAAAGTACGGCTACGATTTTGATGGATTAAAAACCCGCTGAAAATTCAGATTTTTTCTATGAAAATTCATTTTTTTTTTAACAAGCGATTTGAAGGCTTAAGGATAATACTTGAAACAAAATATATATTAGACGTCAAAATAGAGTGCGTTGCCCAGCTGTCAACTGTCTAATTCCATTGAAGGATGGCTACGATTTTGATCGATTAAAAACCCTCTGAAAAACCAGATTTTTTCCTATGAAAATTCGATTTTTTTTTTAAACAAGCTTTTACTTTTTCTTATCTCCGACAACATTTCTTTTTCTATTGAAATAAGAGCTTAGTTGTTCAATTTTTCCTGGCCTTGCGTGCTTCTAAAATACGACTTTATTCCTTTCAACGCAGAAAAAGTACGTTCGACTGAAGCGGTTGTAGCTGGAATGGTGCAGACAAGTTTTGAAAGTGAATAGACTTGTTCAAAACTTTCATAAATGTTTTTAGACTCCAACCAGAGAAGAACGTCAGTAGACAGGGGGATCACACACTACTTTCCTGTTGAAACAATATAGACCCACCTTATATTAGTGTTTGTCATCAAATTCGATGATAAATTGTTCTCCACATCAAAATCTGTAAAAAGGTAGATACTTCTTGGCGGCTCGAGAGCAACTAAGTTTGCAAAACTAATTTGTTGGTTGCCAATTTGCAAAAAATTTCTTTTACTTTTCAGTTTTAATGACCAAATTTTGCCCCGATTGCTTTTATAACCTTACGTTCCGCGGTTTTAGAGATATCTGAACAAAAATGGAAAAAACGTTTTTTTGCTTATTTGAGGTTCATATCAATCTATTTTTTTTTCAAAAAAAAGTGAAATAATTTTCCTCCACAACTCCCAAAATCTTGAGACGTAATATATATTAGACAGCAAAATATAGTTCGTTGCCCATCGGTCAAGCAATAAACTGTCAAATTCCCTTGAAGGATGGCTACGATTTTGATGGATTAAAAACCCTCGAAAAATCAGATTTTTTCCTATGAAAATTCGATTGTTTTAAACAAGCGATTTGAAGGCTTTAGGGTGACATTTGAAACGAAATATATATTAGACGCCAAAATAAAGTTTGTTGCCCATCTGTCAAGCCATAAACTGTCAAATTCCATTGAAGGATGGATACGATTTTGATGGATTAAAAACCCTCTGAAAAATCAGATTTTTTCCTATAAAAATTCTATTTTTTTGAGTTTTTAATCCATCAAAATCGTAGTCATCCTTCAATGGAATTTGACAGTTTATGGCTTGACAGATGGGCAGCAAACTTTATTTTGACATCTTTTATATATATTTCGTTTCAAATGTCACCCTAAAGCCTTCGAATCGCTTGTTTATAAATAATCGAATTTTTATAGGAAAAAAATCTGAAAATTCGATTTTTTTTAAACAAGCGATTTGAAGGCTTAAGGGTGACATTTGAAACGAAATATATACAAGACGTCAAAAAATAGTTTGTTGCCCATCTGTCAAGCCATAAACTGTCAAATTCCCTTGAAGGATGGCTACGATTTTGATGGATTAAAAACCCTCGAAAAATCAGATTTTTTCCTATTAAAATTCAATTTTTTTAAACAAGCGATTTGAAGGTTTAAGGGGTGACATTTGAAACGAATTATATACTAGACGTCAAAAAATAGTTTGTTGTCCATCTGTCAAGCCATAAACTGTCAAATTCCATTGAAGGATTGCTACGATTTTGATGGATTAAAAACCCTCTGAAAATTCTGATTTTTTCCTATGAAAATTCGATTTTTTTTTTTAAACAAGCGATTTGAAGGCTTAGGATAACATTTGAAACGAAATATATATTAGACGTCAAAATAAATTTTGTTGCCCATCCGTCAAGTAATAAACTGTCAAATTCCATTGAAGGATAGCTACGATTTTGATGGATTAAAAACCCTCTGAAAATTCAGATTTTTTCCTATGAAAATTCGATTTTTTTTAAAACAAGCGATTTGAATGCTTAAGGATCACATTTGAAACGAAATATATATATGACGTCAAAATATAGTTCGTTGCCCATCTGTCAAGCCATAAACTGTCAAATTCCATTGAAGGATGGCTACGATTTTGATGGATTAAAAACCCTCGAAAAATCAGATTTTTTCCTATAAAAATTCGATTGTTTTAAACAAGCGATTTGAAGGTTTTAGGGGTGACATTTGAAACGAAATATATATTAGACATCAAAAAAAAGTTTGTTGCCCATCTTTCAAGCCATTAGCTGTCAAATTCCATTGAAAGATGGCTACGATTTTGATTGATTAAAAACCCACTGAAAATTCAGATTTTTTCCTATGCAAATTCGATTTTTTTAAAACAAACGATTTGAAGGCTTAAGGATGACATTTGAAACGAAATATATATTAGACGTCAAAACATAGTTCGTTGCCCATCTGTCAAGCCATAAACTGTCAAATTCCATTGAAGGATGGCTACGATTTTGATGGATTAAAAACCCTCTAAAAATTCTGATTTTTTCCTATGAAAATTCGATTTTTTTTTTAAACAAGCGATTTGAAGGCTTAGGATAACATTTGAAACGAAATATATATTAGACGTCAAAATAAATTTTGTTGCCCATCCGTCAAGTAATAAACTGTCAAATTCCATTGAAGGATAGCTACGATTTTGATGGATTAAAAACCCTCTGAAAATTCAGATTTTTTCCTATGAAAATTCGATTTTTTTTAAAACAAGCGATTTGAATGCTTAAGGATGACATTTGAAACGAAATATATATATGACGTCAAAATATAGTTCGTTGCCCATCTGCCAAGCCATAAACTGTCAAATTCCCTTGAAGGATTGCCACGATTTTGATGGATTAAAAACCCTCTGAAAAATCAAATTTTTTCCTATGAAAATTCTATTTTTTTTTGAGTTTTTAATCCATCAAATCCAAACCATTTATATACTAGACGTCAAAATATAGTTTGTTGTTCATCAGTCAAGCCATAATCTGTCAAATTCCATTGAAGGATGGATACGATTTTGATGGATTAAAAACCCTCTGAAAATTAAGATTTTTTCCTATGAAAATTCAATTTTTTTTTTAACAAGCGATTTGAAGGCTTAAGGATAACATTTGAAACCAAATATATATTAGACGTCAAAATAGTATTCGTTGCCCATCTGTCAAGCCATAAACTGTCTAATTCCATTGAAGGATTTCTACGATTTTGATGGATTAAAAACTGTCTGAAAATTCAGATTTTTTCCTATGAAAATTCGATTTTTTTTAAACAAGCGATTTGAAGGCTTTAGGGTAACATTTGAAACGAATTTTATATAAGACGTCAAAATAGAGTTCGTTGCCCATCAGTCAAGCCATAAACTGTCAAATTCCATTGAAGGATAACTACGATTTTGATGGATTAAAAACCGTCTGAAAATTCAGATTTTTTCCTATGAAAACTCGATTTTGTTAATCAAGCGGTTTGAAGGTTTAAAAGGTGACATTTGAAACGAATTATATACTAGACGTCAAAATATAGTTCGTTGCCCATCTGTCAATCCATAAACTGTCAAATTCAATTGAAGGATTGCTACGATTTTGATGGATTAAAAACCCTCTGAAAATTCAGATTTTTTCCTACGAAAATTCGATTTTTTTTAACAAGCGTTTTGAAAGCTTAAGGACGACATTTGAATCGATATATATATTAGACGTCAAAATAAAGTTTGTTGCCCATCTGCCAAGCCATAAACTGTCAAATTCCATTGAAGGATGGATACGATTTTGATGGATTAAGAACCCTCTAAAAATTCAGATTTTATCCTATGAAAATTCGATTTTTTTATTCAAGCGGTTTGAAGGTTTAAGGGGTGACATTTGAAACGAATTATATACTAGACGTCAAAATATAGTTTGTTGCCCATCTGTCAATCCATAAACTGTCAAATTCGTTTGAAGGATTGCTACGATTTTGATGGATTAAAAACCCTCTGAAAATTCAGATTTTTTCCTATAAAAATTCTATTTTTTTGAGTTTTTAATCCATCAAAATCGTAGTCATCCTTCAATGGAATTTGACAGTTTATAGCTTGACAGATGGGCAGCAAACTTTATTTTGACGTCTAATATATATTTCGTTTCAAATGTCACCCTAAAGCCTTCAAATCGCTTGTTTATAAAAAATCGAATTTTTATAGGAAAAAATCTGAAAATTCGATTTTTTTTAAACAAGCGATTTGAAGGCTTTAGGGTGACATTTGAAACGAAATATATATTAGACGTCAAAATAAATTTTGTTGCCCATCTGTCAAGTAATAAACTGTCAAATTCCATTGAAGGATGGCTACGATTTTGATGGATTAAAAACCCTCTGAAAATTCAGATTTTTTCCTATGGAAATTCGATTTTTTTTTTAAACAAGCGTTTTGAAAGCTTAAGGACGACATTTGAATCGATATATATATTAGACGTCAAAATAAAGTTTGTTGCCCATCTGTCAAGTCATAAACTGTCAAATTCCATTGAAGGACGGATACGATTTTGATGGATTAAGAACCCTCTGAAAATTCAGATTTTTTCCTATGAAAATTCGATTTTTTTAATCAAGCGGTTTGAAGGTTTTAGGGGTGACATTTGAAACGAATTATATATTACACGTCAAAATATAGTTTTTTGCCCATCTGTCAACCCATAAACTGTCAAATTCCATCAAAGGACGGCTACGATTTTGATGGATTAAAAACCCGCTGAAAATTCAGATTTTTTCTATGAAAATTCAATTTTTTTTTTAACAAGCGATTTGAAGGCTTAAGGATATCATTTGAAACGAAATATATATTAGACGTCAAAATAGAGTTCGTTGCCCATCTGTCAAGCCATAACTGTATAATTCCATTGAAGGATGGCTACGATTTTGATGGATTAAAAACTGTCTGAAAATTCAGATTGTTTCCTATGAAAATTCGATTTTTTTTTAAACATGCGATTTGAAGGCTTTAGGGTCACATTTGAAACGAATTTTATATTAGACGTCAAAAAAGAGTTCGTTGCCCATCTGTCAAGCCATAAACTGTCAAATTCCATTGAAGGATGGCCACGATTTTTATGGATTAAAAACCCTCTGAAAATTCTGATTTTTTCCTATGAAAATTCGAGTTTTTTTAAAACAAGCCATTTGAAGGCTTAAGGATGACACTTGAAACGAAATATATATTAGACATCAAAACATAGTTTGGTGCCCATCTGTCAAGCCATAAACTGTCAAATTCAATTGAAGGATTGCTACGATTTTGATGGATTAAAAACCCTCTGAAAATTCAGATTTTTTCCTATGAAAATTCGATTTTTTTTAACAAGCGTTTTGAAAGCTTAAGGACGACATTTGAATCGATATATATATTAGACGTCAAAATAAAGTTTGTTGCCCATCTGCCAAGCCATAAACTGTCAAATTCCATTGAAGGATGGATACGATTTTGATGGATTAAGAACCCTCTGAAAATTCAGATTTTATCCTATGAAAATTCGATTTTTTTATTCAAGCGGTTTGAAGGTGTAAGGGGTGACATTTGAAACGAATTATATACTAGACGTCAAAATATAGTTTGTTGCCCATCTGTCAATCCATAAACTGTCAAATTCGTTTGAAGGATTGCTACGATTTTGATGGATTAAAAACCCTCTGAAAATTCAGATTTTTTCCTATAAAAATTCTATTTTTTTGAGTTTTTAATCCATCAAAATCGTAGTCATCCTTCAATGGAATTTGACAGTTTATAGCTTGACAGATGGGCAGCAAACTTTATTTTGACGTCTAATATATATTTCGTTTCAAATGTCACCCTAAAGCCTTCAAATCGCTTGTTTATAAAAAATCGAATTTTTATAGGAAAAAATCTGAAAATTCGATTTTTTTTAAACAAGCGATTTGAAGGCTTTAGGGTGACATTTGAAACGAAATATATATTAGACGTCAAAATAAATTTTGTTGCCCATCTGTCAAGTAATAAACTGTCAAATTCCATTGAAGGATGGCTACGATTTTGATGGATTAAAAACCCTCTGAAAATTCAGATTTTTTCCTATGAAAATTCGATTTTTTTTAAAACAAGCGATTTGAAGGCTTAAGGATGACACTTGAAACGAAATGTATATTAGGCATCAAAATATAGTTTGTTGCCCATCTGTCAAGCCATAAACTGTCAAATTCCCTTGAAGGATGGCTACGATTTTGATGGATTAAAAACCCTCGAAAAATCAGATTTTTTCCTATTAAAATTCAATTTTCTTAAACAAGCGATTTGAAGGTTTAAGGGGTGACATTTGAAACGAATTATATACTAGAAGTCAAAACATAGTTTGTTGCCCATCTGTCAAGCCATAAACTGTCAAATTCCATTGAAGGATGGATACGATTTTGATGGATTAAAAACCCTCTGAAAATTCAGATTTTTTCCTATGAAAATTCGATTTTTTTTTTAAACAAGGGATTTGAAAGCTTAAGGATGACATTTGAAACGACGTATATATTAGACGTCAAAATAAAGTTTGTTGCCTATCTGTCAAGCCATAAACTGTCAAATTCCATTGAAGGATGGATACGATTTTGATGGATTAAAATCCCTCTGAAAATTCAGATTTTTTCCTATGAAAATTCGATTTTTTTAATCAAGCGGTTTGAAGGTTTTAGGGGTGACATTTGAAACGAATTATATATTACACGTCAAAATATAGTTTTTTGCCCAACTGTCAAGCCATAAAATGTCAAATTCCATTAAAGGACGGCTACGATTTTGATGGATTAAAAACCCGCTGAAAATTCAGATTTTTTCTATGAAAATTCATTTTTTTTTTAACAAGCGATTTGAAGGCTTAAGGATAATTCTTGAAACGAAATATATATTAGACGTCAAAATAGAGTGCGTTGCCCAGCTGTCAACTGTCTAATTCCATTGAAGGATGGCTACGATTTTGATCGATTAAAAACCCTCTGAAAGTCCAGATTTTTTCCTATGGAAATTCGATTTTTTTTTAAACAAGGTTTTACTTTTTCTTATCTCCGACAACGTTTCTTTTTCTATTGAAATAAGAGCTAAGTTGCTCAGTTTTTCCTGGCCTTGCGTGCTTCTAAGATACGACTTTATTCCTTTCAACGCAGAAAAAATACGTTCGACTGAAGCGGTTGTAGCTGGAATGGTGCAGACAAGTTTTGAAAGTGAATAGACTTGTTCAAAACTTTCATAAATGTTTTTAGACTCCAACCAGAGAAGAACGTCAGTAGACAGGGGGATCACACACTACTTTCCTGTTGAAAAAATATAGACCCATCTTATATTAGTGTTTGTCATCAAATTCGATTATAAATTGTTCTCCACATCAAAATCTGTAAAAAGGTAGATACTTCTTGGCGGCTCGAGAGCAACTAAGTTCGCAAAACTAATTTGTTGGTTGCCAATTTGCAAAAAATTTCTTTTACTTTTCAGTTTTAATGACCAAATTTTGCCCCGAATGCTTCTATAACCTTACGTTCCGTGGTTTTAGAGATATCGGAACAAAAATGGAAAAAACGTTTTTTTGCTTATTTGAGGTTCATATCAATCTATTTTTTCAAAAAAAAAGTGAAATAATTTTCCTCCCCTACTCCCAACATCTTGAGACGAAATATATATTAGACAGCAAAATATAGTTCGTTGCCCATCTGTCAAGCCATAAACTGTCAAATTCCATTGAAGGATGGATACGATTTTGATGGATTAAAAACCCTCTGAAAATTCAGATTTTTTCCTATGAAAATTCGATTTTTTTTAAAACAAGCGATTTGAAGGCTTAAGGATGACATTTGAAACGACGTATATATTAGACGTCAAAATATAGTTTATTGCCCATCTGTCAAGCCATAAACTGTCGAATTCCATTGAAGGATGGATACGATTTTGATGGATTAAAAACCCTCTGAAAATTCAGATTTTTTCCTATGAAAATTCGATTGTTTTAAACAAGCGATTTGAAGGTTTTAGGGGTGACATTTGAAACGAAATATATATTAGACATCAAAAAAAAGTTTGTTGCCCATCTTTCAAGCCATAAGCTGTCAAATTCCATTGAAAGATGGCTACGATTTTGATGGATTAAAAACCCACTGAAAATTCAGATTTTTTCCTATGCAAATTCGATTTTTTTAAAACAAACGATTTGAAGGCTTAAGGATGACATTTGAAACGAAATATATATTAGACGTCAAAACATAGTTCGTTGCCCATCTGTCAAGCCATAAACTGTCAAATTCCATTGAAGGATGGCTACGATTTTGATAGATTAAAAACCCTCTGAAAATTCTGATTTTTTCCTATGAAAATTTGAAGGCTTAAGGATAACATTTGAAACGAAATATATATTAGACGTCAAAATAAATTTTGTTGCCCATCTGTCAAGTAATAAACTGTCAAATTCCATTGAAGGATAGCTACGATTTTGATGGATTAAAAACCCTCTGAAAATTCAGATTTTTTCCTATGAAAATTCGATTTTTTTTAAAACTAGCGATTTGAATGCTTAAGGATGACATTTGAAACGAAATATATATATGACGTCAAAATATAGTTCGTTGCCCATCTGTCAAGCCATAAACTGTCAAATTCCCTTGAAGGGTGGCCACGATTTTGATGGATTAAAAACCCTCTGAAAAATCAAATTTTTTCCTATGAAAATTCTATTTTTTTTGAGTTTTTAATCCATCAAATCCAAACCATTTATATACTAGACGTCAAAATATAGTTTGTTGTTCATCTGTCAAGCCATAATCTGTCAAATTCCATTGAAGGATTTCTACGATTTTGATGGATTAAAAACTGTCTGAAAATTCAGATTTTTTCCTATGAAAATTCGATTTTTTTTAAACAAGCGGTTTGAAGGCTTTAGGGTAACATTTGAAACGAATTTTATATAAGACGTCAAAAAAGAGTTCGTTGTTCATCTGTCAAGCCATAAACAGTCAAATTCCATTGAAGGATAACTACGATTTTGATGGATTAAAAACCGTCTGAAAATTCAGATTTTTTCCTATGAAAATTCGATTTTGTTAATCAAGCGGTTTGAAGGCTTAAGAGGTGACATTTGAAACGAATTATATACTAGACGTCAAAATAAAGTTTGTTGCCCATCTGTCAATCCATAAACTGTCAAATTCAATTGAAGGATTGCTACGATTTTGATGGATTAAAAACCCTCTGAAAATTCAGATTTTTTCCTATGAAAATTCGATTTTTTTTTTAAACAAGCGTTTTGAAAGCTTAAGGACGACATTTGAATCGATATATATATTAGACGTCAAAATAAAGTTTGTTGCCCATCTGTCAAGTCATAAACTGTCAAATTCCATTGAAGGATGGATACGATTTTGATGGATTAAGAACCCTCTGAAAATTCAGATTTTTTCCTATGAAAATTCGATTTTTTTAATCAAGCGGTTTGAAGGTTTTACGGGTGACATTTTAAACGAATTATATATTACACGTCAAAATATAGTTTTTTGCCCATCTGTCAAGCCATAAACTGTCAAATTCCATCAAAGGACGGCTACGATTTTGATGGATTAAAAACCCGCTGAAAATTCAATTTTTTTTTTAACAAGCGATTTGAAGGCTTAAGGATAACATTTGAAACGAAATATATATAAGACGTCAAAAAAGAGTTTGTTGCCCATCTGCCAAGCCATAAACTGTCAAATTCCATTGAAGGATTGCTACGATTTTGATGGATTAAAAACCCTCTGAAAATTCAGATTGTTTCCTATGAAAATTCGATTTTTTTTAAACAAGCGTTTTGAAAGCTTAAGGACGACATTTGAATCGATATATATATTAGACGTCAAAATAAAGTTTGTTGCCCATCTGCCAAGCCATAAACTGTCAAATTCCATTGAAGGATGGATACGATTTTGATGGATTAAGAACCCTCTGAAAATTCAGATTTTTTCCTATGAAAATTCGATTTTTTTAATCAAGCGGTTTGAAGGTTTGAGGGGTGACATTTGAAAGGAATTATATACTAGACGTCAAAATATAGTTTGTTGCCCATCTGTCAATCCATAAACTGTCAAATTCATTTGAAGGATTGCTACGATTTTGATGGATTAAAAACCCTCTGAAAATTCAGATTTTTTCCTATGAAAATTCGATTTTTTTTTTAAACAAGCGTTTTGAAAGCTTAAGGACGACATTTGAATCGATATATATATTAGACGTCAAAATAAAGTTTGTTGCCCATCTGTCAAGACATAAACTGTCAAATTCCATTGAAGGATTTCCTATGAAAATTCGATTTTTTTATTCAAGCGGTTTGAAGGTTTAAGGGGTGACATTTGAAACGAATTATATATTACACGTCAAAATATAGTTTTTTGCCCATCTGTCAACCCATAACCTGTCAAATTCCATTAAAGGACGGCTACGATTTTGATGGATTAAAAACCCGCTGCAAATTCAGATTTTTTCTATGAAAATTCAATTTTTTTTTTAACAAGCGATTTGAAGGCTTAAGGATAACATTTGAAACAAAATATATATTAGACGTCAAAATAGAGTTCGTTGCCCATCTGTCAAGCCATAACTGTATAATTCCATTGAAGGATGGCTACGATTTTGATGGATTAAAAACTGTCTGAAAATTCAGATTGTTTCCTATGAAAATTCGATTGTTTTTTAAACAAGCGATTTGAAGGCTTTAAGGTGACATTTGAAACGAATTTTATATTAGACGTCAAAAAAGAGTTCGTTGCCCATCTGTCAAGCCGTAAACTGTCAAATTCCATTGAAGGATGGCTACGATTTTGATGGATTAAAAACCCTCTGAAAAATCAGATTTTTTCCTATAAAAATTCTATTTTTTTGAGTTTTTAATCTATCAAAATCGTAGTCATCCTTCAATGGAATTTGACAGTTTATGGTTTGACAGATGGGCAGCAAACTTTATTTTGACGACTAATATATATTTCGTTTCAAATGTCACCCTAAAGCCTTCAAATCGCTTGTTTATAAGAAATCGAATTTTTATAGGAAAAAATCTGAAAATTCGATTTTTTTTAAACAAGCGATTTGAAGGCTTTAGGGTGACATTTGAAACGAAATATATATTAGACGTCAAAATAAATTTTGTTGTTCATCTGTCAAGTAATAAACTGTCAAATTCCATTGAAGGATGGCTACGATTTTGATGGATTAAAAACCCTCTGAAAATTCAGATTTTTTCCTATGAAAATTCGATTTTTTTTAAAAGAAGCGATTTGAAGGCTTAAGGATGACACTTGAAACGAAATATATATTAGACATCAAAATATAGTTTGTTTCCCATCTGTCAAGCCATAAACTGTCGAATTCCCTTGAAGGATGGCTACGATTTTGATGGATTAAAAACCCTCGAAAAATCAGATTTTTTCCTATGAAAATTCGATTTTTTTAAACAAGCGATTTGAAGGTTTAAGGGTTGACATTTGAAACGAATTATATACTAGACGTCAAAATATAGTTTGTTGCCCATCTGTCAAGCCATAAACTGTCCAATTCCATTGAAGGATTGCTACGATTTTGATGGATTAAAAACCCTCTGAAAATTCAGATTTTTTCCTATGAAAATTCGATTTTTTTTTAAACAAGGGATTTGAAAGCTTAAAGATGTCATTTGAAACGACATATATAGTAGACGTCAAAACAAAGTTTGTTGCCCATCTGTCAAGCCATAAACTGTCAAATTCCATTGAAGGATGGATACGATTTTGATGGATTAAAAACCCGCTGAAAATTCAGATTTTTTCTATGAAAATTCATTTTTTTTTTAACAAGCGATTTGAAGGCTTAAGGATAATAATTGAAACGAAATATATATTAGACGTCAAAATAGAGTGCGTTGCCCAGCTGTCAACTGTCTAATTCCATTGAAGGATGGCTACGATTTTGATCGATTAAAAACCCTCTGAAAATCCAGATTTTTTCCTATGAAAATTCGATTTTTTTTTTAAACAAGCTTTTACTTTTTCTTATCTCCGACAACGTTTCTTTTTCTATTGAAATAAGAGCTAAGTTGCTCAATTTTTCCTGGCCTTGCGTGCTTCTAAGATACGACTTTAATCCTTTCAACGCAGAAAAAATACGTTCGACTGAAGCGGTTGTAGCTGGAATGGTGCAGACAAGTTTTGAAAGTGAATAGACTTGTTCAAAACTTTCATAAATGTTTTTAGACTCCAACCAGAGAAGAACGTCAGGGGATCACACACTACTTTTCTGTTGATAAAATATAGACCCATCTTATATTAGTGTTTGTCATCAAATTCGATGATAAATTGTTCTCCACATCAAAATCTGTAAAAAGGTAGATACTTCTTGGCGGCTCGAGAGCAACTAAGTTCGCAAAACTAATTTGTTGGTTGCCAATTTGCAAAAAATTTCTTTTACTTTTCAGTTTTAATGACCAAATTTTGCCCCGAATGCTTCTATAACCTTACGTTCCGTGGTTTTAGAGATATCGGAACAAAAATGGAAAAAACGTTTTTTTGCTTATTTGAGGTTCATATCAATCTATTTTTTCAAAAAAAAGTGAAATAATTTTCCTCCCCTACTCCCAAAATCTTGAGACGAAATATATATTAGACAGCAAAATATAGTTCGTTGCCCATCGGTCAAGCGATAAACTGTCAAATTCCCTTGAAGGATGGCTACGATTTTGATGGATTAAAAACCCTCGAAAAATCAGATTTTTTCCTATGAAAATTCGATTTTTTTAAACAAGCGATTTGAAGGTTTAAGGGTTGACATTTGAAACGAATTATATACTAGACGTCAAAATATAGTTTGTTGCCCATCTGTCAAGCCATAAACTGTCAAATTCCATTGAAGGATTGCTACGATTCTGATGGATTAAAAACCCTCTGAAAATTCAGATTTTTTCCTATGAAAATTCAATTTTTTTTTTAAACAAGGGATTTGAAAGCTTAAGGATGTCATTTGAAACGACATATATATTAGACGTCAAAAAAAAGTTTTATGCCCATCTGTCAAGCCATAAACTGTCAAATTCCATTGAAGGATGGCTACGATTTTGATGGATTAAAAACCCTCTGAAAATTCAGATTTTTTCCTATGAAAATTCGATTTTTTTAATCAAGCGGTTTGAAGGTTTTAGGGGTGACATTTGAAACGAATTATATATTACACGTCAAAATATAGTTTTTTGCCCAACTGTCAAGCCATAAACTGTCAAATTCCATTAAAGGACGGCTACGATTTTGATGGATTAAAAACCCGCTGAAAATTCAGATTTTTTCTATGAAAATTCATTTTTTTTTTAACAAGCGATTTGAAGGCTTAAGGATAATAATTGAAACGAAATATATATTAGACGTCAAAATAGAGTGCGTTGCCCAGCTGTCAACTGTCTAATTCCATTGAAGGATGGCTACGATTTTGATCGATTAAAAACCCTCTGAAAATCGAGATTTTTTCCTATGAAAATTCGATTTTTTTTTTAAACAAGCTTTTACTTTTTCTTATCTCCGACAACGTTTCTTTTTCTATTGAAATAAGAGCTAAGTTGCTCAATTTTTCCTGGCCTTGCGTGCTTCTAAGATACGACTTTAATCCTTTCAACGCAGAAAAAATACGTTCGACTGAAGCGGTTGTAGCTGGAATGGTGCAGACAAGTTTTGAAAGTGAATAGACTTGTTCAAAACTTTCATAAATGTTTTTAGACTCCAACCAGAGAAGAACGTCAGGGGATCACACACTACTTTTCTGTTGATAAAATATAGACCCATCTTATATTAGTGTTTGTCATCAAATTCGATGATAAATTGTTCTCCACATCAAAATCTGTAAAAAGGTAGATACTTCTTGGCGGCTCGAGAGCAACTAAGTTCGCAAAACTAATTTGTTGGTTGCCAATTTGCAAAAAATTTCTTTTACTTTTCAGTTTTAATGACCAAATTTTGCCCCGAATGCTTCTATAACCTTACGTTCCGTGGTTTTAGAGATATCGGAACAAAAATGGAAAAAACGTTTTTTTGCTTATTTGAGGTTCATATCAATCTATTTTTTCAAATAAAAGTGAAATAATTTTCCTCCCCTACTCCCAAAATCTTGAGACGAAATATATATTAGACAGCAAAATATAGTTCGTTGCCCATCGGTCAAGCGATAAACTGTCAAATTCCCTTGAAGGATGGCTACGATTTTGATGGATTAAAAACCCTCGAAAAATCAGATTTTTTCCTATGAAAATTCGATTGTTTTAAACAAGCGATTTGAAGGATTAAGGGGTGACATTTGAAACGAAATATATATTAGACATCAAAAAAAAGTTTGTTGCCCATCTTTCAAGCCATAAGCTGTCAAATTCCATTGAAAGATGGCTACGATTTTGATGGATTAAAAACCCACTGAAAATTCAGATTTTTTCCTATGAAAATTCGATTTTTTTAAACAAACGATTTGAATGCTTAAGGATGACATTTGAAACAAAATATATATTAGACGTCAAAATATAGTTCGTTGCCCATCTGTCAAGCCATAAACTGTCAAATTCCATTGAAGGATGGCTACGATTTTGATGGATTAAAAACCCTCTGAAAATTCAGATTTTTTCCTATGAAAATTCGATTTTTTTTTAAACAAGCGATTTGAAGGCTTAAGGATAACATTTGAAACGAAATATATACTAGACGTCAAAATAAATTTTGTTGCCCATCTGTCAAGTAATAAACTGTCAAATTCCATTGAAGGATAGCTACGATTTTGATGGATTAAAAACCCTCTGAAAATTCAGATTTTTTCCTATGAAAATTCGATTATTTTTAAAACAAGCGATTTGAATGCTTAAGGATGACATTTGAAACAAAATATATATTAGACGTCAAGCCATAAACTGTCGAATTCCATTGAAGGATGGCTACGATTTTGATAGATTAAAAACCCTCTGAAAATTCTGATTTTTTCCTATGAAAATTTGAAGGCTTAAAGATAACATTTAAAACGAAATATATATTAGACGTCAAAATAAATTTTGTTGCCCATCTGTCAAGTAATAAACTGTCAAATTCCATTGAAGTATAGCTACGATTTTGATGGATTAAAAACCCTCTGAAAAATCAAATTTTTTCCTATGAAAATTCTATTTTTTTTGAGTTTTTAATCCATCAAATCCAAACCATTTATATACTAGACGCCAAAATATAGTTTGTTGTTCATCTGTCAAGCCATAATCTGTCAAATTCCATTGAAGGATGGATACGATTTTGATGGATTAAAAACCCTCTGAAAATTAAGATTTTTTCCTATGAAAATTTGATTTTTTTTTAAACAAGCGTTTTGAAAGCTTAAGGACAACATTTGAATCGATATATATATTAGACGCCAAAATAAAGTTTGTTGCCCATCTGTAAAGTCATAAACTGTCAAATTCCATTGAAGGATGGATAAGATTTTGATGGATTAAGAATCCTCTGAAAATTCAGATTTTTTCCTACTAAAAATTCGATTTTTTTAATCAAGCGGTTTGAAGGTTTAAGGGGTGACATTTGAAGCGAATTATATACTAGACGACAAAACATAGTTTGTTGCCCATCTGTCAATCCATAAACTGTCAAATTCAATTGAAGGATTGCTACGATTTTGATGGATTAAAATCCCGCTGAAAATTCAGATTTTTTCTATGAAAATTCAATTTTTTTTTTTAACAAGCGATTTGAAGGCTTAAGGATAACATTTGAAACGAAATATATATTAGACGTCAAAATAGAGTTCGTTGCCCATCTGTCAAGCCATAACTGTATAATTCCATTGAAGGATGGCTACGATTTTGATGGATTAAAAACTGTCTGAAAATTCAGATTGTTTCCTATGAAAATTCGATTTTTTTTTAAACATGCGATTTGAAGGCTTTAGGGTGACATTTGAAACGAATTTTATATTAGACGTCAAAAAAGAGTTCGTTGCCCATCTTTCAAGCCATAAACTGTCAAATTCCCTTGAATGATGGCCACGATTTTGATGGATTAAAACCCATCTGAAAAATCAAATTTTTTCCTATGAATATTCTATTTTTTTGAGTTTTTAATCCATCAAATCCAAACCATTTATATACTAGACGTCAAAATATAGTTTGTTGTTCATATGTCAAGCCATAATCTGTCAAATTCCATTGAAGGGTGGATACGATTTTGATGGATTAAAAACCCTCTGAAAATTAAGATTTTTTCCTATGAAAATTCAATTTTTTTTTTAACAAGCGATTTGAAGGCTTAAGGATAACATTTGAAACGAAATATATATTAGACGTAAAAAAAGTGTTCGTTGCCCATCTGTCCAGCCATAACTGTATAATTCCATTGAAGGATGGCTACGATTTTGATGGATTAAAAACTGTCTGAAAACTGAAAATTCGATTTTTTTAATCAAGCGGTTTGAAGGTTTAAGAGGTGACATTTGAAACGAATTATATATTACACGTCAAAATATAGTTTTTTGCCCATCTGTGAACCCATAAACTGTCAAATTCCATTAAAGGACGGCTACGATTTTGATGGATTAAAAACCCGCTGAAAATTCAGATTTTTTCTATGAAAATTCAATTTTTTTTTTTAACAAGCGATTTGAAGGCTTAGGGATAACATTTGAAACGAAATATATATTAGACGTCAAAAAAGAGTTCGTTGCCCATCTGTCAAGCCATAACTGTATAATTCCATTGAAGGATGGCTACGATTTTGATGGAGTAAAAACTGTCTGAAAATTCAGATTGTTTCCTATGAAAATTCGATTTTTTTTTAAACAAGTGATTTGAAGGCTTTATGGTGACATTTGAAACGAATTTTCTATTAGACGTCAAAAAAGAGTTCGTTGCCCATCTGTCAAGCCATAAGCTGTCAAATTCCATTGAAGGATGGCTACGATTTTGATGGATTAAAAACCCTCTGAATATTCAGATTTTTTCCTATGAAAATTCGATTTTTTTTTAAACAAGCGATTTGAAGGCTTAGGGATGACACTTGAAATGAAATATATATTAGACGTCAAAATAGAGTTCGTTCCCCATCTGTTAAGCCATAACTGTATAATTCCATTAAAGGATGGCTACGATTGTGATGGATTAAAAACTGTCTGAAAATTCAGATTGTTTCCTATGAAAATTCGATTTTTTTTTTAAACAAGCGATTTGAAGGCTTTAGGGTGACATTTGAAACGAATTTTATATTAGACGTCAAAAAAGAGTTCGTTGCCCATCTGTCAAGCCATAAACTGTCAAATTCCATTGAAGGATGGCTACGATTTTTATGGATTAAAAACCCTCTGAAAATTCTGATTTTTTCCTATGAAAATTCGAGTTTTTTTAAAACAAGCCATTTGAAGGCTTAAGGACGACACTTGAAACGAAATATATATTAGATATCAAAACATAGTTTGTTGCCCATCTGTCAAGCCATAAACTGTCAAATTCCATAAAAGGATTGCTACGATTTTGATGGATTAAAAACCCTCTGAAAATTCAGATTTTTTCCTATGAAAATTCGATTTTTTTTTAAACAAGCGTTTTGAAAGCTTAAGGACGACATTTGAATCGATATATATATAAGACGTCAAAATAAAGTTTGTTGCCATCTGCCAAGCCATAAACTGTCAAATTTTATTGAAGGATGGATACGATTTTGATGGATTAAAAACCCTCTGAAAATTCAGATTTTTTCCTATGAAAATTCGATTTTTTTAATCAAGCGGTTTGAAGGTTTAAGGGGTGACATTTGAAACGAATTATATACTAGACGTCAAAATATAGTTTGTTGCCCATCTGTCAATCCATAAACTGTCAAATTCAATTGAAGGATTGCTACGATTTTGATGGATTAAAAACCCTCTGAAAATTCAGATTTTTTCCTATGAAAATTCGATTTTTTTTTTAAACAAGCGTTTTGAAAGCTTAAGGACGACATTTGAATCGATATATATATTAGACGTCAAAACAAAGTTTGTTGCCCATCTGTCAAGCCATAAACTGTCAAATTCCATTGAAGGATGGATACGATTTTGATGGATTAAAAACCCTCTGAAAATTCAGATTTTTTTCCTATAAAAATTCGATTTTTTATAAACAAGCGATTTGAAGGCTTTATGGTGACATTTGAAACGAATTTTATATTAGACGTCAAAAAAGAGTTCGTTGCCCATCTGTCAAGCCATAAACTGTCAAATTCCATTGAAGGATGGCTACGATGTTGATGGATTAAAAACCCTCTGAATATTCAGATTTTTTCCTATGAAAATTCGATTTTTTTTTTAACAAGCGATTTGAAGGCTTAGGGATGTTACTTGAAATGAAATATATATAAGACGTCAAAATAGAGTTCGTTCCCCTTCTGTCAAGCCATATACTGTCAAATTCCATTGAAGGATGGCTACGATTTTGATGGACTAAAAACCCTCTGAAAATTCAGATTTTTTCCTATGAAAATTCGATTTTTTTTAAACAAGCGATTTGAAGGCTTTAGGGTGTCATTTGAAACGAAATATGTATTAGACGTCAAAATAAAGTTTGTTACCCATCTGTCAAGCCATAAACTGTCAAATTCCGTTGAAGGATGGATACGATTTTGATGGATTAAAAACCCTCTGAAAATTCAGATTTTTTCCTATGAAAATTCGATTTTTTTTTTTGAACAAGCGATTTGAATGCTTAAGGATGACATTTGGAACAAAATGTATATTAGACGTCAAAATATAGTTTGTTGCCCATCTGTCGAGCCATAAACTTCAAATTCCCTTGAAGGATGGCCACGGTTTTTATGGATTAAAAACCCTCTGAAAAATCAGATTTTTTCCAATGAAAATTCTATTTTTTTGAGTTTTTAATCCATCAAAATCGTAGCCATCCTTCAATAGAATTTGACAGTTTATGGCTTGACAGATGGGCAACAAACTATTTTTTGACGTTTAATATATATTTCGTTTCAAATGTCACCCTAAAGCCTTCAAATCGCTTGTTTATAAAAAATCGAATTTTTATAGGAAAAAATCTGAAAATTCGATTTTTTTAAACAAGCGATTTGAAGGCTTTAGGGTGATATTTGAATCGATATATATATTAGACGTCAAAATAGATTTCGTTGCCCATCTGTCAAGCCATAAACTGTCAAATTCCATTGAAGGATAACTACGATTTTGATGGATTAAGAACCCTCTGAAAATTCAGATTTTTTCCTATGAAAATTCGATTTTTTTAATCAAGCGGTTTGAAGGTTTAAGGGGTGACATTTGAAAAGAATTATATATTACAAGTCAAAATATAGTTTTGTGCCCATCTGTCAACCCATAAATTGTCAAATTCCATTAAAGGACGGCTACGATTTTGATGGATTGAAAACCCTCTGAAAGTTCAGATTTTTTCCTATGAAAATTCGATTTTTTTAATCAAGCGGTTTGAAGGTTTAAGGGGTGACATTTGAAACGAATTATATACTAGACGTCAAAAAATAGTTTGTTGCCCATCTGTCAATCCATAAACAGTCAAATTCAATTGAAGGATTGCTACGATTTTGATGGATTAAAAACCCTCTGAAAATTCAGATTTTTTCCTATGAAAATTCGATTTTTTTCTTAAACAAGGGATTTGAAAGCTTAAGGATGACATTTGAAACGATATATATATTAGACGTCAAAATAAAGTTTATTGCCCATCTGTCAAGCAATAAACTGTCAAATTCCATTGAAGGATGGATACAATTTTGATGGATTAAAAACCCTCTGAAAATTCAGATTTTTTCCTATGAAAATTCGATTTTTTTAATCAAGCGGTTTGAAGGTTTTAGGGGTGACATTTGAAACGAATTATATATTACACGTCAAAATATAGTTTTTTGCCCAACTGTCAAGCCATAAACTGTAAAATTCCATTAAAGGACGGCTACGATTTTGATGGATTAAAAACCCGCTGAAAATTCAGATTTTTTCTATGAAAATTCATTTTTTTTTTAACAAGCGATTTGAAGGCTTAAGGATAATAATTGAAACGAAATATATATTAGACGTCAAAATAGAGTGCGTTGCCCAGCTGTCAACTGTCTTATTCCATTGAAGGATGGCTACGATTTTGATCGATTAAAAACCCTCTGAAATCCAGATTTTTTCCTATGAAAATTCGATTTTTTTTTTAAACAAGCTTTTACTTTTTCTTATCTCCGACAACGTTTCTTTTTCTATTGAAATAAGAGTTAAGTTGCTCAATTTTTCCTGGCCTTGCGTGCTTCTAAGATACGACTTTAATCCTTTCAACGCAGAAAAAATACGTTCGACTGAAGCGGTTGTAGCTGGAATGGTGCAGACAAGTTTTGAAAGTGAATAGACTTGTTCAAAACTTTCATAAATGTTTTTAGACTCCAACCAGAGAAGAACGTCAGGGGATCACACACTACTTTTCTGTTGATAAAATATAGACCCATCTTATATTAGTGTTTGTCATCAAATTCGATGATAAATTGTTCTCCACATCAAAATCTGTAAAAAGGTAGATACTTCTTGGCGGCTCGAGAGCAACTAAGTTCGCAAAACTAATTTGTTGGTTGCCAATTTGCAAAAAATTTCTTTTACTTTTCAGTTTTAATGACCAAATTTTGCCCCGAATGCTTCTATAACCTTACGTTCCGTGGTTTTAGAGATATCGGAACAAAAATGGAAAAAACGTTTTTTTGCTTATTTGAGGTTCATATCAATCTATTTTTTCAAAAAAAAGTGAAATAATTTTCCTCCCCTACTCCCAAAATCTTGAGACGAAATATATATTAGACAGCAAAATATAGTTCGTTGCCCATCGGTCAAGCGATAAACTGTCAAATTCCCTTGAAGGATGGCTACGATTTTGATGGATTAAAAACCCTCGAAAAATCAGATTTTTTCCTATGAAAATTCGATTGTTTTAAACAAGCGATTTGAAGGTTTAAGGGGTGACATTTGAAACGAAATATATATTAGACATCAAAAAAAAGTTTGTTGCCCATCTTTCAAGCCATAAGCTGTCAAATTCCATTGAAAGATGGCTACGATTTTGATGGATTAAAAACCCACTGAAAATTCAGATTTTTTCCTATGAAAATTCGATTTTTTTAAACAAACGATTTGAATGCTTAAGGATGACATTTGAAACAAAATATATAATAGACGTCAAAACATAGTTCGTTGCCCATCTGTCAAGCCATAAACTGTCAAATTCCATTGAAGGATGGCTACGATTTTGATGGATTAAAAACCCTCTGAAAATTCAGATTTTTTCCTATGAAAATTCGATTTTTTTTTAAACAAGCGATTTGAAGGCTTAAGGATAACATTTGAAACGAAATATATATTAGACGTCAAAATAAATTTTGTTGCCCATCTGTCAAGTAATAAACTGTCAAATTCCATTGAAGGATAGCTACGATTTTGATGGATTAAAAACGCTCTGAAAATTCTGATTTTTTCCTATGAAAATTCGATTATTTTTAAAACAAGCGATTTGAATGCTTAAGGATGACATTTGAAACGAAATATATATTAGACGTCAAAATATAGTTCGTTGCCCATCTGTCAAGCCATAAACTGTCAAATTCCATTGAAGGATGGCTACGATTTTGATAGATTAAAAACCCTCTGAAAATTCAGATTTTTTCCTATGAAAATTTGAAGGCTTAAGGATAAAATTTGAAACGAAATATATATTAGACGTCAAAATAAATTTTGTTGCCCATCTGTCAAGTAATAAACTGTCAAATTCCATTGAAGGATAGCTACGATTTTGATGGATTAAAAACCCTCTGAAAAATCAAATTTTTTCCTATGAAAATTCTATTTTTTTTGAGTTTTTAATCCATCAAATCCAAACCATTTATATACTAGACGTCAAAATATAGTTTGTTGGTCATCTGTCAAGCCATAAACTGTCAAATTCCCTTGAAGGATGGCCACGATTTTGATGGATTAAAAACCCTCTGAAAAATCAAATTTTTTCCTATGAAAATTCTATTTTTTTTGAGTTTTTAATCCATCAAATCCAAACCATTTATATACTAGACGCCAAAATATAGTTTGTTGTTCATCTGTCAAGCCATAATCTGTCAAATTCCATTGAAGGATGGATACGATTTTGATGGATTAAAAACCCTCTGAAAATTAAGATTTTTTCCTATGAAAATTCAATTTTTTTTTAACAAGCGATTTGAAGGCTTAAGGATAACATTTGAAACGAAATATATATTAGAAGTCAAAAAAGTGTTCGTTGCCCATCTGTCAAGCCATAAACTGTCTAATTCCATTGAGGGAGTGCTACGATTTTGATGGATTAAAAACTGTCTGAAAATTCAGATTTTTTCCTATGAAAATTCGATTTTTTTTAAACAAGCGATTTGAAGGCTTTAGGGTAATATTTGAAACGAATTTTATATAAGACGTCAAAATAGATTTCGTTGCCCATCTGTCAAGCCATAAACTGTCAAATTCCATTGAAGGATAACTACGATTTTGATGGAGTAAAAACCGTCTGAAAATTCAGATTTTTCCTATGAAAATTCGATTTTTTTAATCAAGCGGTTTGAAGGTTTAAGAGGTGACATTTGAAACGAATTATATACTAGACGTCAAAATATAGTTTGTTGCCCATCTGTCAATCCATAAACTGTCAAATTCAATTGAAGGATTGCTACGATTTTGATGGATTAAAAACCCTCTGAAAATTCAGATTTTTTCTTATGAAAATTCGATTTTTTTTTTAAACAAGCGTTTTGAAAGCTTAAGGACAACATTTGAATCGATATATATATTAGACGTCAAAATAAAGATTGTTGCCCATCTGTCAAGTCATAAACTGTCAAATTCCATTCAAGGATGGATAAGATTTTGATGGATTAAGAACCCTCTGAAAATTCAGATTTTTTCCTACTAAAAATTCGATTTTTTTAATCAAGCGGTTTGAAGGTTTAAGGGGTGACATTTGAAACGAATTATATACTAGACGTCAAAATATAGTTTGTTGCCCATCTGTCAATCCATAAACTGTCAAATTCAATTGAAGGATTGCTACGATTTTGATGGATTAAAAACCCGCTGAAAATTCAGATTTTTTCTATGAAAATTCAATTTTTTTTTTAACAAGCGATTTGAAGGCTTAAGGATAACATTTGAAACGAAATGTATATTAGACGTCAAAAAAGAGTTCGTTGCCCATCTGTCAAGCCATAACTGTATAATTCCATTGAAGGATGGCTACGATTTTGATGGAGTAAAAACTGTCTGAAAATTCAGATTGTTTCCTATGAAAATTCGAGTTTTTTTAAAACAAGCCATTTGAAGGCTTAAGGATGACACTTGAAACGAAATATATATTAGATATCAAAACATAGTTTGTTGCCCATCTGTCAAGCCATAAACTGTCAAATTCCATTAAAGGATTGCTACGATTTTGATGGATTAAAAACCCTCTGAAAATTCAGATTTTTTCCTATGAAAATTCGATTTTTTTTTAAACAAGCGTTTTGAAAGCTTAAGGACGACATTTGAATCGATATATATATGAGACGTCAAAACAAAGTTTGTTGCCCATCTGGCAAGCCATAAACTGTCAAATTCCATTGAAGGATGGATACGATTTTGATGGATTAAGAACCCTCTGAAAATTCAGATTTTTTCCTATGAAAATTCGATTTTTTTAATCAAGCGGTTTGAAGGTTTAAGGGGTGACATTTGAAACGAATTATATATTACACGTCAAAATATAGTTTTTTGCCCATCTGTCAACCCATAAACTGTCAAATTCCATTTAAGGACGGCTACGATTTTGATGGATAAAAAACCCGCTAAAAATTCAGATTTTTTTCTATGAAAATTCAATTTTTTTTTTTAACAAGCGATTTGAAGGCTTAAGGATATCATTTGAAACGAAATATATATTAGACATCAAAAAAGAGTTCGCTGCCCATCTGTCCAGCCATAAGTGTCAAATTCCATTTAAGGATTGCTACGATTTTGATGGATTAAAAACCCTCTGAAAATACAGATTTTTTCCTATGAAAATTTGATTTTTTTTAAACATGCGATTTGAAGGCTTTAGGGTGTCATTTGAAACGAAATATGTATTAGACGTCAAAATAAAGTTTGTTGCCCATCTGTCAAGCAATAAACTGTCAAATTCCGTTGAAGGATGGATACGATTTTGATGGATTAAAAACCCTCTGAAAATTCAGATTTTTTCCTATGAAAATTCGATTTTTTTTTTTAACAAGCGATTTGAATGCTTAAGGATGACATTTGCAAAGAAATGTATATTAGACGTCAAATGGCTATGATTTTGATGGATTAAAAACCCTCTGAAAATTCCGATTTTTTTTTAAACAAGCAATTTGAAGGCTTTAGGGTGACACTTGAAACTAAATATATATTAGACGTCAAAATATAGTTCGTTGCCCATCTGTCAAGCCATAAACTGTCAAATTCCCTTAAAGGATGGCTACGATTTTGATGGATTAAAAACCCACGAAAAATCAGATTTTTTCCTATGAAAATTCGATTTTTTTAAACAAGCGATTTGAAGGTTTTAGGGGTGATATTTGAAACGAATTATATGCTAGACGTCAAAATATAGTTTGCTGCCCATCTGTCAAGCCATAAACTGTCAAATTCCATTGAAGGATGGCTACGATGTTGATGGATTAAAAACCCTCTGAATATTCAGATTTTTTCCTATGAAAATTCGATTTTTTTTTTAAACAAGCGATTTGAAGGCTTAGGGATGACACTTGAAATGAAATATATATAAGACGTCAAAATAGAGTTCGTTTCCCTTCTGTCAAGCCATATACTGTCAAATTCCATTGAAGGATGGCTACGATTTTGATGGACTAAAAACCCTCTGAAAATTCAGATTTTTTCCTATGAAAATTCGATTTTTTTTAAACAAGCGATTTGAAGGCTTTAGGGTGTCATTTGAAACGAAATATGTATTAGACGTCAAAATAAAGTTTGTTACCCATCTGTCAAGCCATAAACTGTCAAATTCCGTTGAAGGATGGATACGATTTTGATGGATTAAAAACCCTCTGAAAATTCAGATTTTTTCCTATGAAAATTCGATTTTTTTTTTTAAACAAGCGATTTGAATGCTTAAGGATGACATTTGGAACAAAATGTATATTAGACGTCAAAATATAGTTTGTTGCCCATCTGTCGAGCCATAAACTTCAAATTCCCTTGAAGGATGGCCACGGTTTTTATGGATTAAAAACCCTCTGAAAAATCAGATTTTTTCCTATGAAAATTCTATTTTTTTGAGTTTTTAATCCATCAAAATCGTAGCCATCCTTCAATAGAATTTGACAGTTTATGGCTTGACAGATGGGCAACAAACTATATTTTGACGTTTAATATATATTTCGTTTCAAATGTCACCCTAAAGCCTTCAAATCGCTTGTTTATAAAAAATCGAATTTGTATAGGAAAAAATCTGAAAATTCGATTTTTTTAAACAAGCGATTTGAAGGCTTTAGGGTGATATTTGAATCGATATGTATATTAGACGTCAAAATAAAGTTTGTTGCCCATCTGTCAAGCCATAAACTGTCAAATTCCATTGAAGGATGGATACGATTTTGATGGATTAAGAACCCTCTGAAAATTCAGATTTTTTCCTATGAAAATTCGATTTTTTTAATCAAGCGGTTTGAAGGTTTAAGGGGTGACATTTGAAAAGAATTATATATTACATGTCAAAATATAGTTTTTTGCCCATCTGTCAACCCATAAATTGTCAAATTCCATTAAAGGACGGCTACGATTTTGATGGATTAAAAACCCTCTGAAAATTCAGATTTTTTCCTATGAAAATTCGATTTTTTTAATCAAGCGGTTTGAAGGTTTAAGGGGTGACATTTGAAACGAATTATATACTAGACGTCAAAAAATAGTTTGTTGCCCATCTGTCAATCCATAAACAGTCAAATTCAATTGAAGGATTGCTACGATTTTGATGGATTAAAAACCCTCTGAAAATTCAGATTTTTTCCTATGAAAATTCGATTTTTTTCTTAAACAAGGGATTTGAAAGCTTAAGGATCACATTTGAAACGATATATATATTAGACGTCAAAATAAAGTTTGTTGCCCATCTGTCAAGCAATAAACTGTCAAATTCCATTGAAGGATGGATACAATTTTGATGGATTAAAAACCCTCTGAAAATTCAGATTTTTTCCTATGAAAATTCGATTTTTTTAATCAAGCGGTTTGAAGGTTTAAGGGGTGACATTTGAAACGAATTATATACTAGACGAAAAAAAATAGTTTGTTGCCCATCTGTCAATCCATAAACAGTCAAATTCAATTGAAGGATGGCTACGATTTTGATGGATTAAAAACCCTCGAAAAATCAGATTTTTTCCTATGAAAATTCGATTGTTTTAAACAAGCGATTTGAAGGTTTAAGGGGTGACATTTGAAACGAAATATATATTAGACATCAAAAAAAAGTTTGTTGCCCATCTTTCAAGCCATAAGCTGTCAAATTCCATTGAAAGATGGCTACGATTTTGATGGATTAAAAACCCACTGAAAATTCACATTTTTTCCTATGAAAATTCGATTTTTTTAAACAAACGATTTGAATGCTTAAGGATGACATTTGAAACGAAATATATAATAGACGTCAAAACATAGTTCGTTGCCCATCTGTCAAGCCATAAACTGTCAAATTCCATTGAAGGATGGCTACGATTTTGATGGATTAAAAACCCTCTGAAAATTCAGATTTTTTCCTATGAAAATTCGATTTTTTTTTTAAACAAGCGATTTGAAGGCTTAAGGATAACATTTGAAACGAAATATATATTAGACGTCAAAATAAATTTTGTTGCCCATCTGTCAAGTAATAAACTGTCAAATTCCATTGAAGGATAGCTACGATTTTGATGGATTAAAAACCCTCTGAAAATTCTGATTTTTTCCTATGAAAATTCGATTATTTTTAAAACAAGCGATTTGAATGCTTAAGGATGACATTTGAAACGAAATATATATTAGACGTCAAAATATAGTTCGTTGCCCATCTGTCAAGCCATAAACTGTCAATTTCCATTGAAGGATGGCTACGATTTTGATAGATTAAAAACCCTCTGAAAATTCTGATTTTTTCCTATGAAAATTTGAAGGCTTAAGGATAACATTTAAAACGAAATATATATTAGACGTCAAAATAAATTTTGTTGCCCATCTGTCAAGTAATAAACTGTCAAATTCCATTGAAGGATAGCTACGATTTTGATGGATTAAAAACCCTCTGAAAAGTCAAATTTTTTCCTATGAAAATTCTATTTTTTTTGAGTTTTTAATCCATCAAATCCAAACCATTTATATACTAGACGTCAAAATATAGTTTGTTGGTCATCTGTCAAGCCATAAACTGTCAAATTCCCTTGAAGGATGGCCACGATTTTGATGGATTAAAAACCCTCTGAAAAATCAAATTTTTTCCTATGAAAATTCTATATTTTTTGAGTTTTTAATCCATCAAATCCAAACCATTTATATACTAGACGCCAAAATATAGTTTGTTGTTCATCTGTCAAGCCATAATCTGTCAAATTCCATTGAAGGATGGATACGATTTTGATGGATTAAAAACCCTCTGAAAATTAAGATTTTTTCCTATGAAAATTCAATTTTTTTTTTAACAAGCGATTTGAAGGCTAAAGGATAACATTTGAAACGAAATATATATCAGAAGTCAAAAAAGTGTTCGTTGCCCATCTGTCAAGCCATAAACTGTCTAATTCCATTGAGGGATTGCTACGATTTTGATGGATTAAAAACTGTCTGAAAATTCAGATTTTTTCCTATGAAAATTCGATTTTTTTTAAACAAGCGATTTGAAGGCTTTGGGGTAATATTTGAAACGAATTTTATATAAGACGTCAAAATAGATTTCGTTGCCCATCTGTCAAGCCATAAACTGTCAAATTCCATTGAAGGATAACTACGATTTTGATGGAGTAAAAACCGTCTGAAAATTCAGATTTTTTCCTATGAAAATTCGATTTTTTTAATCAAGCGGTTTGAAGGTTTAAGAGGTGACATTTGAAACGAATTATATACTAGACGTCAAAATATAGTTTGTTGCCCATCTGTCAATCCATAAACTGTCAAATTCAATTGAAGGATTGCTACGATTTTGATGGATTAAAAACCCTCTGAAAATTCAGATTTTTTCCTATGAAAATTCGATTTTTTTTTTAAACAAGCGTTTTGAAAGCTTAAGGACAACATTTGAATCGACATACATATTAGACGTCAAAACAAAGTTTGTTGCCCATCTGCCAAGTCATAAACTGTCAAATTCCATTCAAAGATGGATAAGATTTTGATGGATTAAGAACCCTCTGAAAATTCAGATTTTTTCCTACTAAAAATTCGATTTTTTTAATCAAGCGGTTTGAAGGTTTAAGGGGTGACATTTGAAACGAATTATATACTAGACGTCAAAATATAGTTTGTTGCCCATCTGTCAATCCATAAACTGTCAAATTCAATTGAAGGATTGCTACGATTTTGATGGATTAAAAACCCGCTGAAAATTCAGATTTTTTCTATGAAAATTCAATTTTTTTTTTTAACAAGCGATTTGAAGGCTTAAGGATAACATTTGAAACGAAATGTATATTAGACGTCAAAAAAGAGTTCGTTGCCCATCTGTCAAGCCATAACTGTATAATTCCATTGAAGGATGGCTACGATTTTGATAGAGTAAAAACTGTCTGAAAATTCAGATTGTTTCCTATGAAAATTCGAGTTTTTTTAAAACAAGCCATTTGAAGGCTTAAGGATGCCACTTGAAACGAAATATATATTAGATATCAAAACATAGTTTGTTGCCCATCTGTCAAGCCATAAACTGTCAAATTCCATTAAAGGATTGCTACGATTTTGATGGATTAAAAACCCTCTGAAAATTCAGATTTTTTCCTATGAAAATTCGATTTTTTTTTAAACAAGCGTTTTGAAAGCTTAAGGACGACATTTGAATCGATATATATATGAGACGTCAAAATAAAGTTTGTTGCCATCTGCCAAGCCATAAACTGTCAAATTCCATTGAAGGATAGATACGATTTTGATGGATTAAAAACCCTCTGAAAATTCAGATTTTTTCCTATGAAAATTCGATTTTTTTAATCAAGCGGTTTGAAGGTTTAAGGGGTGACATTTGAAACGAATTATATACTAGACGTCAAAATATAGTTTGTTTCCCATCTGTCAATCCATAAACTGTCAAATTCAATTCAAGGATTGCTACGATTTTGATGGATTAAAAACCCTCTGAAAATTCAGATTTTTTCCTATGAAAATTCGATTTTTTTTTTAAACAAGCGTTTTGAAAGCTTAAGGACGACATTTGAATCGATATATATATTAGACGTCAAAACAAAGTTTGTTGCCCATCTGGCAAGCCATAAACTGTCAAATTCCATTGAAGGATGGATACGATTTTGATGGATTAAGAACCCTCTGAAAATTCAGATTTTTTCCTATGAAAATTCGATTTTTGTAATCAAGCGGTTTGAAGGTTTAAGGGGTGACATTTGAAACGAATTATATATTACACGTCAAAATATAGTTTTTTGCCCATCTGTCAACCCATAAACTGTCAAATTCCATTTAAGGACGGCTACGATTTTGATGGATAAAAAACCCGCTAAAAATTCAGATTTTTTTCTATGAAAATTCAATTTTTTTTTTTAACAAGCGATTTGAAGGCTTAAGGATATCATCTGAAACGAAATATATATAAGACATCAAAAAAGAGTTCGCTGCCCATCTGTCCAGCCATAACTGTCAAATTCCATTTAAGGATTGCTACAATTTTGATGGATTAAAAACCCTCTGAAAATACAGATTTTTTCCTATGAAAATTCGATTTTTTTTAAACAAGCGATTTGAAGGCTTTAGGGTGTCATTTGAAACGAAATATGTATTAGACGTCAAAATAAAGTTTGTTGCCCATCTGTCAAGCAATAAACTGTCAAATTCCGTTGAAGGATGGATACGATTTTGATGGATTAAAAACCCTCTGAAAATTCAGATTTTTTCCTATGAAAATTCGATTTTTTTTTTTAACAAGCGATTTGAATGCTTAAGGATGACATTTGCAAAGAAATGTATATTAGACGTAAAAATATAGTTCGTTGTCCATCTGTCGAGCCATAAACTTCAAATTCCCTTGAAGGATGGCCACGATTTTGATGGATTAAAAACCCTCTGAAAAATCAGATTTTTTCCTATGAAAATTCTATTTTTTTGAGTTTTTAATCCATCAAAATCGTAGCCATCCTTCAATGGAATTTGACAGTTTATGGCTTGACAGATGCACAACAAAATATATTTTGACGTCTAATATATATTTCGTTTCAAATGTCACCCTAAAGCCTTCAAATCGCTTGTTTATAAAAAATCGAATTTGTATAGGAAAAAATCTGAAAATTCGATTTTCTTAAACAAGCGATTTGAAGGCTTTAGGGTGACATTTGAAACGAAATATATATTAGACGTCAAAACATAGTTCGTTGCCCATCTGTCAAGCCATAACTGTATAATTCCATTGAAGGATGGCTACGATTTTGATGGATTAAAAACTGTCTGAAAATTCAGATTATTTCCTATGAAAATTCGATTTTTTTTTAAACAAGCGCTTGAAGGCTTTAGGGTGACATTTGAAAATAATTTTATATTAGACGTCAAAAAAGAGTTCGTTCCCCATCTGTCAAGTCATAAACTATCAAATTCCATTGAAGGATGGCTACGATTTTTATGGATTAAAAACCCTCTGAAAATTCAGATTTTTCCTATGAAAATTCGATTTTTTTTTAAACAAGCGCTTGAAGGCTTTAGGGTGACATTTGAAAATAATTTTATATTAGACGTCAAAACATAGTTCTTTGCCCATATGTCAAGCCATAAACTGTCAAATTCCATTGAAGGATGGCTACGATTTTGACGGATTAAAAACCCTCTGAAAATTCAGATTTTTTCCTATGAAAATTTGATTTTTTTTTAAACAAGCGATTTGAAGGCTTTAACGTGACATTTGAAACGAAATATATATTTGACGTCAAAAAAAGTTTGTTGCCCATCTGTCAAGCCATAAGCTGTCTAATTCCATTGAAGGATGGCTATGATTTTGATGGATTAAAAACCCTCTCAAAATTCCGATTTTTTTTTAAACAAGCAATTTGAAGGCTTTAGGGTGACACTTGAAACTAAATATATATTAGACGTCAAAATATAGTTCGTTGCCCATCTGTCAAGCCATAAACTGTCAAATTCCCTTAAAGGATGGCTACGATTTTGATGGATTAAAAACCCACGAAAAATCAGATTTTTTCCTATGAAAATTCGATTTTTTTAAACAAGCGATTTGAAGGTTTTAGGGGTGATATTTGAAACGAATTATATACTAGACGTCAAAATATGGTTTGCTGCCCATCTGTCAAGCCATAAACTGTCAAATTCCATTAAAGGACGGCTACGATTTTGATGGATTAAAAACCCTCTGAAAATTCAGATTTTTTCTATGAAAATTCAATTTTTTTTAACAAGCGGTTTGAAGGCTTTAGGGTGACATTTGAAACAAAATATATATTAGACGTCAAAAAAAGTTTGTTGCCCATCTGTCAAGCCATAAACTGACAAATTCCATTGAAGGATGACTACGATTTTGATGGATTAAAAACCCTCTGAAAATTCAGATTTTTTCCTATGAAAATTCGATTTTTTTTTAAACAAGCGATTTGAAGGCTTTAGGGTGACATTTGAAACGAAATATATATTAGACGTCAAAATAAAGTTTGTTGCCCATCTGTCAAGCAATAAACTGTCAAATTCCATTGAAGGATGGCTACGATTTTAATGGATTAAAAACCCTCTGAAAAATCAGATTTTTTCCTATGAAAATTCTATTTTTTTGAGTTTTTAATCCATCAAAATCGTAGCTGTCCTTTAATGGAATTTGACAGTTTATGGCTTGACAGATGGGCAACAAACTATATTTTGACGCCTAATATATATTTCGTTTCAAATGTCACCCTAAAGCCTTCAAATTGCTTGTTTATAAAAAATCGAATTTTTATAGGAAAAAATCTGAAAATTCGATTTTTTTAAACAAGCGATTTGAAGGCTTTAGGGTGACAGTTGAATCGATATATATATTAGACGTCAAAATAAAGTTTGTTGCCCATCTGTCAAGCCATAAACTGTCAAATTCCATTAAAGGACGGCTACGATTTGGATGGATTAAAAACCCGCTGAAAATTCAGATTTTTTCTATGAAAATTCAATTTTTTTTTTTAACAAGCGATTTGAAGGCTTAACGATAATATTTGAAACGAAATATATATTAGACGTCAAAATAGAGTTCGTTGCCCATCTGTCAAGCCATAACTGTATAATTGCATTGAAGGATGGCTACGATTTTGATGGATTAAAAACTGTCTGAAAATTCAGATTGTTTCCTATGAAAATTCGATTTTTTTTTTAAACAAGCGATTTGAAGGCTTTAGGGTGACATTTGAAACGAATTTTATATTAGACGTCAAAAAAGAGTTCGTTGCCCATCTGTCAAGCCATAAACTGTCAAATTCCATTGAAGGATGGCTACGATTTTTATGGATTAAAAACCCTCTGAAAATTCTGATTTTTTCCTATGAAAATTCGAGTTTTTTTAAAACAAGCCATTTGAAGGCTTAAGGATGACACTTGAAACGAAATATATATTAGATATCAAACAATAGTTTGTTGCCCATCTGTCAAGCCATAACCTGTCAAATTCCATTAAAGGATTGCTACGATTTTGATGGATTAAAAACCCTCTGAAAATTCAGATTTTTTCCTATGAAAATTCGATTTTTTTTTAAACAAGCGTTTTGAAAGCTTAAGGACGACATTTGAATCGATATATATATGAGACGTCAAAATAAAGTTTCTTGCCATCTGCCAAGCCATAAACTGTCAAATTCCATTGAAGGATGGATACGATTTTGATGGATTAAAAACCCTCTGAAAATTCAGATTTTTTCCTATGAAAATTCGATTTTTTTAATCAAGCGGTTTGAAACGAACATTTGAAACGAAATATATATTACACGTCAAAATATAGTTTTTTGCCCATCTGTCAACCCATAAACTGTCAAATTCCATTTAAGGACGGCTACGATTTTGATGGATTAAAAACCCGCTGAAAATTCAGATTTTTTTCTATGAAAATTCAATTTTTTTTTTTAACAAGCGATTTGAAGGCTTAAGGATAACATTTGAAACGAAATATATATTAGACATCAAAAAAGAGTTCGCTGCTCATCTGTCCAGCCATAACTGTCAAATTCCATTGAAGGATGGCTACGATTTTGATGGATTAAAAAGTGTCTGAAAATTCATTGTTTCCTATGAAAATTCGATTTTTTTTTAAACAAGCGATTTGAAGGCTTAGGAATGACATTTGAAATGATATATATAGTAGACGTCAAAATATAGTTCGTTTCCCATCTGTCAAGCCATAAACTGTCAAATTCCATTTAAGGATTGCTACTATTTTGATGGATTAAAAACCCTCTGAAAATACAGATTTTTTCCTATGAAAATTCGATTTTTTTTTTAAACAAGCGTTTTGAAAGCTTAAGGACGACATTTGAATCGATATATATATTAGACGTGAAAATAAAGTTTGTTGCCCATCTGTCAAGCCATAAACTGTCAAATTCTATTGAAGGATGGATACGATTTTGATGGATTAAGAACCCTCTGAAAATTCAGATTTTTTCTATGAAAATTCAATTTTTTTTTTAACAAGCGATTTGAAGGCTTAAGGATAACATTTGAAACGAAATATATATTAGACGTCAAAAAAGAGTTTGTTGCCCATCTGTCAAGCCATAACTGTATAATTCCATTGAAGGATGGCTACGATTTTGATGGAGTAAAAACTGTCTGAAAATTCAGATTGTTTCCTATGAAAATTCGATTTTTTTTTAAACAAGCGATTTGAAGGCTTTATGGTGACATTTGAAACGAATTTTATATTAGACGTCAAAAAAGAGTTCGTTGCCCATATGTCAAGCCATAAACTGTCAAATTCCATCGAAGGATGGCTACGATGTTGATGGATTAAAAACCCTCTGAATATTCAGATTTTTTCCTATGAAAATTCGATTTTTTTTTAAACAAGCGATTTGAAGGCTTAGGGATGACACTTGAAATGAAATATATATAAGACGTCAAAATAGAGTGTGACATTTGGAACAAAATGTATATTAGACGTCAAAATATAGTTCGTTGCCCATCTGTCGAGCCATAAACTTCAAATTCCCTTGAAGGATGGCCATGGTTTTGATGGATTTGATCGTAGCCATCCTTCAATAGAATTTGACAGTTTATGGCTTGACAGATGGGCAACAAACTATATTTTGACGTTTAATATATATTTCGTTTCAAATGTCACCCTAAAGCCTTCAAATCGCTTGTTTATAAAAAATCGAATTTTTATAGGAAAAAATCTGAAAATTCGATTTTTTTAAACAAGCGATTTGAAGTTTTTAGGGTGACATTTGAATCGATATATAAATTAGACATCAAAATAAAGTTTGTTGCCCATCTGTCAAGCCATAAACTATCAAATTCCATTGAAGGATGGATACGATTTTGATGGATTAAGAACCCTCTGAAAATTCAGATTTTTTCCTATGAAAATTCGATTTTTTTAATCAAGCGGTTTGAAGGTTTTAGGGGTGACATTTGAAAAGAATTATATATTACACGTCAAAATATAGTTTTTTGCCCATCTGTCAACCCATAAATTGTCAAATTCCATTAAAGGACGGCTACGATTTTGATGGATTAAAAACCCTCTGAAAATTCAGATTTTTTCCTATGAAAATTCGATTTTTTTAATCAAGCGGTTTGAAGGTTTAAGGGGTGACATTTGAAACGAATTATATACTAGACGTCAAAAAATAGTTTGTTGCCCATCTGTCAATCCATAAACTGTCAAATTCAATTGAAGGATTGCTACGATTTTGATGGATTAAGAACCCTCTGAAAATTCAGATTTTTTCCTATAAAAATTCGATTTTTTTAATCAAGCGGTTTGAAGGTTTTAGGGGTGACATTTGAAACGTATTATATATTACCCGTGAAAATATAGTTTTTTTTTCATCTGTCAACCCATAAACTGTCAAATTCCATTAAAGGACGGCTACGATTTTGATGGATTAAGAACCTGCTGAAAATTCAGATTTTTTCTATGAAAATTCAATTTTTTTTTAACAAGCGATTTGAAGGCTTAAGGATAACATTTGAAACGAAATATATATTAGACGTCAAAATAGAGTTCGTTGCCCATCTGTCAAGCAATAACTGTATAATTCCATTGAAGGATGGCTACGATTTTTATGGATTAAAAACCCTCTGAAAATTCAGATTTTTCCTAGCGATTTTTTTAACAAGCGGTTTGAAGGTTTAAGGGATGACATTTGAAACGAAATATATATTAGACGTCCAAAAAGAGTTTGTTGCCCATCTGTCAAGCCATAACTGTATAATTCCATTGAAGGATGGCTACGATTTTAATGGATTAAAAACCCTCTGAAAATTCAGATTTTTTCCTATGAAAATTCGATTTTTTTTTTAAACAAGCGATTTGAAGGCTTAGGAATGTTACTTGAAATAAAATGTATATAAGACATCAAAATATAGTTTGTTGCACATCTGTCAAGCCATAAACTGTCAAATTCCCTTGAAGGATGGCTGCGATTTTGATGGATTAAAAACCCTCTGAAAATTCAGATTTTTTCCTATGAAAATTCGATTTTTTTAATCAAGCGGTTTGAAGGTTTTAGGGGTGACATTTGAAACAAATTATATACTAGACGTCATAATATCGTTTGTTGCCCATCTGTCAAGCCATAAACTGTCAAATTCCATTGAAGGATGGATACGATTTTGATGGATTAAGAACCCTCTGAAAATTCAGATTTTTTCCTATGAAAATTCGATTTTTTTAATCAAGCGGTTTGAAGGTTTAAGAGGTGACATTTGAAACGAATTATATATTACACGTCAAAATATAGTTTTTGCCCATCTGTCAACCCATAAACTGTCAAATTCCATTAAAGGACGGCTACGATTTTGATGGATTAAAAACCCGCTGAAAATTCAGATTTTTTCTATGAAAATTCGATTTTATTAAACAAGCGATTTGAAGGCTTTAGGGTGACATTTGAAACGAAATATATATTAGACGTCAAAACATAGTTCGTTGCCCATCTGTCAAGCCATAACTGTATAATTCCATTGAAGGATGGCTACGATTTTGATGGATTAAAAACTGTCTGAAAATTCAGATTATTTCCTATGAAAATTCGATTTTTTTTTAAACAAGCGCTTGAAGGCTTTAGGGTGACATTTGAAAATAATTTTATATTAGACGTCAAAAAAGAGTTCGTTCCCCATCTGTCAAGTCATAAACTATCAAATTCCATTGAAGGATGGCTACGATTTTTATGGATTAAAAACCCTCTGAAAATTCAGATTTTTCCTATGAAAATTCGATTTTTTTTTTTAACAAGCGATTTGAAGGCTTAAGGATCACATTTGAAACGAAATTTATATTAGACGTCAAAACATAGTTCGTTGCCCATATGTCAAGCCATAAACTGTCAAATTCCATTGAAGGATGGCTACGATTTTGACGGATTAAAAACCCTCTGAAAATTCAGATTTTTTCCTATGAAAATTTGATTTTTTTTTAAACAAGCGATTTGAAGGCTTTAACGTGACATTTGAAACGAAATATATATTTGACGTCAAAAAAAGTTTGTTGCCCATCTGTCAAGCCATAAGCTGTCTAATTCCATTGAAGGATGGCTATGATTTTGATGGATTAAAAATCCTCTGAAAATTCCGATTTTTTTTTAAACAAGCAATTTGAAGGCTTTAGGGTGACACTTGAAACTAAATATATATTAGACGTCAAAATATAGTTCGTTGCCCATCTGTCAAGCCATAAACTGTCAAATTCCCTTAAAGGATGGCTACGATTTTGATGGATTAAAAACCCACGAAAAATCAGATTTTTTCCTATGAAAATTCGATTTTTTTAAACAAGCGATTTGAAGGTTTTAGGGGTGATATTTGAAACGAATTATATACTAGACGTCAAAATATAGTTTGCTGCCCATCTGTCAAGCCATAAACTGTCAAATTCCATTAAAGGACGGCTACGATTTTGATGGATTAAAAACCCTCTGAAAATTCAGATTTTTTCTATGAAAATTCAATTTTTTTTAACAAGCGGTTTGAAGGCTTTAGGGTGACATTTGAAACGAATTTTATATTAGACGCCAAAAAAGAGTTCGTTGCCCATCTGTCAAGCCATAAACTGTCAAATTCCATTGAAGGATGGCTACGATTTTTATGGATTAAAAACCCTCTGAAAATTCTGATTTTTTCCTATGAAAATTCGAGTTTTTTTAAAACAAGCCATTTGAAGGCTTAAGGATGATACTTGAAACGAAATATATATTAGATATCAAACAATAGTTTGTTGCCCATCTGTCAAGCCATAACCTGTCAAATTCCATTAAAGGATTGCTACGATTTTGATGGATTAAAAACCCTCTGAAAATTCAGATTTTTTCCTATGAAAATTCGATTTTTTTTTAAACAAGCGTTTTGAAAGCTTAAGCACGACATTTGAATCGATATATATATGAGACGTCAAAATAAAGTTTGTTGCCATCTGCCAAGCCATAAACTGTCAAATTCCATTGAAGGATGGATACGATTTTGATGGATTAAAAACCCTCTGAAAATTCAGATTTTTTCCTATGAAAATTCGATTTTTTTAATCAAGCGGTTTGAAACGAACATTTGAAACGAAATATATATTACACGTCAAAATATAGTTTTTTGCCCATCTGTCAACCCATAAACTGTCAAATTCCATTTAAGGACGGCTACGATTTTGATGGATTAAAAACCCGCTGAAAATTCAGATTTTTTTCTATGAAAATTCAATTTTTTTTTTTAACAAGCGATTTGAAGGCTTAAGGATAACATTTGAAACGAAATATATATTAGACATCAAAAAAGAGTTCGCTGCCCATCTGTCCAGCCATAACTGTCAAATTCCATTGAAGGATGGCTACGATTTTGATGGATTAAAAACTGTCTGAAATTTCATTGTTTCCTATGAAAATTCGATTTTTTTTTAAACAAGCGATTTGAAGGCTTAGGAATGACATTTGAAATGATATATATATTAGACGTCAAAATATAGTTTGTTTCCCATCTGTCAAGCCATAAACTGTCAAATTCCATTTAAGGATTGCTACTATTTTGATGGATTAAAAACCCTCTGAAAATACAGATTTTTTCCTATGAAAATTCGATTTTTTTTTAAACAAGCGTTTTGAAAGCTTAAGGACGACATTTGAATCGATATATATATATGACGTGAAAATAAAGTTTGTTGCCCATCTGTCAAGCCATAAACTGTCAAATTCCATTGAAGGATGGATACGATTTTGATGGATTAAGAACCCTCTGAAAATTCAGATTTTTTCCTATGAAAATTCGATTTTTTTAATCAAGCGGTTTGAAGGTTTAAGAGGTGACATTTGAAACGAATTATATATTACACGTCAAAATATAGTTTTTTGCCCATCTGTCAACCCATAAACTGTCAAATTCCATTAAAGGACGGCTACGATTTTGATGGATTAAAAACCCGCTAAAAATTCAGATTTTTTCTATGAAAATTCAATTTTTTTTTTAACAAGCGATTTGAAGGCTTAAGGATAACATTTGAAACGAAATATATATTAGACGTCAAAAAAGAGATTGTTGCCCATCTGTCAAGCCATAACTGTATAATTCCATTGAAGGATGGCTACGATTTTGATTCGAGTAAAAACTGTCTGAAAATTCAGATTGTTTCCTATGAAAATTCGATTTTTTTTTAAACAAGCGATTTGAAGGCTTTATGGTGACATTTGAAACGAATCTTATATTAGACGTCAAAAAAGAGTTCGTTGCCCATATGTCAAGCCATAAACTGTCAAATTCCATCGAAGGATGGCTACGATGTTGATGGATTAAAAACCCTCTGAATATTCAGATTTTTTCCTATGAAAATTCGATTTTTTTTTAAACAAGCGATTTGAAGGCTTAGGGATGACACTTGAAATGAAATATATATAAGACGTCAAAATAGAGTGTGACATTTGGAACAAAATGTATATTAGACGTCAAAATATAGTTCGTTGCCCATCTGTCGAGCCATAAACTTCAAATTCCCTTGAAGGATGGCCACGGTTTTGATGGATTAAAAACCCTCTGAAAAATCAGATTTTTTCCTATGAAAATTCTATTTTTTTGAGTTTTTAATCCATCAAAACGTAGCCATCCTTCAATAGAATTTGACAGTTTATGGCTTGACAGATGGGCAACAAACTATATTTTGACGTTTAATATATATTTCGTTTCAAATGTCACCCTAAAGCCTTCAAATCGCTTGTTTATAAAAAATCGAATTTTTATAGGAAAAAATCTGAAAATTCGATTTTTTTAAACAAGCGATTTGAAGGCTTTAGGGTGACATTTGAATCGATATATATAGTAGACATCAAAATAAAGTTTGTTGCCCATCTGTCAAGCCATAAACTGTCAAATTCCATTGAAGGATGGATACGATTTTGATGGATTAAGAACCCTCTGAAAATTCAGATTTTTTCCTATGAAAATTCGATTTTTTTAATCAAGCGGTTTGAAGGTTTAAGGGGTGACATTTGAAAAGAATTATATATTACACGTCAAAATATAGTTTTTTGCCCATCTGTCAACCCATAAATTGTCAAATTCCATTAAAGGACGGCTACGATTTTGATGGATTAAAAACCCTCTGAAAATTCAGATTTTTTCCTATGAAAATTCGATTTTTTTAATCAAGCGGTTTGAAGGTTTAAGGGGTGACATTTGAAACAAATTATATACTAGACGTCAAAAAATAGTTTGTTGCCCATCTGTCAATCCATAAACTGTCAAATTCAATTGAAGGATTGCTACGATTTTGATGGATTAAGAACCCTCTGAAAATTCAGATTTTTTTCTATAAAAATTCGATTTTTTTAATCAAGCGGTTTGAAGGTTTTAGGGGTGACATTTGAAACGTATTATATATTACACGTCAAAATATAGTTTTTTTCCCATCTGTCAACCCATAAACTGTCAAATTCCATTAAAGGACGGCTACGATTTTGATGGATTAAAAACCTGCTGAAAATTCAGATTTTTTCTATGAAAATTCAATTTTTTTTTAACAAGCGATTTGAAGGCTTAAGGATAACATTTGAAACGAAATATATATTAGACGTCAAAATAGAGTTCGTTGCCCATCTGACAAGCAATAACTGTATAATTCCATTGAAGGATGGCTACGATTTTTATGGATTAAAAACCCTCTGAAAATTCAGATTTTTCCTAGCGATTTTTTTAACAAGCGGTTTGAAGGTTTAAGGGATGACATTTGAAACGAAATATATATTAGACGTCCAAAAAGAGTTTGTTGCCCATCTGTCAAGCCATAACTGTATAATTCCATTGAAGGATGGCTACGATTTTAATGGATTAAAAACCCTCTGAAAATTCAGATTTTTTCCTATGAAAATTCGATTTTTTTTTTAAACAAGCGATTTGAAGGCTTAGGAATGTTACTTGAAATAAAATATATATTAGACATCAAAATATAGTTTGTTGCACATCTGTCAAGCCATAAACTGTCAAATTCCCTTGAAGGATGGCTGCGATTTTGATGGATTAAAAACCCTCTGAAAATTCAGATTTTTTCCTATGAAAATTCGATTTTTTTAATCAAGCGGTTTGAAGGTTTTAGGGGTGACATTTGAAACAAATTATATATTAGACGTCATAATATCGTTTGTTGCCCATCTGTCAAGCCATAAACTGTCAAATTCCATTGAAGGATGGATACGATTTTGATGGATTAAGAACCCTCTGAAAATTCAGATTTTTTCCTATGAAAATTCGATTTTTTTAATCAAGCGGTTTGAAGGTTTAAGAGGTGACATTTGAAACGAATTATATATTACACGTCAAAATATAGTTTTTGCCCATCTGTCAACCCATAAACTGTCAAATTCCATTAAAGGACGGCTACGATTTTGATGGATTAAAAACCCGCTGAAAATTCAGATTTTTTCTATGAAAATTCAATTTTTTTTTAACAAGCGATTTGAAGGCTTAAGGATAACATTTGAAACGAAATATATATTAGACGTCAAAAAAGAGTTTGTTGCCCATCTGTCAAGCCATAACTGTATAATTCCATTGAAGGATGGCTACGATTTTGATGGAGTAAAAACTGTCTGAAAATTCAGATTGTTTCCTATGAAAATTCGATTTTTTTTTAAACAA
Organism: Melangyna quadrimaculata; assembly: GCA_949320155.1. Taxonomy (NCBI): domain Eukaryota; kingdom Metazoa; phylum Arthropoda; class Insecta; order Diptera; family Syrphidae; genus Melangyna; species Melangyna quadrimaculata. The sequence continues at coordinate 320,177,399 of OX439483.1, read as the reverse complement.
GCAATTTGAAGGCTTTATGGTGACATTTGAAACGAATTTTATATTAGACGTCAAAAAAGAGTTCGTTGCCCATATGTCAAGCCATAAACTGTCAAATTCCATTGAAGGATGGCTACGATGTTGTTGGATTAAAAACCCTCTGAATATTCAGATTTTTTCCTATGAAAATTCGATTTTTTTTTTAAACAAGCGATTTGAAGGCTTAGGGATGACACTTGAAATGAAATATATATAAGACGTCAAAATTGAGTTCGTTCCCCATCTGTCAAGCCATATACTGTCAAATTCCCTTGAAGGATGGCTACGATTTTGATGGACTAAAAACCCTCTGAAAATTCAGATTTTTTCCTATGAAAATTCGATTTTTTTTAAACAAACGATTTGAAGGCTTTAGGGTGTCATTTGAAACAAAATATGTATTAGACGTCAAAATAAAGTTTGTTACCCATCTGTCAAGCCATAAACTGTCAAATTCCGTTGAAGGATGGATACGATTTTGATGGATTAAAAACCCTCTGAAAATTCAGATTTTTTCCTATGAAAATTCGATTTTTTTTTTTAAAAAAGCGATTTGAATGCTTAAGGATGACATTTGGAACGAAATGTATATTAGACGTCAAAATATAGTTTGTTGCCCATCTGTCGAGCCATAAACTTCAAATTCCCTTGAAGGATGGCCACGGTTTTGATGGATTAAAAACCCTCTGAAAATTCAGATTTTTTCCTATGAAAATTCGATTTTTTTTTTAAACAAGCGTTTTGAAAGCTTAAGGACGATATTTGAATCGATATATATATTAGACGTCAAAATAAAGTTTGTTGCCTATCTGTCAAGTCATAAACTGTCAAATTCCATTAAAGGACGGCTACGATTTTGATGGATTAAAAACCCTCTGAAAATTCAGATTTTTTCCTATGAAAATTCGATTTTTTTAATCAAGCGGTTTGAAGGTTTAAGGGGTGACATTTGAAACGAATTATATACTAGACGTCAAAAAATAGTTTGTTGCCCATCTGTCAATCCATAAACTGTCAAATTCAATTGAAGGATTGCTACGATTTTGATGGATTAAAAACCCTCTGAAAATTCAGATTTTTTCCTATGAAAATTCGATTTTTTTAATCAAGCGGTTTGAAGGTTTAAGGGGTGACATTTGAAACGAATTATATACTAGACGTCAAAAAATAGTTTGTTGCCCATCTGTCAATCCATAAACTGTCAAATTCAATTGAAGGATTGCTACGATTTTGATGGATTAAGAACCCTCTGAATATTCAGATTTTTTCCTATAAAAATTCGATTTTTTTAATCAAGCGGTTTGAAGGTTTTAGGGGTGACATTTGAAACGTATTATATATTACACGTCAAAATATAGTTTTTTTCCCATCTGTCAACCCATAAACTGTCAAATTCCATTGAAGGACGGCTACGATTTTGATGGATTAAAAACCCGCTGAAAATTCAGATTTTTTCTATGAAAATTCAATTTTTTTTTAACAAGCGATTTGAAGGCTTAAGGATAACATTTGAAACGAAATATATATTAGACGTCAAAATAGAGTTCGTTGCCCATCTGTCAAGCAATAACTGTATAATTCCATTGAAGGATGGCTACGATTTTTATGGATTAAAAACCCTCTGAAAATTCAGATTTTTCCTAGCGATTTTTTTAACAAGCGATTTGAAGGCTTAAGGATGACATTTGAAACGAAATATATATTAGACGTCCAAAAAGAGTTCGTTGCCCATCTGTCAAGCCATAACTGTATAATTCCATTGAAGGATGGCTACGATTTTGATGGATTAAAAACCCTCTGAAAATTCAGATTTTTTCCTATGAAAATTCGATTTTTTTTAAACAAGCGATTTGAAGGCTTAGGAATGTTACTTGAAATAAAATTTATATTAGACATCAAAATATAGTTTGTTGCCCATCTGTCAAGCCATAAACTGTCAAATTCCCTTGAAGGATGGCTGCGATTTTGATGGATTAAAAACCCTCTGAAAATTCAGATTTTTTCCTATGAAAATTCGATTTTTTTTAATCAAGCGGTTTGAAGGTTTTAGGGGTGACATTTGAAACAAATTATATACTAGACGTCATAATATCGTTTGTTGCCCATCTGTCAAGCCATAAACTGTCAAATTCCATTGAAGGATGGATACGATTTTGATGGATTAAGAACCCTCTGAAAATTCAGATTTTTTCCTATGAAAATTCGATTTTTTTAATCAAGCGGTTTGAAGGTTTAAGAGGTGACATTTGAAACGAATTATATATTACACGTCAAAATATAGTTTTTGCCCATCTGTCAACCCATAAACTGTCAAATTCCATTAAAGGACGGCTACGATTTTGATGGATTAAAAACCCGCTGAAAATTCAGATTTTTTCTATGAAAATTCAATTTTTTTTTAACAAGCGATTTGAAGGCTTAAGGATGACATTTGAAACGAAATATATATTAGACGTCAAAAAAGAGTTTGTTGCCCATCTGTCAAGCCATAACTGTATAATTCCATTGAAGGATGGCTACGATTTTGATGGAGTAAAAACTGTCTGAAAATTCAGATTGTTTCCTATGAAAATTCGATTTTTTTTTAAACAAGCGATTTGAAGGCTTTATGGTGACATTTGAAACGAATTTTATATTAGACGTCAAAAAAGAGTTCGTTGCCCATATGTCAAGCCATAAACTGTCAAATTCCATTGAAGGATGGCTACGATGTTGTTGGATTAAAAACCCTCTGAATATTCAGATTTTTTCCTATGAAAATTCGATTTTTTTTTTAAACAAGCGATTTGAAGGCTTAGGGATGACACTTGAAATGAAATATATATAAGACGTCAAAATAGAGTTCGTTCCCCATCTGTCAAGCCATATACTGTCAAATTCCCTTGAAGGATGGCTACGATTTTGATGGACTAAAAACCCTCTGAAAATTCAGATTTTTTCCTATGAAAATTCGATTTTTTTTAAACAAACGATTTGAAGGCTTTAGGGTGTCATTTGAAACAAAATATGTATTAGACGTCAAAATAAAGTTTTGTTACCCATCTGTCAAGCCATAAACTGTCAAATTCCGTTGAAGGATGGATACGATTTTGATGGATTAAAAACCCTCTGAAAATTCAGATTTTTTCCTATGAAAATTCGATTTTTTTTTTTAAACAAGCGATTTGAATGCTCAAGGATGACATTTGGAACGAAATGTATATTAGACGTCAAAATATAGTTTGTTGCCCATCTGTCGAGCCATAAACTTCAAATTCCCTTGAAGGATGGCCACGGTTTTGATGGATTAAAAACCCTCTGAAAATTCAGATTTTTTCCTATGAAAATTCGATTTTTTTTTTAAACAAGCGTTTTGAAAGCTTAAGGACGATATTTGAATCGATATATATATTAGACGTCAAAATAAAGTTTGTTGCCCATCTGTCAAGTCATAAACTGTCAAATTCCATTAAAGGACGGCTACGATTTTGATGGATTAAAAACCCTCTGAACATTCAGATTTTTTCCTATGAAAATTCGATTTTTTTAATCAAGCGGTTTGAAGGTTTAAGGGGTGACATTTGAAACGAATTATATACTAGACGTCAAAAAATAGTTTGTTGCCCATCTGTCAATCCATAAACTGTCAAATTCAATTGAAGGATTGCTACGATTTTGATGGATTAAAAACCCTCTGAAAATTCAGATTTTTTCCTATGAAAATTCGATTTTTTTAATCAAGCGGTTTGAAGGTTTAAGGGGTGACATTTGAAACGAATTATATACTAGACGTCAAAAAATAGTTTGTTGCCCATCTGTCAATCCATAAACTGTCAAATTCAATTGAAGGATTGCTACGATTTTGATGGATTAAGAACCCTCTGAATATTCAGATTTTTTCCTATAAAAATTCGATTTTTTTAATCAAGCGGTTTGAAGGTTTTAGGGGTGACATTTGAAACGTATTATATATTACACGTCAAAATATAGTTTTTTTCCCATCTGTCAACCCATAAACTGTCAAATTCCATTGAAGGACGGCTACGATTTTGATGGATTAAAAACCCGCTGAAAATTCAGATTTTTTCTATGAAAATTCAATTTTTTTTTAACAAGCGATTTGAAGGCTTAAGGATAACATTTGAAACGAAATATATATTAGACGTCAAAATAGAGTTCGTTGCCCATCTGTCAAGCAATAACTGTATAATTCCATTGAAGGATGGCTACGATTTTTATGGATTAAAAACCCTCTGAAAATTCAGATTTTTCCTAGCGATTTTTTTAACAAGCGATTTGAAGGCTTAAGGATGACATTTGAAACGAAATATATATTAGACGTCCAAAAAGAGTTCGTTGCCCATCTGTCAAGCCATAACTGTATAATTCCATTGAAGGATGGCTACGATTTTGATGGATTGAGAACCCTCTGAAAATTCAGATTTTTTCCTATGAAAATTCGATTTTTTTTTAAACAAGCGATTTGAAGGCTTAGGAATGTTACTTGAAATAAAATATATATTGGACATCAAAATATAGTTTGTTGCCCATCTGTCAAGCCATAAACTGTCAAATTCCCTTGAAGGATGGCTGCGATTTTGATGGATTAAAAACCCTCTGAAAATTCAGATTTTTTCCTATGAAAATTCGATTTTTTTTAATCAAGCGGTTTGAAGGTTTTAGGGGTGACATTTGAAACAAATTATATACTAGACGTCATAATATCGTTTGTTGCCCATCTGTCAAGCCATAAACTGTCAACTTCCATTGAAGGATGGATACGATTTTGATGGATTAAAAACCCTCTGAAAATTCAGATTTTTTCCTATGAAAATTCGATTTTTTTAATCAAGCGGTTTGAAGGTTTAAGAGGTGACATTTGAAACGAATTATATATTACACGTCAAAATATAGTTTTTGCCCATCTGTCAACCCATAAACTGTCAAATTCCATTAAAGGACGGCTACGATTTTGATGGATTAAAAACCCGCTGAAAATTCAGATTTTTTCTATGAAAATTCAATTTTTTTTTAACAAGCGATTTGAAGGCTTAAGGATAACATTTGAAACGAAATATATATTAGACGTCAAAAAAGAGTTTGTTGCCCATCTGTCAAGCCATAACTGTATAATTCCATTGAAGGATGGCTACGATTTTGATGGAGTAAAAACTGTCTGAAAATTCAGATTGTTTCCTATGAAAATTCGATTTTTTTTTAAACAAGCGATTTGAAGGCTTTATGGTGACATTTGAAACGAATTTTATATTAGACGTCAAAAAAGAGTTCGTTGCCCATCTGTCAAGCCATAAACTGTCAAATTCCGTTGAAGGATGGATACGATTTTGATGGATTAAAAACCCTCTGAAAATTCAGATTTTTTCCTATGAAAATTCGATTTTTTTTTTTTAAACAAGCGATTTGAATGCTTAAGGATGACATTTGGAACAAAATGTATATTAGACGTCAAAATATAGTTCGTTGCCCATCTGTCGAGCCATAAACTTCAAATTCCCTTGAAGGATGGCCACGGTTTTGATGGATTAAAAACCCTCTGAAAAATCAGATTTTTTCCTATGAAAATTCTATTTTTTTGAGTTTTTAATCCATCAAAATCGTAGCCATCCTTCAATAGAATTTGACAGTTTATGGCTTGACAGATGGGCAACAAACTATATTTTGACGCTTAATATATATTTCGTTTCAAGTGTCACCCTAAAGCCTTCAAATCGCTTGTTTATAAAAAATCGAATTTTTATAGGAAAAAATCTGAAAATTCGATTTTTTTAAACAAGCGATTTGAAGGCTTTAGGGTGACATTTGAATCGATATATATATTAGACGTCAAAACAAAGTTTGTTGCCCATCTGTCAAGCCATAAACTGTCAAATTCCATTGAAGGATGGATACGATTTTGATGGATTAAGAACCCTCTGAAAATTCAGATTTTTTCCTATGAAAATTCGATTTTTTTAATCAAGCGGTTTGAAGGTTTAAGGGGTGACATTTGAAAAGAATTATATATTACACGTCAAAATATAGTTTTTTGCCCATCTGTCAACCCATAAACTGTCAAATTCCATTAAAGGACGGCTACGATTTTGATGGGATAAAAACCCTCTGAAAATTCAGATTTTTTCCTATGAAAATTCGATTTTTTTAATCAAGCGGTTTGAAGGTTCAAGGGGTGACATTTGAAACGAATTATATACTAGACGTCAAAAAATAGTTTGTTGCCCATCTGTCAATCCATAAACAGTCAAATTCAATTGAAGGATTGCTACGATTTTGATGGATTAAAAACCCTCTGAAAATTCTGATTTTTTCCTATGAAAATTCGATTTTTTTTTTAAACAAGCGTTTTGAAAGCTTAAGGACGACATTTGAATCGATATGTATATTAGACGTCAAAATAAAGTTTGTTGTTCATCTGTCAAGCTATAAACTGTCACATTCCATTAAAGGATGGATACGATTTTGATGGATTAAGAACCCTCTGAAAATTCAGATTTTTTCCTATAAAAATTCGATTTTTTTAATCAAGCGGTTTGAAGGTTTTAGGGGTGACATTTGAAACGTATTATATATTACACGTCAAAATATAGTTTTTTTCCCATCTGTCAACCCATAAACTGTCAAATTCCATTAAAGGACGGCTACGATTTTGATGGATTAAAAACCCGCTGAAAATTCAGATTTTTTCTATGAAAATTCAATTTTTTTTTTAACAAGCGATTTGAAAGCTTAAGGATAACATTTGAAACGAAATATATATTAGACGTCAAAATAGAGTTCGTTGCCCATCTGTCAAGCCATAACTGTATAATTCCATTGAAGGATGGCTACGATTTTTATGGATTAAAAACCCTCTGAAAATTCAGATTTTTCCTAGCGATATTTTTAACAAGCGATTTGAAGGCTTAAGGATGACATTTGAAACAAAATATATATAAGACGTCCAAAAAGAGTTCGTTGCCCATCTGTCAAGTCATAACTGTATAATTCCATTGAAGGATGGCTACGATTTTGATGGATTAAAAACCCTCTGAAAATTCAGATTTTTTCCTATGAAAATTCGATTTTTTTTTTAATGTTACTTGAAATGAAATATATATAAGACATCAAAATATAGTTTGTTGCCCATCTGTCAAGCCATAAACTGTCAAATTCCATTGAAGGATTGCTTCGATTTTGATGGATTAAAAACCCTCTGAAAATTCAGATTTTTTCCTATGAAAATTCGATTTTTTTTTTAAACAAGCGTTTTGAAAGCTTAAGGACGACATTTGAATCGATATATATATTGGCCGTCAAAATAAAGTTTGTTGCCCATCTGTCAAGCCATAAACTGAAAAATTCCATTGAAGGATGGATACGATTCTGATGGATTAAAAACCCTCTGAAAATTCAGATTTTTTCCTATGAAAATTCGATTTTTTTTAAAACAAGCGATTTGAAGGCTTAAGGATGATACTTGAAACGAAATATATATAAGACATCAAAGTATGGTTTGTTGTCCATCTGCCAAGCCATAAACTGTCAAATTCCCTTGAAAGATGGCTACGATTTTGATGGATTAAAAACCCTCTGAAAATTCAGATTTTTTCTATGAAAATTCAATTTTTTTTTACAAGCGGTTTGAAGGCCTAAGGATAACATTTGAAACGAAATATATAATAGACTTCAAAAAAGAGTTTGTTGCCCATCTGTCAAGCCATAAACTGTCTAATTCCATTGAGGGATGGCTACGATTTTGATGGATTTTTAATCTGAAAAAACAGATTTTTTCCTATGAAAATTCGATTTTTTTTAAAACAAGCTATTTGAAGGCTTACGGATGACATTTGAAACGAAATGTATATTAGACGTCAAAATATAGTTTGTTGTCCATCTGTCAAGCCTAAACTGTCAAATTCCATTGGAGGATGGCTACGATTTTGATGGATTAAAAACCCTCTGAAAAATCAGATTTTTTCCTAAGAAAATTCGATTTTTCTTAAACAAGCGATTTGAAAGCTTAAGGATGACATTTGAAACGAAATATATATTAGACCTCAAAATATAGTTCGTTGCCCATCTGTCAAGCCATAAACTGTCCAATTCCCTTGAAGGATGGCTACGATTTTGATGGATGAAAAACCCTCGAAAAATCAATTTTTTCCTATGAAAATTCGATTTTTTTTAAAACAAGTGATTTGAAGGCTTAAGGATGACACTTGAAACGAAATATATATTAGACATCAAAATATAGTTTGTTGCCCATCTGTCAAGCCATAAACTGTCAAATTCTCTTGAAGGATGGCTGCGATTTTGATGGATTAAAAACCCTCGAAAAACAGATTTTTTCTATGAAAATTCGATTTTTTTAAACAAGTGATTTGAAGGTTTTAGGGGTGACATTTGAAACGAATTATATACTAGACTTCAAAACATAGTTTGTTACCCATCTGTCAAGCCATAAACTATCACATTCCTTTAAAGGACGGCTACGATTTTGATGGATTAAAAACCCTCTGAAAATTCAGATTTTTTCTATGAAAATTCAATTTTTTTTTAACTAGCGGTTTGAAGGCCTAAGGATAACACTTGAAACGAAATATATAATAGACTTCAAAAAAGAGTTCGTTGCCCATCTGTCAATCCATAAACTGTCAAATTCAATTGAAGGATTGCTACGATTTTGATGGATTAAAAACCCGCTGAAAATTCAGATTTTTTCTATGAAAATTCAATTTTTTTTTTAACAAGCGATTTGAAGGCTTAAGGATAACATTTGAAACGAAATATATATTAGACATCAAAAAAGAGTTCGTTTCCCATCTGTCCAGCCATAACTGTATAATTCCATTGAAGGATGGCTACGATTTTGATGGATTAAAAACTGTCTGAAAACTCAGATTGTTTCCTATGAAAATTCGATTTTTTTTAAACAAGCGATTTGAAGGCCGTAGGGTGACATATGAAACGAATTTTATATTAGACGTCAAAACAGAGTTCGTTGCCCATCTGTCAAGCCATAATCTGTCAAATTCCATTGAAGGATGGCTACGATTTTGATGGATTAAAAACCCTCTGAAAATTCAGATTTTTTCCTATGAAAATTCGATTTTTTTTAAACAAGCGATTTGAAGGCTTAGGAATGTTACTTGAAATGAAATATATATAAGACATCAAAATATAGTTTGTTGCCCATCTGTCAAGCCATAAACTGTCAAATTCCATTTAAGGATTGCTACGATTTTGATGGATTAAAAACCCTCTGAAAATTCTGATTTTTTCCTATGAAAATTTGATTTTTTTTTTAAACAAGCGTTTTGAAAGCTTAAGGACGACATTTGAATCGATATGTATATAAGACGTCAAAATAAAGTTTGTTTCCCATCTGTCAAGCCATAAACTGTCAAATTCCATTAAAGGATGGATACGATTTTGATGGATTAAGAACCCTCTGAATATTCAGATTTTTTCCTATGAAAATTCAATTTTTTTTTAAACAAGCGATTTGAAGGCTTAGGGATGACACTTGAAATGAAATATATATTAGACGTCAAAATAGAGTTCGTTCCCCATCTGTCAAGCCATAAACTGTCAAATTCCATTGAAGGATGGCTACGATTTTGATGGATTAAAAACCCTCTGAAAATTCAGATTTTTTCCTATGAAAATTCGATTTTTTTTTAAACAAGCGATTTGAAGGCTTTAGGGTGATATTTGAAACGAAATATATATTAGACGTCAAAATAAAGTTTGTTGCCCATCTGTCAAGCAATAAACTGTCAAATTCCATTGAAGGATGGCTACGATTTTAATGGATTAGAAACCCTCTGAAAAATCAGATTTTTTCCTATGAAAATTCTATTTTTTTGAGTTTTTAATCCATCAAAATCATAGCCATCCTTCAATGGAATTTGACAGTTTATGGCTTGACAGATGGGCAACAAACTATGTTTTGACGTCTTATATATATTTCGTTTCACATGTTACCCTAAAGCCTTCAAATCGCTTGTTTATAAAAAATCGAATTTTTATAGGAAAAAATCTGAAAATTCGATTTTTTTAAAACAAGCGATTTGAAGGCTTTAGGGTGACATTTGAATAGAAATATATATTAGACGTCAAAATAAAGTTTGTTGCCCATCTGTCAAGCAATAAACTGTCAAATTCCATTGAGGGATGGCTACGATTTTGATGGATTAAAAACCCTCTGAAAATTCTGATTTTTTCCTATGAAAATTCGATTTTTTTTAAAACAAGTGATTTGAAGGCTTAAGGATGACACTTGAAACGAAATATATATTAGACATCAAAATATAGTTTGTTGCCCATCTGTCAAGCCATAAACTGTCAAATTCCCTTGAAGGATGGCTGCGATTTTGATGGATTAAAAACCCTCTGAAATTTCAGATTTTTTCCTATGAAAATTCGATTTTTTTAATCAAGCGGTTTGAAGGTTTTAGGGGTGTTATTTGAAACAAATTATATACTAGACGTCATAATATCGTTTGTTGCCCATCTGTCAAGCCATGAACTGTCAAATTCCATTGAATGATTGCTTCGATTTTGATGGATTAAAAACCCTCTGAAAATTCTGATTTTTTCCTATGAAAATTCGATTTTTTTAAAACAAGCGATTTGAAGGCTTAAGGATGATACTTGAAACGAAATATATATAAGCCATCAAAGTATAGTTTGTTATCCATCTGCCGAGCCATAAACTGTCAAATTCCCTTGAAAGATGGCTACGATTTTGATGGATTAAAAACCCTCGAAAATCAGATTTTTTCCTATGAAAATTCGATTTTTTTAAACAAGCGATTTGAAGGTTTTAGCGGTGACATTTGAAACGAACTATATACTAGACTTCAAAAAAGAGTTTGTTGCCCATCTGTCAAGCCATAAACTGTCTAATTCCATTGAGGGATGGCTACGATTTTGATGGATTAAAAACTGTCTGAAAAATCAGATTTTTTCCTATGAAAATTCGATTTTTTTTTAAAACAAGCGATTTGAAGGCTTACGGATGACATTTGAAACGAAATGTATATTAGACGTCAAAATATAGTTCGTTGCCCATCTGTCAAGCCTAAACGGTCAAATTCCATTGGAGGATGGCTAAGATTTTGATGGATTAAAAACCCTCTGAAAAATCAGATTTTTTCCTAAGAAAATTCGATTTTTCTTAAACAAGCGATTTGGAGGCTTTAGGGTGACATCTGAAACGAAATATATATTAGACGTCAAAATAAAGTTTGTTACCCATCTATCAAGCCATAAACAGTCAAATTCCCTTGAAGGATGGCTACGATTTTGATGGATTAAAAACCCTCTGAAAATTCAGATTTTTTCCTATGAAAATTCGATTTTTTTTAAACAAACGATTTGAAAGCTTAAGGATGACATTTGAAACGAAATATATATTAGACCTAAAAATATATTTCGTTGCCCATCTGCCAAGCCATAAACTGTCCAATTCCCTTGAAGGATGGCTACGATTTTGATGGATGAAAAACCCTCGAAAAATCAAATTTTTTCCTATGAAAATTCGATTTTTTTTAAAACAAGTGATTTGAAGGCTTAAGGATGACACTTGAAACGAAATATATATTAGACATCAAAGTATAGTTTGTTGCCCATCTGTCAAGCCATAAACTGTCAAATTCCCTTGAAGGATGGCTGCGATTTTGATGGATTAAAAACCCTCGAAAATCAGATTTTTTTATGAAAATTCGATTTTTTTAAACAAGTGATTTGAAGGTTTTAGGGGTGACATTTGAAACGAATTATATACAAGACTTCAAAATATAGTTTGTTACCCATCTGTCAAGCCACAAACTATCACATTCCTTTAAAGGACGGCTACGATTTTGATGGATTAAAAACCCTCTGAAAATTCAGATTTTTTCTATGAAAATTCAATTTTTTTTTAACAAGCGGTTTGAAGGCCTAAGAATAACATTTAGAACGAAATATATAATAGACTTCAAAAAAGAGTTCGTTGCCCATCTGTCAATCCATAAACTGTCAAATTCAATTGAAGGATTGCTACGATTTTGATGGATTAAAAACCCGCAGAAAATTCAGATTTTTTCTATGAAAATTCAATTTTTTTTTTAACAAGCGATTTGAAGGCTTATGGATAACATTTGAAACGAAATATATATTAGACATCAAAAAAGAGTTCGTTGCCCATCTGTCCAGCCATAACTGTATAATTCCATTGAAGGATGGCTACGATTTTGATGGATTAAAAACTGTCTGAAAACTCAGATTGTTTCCTATGAAAATTCGATTTTTTTTAAACAAGCGATTTGAAGGCTTTAGGGTGACATATGAAACGAATTTTATATTAGACGTCAAAATAGAGTTCGTTGCCCATCTGCCAAGCCATAAACTGTCAAATTCCATTGAAGGATGGCTACGATTTTGATGGATTAAAAACCCTCTGAAAATTCAGATTTTTTCCTATGAAAATTCGATTTTTTTTTAAACAAGCGATTTGAAGGCTTAGGAATGTTACTTGAAATGAAATATATATTAGACGCCAAAATATGGTTTGTTGCCCATCTGTCAAGCCATAAACTGTCAAATTCCATTTAAGGATTGCTACGATTTTGATGGATTAAAAACCCTCTGAAAATACAGATTTTTTCCTATGAAAATTCGATTTTTTTTTTAAACAAGCGTTTTGAAAGCTTAAGGACGACATTTGAATCGATATATATATTAGACGTGAAAATAAAAATTGTTGCCCATCTGTAAAGCCATAAACTGTCAAATTCCATTGAAGGATGGATACGATTTTGATGGATTAAGAACCCTCTGAAAATTCAGATTTTTTCCTATGAAAATTCGATTTTTTTAATCAAGCGGTTTGAAGGTTTAAGAGGTGACATTTGAAACGAATTATATATTACACATCAAAATATAGTTTTTTGCCCATCTGTCAACCCATAAACTGTCAAATTCCATTAAAGGACGGCTACGATTGTGATGGATTAAAAACCCGCTGAAAATTCAGATTTTTTCTATGAAAATTCAATTTTTTTTTTAACAAGCGATTTGAAGGCTTAAGGATAACATTTGAAATGAAATATATATTAGACGTCAAAAAAGAGTTCGTTGCCCATCTGTCAAGCCATAAACTGTCAAATTCCATTGAAGGATGGCTACGATTTTGATGGACTAAAAACCCTCTGAAAATTCCGATTTTTTCCTATGAAAATTCGATTTTTTTTAAACAAGCGATTTGAAGGCTTTAGGGTGTCATTTGAAACGAAATATGTATTAGACGTCAAAATAAAGTTTGTTGCCCATCTGTCAAGCCATAAACTGTCAAATTCCGTTGAGGGATGGATACGATTTTGATGGATTAAAAACCCTCTGAAAATTCAGATTTTTTCCTATTAAAATTCGATTTTTTTTTTAAACAAGCGATTTGAATGCTTAAGGATGACATTTGCAAAGAAATGTATATTAGACGTCAAAATATAGTTCGTTGCCCATCTGTCGAGCCATAAACTTCAAATTCCCTTGAAGGATGGCCACGATTTTGATGGATTAAAAACCCTCTGATAAATCAGATTTTTTCCTACGAAAATTCTATTTTTTTGAGTTTTTAATCCATCAAAATCGTAGCCATCCTTCAATGGAATTTGACAGTTTATGGCTTCACAGATGGGCAACAAACTATATTTTGACGTCTAATATATATTTCGTTTCAAATGTCACCCTAAAGCCTTCAAATCGCTTGTTTATAAAAAATCGAATTTTTATAGGAAAAAATCTGAAAATTCGATTTTTTTAAACAAGCGATTTGAAGGCTTTAGGGTGACATTTGAATCGATATATATATAAGACGTCAAAGTAAAGTTTGTTGTTCATCTGTCAAGCCATAAACTGTCAAATTCCATTAAAGGACGGCTACGATTTGGATGGATTAAAAACCCGCTGAAAATTCAGATTTTTTCTATGAAAATTCAATTTTTTTTTTAACAAGCGATTTGAAGGCTTAACGATAATATTTGAAACGAAATATATATTAGATGTCAAAGTAGAGTTCGTTGTCCATCTGTCAAGCCATAACTGTATAATTCCATTGAAGGATGGCTACGATTTTGATGGATTAAAAACTGTCTGACAATTCAGATTGTTTCCTATGAAAATTCGATTTTTTTTTAAACAAGCGATTTGAAGGCTTTAGGGTGACATTTGAAACGAATTTTATATAAGACGTCAAAAAAGAGTTCGTTACCCATCTGTCAAGCCATAAACTGTCAAATTCCATTGAAGGATGGCTACGATTTGTATGGATTAAAAACCCTCTGAAAATTCTGATTTTTTCCTATGAAAATTCGAGTTTTTTTAAAACAAGCCATTTGAAGGCTTAAGGATGACACTTGAAACGAAATTAATATTAGATATCAAAACATAGTTTGTTGCCCATCTGTCAAGCCATAAACTGTCAAATTCCATTGAAGGATTGCTACGATTTTGATGGATTAAAAACCCTCTGAAAATTCAGATTTTTTCCTATGAAAATTCGATTTTTTTTAAACAAGCTTTTTGAAAGCTTAAGGACGACATTTGAATCGATATATATATGAGACGTCAAAATAAAGTTTTTTGCCATCTGCCAAGCCATAAACTGTCAAATTCCATTGAAGGATGGATACGATTTTGATGGATTAAAAACCCTCTGAAAATTCAGATTTTTTCCTATGAAAATTCGATTTTTTTAATCAAGCGGTTTGAAGGTTTAAGGGGTGACATTTGAAACGAATTATATACTAGACGTCAAAATATAGTTTGTTGTTCATCTGTCAATCCATAAACTGTCAAATTCAATGGAAGGATTGCTACGATTTTGATGGATTAAAAACCCTCTGAAAATTCAGATTTTTTCCTATGAAAATTCGATTTTTTTAATCAAGCGGTTTGAAGGTTTAAGGGGTGACATTTGAAACGAATTATATACTAGACGTCAAAAAATAGTTTGTTGTTCATCTGTCAATCCATAAACTGTCAAATTCAATTGAAGGATTGCTACGATTTTGATGGATTAAAAACCCTCTGAAAATTCTGATTTTTTCCTATGAAAATTCGATTTTTTTTTTAAACAAGCGTTTTGAAAGCTTAAGGACGACATTTGAATCAATATGTATATTAGACGTCAAAATAAAGTTTGTTGCCCATCTGTCAAGCCATAAACTGTCAAATTCCATTAAAGGATGGATACGATTTTGATGGATTAAGAACCCTCTGAAAATTCAGATTTTTTCCTATAAAAATTCGATTTTTTTAATCAAGCGGTTTGAAGGTTTTAGGGGTGACATTTGAAACGTATTATATATTACACGTCAAAATATAGTTTTTTTCCCATCTGTCAACCCATAAACTGTCAAACGGACGGCTACGATTTTGATGGATTAAGAACCCGCTGAAAATTCAGACTTTTTCTATGAAAATTCAATTTTTTTTTAACAAGCGATTTGAAGGCTTACACTTGAAACGAAATATATATTAGATATCAAAACATAGTTTGTTGCCCATCTGTCAAGCCATAAACTGTCAAATTCCATTGAAGGATTGCTACGATTTTGATGGATTAAAAACCCTCTGAAAATTCAGATTTTTTCCTATGAAAATTCGATTTTTTTTAAACAAGCGTTTTGAAAGCTTAAGGACGACATTTGAATCGATATATATATGAGACGTCAAAATAAAGTTTTTTGCCATCTGCCAAGCCATAAACTGTCAAATTCCGTTGAAGGATGGATACGATTTTGATGGATTAAAAACCCTCTGAAAATTCAGATTTTTTCCTATGAAAATTCGATTTTTTTAATCAAGCGGTTTGAAGGTTTAAGGGGTGACATTTGAAACGAATTATATACTAGACGTCAAAATATAGTTTGTTGTTCATCTGTCAATCCATAAACTGTCAAATTCAATTGAAGGATTGCTACGATTTTGATGGATTAAAAACCCTCTGAAAATTCAGATTTTTTCCTATGAAAATTCGATTTTTTTAATCAAGCGGTTTGAAGGTTTAAGGGGTGACATTTGAAACGAATTATATACTAGACGTCAAAAAATAGTTTGTTGCCCATCTGTCAATCCATAAACTGTCAAATTCAATTGAAGGATTGCTACGATTTTGATGGATTAAAAACCCTCTGAAAATTCTGATTTTTTCCTATGAAAAATCGATTTTTTTTTTTAAACAAGCTTTTTGAAAGCTTAAGGACGACATTTGAATCGATATGTATATAAGACGTCAAAATAAAGTTTGTTGCCCATCTGTCAAGCCATAAACTGTCAAATTCCATTAAAGGATGGATACGATTTTGATGGATTAAGAACCCTCTGAAAATTCAGATTTTTTCCTATAAAAATTCGATTTTTTTAATCAAGCGGTTTGAAGGTTTTACGGGTGACATTTGAAACGTATTATATATTACACGTCAAAATATAGTTTTTTTCCCATCTGTCAACCCATAAACTGTCAAATTCCATTAAAGGACGGCTACGATTTTGATGGATTAAAAACCCGCTGAAAATTCAGATTTTTTCTATGAAAATTCAATTTTTTTTTTAACAAGCGATTTGAAGGCTTAAGGATAACATTTGAAACGAAATATATATTAGACGTCAAAATAGAGTTCGTTGCCCATCTGTCAAGCCATAACTGTATAATTCCATTGAAGGATGTCTACGATTTTGATGGATTAAAAACTGTCTGAAAATTCAGATTGTTTCCTATGAAAATTCGATTTTTTTTTTAAACAAGCGATTTGAAGGCTTTACGGTGACATTTGAAACGAATTTTATATTAGACGTCGAAATAGAGTTCGTTGCCCATCCATAAACTGTCAAATTCCATTGAAGGATGGCTACGATTTGTATGGATTAAAAACCCTCTGAAAATTCAGATTTTTCCTAGCGATTTTTTTAACAAGCGATTTGAAGGCTTAAGGATGACATTTTTTAATCAAGCGGCTTGAAGGTTTAAGGGGTGACATTTGAAACGAATTATATATTACACGTCAAAATATAGTTTTTTGCCCATCTGTCAACCCATAAACTGTCAAATTCCATTTAAGGACGGCTACGATTTTGATGGATTAAAAACCCGCTGAAAATTCAGATGTTTTTCTATGAAAATTCAATTTTTTTTTTTAACAACGATTCTATGTCAAGACATAACTGTATAATTACATTGAAGGATGGCTACGATTTCGATGGAGTAAAAACTGTCTGAAAATTCTGATTGTTTCCTATGAAAATTCGATTTTTTTTTAAACAAGCGATTTGAAGGCTTTATGGTGACATTTGAAACAAATTTTATATTAGACGTCAAAATAGAGTTCGTTGCCCATCTGTCAAGCCATAAACTGTCAAATTCCATTGAAGGATGGCTACGATTTTGATGGATTAAAAACCCTCTGAATATTCAGATTTTTTCCTATGAAAATTCGATTTTTTTTAAACAAGCGATTTGAAGGCTTAGGGATGACACTTGAAATGAAATATATATTAGACGTCAAAAAAAAATTTGTATCCCATTTATCAAGCCATAAACTGTCAAATTCCATTGAAGGATGGCTACGATTTTGATGGACTAAAAACCCTCTGAAAATTCAGATTTTTTCCTATGAAAATTCGATTTTTTTTAAACAAGCGATTTGAAGGCTTTAGGGTGTCATTTGAAACGAAATATGTATTAGACGTCAAAATAAAGTTTGTTGCCCATCTGTCAAGCCATAAACTGTCAAATTCCGTTGAAGGATGGATACGATTTTGATGGATTAAAAACCCTCTGATAATTCAGATTTTTTCCTATGAAAATTCGATTTTTTTTTTTTAAACAAGCGATTTGAATGCTTAAGGATGACATTTGGAACGAAATGTATATTAGACGTCAAAATATAGTTCGTTGCCCATCTGTCGAGCCATAAACTTCAAATTCCCTTGAAGGATGGCCACGGTTTTGATGGATTAAAAACCCTCTGAAAAATCAGATTTTTTCCTATGAAAATTCTATTTTTTTGAGTTTTTAATCCATCAAAATCGTAGCCATCCTTCAATAGAATTTGACAGTTTATGGCTTGACAGATGGCCAACAAACTATATTTTGACGTTTAATATATATTTCGTTTCAAATGTCACCCTAAAGCCTTCAAATCGCTTGTTTATAAAAAATCGAATTTTTATAGGAAAAAATCTGAAAATTCGATTTTTTTAAACAAGCGATTTGAAGGCTTTAGGGTGACATTTGAATCGATATATATATTAGACGTCAAAACAAAGTTTGTTGCCCATCTGTCAAGCCATAAACTGTCAAATTCCATTGAAGAATGGATACGATATTGATGGATTAAGAACCCTCTGAAAATTCAGATTTTTTCCTATGAAAATTCGATTTTTTTAATCAAGCGGTTTGAAGGTTTAAGGGGTGACATTTGAAAAGTATTTTATATTACACGTCAAAATATAGTTTTTTGCCCATCTGTCAACCCATAAACTGTCAAATTCCATTAAAGGACGGCTACGAGTTTGATGGATTAAAAACCCTCTGAAAATTCAGATTTTTTCCTATGAAAATTCGATTTTTTTAATCAAGCGGTTTGAAGGTTTAAGGGGTGACATTTGAAACGAATTATATACTAGACGTCAAAAAATAGTTTGTTGCCCATCTGTCAATCCATAAACTGTCAAATTCAATTGAAGGATTGCTACGATTTTGATGGATTAAAAACCCTCTGAAAATTCTGATTTTTTCCTATGAAAATTCGATTTTTTTTTTAAACAAGCGTTTTGAAAGCTTAAGGACGACATTTGAATCGATATGTATATTAGACGTCAAAATAAAGTTTGTTGCCCATCTGTCAAGCCATAAACTGTCAAATTCCAGTAAAGGATGGATACGATTTTGATGGATTAAGAACCCTCTGAAAATTCAGATTTTTTCCTATAAAAATTCGATTTTTTTAATCAAGCGGTTTGAAGGTTTTAGGGGTGACATTTGAAACGTATTTTTTTCCCATCTGTCAACCCATAAACTGTCAAATTCCATTAAAGGACGGCTTCGATTTTGATGGATTAAAAACCCGCTGAAAATTCAGATTTTTTCTATGAAAATTCAATTTTTTTTTTAACAAGCGATTTGAAGGCTTAAGGATAACATTTGAAACGAAATATATATTAGACGTCAAAATAGAGTTCGTTGCCCATCCGTCAAGCCATAAACTGTCAAATTCCATTGAAGGATGGCTACGATTTTTATGGATGAAAAACCCTCTGAAAATTCAGATTTTTCCTAGCGATTTTTTTAACAAGCGATTTGAAGGCTTAAGGATGACATTTGAAACGAAATATATATTAGACGTCCAAAAAGAGTTCGTTGCCCATCTGTCAAGCCATAACTGTATAATTCCATTGAAGGATGGCTACGATTTTGATGGAGTAAAAACTGTCTGAAAATTCAGATTGTTTCCTATGAAAATTCGATTTTTTTTTAACAAGCGATTTGAAGGCTTAAGGATGACATTTGAAACGAAATATATATTAGACGTCAAAATAGAGTTCGTTGCCCATCTGTCAAGCCACAAACTGTCAAACTCCATTGAAGGATGGCTACGATTTTGATGGATTAAAAACCCTCTGAATATTCAGATTTTTTCCTATGAAAATTCGATTTTTTTTTAAACAAGCGATTTGAAGGCTTAGGGATGACACTTGAAATTAAATATATATTAGACGTCAAAATAAAGTTTGTTGCCCATCTGTCAAGCCATAAACTGTCAAATTCCGTTGAAGGATGGATACGATTTTGATGGATTAAAAACCCTCTGAAAATTCAGATTTTTTTTCTATGAAAATTCGATTTTTTTTTTTAACAAGCGATTTGAATGCTTAAGGATGACATTTGCAACGAAATGTATATTAGATGTCAAAGTATAGTTCGCTGCCCATCTGTCGAGCCATAAACTTCAAATTCCCTTGAAGGATGGCCACGATTTTGATGGATTAAAAACCCTCTGAAAAATCAGATTTTTTCCTGTGAAAATTCTATTTTTTTGAGTTTTTAATCCATCAAAATCGTAGCCATCCTTCAATGGAATTTGACAGTTTATGGCTTGACAGATGGGCAACAAACTATATTTTGACGTCTAATATATATTTCGTTTCAAATGTCACCCTAAAGCCTTCAAATCGCTTGTTTATAAAAAATCGAATTTTTATAGGAAAAAATCTGAAAATTCGATTTTTTTAAACAAGCGATTTGAAGGCTTTAGGGTGACATTTGAATCGATATATATATTAGACGTCAAAACAAAGTTTGTTGCCCATCTGTCAAGCTATAAACTGTCAAATTCCATTGAAGGATGGAGACGATTTTAATGGATTAAGAACCCTCTGAAAATTCAGATTTTTTCCTATGAAAATTCGATTTTTTTAATCAAGCGGTTTGAAGGTTTAAGGGGTGACATTTGAAACGAATTATATACTAGACGTCAAAATATAGTTTTTTGCCCATCTGTCAATCCATAAACTGTCAAATTCAATTGAAGGATTGCTACGATTTTAATGGATTAAAAACCCTCTGAAAATTCTGATTTTTTCCTATGAAAATTCGATTTTTTTTTTTAAACAAGCGTTTTGAAAGCTTAAGGACGACATTTGAATCGATATGTATATTAGACGTCAAAATAAAGTTTGTTGTCCATCTGTCAAGCCATAAACTGTCAAATTCCATTGAAGGATGGATACGATTTTGATGGATTAAGAACCCTCTGAAAATTCTGATTTTTTCCTATAAAAATTCGATTTTTTTAATCAAGCGGTTTGAAGGTTTTAGGGGTTTAGGGGTGACTTTTGAAACGTATTATATATTACACGTCAAAACATAGTTTTTTTTCCCATCTGTCAACCCATAAACTGTCAAATTCCATTAAAGGACGGCTACGATTTTGATGGATTAAGAACCCGCTGAAAATTCAGGTTTTTTCTATGAAAATTCAATTTTTTTTTTAACAAGCGATTTGAAGGCTTAAGGATAACATTTGAAACGAAATGTATATTAGACGTCAAAAAAGATTTCGTTGCCCATCTGTCAAGCCATAACTGTATAATTCCATTGAAGGATGGCTACGATTTTGATGGATTAAAAACTGTCTGAAAATTCAGATTGTTTCCTATGAAAATTCGATTTTTTTTTTTAAACAAGCGATTTGAAGGCTTTACGGTGACATTTGAAATGAATTTTATATTAGACGTCAAAAAAAAGTTCGTTGCCAAGCCATAAACTGTCAAATTCCATTAAAGGATGGATACGATTTTGATGGATTAAGAACCCTCTGAAAATTCAGATTTTTTCCTATAAAAATTCGATTTTTTTAGTCAAGCGGTTTGAAGGTTTTAGGGGTTTAGGGGTGACTTTTGAAACGTATTATATATTACACGTCAAAATATAGTTTTTTTTCCCATCTGTCAACCCATAAACTGTCAAATTCCATTAAAGGACGGCTACGATTTTGATGGATTAAGAACCCGCTGAAAATTCAGATTTTTTCTATTAAAATTCAACTTTTTTTTTAACAAGCGATTTGAAGGCTTAAGGATAACATTTGAAACGAAATATATATAAGACGTCAAAAAAGAGTTCGTTGCCCATCTGTCAAGCCATAACTGTATAATTCCATTGAAGGATGGCTACGATTTTGATGGATTAAAAACTGTCTGAAAATTCAGATTGTTTCCTATGAAAATTCGATTTTTTTTTTTAAACAAGCGATTTGAAGGCTTTACGGTGACATTTGAAATGAATTTTATATAAGACGTCAAAATAAAGTTCGTTGCCCATCCGTCAAGCCATAAACTGTTAAATTCCATTGAAGGATGGCTACGATTTTTATGGATTAAAAACCCTCTGAAAATTCAGATTTTTCCTAGCGATTTTTTTAACAAGCGATTTGAAGGCTTAAGGATGACATTTGAAACGAAATATATATTAGACGTCCAAAAAGAGTTCGTTGCCCATCTGTCAAGCCATAACTGTATAATTCCATTGAAGGATGGCTACGATTTTGATGGAGTAAAAACTGTCTGAAAATTCAGATTTTTTCCTATGAAAATTCGATTTTTTTTTAAACAAGCGATTTGAAGGCTTAGGGATGACACTTGAAATGAAATATATATTAGACGTCAAAATAGAGTTCGTTCCCCATCTGTCAAGCCATAAACTGTCAAATTCCATTGAAGGATGGCTACGATTTTGATGGACTTAAAACCCTCTGAAAATTCAGATTTTTTCTTATGAAAATTCGATTTTTTTTAAACAAGCGATTTGAAGGCTTTAGGGTGTCATTTGAAACGAAATATGTATTAGACGTCAAAATAAAGTTTGTTGCCCATCTGTCAAGCCACAAACTGTCACATTCCGTTGAAGGATGGATACGATTTTGATGGATGAAAACCCTCTGAAAATTCAGATTTTTTCCTATGAAAATTCGATTTTTTTTTTAACAAGCGATTTGAATGCTTAAGGATGACATTTGCAACGAAATGTATATTAGACGTCAAAATATAGTTCGTTGCCCATCTGTCGAGCCAAAAACTTCAAATTCCCTTGAAGGATGGCCACGATTTTGGTGGATTAAAAACCCTCTGAAAAATCAGATTTTTTCCTATGAAAATTTTATTTTTTTGAGTTTTTAATCCATCAAAATCGTAGCCATCCTTCAATGGAATTTGATACTTTATGGCTTGACAGATGGGCAACAAACTATATTTTGACGTCTAATATATATTTCGTTTCAAATGTCACCCTAAAGCCTTCAAATCGCTTGTTTATAAGAAATCGAATTTTTATAGGAAAAAATCTGAAAATTCGATTTTTTTAAACAAGCGATTTGAAGGCTTTAGGGTGACATTTGAATCGATATATATATAAGACGTCAAAATAAAGTTTGTTGCCCATCTGTCAAGCCATAAACTGTCAAATTCCATTGAAGGATGGATACGATTTTGATGGATTAAGAACCCTCTGAAAATTCAGATTTTTTCCTATGAAAATTCGATTTTTTTAATCAAGCGGTTTGAAGGTTTAAGGGGTGACATTTGAAACGAGTTATATACTACACGTCAAAATATTGTTTTTTGCCCATCTGTCAACCCATAAACTGTCAAATTCCATTAAAGGACGGCTACGATTTTGATGGATTAAAAACCCTCTGAAAATTCTGATTTTTTCCTATGAAAATTTGATTTTTTTTTTAAACAAGCGTTTTGAAAGCTTAAGGACGACATTTGAATCGATATGTATATTAGACGTCAAAATAAAGTTTGTTGCCCATCTGTCAAGCCATAAACTGTCAAATTCCATTAAAGGATGGATACGATTTTGATGGATTAAGAACCCTCTGAAAATTCAGATTTTTTCCTATAAAAATTCGATTTTTTTAATCAAGCGGTTTGAAGGTTTTAGGGGTGACATTTGAAAGGTATTATATATTACACGTCAAAATATAGTTTTTTGCCCATCTGTCAACCCATAAACTGTCAAATTCCATTAAAGGACGGCTACGATTTTGATGGATTAAAAACCCGCTGAAAATTCAGATTTTTTCTATGAAAATTCAATTTTTTTTTTAACAAGCGATTTGAAGGCTTAAGGATAACATTTGAAACGAAATATATATTAGACGTCAAAATGGAGTTCGTTGCCCATCTGTCAAGCCATAACTGTATAATTCCATTGAAGGATGGCTACGATTTTGATGGATTAAAAACTGTCTGAAAATTCAGATTGTTTCCTATGAAAATTCGATTTTTTTTTTAAACAAGCGATTTGAAGGCTTTACGGTGACATTTGAAACGAATTTTATATTAGACGTCAAAATAGAGTTCGTTGCCCATCCGTCAAGACATAAACTGTCAAATTCCATTGAAGGATGGCTACGATTTTTATGGATTAAAAACCCTCTGAAAATTCAGATTTTTCCTAGCGATTTTTTTAACAAGCGATTTGAAGGCTTAAGGATGACATTTGAAACGAAATATATATTAGACGTCAAAATATAGTTCGTTGCCCATATGTCAAGCCATAAACTTTCAAATTCCATTGAAGCATGGCTACGATTTTGACGGATTAAAAACCCTCTGAAAATTCAGATTTTTTCCTACCAAAATTCGATTTTTTTTTAAACAAGCGATTTGAAAGCTTTAGGGTGACATTTGAAACAAAATATATATTAGACGTCAAAATATAGTTTGTTGCCCATCTGTCAAGCCATAAACTGTCAAATTCCCTTGCAGGATGGCCACGATTTTGATGGATTAAAAACCCTCTGAAAAATCAGATTTTTTCCTATGAAAATTCGATTTTTTTTTTAAACAAGCGTTTTGAAAGCTTAAGGATGACATTTGAATCGATATATATAATAGACGTCAAAATAAAGTTTCTTGCCCATCTGTCAAGCCATAAACTGTCAAATTCCGTTGAAGGATGGATACGATTTTGATGGATTAAGAACCCTCTGAAAATTCAGATTTTTTCCTATGAAAATTCGATTTTTTTTTAAACAAGCGATTTGAATGCTTAAGGATGACATTTGGAACGAAATGTATATTAGACGTCAAAATATAGTTCGTTGCCCATCTGTCAAGCCATAAACTTCAAATTCCCTTGAAGGATGGCCACGATTTTGATGGATTAAAAACCCACTGAAAAATCAGATTATTTCCTATGAAAATTCGAGTTTTTTTAAAACAAGTAATTTGAAGGCTTAAGGATGACACTTGAAACGAAATATATATTAGACATCAAAATATAGTTTGTTGCCCATCTGCCAAGCCATAAACTGTCAAATTCCCCTGAAGGATGGCTACGATTTTGATGGATTAAAAACCCTCTGAAAATTCAGATTTTTTCCTATGAAAATTCGATTTTTTTAATCAAGCCGTTTGAAGGTTTAATGGGTGACATTGGAAACAAATTATATACTAGACGTCAAAAAATAATTTGTTGCCCATCTGTCAATCCATAAACTGTCAAATTCAATTGAAGGATTGCTACGATTTTGATGGATTAAAAACCCTCTGAAAATTCAGATTTTTTCCTATGAAAATTCGATTTTTTTTTTAAACAAGCGTTTTGAAATTTTAAGGACGACATTTGAATTGATATATATATTAGACGTCAAAGCAAAGTTTGTTGCCCATCTGTCAAGCCATAAACTGTCAAATTCCATTGAAGGATGGATACGATTTTGATGGATTAAAAACCCTCTGAAAATTCAGATTTTTTCCTATGAAAATTCGATTTTTTTAATCAAGCGGTCTGAAGGTTTTAGGGGTGACATTTGAAACGAATTATATATTACACGTCAAAAAATAGTTTTTTGCCCATCTGTCAACCCATAAACTGTCAAATTCCATTAAAGGACGGCTACGATTTTGATGGATTAAAAACCCGCTGAAAATTCAGATTTTTTCTATGAAAATTCAATTTTTTTTTTAACAAGCGATTTGAAGGCTTAAGGATGACATTTGAAACGAAATATAATAGACGTCAAAATATAGTTCGTTGCCCATATGTCAAGCCATAAACTTTCAAATTTCATTGAAGGATGGCTACGATTTTGACGGATTAAAAACCCTCTGAAAATTCAGATTTTTTCCTATGAAAATTCGATTTTTTTTTTAAACAAGCGTTTTGAAATTTTAAGGACGACATTTGAATTGATATATATATAAGACGTCAAAACAAAGTTTGTTGCCCATCTGTCAAGCCATAAACTGTCAAATTCCATTGAAGGCTGGCTACGATTTTGATGGATTAAAAACTGTCTGAAAATTCAGATTGTTTCCTATGAAAATTCGATTTTTTTTAAACAAGCGATTTGAAGGCTTTAGGGTGACATTTGAAACGAATTTTATATTAGACGTCAAAAAAGAGTTCGTTGCCCATCCGTCAAGCCATAAACTGTCAAATTCCATTGAAGGATGGCTACGATTTTTATGGATTAAAAACTCTCTGAAAATTCAGATTTTTCCTATGAAAATTCGATTTTTTTTTAACAAGCGATTTGACGGCTGAAGGATGACATTTGAAACGAAATATATATTAGACGTCAAAATATAGTTCGTTGCCCATATGTCAAGCCATAAACTGTCAAATTCCATTGAAGGATGGCTACGATTTTGACGGATTAAAAACCCTCTGAAAATTCAGATTTTTTCCTATGAAAATTCGATTTTTTTTTTTAAACAAGCGATTTGAATGCTTAAGGGTGGCATTTGAAACGAAATATATATTAGACGTCAAAATATAGTTTGTTGCCCATCTGTCAAGCCATAAACTGTCAAATTCCCTTGCAGGATGGCCACGATTTTGATGGATTAAAAACCCTCTGAAAAATCAGATTTTTTCCTATGAAAATTCTATTTTTTTGAGTTTTTAATCCATCAAAATCGTAGCCATCCTTCAATGGAATTGGGCAGTTTATGGCTTGACAGATGGGCAACAAACTATATTTTGACGTCTAATATATATTTCGTTTCAAATATCACCCTTAAGCCGTCAAATCGCTTGTTTATAAAACATCGAATTTTTATAGGAAAAAATCTGAAAATTCGATCTTTTTAAATAAGCGATTTGAAGGCTTTAGGGTGACATTTGAAACGAAATATATATTAGATGTCAAAATAAAGTTTGTTGCCCATCTGTCAAGCAATAAAATGTCAAATTCCATTGACGGTTGGCTACGATTTTGACGGATTAAAAACCCTCTGAAAATTCTGATTTTTTCCTATGAAAATTCGAGTTTTTTTAAAACAAGCCATTTGAAGGCTTAGGGATGACACTTGAAACGAAATATATATTAGACATCAAAACATAGTTTGTTGCGCATCTGTCAAGCTATAAGCTGTCAAATTCCATTGAAGGATTGCTACGATTTTGATGGATTAAAAACCCTCTGAAAATTCAGAGTTTTTCCTATGAAAATTCGATTTTTTTTTAAACAAGCGTTTTGAAAGCTTAAGGACGACATTTGAATCGATATATATATTAGACGTCAAAATAAAATTTGTTGCCCATCTGTCAAGCCATAAACTGTCAAATTCCATTGAAGGATGGATACGATTTTGATGGATTAAAAACCCTTTGAAAATTCAGATTTTTTCCTATGAAAATTCGATTTTTTTAATCAAGCGGTTTGAAGGCTTTAGGGGTGACATTTGAAACGAATTATATATTGCACGTCAAAATATAGTTTTTTGTCCACCTGTCAACCCACAAACTGCCAAATTCCATTAAAGGACGGCTACGACTTTGATGGATTAAAAACCCGCTGAAAATTCAGATTTTTTCTATGAAAATTAAATTTTTTTTTTTACAAGCGATTTTAAGGCTTAAGGATAACATTTGAAACGAAATATATATGAGACATCAAAATAGAGTTCGTTGCCCATCCGTCAAGCCATAACTGTATAATTCCATTGAAGGATGGCTACGAGTTTGATGGATTAAAAACTGTCTGAAAATTCAGATTGTTTCCTATGAAAATTCGATTTTTTTTTTAAACAAGCGATTTGAAGGCTTTATGGTGACATTTGAAACAAATTTTATATTAGACGGCAAAATAGAGTTCGTTGCCCATCCGTCAAGCCATAAACTGTCAAATTCCAATGAAGGATGGCTACGATTTTTATGGATTAAAAACCCTCTGAAAATTCAGATTTTTCCTATGAAAATTCGATTTTTTTTAACAAGCGATTTGAAGGCTTAAGGATGACATTTGAAACGAAATATATAATAGACGTCAAAAAATAGTTCGTTGCCCATATGTCAAGCCATAAACTGTCAAATTCCATTGAAGGATGGCTACGATTTTGACGGATTAAAAACCATCTGAATATTCAGATTTTTTCCTATGAAAATTCGATTTTTTTTTAAACAAGCGATTTGAAGGCTTTAGGGTGATATTTGAAACGAAGTATATATTTGACGTCAAAAAAAGTTTGTTGCCCATCTGTCAAGCCATAAGCTGTCAAATTCTATTGAAGGATGGCTATAATTTTGATGGATTAAAAACCCTCTGAAGGATGGTCACGATTTTTATGGATTAAAAACCCTCTGAAAAATCAGATTTATTCCTATGAAAATTCTATTTTTTTGAGTTTTTAATCCATCAAAATCGTAGCCATCCTTCAATGGAATTTGACAGTTTATGGCTTGGCAGATGGGCAACAAACTATATTTTGACGTCTAATATATATTTCGTTTCAAATATCACCCTAAAGCCGTCAAATCGCTTGTTTATGAAAAATCGAATTTTTATAGGAAAAAATCTGAAAATTCGATTTTTTTAAATACGCGTTTTGAAGGCTTTAGGGTGACATTTGAAACGAAATATATATTAGATGTCAAAGTAAAGTTTGTTGCCCATCTGTCAATCAATAAAATGTCAAATTCCATTGAAGGATGGCTACGATTTTGATGGATTAAAAACTCAAAAAAATAGAATTTTCATAGGAATAAATCTGATTTTTCAGAGGGTTTTTAATCCATAAAAATCGTGACCATCCTTCAGAGGGTTTTTAATCCATCAAAATTATAGCCATCCTTCAATAGAATTTGACAGCTTATGGCTTGACAGATGGGCAACAAACTTTTTTTGACGTCAAATATATACTTCGTTTCAAATATCACCCTAAAGCCTTCAAAACGCGTATTTAAAAAAATCGAATTTTCAGATTTTTTCCTATAAAAATTCGATTTTTCATAAACAAGCGATTTGACGGCTTTAGGGTGATATTTGAAACGAAATATATATTAGACGTCAAAATATAGTTTGTTGCCCATCTGCCATCCTTCAATGGAATTTGACAGTTTATGGCTTGACAGATGGGCAACAAACTATATTTTGACGTCTAATATATATTTCGTTTCAAATATCACCCTAAAGCCGTCAAATCGCTTGTTTATAAAACATATAAATATAAATTAGTTTAGCATTTGACAGCTAACACTAACCGAACGAGACACGAAAGAAGATGCGTAAAGAGACAAAAAAAAGTGCAAGCTGTAGCACGATAAAAAGCTACCACCACGACTGCTCAGCTGGGCTGGGTTCTGTTGTGGAAGAATTTTATTATATAAAAAAAAATATGATTTGTTTTAATCAAAGTGATAAAACGATCGAAATGTTTTATTACAAGTGCAGTGGGGTACTTGTAGTAAAAGGTGGGCGCCAGGAATTTTAATTGGGCTAATTAGCAAAATTCCAAATCTAATATTCTAAGTTAATTAATATAAAATAAAACACAAAGTTTGATCATATGCCCAGAAGGGGTCTTAAAATTATTTTTATTTGGGAAACCTTGGACGAACCAGGATAAAAACCCAAAATTTTTTCGAACATAAAAACTACAATTATGTAAATTTGAAAGGGCCTGACGGTTAGCCGTTAAATAAAAAAAGCAAACAAAGGAAATAAGTAATTAAAAAAAAAATGGGCCGTTAACGCGCTGTTAAGAAAACCCCCGTGTCCCACAATTAACTGGGAGCAAAAGAATTTTCACGATCACGAATTATATATAAACAAAAAAGAACTATCAAAATTTCTAATATAACACACAAAGAAAGATTTGAAACACTTGGACAAAATGTCCGCTCTACTTATCTTTTTTTTTGTCTTTCCCTCAGCTTCCTCCTCTATTTTCCTCGAACTTTTTGTAACTCCTTTCCCTCGCTCCTCGAATCAATTTTCCTATTCTTTTTCTTTTAATCTTCTCGAAAATTACTTCCTCGAAATTATTTCCAAAATTTTTCCTCGACTTTTCTTTTCTTTTTGATTTTCCTCGTCTCCACCAAGCTGATCTACTCGCTGCGTTAGCTCTCTCAAGAGTGGCTTTCCCAGCTAAAAACAAACCTATTCTTCCCTCGACCATTCCAGTCACCCACACATTCACACATTCAGCCATTCGTTTTCGTGATCATCGGTCACGGCACACCGGCTTCCTGGAAACCTTTTTCGCTCCGCAGGAAGCCACCGTAGTTGAATCTCAACGAAACTTTACTCTCACGCTCACAGACAAGGATTCAGCAAGTTGTTGGATGTCTTTCCAAAACTTGCCGAATCTTAATGGCCGAGTTCAGACCTATCGCAAAACTAAATTTTTCGAGAAAAACCAAAAAGAAATAAAATCGAGAAAAAGCCTATCTGAGCATTTTCTCAGTTACAACAAAAACTATTCGCGTGTGACTCGAAGCGCGATTGAAACCATTATACATTTTGTTCGAGTTAAAATAGAGGAAGGCATATTTTCAAAATTAGGACCCTACTCTATAAGTCAATTCCGATAGTTCTTCTACAACCAATTTACTATTTAAAAACTAGAATTGAAAATTAAGGACGTTAAGAATTTAGCGTTAATGACCCATATTAAAATACATGATTAAGTTAAGTTAAATCTAGTTAAGTTAAGATAAGTTACTTTAAGTTAAGTTAAGCCAATTAAAGTTAAGTTAGGATAAGTTAATTTAAGTTAAATAAAGATGTATTTAGGATGTTGTGTTGTTGATTTATGAGTAGGTAAGAGCCGGCCTGACTCGTTACCTCTTCAGCTCATCCGCCGGTATTTTTCTCGTTGCATGTGACCACTTGTCTACATGATAACCACGAACATATGGAATTGTGAACCGCCTGTTCCAATTGTAAGATCCAAATATCTCGTACACCTGCTTTTGTTACTTTTGCAGAACACTGGTTTAGTACACCATTGGTTGATGGTACCATGGTTGCCCTCAACTTTGCCAGTATTCTGCAGCCGTAACGAAAAGTAAAGAATGGAAAGGAAGGAATCGAAGGATGACTTTTGTTGCGGTAAATTTTACCGTAACAAATCCCACCCTTACCTCCCAAGAAATGTGTTTACTTTTCAAGAAAAGCAAACCATTTCTTAAGGCTCAACTGGGAAAGGTTTTAAAAGGTAAACAACACAACATCGGATGTTTTCATCATTAGTAATAAAAAAGAATCTATAAAAAAAAAATAAAAAAAAATTGGCACGGATTATAATAAGTTAAAAAGTATTTAAAAAAACAAGAACAAAATCAAACTGTTATAAAAAAATATTAATTAAGAGAAAAGATTAAGGGACTTTTGACTCAACCATCTATGTAAGGTTTCAAATCCTTAACGTGCCATGTCCCTCGATCTTTACCCTTGTCATCGATTAGCAAATATGTCCAAGGTGACACCCGTTTGCTAATCTTGAATGGTCCAACAAATTTGGTAGCCAATTTTGCTGCATAGTAATTTGCTGCATCTGACAGCGAAAAATTTCTCCTCCAAACGAGATCACCAGGTTGGTACTGCGTGTCTCTTCTCCGTAAATTATACGTTTTAGCAGACTTTTTACCAGCCGCTTCTAACTTTCTAGCTATATCCTCTCTCAACTTCCTAAACTGCCTATCAATTTCCCCACTATTTTGTTCCCTATCTCTATCGCTAATCCCTACATTATGGCCGCTAGTTGCCATGTTCCTACCAAAATTCGCGAAATATGGCGAAACACCTAATACTTCATGTTGCGAAGTTCGGATTGCACAGGCTACTTTTGCCAGTTGCGAATCCCAACTCCGATGATTCTCCGAGACATAAGCTCTGAGAGTCGTCTTAATAATTTGATTAATGCGCTCCGCAGGATTCGCCTGCGGATGATAGTGCGCTGTATAACGAAGTTGTGACCCGTACGCTTCGCTAAGCGTTTTCAGTTCTTTACTACGGAACTGGGGACCGTTGTCACAGACGATCCACTTAGGAACACCGAAAAGAAGAAAAACGGTTTCTTCCAATTCCCTACAAACTGCCTTCGCTGTTGCTGAGCGCAACGCGAACAGTAGTGGAAACTTCGTGAAGTAGTCCACCACCGTCAAAATATAAATAAAACCCCTGGAAGATTTTGGCAATGGACCAACCAAGTCCACGCAAATCATCTCCCATGGTTTTGAATTCCCTACTCTTTCTGTCATAAGACCAGCTGGTTTCTCGTTTACTGGTTTCACTTGTTGGCAAATCTTACAATTTCTAACATACTTTGTGATATCCCCCCTCATTTTGGGCCAGTAATATTTTTCGGCTACCCTAGCAAAAGTTTTCTTAACACCCATGTGTCCTGCTATTGGACTATCATGGCACTCACTCAAAACTTTTGGCCTATCACTTTTTCCTAACACTAACTTCCACCCCTCACCTTCCTCATGAACAACTACATGGTTCACCCTAACATGTTTATAGAGCCGCCCATCTTCTATTCTCCAAGACGGATATGCTAAAGGGCTCTTTTCTACTAAGGATTTCATTTTAATCAACCAAGGGTCCGAATCCGCATCTGAGATTCCAGCTAACTCTGGAACCCCTCGCGATAACATGTCTGGAACGACATGTTCTTTGCCCTTTCTATGGATGATTTTGAAATCGAATTGTTGGAGCCGAATGGCCCAACGAGCTAATCTACCCTGCGGATCCTTAAGGTTACTAAGCCAGACCAATGAGTGATGATCAGTCACGACAGTAAATCGAACACCTTCGAGATACGGCCGCAACTTTTCGATCGCCCAAAGAACCGCTAAGCATTCCTTTTCGGTCGTAGAGTAGTTCCTTTCATTCCTATTCAATGACCGACTTAGATAGCAAATTGCTTTTTCCCCATCTTCAAACTCTTGAGAAAGTACGGCGCCGATACCATAATCTGACGCGTCTGTCTGAACGACAAACGGCAGAGAAAAATCTGGACATGTCAATATCGGTGCCGTAACCAAACATTCTTTGGCTTTCCTAAAACACTCCTCACACTCTTTTGTCCCCTCAAATTTCTTACCTTTCTTTAAGAGATCAGTAAGAGGCCTAACTAAAATTGCAAAATTTGGTACGAATCTACGGTACCATGAAATTGTCCCTACAAAACTCCTAATTTCCTTAACGTTTTTCGGTGCAGGAATTTTTAACATGCTCTCCACTTTTTCAGGGTCGACGTGAAGTCCGTTCCTATCTACGACGTAACCAAGAAATTTCAAAGAAGGCCTACAAAAATTACATTTTTCCCTACCTACTTTAAGTCCTGCCTCCCTCAATCTTTTAAAAACTTCTTTGAGAATTTCAAGGTGTTTCTCAAAAGTATCGGTGACGATGATAATGTCATCCAAGTACACAAAGACAAATGGTTCTAGATCAGGACCCAGAACATCGTCAATGAACCTTTGCCAAGTTGCCGGGGAGTTGTGCAAGCCGAAAGGCATTCTCAAAAATTGAAAGAGACCCCTTCCCGGCACAGTAAAGGCTGTGTACTTGCGCGATTCTTCCTCCATGGGTATCTGCCAGTAGGCAGACTTAATATCAAGAGATGACAAAAACTTCGCGTTTCGAAGTTTGTCCAAAATTGAAGAAATAAAGGGGAGTGGATAAGCATCCCTATCTGTAACTTCATTAAGTTTCCTATAGTCTACACAGAACCGAAAACTACCATCCTTTTTCTTCACAAGAAGAATCGGAGATGCCCAAGGACTCTTGGATTTCTCGATCACTCCAGCTTCTAACATCTCTTGAAGCTCCTGATCGATATGTTTTTGAATCGCAGGTGACACTGGATAGTATCGCTGCTTAATCGGTTCTGCGGACGTCCTAATTTTGTGCTCAACTAAATTGGTGCACCATAATCCTTCGGTCATTGACTCAAAAAGCTCTTCTAAAACTAATTCTAACTTTTTTCCTTCACTTTCATTCAAATCTGATTTTTCCCTAATCGCTACCATGTCTGTTATCGACGCCACCATCTCTTGGTTCGAAAAACTCCACATACCTGATCTCAAATCCGGGACTATGCCCGATAGTGCCCAAAAATCGGCACCTAAGATCAATAGGTGAGGAAGATTCGGTATAACCAGACATTCTATCAGTAGGGATTTGTTCTCAACCTCCATAGGCAAAGAAACAGATCCAGCTACTCCTACACCCGCCCCATCTGCTAACGCTACTGACCCAACACTACAGTTCCCTAACCTAAGTCCTAACTCTTTCAAAATTTTCCACCCATCTCCTCCTACAATTGTGCGTGAAGCACCTGAATCAAGTAATCCTAAAAACTTGATTCCATAAATATTTACCCCTAAATATGGCCTACTGTCCCTACCATTTGCCGCTAAAGTGAAACTCAGCTCTACCCGATCTTCAAGTTGGTCGCCAGCAGACGACCTAACTAACGCCGACGGGTCTCCTGTCCTGCTGTCACAAGAGCCCGTTCCCCATTTCCCGAACACCGCCTACAATCCCTACGGTAAACGCCTGAAGCACCACACCCAAAACAACGCTTTTCAACTGAACAGGTATGGGCGAAATGCCCTTCCCTGTTGCAGTTGTAGCACCTAACTACCTGACGGAATGGGTTATTCGGAGCCGAACTTACAACCGCCACTCGGTTTTGTCCCGACGTACTTGGCCGGTAACCACATTCCGGTTCTAATAAATGTTTGCCTCTAGAAGGCGGAGAAAATGACTCTACATTAACCTTTAACGTATCTAATTCCCTACCAAGCACTGCAAGTTCCTTAACCGTCTGTGGTTTGGCACTCGCGATCTGAAGTTGGAAAAATGGATCCACATTTTTCCTTAAAATGGAAACCATTCTTCCCTCTGACAAAGGTTCCGACAATCTTCGGAACAATGTCCTCATGGTGGTCAAATACGCACCGAAAGTCTCATCCTTTCCCTGCGAACGACGATTGATCTCTTCTAACAAAAGATCATCGTAATTCGCAGGTAGAAACTCCGCTTTGAGTTCCTTCACAAGGTCCTGCCAATTTAAAATATCTTCCCTAACTGTCCTAAACCACATAAGTGCCCTACCAGAAAAAAGCTCAGAAGCTGATTTAAAAAGTTGGGTTTCTGGAACATCGTTCGACAACCGAAGTTCCTCTACCCTCTCCAAGAAAGAATTCACTGATGCTCCGCCCGAGTCACCAGTAAACTTTTCCACTAATTTCCCTATCCGTTCAGGCCACCTTTGCTGAACCACCAATCTTTCAGGGTATGCCTCAACCCTCTCTGACCTACGCTCTAGTACCCTAGCAGCTAACTGTCTTGCTAAAGAATTACTGTCAGCTAGACCTGGGGTAGCCACAGTATCTAAGGCAGGCCCTTCATAAACTCTAGTCGCAGAAGAACCTGATGGAGACCGCGGACTAACCGTTTCTGTCCGACCAACTGGTACCTTCAGTTGGGTTTCTGCCCTAACAGGAGCCTTTTGTTTCGGTGGCTCTTCTTCCCTATCACTGATCTCAGTATCACCGGTGAGATCACCTAATAAAAACAAAACATCGTTCCTAATCGAGCTAATCTCCTCTTCCTCATCTTCGGCCTCACAAGGTGTCCTAGCTAACCTACCCATGCACCATTCTATTTTGGTCATGATTTTAATATATTCCGATGACTTCGGATTTCTCGGCGGTTCCTTAAGAAGAGTCCTAATCTCTTCAATTTTCGCTTTAACAGCATCCCTATCCTCCTCAAAACAAAAAGGGTACGCGATACTACCCTCTATCGAGTTCCTCTTAACGAGTAATCTCGATGACCTTAATGCTTTACGCATTTCCTCAACTGTCCCTACTTTTAAACCCCTGACCTTCATCTCATAGGCCAGTTCGTCCTGAGCTAAGCGTCCTATATTCATTTCTAAAATCTCAACAAAAAAATATCTATAATAAAAAAACTGATAGTATGGTAACCCTACAAATCTTTGAAATCTATTCCCGTATAACCGAACAAATAATCAATTTAAAAAAAAATCGGATTGTTTGAAAAAAATTGTATTTATAAAAAAAATATTTTCCTTACTTCCTTATTGGGTACTCTGTTAAGTAGAAACCAAATAAGTTACCTATATTAAAAAAAAAATCAAAAATTTGAAACTAAATCGGTTTTGTATTTGAACCTAAACTGTTATCAACTTATTCTGTTAACCAGAATAAGGAATCTATTCAAAATATTAAAACCCGCAATCGCGTTTAATCACAATTTAAAACAAACAAAATAATATTGGCAACCCTAAAATCTAATGAAAATATCAATTTAATAAATTGAAATTTTTTTTTTTTTTTAATTTACTGACCTTTGAAACCTGCACTTAAGTCCGAAAAATTATATTTCACAAAAAAAATCGAGTTGGTAACCCTTAAAATCAATTAAATAATCAATTAATTAAAATTCAATTAATCAATTTTTAATTGTCCTCGAAAATCTAAATAAAATTCCTAACACAATTTTTCACGCAAAAAAATTGTCGGTAATGCCCTATTTGAACTAATGTAATTTTCACTCAATACTAATTGCACAATCAAAACAAAAAAAAATATCACGATAGAAAAATAAGAACTCGCACGGGAGAAAAATAAAAACAAAATGCCGACGCGCCAAAACAGAAAATGAAAATCTTATATAAACTATTTGAAATTGAATAAAATAAATTAGAACTACTATGAAACCCGAAAACGAAATTCTCAATAAAAATTAATATAAAAAAACAATCACAACAATGAAAAAAAAAAATACTTGCGAATCTTTATGTACTATCTGCTGTGTTTATGTATGTACTGTACACTGTGACTGTAGCCTGTAGGTACTCCCTTGTCTTGTTGAACCACCAAATACCTATATGTTCAATTTTCCAAATCGAGAATTATCCACGACTGACACTCCAAGTTGTTATAATTTATTACCTATTAAAAAAAACGCAGTTAATTCTTTTTTTTTATAAAACAAATTAAAACAAAACTTTTTTATGACACGATCAACAAACCAAAACAAATATTCTAAAACACAACTCTTCCACAGGTTGGCCCCACACGTTGGGCGACAATTGTTGCACTTTTTCTTCACGTCGCGAGGGGGTATTTATCTTACGTTGGTTTTTATTTGTATTTATAAAAAAAACCAATCGATTTAATAACGCGGATCAAATTTAATTATTAGATAAACAAAAGCACACGATGTGCAACGAAACCGAATGAAAAAATATAAATTAGTTTAGCATTTGACAGCTAACACTAACCGAACGAGACACGAAAGAAGATGCGTAAAGAGACAAAAAAAAGTGCAAGCTGTAGCACGATAAAAAGCTACCACCACGACTGCTCAGCTGGGCTGGGTTCTGTTGTGGAAGAATTTTGTTATATAAAAAAAAATATGATTCGTTTTAATCAAAGTGATAAAACGATCGAAATGTTTTATTACAAGTGCAGTGGGGTACTTGTAGTAAAAGGTGGGCGCCAGGAATTTTAATTGGGCTAATTAGCAAAATTCCAAATCTAATATTCTAAGTTAATTAATATAAAATAAAACACAAAGTTTGATCATATGCCCAGAAGGGGTCTTAAAATTATTTTTATTTGGGAAACCTTGGACGAACCAGGATAAAAACCCAAAATTTTTTCGAACATAAAAACTACAATTATGTAAATTTGAAAGGGCCTGACGGTTAGCCGTGTCCCACAATTAACTGGGAGCAAAAGAATTTTCACGATCACGAATTATATATAAACAAAAAAGAACTATCAGAATTTCTAATATAACACACAAAGAAAGATTTGAAACACTTGGACAAAATGTCCGCTCTACTTATCTTTTTTTTTTGTCTTTCCCTCAGCTTCCTCCTCTATTTTCCTCGAACTTTTTGTAACTCCTTTCCCTCGCTCCTCGAATCAATTTTCCTATTCTTTTTCTTTTAATCTTCTCGAAAATTACTTCCTCGAAATTATTTCCAAAATTTTTCCTCGACTTTTCTTTTCTTTTTGATTTTCCTCGTCTCCACCAAGCTGATCTACTCGCTGCGTTAGCTCTCTCAAGAGTGGCTTTCCCAGCTAAAAACAAACCTATTCTTCCCTCGACCATTCCAGTCACCCACACATTCACACATTCAGCCATTCGTTTTCGTGATCATCGGTCACGGCACACCGGCTTCCTGGAAACCTTTTTCGCTCCGCAGGAAGCCACCGTAGTTGAATCTCAACGAAACTTTACTCTCACGCTCACAGACAAGGATTCAGCAAGTTGTTGGATGTCTTTCCAAAACTTGCCGAATCTTAATGGCCGAGTTCAGACCTATCGCAAAACTAAATTTTTCGAGAAAAACCAAAAAGAAATAAAATCGAGAAAAAGCCTATCTGAGCATTTTCTCAGTTACAACAAAAACTATTCGCGTGTGACTCGAAGCGCGATTGAAACCATTATACATTTTGTTCGAGTTAAAATAGAGGAAGGCATATTTTCAAAATTAGGACCCTACTCTATAAGTCAATTCCGATAGTTCTTCTACAACCAATTTACTATTTAAAAACTAGAATTGAAAATTAAGGACGTTAAGAATTAAGCGTTAATGACCCATATTAAAATACATGATTAAGTTAAGTTAAATCTAGTTAAGTTAAGATAAGTTACTTTAAGTTAAGTTAAGCCAATTAAAGTTAAGTTAGGATAAGTTAATTTAAGTTAAATAAAGATGTATTTAGGATGTTGTGTTGTTGATTTATGAGTAGGTAAGAGCCGGCCTGACTCGTTACCTCTTC
This sequence comes from Melangyna quadrimaculata, assembly GCA_949320155.1. Lineage (NCBI taxonomy): Eukaryota > Metazoa > Arthropoda > Insecta > Diptera > Syrphidae > Melangyna > Melangyna quadrimaculata. Next base: position 320,138,776 of record OX439483.1, on the reverse strand, counting down.
AGCTCATCCGCCGGTATTTTTCTCGTTGCATGTGACCACTTGTCTACATGATAACCACGAACATATGGAATTGGGAACCGCCTGTTCCAATTGTAAGTTCAAATATCTCGTACACCTGCTTTTGTTACTTTTGCAGAACACTGGTTTAGTACACCATTGGTTGATGGTACCATGGTTGCCCTCAACTTTGCCAGTATTCTGCAGCCGTAACGAAAAGTAAAGAATGGAAAGGAAGGAATCGAAGGATGACTTTTGTTGCGGTAAATTTTACCGTAACAATCTGTCAAGCCATAAACTGTCAAATTCCATTGAAGGATTGCTACGATTTTGATGGATTAAAAACCCTCTGAAAATTCAGATTTTTTCCTATGAAAATTCGATTTTTTTTTTAAACAAGCGTTTTGAAAGCTTAAGGACGACATTTGAATCGATATATATATTAGACGTCAAAATAAAGTTTGTTGCCCATCTGTCAAGCCATAAACTGTCAAACTCCATTGAAGGATGGATACGAGTTTGATGGATTAAGAACCCTCTGAAAATTCAGATTTTTTCCTATGAAAATTCGATTTTTTTAATCAAGCGGTTTGAAGGTTTAAGGGGTGACATTTGAAATGAATTATATACTAGACGTCAAAATATAGTTTGTTGCCCATCTGTGAAGCCTTAATCTGTCAAATTCCATTGAGCGATTGCTACGATTTTGATGGATTAAAAACCCTCTGAAAATTCAGAGTTTTTCCTATGAAAATTCGATTTTTTTTTAAACAAGCGTTTTGAAAGCTTAAGGACGACATTTTAATCGATATATATATTAGACGTCAAAATAAAATTTTATTGCCCATATGTCAAGCCATAAACTGTCAAATTCCATTGAAGGATGGATACGATTTTGATGGATTAAGAACCCTCTGAAAATTCAGATTTCTTCCTATGAAAATTCGATTTTTTTAATCAAGCGGTTTGAAGGTTTTAGGGGTGACATTTGAAACGAATTATATATTGCACGTCAAAATATAGTTTTTTGTCCATCTGTCAACCCATAAACTGCCAAATTCCATTAAAAGACGGCTACAACTTTGATGGATTAAAAACCCGCTGAATATTCAGATTTTTTCTATGAAAATTCAATTTTTTTTTTATAAGCGATTTTTAGGCTTAAGGATAACATTTGAAACGAAATATATATTAGACGTCAAAATAGAGTTCGTTGCCCATCTGTCAAGCCATAAACTGTCTTATTCCATTGGAGGATGGCTACGATTTTGATGGATTAAAAACTGTCTGAAAGTTCAGATTTTTTTCCTACGAAAATTCGATTTTTTATAAACAAGCGATTTGAAAGCTTTAGGGTGACATTTGAAACGAATTTTATATTAGACGTCAAAAAAGAGTTCGTTGCCCATCTGTCAAGCCATAAACTGTCAAATTCCATTGAAGGATGGCTACGATTTTTATGGATTAAAAACCCTCTGAAAATTCTGATTTTTTCCTATGAAAATTCGAGTTTTTTTAAAACAAGTAATTTGAAGGCTTAAGGATGACACTTGAAACGAAATATATATTAGACATCAAAATATAGTTTGTTGCCCATCTGCCAAGCCATAAACTGTCAAATTCCCTTGAAGGATGGCTACGATTTTGATGGATTAAAAACCCTCTGAAAATTCAGATTTTTCCTATGAAAATTCGATTTTTTTTTTAACAAGCGATTTGAAGGCTTAAGGATGACATTTGAAACGAAATATGTATTAGACGTCAAAACATTGTTCGTTGCCCATATGTCAAGCCATAAACTGTCAAATTCCATTGAAGGATGGCTAGGATTTTGATGGATTAAAAACCCTCTGAAAATTCAGATTTTTCCTATGAAAATTCGATTTTTTTTTAACAAGCGATTTGAAGGCTTAAGGATAACCTTTGAAATGAAATATATATAAGACGTCAAAAAAGAGTTCGTTGCCCATCTGTCAAGCCATAACTGTATAATTCCATTGAAGGATGGCTACGATTTTGATGGATTAAAAACTGTCTGAAAATTCAGATTGTTTCCTATGAAAATTCGATTTTTTTTTAAACAAGCGATTTGAAGGCTTTTGGGTGACATTTGAAACGAATTTTATATTAAACGTCAAAAAAGAGTTCGTTTCCCATCCGTCAAGCCATAAACTGTCAAATTCCATTGAAGGATGGCTACGATTTTTATAGATTAAAAACCCTCTGAAAATTCAGATTTTTCCTATGAAAATTCGATTTTTTTTTTAACAAGCGATTTGAAGGCTTAAGGATGACATTTGAAACGAAATATATATTAGACGTCAAAATATAGTTTGTTGCCCATATGTCAAGCCATAAACTGTCAAATTCCATTGAAGGATGGCTACGATTTTGACGGATTAAAAACCCTCTGAAAATTCAGATTTTTTCCTATGAAAATTAGATTTTTTTTTAAACAAGCGATTTGAAGGCTTTAGGGTGGCATTTGAAACGAAATATATATTAGACGTCAAAATATAGTTTGCTGCTCATCTGTCAAGCCATAAATTGTCAAATTCCCTTGAAGGACGGCCACGATTTTGATGGATTAAAAACCCTCTGAAAAATCAGATTTTTTCCTATGAAAATTCAATTTTTTTGAGTTTTTAATCCATCAAAATCGTAGCCATCCTTCAATGGTTGACAGTTTATGGCTTGACAGATGGGCAACAAACTATATTTTGACGTCTAATATATATTTCGTTTCAAATATCACCCTAAAGCCGTCAAATTGCTTGTTTATAAAACATCGAATTTTTATAGGAAAAAATCTGAAAATTCGATTTTTTTAAATAAGCGATTTGAAGGCTTTAGGGTGACATTTGAAACGAAATATATATTAGGTGTTAAAATAAAGTTTGTTGCCCATCTGTCAAGCAATAAAATGTCAAATTCCATTGACGGATGGCTACGATTTTGATGGATTAAAAACCCTCTGAAAATTCTGATTTTTTCCTATGAAAATTCGATTTTTTTTAAAACAAGCGATTTGAAGGCTTAAGGATGACATTTGAAACGAAATATATATTAGACGTCAAAATATAGTTTGTTGCGCATCTGTCAAGCCATAAGTTGTCAAATTCCATTGAAGGATTGCTACGATTTTGATGGATTAAAACCCCTCTGAAAATTCATATTTTTTCCTATGAAAATTCGATTTTTTTTTTTAAACAAGCGTTTTGAAAGCTTAAGGTCGACATTTGAATCGATATATATATTAGACGTCAAAAAAAAGTTTGTTGCCCATCTGTCAAGCCATAAACTGTCAAACTCCATTGAAGGATGGATACGATTTTGATGGATTAAGAACCCTCTGAAAATTCAGATTTTTTCCTATGAAAATTCGATTTTTTTAATCAAGCGGTTTGAAGGTTTAAGGGGTGACATTTGAAACGAATTATAAACTAGACGTCAAAATATAGTTTGTTGCCCATCTGTCAAGCCTTAATCTGTCAAGTTCCATTGAGGGATTGCTAAGATTTTGATGGATTAAAAACCCTCTGAAAATTCAGAGTTTTTCCTATGAAAATTCGATTTTTTTTTAAACAAGCGTTTTGAAAGCTTAAGGATGACATTTGAATCGATATATATATTAGACGTCAAAATAGAGTTTGTTGCCCATCTGTCAAGCCATAAACTGTCAAATTCCATTGAAGGATGGATACGATTTTGATGGATTAAGAACCCTCTGAAAATTCAGATTTTTTCCTATGAAAATTCGATTTTTTTTTAAACAAGCGATTTGAAGGCTTTAGGGTGACATTTGAAACGAATTTTATATAAGACGTCAAAAAAGAGTTTGTTGCCCATCTGTCAAGCCATAAACTGTCAAATTCCATTGAAGGATGGCTACGATTTTTATGGATTAAAAACCCTCTGAAAATTCTGATTTTTTCCTATGAAAATTCGAGTTTTTTTAAAACAAGAAATTTGAAGGCTTAAGGATGACAGTTGTAACGAAGTATATATTAGACATCAAAATATAGTTTGTTGCCCATCTGCCAAGCCATAAACTGTCAAATTCCCTTGAAGGATGGCTACGATTTTGATGGATTAAAAACCCTCTGAAAATTCAGATTTTTCCTATAAAAATTCGATTTTTTTTTTAACAAGCGATTTGAAGGCTTAAGGATGACATTTGAAACGAAATATGTATTAGACGTCAAAACATTGTTCGTTGCCCATATGTCAAGCCATAAACTGTCAAATTCCATTGAAGGATGGCTAGGATTTTGATGAATTAAAAACCCTCTGAAAATTCTGATTTTTCCTATGAAAATTCGATTTTTTTTTTAACAAGCGATTTGAAGGCTTAAGGATAACCTTTGAAATGAAATATATATAAGACGTCCAAATAGAGTTCGTTGCCCATCTGCCAAGCCATAACTGTATAATTCCATTGAAGGATGGCTACGATTTTGATGGATTAAAAACTGTCTGAAAATTCAGATTGTTTCCTATGAAAATTCGATTTTTTTTTAAACAAGCGATTTGAAGGCTTTAGGGTGATATTTGAAACGAAATATATATTAGACGTCAAAATATAGTTCGTTGCCCATATGTCAAGCCATAAACTGTCAAATTCCATTGAAGGATGGCTACGATTTTGACGGATTAAAAACCCTCTGAAAATTCAGATTTTTTCCTATGAAAATTCGAGTTTTTTTAAAACAAGAAATTTGAAGGCTTAAGGATGACAGTTGTAACGAAGTATATATTAGACATCAAAATATAGTTTGTTGCCCATCTGCCAAGCCATAAACTGTCAAATTCCCTTGAAGGATGGCTACGATTTTGATGGATTAAAAACACTCTGAAAATTCAGATTTTTTCCTATGAAAATTCGATTTTTTTTTAAACAAGCGATTTGAAGGCTTTAGGGTGATATTTGAAACAAAATATATTCAAGACGTCAAAATATAGTTCGTTGCCCATCTGTCAAGCCATAAACTGTCAAATTCCCTTGAAGGATGGCCACGATTTTGATGGATTAAAAATCCTCTGAAAAATCAGATTTTTTCCTATGAAAATTATATTTTTTTGAGTTTTTAATCCATCAAAATCGTAGCATTCCTTCAATGGAATTTGACAGTTTATGGCTTGACAGATGGGCAACAAACTATGTTTTGACGTCTAATATATATTTCATTTCAAATATCACCCTAAAGCCGTCAAATCGCTTGTTTATAAAAAATCGAATTTTTATAGGAAAAAATCTGAAAATTTGATTTTTTTAAATAAGCGATTTGTAGGCTTTTGGGGTGACATTTGAAACGAAATATTTAGTAGATGTCAAAATAAAGTTTGTTGCCCATCTGTCAAGCCATAAGCTGTCAAATTCCATTGAAGGATTGCTACGATTTTGATGGATTAAAAACCCTCTGAAAATTCAGATTTTTTCCTATGAAAATTCGATTTTTTTTTTTAAACAAGCGTTTTGAAAGCTTAAGGACGACATTTGAATCGATATATATATTAGACGTCAAAATAAAGTTTGTTGCCCATCTGTCAAGCCATAAACTGTCAAATTCCATTGAAGGATGGATACGATTTTGATGGATTAAGAACCCTCTGAAAATTCTGATTTTTTCCTATGAAAATTCGATTTTTTTAATCAAGCGGTTTTAGGGGTGACATTTGAAACGAATTATATACTAGACGTCAAAATATGGTTTGTTGCCCATCTGTCAATCCATAAACTGTCAAATTCAATTGAAGGATTGCTACGATTTTGATGGATTAAAAACCCTCTGAAAATTCAGATTTTTTCCTATGAAAATTCGATTTTTTTTTTAAACAAGCGTTTTGAAAGCTTAAGGACGACATTTGAATCGATATATATATTAGACGTCAAAATAAAGTTTGTTGCCCATCTGTCAAGCCATAAATTCCATTGAAGGATGGATACGATTTTGATGGATTAAGAACCCTCTGAAAATTCTGATTTTTTCCTATGAAAATTCGATTTTTTTAATCAAGCGGTTTTAGGGGTGACATTTGAAACGAATTATATACTAGACGTCAAAATATGGTTTGTTGCCCATCTGTCAATCCATAAACTGTCAAATTCAATTGAAGGATTGCTACGATTTTGATGGATTAAAAACCCTCTGAAAATTCAGATTTTTTCCTATGAAAATTCGATTTTTTTTTTAAACAAGCGTTTTGAAAGCTTAAGGACGACATTTGAATCGATATATATATTAGACGTCAAAATAAAGTTTGTTGCCCATCTGTCAAGCCATTAACTGTCAAATTCCATTGAAGGTTGGATACGATTTTGATGGATTAAGAACCCTCTGAAAATTCAGATGTTTTCCTATAAAAATTCGATTTTTTATAAACAAGCGATTTGAAGGCTTAAGGATAACATTTGAAACGAAATATATATTAGACGTCAAAATAGAGTTCGTTGCCCATCTGTCAAGCCATAACTGTATAATTCCATTAAAGGATGGCTACGATTTTGATGGATTAAAAACTGTCTGAAAATTCAGATTGTTTCCTATGAAAATTCGATTTTTTTTTAAACAAGCGATTTGAAGGCTTTAGGGTGACATTTGTAACAAATTTTATATTAGACGTTAAAATAGAGTTCATTGTTCATCTGTCAAGCCATAAACTGTCAAATTCCATTGAAGGATGGCTACGATTTTGATGGATTAAAAACCCTCTGAAAATTCAGATTTTTTCCTATGAAAATTCGATTTTTTTTTAAACAAGCGATTTGAAGGCTTAGGGATGACACTTGAAATGAAGTATATATTAGACGTCAAAATATAGTTCGTTGCCCATCTGTCAAGCTATAAACTGTCAAATTCCATTGAAGGATAGCTACGATTTTGATGGACTAAAAACCCTCTGAAAATCCAGATTTTTTCCTATGAAAATTCGATTTTTTTTAAACAAGCGATTTGAAGGCTTTAGGGTGTCATTTGAAACGAAATATGTATTAGACGTCAAAATAAAGTTTGTTGCCCATCTGTCAAGCCAAAAACTGTCAAATTCCGTTGAAGGATGGAAACGATTTTGATGGATTAAAAACCCTCTGAAAATTCAGATTTTTTCCTATGAAAATTCGATTTTTTTTTAAACAAGCGATTTGAATGCTTAAGGATGACATTTGGAACGAAATGTTTAATAGACGTCAAAACATAGTTCGTTGCCTATCTGTCAAGCTATAAACTTTTAAATTCCCTTGAAGGATGGCCACGATTTTGATGGATTAAAAACCCTCTGAAAAATCAGATTTTTTCCTATGAAAATTCTATTTTTTTGAGTTTTTAATCCATCAAAATCGTAGCCATCCTTCAATGGAATTTGACAGTTTATGGCTTGACAGATGGGCAACAAACTATATTTTGATGTCTAATATATATTTCGTTTCAAATGACACCCTAAAGCCTTCAAATCGCTTGTTTATAAAAAATCGAATTTTTATAGGAAAAAATCTGAAAATTCGATTTTTTTAAACAAGCGATTTGAAGGCTTTAGGGTGACACTTGAAACGAAATATGTATTAGACATCAAAATATAGTTTGTTGCCCATCTGCCAAGCCATAAACTGTCAAATTCCCTTGAAGGATGGCTACGATTTTGATGGATTAAAAGCCCTCTGAAAATTCAGATTTTTTCCTATGAAAATTCGATTTTTTTAATCAAGCGGTTTGAAGGTTTAAGGGGTGACTTTTGAAACAAATTATATACTAGACGTCAAAATATAGTTTGTTGCCCATCTGTCAATCCATAAACTGTCAAATTCGATTGAAGGATTGCTACGATTTTGATGGATTAAAAACCCTCTGAAAATTCAGATTTTTTCCTATGAAAATTCGATTTTTGTTTTAAACAAGCGTTTTGAAAGCTTAAGGACGACATTTGAATCGATATATATATTAGACGTCAAAATAAAGTTTGTTGCCCATCTGTCAAGCCATAAACTGTCAAATTCCATTGAAGGATGGATACGATTTTGATGGATTAAGAACCCTCTGAAAATTCTGATTTTTTCCTATGAAAATTCGATTTTTTTAATCAAGCGGTTTGAAGGTTTTAGGGAAGGGTATTAGACGTCAAAAAAAAAAGTTCGTTGCCCATCTGTCAAGCCATAAACTGTCAAATTCCATTGAAGGATGGCTACAATTTTTATGGATTAAAAACCCTCTGAAAATTCAGGTTTTTCCTATGAAAATTCGATTTTTTTTAACAAGCGATTTGGAGGCTTAAGGATGACATTTAAAACGAAATATATATTAGACGTCAAAATATAGTTCGTTGCCCATATGTCAAGCCATAAACTGTCAAATTGGAGGATGGCTACGATTTTGACGGATTCAAAACCCTCTGAAAATTCAGATTTTTTTCTATGAAAATTCGATTTTTTTTTAAACAAGCGATTTGAAGGCTTTAGGGTGACATTTGAAACGAAATATATATTAGACGTCAAAAAAGGTTTGTTGCCCATCTGCCAAGCCATAAGCTTTCAAATTCCATTGAAGGATGGCTATGATTTTGATGGATTAAAAACCCTCTGAAAATTCAGATTTTTTCCTATGAAAATTCGATTTTTTTTAAACAAGCGATTTGAAGGCTTTAGGGTGACATTTGAAACGAAATATATATTAGATGTCAAAATATAGTTTGTTGCGCATCTGTCAAGCCATAAGTTGTCAAATTCCATTGAAGGATTGCTACGATTTTGATGGATTAAAACCCCTCTGAAAATTCATATTTTTTCCTATGAAAATTCGATTTTTTTTTTTAAACAAGCGTTTTGAAAGCTTAAGGACGACATTTGAATCGATATATATATTAGACGTCAAAAAAAAGTTTGTTGCCCATCTGTCAAGCCATAAACTGTCAAACTCCATTGAAGGATGGATACGATTTTGATGGATTAAGAACCCTCTGAAAATTCAGAGTTTTTCCTATGAAAATTCGATTTTTTTTTAAACAAGCGTTTTGAAAGCTTAAGGAAGACATTTGAAACGAATTATAAACTAGACGTCAAAATATAGTTTGTTGCCCATCTGTCAAGCCTTAATCTGTCAAGTTCCATTGAGGGATTGCTACGATTTTGATGGATTAAAAACCCTCTGAAAATTCTGATTTTTTCCTATGAAAATTCGAGTTTTTTTAAAACAAGAAATTTGAAGGCTTAAGGATGACAGTTGTAACGAAGTATATATTAGACATCAAAATATAGTTTGTTGCCCATCTGCCAAGCCATAAACTGTCAAATTCCCTTGAAGGATGGCTACGATTTTGATGGATTAAAAACCCTCTGAAAATTCAGATTTTTCCTATAAAAATTCGATTTTTTTTTAACAAGCGATTTGAAGGCTTAAGGATGACATTTGAAACGAAATGTATATTAGACGTCAAAACATTGTTCGTTGCCCATATGTCAAGCCATAAACTGTCAAATTCCATTGAAGGATGGCTAGGATTTTGATGAATTAAAAACCCTCTGAAAATTCTGATTTTTCCTATGAAAATTCGATTTTTTTTTTAACAAGCGATTTGAAGGCTAAAGGATAACCTTTGAAATGAAATATATATAAGACGTCCAAATAGAGTTCGTTGCCCATCTGCCAAGCCATAACTGTATAATTCCATTGAAGGATGGCTACGATTTTGATGGATTAAAAACTGTCTGAAAATTCAGATTGTTTCCTATGAAAATTCGATTTTTTTTTAAACAAGCGATTTGAAGGCTTTAGGGTGATATTTGAAACGAAATATATATAAGACGTCAAAACAAAGTTTGTTGCCCATATGTCAAGCCATAAACTGTCAAATTCCATTGAAGGATGGCTAGGATTTTGATGAATTAAAAACCCTCTGAAAATTCTGATTTTTCCTATGAAAATTCGATTTTTTTTTAAACAAGCGATTTGAAGGCTTTAGGGTGATATTTGAAACAAAATATATTCTAGACGTCAAAATATAGTTCGTTGCCCATCTGTCAAGCCATAAACTGTCAAATTCCCTTGAAGGATGGCCACGATTTTGATGGATTAAAAATCCTCTGAAAAATCAGATTTTTTCCTATGAAAATTCTATTTTTTTGAGTTTTTAATCCATCAAAATCGTAGCATTCCTTCAATGGAATTTGACAGTTTATGGCTTGACAGATGGGCAACAAACTATGTTTTGACGTCTAATATATATTTCATTTCAAATATCACCCTAAAGCCGTCAAATCGCTTGTTTATAAAAAATCGAATTTTTATAGGAAAAAATCTGAAAATTTGATTTTTTTAAATAAGCGATTTGTAGGCTTTTGGGGTGACATTTGAAACGAAATATTTAGTAGATGTCAAAATAAAGTTTGTTGCCCATCTGTCAAGTAATAAACTGTCTAATTCCATTGAAGGATGGCTACGATTTTGATGGATTAAAAACCCTCTGAAAATTCTGATTTTTGCTTATGAAAATTCGAGTTTTTTTAAAACAAGCCATTTGAAGGCTTAAGGATGACACTTGAAACGAAATATATATTAGACATTAAAACATAGTTTGTTGCCCATCTGTCAAGCCATAAGCTGTCAAATTCCATTGAAGGATTGCTACGATTTTGATGGATTAAAAACCCTCTGAAAATTCAGATTTTTTCCTATGAAAATTCGATTTTTTTTTTAAACAAGCGTTTTGAAAGCTTAAGGACGACATTTGAATCGATATATATATTAGACGTCAAAATAAAGTTTGTTGCCCATCTGTCAAGCCATAAACTGTCAAATTCCATTGAAGGATGGATACGATTTTGATGGATTAAGAACCCTCTGAAAATTCTGATTTTTTCCTATGAAAATTCGATTTTTTTAATCAAGCGGTTTTAGGGGTGACATTTGAAACGAATTATATACTAGACGTCAAAATATGGTTTGTTGCCCATCTGTCAATCCATAAACTGTCAAATTCAATTGAAGGATTGCTACGATTTTGATGGATTAAAAACCCTCTGAAAATTCAGATTTTTTCCTATGAAAATTCGATTTTTTTTTTAAACAAGCGTTTTGAAAGCTTAAGGACGACATTTGAATCGATATATATATTAGACGTCAAAATTAAGTTTGTTGCCCATCTGTCAAGCCATTAACTGTCAAATTCCATTGAAGGATGGATACGATTTTGATGGATTAAGAACCCTCTGAAAATTCAGATGTTTTCCTATAAAACTTCGATTTTTTATAAACAAGCGATTTGAAGGCTTAAGGATAACATTTGAAACGAAATATATATTAGACGTCAAAATAGAGTTCGTTGCCCATCTGTCAAGCCATAACTGTATAATTCCATTGAAGGATGGCTACGATTTTGATGGATTAAAAACTGTCTGAAAATTCAGATTGTTTCCTATGAAAATTCGATTTTTTTTTAAACAAGCGATTTGAAGGCTTTAGGGTGACATTTGTAACAAATTTTATATTAGACGTTAAAATAGAGTTCATTGTTCATCTGTCAAGCCATAAACTGTCAAATTCCATTGAAGGATGGCTACGATTTTGATGGATTAAAAACCCTCTGAAAATTCAGGTTTTTTCCTATGAAAATTCGATTTTTTTTTAAACAAGCGATTTGAAGGCTTAGGGATGACACTTGAAATGAAATATATATTAGACGTCAAAATATAGTTCGTTGCCCATCTGTCAAGCCATAAACTGTCAAATTCCATTGAAGGATAGCTACGATTTTGATGGACTAAAAACCCTCTGAAAATCCAGATTTTTTCCTATGAAAATTCGATTTTTTTTAAACAAGCGATTTGAAGGCTTTAGGGTATCATTTGAAACGAAATATGTATTAGACGTCAAAATAAAGTTTGTTGCCCATCTGTCAAGCCATAAACTGTCAAATTCCGTTGAAGGATGGAAACGATTTTGATGGATTAAAAACCCTCTGAAAATTCAGATTTTTTCCTATGAAAATTCGATTTTTTTTTAAACAAGCGATTTGAATGCTTAAGGATGACATTTGGAACGAAATGTTTAATAGACGTCAAAACATAGTTCGTTGCCTATCTGTCAAGCTATAAACTTTTAAATTCCCTTGAAGGATGGCCACGATTTTGATGGATTAAACACCCTCTGAAAAATCAGATTTTTTCCTATGAAAATTCTATTTTTTGAGTTTTTAATCCATCAAAATCGTAGCCATCCTTCAATGGAATTTGACAGTTTATGGCTTGACAGATGGGCAACAAACTATATTTTGACGTCTAATATATATTTCGTTTCAAATGACACCCTAAAGCCTTCAAATCGCTTGTTTATAAAAAATCGAATTTTTATAGGAAAAAATCTGAAAATTCGATTTTTTTAAACAAGTGATTTGAAGGCTTTAGGGTGCCACTTGAAACGAAATATGTATTAGACATCAAAATATAGTTTGTTGCCCATCTGCCAAGCCATAAACTGTCAAATTCCCTTGAAGGATGGCTACGATTTTGATGGATTAAAAGCCCTCTGAAAATTCAGATTTTTTCCTATGAAAATTCGATTTTTTTAATCAAGCGGTTTGAAGGTTTAAGGGGTGACATTTGAAACGAATTATATACTAGACGTCAAAATATAGTTTGTTGCCCATCTGTCAATCCATAAACTGTCAAATTCAATTGAAGGATTGCTACGATTTTGATGGATTAAAAACCCTCTGAAAATTCAGATTTTTTCCTATGAAAATTCGATTTTTGTTTTAAACAAGCGTTTTGAAAGCTTAAGGACGACATTTGAATCGATATATATATTAGACGTCAAAATAAAGTTTGTTGCCCATCTGTCAAGCCATAAATTGTCAAATTCCATTGAAGGATGGATACGATTTTGATGGATTAAGAACCCTCTGAAAATTCTGATTTTTTCCTATGAAAATTCGATTTTTTTAATCAAGCGGTTTGAAGGTTTTAGGGGTGACATTTGAAACGAATTATATATTACACGTCAAAATATAGTTTTTTGCCCATCTGTCAACCCATAAACTGTCAAATTCCATTAAAGGACGGCTACGATTTTGATGGATTAAAAACCCGCTGAAAATTCAGATTTTTTCTATGAAAATTCAATTTTGTTTTTAACAAGCGATTTGAAGGCTTTACGATATCAATTGAAACGAAATCTATATTAGACGTCAAAAAAAAAAGTTCGTTGCCCATCTGTCAAGCCATAAACTGTCAAATTCCATTGAAGGATGGCTACAATTTTTATGGATTAAAAACCCTCTGAAAATTCAGGTTTTTCCTATGAAAATTCGATTTTTTTTAACAAGCGATTTGGAGGCTTAAGGATGACATTTAAAACGAAATATATATTAGACGTCAAAATATAGTTCGTTGCCCATATGTCAAGCCATAAACTGTCAAATTGGAGGATGGCTACGATTTTGACGGATTCAAAACCCTCTGAAAATTCAGATTTTTTTCTATGAAAATTCGATTTTTTTTTAAACAAGCGATTTGAAGGCTTTAGGGTGACATTTGAAACGAAATATATATTAGACGTCAAAAAAGGTTTGTTGCCCATCTGCCAAGCCATAAGCTTTCAAATTCCATTGAAGGATGGCTATGATTTTGATGGATTAAAAACCCTCTGAAAATTCAGATTTTTTCCTATGAAAATTCGATTTTTTTTAAACAAGCGATTTGAAGGCTTTAGGGTGACATTTGAAACGAAATATATATAAGATGTCAAAATATAGTTTGTTGCCCATCTGTCAAGCCATAAACTGTCAAATTCCCTTGACGGATGGCTACGATTTTGATGGATTAAAAACCCTCGAAAAATCAGATTTTTTCCTATGAAAATTCGATTTTTTTAAACAAGCGATTTGAAGGTTTTGGGGGTGACATTTGAAACGAATTATATACTAGACGTCAAAATATAGTTTGTTTTTCATCTGTCAAGCCATAAACTGTCAAATTCCATTAAAGGACGGCTACGATTTTGATGGATTAAAAACCCTCTGAAAATTCTGATTTTTTCTTATGAAAATTCGAGTTTTTTTAAAACAAGCCATTTGAAGGCTTAAGGATGACACTTGAAACAAAATATATATTAGACATTAAAACATAGTTTGTTGCCCATCTGTCAAGCCATAAGCTGTCAAATTCCATTGAAGGATTGCTACGATTTTGATGGATTAAAAACCCTCTGAAAATTCAGATTTTTTCCTATGAAAATTCGATTTTATTTTTAAACAAGCGTTTTGAAAGCTTAAGGACGACATTTGAATCGATATATATATTAGACGTCAAAATAAAGTTTGTTGCCCATCTGTCAAGCCATAAACTGTCAAATTCCATTGAAGTATGGCTACGATTCTGATGGATTAAAAACCCTCTGAAAATTCAGATTTTTTCCTATGAAAATTCGATTTTTTTTAAGACAAACGATTTGAAGGCTTAGGGATGACACTTGAAACGAAATATATATTAGACATCAAAACATAGTTTGTTGCCCATCTGCCAAGCCATAAACTGTTAAATTCTCTTGAAGGATGGCTACGATTTTGATGGATTAAAAACCCTCTGAAAATTCAGATTTTTTCCTATGAAAATTCGATTTTTTTAATCAAGCGGTTTGAAGGTTTAAGGGGTGACATTTGAAACGAATTATATACTAGACGTCAAAATATAGTTTGCTGCCCATCTGTCAATCCATAAACTGTCAAATTCAATTGAAGGATTGCTACGATTTTGATGGATTAAAAACCCTCTGAAAATTCAGATTTTTTCCTATGAAAATTCGATTTTTTTTTTAAACAAGCGTTTTGAAAGCTTAAGGACGACATTTGAATTAATATATATATTAGACGTCAAAATAAAGTTTGTTGGCCATCTGTCAAGCCATAAACTGTCAAATTCCATTGAAGGATGGATACGATTTTGATGGATTAAGAACCCTCTGAAAATTCAGATTTTTTCCTATGAAAATTCGATTTTTTTAATCAAGCGGTTTGAAGGTTTTAGGGGTGACATTTGAAACGAATTATATATTACACGTCAAAATAAAGTTTGCTGCCCATCTGTCAAGCCATAAACTGTCAAATTCCATTGAAGGATGGCTACGATTTTGATGGATTAAAAACTGTCTGAAAATTCAGATTGTTTCCTATGAAAATTTGATTTTTTTTAAACAAGTGATTTGAAAGCTTAAGGGTGACATTTGAAACGAAATTTATATTAGACGTCAAAAAAGAGTTCGTTGCCCATCTGCAAAGCCATAAACTGTCAAATTCCATTGAAGGATGGCTACGATTTTTATGGATTAAAAACCCTCTGAAAATTCAGATTTTTCCTATGAAAATTCGATTTTTTCTAACAAGCGATTTGAAGGCTTAAGGATGACATTTGAAACGAAATATATATTAGACGTCAAAATATAGTTCGTTGCCCATATGTCAAGCCATAAACTGCAAATTGAAGGATGGCTACGATTTTGACGGATTAAAAACCCTCTGAAAATTCAGATTTTTTCCTATGAAAATTCGATTTTTTTTTAAACAAGCGATTTGAAGGCTTCAGGGTGACATTTGAAACGAAATATATATTAGACGTCAAAAAAAGTTTGTTGCCCATCTGCCAAGCCATAAGCTTTCAAATTCCATTGAAGGATGGCTATGATTTTGATGGATTAAAAACCCTCTGAAAATTCAGATTTTTTCCTATGAAAATTCGATTTTTTTAAACAAGCGATTTGAAGGCTTTAGGGTGACATTTGAAACGAAATATATATTAGATGTCAAAAAAAAATTTGTTGCCCATCTGTCAAGCCATAAACTGTCAAATTCCATTGAAGGATGGCTACGATTTTGATGGATTAAAAACCCTCGAAAAATCAGATTTTTTCCTATGAAAATTCGATTTTTTTAAACAAGCGATTTGAAGGTTTTAGGGGTGACATTTGAAACGAATTATATACTAGACGTCAAAATATAGTTTGTTTTTCATCTGTCAAGCCATAAACTGTCAAATTCCATTAACGATTTTGATGGATTAAAAACCCTCTGAAAATTCAGATTTTTTCCTATGAAAATTCGATTTTTTTTTAACAAGCGGTTTGAAGGGTTAAGGATAACATTTGAAACGAAATATATAATAGGCTTCAAAAAAGAGTTCGTTGCCCATCTGGCAAGCCATAAACTGTCTAATTCCATTGAAGGATGGCTACGATTTTGATGGATTAAAAACTGTCTGAAAATTCAGATTTTTTCCTATGAAAATTCGATTTTTTTTCAAACAAGCGATTTGAAGGCTTTAGGGTGACATTTAAAACGAAATATATATTAGATGTCAAAAAAAAATTTGTTGCCCATCTGTCAAGCCATAAACTGTCAAATTCCATTGAAGGATGGCTACGATTTTGATGGATTAAAAACCCTCGAAAAATCAGATTTTTTCCTATGAAAATTCGATTTTTTTAAACAAGCGATTTGAAGGTTTTAGGGGTGACATTTGAAACGAATTATATACTAGACGTCAAAATATAGTTTGTTTTTCATCTGTCAAGCCATAAACTGTCAAATTCCATTAACGATTTTGATGGATTAAAAACCCTCTGAAAATTCAGATTTTTTCCTATGAAAATTCGATTTTTTTTTAACAAGCGGTTTGAAGGGTTAAGGATAACATTTGAAACGAAATATATAATAGGCTTCAAAAAAGAGTTCGTTGCCCATCTGGCAAGCCATAAACTGTCTAATTCCATTGAAGGATGGCTACGATTTTGATGGATTAAAAACTGTCTGAAAATTCAGATTTTTTCCTATGAAAATTCGATTTTTTTTCAAACAAGCGATTTGAAGGCTTAAGGATGACATCTGAAACGAAATATATATTAGACGTATATTAACAAGCGATTTGAAGGCTTTAGGGTGACATTTGAAACGAAATATATATAAGACGTCAACATAAAGTTTGTTGCCCATCTGTCAAGCCGTAAACTGTCAAATTCCATTGGAGAATGGCTACGATTTTGATGGTTTAAAAACCCTCTACAAAATCAGATTTTTTCCTAAGAAAATTCGATTTTTTTTAAACAAGCGATTTGAAGGCTTTAGGGTGACATTTGAAACGAAATATATATTAGACGTCAAAACAAAGTTTGTTGCCCATCTGTCAAGCAATAAACTGTCAAATTCCATTGAAGGATGGCTACGATTTTAATGGATTAAAAACCCTCTGAAAAATAAGATTTTATCCAATGAAAATTCTATTTTTTTGAGTTTTTAATCCATCAAAATCGTAGCCATCCTTCAATGGAATTTGACAGTTTATTGCTTGACAGATGGGCAACAAACTTTGTTTTGACGTCTAATATATATTTCGTTTCAAATGTCACCCTAAAGCCTTCAAATCGCTTGTTTAAAAAAAATCGAATTTTCATAGGAAAAATCAGAATTTTCAGAGGGTTTTTAATTCATCAAAATCCTAGCCATCCTTCAATGGAATTTGACAGTTTATGGCTTGACATATGGGCAACGAACAATGTTTTGACGTCTAATACATATTTCGTTTCAAATGTCATCCTTAAGCCTTCAAATCGCTTGTTAAAAAAAAAATCGAATTTTTATAGGAAAAATCTGAATTTTCAGAGGGTTTTTAATCCATCAAAATCGTAGCCATCCTTCAAGGGAATTTGACAGTTTATGGCTTGGCAGATGGGCAACAAACTATGTTTTGATGTCTAATATATATTTCGTTTCAAGTGTCATCCCTAAGCCTTCAAATCGCTTGTTTGAAAAAAAATCGAATTTTCATAGGAAAAAATCTGAATTTTCAGACAGTTTTTAATCCATCAAAATCGTAGCCATCCTTCAATGGAATTTGACAGTTTATGGCTTGACAGATGGGCAACAAACTATATTTTGACGTCTTATATATATTTCGTTTCACATGTTACCCTAAAGCCTTCAAATCGCTTGTTTATAAAAAATCGAATTTTTATAGGAAAAAATCTGAAAATTCGATTTTTTTAAAACAAGCGATTTGAAGGCTTTAGGGTGACACTTGAAACGAAATATATATTAGACATCAAAATACAGTTTGTTGCCCATCTGTCAAGCCATAAACTGTCAAATTCCTTTGAAGGATGGCTGCGATTTTGATGGATTAAAAACCCTCTGAAAATTCAGATTTTTTCCTTTGAACATTCGATATTTTTAATCAAGCGGTTTGAAGGTTTTAGGGGTGACATTTGAAACAAATTATATACTAGGGTTCAAAATATCGTTTGTTGCCCATCTGTCAAGCCATCACCATCACCATCTCATCAGCACCATCTGTCAAATTCCATTGAAGGATTGCTTCGATTTTGATGGATTAAAAACCCTCTGAAAATTCAGATTTTTTCCTATGAAAATTCGATTTTTTTTTTAAACAAGCGATTTGAAGGCTTACGGATGTCATTTGAAACGAAATGTATATAAGACGTTAAATATAGTTCGTTGCCTATCTGTCAAGCCTAAACTGTCGAATTCCATTGGAGGATGGCTAAGATTTTGATGGATTAAAAACCCGCTGAAAATTCAGATTTTTTCCTATGAAAATTCGATTTTTTTAATCAAGCGGTTTGAAGGTTTTAGGGTTGACATTTGAAACGAAATATATATTAGACGTCAAAATAAAGTTTGTTGCCCATCTATCAAGCCATAAACAGTCAAATTCCCTTGAACGATGGCTACGATTTTGATGGATTAAAAACCCTCTGAAAATTCAGATTTTTTCCTATGAAAACTCGATTTTTTTTTTAAACAAGCGTTTTGAAAGCTTAAGGACGACATTTGAATCGATATATATATTAGACGTTAAAACAAGGTTTGTTGGCCATCTGTCAAGCCATAAATTGTCAAATTCCATTGAAGGATGGATACGATTTTGATGGATTAAGAACCCACTGAAAATTCAGATTTTTTCCTATGAAAATTCGATTTTTTTAATCAAGCGGTTTGAAGATTTTAGGGGTGACATTTGAAATGAATTATATATTACACGTAAAAATATAGTTTTTTGCCCATCTGTCAAGCCATAAACTGTCAAAATCCATTAAAGGACGGCTACGATTTTGATGGATTAAAAACCCTCTGAAAATTCAGATTTTTTCCTATGAAAATTCGATTTTTTTTTTAAACAAGCGTTTTGAAAGCTTAAGGACGACATTTGAATCGATACATATATTAGACATCAAAATAAGGTTTGTTGGCCATCTGTCAAGCCATAAACTGTCAAATTCCATTGAAGGATGGCTACTGTTTAATGGATTAAAAAACCTCTGAAAAATCAGATTTTTTCCTATGAAAATTCTATTTTTTTGAGTTTTTAATCCATCAAAATCGTAGCCATCCTTCAAAGGAATTTGACAGTTTATGGCTTGACAGATGGGCAACAAACTATATTTTGACGTCTAATATATATTTCGTTTCACATGTTACCCTAAAGCCTTCAAATCGCTTGTTTATAAAAAATCGAATTTTTATAGGAAAAAATCTGAAAATTCGATTTTTTTTAAACAAGCCATTTGAAGGCTTTAGGGTGACATTTGAAACGAAATATATATTAGACGTCAAAACAAAGTTTGTTGTCCATCTGTCAAGCAATAAACTGTCAAATTCCATTGAAGGATGGCTACGATTTTGATGGATTAAAAACACTCTGAAAATTCAGATTTTTTCCTATGAAAATTCGATTTTTTTTTAAACAAGCGATTTGAAAGCTTAAGGACGACATTTGAATCGATATATATATTGGACGTCAAAATAAAGTTTGTTGCCCAGCTGTCAAGCCATAAACTGTCAAATTCCATTGAAGGATGGATACGATTCTGATGGATTAAGAACCCTCTGAAAATTCAGATTTTTTCCTATGAAAATTCGATTTTTTTAAAACAAGCGATTTGAAGGCTTTAGGGTGACATTTGAAACGAAATATATATTAGACGTCAAAATAAAGTTTGTTGATCATCTGTCAAGCCATAAACTGTCAAATTCCTTTGAAGGATGGCTGCGATTTTGATGGATTAAAAACCCTCTGAAAATTCAGATTTTTTCCTATGAAAATTCGATTTTTTTAATCAAGCGGTTTGAAGGTTTTAGGGGTGACATTTGAAACAAATTATATACTAGACGTCAAAATATCGTTTGTTGCCCATCTGTCAAGCCATAAACAGTCAAATTCCATTGAAGGATTGCTTCAATTTTGATGGATTAAAAACCCTCTGAAAATTCAGATTTTTTCCTATGAAAATTCGATTTTTTTTTTAAACAAGCGTTTTGAAAGCTTAAGGACGACATTTGAATCGATATATATATTGGACGTCAAAATAAAGTTTGTTGCCCATCTGTCAAGCCATAAACTGTCAAATTCCATTGAAGGATGGATACGATTCTGATGGATTAAGAACCCTCTGAAAATTCAGATTTTTTCCTATGAAAATTCGATTTTTTTAAAACAAGCGATTTGAAGGCTTAAGGATGACACTTGAAACGAAATATATATTAGACATCCAAGAATAGTTTGTTGCCCATCTGTCAAGCCATAAACTG
This sequence comes from Melangyna quadrimaculata, assembly GCA_949320155.1. NCBI lineage: Eukaryota > Metazoa > Arthropoda > Insecta > Diptera > Syrphidae > Melangyna > Melangyna quadrimaculata. The sequence continues at coordinate 320,118,202 of OX439483.1, read as the reverse complement.
TCAAATTCCCTTGAAGGATGGCTACGATTTTGATGGATTAAAAACCCTCGAAAAATCAGATTTTTTCCTATGAAAATTCGATTTTTTTAAACAAGCGACTTGAAGGTTTTAGGGGTGATATTTGAAACAAATTATATACTAGACGTCAAAGTATAGTTTGTTGCCCATCTGTCAAGCCATTAACTGTCAAATTCCATCAAAGGACGGCTACGATTTTTATGGATTAAAAACCGTCTGAAAATTCAGATTTTTTCTATGAAAATTCAATTTTTTTTAACAAGCGGTTTGAAGGCTTAAGGATAACATTTGAAACGAAATATATAATAGACTTCAAAAAAGAGTTTGCTGCCCATCTGTCAAGCCATAAACTGTCTTATTCCATTGAAGGATGGCTACGATTTTGATGGATTAAAAACTGTCTAAAAATTCAGATTTTTTCCTATGAAAATTCGATTTTTTTTTAAACAAGCGATTTGAAGGCTTTAGGGTGACATTTGAAACGAAATATATATTAGACGTCAAGGCATTGTTCGTTGCCCATCTGTCAAGCCATAAACTGTCAAAATCCATTAAAGGACGGCTACGATTTTGATGGATTAAAAACCCTCTGAAAATTCAGATTTTTTCCTATGAAAATTCGATTTTTTTTTTAAACAAGCGTTTTGAAAGCTTAAGGACGACATTTGAATCGATACATATATTAGACATCAAAATAAGGTTTGTTGGCCATCTGTCAAGCCATAAACTGTCAAATTCCATTGAAGGATGGCTACTGTTTAATGGATTAAAAAACCTCTGAAAAATCAGATTTTTTCCTATGAAAATTCTATTTTTTTGAGTTTTTAATCCATCAAAATCGTAGCCATCCTTCAAAGGAATTTGACAGTTTATGGCTTGACAGATGGGCAACAAACTATATTTTGACGTCTAATATATATTTCGTTTCACATGTTACCCTAAAGCCTTCAAATCGCTTGTTTATAAAAAATCGAATTTTTATAGGAAAAAATCTGAAAATTCGATTTTTTTTAAACAAGCCATTTGAAGGCTTTAGGGTGACATTTGAAACGAAATATATATTAGACGTCAAAACAAAGTTTGTTGTCCATCTGTCAAGCAATAAACTGTCAAATTCCATTGAAGGATGGCTACGATTTTGATGGATTAAAAACACTCTGAAAATTCAGATTTTTTCCTATGAAAATTCGATTTTTTTTTAAACAAGCGATTTGAAAGCTTAAGGACGACATTTGAATCGATATATATATTGGACGTCAAAATAAAGTTTGTTGCCCAGCTGTCAAGCCATAAACTGTCAAATTCCATTGAAGGATGGATACGATTCTGATGGATTAAGAACCCTCTGAAAATTCAGATTTTTTCCTATGAAAATTCGATTTTTTTAAAACAAGCGATTTGAAGGCTTTAGGGTGACATTTGAAACGAAATATATATTAGACGTCAAAATAAAGTTTGTTGATCATCTGTCAAGCCATAAACTGTCAAATTCCTTTGAAGGATGGCTGCGATTTTGATGGATTAAAAACCCTCTGAAAATTCAGATTTTTTCCTATGAAAATTCGATTTTTTTAATCAAGCGGTTTGAAGGTTTTAGGGGTGACATTTGAAACAAATTATATACTAGACGTCAAAATATCGTTTGTTGCCCATCTGTCAAGCCATAAACAGTCAAATTCCATTGAAGGATTGCTTCAATTTTGATGGATTAAAAACCCTCTGAAAATTCAGATTTTTTCCTATGAAAATTCGATTTTTTTTTTAAACAAGCGTTTTGAAAGCTTAAGGACGACATTTGAATCGATATATATATTGGACGTCAAAATAAAGTTTGTTGCCCATCTGTCAAGCCATAAACTGTCAAATTCCATTGAAGGATGGATACGATTCTGATGGATTAAGAACCCTCTGAAAATTCAGATTTTTTCCTATGAAAATTCGATTTTTTTAAAACAAGCGATTTGAAGGCTTAAGGATGACACTTGAAACGAAATATATATTAGACATCCAAGAATAGTTTGTTGCCCATCTGTCAAGCCATAAACTGTCAAATTCCCTTGAAGGATGGCTACGATTTTGATGGATTAAAAACCCTCGAAAAATCAGATTTTTTCCTATGAAAATTCGATTTTTTTAAACAAGCGACTTGAAGGTTTTAGGGGTGATATTTGAAACAAATTATATACTAGACGTCAAAGTATAGTTTGTTGCCCATCTGTCAAGCCATTAACTGTCAAATTCCATCAAAGGACGGCTACGATTTTTATGGATTAAAAACCGTCTGAAAATTCAGATTTTTTCTATGAAAATTCAATTTTTTTTAACAAGCGGTTTGAAGGCTTAAGGATAACATTTGAAACGAAATATATAATAGACTTCAAAAAAGAGTTTGTTGCCCATCTGTCAAGCCATAAACTGTCTTATTCCATTGAAGGATGGCTACGATTTTGATGGATTAAAAACTGTCTAAAAATTCAGATTTTTTCCTATGAAAATTCGATTTTTTTTTAAACAAGCGATTTGAAGGCTTTAGGGTGACATTTGAAACGAAATATATATTAGACGTCAAGGCATTGTTCGTTGCCCATCCGTCAAGCCATAAACTGTCAAATTCCATTGAAGAATGACTACGATTTTGATGGATTAAAACTGTCTGAAAATTCAGTTTTTTCCTATGAAAATTCGATTTTTTTTTAAAACAAGCGATTTGAAGGCTTAAGGATGACATTTGAAACGAAATGTATATTAGACGTCAAAATATAGTTCGCTGCCCATCTGTCAAGCCTAAACTGTCGAATTCCATTGGAGGATGGCTAAGATTTTGATGGATTAAAAACCCTCTGAAAAATCAGATTTTTTCCTAAGAAAATTCGATTTTTTTTTTAAACAAGCGATTTGAAGGCTTTAGGGTGACATCTGAAACGAAATATATTTTAGCCGTCAAAATATACTTTGTTGCCCATCTATCAAGCCATAAACAGTCAAATTCCCTTGAAGGGTGGCTACGATTTTGATGGATTAAAAACCCTCTGAAAATTCAGATTTTTTCCTATGAAAATTCGATTTTTTTAATCAAGCGGTTTGAAGGTTTTAGGGGTGACATTTGAAATGAATTATATATTACACGTCAAAATATAGTTTTTTGTCCATCTGTCAAGCCATAAACTGTCAAATTCCATTAAAGGACGGCTACGATTTGGATGGATTAAAAACCCGCTGAAAATTCAGATTTTTTCTATGAAAATTCAATTTTTTTTTTTAACAAGCGATTTGAAGGCTTAAGGATAACATTTGAAACGAAATATATATTAGACGTCAAAATGGAGTTCGTGGCCCATCTGTCAAGCCATAACTGTATAATTCCATTGAAGGATGGCTACGATTTTGATGGATTAAAAACTGTCTGAAAATTCAGATTGTTTCCTATGAAAATTCGATTTTTTTTTTAAACAAGCGATTTGAAGGCTTTAGGGTGACATTTGAAACGAAATATATATTAGACGTCAAAAAAAAGGTTGTTGCCCATCTGTCAAGCAATAAACTGTCAAATTCCATTGAAGGATGGCTACGATTTAATGCATTAAAAAACCTCTGAAAAATCAGATTTTTTCCTATGAAAATTCTATTTTTTTGAGTTTTTAATCCATCAAAATCGTAGCCATCCTTCAATGGAATTTGACAGTTTATGGCTTGAAAGATGGGCAACAAACTATATTTTGACGTCTAATATATATTTCGTTTCACATGTTACCCTAAAGCCTTCAAATCGCTTGTTTATAAAAAATCGAATTTTTATAGGAAAAAATCTGAAAATTCGATTTTTTTAAAACAAGCGATTTGAAGGCTTTAGGGTGACATTTGAAACGAAATATATATTAGACGTCAAAATAAAGTTTGTTGATCATCTGTCAAGCCATAAACTGTCAAATTCCCTTGAAGGATGGCTTCGATTTTGATGGATTAAAAACCCTCTGAAAATTCAGATTTTTTCCTATGAAAATTCGATTTTTTTAATCAAGCGGTTTGAAGGTTTTAGGGGTGACATTTGAAACAAATTATATACTAGACGTCAAAATATCGTTTGTTGCCCATCTGTCAAGCCATAAACAGTCAAATTCCATTGAAGGATTGCTTCGATTTTGATGGATTAAAAACCCTCTGAAAATTCAGATTTTTTCCTATGAAAATTCAATTTTTTTAAAACAAGCGTTTTGAAAGCTTTAGGAGGACATTTGAATCGATATATATATTGGACGTCAAAATAAAGTTTGTTGCCCATCTGTCAAGCCATAAACTGTCAAATTCCATTGAAGGATGGATATGATTCTGATGGATTAAGAACCCTCTGAAAATTCAGATTTTTTCCTATGAAAATTCGATTTTTTTAAAACAAGCGATTTGAAGGCTTAAGGATGACACTTGAAACGAAATATATATTAGACATCCAAGAATAGTTTGTTGCCCATCTGTCAAGCCATAAACTGTCAAATTCCCTTGAAGGATGGCTACGATTTTGATGGATTAAAAACCCTCGAAAAATCAGATTTTTTCCTATGAAAATTCGATTTTTTTAAACAAGCGATTTGAAGGTTTTAGGGGTGACATTTGAAACAAATTATATACTAGACGTCAAAGTATAGTTTGTTGCCCATCTGTCAAGCCATTAACTGTCAAATTCCATCAAAGGATGGCTACGATTTTGATGGATTAAAAACCCTCTGAAAATTCAGATTTTTTCTATGAAAATTCAATTTTTTTTTAACAAGCGGTTTGAAGGCTTAAGGATAACATTTGAAACGAAATATATAATAGACTTCAAAAAAGAGTTCGTTTCCCATCTGTCAAGCCATAAACTGTCTAATTCCATTGAAGGATGGCTACGATTTTGATGGATTAAAAACTGTCTGAAAATTCAGATTTTTTCCTATGAAAATTCGATTTTTTTTTAAACAAGCGATTTGAAGGCTTTAGGGTGATATTTGAAACAAAATATATATTAGACGTCAAGACATTGTTCGTTGCCCATCCGTCAAGCCATAAACTGTCAAATTCCATTGAAGAATGACTACGATTTTGATGGGTTAAAAACTGTCTGAAAATTCAGATTTTTTCCTATGAAAATTCGATTTTTTTTTAAAACAAGCGATTTGAAGGCTTACGGATGACATTTGAAACGAAATGTATATTAGACGTCAAAATATAGTTCGTTGCCCATCTGTCATGCCTAAACTGTCGAATTCCATTGGAGGATGGCTAAGATTTTGATGGATTAAAAACCCTCTGAAAAATCAGATTTTTTCCTAAGAAAATTCGATTTTTTTTTTAAACAAGCGATTTAAAGGCTTTAGCGTGACATCTGAAACGAAATATATATTAGAAGTCAAAACAAACTTTGTTGCCCATCTATCAAGCCATAAACAGTCAAATTCCCTTGAAGGGTGGCTACGATTTTGATGGATTAAAAACCCTCTGAAAATTGTGATTTTTTCCTATGAAAATTCGATTTTTTTTTTTAAACAAGCGTTTTGAAAGCTTAAGGACGACATTTGAATCGATGCATATATTAGACGTCAAAATAAGGTTTGTTGGCCATCTGTCAAGTCATAAACTGTCAAAGTCCATTGAAGGATGGATACGATTTTGATGGATTAAGAACCCTCTGAAAATTCAGATTATTGATTGTGTTTTATTAGGCTCTTTTGGTTTTTTTGATTTTGGAATGCGAATAAAAACACTTATTCTATTCTTATACCCAACGTTTCGTAAGTATTCCTTACTTCTTCAGGGGTTTATTTTATTTATTCCAGCTGTTAAATTTACAATGAAAAAAACATTTTTATCAAAAATTAAACTTAAACATTTGTCTTACTTTTGTATTAAATCATACTATATATCTTAAATAATTCCCATAATTGCATCAACCCGACGGCACTGACACAAAAATTGAAAATAAATTAACAAATATAGGTACGAAATAAACAGAAAAAACTATTCAATTGAACGAGAAATGACATAAAGGTTATCACAGATTATCAGGTACTTTTGTTATAATGCTGCAGCATAGTTGTGCTTGATGTTATCGGTGTCTTCTTTTGTATTCATTGTCCTCTCTATTTTTTGTTGTATTCGTGGGCTTTCTAGTGTCAGTCTTGTGTTCAATTTCCTCTCCCTGTCTAGTATTTTCACCTGCTCGAAGCTCACTGAGTGCCCACTTTTTGCTATGTGCTGCGCAAGTCCTGTTGTCTCTTTCTTTTTCCTTATGTCTGCTTCGTGTTCAGTTAGTCTTGTTCCCAAGTTTCTCTTAGTTTGTCCTATATATACCAAATCACATTGTTCATTTTCTTTCCCCTTGCATTTAATTTCATAAACTACGTTATGTTGTTGTTGGTTTTGTACTTTAGATTTAGTGTTAGAAAAAACTGATTTAAGAGTGAAGTTTGATTTATGTGCGTATGATGCATTCTCTTTCTTTATCATTCTATGTAGATTTTTGTTGTCCGTAAGCTTTGGAATTATGGGAATTATTTAAGATATATAGTATGATTTAATACAAAAGTAAGACAAATGTTTAAGTTTAATTTTTGAAAAAATGTTTTTATCATTGTAAATTTAACAGCTGGAATAAATAAAATAAACCCCTGAAGAAGTAAGGAATACTTACGAAACGTTGGGTATAAGAATGGAATAAGTGTTTTTATTCGCATTCCAAAATCAAAAAGACCAAAAGAGCCTAATAAAACACAATCAAATAATTAACTAAAAAAATTGGTCAAACACACACAACAATTCAGATTTTTTCCTATGAAAATTCGATTTTTTTAATCAACCGGTTTGAAGGTTTTAGGGGTGACATTTGAAACGAATTATATATTACACGTCAAAATATAGTTTTTTGCCCATCTGTCAAGCCATAAACTGTCAAAATCCATTAGAGGACGGCTACGATTTGGATGGATTAAAAACCCGCTGAAAATTCAGATTTTTTCTATGAAAATTCAATTTTTTTTTTAACAAGCGATTTGAAGGCTTAAGGATAACATTTGAAACGAAATATATATTAGACGTCAAAATGGAGTTCGTTGCCCATCTGTCAAGCCATAACTGTATAATTCCATTGAAGGATGGCTACGATTTTGATGGATTAAAAACTGTCTGAAAATTCAGATTATTTCCTATGAAAATTCGATTTTTTTTTAAACAAGCGCTTGAAGGCTTTAGGGTGACATTTGAAAATAATTTTATATTAGACGTCAAAAAAGAGTTCGTTCCCCATCTGTCAAGGATGGCTACGATTTTTATGGATTAAAAACCCTCTGAAAATTCAGATTTTTCCTATGAAAATTCGATTTTTTTTTAACAAGCGATTTGAAGGCTTAAGGATGACATTTGAAACGAAACATATATTAGACGTCAAAACATAGTTCGTTGCCCATATGTCAAGCCATAAACTGTCAAATTCCATTGAAGGATGGCTACGATTTTGACGGATTAAAAACCCTCTGAAAATTCAGATTTTTTCCCATGAAAATTTGATTTTTTTTTAAACAAGCGATTTGAAGGCTTAAACGTGACATTTGAAACGAAATATATATTTGACGTCAAAAAAAGTTTGTTGCCCATCTGTCAAGCCATAAGCTGTCTAATTCCATTGAAGGATGGCTATGATTTTGATGGATTAAAAACCCTCTGAAAATTCCGATTTTTTTTTAAACAAGCAATTTGAAGGCTTTAGGGTGACACTTGAAACTAAATATATATTAGACGTCAAAATATAGTTCGTTGCCCATCTGTCAAGCCATAAACTGTCAAATTCCCTTAAAGGATGGCTACGATTTTGATGGATTAAAAACCCACGAAAAATCAGATTTTTTCCTATGAAAATTCGATTTTTTTAAACAAGCGATTTGAAGGTTTTAGGGGTGATATTTGAAACGAATTATATACTAGACGTCAACATATAGTTTGCTGCCCATCTGTCAAGCCATAAACTGTCAAATTCCATTAAAGGACGGCTACGATTTTGATGGATTAAAAACCCTCTGAAAATTCAGATTTTTTCTATGAAAATTCAATTTTTTTTAACAAGCGGTTTTAAGGCTTTAGGGCGACATTTGAAACAAAATATATATTAGACGTCAAAAAAAGTTTGTTGCCCATCTGTCAAGCCATAAACTGACAAATTCCATTGAAGGATGGCTACGATTTTGATGGATTAAAAACCCTCTGAAAATTCAGATTTTTTCCTATGAAAATTCGATTTTTTTTAAACAAGCGATTTGAAGGCTTTAGGGTGACATTTCAAACGAAATATATATTAGACGTCAAAATAAAGTTTAATGCCCATCTGTCAAGCAATAAACTGTCAAATTCCATTGAAGGATGGCTACGATTTTAATGGATTAAAAACCCTCTGAAAAATCAGATTTTTTCCTATGAAAATTCTATTTTTTTGAGTTTTTAATCCATCAAAATCGTAGCCATCCTTCAATGGAATTTGACAGTTTATGGCTTGACAGATGGGCAACAAACTATATTTTGACGTCTTATATATATTTCGTTTCACATGTTACCCTAAAGCCTTCAAATCGCTTGTTTATAAAAAATCGAATTTTTATAGGAAAAAATCTGAAAATTCGATTTTTTTAAAACAAGCGATTTGAAGGCTTTAGGGTGACATTTGAATAGAAATATATATTAGACGTCAAAATAAAGTTTGTTGCCCATCTGTCAAGCCATAAACTGTCAAATTCCATTGGAGGATGGTTACGATTTTGATGGATTAAAAACCCTCTACAAAATCAGATTTTTTCCTAAGAAAATTCGATTTTTTTTAAACAAGCGATTTGAAGGCTTTAGGGTGACATTTGAAACGAAATATATATTAGACATCAAAATATAGTTTGTTGTCCATCTGTCAAGACATAAACTGTCAAATTCCCTTGAAGGATGGCTGCGATTTTGATGGATTAAGAACCCTCTGAAAATTCAGTTTTTTTCCTATGAAAATTCGATTTTTTTAATCAAGCGGTTTGAAGGTTTTAGGGGTGACATTTGAAACAAGTTATATACTAGACGTCAAAATATCGTTTGTTGCCCATCTGTCAAGCCATAAACAGTCAAATTCCATTGAAGGATTGCTTCGATTTTGATGGATTAAAAACCCTCTGAAAATTCAGATTTTTTCCTATGAAAATTCGATTTTTTTTTTAAACAAGCGTTTTGAAAGCTTAAGGACGACATTTGAATCGATATATATATTGGACGTCAAAATAAAGTTTGTTGCCCATCTGTCAAGCCATAAACTGAAAAATTCCATTGAAGGATGGATACGATTCTGATGGATTAAAAACCCTCTGAACATTCAGATTTTTTCCTATGAAAATACGATTTTTTTTAAAACAAGCGATTTGAAGGCTTAAAGATGATACTTGAAACGAAGTATATATTAGACATCAAAGTATAGTTTGTTGTCCATCTGCCAAGCCATAAACTGTCAAATTCCCTTGAAAGATGGCTACGATTTTGATGGATTAAAAACCCTCGAAAATCAATTTTTTTCCTATGAAAATTCGATTTTTTTAAACAAGTGATTTGAAGGTTTTAGGGGTGACATTTGAAACGAATTATATACTAGACTTCAAAATATAGTTTGTAACCCATCTGTCAAGCCATAAACTATCACATTCCTTTAAAGGACGGCTACGATTTTGATGGATTAAAAACCCTCTGAAAATTCAGATTTTTTCTATGAAAATTCAATTTTTTTTTAACAAGCGGTTTGAAGGCCTAAGGATTATATTTAAAACGAAATATATAATAGACTTCAAAAAAGAGTTCGTTGCCCATCTGTCAAGCCATAAACTGTCTAACTCCATTGAGGGATGGCTACGATTTTGATGGATTAAAAACTGTCTGAAAAATCAGATTTTTTCCTATGAAAATTCGATTTTTTTTTAAAACAAGCGATTTGAAGGCTTACGGATGACATTTGAAACGAAATGTATATTAGACGTCAAAATATAGTTCGTTGCCCATCTGTCAAGCCTAAACTGTCAAATTCCATTGGAGGATGGCTAAGATTTTGATGGATTAAAAACCCTCTGAAAAATCAGATTTTTTCCTAAGAAAATTCGATTTTTCTTAAACAAGCGATTTGGAGGCTTTAGGGTGACATCTGAAACGAAATATATATTAGACGTCAAAACAAAGTTTGTTGTTCATCTATCAAGCCATAAACAGTCAAATTCCCTTGAAGGATGGCTACGATTTTGATGGATTAAAAACCCTCTGAAAATTCAGATTTTTTCCTATGAAAATTCGATTTTTTTTAAACAAACGATTTGAAAGCTTAAGGATGACATTTGAAACGAAATATATATTAGACCTCAAAATATAGTTCGTTGCCCCCATCTGTCAAGCCATAAACTGTCCAATTCCCTTGAAGGATGGCTACGATTTTGATGGATGAAAAACCCTCGAAAAATCAAATTTTTTCCTATGAAAATTCGATTTTTTTTTAAACAATCGATTTGAAGGTATTAGGGAAGACATTTGAAACGAATTATATAATAGTCGTCAAAACATAGTTTGTTGCCCATCTGTCAAGCATTAAACTGTCAAATTCCATTGAAGGATGGCTACGATTTTGATGGATTAAAAACCCTCTGAAAATTCAGATTTTTCCTATGAAAATTCGATTTTTTTTTAACAAGCGATTTTAAGGATTAAGGATGACATTTGAAACGAAATATATATAAGACGTCAAAATAGAGTTCGTTGCCCATCTGTCAAGCCATAAACTGTCAAATTCCATTAAAGGCAGGCTACGATTTTGATGGATTAAAAACCGTCTGAAAATTCAGATTATTTCCTATGAAAATTCGATTGTTTTTTAAACAAGCGATTTGAAGGTTTAATGCTGACATTTGAAACGAAATTTATATATTGGACGTCAAAATAAAGTTTGTTGCCCATCTGTCAATCCATAAACTGTCAAATTCCATTGAAGGATGGCTACGATTTTGATGGATTAGAAACCCTCTGAAAATCCAGATTTTTTCATATGAAAATTCGATTTTTTTTTTTTAAACAAGCTTTTACTTTTTCTTATCTCCGACAACATTTCTTTTTCTATTGAAATAAGAGCTAAGTTGCTCAATTTTTCCTGGCCTTGCGTGCTTCTAAGATACGACTTTATTCCTTTCAACGCAGAAAAAATACGTTCGACTGAAGCGGTTGTAGCTGGAATGGTGCAGGCAAGTTTTGAAAGTGAATAGACTTGTTCAAACCTTTCATAAATGTTGTTAGACTCCAACCAGAAAAGAACGTCAGTAGCCAGGGGGATCACACACTACTTTCCTGTTGAAAAAATATAGACCCATCTTATATTAGTGTTTGTCATCAAATTCATCAAATCTGTAAAAAGGTAGATACTTCTTGGCGGCTCGAGAGCAACTAAGTTCGCAAAACTAATTTGTTGGTTGCCAATTTGCAAAAAATTTCTTTAACTTTTCAGTTTTAATGACCCAATTTTGCCCCAAATGCTTTTATAACCTTACGTTCCGTGGTTTTAGAGATATCTGAACAAAAATGGAAAAAACGTTTTTTTGCTTATTTGAGGTTCATACCAATCTATTTTTTTTTTTCAAAAAAAAAGTGATATAATTTTCCTCTATAACTCCCAAAATCTTGAGATGAAATATATATTGGACATCAAAATATAGTTTGTTGCGCATCTGTCAAGCGATAAACTGAAAAATTCCCTTGAAGGATGGCTACGATTTTGATGGATTAAAAACCCTCGAAAAATCAGATTTTTTCCTATGAAAATTCGATTTTTTTAATCAAGCGATTTGAAGGTTGTAGGGGTGACATTTGAAACGAATTATATATTAGACGTCAAAATATAGTTTGTTGCCCATCTGTCAAGCCATAAATTATAAAATTCCATTAAAGGATGGCTACGATTTTGATGGATTAAAATCCCTCTGAAAATTCAGATTTTTTCCTATAAAAATTCGATTTTTTTTAAAACAAGCCACTTGAAGGCTTACGGATGACATTTGAAACGAAATATATACTAGACGTCAAAATATAGTTCGTTGCCCATCTGTCAAGCCTAAACTCTCAAATTCCATTGGAGGATGGCTAAGATTTTGATGGATTAAAAACCCTCTGAAAAATCAGATTTTTTCCTAAGAAAATTCGATTTTTCTTAAACAAGCGATTTGGAGGCTTTAGGGTGACATCTGAAACGAAATATATATTAGACGTCAAAATAAAGTTTGTTGCCCATCTGTCAAGCCATAAACTGTCAAATTCCATTGAAGGATGGCTTCGATTTTGATGGATTAAAAACCCTCTGAAAATTCAGATTTTTTCCTATGAAAATTCGATTTTTTTTAAACAAGCGATTTGAAGGCTTAAGGATGACATTTGAAACGAAATATATATTAGACGTCAAAACATTATGCGATGCCTATCTGTCGAGCCATAAACTGTCAAATTCCCTTGAAGGATGGCTACGATTTTGATGGATTAAAAACCCTCGAAAAATCAGATTTTTTTCCTATGAAAATTCGATTTTTTTAAACAAGCGATTTGAAGCTATTAGGGGTCTTATTTGAAACGAATTATATTTTAGACGTCAAAATATAGTTTTTTGCCCATCTGTCAAGCCATAAACTGTCAAATTCCATTGAAGAATGGCTACGATTTTGATGGATTAAAAACCCTCTGAAAATTCAGATTTTTCCTATGAAAATTCGATTTTTATTTTAACAAGCGATTTGAAACGAAATATATATAAGACGACAAAATAGAGTTCGTTGCCCATCTGTCAAGCCATAAACTGTCAAATTCCATTGAAGGATGACTACGATTTTGATGGATTAAAAACTGTCTGAAAATTCAGATTTTTTCCTATGAAAATTCATTTTTTTTTTAAACAAGCGATTTGAAGGCTTAAGGATAATACTTGAAACGAAATATATATTAGACGTCAAAATAGAGTGCGTTGCCCAGCTGTCAACTATCTAATTCCATTGAAGGATGGCTACGATTTTGATCGATTAAAAACCCTCTGAAAATCCAGATTTTTTCCTATGAAAATTCGATTTTTTTTTTTTAAACAAGCTTTTACTTTTTCTTATCTCCGACAACATTTCTTTTTCTATTGAAATAAGAGCTAAGTTGCTCAATTTTTCCTGGCCTTGCGTGCTTCTAAGATACGACTTTATTCCTTTCAACGCAGAAAAAATACGTTCGACTAAAGCGGTTGTAGCTGGAATGGTGCAGACAAGTTTTGAAAGTGAATAGACTTGTTCAAACCTTTCATAAATGTTTTTAGACTCCAACCAGAGAAGAACGTCAGGGGGATCACACACTACTTTCCTGTTGAAAAAATATAGACCCATCTTATATTAGTGTTTGTCATCAAATTCGATGATAAATTGTTCTCCACATCAAAATCTGTAAAAAGGTAGATACTTCTTGGCGGCTCGAGAGCAACTAAGTTCGCAAAACTAATTTGTTGGTTACCAATTTGCAAAAAATTTCTTTTAATTTTCAGTTTTAATGACCAAATTTTGCCCCGAATGCTTTTATAACCTTACGTTCCGTGGTTTTAGAGATATCTGAACAAAAATGGAAAAAAGTGAAATAATTTTCCTCCACAACTCCCAAAATCTTGAGACAAAATATATATTAGACAGCAAAATAAAGTTTGTTGCCCATCTGTCAAGCCATAAACTGTCAAATTCCCTTGAAGGATGTCTACTATTTTGATCGATTAAAAACCCTCGAAAAATCAGATTTTTTCCTATGAAAATTCGATTTTTTTAAACAAGCAATTTGAAGGTTTAAGGGGTGACATTTGAAACGAATTATATACTAGACGTCAAAATATAGTTTGTTGCCCATCTGTCAAGCCATAAACTGTCAAATTCCATTAAAGGATTGCTACGATTTTGAAGGATTAAAAACCCTCTGAAAATTCAGATTTTTTCCTATGAAAATTCGATTTTTTTTTAAACAAGGGATTTGAAAGCTTATGGATGACATTTGAAACGATATATATATTAGACGTCAAAATTAAGTTTGTTGCCCATCTGTCAAGCCATAAACTGTCAAATTCCATTAAAGGACGGCTACGATTTTGATGGATTAAAAACCCGCTGAAAATTCAGATTTTTTCTATGAAAATTCATTTTTTTTTTAAAAAGCGATTTGAAGGCTTAAGGATAATACTTGAAACGAAATATATATTAGACATCAAAATAGAGTGCGTTGCCCAGCTGTCAACTGTCTAATTCCATTGAAGGATGGCTACGATTTTGATCGATTAAAAACCCTCTGAAAATCCAGATTTTTTCCTATGAAAATTTGATTTTTTTTTTAAACAAGCTTTTACTTTTTCTTATCTCCGACAACATTTCTTTTTCTATTGAAATAAGAGCTAAGTTACTCAATTGGTTCTGGCCTTTCGTGCTTCTAAGATACGACTTTATTCCTTTCAACGCAGAAAAAATACGTTCGACTGAAGCGGTTGTAGCTAGAATGGTGCAGACAAGTTTTGAAAGTGAATAGACTTGTTCAAAACTTTCATAAATGTTTTTAGACTCCAACCAGAGAAGAACGTCAGGGGGATCACACACTACTTTCCTGTTGAAAAAATATAGACCCATCTTATATTAGTGTTTGTCATCAAATTCGATGATAAATTGTTCTCCACATCAAAATCTGTAAAAAGGTAGATACTTCTTGGCGGCTCGAGAGCAACTAAGTTCGCAAAACTAATTTGTTGGTTGCCAATTTGCAAAAAATTTCTTTTACTTTTCAGTTCTAATGACCAAATTTTGCCCCGAATGCTTTTATAACCTTACGTTCCGTGATTTTAGAGATATCTGAACAAAAATGGAAAAAACGTTTTTTTGCTTATTTTAGGTTCATATCAATCTATTTTTTTCAAAAAAAAGTGAAATAATTTTCCTCCACAACTCCAAAAATCTTGAGACGAAATATATATTAGACAGCAAAATATAGTTCGTTGCCCATCGGTCAAGCGATAAACTGTCAAATTCCCTTGAAGGATGGCTACGATTTTGATGGATTAAAAACCCTCGAAAAATCAGATTTTTTCCTATGAAAATTCGATTGTTTTAAACAAGCGATTTGAAGGTTTTAGGGGTGACATTTGAAACGAAATATATATTAGGCATCAAAAAAAAGTTTGTTGCCCATCTTTCAAGCCATAAGCTGTCAAATTCCATTTGAGGATGGCTACGATTTTGATGGATTAAAAACCCTCTGAAAATTCAGATTTTTTCCTATGAAAATTCGGTTTTTTTAAAACAAACGATTTGAAGGCTTCAGGATGACATTTGAAACGAAATATATATTAGACGTCAAAACATAGTTCGTTGCCCATCTGTCAAGCCATAAACTGTCAAATTCCATTGAAGGATGGCTACGATTTTGATGGATTAAAAACCCTCTGAAAATTCAGATTTTTTCCTATGAAAATTCGATTTTTTTTTAAACAAGCGATTTGAGGGCTTTAGGGTGACATTTGAAACAAAATATATATTAGACGTCAAATTAAATTTTGTTGCCCATCTGTCAAGTAATAAACTGTCAAATTCCATTGAAGGATAGCTACGATTTTGATGGATTAAAAACCCTCTGAAAATTCAGATTTTTTCCTTTGAAAATTCGATTTTTTTTAAAACAAGCGATTTGAATGCTTAAGGATGACATTTGAAACGAAATATATATTAAACGTCAAAACATAGTTCGTTGCCCATCTGTCAAGCCATAAACTGTCAAATTCCCTTGAAGGATGGCCACGATTTTGATGGATTAAAAACCCTCTGAAAAATCAATTTTTTCCTATGAAAATTCTATTTTTTTGAGTTTTTAATCCATCAAACCCAAATGATTTATATACTAGACGTCAAAATATAGTTTGCTGCCCATCTGTCAAGCCATAAACTGTCAAATTCCATTGAAGGATTGCTACGATTTTGATGGATTAAAAACTCTCTGAAAATTCAGATTTTTTCCTATAAACATTCGATTTTTTTTTTTTAAACAAGCGATTTGTAAGATGAAGGATGACATTTGAATCGAAATATATATAAGACGTCAAAACATAGTTCGTTGCCCATCTGTCAAGCCATAAACTGTCAAATTCCCTTGAAGGATGGCCACGATTTTGATGGATTAAAAACCCTCTGAAAAATCAAATTTTTTCCTATGAAAATTCTATTTTTTTTGAGTTTTTAATCCATCAAACCCAAACGATTTATATACTAGACGTCAAAATATAGTTTACTACCCATCTGTCAAGCCATAAACTGTCAAATTCCATTGAAGGATTGCTACGATTTTGATGGATTAAAAACCCTCTGAAAATTCAGATTTTTTCCTATGAACATTCGATTTTTTTTTTAAACAAGCGATTTGAAAGCTTAAGGATGACATTTGAATCGATATATATATTAGACGTCAAAATAAAGTTTGTTGCCCATCTGTCAAGCCATAAACTGTCAAATTCCATTGAAGGATGTCTACGATTTTGATGGATTAAAAACCCTCAAAAAATCAGATTTTTTCCTATGAAAATTCGATTTTTCTAAACAAGCAATTTGAAGGTTTAAGGGGTGACATTTGAAACGAATTATATACAAAACGTCAAAATATAGTTTGTTGTACATCTGTCAAGCCATAAACTGTCAAATTCCATTAAAGGATTGCTACGATTTTGATGGATTAAAAACCCTCTGAAAATTCAGATTTTTTCCTATGAAAATTCGATTTTTTTCTTAAACAAGGGATTTGAAAGCTTAAGGATGACATTTGAAACGATATATATATTAGACGTCAAAATAAAGTTTGATGCCCATCTGTCAAGCAATAAACTGTCAAATTCCATTGAAGGGTGGATACAATTTTGATGGATTAAAAACCCTCTGAAAACTCAGATTTTTTCCTATGAAAATTCGATTTTTTTAATCAAGCGGTTTGAAGGTTTTAGGGGTGACATTTGAAACGAATTATATATTACACGTCAAAATATAGTTTTTTGCCCAACTGTCAAGCCATAAACTGTCAAATTCCATTAAAGGACGGCTACGATTTTGATGGATTAAAAACCCGCTAAAAATTCAGATTTTTTCTATGAAAATTCATTTTTTTTTTAAACAAGCGATTTGAAGGCTTAAGGATAATACTTGAAACGAAATATATATTAGACGTCAAAATAGAGTGCGTTGCCCAGCTGTCAACTATCTAATTCCATTGAAGGATGGCTACGATTTTGATCGATTAAAAACCCTCTGAAAATCCAGATTTTTTCCTATGAAAATTCGATTTTTTTTTTAAACAAGCTTTTACTTTTTCTTATCTCCGACAACATTTCTTTTTCTATTGAAATAAGAGCTAAGTTGCTCAATTTTTCCTGGCCTTGCGTGCTTCTAAGATACGACTTTATTCCTTTCAACGCAGAAAAAATACGTCCGACTGAAGCGGTTGTAGCTGGAATGGTGCAGACAAGTTTTGAAAGTGAATAGACTTGTTCAAAACTTTAATAAATGTTTTTAGACTCCAACCAGAGAAGAACGTCAGGGGGATCACACACTACTTTCCTGTTGAAAAAATATAGACCCATCTTATATTAGTGTTTGTCATCAAATTCGATGATAAATTGTTCTCCACATCAAAATCTGTAAAAAGGTAGATACTTCTTGGCAGCTCGAGAGCAACTAAGTTCGCAAAACTAATTTGTTGGTTGCCAATTTGCAAAAAATTTCTTTTAATTTTCAGTTTTAATGACCAAATTTTGCCCCGAATGCTTTTATAACCTTACGTTCCGCGGTTTTAGAGATATCTGAACAAAAATGGAAAAAACTTTTATTGCTTATTTGAGGTTCATATCAATCTATTTTTTTCAAAAAAAAGTGAAATAATTTTCCTCCACAACTCCCAAAATCTTGAGACGAAATATATATTAGACAGCAAAATATAGTTCGTTGCCCATCGGTCAAGCGATAAACTGTCAAATTCCCTTGAAGGATGGCTACGATTTTGATGGATTAAAAACCCTCGAAAAATCAGATTTTTTCCTATGAAAATTCGATTGTTTTAAACAAGCGATTTGAAGGTTTTAGGGGTGACATTTGAAACAAAATATATATTAGGCATCCAAAAAAAGTTTGTTGCCCATCTTTCAAGCCATAAGCTGTCAAATTCCATTGGAGGATGGCTACGATTTTGATGGATTAAAAAACCTCTGAAAATTCAGATTTTTTCCTTTGAAAATTCGATTTTTTTTAAAACAAGCGATTTGAATGCTTAAGGATGACATTTGAAACGAAATATATATTAGACGTCAAAACATAGTTCGTTGCCCATCTGTCAAGCCATAAACTGTCAAATTCCCTTGAAGGATGGCCACGATTTTGATGGATTAAAAACCCTCTGAAAAATCAATTTTTTCCTATGAAAATTCTATTTTTTTGAGTTTTTAATCCATCAAACCCAAATGATTTATATACTAGACGTCAAAATATAGTTTGCTGCCAAATTCCATTGAAGGATTGCTACGATTTTGATGGATTAAAAACTCTCTGAAAATTCAGATTTTTTCCTATAAACATTCGATTTTTTTTTTTTAAACAAGCGATTTGAAAGATGAAGGATGACATTTGAATCGAAATATATATAAGACGTCAAAACATAGTTCGTTGCCCATCTGTCAAGCCATAAACTGTCAAATTCCCTTGTAGGATGGCCACGATTTTGATGGATTAAAAACCCTCTGAAAAATCAAATTTTTTCCTATGAAAATTCTATTTTTTTTGAGTTTTTAATCCATCAAACCCAAACGATTTATATACTAGACGTCAAAATATAGTTTACTACCCATCTGTCAAGCCATAAACTGTCAAATTCCATTGAAGGATTGCTACGATTTTGATGGATTAAAAACACTCTGAAAATTCAGATTTTTTCCTATGAACATTCGATTTTTTTTTTAAACAAGCGATTTGAAGGCTTTAGGGTGACATTTGAAACGAAATATATATTAGACGTCAAAATAAAGTTTGTTGATCATCTGTCAAGCCATAAACTGTCAAATTCCCTTGAAGGATGGCTTCGATTTTGATGGATTAAAAACCCTCTGAAAATTCAGATTTTTTCCTATGAAAATTCGATTTTTTTAATCAAGCGGTTTGAAGGTTTTAGGGGTGACATTTGAAACAAATTATATACTAGACGTCAAAATATCGTTTGTTGCCCATCTGTCAAGCCATAAACAGTCAAATTCCATTGAAGGATTGCTTCGATTTTGATGGATTAAAAACCCTCTGAAAATTCAGATTTTTTCCTATGAAAATTCGATTTTTTTTTTAAACAATCGATTTGAGGGCTTTAGGGTGACATTTGAAACGAAATATATATTAGACGTCAAATTATTCCTATTCCTATGAAAATTCGATTTTTTTAATCAAGCGGTTTGAAGGTTTTAGGGGTGACATTTGAAACGAATTATATATTACACGTCAAAATATAGTTTTTTGCCCAACTGTCAAGCCATAAACTGTCAAATTCCATTAAAGGACGGCTACGATTTTGATGGATTAAAAACCCGCTAAAAATTCAGATTTTTTCTATGAAAATTCATTTTTTTTTTAAACAAGCGATTTGAAGGCTTAAGGATAATACTTGAAACGAAATATATATTAGACGTCAAAATAGAGTGCGTTGCCCAGCTGTCAACTATCTAATTCCATTGAAGGATGGCTACGATTTTGATCGATTAAAAACCCTCTGAAAATCCAGATTTTTTCCTATGAAAATTCGATTTTTTTTTTAAACAAGCTTTTACTTTTTCTTATCTCCGACAACATTTCTTTTTCTATTGAAATAAGAGCTAAGTTGCTCAATTTTTCCTGGCCTTGCGTGCTTCTAAGATACGACTTTATTCCTTTCAACGCAGAAAAAATACGTCCGACTGAAGCGGTTGTAGCTGGAATGGTGCAGACAAGTTTTGAAAGTGAATAGACTTGTTCAAAACTTTAATAAATGTTTTTAGACTCCAACCAGAGAAGAACGTCAGGGGGATCACACACTACTTTCCTGTTGAAAAAATATAGACCCATCTTATATTAGTGTTTGTCATCAAATTCGATGATAAATTGTTCTCCACATCAAAATCTGTAAAAAGGTAGATACTTCTTGGCAGCTCGAGAGCAACTAAGTTCGCAAAACTAATTTGTTGGTTGCCAATTTGCAAAAAATTTCTTTTAATTTTCAGTTTTAATGACCAAATTTTGCCCCGAATGCTTTTATAACCTTACGTTCCGCGGTTTTAGAGATATCTGAACAAAAATGGAAAAAACTTTTATTGCTTATTTGAGGTTCATATCAATCTATTTTTTTCAAAAAAAAGTGAAATAATTTTCCTCCACAACTCCCAAAATCTTGAGACGAAATATATATTAGACAGCAAAATATAGTTCGTTGCCCATCGGTCAAGCGATAAACTGTCAAATTCCCTTGAAGGATGGCTACGATTTTGATGGATTAAAAACCCTCGAAAAATCAGATTTTTTCCTATGAAAATTCGATTGTTTTAAACAAGCGATTTGAAGGTTTTAGGGGTGACATTTGAAACAAAATATATATTAGGCATCCAAAAAAAGTTTGTTGCCCATCTTTCAAGCCATAAGCTGTCAAATTCCATTGGAGGATGGCTACGATTTTGATGGATTAAAAAACCTCTGAAAATTCAGATTTTTTCCTTTGAAAATTCGATTTTTTTTAAAACAAGCGATTTGAATGCTTAAGGATGACATTTGAAACGAAATATATATTAGACGTCAAAACATAGTTCGTTGCCCATCTGTCAAGCCATAAACTGTCAAATTCCCTTGAAGGATGGCCACGATTTTGATGGATTAAAAACCCTCTGAAAAATCAATTTTTTCCTATGAAAATTCTATTTTTTTGAGTTTTTAATCCATCAAACCCAAATGATTTATATACTAGACGTCAAAATATAGTTTGCTGCCAAATTCCATTGAAGGATTGCTACGATTTTGATGGATTAAAAACTCTCTGAAAATTCAGATTTTTTCCTATAAACATTCGATTTTTTTTTTTTAAACAAGCGATTTGAAAGATGAAGGATGACATTTGAATCGAAATATATATAAGACGTCAAAACATAGTTCGTTGCCCATCTGTCAAGCCATAAACTGTCAAATTCCCTTGTAGGATGGCCACGATTTTGATGGATTAAAAACCCTCTGAAAAATCAAATTTTTTCCTATGAAAATTCTATTTTTTTTGAGTTTTTAATCCATCAAACCCAAACGATTTATATACTAGACGTCAAAATATAGTTTACTACCCATCTGTCAAGCCATAAACTGTCAAATTCCATTGAAGGATTGCTACGATTTTGATGGATTAAAAACACTCTGAAAATTCAGATTTTTTCCTATGAACATTCGATTTTTTTTTTAAACAAGCGATTTGAAGGCTTTAGGGTGACATTTGAAACGAAATATATATTAGACGTCAAAATAAAGTTTGTTGATCATCTGTCAAGCCATAAACTGTCAAATTCCCTTGAAGGATGGCTTCGATTTTGATGGATTAAAAACCCTCTGAAAATTCAGATTTTTTCCTATGAAAATTCGATTTTTTTAATCAAGCGGTTTGAAGGTTTTAGGGGTGACATTTGAAACAAATTATATACTAGACGTCAAAATATCGTTTGTTGCCCATCTGTCAAGCCATAAACAGTCAAATTCCATTGAAGGATTGCTTCGATTTTGATGGATTAAAAACCCTCTGAAAATTCAGATTTTTTCCTATGAAAATTCGATTTTTTTTTTAAACAATCGATTTGAGGGCTTTAGGGTGACATTTGAAACGAAATATATATTAGACGTCAAATTAAATTTTGTTGCCCATCTGTCAAGCAATAAACTGTCAAATTCCATTGAAGGATAGCTACGATTTTGATGGATTAAAAACCCTCTGAAAATTCAGATTTTTTCCTATGAAAATTCGATTTTTTTAAAACAAGCGATTTGAATGCTTAAGGATGACATTTGAAACGAAATGTATATTAGACGTCAAATTAAATTTTGTTGCCCATCTGTCAAGTAATAAACTGTCAAATTCCATTGAAGGATAGCCACGATTTTGATGGATTAAAAACCCTCTGAAAATTCAGATTTTTTCCTATGAAAATTCGATTTTTTTAATCAAGCGGTTTGAAGGTTTTAGGGGTGACATTTGAAACGAATTATATATTACACGTCAAAATATAGTTTTTTGCCCAACTGTCAAGCCATAAACTGTCAAATTCCATTAAAGGACGGCTACGATTTTGATGGATTAAAAACCCGCTAAAAATTCAGATTTTTTCTATGAAAATTCATTTTTTTTTTAAACAAGCGATTTGAAGGCTTAAGGATAATACTTGAAACGAAATATATATTAGACGTCAAAATAGAGTGCGTTGCCCAGCTGTCAACTATCTAATTCCATTGAAGGATGGCTACGATTTTGATCGATTAAAAACCCTCTGAAAATCCAGATTTTTTCCTATGAAAATTCGATTTTTTTTTTTTAAACAAGCTTTTACTTTTTCTTATCTCCGACAACATTTCTTTTTCTATTGAAATAAGAGCTAAGTTGCTCAATTTTTCCTGGCCTTGCGTGCTTCTAAGATACGACTTTATTCCTTTCAACGCAGAAAAAATACGTTCGACTGAAGCGGTTGTAGCTGGAATGGTGCAGACAAGTTTTGAAAGTGAATAGACTTGTTCAAAACTTTAATAAATGTTTTTAGACTCCAACCAGAGAAGAACGTCAGGGGGATCACACACTACTTTCCTGTTGAAAAAATATAGACCCATCTTATATTAGTGTTTGTCATCAAATTCGATGATAAATTGTTCTCCACATCAAAATCTGTAAAAAGGTAGATACTTCTTGGCAGCTCGAGAGCAACTAAGTTCGCAAAACTAATTTGTTGGTTGCCAATTTGCAAAAAATTTCTTTTAATTTTCAGTTTTAATGACCAAATTTTGCCCCGAATGCTTTTATAACCTTACGTTCCGTGGTTTTAGAGATATCTGAACAAAAATGGAAAAAACTTTTATTGCTTATTTGAGGTTCATATCAATCTATTTTTTTCAAAAAAAAGTGAAATAATTTTCCTCCACAACTCCCAAAATCTTGAGACGAAATATATATTAGACAGCAAAATATAGTTCGTTGCCCATCGGTCAAGCGATAAACTGTCAAATTCCCTTGAAGGATGGCTACGATTTTGATGGATTAAAAACCCTCGAAAAATCAGATTTTTTCCTATGAAAATTCGATTGTTTTAAACAAGCGATTTGAAGGTTTTAGGGGTGACATTTGAAACAAAATATATATTAGGCATCCAAAAAAAGTTTGTTGCCCATCTTTCAAGCCATAAGCTGTCAAATTCCATTGGAGGATGGCTACGATTTTGATGGATTAAAAACCCTCTGAAAATTCAGATTTTTTCCTATGAAAATTCGATTTTTTTAAAACAAACGATTTGAAGGCTAAGGGATGACATTTGAAGCGAAATATATATTAGACGTCAAAACATAGTTCGTTGCCCATCTGTCAAGCCATAAACTGTCAAATTCCATTGAAGGATGGCTACGATTTTGATGGATTAAAAACCCTCTGAAAATTCAGATTTTTTCCTATGAAAATTCGATTTTTTTTTTAAATAATCGATTTGAGGGCTTTAGGGTGACATTTGAAACGAAATATATATTAGACGTCAAATTAAATTTTGTTGCCCATCTGTCAAGCAATAAACTGTCAAATTCCATTGAAGGATAGCTACGATTTTGATGGATTAAAAACCCTCTGAAAATTCAGATTTTTTCCTATGAAAATTCGATTTTTTTAAAACAAGCGATTTGAATGCTTAAGGATGACATTTGAAACGAAATATATATTAGACGTCAAATTAAATTTTGTTGCCCATCTGTCAAGTAATAAACTGTCAAATTCCATTGAAGGATAGCCACGATTTTGATGGATTAAAAACCCTCTGAAAAATCAATTTTTTTCCTATGAAAATTCTATTTTTTTTTTAGTTTTTAATCCATCAAACCTAAACGATTTATATACTAGACGTCAAAATATAGTTTGCTGCCCATCTGTCAAGCCATAAACTGTCAAATTCCATTGAAGGATTGCTACGATTTTGATGGATTAAAAACCCTCTGAAATTTCAGATTTTTTCCTATGAACATTCGATTTTTTTTTTTAAACAAGCGATTTGAAAGATTAAGGATGACATTTGAATCGATATATATATTAGACGTCAAAAAAAATTTTGTTGCCCATCTGTCAAGTAATAAACTGTCAAATTCCATTGAAGGATAGCTACGATTTTGATGGATTAAAAACCCTCTGAAAATTCAGATTTTTTCCTATGAAAATTCGATTTTTTTAATCAAGCGGTTTGAAGGTTTTAGGGGTGACATTTGAAACGAATTATATATTACACGTCAAAATATAGTTTTTTGCCCAACTGTCAAATTCCATTAAAGGACGGCTACGATTTTGATGGATTAAAAACCCGCTGAAAATTCAGATTTTTTCTATGAAAATTCATTTTTTTTTTAACAAGCGATTTGAAGGCTTAAGGATAATACTTGAAACGAAATATATATTAGACGTCAAAATAGAGTGCGTTGCCCAGCTGTCAACTGTCTAATTCCATTGAAGGATGGCTACGATTTTGATCGATTAAAAACCCTCTGAAAATCCAGATTTTTTCATATGAAAATTCGATTTTTTTTTTAAACAAGCTTTTACTTTTTCTTATCTCCGACAACATTTCTTTTTCTATTGAAATAAGAGCTAAGTTGCTCAATTTTTCCTGGCCTTGCGTGCCTCTAAGATACGACTTTATTCCTTTCAACGCAGAAAAAATACGTTCGACTGAAGCGGTTGTAGCTGGAATGGTGCAGACAAGTTTTGAAAGTGAATAGACTTGTTCAAAACTTTAATAAATGTTTTTAGACTCCAACCAGAGAAGAACGTCAGGGGGATCACACACTACTTTCCTGTTGAAAAAATATAGACCCATCTTATATTAGTGTTTGTCATCAAATTCGATGATAAATTGTTCTCCACATCAAAATCTGTAAAAAGGTAGATACTTCTTGGCAGCTCGAGAGCAACTAAGTTCGCAAAACTAATTTGTTGGTTGCCAATTTGCAAAAAATTTCTTTTAATTTTCAGTTTTAATGACCAAATTTTGCCCCGAATGCTTTTATAACCTTACGTTCCGTGGTTTTAGAGATATCTGAACAAAAATGGAAAAAACTTTTTTTGCTTATTTGAGGTTCATATCAATCTATTTTTTTCAAAAAAAAGTGAAATAATTTTCCTCCACAACTCCCAAAATCTTGAGACGAAATATATATTAGACAGCAAAAAATAGTTCGTTGCCCATCGGTCAAGCGATAAACTGTCAAATTCCCTTGAAGGATGGCTACGATTTTGATGGATTAAAAACCCTCGAAAAATCAGATTTTTTCCTATGAAAATTCGATTGTTTTAAACAAGCAATTTGAAGGTTTTAGGGGTGACATTTATTATATATATATATTAGGCATCAAAAAAAAGTTTGTTGCCCATCTTTCAAGCCATAAGCTGTCAAATTCCATTGGAGGATGGCTACGATTTTGATGGATTAAAAACCCTCTGAAAATTCAGATTTTTTCCTATGAAAATTCGATTTTTTTTAAAACAAGCGATTTGAATGCTTAATGATGACATTTGAAACGAAATATATATTAGACGTCAAATTAAATTTTGTTGCCCATCTGTCAAGTAATAAACTGTCAAATTGAAGGATAGCTACGATTTTGATGGATTAAAAACCCTCTGAAAAATCAATTTTTTTCCTATGAAAATTCTATTTTTTTTGAGTTTTTAATCCATCAAACCCAAACGATTTATATACTAGACGTCAAAATATAGTTTGCTGCCCATCTGTCAAGCCATAAACTGTCAAATTCCATTGAAGGATTGCTACGATTTTGATGGATTAAAAATCCTCTGAAAATTCAGATTTTTTCCTATGAACATTCGATTTTTTTTTTTAAACAAGCGATTTGAAAGATTAAGGATGACTTTTGAATCGATATATATATTAGACGTCAAAATAAATTTTGTTGCCCATCTGTCAAGTAATAAACTGTCAAATTCCATTGAAGGATAGCTACGATTTTGATGGATTAAAAACCCTCTGAAAATTCAGATTTTTTCCTATGAACATTCGATTTTTTTTTTAAACAAGCGATTTGAAAGCTTAAGGATGACATTTGAATCGATATATATATTAGACGTCAAAATTAAGTTTGTTGCCCATCTGTCAAGCCATAAACTGTCAAATTCCATTGAAGGATGTATACGCTTTTGATGGATTAAAAACCCTCTGAAAATTCAGATTTTTTCCTATGAAAATTCGATTTTTTTAATCAAGCGGTTTGAAGGTTTTAGGGGTGGCATTTGAAACGAATTATATATTACACGTCAAAAAATAGTTTTTTACCCATCTGTCAAGCCATAAACTGTCAAATTCCATTAAAGGACGGCTACGATTTTGATGGATTAAAAACCCGCTGAAAATTCAGATTTTTTCCTATGAAAATTCAATTTTTTTTTTAACAAGCGATTTGAAGGCTTAAGGATATCACTTGAAACGAAATATGTATTAGACGTCAAAAAAGTATTCGTTTCCCATCTGTCAAGCCATAAACTGTCTTATTCCATGGAAGGATTTCTACCATTTTGATGGATTAAAAACTGTCTGAAAATTCAGATTTTTTCCTATGAAAATTCGATTTTTTTTTAAACAAGCGATTTGAAGGCTTTAGGGTATCATTTGAAACGAATTTTATATTAGACGTCAAAAAAGAGTTCGTTGTTCATCTGTCAAGCCATAAACTGTCAAATTCCCTTGAAGGATGGATACGATTTTGATGGATTAAAAACCCTCTGAAAATTCAGATTTTTTCCTATGAAAATTCGATTTTTTTTAAACAAGCGATTTGAAGGCTAAGCGATGACACTTGAAATGAAATATATATAAGACATCAAAACATAGTTTGTTGCCCATCTGTCAAGCCATAAACTGTCAAATTCCATTGGAGGATGGCTACGATTTTGATGGACTAAAAACCCTCTGAAAATTCAGATTTTTTCCTATGAAAATTCGATTTTTTTTAAACAAGCGTTTTGAAAGCTTAAGGACGACATTTGAATCGATATATATATTAGACGTCAAAACAAAGTTTGCTGCCCATCTGTCAAGCCATAAACTGTTAATTCCATTGAAGGATGGCTACGATTTTGATGGATTAAGAACCCTCTGAAAATTCAGATTTTTTCCTATGAAAATTCGATTTTTTTTATCAAGCGGTTTGAAGGTTTTAGGGGTGACATTTGAAACGAATTATATATTACACGTCAAAATATAGTTTTTTGCCCATCTGTCAACCCATAAACTGTCAAATTCCATTAAAGGATGGCTACGATTTTGATGGATTAAAAACCCGCTGAAAATTCAGATTTTTTCTATGAAAATTCAATTTTTTTTTAACAAGCGATTTGCAGGCTTAAGGATAACATTTGAAACGAAATATATATTAGACGCAAAATAGAGTTCGTTGCCCATCTGTCAAGCCATAACTGTATAATTCCATTGAAGGATGGCTACGATTTTGATGGATTAAAAACTGTCTGAAAATTCTGTCAAGCCATAACTGTATAATTCCATTGAAGGATGGCTACGATTTTGATGGATTAAAAACTGTCTGAAAATTCAGATTGTTTCCTATGAAAATTCGATTTTTTCTTAAACAAGCGATTTGAAGGCTTTAGGGTGACATTTGAAACGAACTGTATATTAGACTTCAAAATAGAGTTCGTTGCCCATCTGTCAAGCCATAAACTGTCAAATTCCATTGAAGGATGGCTACGATTTTTATAGATTAAAACCCTCTGAAAATTCAGATTTTTCCTATGAAAATTCGATTTTTTTTTGACAAGCGATTTGAAGGCTTTAGGATGACATTTGAAACGAAATATATATTAGACGTCAAAATATAGTTCGTTGTCCATCTGTCAAGCCATAAACTGTCAAATTCCATTGAAGGATGGCTACGATTTTGATGGACTAAAAACCCTCTGAAAATTCAGATTTTTTGCTATGAAAATTCGATTTTTTTTTTAAACAAGCGTTTTGAAAGCTTAAGGACGACATTTTAATCGAAATAAAGTTTGCTGCCCATCTGTCAAGCCATAAGCTGTCAAATTCCATTGAAGGATGGCTATGATTTTGATGGATTAAAAACCCTCTGAAAATTCAGATTTGTTCCTATGAAAATTCGATTTTTTTTTAAACAAGCGATTTGAAGGCTTTAGGGTGACATTTGAAACGAAATATATTAGACGTCAAAACATAGTTCATTGCCCATCTGTCAAGCCATAAATTGTCAAATTCCCTTGAAGGATGGCCACGATTTTGATGGATTAAAAACCCTCTGAAAAATCAGATTTTTCCTATGAGTTTGAGTTTTAAATCCATCAAAATCGTAGCCATCCTTCAATGGAATTTGACAGTGTATGGCTTGACAAATGGGCAACAAACTATATTTTGACGTCTAATATATATTTCGTTTCAAATATCAACCTAAAGCCATCAAATCGCTTGTTTATAAAAAATCGAATTTTTATAGGAAAAAATCTGAAAATTCGATTTTTTTAAATAAGCGATTTGAAAGCTTTAGGGTGACATTTGAAACGAAATATATATTAGATGTCAAAACAAAGTTTGTTGCCCATCTGTCAAGTAATAAACTGTCAAATTCGATTGAAGGATGGCTACGATTTTGATGGATTAAAAACCCTCTGAAAATTCAGATTTTTTCCTATGAAAATTCGATTTTTTTAATCAAGCGGTTTGAAGGTTTTAGGGGTGACATTTGAAACGAATTATATATTACACGTCAAAATATAGTTCTTTGCCCATCTGTCAACCCATAAACTGTCAAATTCCATTAAAGGACGGCTACGATTTTGATGGATTAAAAACCCGCTGAAAATTCAGATTTTTTCTATGAAAATTCAATTTTTTTTTTAACAAGCGATTTGAAGGCTTAAGGATAACATTTGAAACGAAATATATATTAGACGCAAAATAGAGTTCGTTGCCCATCTGTCAAGCCATAACTGTATAATTCCATTGAAGGATGGCTACGATTTTGATGGATTAAAAACTGTCTGAAAATTCAGATTGTTTCCTATGAAAATTCGATTTTTTCTTAAACAAGCGATTTGAAGGCTTTAGGGTGACATTTGAAACGAATTTTATATTAGACGTCAAAAAAGAGTTCGTTGCCCATCTGTCAAGCCATAAACTGTCAAATTCCATTGAAGGATGGCTACGATTTGTATGGATTAAAACCCTCTGAAAATTCAGATTTTTCCTATGAAAATTCGATTTTTTTTTAATCAAGCGATTTGAAGGCTTAAGGATAACATTTGAAACGAAATATATATTAGACGTCAAAATAGAGTTCGTTGCCCATCTGTCAAGCTATAACTGCATAATTCCATTGAAGGATGGCTACGATTTTGATGGACTAAAAACCCTCTGAAAATTCAGATTTTTTCCTATGAAAATTCGATTTTTTTTAAACAAGCGATTTGAAGGCTTTAGGGTGTCATTTGAAACGAAATATGTATCAGACGTCAAAACAAGGTTTGTTGTCCATCTGTCAAGCCATAAACTGTCAAATTCCGTTGAAGGATGGCTACGATTTTGATGGACTAAAAACCCTCTGAAAATTCAGATTTTTTCCTATGAAAATTCGATTTTTTTTTTAAACAAGCGATTTGAATGCTTAAGGATGACATCTGGAACAAAATGTATATTAGACGTCAAAATATAGTTCGTTGCCCATCTGTCAAGCCATAAACTTTCAAATTCCCTTGAAGGATGGCCACGATTTTGATGGATTAAAAACCCTCTGAAAAATCAGATTTTTTCCTATGAAAATTCTATTTTTTTGAGTTTTTAATCCATTAAAATCTTAGCCATCCTTCAATGGAATTTGACAGTTTATGGCTTGACAGATGGGCAACAAACTATGTTTTGACGTCTAATATATATTTCGTTTCAAATGTCACCCTAAAGCCTTCAAATCGCTTGTTTATAAAAAATCGAATTTTTATAGGAAAAAATCTGAAAATTCGATTTTTTTAAACAAGCGATTTGAAGGCTTTAGGGTGACATTTGAAACGAAATATATATTAGATGCCAAAACAAATGTTTTGTTGTTCATCTGTCAAGCAATAAACTGTCAAATTCCATTGAAGGATGGCAACGATTTTGATGGATTAAAAACCCTTTGAAAATTCTGATTTTTTCCTATGAAAATTCGAGTTTTTTTAAAACAAGTAATTTGAAGTCTTAAGGATGACACTTGAAACGAAATATATATTAGACATCAAAATATAGGTTGTTGTTCATCTGCCAAGCCATAAACTGTCAAATTCCCTTGAAGGATGGCTACGATTTTGATGGATTAAATACCCTCTGAAAATTCAGATTTTTTCCTATGAAAATTCGATTTTTTTTTTAAACAAGCGATTTGAGGGCTTTCGGGTGACATTTGTAACGAAATATATATTAGACGTCAAAATAAATTTTGTTGCTCATCTGTCAAGTAATAAACTGTCAAATTCCATTGAAGGATAGCTACGATTTTGATGGACTAAAAACCCTCTGAAAATTCAGATTTTTTCCTATGAAAATTCGATTTTTTTTAAAACAAGCGATTTGAATGCTTAAGAATGAAATTTGAAACGAAATATATATTAGACGTCAAAACATAGTTCGTTGCCCATATGTCAAGCCATAAACTGTCAAATTCCCTTGAAGGATGGCCACGATTTTGATGGATTAAAAACCCTCTGAAAAATCAATTTTTTTCCTATGAAAATTCTATTTTTTTTTGAGTTTTTAATCCATCAAACCCAAACGATTTATATACTAGACGTCAAAATATAGTTTGCTGCCCATCTTTCAAGCCACAAACTGTCAAATTCCATTGAAGGATTGCTACGATTTTGATGGATTAAAAACCCTCTGAAAATTCAGCTTTTTTCCTATGAACATTCGATTTTTTTTTTAACAAGCGATTTGAAAGATTAAGGATGACATTTGAATCGATATATATATTAGACGTCAAAATAAATTTTGTTGCCCATCTGTCAAGTAACAAACTGTCAAATTCCATTGAAGGATAGCTACGATTTTGATTGATTAAAAACCCTCTGAAAATTCAGATTTTTTCCTATGAAAATTCGATTTTTTTTTAAACAAGCGTTTTGAAAGCTTACGGACGACATTTGAATCAATGTATATATTAGACGTCAAAATAAAGTTTGCTGCCCATCTGTCAAGCCATAAACTGTCAAATTCCATTGAAGGATGGATACGATTTTGATGGATTAAAAACCCTCTGAAAATTCAGATTTTTTCCTATGAAAATTCGATTTTTTTAATCAAGCGGTTTGAAGGTTTTAGGGGTGACATTTGAAACGAATTATATATTACACGTCAAAATATAGTTCTTTGCCCATCTGTCAACCCATAAACTGTCAAATTCCATTAAAGGACGGCTACGATTTTGATGGATTAAAAACCCGCTGAAAATTCAGATTTTTTCTATGAAAATTCAATTTTTTTTTTAACAAGCGATTTGAAGGCTTAAGGATAACATTTGAAACGAAATATATATTAGACGCAAAATAGAGTTCGTTGCCCATCTGTCAAGCCATAACTGTATAATTCCATTGAAGGATGGCTACGATTTTGATGGATTAAAAACTGTCTGAAAATTCAGATTGTTTCCTATGAAAATTCGATTTTTTCTTAAACAAGCGATTTGAAGGCTTTAGGGTGACATTTGAAACGAATTTTATATTAGACGTCAAAAAAGAGTTCGTTGCCCATCTGTCAAGCCATAAACTGTCAAATTCCATTGAAGGATGGCTACGATTTGTATGGATTAAAACCCTCTGAAAATTCAGATTTTTCCTATGAAAATTCGATTTTTTTTTAATCAAGCGATTTGAAGGCTTAAGGATAACATTTGAAACGAAATATATATTAGACGTCAAAATAGAGTTCGTTGCCCATCTGTCAAGCTATAACTGCATAATTCCATTGAAGGATGGCTACGATTTTGATGGACTAAAAACCCTCTGAAAATTCAGATTTTTTCCTATGAAAATTCGATTTTTTTTAAACAAGCGATTTGAAGGCTTTATGGTGTCACTTGAAAAGAAATATGTATTGGGCGTCAAAACAAAGTTTGTTGCCCATCTGTCAAGCCATAAACTGTCAAATTCCGTTGAAGGATGGATACGATTTTGATGGATTAAAAACCCTCTGAAAATTCAGATTTTTTCCTAAGAAAATTCGATTTTTTTTAAACAAGCGATTTGAAGGCTTAGCGATGACAATTGAAATGAAATATATATTAGACGTCAAAATATAGTTCGTTGCCCATCTGTCAAGCCATAAACTGTCAAATTCAATTTTTTTTTTAACAAGTGATTTGAAGGCTTAAGGATAACATTTGAAACGAAATATATATTAGACGCAAAATAGAGTTCGTTGCCCATCTGTCAAGCCATAAACTTTCAAATTCCCTTGAAGGATGGCCACGATTTTGATGGATTAAAAACCCTCTGAAAATTCAGATTTTTTCCTATGAAAATTCTATTTTTTTGAGTTTTTAATCCATCAAAATCGTAGCCATCCTTCAATGGAATTTGACAGTTTATGGCTTGACAGATGGGCAACAAACTATATTTTGAGGTCTAATATATATTTCGTTTCAAATATCACCCTAAAACCTTCAAATCGCTTGTTTATAAAAAATCGAATTTTTATAGGAAAAAATCTGAAAATTCGATTTTTTTAAACAAACGATTTGAAGGCTTTAGGGTGACATTTGAAACGAAATATATATTAGATGTCAAAACAAAGTTTGTTGTTCATCTGTCAAGCAATAAACTGTCAAATTCCATTGAAGGATGGCTACGATTTTGATGGCTTAAAAACCCTCTGAAAATTCTGATTTTTTCCTATGAAAATTCGAGTTTTTTTAAAACAAGTAATTTGAAGGCTTAAGGATGACATTTGAAACAAAATATATATAAGACATCAAAACATAGTTTGTTGCCCATCTGCCAAGCCATAAACTGTCAAATTCCCTTGAAGGATGGCTACGATTTTGATGGATTAAAAACCCTCTGAAAATTCAGATTTTTTCCTATGAAAATTCGATTTTTTTAATCAAGCGGTTTGAAGGTTTAAGGGGTGACATTTGAAACTAATTATATACTAGACGTCAAAAAATAGTTTGTTGCCCATCTGTCAATCCATAAACTGTCAAATTCAATTGAAGGATTGCTACGATTTTGATGGATTAAAAACCCTCTGAAAATTCAGATTTTTTCCTATGAAAACTCGATTTTTTTTTTAAACAAGCGTTTTTAAAGCTTAAGGACGACATTTGAATCGATATATATATAAGACGTCAAAATAAAGTTTGTTGCCCATCTGTCAAGCCATAAACTGTCAAATTCCATTGAAGGATGGATACGATTTTGATGGATTAAGAACCCTCTGAAAATTCAGAT
This sequence comes from Melangyna quadrimaculata, assembly GCA_949320155.1. Lineage (NCBI taxonomy): Eukaryota > Metazoa > Arthropoda > Insecta > Diptera > Syrphidae > Melangyna > Melangyna quadrimaculata. Next base: position 320,084,374 of record OX439483.1, on the reverse strand, counting down.
TTTTTCCTATGAAAATTCGATTTTTTTAATCAAGCGGTTTGAAGGTTTTAGGGGTGACATTTGAAACGAATTATATATTACACGTCAAAATATAGTTTTTTGCCCATCTGTCAACCCATAAACTGTCAAATTCCATTAAAGGACGGCTTCGATTTTGATGGATTGAAAACCCGCTGAAAATTCAGATTTTTTCTATGAAAATTCAATTTTTTTTTTAACAAGCGATTTGAAGGCTTAAGGATAACATTTGAAACGAAATATATATTAGACGCAAAATAGAGTTCGTTTCCCATCTGTCAAGCCATAACGGTATAATTCCATTGAAGGATGGCTACGATTTTGATGGATTAAAAACTGTCTGAAAATTCAGATTGTTTCCTATGAAAATTCGATTTTTTCTTAAACAAGCGATTTGAAGGCTTTAAGGTGACATTTGAAACGAATTTTATAATAGACGTCAAAATAGAGTTCGTTGCCCATCTGTCAAGCCATAAACTGTCAAATTCCATTGAAGGATGGCTACGATTTTTATGGATTAAAACCCTCTGAAAATTCAGATTTTTCCTATGAAAATTCGATTTTTTTTTTAACAAGCGATTTGAAGGCTTTAGGATGACATTTGAAACGAAATATATATTAGACGTCAAAATATAGTTCGTTGTCCATCTGTCAAGCCGTAAACTGTCAAATTCCATTGAAGGATGGCTACGATTTTGATGGACTAAAAACCCTCTGAAAATTCAGATTTTTTCCTATGAAAATTCGATTTTTTTTTTAAACAGGCGTTTTGAAAGCTTAAGGACGACATTTGAATCGAAATAAAGTTTGCTGCCCATCTGTCAAGCTATAAACTGTCAAATTCTATTGAAGGATGGATACGATTTTGATGGACTAAAAACCCTCTGAAAATTCAGATTTTTTCCTATGAAAATTCGATTTTTTTTTAAACAAGCGATTTGAAGGTTTTACGGTGACATTTGAAACGAAATATATATTAGTCGTCAAAATATAGTTCGTTGCCCATCTGTCAAGCCATAAACTGTCAAATTCCATTGAAGGATGGCTACGATTTTGATGGATTAAATACCCTCTGAAAATTCATATTTTTTCCTTTGAAAATTCGATTTTTTTTTAAACAAGCGATTTGAAAGCTTTAGGGTAACATTTGAAAAGAAATATATATTAGACGTCAAAATAAAGTTTGTTGCCCATCTGTCAAGCCATAAACTGTCAAATTCCATTGAAGGATGGATACGATTTTGATGGATTAAAAACCCTCTGAAAAATCAGATTTTTTCCTATTGAAATTCTATTTTTTTGAGTTTTTAATCCATCAAAATCGTAGTCATCCTTCAATGGAATTTGACAGTTTATGGCTTGACAGATAAGCAGCAAACTATATTTTGACGTCTAATATATATTTCGTTTCAAATGTCACCCTAAAGCCTTCAAATCGCTTGTTTATTAAAAATCGAATTTTTATAGGAAAAAATCGAATTTTTATAGGATTTTTTTATAAACAAGCGATTTGAAGGCTTTAGGGTGACATTTGAAACGAAATATATATTAGACGTCAAAACAAAGTTTGTTGCCCATCTGTCAAGCAATAAACTGTCAAATTCCATTGAAGGATGGCTACGAGTTTGATGGATTAAAAACCCTCTGAAAATTCTGATTTTTTCCTATGAAAATTCGATTTTTTTTTTAAACAAGCGATTTGAAGGCTTTAGGGTGACATTTGAAACGAAATATATATTAGACTTCAAAATAAAGTTTGCTGCCCATCTGTCAAGCCATAAACTGTCAAATTCCATTGAAGGATGGCTACGATTTTGATGGATTAAAAACCCTCTGAAAATCCAGATTTTTTCCCAAGCTTTTACTTTTTCTTATCTCCGACAACATTTCTTTTTCTATTGAAATAAGAGCTAAGTTGCTCAATTTTTCCTGGCCTTGCGTGCTTCTAAGATACGACTTTATTCCTTTCAACGCAGAAAAAATACGTTCGACTGAAGCGGTTGTAGCTGGAATTGTGCAGACAAGTTTTGAAAGTGAATAGACTTGTTCAAAACTTTCATAAATGTTTTTAGACTCCAACCAGAGAAGAACGTCAGGGGGATCACACACTACTTTCCTGTTGAAAAAATATAGACCCATCTTATATTAGTGTTTGTCATCAAGTTCGATGATAAATTGTTCACCACATCAAAATCTGTAAAAAGGAAGATAATTCTTGGCGGCTCGAGAGCAACTAAGTTCGCAAAACTAATTTGTTGGTTTGCCAATTTGCAAAAAATTTCTTTTAATTTTCAGTTTTAATGACCAAATTTTGCCCCGAATGCTTTTATAACCTTACGTTCCGTGGTTTTAGAGATACCTGAACAAAAATAGAAAAAACGTTTTTTTCCTTATTTGAGGTTCATATCAATCTATTTTTTTCAAAAAAAAGTGAAATAATTTTCCTCTACAACTCCCAAAATCTTGAGACGAAATATATAATAGACATCAAAATATAGTTCGTTGCCCATCTGTCAAGCGATAAACTGTCAAATTCCCTTGAAGGATGGCTACGATTTTGATGGATTAAAAACCCTCTGAAAATTCAGATTTTTTCCTATATAAATTCGACTTTTTTTTAACAAGCGATTTGAAGGCTTAAGGATGACATTTGAAACGAAATATATATTAGACGTCAAAATAGAGTTCGTTGCCCATCTGTCAAGCCATAACTGTCTAATTCCATTGAAGGATGGCTACGATTTTGATGGATTAAAAACTGTCTGAAAATTCAGATTTTTTCCTATGAAAATTAGATTTTTTTTTAAACAAGCGATTTGAAGGCTTTAGGGTGACATTTGAAACGAATTTTATATAAGACGTCAAAATAGAGTTCGTTGTTCATCTGTCAAGCCATAAACTGTCAAATTCCATTGAAGGATGGCTACGATTTTTATGGATTAAAAACCGTCTGAAAATTCAGATTTTTCCTATGAAAATTCGATTTTTTTTAACAAGCGATTTGAAGGCTTAAGGATGACATTTGAAACGAAATATGTATAAGACGTCAAAACATTGTTCGTTGCCCATATGTCAAGCCATAAACTGTCAAATTCCGTTGAAGGATGGCTACGATTTTGATGGATTAAAAACCCTCTGAAAATTCTGATTTTTTCCTATGAAAATTCGAGTTTTTTTAAAACAAGCCATTCGAAGGCTTAAGGATGACACTTGAAACAAAATATATATTTGACATCAAAACATAATTTGTTGCCCATCTGTCAATCCATAAACTGTCAAATTCAATTGAAGGATTGCTACGATTTTGATGGATTAAAAACCCTCTGAAAATTCAGATTTTTTCCTATGAAAACTCGATTTTTTTTTTAAACAAGCGTTTTTAAAGCTTAAGGACGACATTTGAATCGATATATATATTAGACGTCAAAATAAAGTTTGTTGCCCATCTGTCAAGCCATAAACTGTCAAATTCCATTGAAGGATGGATACGATTTTGATGGATTAAGAACCCTCTGAAAATTCAGATTTTTTCCTATGAAAATTCGATTTTTTTAATCAAGCGGTTTGAAGGTTTTAGGGGTGACATTTGAAACGAATTATATATTACACGTCAAAATATAGTTTTTTGCCCATCTGTCAACCCATAAACTGTCAAATTCCATTAAAGGACGGCTTCGATTTTGATGGATTGAAAACCCGCTGAAAATTCAGATTTTTTCTATGAAAATTCAATTTTTTTTTTAACAAGCGATTTGAAGGCTTAAGGATAACATTTGAAACGAAATATATATTAGACGCAAAATAGAGTTCGTTTCCCATCTGTCAAGCCATAACGGTATAATTCCATTGAAGGATGGCTACGATTTTGATGGATTAAAAACTGTCTGAAAATTCAGATTGTTTCCTATGAAAATTCGATTTTTTCTTAAACAAGCGATTTGAAGGCTTTAGGGTGACATTTGAAACGAATTTTATAATAGACGTCAAAATAGAGTTCGTTGCCCATCTGTCAACCCATAAACTGTCAAATTCCATTAAAAGACGGCTACGATTTTGATGGATTAAAACCCTCTGAAAATTCAGATTTTTCCTATGAAAATTCGATTTTTTTTTTAACAAGCGATTTGAAGGCTTTAGGATGACATTTGAAACGAAATATATATTAGACGTCAAAATATAGTTCGTTGTCCATCTGTCAAGCCGTAAACTGTCAAATTCCATTGAAGGATGGCTACGATTTTGATGGACTAAAAACCCTCTGAAAATTCAGATTTTTTCCTATGAAAATTCGATTTTTTTTTTAAACAGGCGTTTTGAAAGCTTAAGGACGACATTTGAATCGAAATAAAGTTTGCTGCCCATCTGTCAAGCTATAAACTGTCAAATTCTATTGAAGGATGGATACGATTTTGATGGACTAAAAACCCTCTGAAAATTCAGATTTTTTCCTATGAAAATTCGATTTTTTTTTTAACAAGCGATTTGAAGGCTTTAGGATGACATTTGAAACGAAATATATATTAGACGTCAAAATATAGTTCGTTGTCCATCTGTCAAGCCGTAAACTGTCAAATTCCATTGAAGGATGGCTACGATTTTGATGGACTAAAAACCCTCTGAAAATTCAGATTTTTTCCTATGAAAATTCGATTTTTTTTTTAAACAGGCGTTTTGAAAGCTTAAGGACGACATTTGAATCGAAATAAAGTTTGCTGCCCATCTGTCAAGCTATAAACTGTCAAATTCTATTGAAGGATGGATACGATTTTGATGGACTAAAAACCCTCTGAAAATTCAGATTTTTTCCTATGAAAATTCGATTTTTTTTTTAAACAAGCGATTTGAAGGTTTTACGGTGACATTTGAAACGAAATATATATTAGTCGTCAAAATATAGTTCGTTGCCCATCTGTCAAGCCAAAAACTGTCAAATTCCATTGAAGGATGGCTACGATTTTGATGGATTAAATACCCTCTGAAAATTCATATTTTTTCCTTTGAAAATTCGATTTTTTTTTAAACAAGCGATTTGAAAGCTTTAGGGTAACATTTGAAAAGAAATATATATTAGACGTCAAAATAAAGTTTGTTGCCCATCTGTCAAGCCATAAACTGTCAAATTCCATTGAAGGATGGATACGATTTTGATGGATTAAAAACCCTCTGAAAAATCAGATTTTTTCCTATTGAAATTCTATTTTTTTGAGTTTTTAATCCATCAAAATCGTAGTCATCCTTCAATGGAATTTGACAGTTTATGGCTTGACAGATAAGCAGCAAACTATATTTTGATGTCTAATATATATTTCGTTTCAAATGTCACCCTAAAGCCTTCAAATCGCTTGTTTATTAAAAATCGAATTTTTATAGGAAAAAATCGAATTGTTATAGGATTTTTTTATAAACAAGCGATTTGAAGGCTTTAGGGTGACATTTGAAACGAAATATATATTAGACGTCAAAACAAAGTTTGTTGCCCATCTGTCAAGCAATAAACTGTCAAATTCCATTGAAGGATGGCTACGAGTTTGATGGATTAAAAACCCTCTGAAAATTCTGATTTTTTCCTATGAAAATTCGATTTTTTTTTTAAACAAGCGATTTGAAGGCTTTAGGGTGACATTTGAAACGAAATATATATTAGACTTCAAAATAAAGTTTGCTGCCCATCTGTCAAGCCATAAACTGTCAAATTCAATTGAAGGATGGCTACGATTTTGATGGATTAAAAACCCTCTGAAAATTCTGATTTGTTCCTATGAAAATTCGAGTTTTTTTAAAACAAGCCATTCGAAGGCTTAAGGATGACACTTGAAACGAAATATATATTAGACGTCAAAACATAGTTTGTTGCCCATCTGTCAAGCCATAAACTGTCAAATTCCATTGAAGGATTGCTACGATTTTGATGGATTAAAAAACCTCTGAAAATTCAGATTTTTTCCTATGAAAATTCGATTTTTTTTTTAAACAAGCGTTTTGAAAGCTTAAGGACGACATTTGAATCGATATATATATTAGATGTTAAAACAAAGTTTGTTGCCCATCTGTCAAGCCATAAACTGTCAAATTCCATTGAAGGATGGATACGATTTTGATGGATTAAGAACCCTCTGAAAATTCAGATTTTTTCCTATGAAAATTCGAATTTTTTATCAAGCGGTTTGAAGGTTTAAGGGGTGACATTTGAAACGAATTATATACTAGACGCCAAAATATAGTTTCTTGCCCATCTGTCAAGCCATAAACTGTCAAATTCCATTGAAGGATTGCTACGATTTTGATGGATTAACAACCCTCTGAAAATTCAGATTTTTTCCTATGAAAATTCGATTTTTTTTTTAAACAAGCGTTTTGAAAGCTTAAGGACGACATTTGAATCGATGTATATATTAGACGTCAAAACAAAGTTTGTTGCCCATCTGTCAAGCAATAAACTGTCAAATTCCATTAAAGGACGGCTACAATTTTGATGGATTAAAAACCCGCTGAAAATTCAGATTTTTTCTATGAAAATTCAATTTTTTTTTAACAAGCGATTTTAAGGCTTAAGGATAACATTTGAAACGAAATATATATTAGACGTCAAAATAGAGTTCGTTGCCCATCTGTCAAGCCATAAACTGTCAAATTCCATTGAAGGATGGCTACGATTTTGATGGATTAAAAACTCAAAAAAATAGAATTTTTATATGGAAAAATCTGATTTTTCAGAGGGTTTTTAATCCATCAAAATCGTGGCCATCTTTCAAGGGAATTTGACAGTTAATGGCTTGACAGATGGGCAACGAACTATATTTTGACGTCTAATATACATTTCGTTTCAAATGTCACTCTAAAGCCATCAAATCGCTTGTTTAAAAAAAATCGAATTTTCATAGGAAAAAATCTGAAGTTTCAGAGGGTTTTTAATCCATCAAAATCGTAGCCATCCTTCAATGGAATTTGACAGTTTATGGCTTGACAGATGAACAGCAAACCATATTTTGACGTCTAATATATATTTCGTTTAAAATGTCACCCTAAAGCCTTCAAATCGCTTGATTATTAAAAATCGAATTTTTATAGGAAAAATACTGAAAATTCGATTTTTTTAAACAAGCGATTTGAAGGCTTTAGTGTAACATTTAAAACGAAATATATATTAGACGTCAAAATATGGTTTGTTGTTCATCTGTCAAGCCATAAACTGTCAAATTCCCTTGAAGCATGGCCACGATTTTGATGGATTAAAAACCCTCTGAAAAATCAGATTTTTTCCTATGAAAATTCTATTTTTTTGAGTTTTTAATCCATCAAAATCGTAGCCATCCTTCAATGGAATTTGACAGTTTATGGCTTGACAGATGGGCAACAAACTATTTTTTGACGTCTAATATATATTTTGTTTCAAATATCACCCTAAAGCCGTCAAATCGCTTGTTTATAAAAAATCGAATTTTTATAGGAAAAAATCTGAAAATTCGATTTTTTTAAATAAGCGATTTGAAGGCTTTAGGGTGACATTTGAAACAAAATGTATATTAGATGTCAAAACAAAGTTTGTTGCCCATCTGTCAAGCCATAAACTGTCAAATTCCATTGAAGGATTGCTACGATTTTGATGGATTAAAAAACCTCTGAAAATTCAGATTTTTTCCTATGAAAATTCGATTTTTTTTTTAAACAAGCGTTTTGAAAGCTTAAGGACGACATTTGAATCGATATATATATTGGATGTCAAAATAAACTTTGTTGCCCATCTGTCAAGCCATAAACTGTCAAATTCCATTGAAAGATGGATACGATTTTGATGGATTAAGAACCCTCTGAAAATTCAGATTTTTTCCTATGAAAATTCGATTTTTTTAATCAAGCGGTTTGAAGGTTTAAGGGGTGACATTTGAAACGAATTATATACTAGACGTCAAAACATAGTTTCTTGCCCATCTGTCAAGCCATAAACTGTCAAATTCCATTGAAGGATTGCTACGATTTTTATGGATTAAAATCCCTCTGAAAATTCAGATTTTTTCCTATGAAAATTCGATTTTTTTTTTAAACAAGCGTTTTGAAAGCTTAAGGACGACATTTGAATCGATATATATATTAGACGTCAAAATAAAGTTTGTTGCCCATCTGTCAAGCCATAAACTGTCAAATTCCATTGAAGGATGGCTACGATTTTGATGGATTAAATACCCTCTGAAAATTCATATTTTTTCCTATGAAAATTCGATTTTTTGAGTTATTAATCCATCAAAATCGTAGCCATCCTTCAATGGAATTTGACAGTTTATGGCTTGACAGATGGGCAACAAACTATATTTTGACGTCTAATATATATTTTGTTTCAAATATCACCCTAAAGCCGTCAAATCGCTTGTTTATAAAAAATCGAATTTTTATAGGAAAAAATCTGAAAATTCGATTTTTTAAATAAGCGATTTGAAGGCTTTAGGGTGACATTTGAAACAAAATATATATTAGATGTCAAAATAAAGTTTGTTGCCCATCTGTCAAGCAATAAACTGTCAAATTAAATTGAAAGATGGCTACGATTTTGATGGATTAAAAACCCTCTGAAAATTCTGATTTTTTCCTATGAAAATTCGAGATTTTTTAAAACAAGCCATTCGAAGGCTTAAGGATGACACTTGAAACGAAATATATATTAGACATCAAAACATAGTTTGTTGCCCATCTGTCAAGCCATAAACTGTCAAATTCCATTGAAGGATTGCTACGATTTTGATGGATTAAAAAACCTCTGAAAATTCAGATTTTTTCCTATGAAAATTCGATTTTTTTTTTTATACAAGCATTTTGAAAGCTTAAGGACGACATTTGAATCGATATATATATTAGATATCAAAATAAAGTTTGTTGCCCATCTGTTAAGCCATAAACTGTCAAATTCCATTGAAGGATGGATACGATTTTGATGGATTAAGAACCCTCAGAAAATTCAGATTTTTTCCTATGAAAATTCGAATTTTTTAATCAAGCGGTTTGAAGGTTTAAGGGGTGACATTTGAAACGAATTATATACTAGACGTCAAAATATAGTTCGTTGCCCATCTGTCAAGCCATAAACTGTCAAATTCCATTGAAGGATGGCTACGATTTTGATGGATTAAATACCCTCTGAAAATTCAGATTTTTTCCTATGAAAATTCGATTTTTTTTTAAACAAGCGTTTTGAAAGCTTAAGGGCGACATTTGAATCGATATATATATTAGACGTCAAAATAAAGTTTGTTGCCCATCTGTCAAGCCATAAACTGTCAAATTCCATTGAAGGATGGATACGATTTTGATGGACTAAGAACCCTCTGAAAATTCAGATTGTTTCCTATGAAAATTCTATTTTTTTAATCAAGCAGTTTGAAGGTTTTAGGGGTGACATTTGAAACGAAATATACATTAGGCATCAAAAAAAAGTTTGTTGCCCATCTTTCAAGCCATAAGCTGTCAAATTCCATTGAAGGATGGCTACGACTTTGATGGATTAAAAACCCTCTGAAAATTCAGATTTTTTCCTCTGAAAATTCGATTTTTTTTTTAAACAAGCGATTTGAAGGCTTTACGGTGACATTTGAAACGAAATATATATTATTCATTAAAATATAGTTCGTTGTTCATCTGTCAAGCCATAAACTGTCAAATTCCATTGAAGGATGGCTACGATTTTGATGGATTAAATACCCTCTGAAAGTTCAGATTTTTTCCTTTGAAAATTCGATTTTTTTTTAAACAAGCGATTTGAAAGCTTTAGGGTAACACTTGAAAAGAAATATATATTAGACGTCAAAATAAAGTTTGTTGCCCATCTGTCAAGCCATAAACTGTCAAATTCCATTGAAGGATGGATACGATTTTGATGGATTAAAAACCCTCTGAAAAATCAGATTTTTTCCTATTGAAATTCTATTTTTTTGAGTTTTTAATCCATCAAAATCGTAGTCATCCTTCAATGGAATTTGACAGTTTATGGCTTGACAGATAAGCAGCAAACTATATTTTTACGTCTAATATATATTTCGTTTCAAATGTCACCCTAAAGCCGTCAAATCGCTTGTTTATTAAAAATCGAATTTTTATAGGAAAAAATCGAATTTTTATAGGATTTTTTTATAAACAAGCGATTTGAAGGCTTTAGGGTGACATTTGAAACAAAATATATATTAGACGTCAAAATAAAGTTTGTTGCCCATCTGTCAAGCAATAAACTGTCAAATTCCATTGAAGGATGGCTACGATTTTGATGGATTAAAAACCCTCTGAAAATTCTGATTTTTTCCTATGAAAATTCGATTTTTTTTTTAAACAAGCGATTTGAAGGCTTTAGGGTGACATTTGAAACGAAATATATATAAGACTTCAAAATAAAGTTTGTTGCCTATCTGTCAAGCCATAAACTGTCAAATTCCATTGAAGGATGGCTACGATTTTGATGGATTAAAAACCCTCTGAAAATCCAGATTTTTTCCCAAGCTTTTACTTTTTCTTATCTCCGACAACATTTCTTTTTCTATTGAAATAAGAGCTAAGTTGCTCAATTTTTCCTGGCCTTGCGTGCTTCTAAGATACGACTTTATTCCTTTCAACGCAGAAAAAATACGTTCGACTGAAGCGGTTGTAGCTGGAATGGTGCAGACAAGTTTTGAAAGTGAATAGACTTGTTCAAAACTTTCATAAATGTTTTTAGACTCCAACCAGAGAAGAACGTCAGTAGACAGGGGGATCACACACTACTTTCCTGTTGAAAAAATATAGACCCATCTTATATTAGTGTTTGTCATCAAATTCGATGATAAATTGTTCTCCACATCAAAATCTGTAAAAAGGTAGATACTTCTTGGCGGCTCGAGAGCAACTAAGTTCGCAAAACTAATTTGTTGGTTGCCAATTTGCAAAAAATTTCTTTTAATTTTCAGTTTTAATGACAAAATTGCCCCGCATGCTTTTATAACCTTACGTTCCGTGGTTTTAGAGATATCTGAACAAAAATGGAAAAAACGTTTTTTTGCTTATTTGAGGTTCATATCAATCTATTTTTTTCAAAAAAAAGTGAAATAATTTTCCTCTACAACTCCCAAAATCTTGAGACGAAATATATAATAGACATCAAAATATAGTTCGTTGCCCATCTGTCAAGCGATAAACTGTCAAATTCCCTTGAAGGATGGCTACGATTTTGATGGATTAAAAACCCTCGAAAAATCAGATTTTTTCCTATGAAAATTCGATTGTTTTAAACAAGCGATTTGAAGGTTTTAGGGGTGACATTTGAAACGAAATATATACAAGACGTCAAAATATAGTTTGTTGCCCATCTGTCAAGCAATAAACTGTCAAATTCCATTGAAGGATGGCTACGATTTTGATGGACTAAAAACCCTCTGAAAATTCAGATTTTTTCCTATGAAAATTCGATTTTTTTTTAAACAAGCGATTTGAAGGCTTTAGGGTGACATTTGAAACGAAATATATATTAGACGTCAAAATATAGTTCGTTGCCCATCTGTCAAGCCATAAACTGTCAAATTCCATTGAAGGATGGCTACGACTTTGATGGATTAAAAACCCTCGAAAAATCAGATTTTTTCCTATTGAAATTCTATTTTTTTGAGTTTTTAATCCATCAAAATCGTAGTCGTCCTTCAATGGAATTTGACAGTTTATGGCTTGACAGATGGGCAGCAAACTATATTTTGACGTCTAATATATATTTCGTTTCAAATGTCACCCTAAAGCCTTCAAATCGCTTATTTATAAAAAATCGAATTTTTATAGGAAAAAATCTGAAAATTCGATTTTTTTTAAACAAGCGATATGAAGGCTGTAGGATGACATTTGAAACGAAATATATATTAGACGTCAAAATAAAGTTTGTTGCCCATCTGTCAAGCCATAAACTGTCAAATTCCATTGAAGTATGGCTACGATTTTGATGGATTAAAAACTCTCTGAAAATTCAGATTTTTTCCTATGAAAATTCGATTTTTTTTTAAACAAGCGATTTGGAGGCTTATGGATGACATTTGAAACGAAATATATATTAGACGTATATTAACAAGCAATTTGAAGGCTTTAGGATGACATTTGAAACGAAATATATATAAGACGTCAAAATAAAGTTTGTTGCTCATCTGTCAAGCCGTTAACTGTCAAATTCCATTGGAGGATGGCTACGATTTTGATGGTTTAAAAACCCTCTACAAAATCAGATTTGTTCCTAAGAAAATTCGAATTTTTTTTAAACAAGCGATTTGAAGGCTTTAGGGTGACATTTGAAACGAAATATATATTAGACGGCAAAATAAAGTTTGTTGCCCATCTGTCAAGCCATAAATTGACAAATTCCATTGAAGGATGCCTACGATTTTGATGGATTGAAAACCCTCTGAAAATTCAGACTTTTTCCTATGAAAATTCGATTTTTTTTAAACAAGCGATTTGAAGGCTTTAGGGTGACATTTGAAACAAAATATATATCTGACGTCAAAATAAAGTTTGTTGCCCATCTGTCAAGCAATAAACTGTCAAATTCCATTGAAGGATGGCTACGATTTTGATGGATTAAAAACCCTCTGAAAATTCTGATTTTTTCCTATGAAAATTCGATTTTTTTTAAAACAAGCGATTTGAAGGCTTAAGGATGACACTTGAAACGAAATATATATTAATTGTGATTGGAAGTGATTAAAAATAATCTTTCCGTCGGCTTTTTTTGGTCACTGTAGTTTTTGCAATGAAACAATTAAGTTACATTAGCTTTCCCGACGTTTCGGCAGGGGTTGCTGCCTTCTTCAGGGGAACTTTATTTGGACAACAAGAAAAAATATATTTTTTACATTATAATAACAATAATTGAAACAATACAAAATACACTCACTTTAATAAAACTGTGTTTAAATTTAAACTGACATTTAAAATTATTGTATCTAATAATTGTAATATTATTTACAAAAGTAAAGAAATAACCACTTCAAACGAAGTTTAGTCTGTGGAATTTAAACAAGGAGTAAAGAAACTGAAAGAATACTGTGTTATGATGAGACAAGAGAACAATAGATGGCAGAGATGTTTTGGGTGTCTTGTTTTCTGTTCATGTTGTTGTTGTTGTTGATGATGTGTAATGTTTCTAGGGTGTATCGTTTCGAAACATGTTTCTCTGTCTGTAGGACTTTGACACCTTCAAAATCTGGAGAGTGGCCGTTTTCGATACTGTGGCTCGCCAGGGCTGTCTTTCCAGGATTGTTTGATTTGATATCCGATTTATGATTAGAAATTCGCTGTTTAAGAAATTGTTTTGTAGTTCCGATGTAACACTGGTTGCATGGTTCATTAGGTTTACCCTTACAATTTATTTTGTAAATGACATCAGTAACTTTATCCTTATCCGCTTTCGTTTTAAGTTTATTGAAAAGGTGACTCAGAGTTTTATTTGATTTGAAGGCCAGGCGAACATCTGTTAGTTTTTGGTTTATCACTTCTTTAAAATTCTCAGTCAGTCTTGGGATGTAAACCATACTTTTGTAGTAACCATTATTCGGGTCTTTAGTGTCTTCGCTTGGAATTTTGCAATTGTGTTTCTGAAGTAGACCACGAATTATAGAATTTGGAAAACCATTGTCACTCAGGATTTTTTTGATTTTTTTCTCATTGGCAGAGTGAAATTGTTCGTCGCTGAGTGCGAAAACTTTACTGACGAGATTGGATGCAGTGTTCATAACTATGTGCCTCGCTTGGTTAGACCGAAAGTTGACTAATCTTCCCGATGCAGTATGTTTTTGGTACCAGTCAAACAATAGACGGTTGTTTTCACGATGGATTTTTACGTCCAAAAATGCTATTGACCTGTTATGTTCTATTTCCACAGTGAACTGGATTTTCGGGTGGAATCCGTTAAGGATCAGCTGCACTTTTTCAATGTTGCGTTTGTCCATCACGGCAAAAATGTCATCTACATACTTAGCAACAAAAGTAGGCCTTTCTTCCATTCCACTAAAACATTCATCTAGTACGTGATCAAGTACTAAATCTGCAATCGTGGGTGACAAAGGGTTGCCCATAGGCATGCCAAAAAATTTGTTTGAAAATGTCATCTTTAAATTGTAGATAGTTATTTTCCTTGAGGCAGAAATCAACGATTTCAAGAAATTTGTTCAGATTAATTCTAGTGTTTTCACTAATTATTTCCCATTTCTTTTTTATAATGGTGATGGCTAGTTGTATGGGAATGTTTGTAAAAAGTGACACTGCATCATACGAAACTAAAACATCATTGTCTTTTAATTTTATTTTTTTAGCCTTCTCGACAAATTCAAATGAATTAATAACCGAGTAGCTTGATTTTGCCGTCGCGCACTGTAAAATTCTGCCAATAAACCTCGAAAGCTCATAACATGGTAGTTTCATTGATGACGTAATGGGACGCAGGGGCATGTTTGCTTTATGAATTTTTGGCAGTCCGTATATGGATGGAAGCTGCGATGTATACGTTGTCATCTTCGCCTTTTCCCTATCATCAATGCAATTGTTGTTGTTTAGCCATTTGACTAGATCGTTGTTGCGAGTTTGTAAAGTTGTTGTTGGGTTATTCCTTACCCGTCTGTAAGTATTGCGCTCTGACAACAATTCAATCATCTTATCGTCATACTCCACACGCTCCATCGCCACGGTGACGTTACCTTTGTCAGCTGGTACAATAACAATGTTTTTGTGCTGCCTAAGAAAATGGATTGTTTGCTTATTTACATTAAGCAAATATTTGGCCATAAACTGTCGAATTCCCTTGAAGGATGGCCACGATTTTGATGGATTAAGAACCCTCTGAAAAATCAGATTTTTTCCTATGAAGATTCGATTTTTTTTAAAACAAGTGATTTGAAGGCTTAAGGATGACACTTGAAACGAAATATATTATAGACATCAAAATATAGTTTGTAGTCCATCTGTCAAGCCATAAACTGTCAAATTCCCTTGAAGGATGGCTACGATTTTGATGGATTAAAAACCCTCTGAAAATTCAGATTTTTTCCTATGAAAATTCGATTTTTTTAATCAAGCGGTTTGAAGGTTTTAGGGGTGACATTTGAAATGAATTATATATAACACGTCAAAATATAGTTTTTTGCCCATCTGTCAAGCCATAAACTGTCAAATTCCATTAAAGGACGGCTACGATTTTGATGGATTAAAAACCCGCTGAAAATTCAGATTTTTTCTATGAAAATTCAATTTTTTTTTAAACAAGCGATTTGAATGCTTAAGAATGACATTTGAAACGAAATATATATTAGACGTCAAAATATAGTTCGTTGCCCATCTGTCAAGCCATAAACTGTCAAATTCCCTTGAAGGATGGCCACGATTTTGATGGATTAAAAACCCTCTGAAAAATCAGATTTTTTCCTATGAAAATTCTTTTTTTTTGAGTTTTTAATCCATCAAAATCGTAGCCATCCTTCAATGAAATTTGACAGTTTATGGCTTGACAGATGGGCAATAAACTATATTTTGACGTCTAATATATATTTCGTTTCAAATGTCTCCCTAAAGCCTTCAACTCGCTTGTTTATAAAAAATCGAATTTTTATAGGAAAAAATCTGAATTTTCAGAGGGTTTTTATTCCATCAAAACCGTAGGTATCCTTCAATGGAATTCGACAGTTTATGGCTTGACAGATGGACAACAAACTTTATTTTGCCGTCTAATACATATTTCGTTTCAAATGGCACCCTAAAGCCTTCAAATCGCTTGTTTAAAAAAAATCGAATTTTCATAGGAAAAAATCTGAATTTTCATAGGGTTTTTAATCCATCAAAATCGTAGCCATCCTTCAAGGGAATTTGACAGTTTATGGCTTGACAGATGGACAACAAACTATATTTTGGTGTCTAATATATATTTCGTTTCTGAAAATTCAGAATTTTTCCTATGAAAATTCGATTTTTTTGAGTTTTTAATCCATCAAAATCGTAGCCATCCTTCAATGGGATTGAATTGGATGAAAAAGACTATATTTTGACGTGTAATATATAATTCGTTTCAAATGTCACCCCTAAAACCTTCAAACCGCTTGATTAAAAAAATCGAATTTTCATAGGAAAAAATCTGAATTTTCAGAGGGTTTTTAATCCACCAAAATCGTAGCCATCCTTCAAGAGAATTTGACAGTTTATTGCTTGACAGATGGGCAACAAACTTTATTTTGACGTCTAATATATATATCGATTCAAATGTCGTCCTTAAGCTTTCAAAACGCTTGTTTAAAAAAAAAATCGAATTTTCATAGGAAAAAATCTGAATTTTCAGAGGGTTTTTAATCCATTAAAATCGTAGCAATCCTTCAATGGAATTTGACAGTTTATGGCTTGACAGATGGGCAACAAACTATATCTTGACGTCTAGTATATAATTCGTTTCAAATGTCACCCCTAAAACCTTCAAACCGCTTGATTAAAAAAATCGAATTTTCATAGGAAAAAATCTGAATTTTCAGAGGGTTTTTAATCCATCAAAATCGTAGCCATCCTTCAAGGGAATTTGACAGTTTATTGCTTGACAGATGGGCAACAAACCATGTTTTGATGTCTAATATATATTTCGTTTCAAGTATCATCCTTAAGCCTTCAAATCGCTTGTTTTAAAAAAATCGAATTTTCATAGGAAAAAATCAGAATTTTCAGAGGGTTTTAAATCCATCAAAATCGTAGCCATCCTTCAATGGAATTTGACAGTTTATTGCTTGACAGATGGGCAGCAAACTTTATTTTATGTCTAATATATATTTCGTTTCAAATGTCACCCTAAAGCCTTCGAATCGCTTGTTTAAAAAAAATCGAATTTTCAGATTTTGTCCTATAAAAATTCGATTTTTTATAAACAAGCGATTTGAAGGCTTAAGGATGACACTTGAAACGAAATATATATAAGACATCAAAATATGGTTTGTTGCCCATCTGTCAAGCTATAAACTGTCAAATTCCCTTGAAGGATGGCTACGATTTTGATGGATTAAAAACCCTCTGAAAATTTTTTTTTTAAACAAGCGATTTGAATGCTTAAGGATTACATTTGAAACGAAATATATATTAGACGTCAAAATATAGTTCGTTGCCCATCTGTCAAGCCATAAACTGTCAAATTCCCTTGAAGGCTGGCCACGATTTTGATGGATTAAGAACCCTCTGAAAATTCAGATTTTTTCCTATGAAAATTCGATTTTTTTTAAAACAAGTGATTTGAAGGCTTAAGGATGATACTTGAAACGAAATATATTATAGACATCAAAATATAGTTTGTAGTCCATCTGTCAAGCCATAAACTGTCAAATTCCCTTGAAGGATGGCTACGATTTTGATGGATTAAAAACCCTCTGAAAATTCAGATTTTTTCCTATGAAAATTCGATTTTTTTTAATCAAGCGGTTTGAAGGTTTTAGGGGTGACATTTGAAATGAATTATATATTAGACATCAAAACATAGTTTGTTGTCCATCTGTCAAGCCATAAACTGTCAAATTCCCTTGAAGGATGGCTACGATTTTGATGGATTAAAAACCCTCTGAAAATTCAGATTTTTTCCTATGAAAATTCGATTTTTTTTAAAACAAGTGATTTGAAGGCTTAAGGATGACACTTGAAACGAAATATATATTAGACATCAAAATATAGTTTGTTGTCCATCTGTCAAGCCATAAACTGTCAAATTCCCTTGAAGGATGGCTACGATTTTGATGGATTAAAAACCCTCTGAAAATTCAGATTTTTTCCTATGAAAATTCGATTTTTTTAATCAAGCGGTTTGAAGGTTTTAGGGGTGACATTTGAAATGAATTATATAAAACACGACAAAATATAGTTTTTTGCCCATCTGTCAAGCCATAAACTGTCAAATTCCATTAAAGGACGGCTACGATTTTGATGGATTAAAAACCCGCTGAAAATTCAGATTTTTTCTATGAAAATTCAATTTTTTTTTAAACAAGCGATTTGAATGCTTAAGGATGACATTTGAAACGAAATATATATTAGACGTCAAAATATAGTTCGTTGCCCATCTGTCAAGCCATAAACTGTCAAATTCCCTTGAAGGATGGCCACGATTTTGATGGATTAAGAACCCTCTGAAAATTCAGATTTTTTCCTATGAAAATTCGATTTTTTTTAAAACAAGTGATTTGAAGGCTTAAGGATGACATTTGAAACGAAATATTTAATAGACGGCAAAAAAGAGTTCGTTGCCTATCTGTCAAGCCATAAACTGTCAAATTCCCTTGAAGGATGGCCACGATTTTGATGGATTAAAAACCCTCTGAAAAATCAGATTTTTTCCTATGAAAATTCTTTTTTTTTGAGTTTTTAATCCATCAAAATCGTAGCCATCCTTCAATGGAATTTGACAGTTTATGGCTTGACAGATGGGCAATAAACTATATTTTGACGTCTAATATATATTTCGTTTCAAATGTCTCCCTAAAGCCTTCAACTCGCTTGTTTATAAAAAATCGAATTTTTATAGGAAAAAATGTGAAAAAACAAGCGATTTGAAGGCTTAAGGGTGACATTTGAAACGAAATATATATTAGACGTCAAAATAAAGTTTGTTGCCCATCTGTCAAGCAATAAACTGTCAAATTCCATTGAAGGATGGCTACGATTTTGATGGATTAAAAACCCTCTGAAAATTCAGATTTTTTCCTATGAAAATTCGATTTTTTTTAAAACAAGCGATTTGAAGGCTTAAGGATGACACTTGAAACGAAATATATATTGGACATCAAAATATAGTTTGTTGGCCATCTGTCAAGCCATAAACTGTCAAATTCCCTTGAAGGATGGCTACGATTTTGATGGATTAAAAACCCTCGAAAAATCAGATTTTTTCCTATAAAAATTCGATTTTTTATAAACAAGCGATTTGAAGGCTTAAGGATGACACTTGAAACGAAATATATATAAGACATCAAAATATGGTTTGTTGCCCATCTGTCAAGCCATAAACTGTCAAATTCCCTTGAAGGATGGCTACGATTTTGATGGATTTAAAACCCTCTGAAAATTCAGATTTTTTCCTATGAAAATTCGATTTTTTTTAAAACAAGTGATTTGAAGGCTTAACGATGACACTTGAAACGAAATATATATAAGACATCAAAATATGGTTTGTTGCCCATCTGTCAAGCCATAAACTGTCAAATTCCCTTGAAGGATGGCTACGATTTTGATGGATTTAAAAACCTCTGAAAATTCAGATTTTTTCCTATGAAAATTCGATTTTTTTAATCAAGCGGTTTGAAGGTTTTAGGGGTGACATTTGAAATGAATTATATATAACACGTCAAAATATAGTTTTTTGCCCATCTGTCAAGCCATAAACTGTCAAATTGCATTAAAGGACGGCTACGATTTTGATGGATTAAAAACCCGCTGAAAATTCAGATTTTTTCTATGAAAATTCAGTTTTTTTTAAACAAGCGATTTGAATGCTTAAGGATGACATTTGAAACGAAATATATATTAGACGTCAAAATATAGTTCGTTGCCCATCTGTCAAGCTATAAACTGTCAAATTCCCTTGAAGGATGGCCACGATTTTTATGGATTAAGAACCCTCTGAAAATTCAGATTTTTTCCTATGAAAATTCGATTTTTTTTAAAACAAGTGATTTGAAGGCTTAAGGATGACATTTGAAACGAAATATATATTAGACGGCAAAAAAGAGTTCGTTGCCTATCAGTCAAGCCATAAACTGTCAAATTCCCTTGAAGGATGGCCACGATTTTGATGGATTTTTAATCCATCAAAATCGTAGCCATCCTTCAATGGAATTTGACAGTTTATGGCTTGACAGATGGGCAATAAACTATATTTTGACGTCTAATATATATTTCGTTTCAAATGTCTCCCTAAAGCCTTCAACTCGCTTGTTTATAAGAAATCGAATTTTTATAGGAAAAAATGTGAAAAAACAAGCGATTTGAAGGCTTATGGGTGACATTTGAAACGAAATATATATTAGACGTCAAAATAAAGTTGGTTGCCCATCTGTCAAGCAATAAACTGTCAAATTCCATTGAAGGATGGCTACGATTTTGATGGATTAAAAACCCTCTGAAAATTCAGATTTTTTCCTATGAAAATTCGATTTTTTTTAAAACAAGCGATTTGAAGGCTTAAGGATGACACTTGAAACGAAATATATATTGGACATCAAAACATAGTTTGTTGCCCATCTGTCAAGCCATAAACTGTCAAATTCCCTCGAAGGATGGCTACGATTTTGATGGATTAAAAACCCTCGAAAAATCAGATTTTTTCCTATGAAAATTCGAATTTTGTAAACAAGCGATTTGAAGGTTTTAGGGGTGACATTTGAAACGAATTATATACTAGACGTCAAAATATAGTTTGTTGCCCATCTGTCAAGCCATAAACTGTCAAATTCCATTGAAGGTTGGCTACGATTTTGATGGATTAAAAACCCTCGAAAAATCAGATTTTTTCCTATGAAAATTCGATTTTTTTAAACAAGCGATTTGAAGGCTTAAGGATGATACTTGAAACGAAATATATATTAGACATCAAAACATAGTTTGTTGTCCATCTGTCAAGCCATAAACTGTCAAATTCCCTTGAAGGATGGCTACGATTTTGATGGATTAAAAACCCTCTGAAAATTCAGATTTTTTCCTATGAAAATTCGATTTTTTTTAAACAAGCGATTTGAAGGCTTTAGGGTGCCATTTGAAACGAAATATGTTTTAGCCGTCAAAAAAGAGTTCGTTCGTCATCTGTCAAGTCATAAACTGTCAAATACCATTGAAAGATGGCTACGATTTTGATGGATTAAAAACCCTCGAAAAATCAGATTTTTTCCTATGAAAATTCGATTTTTTTAAACAAGCGATTTGAAGGCTTAAGGATGATACTTGAAACGAAATATATATTAGACATCAAAACATAGTTTGTTGTCCATCTGTCAAGCCATAAACTGTCAAATTCCCTTGAAGGATGGCTACGATTTTGATGGATTAAAAACCCTCTGAAAATTCAGATTTTTTCCTATGAAAATTCGATTTTTTTTAAACAGGCGATTTGAAGGCTTTAGGGTGACATTTGAAACGAAATATATATAAGACGTCAAAATAAAGTTTGTTGCCCATCTGTCAAGCCATAATCTGTTAAATTCCATTGAAGGATGGCTACGATTTTGATGGATTAAAAGCCCTCTGAAAATTCAGATTTTTTCCTATATAAATTCGACTTTTTTTTTAACAAGCGATTTTAAGGCTTAAGGATGACATTTGAAACGAAATATATATTAGACGTCAAAATATAGTTCGTTGCCCATCTGTCAAGCCATAAACCGTCTAATTCCATTGAAGGATGGCTACGATTTTGATGGATTAAAAACTGTCGGAAAATTTAGATTTTTTCCTATGAAAATTCGATTTTTTTTTAAACGAGCGATTTGCAGGCTTTATGGTGACATTTGAAACGTATTATATACTAGACGTCAAAAAAGAGGTCGTTGCCCATCTGTCAAGCCATAAACTATTAAATTCCATTGAAGGATGGCTACGACTTTGATGGATTAAAAACTGTCTGAAAATTCAGATTTTTTCCTATGAACATTCGATTTTTTTTAAACAAGCATTTTGAAGGCTTAAGGATGACATTTGAAACGATATATATATATGACGCAAAATAGAGTTCGTTGCCCATCTGTCAAGCCATAAACTGTCAAATTTCCTTGAAGGATGGCTACGATTTTGATGGATTAAAAACCCTCCAAAAATCAGATTTTTTCCTATGAAAATTCGATTTTTTTGAAACAGGCGATTTGAAGGCTTTAGGGTGACACTTGAAACGAAATATATATAAGACGTCAAAATAAAGTTTGTTGCCCATCTGTCAAGCCATAATCTGTTAAATTCCATTGAAGGATGGCTACGATTTTGATGGATTAAAAGCCCTCTGAAAATTCAGATTTTTTCCTATATAAATTCGACTTTTTTTTTAACAAGCGATTTTAAGGCTTAAGGATGACATTTGAAACGAAATATATATTAGACGTCAAAATATAGTTCGTTGCCCATCTGTCAAGCCATAAACCGTCTAATTCCATTGAAGGATGGCTACGATTTTGATGGATTAAAAACTGTCGGAAAATTTAGATTTTTTCCTATGAAAATTCGATTTTTTTTTAAACGAGCGATTTGCAGGCTTTAGGGTGACATTTGAAACGTATTATATATTAGCCGTCAAAAAAGAGGTCGTTGCCCATCTGTCAAGCCATAAACTATTAAATTCCATTGAAGGATGGCTACGACTTTGATGGATTAAAAACTGTCTGAAAATTCAGATTTTTTCCTATGAACATTCGATTTTTTTTAAACAAGCATTTTGAAGGCTTAAGGATGACATTTGAAACGATATATATATATGACGGCAAAATAGAGTTCGTTGCCCATCTGTCAAGCCATAAACTGTCAAATTTCCTTGAAGGATGGCTACGATTTTGATGGATTAAAAACCCTCCAAAAATCAGATTTTTTCCTATGAAAATTCGATTTTTTTAAACAAGCGATTTGAAGGTTTTAGGGGTGTTATTTGAAACGAATTATATATTGGACGTCAAAAAAAAGTTCGTTGCCCATCTGTCAAGCCATAAACTGTCAAATTCCATTGAAGGATGGCTACGATTTTGATGGATTCAAAACCCTCTGAAAATTCAGATTTTTTCCTATGAAAATTCGATTTTTTTTAAAACAAGCGATTATTTGAAGGCTTAAGGATGACATTTGGAACGAAATATATATTAGACGTCAAAACATAATTCGTTGCCCATCTGTCAAGCCATAAACTGTCAAATTCCATTTAAGGATGGCTACGATTTTGATGGATTAAAAACTCAAAAAAATAGAATTTTCATAGGAAAAAATCTGATTTTTCAGAGGGTTTTTAATCCATCAAAATCGTGGCCATCCTTCAAGGGAATTTAACAGTTTATGGCTTGACAGATAGGCAACGAACTCTATTTTTAAGTCTAATATAAAATTGGTTTCAAATGTCACCCTAAAGCCTTCAAATTGCTTGTTTAAAAAAAAAATCGAATTTTCATAGGAAAAAATCTGAATTTTCAGACAGTTTTTAATCCATCAAAATCGTAGCCATCCCTCAATGGAATTAGACAGTTTAAGCCTTGACAGATGGGCAACGAACTCTATTTTGAAGTCTTATATATATTTCGTTTCAAATGTTATCCCTAAGCCTTCAAATCGCTTGTTTAAAAAAATCGAATTTTCATCGGAAAAAATCTGATTTTTCGAGGGTTTTTAATCCATCAAAATCGTAGCCATCCTTCAATGGAATTTGACAGTTTATGGCTTGGCAGATGGGCAATAAACTATATTTTGACGTCTAATATATATTTCGTTTCAATTGTCACCCTAAATCCACGTGGTATGATTTGTATTAGTTGTCTATATACAAACCAAAAAAACTACTCATTTGCATAAGAACAAAATGCAAAAAGTAATAGCTTGTAGTAGTTGGCTATATGCAAATCCACGTGATATGATTTGTATTAGTTGGCTATATACAAACCGAAAAAACTACACATTTGCATAAGAACAAAATGCAAAAGCTATAGCTTGGAGTAGTTGGCTATATGCAAATCCACGTGGTATGATTTGTATTAGTTGGCTATATACAAACCGAAAAAACTACACATTTGCATAAGAACAAAATGCAAAAGCTATAGCTTGTAGTAGTTGGCTATATGCAAATCCACGTGGTATGATTTGTATTAGTTGGCTATATACAAACCGAAAAAAACGAATATTTGCATAAGAACAAAATGCAAAAGCTATAGCTTGTAGAAGTTGGCTATATGCAAATCCACGTGGTATGATTTGTATTAGTTGGCTATATACAAACCAAAAAAACTACTCATTTGCATAAGAACAAAATGCAAAAAGTAATAGCTTGTAGTAGTTGGCTATATGCAAATCCACGTGATATGATTTGTATTAGTTGGCTATATACAAACCGAAAAAACTACACATTTGCATAAGAACAAAATGCAAAAGCTATAGCTTGTAGAAGTTGGCTATATGCAAATCCACGTGGTATGATTTGTATTAGTTGGCTATATACAAACCGAAAAAACTACACATTTGCATAAGAACAAAATGCAAAAGCTATAGCTTGGAGTAGTTGGCTATATGCAAATCCACGTGGTATGATTTGTATTAGTTGGCTATATACAAACCGAAAAAACTACACATTTGCATAAGAACAAAATGCAAAAGCTATAGCTTGTAGTAGTTGGCTATATGCAAATCCACGTGGTATGATTTGTATTAGTTGGCTATATACAAACCGAAAAAACCGAATATTTGCATAAGAACAAAATGCAAAAGCTATAGCTTGTAGAAGTTGGCTATATGCAAATCCACGTGGTATGATTTGTATTAGTTGGCTATATACAAACCAAAAAAACTACTCATTTGCATAAGAACAAAATGCAAAAAGTAATAGCTTGTAGTAGTTGGCTATATGCAAATCCACGTGATATGATTTGTATTAGTTGGCTATATACAAACCGAAAAAACTACACATTTGCATAAGAACAAAATGCAAAAGCTATAGCTTGTAGTAGTTGGCTATATGCAAATCCACGTGGTATGATTTGTATTACCGAAAAAACTACACATTTGCATAAGAACAAAATGCAAAAGCTATAGCTTGTAGTAACTTGCTATATATAAATCCACGTGGTATGATTTGTATTAGTTGGCTATATACAAACCGAAAAAACCACACATTTGCATAAGAACAAAATGCAAAAGCTATAGCTTGTAGTAGTTGGCTATATGCAAATCCACGTGGTATGATTTGTATTAATTGGCTATATACAAACCGAAAATCCAAACATTTGCATAAGAACAAAATGCAAAAGCTATAGCTTGAAGTAGTTGGCCATATGCAAATCCACGTGGTATGATTTGTATTAGTTGGCTATATACAAACCGAAAAAACCACACATTTGCATAAGAACAAAATGCAAAAGCTATAGCTTGTAGTAGTTGGCTATATGCAAATCCACGTGGTATGATTTGTATTAGTTGGCTATATACAAACCGAAAAAAACCAAACATTTGCATAAGAACAAAATGCAAAAGCTATAGCTTGTAGTAGTTGGCTATACGCAAATCCACGTGGTATGATTTGTATTAGTTGGCTATATACAAACCGAAAAAACCACACGTTCGCATAAGAACAAAATGCAAAAACTATAGCTTGTAGTTGTTGGCTATATGGAAATCCACGTGGTATGGTTTGTATTAGTTGGCTATATACAAACCGAGAAAACCACACATTTGCATAAGAACAAAATGCAAAAGCAATAGCTTGTAGTAGTTGGCTATATACAAAACCTTTGGGCATGATTTGTATTAGGCTCTCAGCTGAATGCTATATACAAACTATTTATTTTCGAGCAGATCTTTAAAAGGCCTTATGCAAGTTTAATCTTATTGGCTGCTATATGACTTATTTTAAATGGCCTTAAACAGATTGTTTTTGGAAAAAATACCAAAAAAATGTGTGTTTTGCATTAACAAGCCTTGTACAAATTATATGCAAGCAATAGCTTCCCAAATTATGAAAATCGGACCTACTACAAGCTTAATTGTTAGTTGGGTTTGAAGGCTTAAGGATGACATTTGGAACGAAATATATATTAGACGTCAAAACATAGTTCGTTGCCCATCTGTCAAGCCATAAACTGTCAAATTCCATTTAAGGATGGCTACGATTTTGATGGATTAAAAAACCTCTGAAAATTCAGATTTTTCCTATGAAAATTCGATTTTTTTTTAACAAGTGATTTGAAGGCTTAAGGATGACATTTGAAACAAAATATATATTAGCCGTCAAAATATAGTTCGTTTTCCATCTGTCAAGCCATAAACTGTCAAATTCCATTGAAGGATGGCTACGATTTTGATGGATTAAAAACCCTCTGAAAATTCAGATTTTTTCCTATGAAAATTCGATTTTTTTTAAAACAAGCGATTTGAAGGCTTAAAGATGACACTTGAAACGAAATATATATTAGACATCAAAACATAGTTTGTTGTCCATCTGTCAAGCCATAAACTGTCAAATTCCCTTGAAGGATGGCTACGATTTTGATTTTTATTTAATCAAGCGGTTTGAAGGTTTTAGGGGTGACATTTGAAATGAATTATATATTACACGTCAAAATATAGTATTTTGCCCATCTGTCAAGCCATAAACTGTCAAATTCCATTAAAGGACGGCTACGATTTTGATGGATTAAAAACCCGCTGAAAATTCAGATTTTTTCTATGAAAATTCAATTTTTTTTTAACAAGCGATTTGAAGGCTTAAGGATAACATTTGAAACGCAATATATATTAGACGTCAAAGTAGAGTTCGTTGCCCATCTGTCAAGCCATAACTGTCTAATTCCATTGAAGGATGGATACGATTTTGATGGATTAAAAACCCTCTGAAAATTCAGATTTTTTCCTATGAAAATTCGATTTTTTTTTTAAACAAGCGATTTGAATGCTTAAGGATGACATTTGAAACGAAATATATGTTAGACGTCAAAATATAGTTCGTTGCCCATCCGTTGAAGCCATAAACTGTCAAATTCCCTTGAAGGATGGCCAAGATTTTGATGGATTAAAAACCCTCTGAAAAATCAGGTTTTTTCCTATGAAAATTCTATTTTTTTGAGTTTTTAATCCATCAAAATCGTAGCCATCCTTCAATGGAATTTGACAGTTTATGGCTTGACAGATGGGCAATAAACTATATTTTGACGTCTAATATATATTTCGTTTCAAGTGTCATCCTTAAGCCTTCAAATCGCTTGTTTTAAAAAAAATCGAATTTTCATAGGAAAAAATCTGAATTTTCAGAGGGTTTTTAATCCATCAAAATCGTAGCCATCCTTCAATGGAATTTGACAGTTTATGGCTTGACAGATGGAAAACGAACTATATTTTGACGGCTAATATATATTTTGTTTCAAATGTCATCCTTAAGCCTTCAAATCACTTGTTAAAAAAAAATCGAATTTTCATAGGAAAAATCTGAATTTTCAGAGGTTTTTTAATCCATCAAAATCGTAGCCATCCTTCAAGGGAATTTGACAGTTTATGGCTTAACAGATGGACAACAAACTATATTTTGGTGTCTAATATATATTTCGTTTCTGAAAATTCAGAATTTTTCCTATGAAAATTCGATTTTTTGAGTTTTTAATCCATCAAAATCGTAGCCATCCTTCAATGGGATTGAATTGGATGAAAAAGACTATATTTTGACGTGTAATATATAATTCGTTTCAAATGTCACCCCTAAAACCTTCAAACCGCTTGATTAAAAAAATCGAATTTTCATAGGAAAAAATCTGAATTTTCAGAGGGTTTTTAGTCCATCAAAATCGTAGCCATCCTTCAAGGGAATTTGACAGTTTATTGCTTGACAGATGGGCAACAAACTTTATTTTGACGTCTAATATATATATCGATTTAAATGTCGTCCTTAAGCTTTCAAAACGCTTGTTTAAAAAAAATATCGAATTTTCATAGGAAAAAATCTGAATTTTCAGAGGGTTTTTAATCCATCAAAATCGTAGCCATCCTTCAAGGGAATTTGACAGTTTATTGCTTGACAGATGGGCAACAAACTATATCTTGACGTCTAGTATATAATTCGTTTCAAATGTCACCCCTAAAACCTTTAAACCGCTTGATTAAAAAAATCGAATTTTCATAGGAAAAAATCTGAATTTTCAGAGGGTTTTTAATCCATCAAAATCGTAGCCATCCTTCAAGGGAATGTGACAGTTTATTGCTTGACAGATGGGCAACAAACCATGTTTTGATGTCTAATATATACTTCGTTTCAAGTATCATCCCTAAGCCTTCAAATCGCTTGTTTTAAAAAAATCGAATTTTCATAGGAAAAAATCAGAATTTTCAGAGGGTTTTAAATCCATCAAAATCGTAGCCATCCTTCAATGGAATTTGACAGTTTATTGCTTGACAGATGGGCAGCAAACTTTATTTTGATGTCTACTATATATTTCGTTTCAAATGTCACCCTAAAGCCTTCGAATCGCTTGTTTAAAAAAAATCGAATTTTCAGATTTTTTCCTATAAAAATTCGATTTTTTTATAAACAAGCGATTTGAAGGCTTAAGGATGACACTTGAAACGAAATATATATAAGAAATCAAAATATGGTTTGTTGCCCATCTGTCAAGCCATAAACTGTCAAATTCCCTTGAAGGATGGCTACGATTTTGATGGATTAAAAACCCTCTGAAAATTCGATTTTTTTTTTAAACAAGCGATTTGAATGCTTAAGGATTACATTTGAAACGAAATATATATTAGACGTCAAAATATAGTTCGTTGCCCATCTGTCAAGCCATAAACTGTCAAATTGCCTTGAAGGATGGCCACGATTTTGATGGATTAAGAACCCTCTGAAAATTCAGATTTTTTCCTATGAAAATTCGATTTTTTTTAAAACAAGTGATTTGAAGGCTTAAGGATGACACTTGAAACGAAATATATTATAGACATCAAAATATGGTTTTTAGTCCATCTGTCAAGCCATAAACTGTCAAATTCCCTTGAAGGATGGCTACGATTTTGATGGATTAAAAACCCTCTGAAAATTCAGATTTTTTCCTATGAAAATTCGATTTTTTTAATCAAGCGGTTTGAAGGTTTTAGGGGTGACATTTGAAATGAATTATATATAACACGTCAAAATATAGTTTTTTGCCCATCTGTCAAGCCATAAACTGTCAAATTTTATTAAAGGACGGCTACGATTTTGATGGATTAAAAACCCGCTGAAAATTCAGATTTTTTCTATGAAAATTCAATTTTTTTTTAAACAAGCGATTTGAATGCTTAAGGATGACATTTGAAACGAAATATATATAAAACATCAAAACATAGTTCGTTGCCCATCTGTCAAGCCATAAACTGTCAAATTCCCTTGAAGGATGGCCAAGATTTTGATGGATTAAGAACCCTCTGAAATTTCAGATTTTTTCCTACGAAAATTCGATTTTTTTTAAAACAAGTGATTTGAAGGCTTAAGGATGACATTTGAAACGAAATATTTATTAGACGGCAACATAAAGTTTGTTGTCCATCTGTCAAGCCATAAACTGTCAAATTCCCTTGAAGGATGGCTACGATTTTGATGGATTAAAAACCCTCTGAAAATTCAGATTTTTTCCTATGAAAATTCGATTTTTTTGAGTTTTTAATCCATCAAAATCGTAGCCATCCTTCAATGGAATTTGACAGTTTATGGCTTGACAGATGGGCAATAAACTATATTTTGACGGCTAATATATATTTCTTTTCAAATGTCACCCTAAAGCCTTCAAATCGCTTGTTTATAAAAAATCGAATTTTTATAGGAAAAAATCTGAATTTTCAGAGGGTTTTTAATCCATCAAAATCGTAGGTATCCTTCAATGGAATTTGACAGTTTATGGCTTGACAGATGGACAACAAACTTTATTTTGCCGTCTAATACATATTTCGTTTCAAATGGCACCCTAAAGCCTTCAAATCGCTTGTTTAAAAAAAATCGAATTTTCATAGGAAAAAATCTGAATTTTCATAGGGTTCTTAATCCATCAAAATCGTAGCCATCCTTCAAGGGAATTTGACAGTGTATGGCTTGACAGATGGACAACAAACTATATTTTGATGTCTAATATATATTTCGTTTCTGAAAATTCAGAATTTTTCCTATGAAAATTCGATTTTTTTGAGTTTTTAATCCATCAAAATCGTAGCCAACCTTCAATGGGATTGAATTGGATGAAAAAGACTATATTTTGACGTGTAATATATAATTCGTTTCAAATGTCACCCTAAAGCCTTCAAATCGCTTGTTTATAAAAAATCGAATTTTCATAGGAAAAAATCTGAATTTTCAGAGGGTTTTTAATCCATCAAAATCGTAGCCATCCTTCAAGGGAATTTGACAGTTTATTACTTGACAGATGGGCAACAAACTTTATTTTGACGTCTAATATATATATCGATTCAAATGTCGTCCTTAAGCTTTCAAAACTCTTGTTTAAAAAAAAATCGAATTTTCATAGGAAAAAATCTGAATTTTCAGAGGGTTTTTAATCCATTAAAATCGTAGCAATCCTTCAATGGAATTTGACAGTTTATGGCTTGACAGATGGGCAACAAACTATATCTTGACGTCTAGTATATAATTCGTTTCAAATGTCACCCCTAAAACCTTCAAACCGCTTGATTAAAAAAATCCAATTTTCATAGGAAAAAATCTGAATTTTCAGAGGGTTTTTAATCCATCAAAATTGTAGCCATCCTTCAAGGGAATTTGAGAGTTTATTGCTT
Organism: Melangyna quadrimaculata; assembly: GCA_949320155.1. Taxonomy (NCBI): domain Eukaryota; kingdom Metazoa; phylum Arthropoda; class Insecta; order Diptera; family Syrphidae; genus Melangyna; species Melangyna quadrimaculata. Next base: position 320,053,900 of record OX439483.1, on the reverse strand, counting down.
GACAGATGGGCAACACACTTTTTTTTGATGTCTAATATATATTTCGTTTCAAATAACACCCTAAAGAATTCGAATCGCTTGTTTAAAAAAAATCGAATTTTCAGATTTTTTCCTATAAAAATTCGATTTTTTTTAAAACAAGCGATTTGAAGGCTTAAGGATGACAGTTGAAACAAAATATATATAAGACATCAAAATATGGTTTGTTGCCCATCTGTCAAGTCATAAACTGTCAAATTCCCTTGAAGGATGGCTACGATTTTGATGGATTAAAAACCCTCTGAAAATTCAGATTTTTTCCTATGAAAATTCGATTTTTTTTAAAACAAGTGATTTGACGGCTTAAGGATGACACTTGAAACGAAATATATATTAGACATCAAAATATAGTTTTTTGTCCATCTGTCAAGCCATAAACTGTCAAATTCCCTTGAAGGATGGCTACGATTTTGATGGATTAAAAACCCTCTGAAAATTCAGATTTTTTCCTATGAAAATTCGATTTTTCAATCAAGAGGTTTGAAGGTTTTAGGGGTGACATTTGAAATGAATTATATATAACACGTCAAAATATAGTTTTTTGCCCATCTGTCAAACCATAAACTGTCAAATTCCATTAAAGGACGGCTACGATTTTGATGGATTAAAAACCCGCTGAAAATTCAGATTTTTTCTATGAAAATTCAATTTTTTTTTCAAACAAGCGATTTGAATGCTTAAGGATGACATTTGAAACGAAATATATATATTAAGTGTCAAAATATAGTTCGTTACCCATCTGTCAAGCCATAAACTGTCAAATTCTCTTGAAGGATGGCCCCGATTTTGATGGATTAAGAACCCTCTGAAAATTCAGATTTTTTCCTATGAAAATTCGATTTTTTTTAAAACAAGTGATTTGAAGGCTTAAGGATGACATTTGAAACGAAATATATATAAGACGGCAAAAAAGAGTTCGTTGCCTATCTGTCAAGCCATAAACTGTCAAATTCCCTTGAAGGATGGCCACGATTTTGATGGATTAAAAACCCTCTGAAAAATCAGATTTTTTCCTGTGAAAATTCTTTTTTTTTGAGTTTTTAATCCATCAAAATCGTAGCCATCCTTCAATGGAATTTGACAGTTTATGGCTTGACAGAAGGGCAATAAACTATATTTTGACGTCTAATATATATTTCGTTTCAAGTGTCTCCCTAAAGCCTTCAACTCGCTTGTTTATAAAAAATCGAATTTTTATAGGAAAAAATGTGAAAAAACAAGCGATTTGAAGGCTTAAGGGTGACATTTGAAACGAAATATATATTAGACGTCAAAACAAAGTTTGTTGCCCATCTGTCAAGCAATAAACTGTCAAATTCCATTGAAGGATGGCTACGATTTTGATGGATTAAAAACCCTCTGAAAATTCAGATTTTTTCCTATGAAAATTCGATTTTTTTAAAACAAGCGATTTGAAGGCTTAAGGATGACACTTGAAACGAAATATATATTGGACATCAAAATATAGTTTGTTGCCCATCTGTCAAGCCATAAACTGTCAAATTCCCTTGAAGGATGACTACGATGGATTAAAAACCCTCGAAAAATCAGATTTTTTCCTATAAAAATTCGATTTTTTATAAACAAGCGATTTGAAGGCTTAAGGATGACACTTGAAACGAAATATATATAAGACATCAAAATATGGTTTGTTGCCCATCTGTCAAGCCATAAACTGTCAAATTCCCTTGAAGGATGGCTACGATTTTGATGGATTAAAAACCCTCTGAAAATTCAGATTTTTTCCTATGAAAATTCGATTTTTTTTAAAACAAGTGATTTGACGGCTTAAGGATGACACTTGAAACGAAATATATATTAGACATCAAAATATAGTTTTTTGTCCATCTGTCAAGCCATAAACTGTCAAATTCCCTTGAAGGATGGCTACGATTTTGATGGATTAAAAACCCTCTGAAAATTCAGATTTTTTCCTATGAAAATTCGATTTTTCAATCAAGAGGTTTGAAGGTTTTAGGGGTGACATTTGAAATGAATTATATATAACACGTCAAAATATAGTTTTTTGCCCATCTGTCAAACCATAAACTGTCAAATTCCATTAAAGGACGGCTACGATTTTGATGGATTAAAAACCCGCTGAAAATTCAGATTTTTTCTATGAAAATTCAATTTTTTTTTCAAACAAGCGATTTGAATGCTTAAGGATGACATTTGAAACGAAATATATATATTAAGTGTCAAAATATAGTTCGTAACCCATCTGTCAAGCCATAAACTGTCAAATTCTCTTGAAGGATGGCCCCGATTTTGATGGATTAAGAACCCTCTGAAAATTCAGATTTTTTCCTATGAAAATTCGATTTTTTTTAAAACAAGTGATTTGAAGGCTTAAGGATGACATTTGAAACGAAATATATATAAGACGGCAAAAAAGAGTTCGTTGCCTATCTGTCAAGCCATAAACTGTCAAATTCCCTTGAAGGATGGCCACGATTTTGATGGATTAAAAACCCTCTGAAAAATCAGATTTTTTCCTGTGAAAATTCTTTTTTTTGAGTTTTTAATCCATCAAAATCGTAGCCATCCTTCAATGGAATTTGACAGTTTATGGCTTGACAGAAGGGCAATAAACTATATTTTGACGTCTAATATATATTTCGTTTCAAGTGTCTCCCTAAAGCCTTCAACTCGCTTGTTTATAAAAAATCGAATTTTTATAGGAAAAAATGTGAAAAAACAAGCGATTTGAAGGCTTAAGGGTGACATTTGAAACGAAATATATATTAGACGTCAAAACAAAGTTTGTTGCCCATCTGTCAAGCAATAAACTGTCAAATTCCATTGAAGGATGGCTACGATTTTGATGGATTAAAAACCCTCTGAAAATTCAGATTTTTTCCTATGAAAATTCGATTTTTTTTAAAACAAGCGATTTGAAGGCTTAAGGATGACACTTGAAACGAAATATATATTGGACATCAAAATATAGTTTGTTGCCCATCTGTCAAGCCATAAACTGTCAAATTCCCTTGAAGGATGACTACGATGGATTAAAAACCCTCGAAAAATCAGATTTTTTCCTATAAAAATTCGATTTTTTATAAACAAGCGATTTGAAGGCTTAAGGATGACACTTGAAACGAAATATATATTAGACATCAAAATATGGTTTGTTGCCCATCTGTCAAGCCATAAACTGTCAAATTCCCTTGAAGGATGGCTACGATTTTGATGGATTAAAAACCCTCTGAAAATTCAGATTTTTTCCTATGAAAATTCGATTTTTTTTAAAACAAGTGATTTGAAGGCTTAAGGATGACACTTGAAACGAAATATATATTAGACATCAAAATATGGTTTGTTGTCCATCTGTCAAGCCATAAACTGTCAAATTCCCTTGAAGGATGGCTACGATTTTGATGGATTAAAAACCCTCTGAAAATTCAGATTTTTTCCTATGAAAATTCGATTTTTTTAATCAAGCGGTTTGAAGGTTTTAGGGGTGACATTTGAAATGAGTTATATATAACACGTCAAAATATAGTTTTTTGCCCATCTGTCAAGCCATAAACTGTCAAATTCCATTAAAGGACGGCTACGATCTTGATGGATTAAAAACCCGCTGAAAATTCAGATTTTTTCTATGACAATTCAATTTTTTTTTAAACAAGCGATTTGAATGCTTAAGGATGACACTTGAAACGAAATATATATAAGACATCAAAATATAGTTCGTTGCCCATCTGTCAAGCCATAAACTGTCAAATTCCCTTGAAGGATGGCCACGATTTTGAAGGATTAAGAACCCTCTGAAAATTCAGATTTTTTCCTATGAATATTCGATTTTTTTTAAAACAAGTGATTTGAAGGCTTAAGGATGACATTTGAAACGAAATATATATTAGACGGCAAAAAAGAGTTCGTTGCCTATCTGTCAAGCCATAAACTGTCAAATTCCCTTGAAGGATGGCCACGATTTTGATGGATTAAAAACCCTCTGAAAAATCAGATTTTTTCCTATGAAAATTCTTTTTTTTTGAGTTTTTAATCCATCAAAATCGTAGCCATCCTTCAATGGAATTTGACAGTTTATGGCTTGACAGAAGGGCAATAAACTATATTTTGACGTCTAATATATATTTCGTTTCAAATGTCTCCCTAAAGCCTTCAACTCGCTTGTTTATAAAAAATCGAATTTTTATAGGAAAAAATGTGAAAAAACAAGCGATTTGAAGGCTTAAGGGTGACATTTGAAACGAAATATATATTAGACGTCAAAATAAAGTTTGTTGCCCATCTGTCAAGCAATAAACTGTCAAATTCCATTGAAGGATGGCTACGATTTTGATGGATTAAAAACCCTCTGAAAATTCAGATTTTTTCCTATGAAAATTCGATTTTTTTTTAAACAAGCGATTTGAAGGCTTAAGGATGACACTTGAAACGAAATATATATTGGACATCAAAATATAGTTTGTTGCCCATCTGTCAAGCCATAAACTGTCAAATTCCCTTGAAGGATGGCTACGATTTTGATGGATTAAAAACTTTCGAAAAATCAGATTTTTTCCTATGAAAATTCGATTTTTGTAAACAAGCGATTTGAAGGTTTTAGGGGTGACATTGGAAACGAATTATATACTAGACGTCAAAATATAGTTTGTTGTCCATCTGTCAAGCCATAAACTGTCAAATTCCCTTGAAGGATGGCTACGATTTTGATGGATTAAAAACCCTCGAAAAATCAGATTTTTTCCTATGAAAATTCGATTTTTTTAAACAAGCGATTTGAAGGCCTAAGGATGATACTTGAAACAAAATATATATTAGACATCAAAACACAGTTTGTTGTCCATCTGTCAAGCCATAAACTGTCAAATTCCCTTGAAGGATGGCTACGATTTTGATGGATTAAAAACCCTCTGAAAATTCAGATTTTTTCCTATGAAAATTCGATTTTTTTTAAACAAGCGATTTGAAGGCTTTAGGGTGCCATTTGAAACGAAATATGTATTAGACGTCAAAATAGAGTTCGTTCGTCATCCGTCAAGACATAAACTGTCAAATACCATTGAAGGATGGCTACGATTTTGATGGATTAAAAACTGTCTGAAAATTCAGATTTTTTCCTATGAAAATTCGATTTTTTTTTAAACAGGCGATTTGAAGGCTTTAGGGTGACATTTGAAACGAAATATATATAAGACGTCAAAATAAAGTTTGTTGCCCATCTGTCAAGCCATAATCTGTCAAATTCCATTGAAGGATGGCTACGATTTTGATGGATTAAAAGCCCTCTGAAAATCCAGATTTTTTCCTATGAAAATTCGATTTTTTTTTTAAACAAGCTTTTACTTTTTCATATCTCCGACAACATTTCTTTTTCTATTGAAATTAGAGATAAGTTGCTCAATCTTTCCTGGCTTTATTCCTTTGAACGCAGAAAAAATACGTTCGACTGAAGCGGTTGTAGCTGGAATGGTGCAGACAAGTTTTGAAAGTGAATAGACTTGTTCAAAACTTTCATAAATGTTTTTAGACTCCAACCATAGAAGAACGTCAGTAGCCAGGCGGATCACACACTACTTTCCTGTTGAAAAAATATAAACCCATCTCATATTAGTGTTTGTCATCAAATTCGATGATAAATTGTTCTGCACATCAAAATCTATAAAAAGGTATATACTTCTTGGCTTCTTCTTCTAAGTTCGCAAAACTAATTTGTTGGTTGGCAATTTGCAAAAAATTTCTTTTACTTTTCAGTTTTAATGACCAAATTTTGCCCCAAATGCTTTAATAACCTTACGCTTACAGTGATGTTATTAATGGAAGTAACAAATCTGTTTTCGAGTACGTTGTGTTCCTTCCGTGGTTTTAGAGATATCTGAACAAAAATGGAAAAACTTTTTTTGCTTATTTGAGGTTCATATCAATCTATTTTTTTCAAAAAAAAAAAGGGAAATAATTTTCCTCTACAAATCTCGAAATCTTGAAATGAAATATATATTAGACATCAAAATATAGTTTGTTGCCCATCTGTCAAGCGATAAACTGTCAAATTACCTTGAAGGATGGCTACGATTTTGATAGATTAAAAACCCTTGAAAAATCAGATTTTTTCCTATGAAAATCGATTTTTTTTTAAACAAGCGATATGAAGGTTTTAGGGGTGACATTTGAAACGAAATATATAAAAGACGTCAAAATATAGTTTGTTGGCCATCTGTCAAACCATAAACTGTCAAATTCCATTGAAGGACGGCTACGATTTTGATGGATTAAAAACCCTCTGAAAATTCAGATTTTTTCCTATATAAATTCGATTAAGCCTTTATATTAGACTTAAAAATAGAGTTCGTTGCCTATCTGTCAAGCCATAAACTGTCAAATTCCCTTGAAGGATGGCCACGATTTTGATGGATTAAAAACCCTCTGAAAAATCAGATTTTTTCCTATGAAAATTCTATTTTTTTGAGTTTTTAATCCATCAAAATCGTAGCCATCCTTCAATGGAATTTGACAGTTTATGGCTTGGCAGATGGGCAATAAACTATATTTTGACGTCTAATATATATTTCGTTTCAATTGTCACCCTAAATCCACGTGGTATGATTTGTATTAGTTGGCTATATACAAACCAAAAAAACTACTCATTTGCATAAGAACAAAATGCAAAAAGTAATAGCTTGTAGTAGTTGGCTATATGCAAATCCACGTGATATGATTTGTATTAGTTGGCTATATACAAACCGAAAAAACTACACATTTGCATAAGAACAAAATGCAAAAGCTATAGCTTGGAGTAGTTGGCTATATGCAAATCCACGTGGTATGATTTGTATTAGTTGGCTATATACAAACCGAAAAAACTACACATTTGCATAAGAACAAAATGCAAAAGCTATAGCTTGTAGTAGTTGGCTATATGCAAATCCACGTGGTATGATTTGTATTAGTTGGCTATATACAAACCCAAAAAACCGAATATTTGCATAAGAACAAAATGCAAAAGCTATAGCTTGTAGAAGTTGGCTATATGCAAATCCACGTGGTATGATTTGTATTAGTTGGCTATATACAAACCAAAAGAACTACTCATTTGCATAAGAACAAAATGCAAAAAGTAGAGTTCGTTGCCTATCTGTCAAGCCATAAACTGTCAAATTCCCTTGAAGGATGGCCACGATTTTGATGGATTAAAAACCCTCTGAAAAATCAGATTTTTTCCTATGAAAATTCTATTTTTTTGAGTTTTTAATCCATCAAAATCGTAGCCATCCTTCAATGGAATTTGACAGTTTATGGCTTGGCAGATGGGCAATAAACTATATTTTGACGTCTAATATATATTTCGTTTCAATTGTCACCCTAAATCCACGTGGTATGATTTGTATTAGTTGGCTATATACAAACCAAAAAAACTACTCATTTGCATAAGAACAAAATGCAAAAAGTAATAGCTTGTAGTAGTTGGCTATATGCAAATCCACGTGATATGATTTGTATTAGTTGGCTATATACAAACCGAAAAAACTACACATTTGCATAAGAACAAAATGCAAAAGCTATAGCTTGGAGTAGTTGGCTATATCCAAATCCACGTGGTATGATTTGTATTAGTTGGCTATATACAAACCGAAAAAACTACACATTTGCATAAGAACAAAATGCAAAAGCTATAGCTTGTAGTAGTTGGCTATATGCAAATCCACGTGGTATGATTTGTATTAGTTGGCTATATACAAACCCAAAAAACCGAATATTTGCATAAGAACAAAATGCAAAAGCTATAGCTTGTAGAAGTTGGCTATATGCAAATCCACGTGGTATGATTTGTATTAGTTGGCTATATACAAACCAAAAGAACTACTCATTTGCATAAGAACAAAATGCAAAAAGTAATAGCTTGTAGTAGTTGGCTATATGCAAATCCACGTGATATGATTTGTATTAGTTGGCTATATACAAACCGAAAAAAGCAAACATTTGCATAAGAACAAAATGCAAAAGCTATAGCTTGTAGTAGTTGGCCTTATGCAAATTCACGTGGTATGATTTGTATTAGTTGGCTATATACAAACCGAAAAAACTACACATTTGCATAAGAACAAAATGCAAAAGCTATAGCTTGTTGTAGTTGGTTATATGCAAATCCACGTGGTATGATTTGTATTAGTTGGCTATATACAAACCCAAAAAACCGAATATTTGCATAAGAACAAAATGCAAAAGCTATAGCTTGTAGAAGTTGGCTATATGCAAATCCACGTGGTATGATTTGTATTAGTTGGCTATATACAAACCAAAAGAACTACTCATTTGCATAAGAACAAAATGCAAAAAGTAATATGCAAATCCACGTGATATGATTTGTGTTAGTTGGCTATATACAAACCGGAAAAACTACACATTTGCATAAGAACAAAATGCAAAAGCTATAGCTTGTAGTAGTTGGCTATATGCAAATCCACGTGGTATGATTTGTATTAGTTGGCTATATACAAACCGAAAAAACTACACACTTGCATAAGAACAAAATGCAAAAGCTATAGCTTGTAGTAACTTGCTATATACAAATCCACGTGGTATGATTTGTATTAGTTGGCTATATACAAACCGAAAAAACTACACATTTGCATAAGAACAAAATGCAAAAGCTATAGCTTGTAGTAGTTGGCTATATGCAAATCCACGTGGTATGATTTGTATTAATTGGCTATATACAAACCGAAAATCCAAACATTTGCATAAGAACAAAATGCAAAAGCTATAGCTTGAAGTAGTTGGCCTTATGCAACTCCACGTGGTATGATTTGTATTAGTTGGCTATATACAAACTGAAAAAACCACACATTCGCATAAGAACAAAATGCAAAAACTATAGCTTGTAGTTGTTGGCTATATGGAAATCCACGTGGTATGGTTTGTATAAGTTGGCTATATACAAACCGAGAAAACCACACATTTGCATAAGAACAAAATGCAAAAGCAATAGCTTGTAGTAGTTGGCTATATACAAATCCTTTGGGCATGATTTGTATTAGGCTCTCAGCTGAATGCTATATACAAACTATTTATTTTCGAGCAGATCTTTAAAAGGCCTTATGCAAGTTAAATCTTATTGGCTGCTATATGACTTATTTTAAATGGCCTTAAGCAGATTGTTTTTGGAAAAAATACCAAAAAAATGTGTGTTTTGCATTAACAAGCCTTGTACAAATTATATGCAAGCAATAGCTTCCCAAATTATGAAAATCGGACCTACTACAAGCTTAATTGTTAGCTGGGTTTGAAGGCTTAAGGATGACATTTGGAACGAAATATATATTAGACGTCAAAACATAGTTCGTTGCCCATCTGTCAAGCCATAAACTGTCAAATTCCATTTAAGGATGGCTACGATTTTGATGGATTGAAAAACCTCTGAAAATTCAGATTTTTCCTATGAAAATTCGATTTTTTTTTAACAAGTGATTTGAAGGCTTAAGGATGACATTTGAAACAAAATATATATTAGCCGTCAAAATATAGTTCGTTGCCCATCTGTCAAGCCATAAACTGTCAAATTCCATTGAAGGATGGCTACGATTTTGATGGATTAAAAACCCTCTGAAAATTCAGATTTTTTCCTATGAAAATTCGATTTTTTTTAAAACAAGCGATTTGAATGCTTAAGGATGGCATTTGAAACGAAATATATGTTAGACGTCAAAATATAAATCGTTGTCCATCCGTTAAAGCCATAAACTATCAAATTCCCTTGAAGGATGGCCAAGATTTTGATGGATTAAAAACCCTCTGAAAAATCAGATTTTTTCCTATGAAAATTCTATTTTTTTTTGAGTTTTTAATCCATCAAAATCGTAGCCATCCTTCAATGGAATTTGACAGTTTATGGCTTGACAGATGGGCAATAAACTATATTTTGACGTCTAATATATATTTCGTTTCAAATGTCACTCTAAAGCCTTCAAATCGCTTGTTTAAAAAAAATCGAATTTTCAGATTTTTTCCTATAAAAATTCGATTTTTTATAAATAAGCGATTTGAAGGCTTTAGGGTGACATTTGAAACGAAATATATATAAGACGTCAAAATATAGTTTATTGCCCATCTGCCAAGCCATAAACTGTCAAATTCCATTGAAGGATGGCTACGATTTTGATGGATTAAAAACCCTCGAAAAATCAGATTTTTTCCGATGAAAATTCGATTTTTTTAAACAAGCGATTTGAAGGCTTAAGGATAACATTTGAAACGAAATATATATAAGACTTCAAAATAGAGTTCGTTGCCCATCTGTCAAGGCATAAACTGTCTAATTCCATTGAGGGATGGCTACGATTTTGATGGATTAAAAACTGTCTGAAAATTCAGATTTTTTCCTATGAAAATTCGATTTTTTTTTAAACAAGCGATTTGAAGGCTTTAGGGTGACATTTGAAACGAATTTTATATTAGACTTAAAAAAAGAGTTCGTTGCCTATCTGTCAAGCCATAAACTGTCAAATTCCCTTGAAGGATGGCCACGATTTTGATGGATTAAAAACCCTCTGAAAAATCAGATTTTGAATTTGACAGTTTATGGCTTGACAGATGGGCAATAAACTATATTTTGACGTTTAATATATATTTCGTTTCAAATGTCACCTTAAAGCCTTCAAATCGCTTGTTTATAAAAAATCGAATTTTTATAGGAAAAAATCTGAAAAAATAAGCGATTTGAAGGCTTTAGGGTGACATTTGAAACGAAATATATATTAGACGTCAAAACAAAGTTTGCTGCCCATCTGTCAAGCAATAAACTGTCAAATTTTCTTGAAGGATGGCTGCGATTTTGATGGATTAAATACCCTCTGAAAATTCAGATTTTTTCCTATGAAAATTCGATTTTTTTTAAACAAACGATTTGAAGGCTTAAGGATGACACTTGAAACGAAATATATATAAGACATTAAAATATAGTTTGTTGCCCATCTGTCAAGCCATAAACTGTCAAATTCCCTTGAAGGATGGCTACGATTTTGATGGATTAAAAACCCTCGAAAAATCAGATTTTTTCCTATGAAAATTCGATTTTTTTAAACAAGCGATTTGAAGGTTTTAGGGGTGAAATTTGAAACGAATTATATACTAGACGTCAAAATATAATTTGTTGGCCATCTGTCAAGCCATAAACTGTCAAATTCCCTTGAAGGATGGCTACGATTTTGATGGATTAAAAACCCTCTGAAAATTCAGATTTTTTCCTATGAAAATTCGATTTTTTTTTAACAAGCGATTTGAAGGCTTTAGGGTGACATTTGAAACGAAATATATATTAGACGTCAAAATAAAGTTTGTTGCCCATCTGTCAAGCCATAAACTGTCAAATTCCATTGAAGTATGGCTACGATTTTGATGGATTAAAAACCCTCTGAAAATTCAGATTTTTTCCTATGAAAATTCGATTATTTTTTAAACAAGCGATTTGGAGGCTTTAGGGTGACATTTGAAAAGAAATATATATTAGCCGTCAAAATATAGTTCGTTGCTCATCTGTCAAGACATAAACTGTCAATTTCCTTTGAAGGGTGGCCACGATTTTGATGGATTAAAAACCCTCTGAAAAATCAGATTTTTTCCTATGAAAATTCTATTTTGTTGAGTTTTTAATCCATCAAAATCGTAGCCATCCTTCAATGGAATTTGACAGTTTATGGCTTGACAGATGGGCAATAAACTATTTTTGACGTCTAATATATATTTTGTTTCAAATATCACCCTAAAGCCTTCAAATCGCTTGTTTATAAAAAATCGAATTTTTATAGGAAAAAATCTGAAAATTTGTTTTTTTTTTTAAACAAGTGATTTGAAAGCTTTATGGTGACATTTGAAACGAAATATTTATTAGACGTCAAAATAAAGTTTGTTGCCCATCTGTCAAGCCATAAAGTGTCAAATTCCATTGAAGGATGGCTACGATTTTGACGGATTAAAAACCCTCTGAAAATTAAGATTTTTTCCTATGAAACTTCGATTTTTTTTAAAACAAGCGATTAGAAGGATTAAGGATGACAGTTGAAACAAAATATATATTAAACATCAAAATATAGTTTGTTGCCCATCTGTCAATCCATAAACTGTCAAATTCCCTTGAAGGATGGCTACGATTTTGATGGATTAAAAACCCTCTGAAAATTCAGATTTTTCCTATGAAAATTCGATTTTTTTTTTAAACAAGCGATTTGAAGGCTTAAGGATGACATTTGAAACGAAATATATAATATAGTTCGTTGCCTAGTACGCTGCTGACGTGAAATGAAAAATCCTATACAAAAATGACATGACGAAATCATAAATGAAAATTTTCGATTTACATTATGTTCTGTGGTACGCAGTTCGACCAGTGGAATTGATGATTATACCAGATTGTTTTGACAAGTGTCCACTCTCTTTTCGCACAGAATTAATTGCTCTGACCATTAATTGTGTGCGGACAATGACATAGGGATTATTGGTACTTTCATTAGAGCTTGGCTTTTGTTTTTTTTTTTTTTTTTTTGTTAAAATTTATTTTATTTATTTGTAATTTCTGAAACTCTCCATAAAAAAGTAAAAACCACAGGAAAATTTCGTTTCGCATCAGCAGCGTACTAAGCCTTAGACTGGAATATCTGAAATCAGTGCATCAAAAGCTTTCGGAAAAATAATCACAAGTAAAAATGTTTGATTTTGTAGGCATATGCAATTAATGAGTCATTAATATTGCTTAAAAACGATGCCGAACAATTTTAAACAGCCTATTATTAAGGGTTTAGTATGATACTTCATAACATTTTTCTAATCTTTAAACAGTAAGCTTACATTTTGTAAATTAAATACTTTTTAACTAGTATCATACTAAACCAATTTCATTCATAACAGCTCGTACAAAAAAATCACAAACACTCCTGATTTTGACATTTATAAACGTCAAAGTGTTATGGATTTAGCACGATACTAAAAAGATTAAATAGCCTTTTGATGACTTTAACTTTAGTAAAATGTGAGAAGATAGTACGATGCTAAACTCGTTTAAAATTAGTAAAATACAATTAGTACCATACTAAAAATGATTTACCATCGTACTTAATCGGCTAAAATCATACGACTAACTTGCTAAAAGCTAGTTAAATTCAAGAATCAAGATTAAAAATTAAAATACTAATTTTTTTTTGTGAAAATCATATAGAGTCAAGGTTTTCGCTGTTGTTGATGTATTTTCCGGCAGCTTCATTTCGGTAGAGCTGGCATATAATAGGGTCAATTCATTTTTCAGATGTCTGAATTCAAATATTTCTGGGTAGTATTCAATCAGGAAAATTTTGATTTTGGCGATATTCTAAAAATTTGTTGCCGTTCAACAGATTAAAAAACTTCAATTTTTCAATAGAAGAAAATCTCTCGGAAACCTGCATGCTTAGGTTGTCAATTACTTCGAAAAATAATTTATTTAATTTCATATCGTTTGAAGACAATTCTTCGTTTCGATGGTATACTGCCAAAATTGAACAAAACCGTCTTCTCGCATTACTTTAATCACATCATGGAATTTTTGAATTTGAACAGCACCGAAAACTATGCCTAGATTCTAATTCTGCAACACGTTAAAAAGAATATCGGAATTTTATTATCGAAACATTTTAGAAAAAAAACATTCAAAAAGAAAACGGTTTCGATTTCTTTCAAGAATTTTATATAATCGAAAGCTGCCATTTTGTCATTCAGTTCACAAGTGTTTTTCTCATCTTCATATATATTCTGAAAAAATTCCAAGATATCCTGATGTATATAAGTATGCACGACATTGACAAGTCGAGAGCTAAAACACCATCTGGGCCCTATTTCATAAACATTGACAGGTGACAATTTGTAAATGACAACTTGTCAATTGTATAAATTCTGTCCCATAAAAAAATTGAAAATTTTGTAGAATTGTCGGGGAATTTGTGACAATTCTCAAGATTTCGGATCATACAAAAATTGTCATGAGTCATGACAATGAATTGTCAGAGATTTTTTGAAAATTGTCACAAATTCCCCGACATATTTGTAGTGACAATTTTTTTTTGGAACAGATACAAAAGTACAAATTACAATTTTGTCAGTATGTAATTGACAATTGTGACAGGCAATTGAGTTTCGGTAGTTAAGTCACAATTTTGGTAAGAAAAATTCTAATATTATGTTTTCAAGTGAAAGTGATAATGAATTTGATGTGCAATTTCGCGAAGTACGCCGTCCTCGAATTTTAAAGGAAATAATTAAAAATGATTTTACTGCATTAAGTGATTTTCAATTTAATGAAAAATTTCGTGTTTGCAAAAGTACAGCGGAATATATTTTGTTAAAAATCGGTCGACACCTCCAGCATCCCACAAAAAGAAATCATGCCCTTAATGCTAAGTCTCAAGTTTTATGTGCGTTACACTGGCTTGGAAGTAGAGATGGTGATGGACAGGGTGTTTTTTACAAAATTCAATTCAGCGTTGCGTCAAAAGATCAATCTGACGGTAGATAACCTTATGAGGGAAGAAATCCACTGGCCTTCGGAATATATAACATCTATACCTCAACGTTTGAACATCCAAATTTGAAATATCTTAACTTTGGTTATGATTGATAAAAAAAATTTATTTTTGGAACACATGTAGTCACTTTTGTCATATTTATAAAAATGTATCTGAAAAAATTCACAACAATTATTTCCCTACTTTTTGCCATTTAAACAAAAACATTTTTTTAATGTAATTTTAATTTTAAGAAATGTTGTAAAATTTTGTTGAATACATTTTTTTTTAAACATGACAAAAGTTACTACATGTGTGCAAAAATTGAATTTTCTTTATCAATAATTACTAAAGTTATGAATTTTCAAAGTTTGATGTACAAAAATACATGGGATTTCAGACATCTTGGGGCCGGGTTAACGTTAGTAAAATGATCTAAGATTTTACATGATTTTTTTTTAATTTATTTAGAGAAAAAAAAATTAATCGGGTGGCACAACGGCTCACGAAGAACCAGAGCCTAGTGACTAACAACTCGCAACCATTCCTGTGTGCGCCTTTCGACAGGAATGGAAGGGACCTACAATTTTTATGCCGAATCCGAACGGCTTGACGAGAAGCACTTATTCGTGACAAGTGATACTCTTGGAGGATTTGTCAATTCCTCGTAAGAGGCAGTAGCCCTGAAAAAAAAAGTTTTTAGTTTTTTAGGTGGACGAGGCTGGGAAGCGATCCCAGACCTCCAGCGTGACAGTCGAACGCACTAACCATTACGCTACGGGCTACTACAGGGGGGGGAGGCTGCCATTTAAAATAAGACAATGACCTTTATAAGGCCCGCCCTAATGTTCATACATAAATAATATTTTAGATCAATTCATTCTCTTGTGTACGTTACAAAAAATTTGTCAAAATATGAAATAACAAAATTGTCACGACAAATTTGTCATAGTATGACAGTGAGTAAATTGTAACGACAAAATTGTCGTTGTATTTAACTGATATTTATGTCACCTGTAGATACGTTATGCAATGAAAACCTGTCAAGATAAAATCGACAAAATTGTAGAATTGTCACTTGGCAATGTTTATGAAATAGGGCCCTGGTTGTGGCTAAAGAAGGAATTTTCCTTTTTAAAAATTCTTTGAGTGCAAATGTTCTTTTTGAGGAATAGGATGCAAACGTTGCAATTCAATTTAGGGTACTAAGGAATATTCTACATTCCCTTATGTTGTGTAAACCTTGTGAAAGTACTAAATTAAGTACGTGAGCGTAGCAGTGAACACATGAAGCTCTTGGACAAATTTCTTTGACCTTAACGTGAAGTCCATTTAAATGCCCACTCATTACGGATGCTCCGTCGTATGTCTGGCTACTAGCTTATTTTTGATGTCGTACTTTTCAAGAAGGATTTTTACCAATCTAAACAAATCATCCGCAGTTCGTCCAGCGCTGACATCAATAAAGCCGACAATAACTTCATTAATTTTACGATTTAGGAAATACCGGAAAACCACAGACAATTGTGACTTCATTTGGATGTCAGATATTTCATCGAGCATTCTGGCAACAAATGTTGCTTGTTGTCATTGCTTGGTTATATTTGAGCTGAGTACCTCTCCAACTGCTTTGATAAAATCATTCTGAATCGCCAATGATGTTCCTTTAAAAACTGTAGCAGTTTCAAAATGTTGAGCTATGACAGGGTCGTAACGTTTCGACAGGTTGAGAATTTCAACATAGTTTCCTCGATTCAAAGAAGAGCTGCTCTCGTCATGACCTCTAAATGGTAAGTTTTGATTTGCAAGAAAACATGCAATGTCAATTAAATACTTCAGGACATCACGAATTTTTTTAACTTGAAGATTATGTTTGCGGTTTAAGTTTCTAACCTGAGAGCCAAGAGCTTCATCAATCCTGTTCTCACCAAAACTCGCCAGCTTAAGCACATATTCCAAATGGGAGTTCGTCTGTTTGTGCTTTTTTTGAAGTGATTGCAAGGTGTTGGGATTTCTTAAACCTGTTGTGCTCCACACAGAATTAATCCGGGAGAAAAGAAGACAAGGTCAACAGATCAGTGCAATTTTATTTTCACACCCTGCTAACCACGGATAAAATGAATATTGAGTAGCATTAACACTTCGTATATACTCTCTTTTAGAGTCTTTATGCGTTGTTTTTAAACTCCCCAATTTAGGACAAGGACGCCTATTTTTAATTATTAATAGATTTTCCGCAAATGGTCTTATAAAAGATCTTCTACTAAAGATTTGGTTTCGTTGTTAGCTTTAGCTGTAGAAAAATCCATTTTTCTTCCTACGAAATGGTGCTTTTCTGTTTTCCCGCTTTTAATCACTTTTTTTTAAAAGGTTTAGGCTTCACTTTCTAATAGTCCAGTCAACGAAGACCCAAAACTATAAAATAAATGCAAAAAATATTGTTCTGGTAGGGGTTACTCCCAGGTATAACATACCAAAAGTCCCCAGCCAAGGGCCGCGAGCTAGACGCAGGAGGGGGGTTAAATGTACCCCTTTTTAGATTTTTGTGAATATTAACAAAACAAATCATATTTGCTGAAAAGATTAAATTAAAAAATTAGAGTAATTTAAATTTCCTATAAAAAAGGTTATTTACATATTTTTGCTAGTCTTGCTCGACAAAACTAACCTTTAAACTTTACACCTTTACCCTTTTTATATCTAAGGCAATAGCATGTTTTTTTTACAGATTTGTTGACTTTTCTACCTCCCGCATCTTCCTTATTAATACCCTAGCTAAAATATGAACAGAACCTCTTTATATGCAATTTAATTTGCTCTTAACTTGCTTTTTTGTTGTAGCCCGTAGCGTAATGGTTAGTGCGTTCGACTGTCACGCTGGAGGTCTGGGTTCTCTTCCCAGCCCCGTCCACCTAAAAGCAAAAGTTTTTTTTCAGGGCTACTGCCTCTTGCGAGGAATTGACAATTCCTCCAAGAGTATCACTTGTCACGAATATGTGCTTCTCGTCTAGCCGTTCGGATTCGGCATAAAATTGTAGGTCCCTTCCATTCCTGTTGACAGGCGCACACAGGAATGGTTGCGAGTTGTTAGTCACTAGGCCCTGGTTCTTCGCGAGCCGTTGTGCCATCCAATTTATAATTTATTTTTAACTTGCTTTTAACTTTTCCGCTAATATGATTCGTTTAGAAAATATTCACAACAAGTTGAAAAGTGAGACATTTTACGCCCCTTTAGGTTCAGTTCGCGGCCCCTGGGCTGGGGACTTTGGGTATGTTATACCACGTTAAAAAGAATATCGGAATGGGAGTACATTTTAGAAAAAAACATTCAATAAGGAAACGGTTTCGAATTTTTTCAAGAATTTTATATATTCGAAAGCTGCCATTTTGTCATTCAGTTCCCAAGTGTTTTTCTCATCTTCATATATATTCTGAAAATATTTCAAGATATCCTGATGTATATAAGTATGCACGACATTGACAAGTCGAGAGCTAAAACACCATCGGTTGTGGCTAAAGAAGGAATTTTCCTTTTTAAATATTCTTTAAGTGCAAACTTTCTTTTTAAGGAATGGGATGCAAAAGATGCAATTCCATTTAGGGTACTAAAGAATATTCTACATTCCCTTATGTTGTTTAAATCTTGTGAAAGTACTAAATTAAGTACGTGAGCGTAGCAGTGAACAAATAAAGCTCTTGGACAAATTTCTTTGACCTTAACGTGAAGTCCATTTAAATGCCCACTCATTACGGATGCTCCGTCGTATGTCTGGGCTACTAGCTTATTTTTGATGTCGTACTTTTCAAGAAGGATTTTTACCAATCTAAACAAATCATCCGCAGTTCGTCCAGCGCTGACATCAATAAAGCCGACAAAAACTTCATTAATTTTATGATTTAGGAACTACCGGAAAACCACAGACAATTGTGACTTCATTTGGATGTCAGATTTCTCATCGAGCATTCTGGCAACAAATGTTGCTTGTTGTCATTGCTTGGTTATATTTGAGCTGAGTACCTCTCCACCTGCTTTGATGAAATCATTCTGAATCGCCATTGTTGTTCCTTTAAAAACTGTAGCAGTTTCAAAGTGTTGAGCTATGATAGGGTCGTAACGTTTCGACAGGTTGAGAATTTCAACATAGTTTCCTCGATTCAAAGAAGAGCTGCTCTAGTCATGACCTCTAAATGGTAACTTTTGATTTGCAAGAAAACATGCAATGTCAATTAAATACTTCAGGACATCACGATTTTTTTTTAACTTGAAGATTATGTTGGCGGTTTAAGTTTCTAACCTGAGAGCCAAGAGCTTCATCAATCCTGTTCTCACCAAAACTCGCCAGATTAAGCACACATTCCAAATGGGAGTTCGTCTGTTTGTGCTTTTTTTGAAGTGATTGCAAGGTGTTGGGATTTCTTAAACCTGTTGTGCTCCACACAGAATTAATCCGGGAGAAAAGTAGACAAGGTCAACAGAACAGTGCAATTTTATTTTCAAACCCTGCTAACCACGGATAAAATAAATATTAAGTAGCATTAACACTTCGTATATACTCTCTTTTAGAGTCTTTATGCGTTGTTTTTAAACTCCCCAATTTAGGTTCAGGACGCCCATCTTGAATTATTAATAGTTTTTCCGCAAATGTTCTTATGATAGATCTTCTACTAAAGATTTGGTTTCGTTGTTAGCTTTAGCTGTAGCAAAATCCATTTTTCTTCCTACGAAATGGTGCTTTTCTGTTTTCCCGCTTTTAATCACTTTTTTTTAAAAAAGGTTAAGGCTTCACTTTCTAATAATCCAGTCAACAAAGACCCAAAATTATAAAATAAATGAAAAAAATATTGTTCTGGTAGGGGTTACTCCCAGGTATAACATACCAAAAGTTAAATGTACCTCTTTTTAGATTTTTGTGAATATTAACAAAACGAATCATATTAGCTGAAAAGATTAAATTACAAAATTAGAGTAAATTAAATTTCCTATAAAAAAGGCTATGTACATATTTTTGCTAGTCTTGCTCGACAAAACTAACCTTTACACTTTCCACCTTTACCCTTTTTATATCTAAGAAAATAACATGTTTTTTCAGATTTGTTGACTTTTCTACCTCCGGCATCCCCTTATTAATGCTCTAGCTAAAATAT
Organism: Melangyna quadrimaculata; assembly: GCA_949320155.1. NCBI lineage: Eukaryota > Metazoa > Arthropoda > Insecta > Diptera > Syrphidae > Melangyna > Melangyna quadrimaculata. The sequence continues at coordinate 320,034,221 of OX439483.1, read as the reverse complement.
GAACATAACCTCTTTATAGGCAATGTAATTTGCTCTTAACTTGCTTTTAACTCTTCCGCTAATATGATTCGTTTAGCAAATATTCACAACAAGGTAAAAAGTGAGACATTTCACACCCTCTTGGGTTCAGTTCGCGGCCCCTGGGCTGGGGACTTTGGGTATGTTATACCTGGGGGTAACCCCTAGCATATACAGAAATAATGAAGAGAGCACTATTTCTTGCAAGCAAAATTATTTCGTTGACTGGACTATGAAACCCAGCAAAGATCAAATGATATTTTCTTATTTTAGAATGGAAATGTACCTTCCTATTTAAAAATGCATGACATGACATAATTCATGAAAACCATAATTCAATCATCCTGCATGTATGTAGGTATAAAAAACCAGTCGATAAGAAAAAAACATTATGCTAGACTTTGGAATTCCAAGCTTCTTCGAAATGTTCGAAAGCGAAACTCCTGTTTTATATTCGTCAATGATTTTAATTTTTGCTTCCATTGTAATACGTTTGCGCAACGACATCTTTGCAGAAACTTTCTTATTCAGCATCAGACATGAAACTAAGAAACCATGTAAAATATTCTAGACGCCAAAAACCGTAAAACAACAAAAAATGGGACTAAAAGTCCATTACAGTTTTGTGCATAGCAAACGGAGCAACTATTTAAACGAAGACGAATACGTAGGACATAACTAAGCAAGAGAAAAAAAAATTGTGTACGTATCTTCGAATATTATCATGAACATACATGTTAGTAGATATTAAAACACTTACAATCCTTTTTTTTTTTTTTCATTTTCTGAAATTCGTTATTTGCTCGTTATCAGAATACCGAATGGACTTGGAAAACATGTTCGTTATATCGATCATTTGTTATATCGGTATTCGTTATACTTGACCACCACTGTAATATAAAAATTTCAGTTAATTTTATTTCGGAAAAAAGAAGTAAAACCATAAACTATGTAAAACGCAGGGAAGAAATGAGCAGAGGGAAAACGTTTTAACTTGGAAACTTACTTTTCTAGCCCTAAAATTTATTTTTTTTTTTGTAAAAAAGTGGCAGCGGGTCATAATACTGTTTTTCAAAATTCTGTATGACAAAATTCTGTGTGGTCAAAATACTGTAAGGCCATAATTCTGCATGTCATTGTACTGTAAATACAAAATTCTGTGTGTCAAAATACTGTATGAACAAAATACTGACTTGCAAAATTCTGTTTTGTAAAATGCTGTACGGCAAAATACTGTATTTTCAATACTGTTTTTTTTTTTTTGAAAAAATTTTCTTAAAACAAAAATAAAACACATAATAATATAATACTAGTTTTGAATATAATTGTGTTGTGTTTACTGAAATCAAATCATAACTTTATACAAATATAGTTGTGTTAGTTAGAAAGTATGTAAGTCCTGAGAAAAAACAAATCAAACTTTTCTTAAAGTAAAGATAAACAAATACATTTTACAAATATGTACATATTATGTCAAAATCAATACGTATAAATTTAAATTGTTTGCAATTCGTTTTAGGTACATGTATTATGTATGTATGCAATTTAGGATTTTTTTTAATACCACGTTCAATTTATTGATTTTAGTAATAGTTTTTTTTTCAAATTTGGGCGCCTTAAATGTAAAGTGAAGGAACAAGAAGTAAATAAGTGTAGAATTTAGTTTTCTCTCTAATTTTCCCCTAGCTCCCAAATAGGTACCGACATTATACTCGTATTAATCAACAATTGAAGCTGGCTTCTTTATCAATTTCGATCTTTTATTGTTTCAGGTGGTTATTAGAAAGTTATGACGTCAGTATAAAACCTCTAATAAATAATCTGTATTTCAAAGTTCTGTAAAAATGCTCTAAAAGAAATATCGTTTTGATAATGTAAAAAAGTGTGCGCGCACTTTTTTACATTATCAAAACGATACTTCTTTTACAGCATTTTTACAGTATTTTGATATACAGAATTTTGAAATACAGTATTTTGACCAACCAGAATTTTGCTATACAGAATTTTGTTATACAGTATTGTGCTCATACAGCATTTTACACATACAGAATTTTGACATACAGTATTTTGGCATACAGTATTTTGAATACAGTATTTTGCCACTTACAGTATTTCGACCCCAACCCTAAAAAAGTTAATTTTTTTTGTAAAAAGCTTAATTCTTTTTTGTAAAAAAGTTAATTTTTTTTTTTTTTGTAAAAAAGTTATTTTTTTCTTTGTAGAAAAGTAATTTTTTTTTGTAAAAAAGTTAATTTGTTTCTTGTAAAAAAGTTTCTTTTTTGTAAGAAAGTAAAATTTTTTTTAGTAAAAAAGTTAATTTTTTTGTAAAAAAAAGTTTTCCCTGCGCAAGAACGATTCGATAATGTTAGTTTCGATACTCAGTGTGTAAAAAAAAAACTTGCACATCCATTGACTATTGTAGTAGTAGGTAGCACACCTGTTCTCTTTTTCGGAGACATTTTTTTGTTGTTTTTTTTTTCGTAGATGAGAAGTCACATACTACTGAGGTACGGTGCATAGTACAAAACCTGCACGTTCTAGCCCACATGATTCAGTATGAATAAGTATTTTTCGTTGTCATATTCTCTATGTTAATTTTGGGACTCAGTGTGCATGAAATAAATCTTGCACATTATGAGGTGGCATGGAACTTTTTTGTGTTGAGATATTTTCTTTTTTTTTTTTTCTTTTGTACGAACAGTGTGACATATTTGGAAATTAGGTAGGTAGCCCGTAGCGTAATGGTTAGTGCGTTCAACTGTCACGCTGGAGGTCTGGGTTCGCTTCCCAGCCTCGTCCACCTAAAACCTAAAAAGTTTTTTTCAGGGCTACTGCCTCTTGCGAGGAATTGACAAATCCTCCAAGAGTATCACTTGTCACGAATAAGTGCTTCTCGTCTAGCCGTTCGGATTCGGCATAAAATTGTAGATCCCTTCCATTCCTGTCGATAGGCGCACACATGAATGGTTGCGAGTTGTTAGTCACTAGGCCCTGGTTCTTAATGAGCCGTTGTGCCACCCGATTTATTTATTTATTTTTTAGGTAGGTAGGATTGAACTTGCATGGGTCTAGTTGGATTTTTAATTCTTCGGTATCTTGAGTTAAATTTTCCTTGAATGCAACAATGAAAGTGATGTTAGTTAGTGTGCAAGAAATAACTTAGCATGGTTGTGATGGATGTTATTTTGGGATTATTTGAAGAATGTTTGTGGTTAAAATGCAAATGGCAGTACATATTTGTTTGCGCAAGATCAGATTACATTTTCTTGCTCCTGGTAATGCGCCCCAGAATTTTGCGCCCTGTGCGTGTGCATTTGCACATCTGCAGCTGCAGAGTTCCTTAACTCAGAAGCCTCAGTTGTGGAATTAAAACATATTCATCTCCATCAAGTGAAACCACTCGATAACCTGACTGATGTATGTCGCTTTAGCAAGTGGAGCAAAATGCTTCGTTGTATGGCTCAAGTCTATAGATTTCTCCGGCTCTACGTACATTGCAAAGGTGGGCAAACAGCTATAAAATGTCTAGTCCGTGAAGATTTCAGAAACGCTGAGAGCTTCTTATACAGAATGTGCCAAATGGATGTTTTTGCTGAAGAGATCGCTGTTCTCAATCATGTTGAAAACAAAGCAGATTCAAAGGTTATACAAAATTTGGAAAAAACAAGTGTCATCTATAAGCTCTCTCCATATTTGGACAAAAATTCGGTACGAATTGACGCAGCAGCAGGAATTCCCATAAGTACGAAAAGACCAATAATTTTACCGAAACAACATTAAAGCACCAATCTTATTATAGCAGACTACCGTGAGCGATTTCACCATCATAATAACGAAACGGTAGTAAACGAACTTCGACAAAAATTTAACGTTCCAAGAATCCGAGTGTTGCTGAAGTCAATGCGAAAAGATTTGTCAACAATGCAAAGTTAGCAAACGCCTCCTATATCTTCCGCTGATGGGCGACCTGCCAGCTGCAAGGCTCCAACCATTTACTAAAGCATTTTCATACATAGGAATTGACTACTTCGGACCCATACACGTCAAGGTGGGAAGGCATTTAGAGAAAAGATGGGGCGTTCTCATAACGTGCCTAACAGTACGTGCAGTGCATATTGAGATAGCGTACACCCTATCAGCAGACTCCTGTATCATGGCATTAAAGCGCTTCATCGCACATAGGGGCTGGCCCCTAGAAATCTACAGTGACAACGGCACACATTTTCGAGGAGCTAGTCCAAAGTGGCTAAAAATTTCGTCGGCCCCAACATAAAATGGAATTTTAACCCTCCTCTAGCTCCTCACATGGGAGGTAGTTGGGAGAGGTAAGTGCGTTCGGTAAAGCAAACTCTAAGTCATATTTCTCCTATGAGAAACCCATCCGAGGAGCTACTATTAACAATGTTTTCTGAGGTAGAGAGAATCCTTAATTCCCGTCCCCTTACCTACGTTGACAGACTGACTGAAGAGCCCACTGTTATACCTTGGGCGAAACACAATTATTTTTGGAGTTGGGGTAACTTGAACTTTTTAATTGAATTTTATTCATTCACTCCACTTAAAACAGAAGTAATTTCAATATTTTAATATTTAAATTTCTAAACCTTAAATTTCAAACCTGACCACGGGTATTTATTTTCGGGGTGCACGAATTTAAACAAATTCCCCTAGAATAATAAAATTCACACTATCCTTTTGCTGTGATTTTTATAAGAGTCGGTAAACATCGACCAAAATTTGTGTCTTAGTAGGGTATAACAGACTGACTGAAGAGCCCACTGTTTTACCTTGGGCGAAACACAATTATTTCTGGAGTTGAGGTCACTTGTACTTTTTAATTGAATTTTATTCATTCACTCCACTTAAAACAGAAGTAATTTCAATATTTTAATATAGCCCAGGAAACAAAAACATGGCTCCATACATGTTTCTAAATTTTGGTAATAGCTTTGATACTTACATATATTGTACCTAATACTATTATACAACTTTTCAGAAATATCCTTGGGTGTGGCTGTTGAGCAAAAAAAAAATAACGGGATTTTAGTGTGATTTTTTTTTTATTTTTGGGAATTCTTTGTTTCATGATAATGGCTATATCTTTAAATATAATTAGTTTAGAAACAAAATTGGTACGTTAAATGATTGATAATTATTTTTTCTTTAATAATAAAATATAACAAGGAATATATATACGATAAAAACTTTTTAAAAATACACAAGGAGTCAAATTTTTTGAAAAAAGTCGTAATGGAGGTTGGTTTTGTTTTGTTTATTCATACCTTAATAAAAAAAAATTGGCCAGTTTTCAGAATTCAATTGTGCAGAAAACCTCATTTTTAGAATAACATAAAAAAATGTATTTAAATGTGTTTGAAAAGATTTTAATTGCACCCTTTCTTCACAAAATTCCTATAGAGACATGCCTCCATACAAAATTCTAAATTTCAGTAATAGGTTTGATACTTACTTACATTGTACCTAATACCATTATATGTCTTTTCAGAAACATCCCCACTTGTGTATCCTTGGATTTTATAGATGTAGGAATAAGTTTAAAATTGTTTTTTGTTAAATTATAAAATATAAAAAAAAAAATAAATTCATGCGTAAAACTTTTTAAAAATACACTAAAAAAAAGTAAAAAAAAAAAGTTGTAATGGATGTTTTTTTTTGTTTTTTTTTTTTGGTTTTAAAAGAAAAAACAAGCCCACGCCTCTTTCCCCTTCAGATACCGCACGCGCTGGGGTCCATTTTCACCGAGTACGAAAGCAATTACGATTGCAAGTCATATTTGCACTTATATTAATTATTTGATGTTAGATAATAATACAAAAAATGTTGGTTGAATTTGGTTTTACCGTAGCCTTATACAAAAAAATACACAATTTGCACCCTTTTAAAGAACCAATTCTAAAGAAATCCTCATTTTTCAGAATTACATAAAACGTTTGTTTACCTGGTTTTGAGAAGATTTTAAATCTACCCTTTTTTAATAAGAGTTCCAATTATGTAGATTATCGCTGACTTTAAGTGGCTTAAAGGATTATTATTAGCGGTATGCAGGTAGAATAAAGTAAGAATTGTACCTTTTTTTAAGTACCAGTGCTAGTTACAACAAAAGAGAAGAGCAATTGCAAAAATGTCATCTAATATAGAAATAGAAAGTAACATGACATACACTACTACCCAAGCTGAATTCCTTGCTAACGCCTTCAACAAATCAGGATTCATCAAACACTTGAAGGAACATTTAAATAAGTTAAATATTCAAACACATCAAGCGGAGGCTGACGCAGATACCGCAATTGCAAATATAGCTGTGGAGTTTGCAAAACAAGGGGAACCGGTGGTAGTTGCTGCAGAGGATTCGGACATTTTGATTTTACTCGTTTTTTTATGTTCCGCAGAACATCAGAAAATTTGGCTTTTCTGCCCTAAATCTAGAACTGCATATGACGTAACAGCAGAGAAGATACGAGTGGCTGCAATGAGTCACCTGCTTCCTGTTGTCCATGCTTTTACTGGATGCGATACCACCTCAGCATTTTACAGGAAGGGAAAAGTAAAGGCATTTAAGCTTCTGAAGATTAATGAACAACTGAGGACTGATGTGCATGTATTCTTCCAAAGAAATGCAACGAAGGATGAAATTGCTGCTGGCGGAGCACTCTTCATACGTGGACTATACAATATTCCACGAGAGACACCAATCGATGAAGCACGGTACCGTGGATACAACAGGGTGATTGCTAATCTGCAGTTACATTCTAAATTTGAACTAGCTTGTCTTCCTCCAACTAAAGCTGCTGCAGATCAGCACTCATATCGCGTATATCATCAAGTACAAGCTTGGCTGGGAAATGCTTTGGAACCAACCGATTGGGGTTGGAAATCCGTCAAAAGCGGATTAGTTCCTGTTACAACAGATCTGCCACCGGCTTCAAAACATCTACATAAAATAATATCTTGTAACTGTCGGACACAATGTACAAAAAAAAGGCGAATGTAGGCGATCAGGAATGTTATGTTCAGTGATGTGTGGAACCTGCCAGGGAACATCCTGCAATAATACCATTGGCGAAGAAGACCATCTAAACGAAGTAGATGCCAATGAGTTTTAATATAAATTTTTGTATAAGACTAATTAATTTTTAAGTAAAATAACTTTATATATAAACTATAATGTATCTAATGTAACAAAAAATTAACATTTTAGCAAATAAAATATTGATAAAAATTTATGTATAACTGAAGTATGTTCTTTTTCATTTTTTTCAACAAATATTTTTTTTTCAGAAATGTCCGCAGAAGGAACCTGCAAAATATCTTAAAAGACGCAATATAAAATTATTAGCACAATTAAATATTTCTTTTACCGTTAGGTATTCAATTTCAATAGTAAATATTGTAACAAAAATGAACATTATCTTTTTTTCAACTTTCAAAGACGATTTTTCCAACTTAACGGTTCCTTATGAAAAAATATTTTCTTAAACTGAGTTAAATTGGTCATTATTTGAGATATTTTGAATCTTTGTGAAATGTACCGTTGTATTTTTTTTTCTTTTTTTTTAGTTAGAACTCAAATATTTTTTAACACGTTTCATGATGGATTAAATTCAAAATTTTCCAAATAGTGTGTTATAAGAACTGTTGTAATACCACATATGACGGCAAATATAATAAAGAACAAATAAATACTGCATTTAGTTTAATTGAGTCCTGTTAAATACTTCATTTTAACACAAAACACTTAAGCAAAATGAAAAAAAAATCATTTTCTTCAATTTGTATACAAATTTGACAAATTTAGTGCTACTTTATAAAACAAGTTTACATACAATCTTAAGAACCATTTATTGCTGCATAATTTAAAATAGTTTTGAAGTTCAAAAACTGTACCGTTATATTTTTTTAAGAAAAATCATTTTTTTTAATGGTTGTCTCTTGAATAAATTCAAAATATTTTGAGAACGGTAATTATTTTATTTGTAACCACACATTTTAAACAATGCAAAATCGAATAATAAACAAAATAAATTACTTTTTTTTATAAAAATCTTTTGACTATTAACTTGGAACGATAAGAACTGTAAAAAAAAATTGCAAAATTTTTACTTCTTCAACGTTTAATAAAATTTTTACCAAGCTTAAGACACTTAAAAAAAACAAAATTCTCTTATCTTATGTCAAATATAATTCTACGTAGTTTGATGTATCTTTCAAGTTTTTTGGATGCGCCGTTATATTTTTTTTTTTGTAAAAACTGCAAAAATTCAGTTTACATTTTCACTTTTTCAACGCTTACTAAAATTTTTTAAAATTTAAGGTCGTAATATATAAAAAAAAATATACACAGTTTTATGCTTTAGTAAATTTTGCATCATATGAATTTTGTTCAGCTTTCTGAAATGTACCGTTATATTTTTTTTTTTTATCATTTGAAACTTTTAAGTTTTTGTTCATGGTTCCCTATCCATTTTATTGAAATTATTCAAGATATATCTAAAAGAAAAATCTCAAAAGTATCTCAAGCAATGTTGGATTTAACAGTGAAAAAAAGTGTGTTTTTTTTTGTTATATTTTGTTTACAATTCCGTTTTAACAGTAAATACTGTAAAAATTGTTTAAAATGTTCACTTTTTCAAGTTTTTATAAAAAATTGACAGAGTGAACGGTACATAATAAAATAAAATGTTAACTATCTTGTTCTAAATTTAATTCTGCGTCATTTGAGGTATTTAACAATTTTCTTAAATGTACCGTTATATTTTTTTTAATTTATACCTTAATTTTTTTTTTCGTGATTTGTCTTTGAATAAAATATTTTTTTACAGAAGGGTACATAACACAAGCTTTGTGACGCAGAATTAATTAGTTAACAAAACTGTATTTCTTGTTTTTATTTATATTTGTTAAAAATTACATTTTAACGGAAAAAAACCCAAAAAAAGTTTAGAAAATTTCAATTTTTCAACTTTGAATAAAATTTTTACTAATTTTTGGATTTTAGATATAAAAAAAACAAATGTACCATGATAAAATATTTAATTATGTATTTTTTGAGATATTTTAGAAGTTTGTGAAATGCACTGTTATATTTTTTTTTTTTTTTGTCATCACCATTTTTTTTTTTTTTTCAAACGCTGATTACGCGGACTGCTCAACAGCTAGAGGCCAGGATATTTCCTCAAATACTCCTTTTAAATAGCTCTACAACCCATCAAAATCCTAAAGCTATTACCAAAATTTAGGATTTTTGCACAAAATTTCTTCATCTTCTTATTACATACGTTCCTCTAGATGTTGGTAATGCTGAAGCATTGAAACCAACACCAAACCATTTCTTACTGCGATCATCAAGCGGTGAGAAATTGGCAGGTCCTTTTTACAATGATGGCGTAATACTTCGCAAAAATTGGTTAACCAGTGAACAGTTCGTAAACCAATTCTGGAAATCGCTGGGTTGCAGAATACCTACCAGACCTGACCAAGCATACAAAGTGGTATTCCTCGAAAAGATCTATTAAAGAAGGAGACGTTGTCATCATAACAGACCCAGACAGCCCACGAAACAGCTGGTCAAAGGGAATCATCCTCAAGGTACTCCCTGGAAACGATTGTGTAATAAGAAAAGCAATAGTTAAGACACAAAGTGGTGTCTACACAAGGCCTGCAGCCAAACTCGCCGTGCTGGACGTTGGCCGGTTTTGATGAGGATGAAAAGCCAAGTCAATGAACCAGCTTACCAGGGGGGAGTGTTACCGACGGTATCATTAATGACTCTACTTGGCAGCATTCCTTAAATGACATTTTTGACATTTCAGACGGAAGCTCGTTTCCGCCATTTTAAACGAATAATTATTAATTTTCTGGTAGATTCACCGCATGGTAGACAAAAAGCTAAAGAAGAGACCAATTATTTTATAGTAAGCTCTAAAAAGAAAACTAAAAGCAAGAAATAATTAATTAAAACAAAATATAAATTTTTAAAATTTGTTAAATCTATAATTTTAGTAAATTAAAGCCTTTTGGCAATAAAATACGAAGGCTAAAGATTTTTATTCATCTGGAGCAACAATAGTATTATTATGAAGAAAAAACCTAGCGCTAGTCAAAGTGAGGAGTGTTAGAACTAAAATTTGGGAGACTTTAAGGTTTGTGTTGGGTTGGTTGTAAGGCTTTTTTAAATTTTCTTTGTCAGTTTTTTTTTCTATAGGAAGATGTTATAATGTGAAGTATAAGAGGAAGTAAATAAAATAAAGCTCAAAAACAGTTCCGACGATTTTGTTAAACAAAATTCAAATAAATTAAGTAAGGAAATGCTACTTTTTAATAATTTTTTTATTTTTAATAAATTGAATATTGTGGGTACCTCCAGTATAACTATTTTTTTGTTTTTTGATTTTCTCGAAAACAGTTGAGTTGATTAAGGAAATTATCTTTGTCAACAAATTAATCTGTTGAATGAACAAATTTGTGGTCGATTTTAATAAAAGTTTTTTTGCAATTTTGTGTATCCTTTATATCCTTATTGATACTTACTTACTTTACTTACTTTTGATGGCGCTCACAGCCCAGGATGGGCTTCGGCCTCAACTAACAAGCCCCTCCAGCCAGCTCTGTCCATAGTTAGCCGCTTCCAGTTGCGCACACCGAGTGCTTTGATGTCGTCATTCACTTGATTGCGCCACCTGTTACGGGTTCTTCCTCTGCTGCGTACCCCATCGGGGTTGGATTCGAAGACTTGTCGGGCAGGTGCGTTGCTGTCCATACGCTCCACGCGCCCAGCCATCTCAGCCGCTGTATTTTCAGCTTTTTGACCAGGTCAATGTCGCTGTATAGCCCGTATAGCTTGTCGTTGAATCTTCTCCTCCATACTCCTTCGATACACACCGGACCGAAAATCACACGAAGAATCTTCCTCTCAAAGCACCCTAGCAGATTTTTATCCGAATCTTTCAGCGTCCATGCTCCTGACCCATAAAGCAGGACCGGGATGATTAGGGTTTTGTATAAAGTCTCCTTGGTTCTCTGAGAGAGGGCCTTACTACTTAAATGCCTTCTTAGACCGAAGAAACAGCGGTTGGCAAGAGTAATTCTTCGCTTGATCTCTGCACTGATGTCATTCTGCGATGTAATAGTGGAGTCCAGGTAGACAAAGTCCTTGACAACTTCGAAGTTATATCTGTCCATCGTGATATTTTGCCCGAGTCGACGATGTTGAGATTCCTCTCTCGATGACAGCATATACTTCGTCTTGTCCTCATTAAACGCCAATACCATTCTAGCCGCATCCGATTCAATGCTCGCAAATGCCCCTGCCACAGCACGCTTCGTTCTGCCGACAATGTCTATGTCATCCGCATATGCAAGCAATTGAACGGACTTTTGATAGATTGTACCGCCGCTGGTGTTGACATGTGCGTTGCGTACAATGGCTTCAAGAACGATGTTGAATAGGTTGCCTTGCCTCAATCCTTTCTCAACATCAAAGGAATCGGTGGTGTTCTTACCAATTTTGACGGAGCAGCGAGATTTCTTCATCGTCATCCTGCACAAGCGGACGAGTTTGGCAGGGATGCCGAGACTCGACATGGCTCTGTATCATTCGTCCCTTTTCACGTTATCATACGCGACTTTAAAATCGACAAAAAGGTGGTGTGTATCGATCTGGAATTCCCGGGATTTTTCTAAAATCTGTCGGAGTGTGAACATTTGATCGACGGTTGACTTGCCTGGCCTAAAACCGCACTGATAAGGGCCGATCAGATCGTTGACAAAAGGTTTTAAGCGGTCACACAGGATGGCCGACAAGATTTTATAAGCGACGTTTAGGAGACTAATTCCTCTGTACTTGGTACATTTCAGAACATCTCCCTTTTTATGGATGGGGCACACTATACCGAGGTTCCATTCATCGGGCATACTTTCCTCCGACCAAATTTTGCAGATGAGCTGGTGTATGCTCCTAGCCAATTCATCTCCCGCTGATTTAAATAGTTCGGCTTGTAAGCCATCCGCACCAGCAGCCTTGTACGACTTAAGTTTGGATATCGCCAGCCGCACTTCGGTTAGGTCGGGTGGACGGAACTCTTGGCCATTATCGTCCAAGTTGAAAGGAGCGTTCTGCCTATAAGCGGCATCTTCGCTGTCTTCGCCATTAAGCAGTCTAGAGAAGTGTTCTTTCCAGATCCTCAGCACTGACTGTGTGTCTACTACCATATTCCCACTCTCATCTCGGCAGGCTTCAGTTCTAGCCTTGAATCCTTGGGTGGATCGCTTCACCAACTGATAAAATTTTCGAACATCTCCCCTACCGCTACAACCCTCAATATACTCTACCGCCCGCTTCTCGTGCTCTCTCTTTTTCCTCCTGAGAAGTCGGCGTTCCTCTTTTCGTTTCAGCCCGTAGAGCTCCCGGGCCACTCTCTCAGCAGCTCTTGTTCGAGTCTGCAGCATTGCCTGGTAGGCCTCGTCCTTAGCTGCATGCGCTAGCCGGCACTCTTCATCGAACCAGGGGTTTCGTTGTATTCGCCTAGTGAAACCCAGCACATCAGAGGCGGCACTTCTGATGGCTTGTTGACAGTGTTCCCACTGGTCCTCTGCACTTGATGCTGGTGGCGGACCTCCTGAGAGATTAAGAGTTACGTGGTCTGCAAAAGTTCTGGCAGTCTCTTGCGATTTAAGCTTCTCGACATCGAATCTTTTCACAGCATCTTCTCTGCGTTGTCGCGTCATGGATAACCGCATACGTAGTCTAGCTACCACCAGGTAGTGATCCGAGTCAATGTTGGCCCCTCGGAACGTTCGGACGTCCAAGATACTGGAAGCATGTCTCGCGTCTATCGCAACGTGGTCGATTTGGTTGACGGTTACTTGATCACGCGACCGCCAAGTCCCCTTGTCTATATTGAGGTGTGGGAAGTAGGTGCTTGAGATGATGACATTTCGCCCCGCCGCAAAGTCTGCCACCCTGTGTCCGTTGCCGGAAGTTCCGTCGTGTAGGCTGTGTCCTCCGACTATCGAACCAAAGATGCCCTCCTTTCCGAATCTTGCGTTGAAGTCACCAAGAATGATCTTCACGTCGTACTTCGGGCACATATCATACGTTGTCTGCAGGAGATCGTAGAATGCTTCTTTGGTTGAGTCATCTCTCCCTTCATGGGGGCATGAACACAGATCAGCGAAATGTTCTTAAATTTGCCCTTGATGCGGATTGTGACCAGGCGCTCGCTTACACTTCGGAATCCCATGACTTCTTGCCTAAGTCTTCCCCTTATCACAAAACCATAACCAAAGAGCCGCTGACCCTATTCCTTCAAGCACCCGCCGTAGTAGATGTCACACGTTTTCAGTCTCCGTATGCCCTCTCCATCCCATCGCACTTCCTGGATGGCTGTTACGTCAGCCTTAAGCCTGTCCAGGTTCTCCACTAATTGTTCAGCTGCACGTGTTCTGTATAAGGACGTTCCACGTGCAAATCCGAAATTCATTGCCCTTGTTTCGTTTGCTGGGGTCGTCCACTTTAAAATCATCCATATCCGAGGCTTGTTGTTGTTTCGGAACAACTTTTTTTTACGTGGTAGGGAAGTTACCCCGACGCACAACCCCCGACCCGGAGGACCGGACCCTTCGTATAATTCCAAGGGTAGGGAGCCGGATAAACCGCTCCTTATAGGCCTGAGCTACAAATATGTCGTAGTAGCCCATATAAGGTGTTCACTAAGTAGTTCAACCTAACTGGAACTGTAGACGCCACCGTTGATTCCATCTAGAGAATTCGTCCGCTGCCGCCTCGATGAAAGGAAAAGTGCCTTAGTGGGAACACTCCTCCCCCCTCTCTCGTTGGCTGTCCCCAACAGCTTTCCACGGGGATTTAAACCCCGTCTCGAGCTGAGGTACTAGACACCCGATGTTCACCACTAGGAGGTGAGAGTAGGAGTTGGTAGACAGAGGTGGGTTTTGAGAAAAACCTGTGGACGCTTGTGTCCTCTTGAATGCACATAACTACCCTTATTGATGGCATACTTTATTTTGAGCACTAACTTCTTTAGCCATTAAAATAAAATATAATTATACTAAATTATAACTAGTATATAAATTTATTTTTAATTGTTTTCAAAACTTTTTTTTTGAATGATATCATAATAGATATTATGGAACCGCAACCGATACATATTGACCTCATCAATTCCTAGTTTTCTACCATGGAAGGTACCTACCTACATAGGTACCTACCAGGCACGAAGCGTGACTTATTTGGAAGCGGAAGCATGCAACGTTAAACTTAAAATTAAAAGTCCTTTATTCAAGAAAATACCGCTTTAATGGGACTTGATTATTTATAAAAGCAAAAAATAATAAAATAATTCAAAGGTTGTAAAGTTTTGAACATAAAATGTATACTTCTTTTTTTTAAGCCAATTTAATCAATTGATCATAGAATATTTCTTTGTCTCGAGATCATTTCGCTTAAATTGCACACCTCACGAAATCCTCAACTTTAAATTCGTAAACGAAACACCACCCACCTTCTGATAAATAAACATTTACAGTGGTCTACAATGCGATTTGCACACACAGACAAAAAAAAACACAACACGGAACACACAAGTGTTATTATGAACTTTTCTACTCCTTTAACAATGAAACTGAGCTCATTTACAGTCAGAAAAAGAAAACAACTCATATCTCTCCTTACCTGCTCTACTTTTGTTCTTACAAATTTTCATAATGAATTCACTCAATTCACTCTTTACTTTTTATGTGAACGGCAAGAAATTAAAAAAATTTACTTCCAATGAGATGGAGTGAGAGTTGAGAAAAGACGATAAACAAGAATGCCTAGCTGGTATGCATTCCAAATATATATATATATATATATATATATATATATATAATGGAGTGATATTGTGCATTCCCAGTACTTGGAATTAAAGGGATATTATGAGCTTTTGTAGTTATAGTTAACATTTTTTTTAATGACTTATAATGAGAATTCATTAATTACAGAAGAGATTAAATGAAATTCGATTAGGTCAGTTTGAATTAATAATTCTTTGCTAAAATCGTATCGTGCTTAACGAAAGCACTCATTCCACTCAATATATGGACGCTTCATCCCTGGTACCTCTCTAATTATGTTTAATTTTTACGCATGATAAGTAGGTACATTTATTCATTGTAGGTACCTGAGTTAATGTTAACTAGGTAAACTACATTGTACATAACATTATTTTTTTTGCTGCCTTAGTAACTGAATACCTACTTACATATTGTAGGCTCCCATACCTAGCTATGCATATTATGTCCTTAAGGCTGGTATTCACCGAGCGCTAATAACTTTAGAGCCTCATAAACCTATTCACCAAGCAATATTGCGCGTTTTTCTTTTTTAGTTCAGAGTAGAGCTCTGAACAGAGTCTGAAAACTCTGAACACACTCTGAGCGATATCTGAACTGGGCGTGCTCTGCTCTGAGAGTTCAGATTTATTTAAAGAAACACGCTTCACCAGTTGTCACTTTATAAACTTATTTGGTTTATAAAAATGTCTGTATATTTATTAAATTATTTTACTTTCTTTTGCAGGTCGACTATTCTCGTCCGCCATATTTACTTTTTTAAATTTTTTCCACTTGTCAAATTTGTGTTCAGCTATTCAACTCCGTCTGCTCTATCAGTTTATTCTGAGCTCATAGAGCGCGTTCGGAACATGCTCTGAACATGTTCAGAGCGAAAAAAGAAACACAAAATTGGAGTTCTGAATGCTAAAAAAGAAAAACGGTTTATTTTGACAGTTCAGGCTCTGCTCTGTTATGAGTGCTCTCGACCACTCCTAAGTAACGAGCGCTCTCTTTGAAAAGTTGTCCGAAAACTTTCACAATTGAACCTCCCTTTCCCACAAGATAAACACAAAAAGGTATGGTCATTGGTCATTTGATACACCAAAGCCATCGTGGTAGGTATATCTGGGTATTTCTATGACGTCACAGCATACAATCATCTTTTGTTATTAATTTCTGTTTAAAGTGAAATCATAATTTAAGTATTCAAAAGAATTATTTTTAGATGATAATAGAAAAAACATAATACATATTGTAATGGTAAATTCTTTAAAACTTCTACCTATTATTTTTTTCAAAGATTATATTATACCTATTTACAAACAAAAGTAAAAAAATGTTCTGGATTTAGGTATTGATATTCTTCTGGCGTTGGATAGGCATCCGGCTGTCTTTCGTTATCAAAAACAGTTTAATATTACAGTTTAGGTTGGCTCTCTTTTTCGATCATTCGCTTTCATATTCAAACATTGGCTCTCATTTTCGAACATAGAAAAATACTTATGAGTGGTTGGTGTATAGCACAAATAATTTTCAAGTTATAAAGGTCATAAAGTTAAAAGCAGTTTATGAGCGCTCGGTGAATACCAGCCAAAGTGAAAAACCCAGATACCTGAAACATATTTTCAGTTAAATTTTGCCATATTTTTCATCGAAAAAAACTCTCTTAAGTGAAAAAATAATGATAATTAACTAGTGCTAATCTTGCATGAAATTGAATATAAAATGATGAAATGCCATTTTCAGACCTTGTACTTCTATTAAAAAGCTGCCCAAAAGTCCAAAATTAATTATAAAAACAATAAATAACATAATAAAAAAAATATTTAAACTGTTTCTCTGCATATTTTTTTATAATAAATCAATATAACAAATACAGTTGAAAAAGGACCAACTATTTTTATAATTGACCGTTATCCGATTCGGCACAGGATTATTATAATCTTCTGTATATTTTTCCGTACAAAAATAGTTACACGCCAAAAATTTTTAGTCCGTTTTACCAAAAAGTTTGATTAAAATATAAACAATAACAATTAAGAATAACAATGAAGTGACCGACAATAAAAAATTAGAAATGTAAAATTTGAAAATTCGCGCGACCATTGAGTATTCATTTTTCAATTCGCTTAATTTTTCAAATTTTATGTTTCCAACTTTCTGTTGATATACTTTTGACCATTGAGAATAACACCCGGGGGTGTAAGTGCCGATTCCAAGAGGAAGTATCACCCACGGGTGTTAATTCTTTTTTGTGGTGGAACTTATTACCCCTTAAAAAAGGAATTATCCCACGCGGGTGTTATTTCCTTTTATTTTGTGAATTAACACTCGCGGGGGATAATTTCGTGGGCGTTATTTTACTGCACCGCCACCATAGGCACCTAGATAAAATATTAACAAAAATAAAATGTTTTTATTGCATTTAAATGCGGACACTTTTTACGGTTTTTACCTTTTAGAAATTTGGGCTCTGTGTCCCATTTTTAACAAAAAGAATTTGAGCCTCGGATCTCACTTGGATGGGACTTAATCCCCAAATTTTATTTGGGCGTTATGTCCCACTTAAGTAGGGCATAATCCCCAAAATTTAAAGCAGATTTAAAACTACTGAGTAAAACAACATTTTAAAATAAGATGCTGCCTATCCAAGGGTTTCTTAAAACTAATACACATTACACTCGAGTTTTAAATTTTATGTTATTCTTATTCTATACAACCCTCCCCCTCCTCTCTTATTCCTCTCTAATTTGTATAGGATTAAGATACATGCAATTGAAATGAGCCATCAATTGATTTAATTGTATGTAATTTTCTATTATTGCCTTTTCTCATTTTAATTCTTTCAGGTTCATTAAGTAATTCTGCCTCCCCAAACGGACAAAGCGCCGGATACTCACTCTCTTTTCTCTTTACAGCATTCGATTGAGACGTTATCGATCCGAACAATGTTAACTCTCCTCCTATTGAACAATAATTCAGTTGTTTTTATAGAATATATTTTATTCCTAGTATTTTATTTTTTGTCAAAAAAAAAATTAAAATTCTCATGCTGCATAATTTGAAACTGCAACTTAAAATTGATAATAGGCAATATCGTCTCTTAGTAAGAGAGGCGACCGTAAGATTACCTATCTCATCGGGAGACCGAAAATAATGGTTACCAATCGGTAGTACTTTTCGTAACATTCACAAAACCACTGGTCGGGCGTACTTTTTCAGGGAAAGGGTCACTTCCGGTACGGTTTTTTGATCACTACCTATCCTATCAGGGCCATGAAAACACTTATTGCTAGTAGTAAGAGTTTTGCCTATAGATTCAAAAACTGTTGGTCGGGCGAAAAACTCTGGGAATAAATGCTTGCCCGACCGCCTAAAAAAAAATTTTTTTGATGCAAAACTATCTCATCGGGAAATGGGTAATATTGGTATCAAATGAAAGGTACGACTGCCCTCTTCACAAATGCACTGGTCGGGCAAACTTTTATAGGGAATAACCTATTGCCCAACCACTTTAAAGGAAATTAATCAATTTTTCTCTTGTTAATCTTTTGAAGTTAAAAAAATTAACTTACTGTTGTCTTATTTATATTAAATTAGTATAACATCTTAGATTATTTTGTTCTTTAAACTTTCGTTTTTTTAAACTATTTATTTCGCATTTTTTTACGTTTTTTGACTTTTTTTAATGAAAAAACACTATTGAATAACATTGTAAACTGGGTAAACTAAATAGATTTGTGTATTTCAATTTCTCAAGTAATCCCAATTAAGGAAGAGCTTGAAATTTAAACACAATAATTTAGTTACCACCTTACCCTCTAGATTTACTATTTTTTTATTATAAAATGAAACAAATAAACAGATTTTTTCTTCAAATATATTCATACATTAATTTGTCAGCAAATACCTATTTTCATTTTTTTTTTCAAAATCAACAGATTAGGATTCAAGAATAACAATAATTTATAAACATATGTAGTACAAACCAAACAAAATTATATTGATCTAAAAAGTGTCCTCATCAGAGTCTTGTTAACAAAGGAAATCTTTCTCTTCATCATCTTCATTTAAAGCAATGACCCCTAGTAATAAACAAAATTTGAGTCGAATCTAGCGTAAATTCAACTTTTGTATAGGGGTCGTCCTCGACTTTAGACTTAATTTAACTTTCGAATCGTTCACTACTCAGGGCCAATATCTCATCGCCATTAATTGGTGTTGGTTCTCCTTCAAACCAAAGAGACAGCAACCTTTAATTTTTTTTAAATCCAGCCAATTTCTTCTGCTCTAGTTCTTACACAAACAGATTCAGTTGCATTTGTCCACATTGAACTAATAAAAACAGTTCTTTTTAATTTTCTGGAAAACTGATTTAAAGGCCGTGGGCGCCTAGATAAAATATTAACAAAAAAAAAAAATGTTTTTATTGTATTGAAATGCGGAAACTTTTTACGGTTTTTACCTTTTAGAAATTTGGGCTCTATGTCCCATTTTTAACAAAAAGTATTGGGGCCTCGTATCTCACTTGGGTGGAACTTAATCCCCAAATTTTATTTGGGCGTTATGTCCCAAATAAGTGGGGCATAATCCCCACTTATTCAAATTGGGCGTTATGTCCCTGGGGCTTATGTTCCTGCGCCACTAGGTAGCACTAAATGAAGGTAAAATTTAAAGCAGATTTAAAACAATATTTTAAAATAAGATGCTGCCTATCCATAGGTTTCCGAAAACTAATAAATATTACACTCGAATTTTAAATTTTATGTTATTCTTATTCTATTCAACCCTCCCCCTCATCTTTTATTCCTCTCTAATTTGTATAGGATTAAGATACATGCAATTGAAATGAGTCATCAATTGATTTAATTGTATGTAATTTTCTATTATTGCCTTTTCTCATTTTAATTCTTTCAGGTTCATTAAGTAATTCTGCCTCCCCAAATTGACAAAGCGCCGGATACTCACTCTCTTTTCTCTTTACAGCATTCGATTGAGGCGTGATCGATCCGACCATTGTTAACTCTCCTCCTATTGAACAATAATTCAGTTTTTTTTATAGAATATATTTTATTGCTAGTATTTTATTTTTTCAAAAAAAAAATTAAAATTCTCATGCTGCATAATTTGAAACTGCAACTTAAAATTGATAATAGGCGATATCGTCACTTAGTAAGGGAGGCGACCGTAAGATTACCTATCTCATCGGGAGACCGAAAATAATGGTTATCAATCGGTAGTACTTTTCGTAACATTCACAAAACCACTGGTCGGGCGTACTTTTTCAGGGAATTTTAGACGGGAAAGGGTCACTTCCGGTACGGTTTTTTGATCACTACCTATCCCATCAGGGCCATGAAAACACTTATTGCTAGTAGTAAGAGTTTTGGCTATAGATTCTAAAACTGTTGGATGGGCGAAAAAAATCTGGGAATAAATGCTTGCCCGACCGACTAAAAAAAATTTTTTTGATGCAAAACTATCTCATCGGGAAATGGGTAAATTGGTATCAAATGAAAGGTACGACTGCCCTCTTCACAAACTTTTATAGGGAATAACCTATTGCCCGACCACTTTAAAGGAAATTAATCAATTTTTTTCTTGTTAATCTTTTGAAGTTAAAAAAATTAACTTACTGTTGTCTAACTTGTATTAAATTAGTATAACATCTTAGATTATTTTGTTCCCTAACATTTAAAAAAAAAGTTAAGCCAACAACACTCTTTTTAAACTATTTATTTCGAGTTTTTTAACGTTTTTTGCCTTTTTTTAATGAAAAAACACTATTGAATAACATTGTGAACTGGGTACACTAATCAATTTTTCAAGTAATCCCAATTAAAGAAGAGCTTGAAATTTAAACACAATAATTTAGTTACCACCTTACCCTCTAGATTTACTTTTTTTTTTTAGTATAAAATGAAACAAATAAACAGATTTTTTCTTCAAATATATTCATACATTAATTTGTCAGCAAATACCTATTTTCATTTTTTTTTTCAAAATCAACAGATTGGGATTCAAGAATAACAATAATTTATAAACATATGTAGTACAAACCGAACAAAATTATATTAATCTAAAAAGTGTCCTCATCAGAGTCTTGTTAACAAAGGAAATCTTTCTCTTCATCATCTTCATTTAAAGCAATGACCCCTAGTAATAAACAAAATTTGAGTCGAATCTAGCGTTAATTCAACTTTTGTATAGGGGTCGGCCTCGACTTTAGACTTAATTTAACTTTCGATTCGTTGACTACTCAGGGCCAATATCTTATCGCCATTAAGTGGTGTTGGTTCTCCTTCAAACCAAAGAGGCAGAAACCTTTAATTTTTTTTTAAATCCAGCCAAAATCTTCTGCTTTAGTTCTTACACAAACACATTCAGTTGCATTTGTCCACATCTGAACTCTCGCTAAATTAGAGTTGCTAAAATTGTTCACATCATACATTTGTAATGTAAGCCAAATAGGCTTCCACCAGACGTAAAACAACCGGTCAGAGCCAGAGTATTCTAATTTCAATATTTTTGGCTCTGTGAGGTTGTCTTACTTCTGGCGGAAGCAAAATACAGAGCTGACAACATATAACCTGAAAGCAACAGTGAATCATTACGGAATAAGCGTTATGGTTAAGCCTACTGTATGTCTGCAGCCGACGCGGGAAATTGTGGAATTCATGGAGGGGACGATTGACAAAATATGTACCTAACTGACATTTAAAAAAATATTGACCTAAAGTTTCGAAAAGTGTGGTATTTATCAAAATTTCCGTTTTTACCAGGATTATGACTCAAAGAACAAGTCAGGAATTATGCATACCTGGCTAATTTAGAATTGGCCTTACTTGATGGAAACTTCCGGGACTGTCAACTGGAATGAGTGTGATCGAAAACTGTTGAGCTCGTTACAGAACAATGTTCGAAAACACAAAAGTGACCTGAAAAATGCACTTTCGGAACAATAGCTGAAAATAACCCCAGAGATGACAAATAAACTTGGTAAAATGGAAAAATATTTAAAATGGCATGAAACCAATAATATATGGATATTTGTAAGACTGTTTGTTCATGCCTGTATCAAATAAGTTGTGACCTGAAAAAAAAACACTGCTATGGTTTTAGTTTTTTATTGATATAATGTTAGTTATCAATTTATTTAAATAAAATGTTGATCTGTGTTGAATTGCATTAGTTTTCTTCAAAATAAAAATAAAATTGTGTGGATAGCCTTTCTGGTTTACAAAATATTGCAACTTTAAATTAAAAAATTAAACCAGGTACTTTATAAAATAAGCTGTGATCCAATGTACATTTCAAAAAATATTGAAATATCATGTTGATTACGCATTTTCTGGAGAAAATTGACCACAAAGTCAAAAAATTAGCATGAACAGGAAAAATGGAACAAGCTTAAAACTGGACTGAGACAAAATATCAAATCTATTTAAACGCAGTTACAAAGAAAAGTTACAAAATAATTAACGTTAACATGGGTCAGGGTACACTAAAGTAAGACTTTTTTTAAATCCAAGATAAATGATGTCAAAATTGGAGATAGGTCCTTACTCCCTTAAATAATATTGACGAATTTTTTTGTTTTATTATTTGTTATTTTTTTTTATAAAAGGAAAAGCTAAACCACTTAACTTATTGGAAAAAAATTAACACTTTCAAACAGCATTTTTACAGCAACAAATAGAAGTCAGAATGAAAATTTGAATGATGTTGACGCTGAAACAATTAAAAGCTTTAAATTACAAGTGTATGGCGTGAAAAATTGTAGCAATGTTAATTTAGCGGGAGTTGAACAAATATATTTATTCCACGAAAAACAATCCTCTGGGAAATTTTTTCAAAAGCATGAAAAGTTTTGATTTAAGTTAAATCCGAACATGCTTTAAATCACTTTTCCAGAAAATAAAACAGAACTGTTTTTATTAGTTCAATGTGGACAAATGCAACTGAATCTGTTTGTGTAAGAACTAGAGCAGAAGATTTTGGCTGGATTTTAAAAAAATCCAGGAAAACCAACACCACTTAATGGCGATAAGATATTGGCCTGAGTATTGAACGAATCGAAAGTTAAATTAAGTTTAAAATCGAGTCCGACCCCTATAAAAAAATTGAATTTACGCTAGATTCGACTCAAATTTTGTTTATTACTCGGGGTCATTGTTTTAAATGAAGATGATGAAGAGACAGATTTCCTTTGTTAACAAGACTCTGATGACGACACTTTTTAGTTTAATATAATTTTGTTTGTTTTGTACTACATATGTATATAAATTATTGTTATTCTTGAATTATTATCTGTTGATTTTGAAAATCTCAATATGCAATTTATAAAGACAAAACCTTAAATTGGATGAGCATTATCAGGTGACCTCGGTAGCGCAATTCGTAGTGCATAGGCCTCAGAGGTAGCTGGTCTAGGTTCGATTCCAATTGACGGCACAAATTTATAAATTAAAATTGAACATAAAGACTAAGCAGCACCACTGAAAGGAATCTGATGATTGGTGTGACAGCCATGAAATTGCAATAATTCGAGCCAAAATAAATACAATGGTGGTAGCCCACTCAAGTGTTTGTTGAAAATTCAAACATTCATAAATAAAAAATTGAAAATATTAGCTGCAAAATGAATGTATGAATATATTTGAAGAAAAAATCAGTTTATTTGTTTCATTTGATACTAAAAAAATAGTAAAACTAGAGGTGGTAACTAAATTATTTTGTTTAATTTTCAAGCTCTTCTTTAATTAGGATTACTTGAAAAATTGAAATACACAAATCTATTTAGTTTACCCAGTTCACAATGTTATTCAATAGTGTTTTTTTCATTAAAAAAAGGCAAAAAACGTAAAAAAATGCGAAATACATAGTTTAAAAAGAGTGCTGTTGGCTTAACTTTTTTTTTAAATCTTAGGAAACAAAATAATCTAAGATGTTATACTAATTCAATATAAGTTAGACAACAGTAATTTAATTTTTTTAACTTCAAAAGATTAACAAGAAAAAATTGATTAATTTCCTTTAAAGTGGTCGGGCAATAGGTTATTCCCTATAAAAGTTTGCCCGACCAGTGGATTTGTGAAGAGGGCAGTCGTACCTTTCATTTGATACCAATATTACCCATTTCCCGATAAGATAGTTTTGCATCAGAGTCGGTCGGGCAAGCATTTATTCCTAGATTTTTTTCGACCGACCAACAGTTTTAGAATCAATAGGCAAAACTCTTACTAGTAGCAATAAGTGTTTTCATGGCCCCGATGGGATAGGTAGTGATCAAAAAACCGTACCGGAAGTGACCCTTTCCCGTCTTAAATTCCCTGGAAAAGTTCGCCCGACCAGTGGTTTTGTGTATCTTACGAAAAGTGCTACCGATTGGTAACCATTATTTTCGGTCTTCCGATGATATAGGTAATCTTACGGTCGCCTCCCGGACTATCTCCATTTCTTACATGAAACAACACGCATTCTCTTCCATATTCTGGTTGTACCAGTAATTTTATTGTTTCACCATAAAATATTACATCTGTAAATTTTATCTCTAACCATCCGGATTCACAGATACAGAATGTTTCCCTTTCCCGTAATCTTTCACAACAAATCATATTTTTCTTTTTAATGTTCCAACTCAACCAAAAACCAAAAGCTAGTCTAAATATAAACAATTGAAGTCATTCTATAGTATACTCGTATATATATATAGTAACACAATTAATAGTCTCAACTACGAATAAAAAACATGACACATTTCATACTGTTAGGCCTAGTTCCTAAGAAGAAGGAATACTTAGAGGAACTGCCCTTGTTGGAAAAAAGTGAAGCAGTTTTTAAAATGGTGTGAGATCTCACAAACACAAATGCATTACAGCAGAGACGGAGTGCCCTTTGGCGGCAACTGACTAGGGCGCCAACAGAATAGTAATTTTTTTCATTTTCCGAAATTGTTTTAGTGGTTATATTCTTAGAAAAAGAAAGAGTACGTGCGTGATTTTATACAAGAATACAAATTAAGACGCATAGAATATATAAAAGAAAAACTAAAAACTTTGAAAAGACAAACCTTTTCAAGTGAATAAAATAGACATTGTGGTTATCTAGCAATAAAGTAAAAAAAAAAGATCCAGTTCTTTGTTAAATCGTGTGAAAAACCACGAAAAAAGGCGGTAAGAGCATTTCCTCTCACAAGAGAGTTTTATTTTATTTTTTTTCAAAGCAAGTGATTTTAACTGTTTGTATTTACGTAGATTAATTAATTATCGAACAACATATTATTTATGATGGATTAAACTTTAATCATGAGCCATGAACAACCAAACATGAACTGATACACACCTTACTGAAAAGACAAGTTAACATTGAAACATTTTTATTTCTAACTTAAAACGTAAAAAATTGATTTAATAACAAAAAAAAGTTTCCTCATATGAATTGCGCTTAACAGATAGTTGCGCCTTACAAGCTCCAATATATCCACATACGCTACTGTTTGCAGGTAAAGCAGTTTGACATATACCTCAATTAAATTCTAACAAACAATTATGTGCACATTTTCAACTAAATATCAATATTCTTGACTTAAATACAACCTAAATACAAACACTTCATCAATCTAAATACAAACACTTTACAGCACTTTCCTAGAGAAGTATATAATAAAACTAACTTGTGAAAGGAAATGATTTTATCCGACTTCTTTTATCAATTTCACACCCCTGAACAACGCACTTCATGTTTTTTTTTTTTAATTTATTGGAATATCACCAAAATATCTAATAAAATCACTTTAAAATATTTGCTTTTTCAAATTGGTATATTAATTTGTGTTTTAACTTGCATCAATTTTTCTTTTTTTCTAATCACACGCTAACGATTTCACAGTTCTGGGGGACAAAAGTTGCTTCACTCACGAACACTGTATATGTGACAAATACCTCTTCCTCTATTTCTACTTCTAAGCTTAGTTCACACGAGATTACACCGCATGTTTTTTTAGCTGTTAACATCCGAACATTACAGGTAAACTCGTTTTTTGCAGGAAAATCATCATGTGAACAGTTCTATGTAAATTTATGCGCCACTGCTCATTTGTTCGTAGGTGTACAGTTAAAAAACGTGCGGTTTAATCTCGTGTGAACAAGGCCTTAACTGTACGAAATACAAAACAACAAATTACAATGAATCATACAAATATGTGATAAGCCATAAGACATTTCTATAATTCACTATATTCAAATACTTAACTAACCAAAAACATAAAACATCATAATGATAGTGATAAGCCAATTACCGCCTCTTCCCACTGGCCATCACAAACGTTGCCATCTTATTTTTATTTAATTTTTTTTTTGTATTTTATTTTATTATGTTTGCTTAAAATGTGGCATTTAGCATAAAACCTGTATTTCTAAGTAAGCTCTATGGTTTTATGTTACGCGGTTCTATTGATCAACACTGGCAAACTTTTTCATGGATTTTTTCAACTCATAAATGGATCACATCGAAGCAAAATTAAATGGAATGTAAAAACAAGTTTTAAGTTTTAATTACATCGTTTTTTAAAACTTGCATCATCTCATTTGATTGCTCAAATGGAGATGAACCCTTTCTCTAAGAAACATATATTTGGCGCCCCTAAGCTGCTCCCGGGGCACGGCCCGGTTTGCCCTCCCATAGATCCGGACTGCCTTTTCGCTCAAATCCCCGATTCATGGTTAGAAAAAAGTTGTATCGAAGAGCACTTGAATGCATGAATTTTATTAACAAGTCTTCTCATCTTCTATTTTTAATGACTCCAATTCGCACATTCATTTAAAAAGAGGTGACATTTTTATTTTTATCTTAAAGCGAAAGTGAAACGAAATTTTTCTTTGGTCTCCCACACGACAGCGAAATGCTCACGGAAACCACAGCGAAAATATTCTCTTTGAAAGTGTCACCAATTACAAACAAAAAAAACAAACACAAAGCGAAAACAATCACAGAAAGCCATGCCATGAAAAAATAATATTTAAATTTCTTCATCTTCTTATTATAAAAAAAACCTGACCACGGGTATTTGTTTTCTATGTGCACGAATTTAAACAAATTCCCCTAGAATAATAAAATTCACAGTATCTTTTGCTGTGATTTTTATAAGAGTCGGTAAACATCGACCAAAATGTGTGTCTTAGTACGGTATAACAGACTGACTGAAGAGCCCACTTTATACCTTGGGCGAAACACAATAATTTCTGGAGTTGAGGTCACTTGTACTTTTTAATTGATTCATTCATTCATTCACTCCACTTAAAACAGAAGTAATTTAAATATTTTAATATTTAAATTTCTTCATCTTCTTATTATAAAGAGATTTACCTTTAATATGTAACGGCTTAAATTATTTTCATTAAATTGGTATGCAGCTGCCTCCGAAAAGTTTTACCATTACGTACCAATATTTTAAAAATGAATATTATTTGATTAAAACAAATTGTTTTAAATAACTACGTACATTTTGATAATTACTAAGAGCGAAAATTAAAAAAACATACAGGTAGATATGTACACAATGTATGTATAATTTTAATAGCTTCGAAATACATTTATTATCAGGATATTTTTCCACTAGATGATATTTTGTTCCATATATCACCCAAAAGCTCTAAAATCAGCTTTTCCCGCGCGAAAATTGAATCTCAATTTTTTTTTTAATAACAATTCTAAAAAAAACTATTTTTTGGAGGTTTTTAACCCACAATCATCGTAGTCATCCTTCAATAGAACAGTTTATACCTTAACAGTTAGGTAAGAAACAAAATTTTTGGCGTACACAGAATATTTCGTTCCAAATGTTACCCAGAAGCCCTAAAATCGCCTTTTCCCGCGTTGAAAATTTAATTAAAAAAATGAAATAAAGTCGGTTTTTGAATAATAATTCTAAAAAATTGAATTTTCTTTTAAAATGTTTCAACCCCCCCCCCCCCCAAAATTTCTCTCAGTTAGCAGGTTTATCGCCGCTAAACCAAGAATTTAAATGAATAAATTATATGGTGTACTTTTTATTTTCAAAACGTAACAAATGGCAATGTTGAAATAATGATAATGATTATTTGCAATAATCAATACCATAAATAAAAAAAACTACCTACCTACAGACCTATTTTCAAATCATATTTTCCTTCACACAACACAAAACTCCCATCTTCCTATCTGCCTTACTGCCCTAGCAGAATGGAGTCGCGACAAGCGGCCGCTGTCGCACTGTCAAAGTTAAAATATACGAAAACAGTACACAGCGCCACGATAAAAAGCTGTAGCTGCAGCGATCGCTGTCGCCAAAATTGAATAATTTTCAACCTCAGCTTTTAGTCGCGCTACTTTTTGACATATCTGTGGGTCTGTTCAAAACACTGTATGTAAACTAGACATTGGGTTCGCTCAACACATTGAGTTATTTTGTCATGTTTATTATGAACTGAAGTTTGGGAAAAAATTGGTTTCGATAGCAATGATTGTAGAAAAAAAGCATTTGCATTAAGTCTTATTATTAATAATTTGAGTATGTTGTCACTGAGCTCAAAATTGCACAACTTTGAGAACTCAATTTTAAAATTGCGCAGTGTTTACGCTACAAGTGAGACCATTTTGTATGAAAGCTCAAATGGGCTTGGATGAAAAAAAAAAAAACAAATAAACAAATTCTTCACATTTATAAAACTGATGGAATTTTTCTAGATACTGTTGTCCTTTTCTCCTTCCAATTTTGTATCTGTCAAGGGCAAGGTTTAACTACATAGACCTACTTTTTCCAAAAAGTGCCAAAGTGAGAAATAAACATCTATGCTAAAGTCACCTGCTTGCAAAAAAAACATGCGAAAATTGTTGACAGATAATTTTAGTCACCATACACGATTTTCAATTTTTTTTTGGCAAGCAATTGTCTTATAATAGATATTTTTTTCCACGTTTGCACTTTTTGCAAAATGCACACAAAAGAGTGCCACTACTGGAACTGAAGCCATAGTTGAAATAGCTTTTAAATAGTATCGTGCGTGCTATTTTTCATGTGCCCACAATGCAGCTGCACAAAATATTATTTCTTTTTAAAAGTTCAATAAAATATTCTGTGTTGTGCTCTGCCATGTTGAATTTTGTTTGTTTGTTTTCTGTTGTGTCAAATACCGGCATACTCTCTGTTTTATTTATTAAAAGAGAAACATGATAGTCTCGCATTTGTAATAGAAATGAAAGCAACATATGGAACACGCCTTGTAAAAATTAGATTTCCAAACATCTGAACGAACCCAAACAAATCTAAATGTCAAAAAAACGTTCTTTCTGCGCTACACCATTGTGGACGACCTTTGCGACCTAGTGAGCGATTTTTATGACAGCTTGTGCTACAGCGATTTTTACCGCAGCCAGCGATTTGCATTGTGTTCAAGGGGTTAGCTTTACAATATGCGATAAGCGATGCCAAAAACCAAATTCTCGACAAAGAGCATGATATAATAATAAAAAAAAAAAAAACCTACCTAACCTACCCACATTGTTCTCCTAAAATTATATTTTCCTGCAGACGCACGACACAAAACTCTTATACAACCAGGCGTGGATCCAGGATTTCGTTCAGGTGCGGGTTTAATTTTGCCTACCTTTGCAAAAAAAAAAATCTTCTATCGAATACCTACGCCTTTTTTAATGATTAAAAAACATTTTTTTTATTTAAAATGAAGTTAGCCTCTTTAAATATTGCTCTGTATGCTTAGCTCAAAGCTATAAATAAGAATTAGTATAGTACGCATTAAAAAAAACAACAAATAATATTAATTTAAATAAAGTAAGGTATGTACAAGTACATTGTACACGATATACAATTCTTAAATAATTAATTCTAATCTTTTGGCGGGCCGGTTTTTGAAAACCTAGTAATTGATTTTTCGACATCGATCGGGATTTGTCTGTGAATATGAATGAGTGCCAGACCGCGGAGGCGGTTTTCACCCATTGTTGATCCTAAATATGTTTAAAGGTGCCGCAATGGAGAAAAATACCTCTCTGTCGAAGAATTTGTTACCAGAAGCGTTGCAAGAATACGAACAAAACTTTTTATTGTTCCAAAAACATCCTTATTGCATTACTTAATCAAATCCAGAGAAGTAACGGTAAGATGATTGTTGTGCTCCTTTTCTTTTACCCATTTTGGCGCCACAAAGTCACTTTTCAAGCAAAAAAAGGCAGTTTCTATATTTAAGTCTATAACAGTTGTCTAAAGCGACCCAATAGGCACTTAACGGTGGTACCAAAGTCATCAGTATTATATCTGACTGTTTTTTCCGGGACGAAAATCGTAAGTTTAAACACATATAAAGTTTCGGGTTGAAATCTTTCACGCATATCGGTTGGGACAAAATCAAGTAGAGGTGCATATAAGGACATTCTGTAGTACTCTTCAGCTGAATTAGTGTCAAAATTGCGTCGGTATATTTGGCGTTCACCATTACATGCGATACGAGGAATTTTTAATTCAACATTCAATTGATCACCTAAATTTTTTGCACGCTGCCAGATGTAGTTGAAATTAGTATATATGTTCTCTCGGTGACTAGAAAGAACGGAAATCGTGTTCTTTAGCAGCATTGCGCTGCTGTTAAGATCAAGAGCTGTTGTTTGTAGCAATTTGCTCAAGGACTGTGTTAAAGACAACACATCAATTAAACACAATACCAATACTGGTAGTATAAATAGTGTAGTATTTTAAGTCATTATAAGGGAAGAAGCCTTGCTAGCTGTACTTGGCAAGATAATTTCTCTCCAATAAGTTTCTTCATCGGACTCCTATTCTTCAACAGTTCTTGAATAAGCTTGTTGCTCAAATGAATCCACATTTTGTTGGCAGCTGTAGCACTTACAAAATATTTTGGGACTGGATGTAGAACCGAAATCTGAGAATGAGGATTTGCAGTGGCATATTTTGTTATATTGAAATCAAAAGTTTTGCAGGTTTTTTGTTCAGTGTTTGGCGGGGATTGGGTGTTGAAAATTGAGTTTTTCGAAATTTCTTATCAAGGCTATTATTACTTCCATCAATTTTTTTTTGAAAATACATTATGATGCTCTGTCGTTTTCCCTAAGTACAAACACTGTAATTTTTTGTGATCCGACTTAAAGAACTCAAGATATACATAAGCTTTTTATGGAAACATTTTCCGTTTTTTTTAGAGATTTATAAAACGCAAAAAATCAACAAAACAAAGTCTCAAAAAAAAACGACGATTAAGGTTCCCTTAAAAACCTGAGTTCTATTACTCGGATCTACAATTTGCTGTTGGCTCTTGTACTATTATAGAGTAGGTATCTACTTACATATATCTAAAATGAGTATTGCACTCTCAACTTCTATTCTGGCCAGCCTTACCGAAAAAAAAAACAAAAAAAGTGTTTTTTGAACGCAATTTCAAGAACGTGCCGCAATTTGGAGTTGTGAGTGCAATTAATTGTAGATATAATTTTGATCTACCTATCTAGGTACCTAACATGAAAATCAAAAGTGATGCGTTTGCCTGTTGGTTTTTATAGCTTAAGATAGAGATTGAAGTAGGTAGGCAGATAAAATTTTTACAATAAAAAAAATGTTATAAATCTGAAAAGCAGAATTGTCCAGGGCAGAAACTGAACTCATTGCCCCCCCTGGAGCCGAGCCTGTATACAAGTCTCCCTTGAAACATTTATAGCTTACAAGTTACAACATCTGCGCTACCAAATTTCATAAAATTTTTAATAATATTATCTATATAATATACATACACAAATACAACACAATCTACACATGTCTAAGCAAAGCCCAGCTAAATAAATGAAAGCATAAAACACTAACAAATGCGATAAAGCACGAGACATCAGGTATGCACGCAGGTCCAGACACCTACTTACATTTAAGGTGCGTTTTTTTGTCATTCCCTTTTTTTACTTTCGTATATGTTTCTTGGAAAATGCGACTCAAATCGGTGAAATAGTTTTGCAAAGAAAACTAAGTGCAACACGCAATGGTTGCATCAGTGCTATGGTCAAAGTAGGACAATTAAGCTGGCACTGATTTTTGCACACGTACTTGGCACCAGGGCTGTCGAAGTACTGCAATAGGAGTATTTCTACTGCGATTTGTTGCTGCGTATGCCGTACTGCTCGCATGTAAAAGGACTGCTTTTTTAATGCAATAAATTGATTTGATTGCTGAACTGAACGCACCTATCTTAAATTCCTAATATTTTTGTCCTATCAACAAAACGACAGTGATGATGACAGCATCATTGACTGCTGTTCCGTCGCCGGGTCCAATCTTTCCGCACTGTCAACCTCTTCCAGGCGGAGAAAAATCTCCAACTGTAGGAAAACAGTCAAGAGACTTGGTGAAAGGAGTTGGGATGAACTGACAGACACAGAACGCACACGACTGCACAACGCTCGTACGTTTCTGCAGAAGAAGCTCCCAATGGAGAATGGGCCATCTGCCCATACATCGGTGGGGGCTTCTCCTGTAAGCGTGAGTGTATTAATGGGACCGACTGCTTCGAGTGTTGGTAAAACCCATACTGGAAAAAGGACTGTCTCCTTAAACGACAAGGACCAACAAATACAAACCTCCGGAATATTGGACTCACCTGCCAGACGTTGCGTGGAGAATTCCTCTACTCCGGGTCTGGTGGGTGATAAGATACCCCCGGGAGAGGTAGGTGTGGAGGTGACGCACATGGGAAACATCCAGGGCCTTAGCCCCACATGCAACCTTGGTGCGTCTACCTCTTCACAACCTAGATGATATGACGAACGGAAGGACCCTGTAAGGAAACGCACCACTAAGCTTCCTGTCACACCGTACAGACGTTGCATGGAGCCTTTTGCTCCTACGGGCCTGTGCGGTGAGAGGGCGGCCACTAGTGAGGTTGAGAGTAGTGGGAAGCACACGGGAAACATCCTGGGCACTGGCCCTACATGCAACCTAAATGTTTCCTGCTCCCCTCGACCAGGTAACTGCATGAGGAACTCAACAATTGAAAGCGACCCAACTAACAAGACTGTCGTGGAGAATCCTACCGCGCAACGCAACGCAAAGCCAGCAATGCAACGCAAGGTAAAGAGACTCCTCGGCGACAAACAGATACAACGCCGACAATTACGGAACGCTACGCGGATTGTCCGGATTCTAGCAAACAAAAACCCTGAAACCCTAACGGCTAAGGAACGGCTAGCTCTGGACAGATCCAGACAAAGATTACTGACAATACCAAAAACAATTGACGAACGCGACAATCCGAGTCCTAGGAGTACCGCATTAGGAGCCCAGTGCCCCTCACTGACCCACCAGCTAATACAGGTACGTCCAAGCGAGCGAGGAAAGACATGCACTCACCAACGAACGTATCACCGACGAACAGGAAGAAAAAAGACAAACTTTCTAAGGTGCCTGTAGTAGGTAGACAAGTCGCCGTAGTAGACTACGGTAATCCTACACGGAAACTAACGGAAGACCAATGGCAATTAATCGAACTTCGGATCCTTGAGGAGGTAAATGAGGCTATCGTCAAGAGCCGGCCACCGCCACTCTTTGGTACTCTCGGCACCTACCAAGGATTCAAAATGCTGACATGTGAGGATGAACATACCCACACATGGCTTCAAGAATTTGTCAGTAAAACTGAAGCTCCCTGGCCAAACGCTGACCTTCGCCTCATGGGGAGGAAGGAAATCGGTGAACTGTCAAGACCTAGAGCAAAGCTAATTATGAAGGGACCGCTCATCCCGAGGGATCGAATTGAAAGATACCTCAGGTCACTCAATACTGAACAGCTTAGTCAAAACTGGGAGGTAGTCGAGATGGGTCAGAAAACTAAAGATGGCACTGAAGTGGTTGTGATCTTAAATCACAAATCAATACCGCTGCTCAGAAAAATTGATTTTAAGGTACGCGTCGGTACAAACCGATGTAGACTGCGGCTGATAGACAACAAGAAGAAGGTAAATGGGGGGGAGAAAGGTATAAAACAATATGAAAATAATACAAATTAATCTCCAACACAGTAAAGCCGCCAGTGCCAACCTAGTCTACCTCATGGAGGATAGACAAATAGACATTACCCTTTTTCAAGAACCCTGGATTGCAGGTGGCAGAATTAAGGGCCTTCACTCAAAAGAACTAACGCTGTATAAGACCACAAACGTAGGTATTAACAGTAGTATTAGAGCTTGTATCGTAGCTAGAAAACAGATTAATCTCTTTCTTCTATCTACATACAGTTGTTTAGACCAAACGACGGTCAAACTTGATCGAGCCGGGCTCCCACCACTAGTTATAGCATCATGCTATATGCCGGGTGATGGAATTGAAGGACCACCGGCTGAGATGACAAAGCAACTCATTGCACGTGCTGCACTGGAGAAATGGGACGCTGTTGTGGGCTGTGATGCCAACGCGCACCATTTGCAGTGGGGAAGCACTGATATCAACGAAAGGGGTAAGTTACTATTTGAATTTATTATTGAAAATAACCTTTTGGTAGCGAACAGAGGGAATGAGCCCACTTTTGTCACCAAAACTCGTAAAGAGGTACTTGATGTAACTTTATTAAATAACTCAGATACCATATTCATAGATCAGTGGAAGTTATTAAAAGAGGAATCATTCTCTGACCATAAACTCATAGAATTCTTAATACCTGACACCCCAGATCCTCACAAACCTTTTAGAAATCTCAGACGAACAAACTGGGAAATTTTTAATAGGGAGGTAGAAACAGAATTACGAAAGCTAAATACTGATGCGTTACAAGAACCCGAGATTATAGAGAAAGCTACTGATAGCTTCACTGAAATTCTCGGTAAAGCATTCGAAAAAGGATGTCCATTAAAACCAGGGGCACAGAGTAAAAAGAAACCACCCTGGTGGACAACTGAACTTGGCAACATCAGGAAGGAAACAAGAAGACTTTTTAATGTTGCCAAGCGCACAAGAGCAGATAGTGACTGGAAAACTTACAAATCTAGTCAAAAGAAATTCAAGATGGAAACTCAAAGAGCCAAACGGAGCTCATGAGCCAAACTAGACTCAGAAAAATACTTGCTAAGGGACCAATTGTTCTAGGATCTCTTAAAGAACTCAATGGACATTGGACGGAATCGTGTAGCGAAACACTGGAACTCCTGGTAAACGCTCACTTTCCTGGTTGCACCTCTAAAGGGAATAACAACCCACAAGTAGAACTCAGCATAGAGAACACAACACCAACGGAGCTGATTATGGAAGAAAGGATAAAATGGGCTATTAACTCCTTTTCACCGTATAAATCACCAGGTTTGGATGGTGTCTTCCCCATGATGCTACAAAAATGTGAAGACCATGTAATCCCACACTTAAAAAACATATTCCTAAGTAGCCTTAAATTAGGATATCTGCCGAAGGCGTGGCGAGAGGTCAAAGTGGTATTCATTCCAAAAGCTGGCAAGCCAAGCCACACGACCGCTAAAGATTTTAGACCCATTAGTCTCACGTCTTTTCTCTTAAAGACATTAGAAAGATTGATTGTCATATCTCCAGCCCAGCATGCTTACACAAAAGGTAAAAGTGTTGAGACAGCACTACACAGTGTCGTCAGCACAATTGAAAAAACGCTCAAGGACAAAGAATACACCCTTGCTGCCTTTCTAGACATTGAAGGAGCCTTCAACAATGTTCGGATCGAGGCGGTGGGAGGAGCGCTCGTGAATCTTAATATGAATAACGCTATCATCAGATGGATAATGTTCATGTTGAAAAACAGAGAGATCAACTCAGAGCTAGGAGGAGTGCAAATCAAAGTATCTACTTCTAGAGGAACCCCACTTGTGAGACTAAGATACAGTGGATTCAAAGTAATTGCATATGCAGATGATCTAGCATTACTAGCGACAGGCAAATTTCTCTCCACAATTAGTGAACAAATAGAAAATGCCCTATCAATAGTGAATACATGGACTAGGAATTGTGGACTTGCGGTTAATCCGCAAAAAAACGAACTAGTCCTTTTTACGAACAAACGGAAAATACCGACTTTCAAGATTCCTTTCATTGAAGGGACCCAACTCAAAATCTACGATCAGGCAAAATACCTTGGTGTAATCTTGGATAAGAAATTGAATTGGAGTCGTTAAAGAAAGAACTAACAAAGCCATGTTTGCATTCTACTCCTGCAACAGGATATTTGGTAAAACCTGGAGACCTAGCCCAAAAATTATCAGGTGGATGTATACGGCTATAGTTAGACCTGGACCCATGTTCTGTAACTCAGGCGATAAGTTATCGCATCGTTAAAAAATGAAACGATTCGTTCCCCACTTATCGCCTCTGGAAAAAATTGGGTTTCTGTAACTCAATGCGATAACTTCGATTTTCGATTTGTTTGGGCTGGAAATTCCATTGGAAGGCGATAAGTAGAACTGTCAAATTGACATTTTGAAACAAGAAAAAAACAGAAAGTGAAATGCAAATTGTATTTATTATTCTTGATTTTGTTAAAATTATTTATATAGTGTATTTTTATTGAAAATGTTCGCTGTTTTCATTGAAGAAGCTTACCAACGCCGCAACAAAATGCGTATAGAACGCCGCATGCTTCGAGATAGTACGAATCCCTTCGAAATGCCCGAGGAACGTTTCCGTGAGGTATTCCGGCTGAGCCGTGATGCAGCGCTGATTTTGGTGTCCATATTTGCCACAGGGACAAAGAAGAACTTTTATCCCAATACCCCTCCGCGTTTGCTCGGCAATCCACTTTTTTGCAACGGGATCCTACCAGAGAGACATTGGCCATGATTTTTCCGTAGCAATGAGCAGATCCATGATCTCACGGTGTATAGCTGATGTGTCAAAAGTTCTCCAAAATAATTTTATGAACAAATGGATTAAGTTTCCAAGTATAGAAGACTACGAAGCCATTAAACGGAGGTAAGATTTTGATTGAATAAAAAATATTTGTTCGCTAAACTTACTAAATATACATATCTTAGGTTTTTTGAACAAACCGGCTTTCCTGGGGTGATTGGTGCAATTGACTGCACCCATGTACGGATACAAAAACCAAGCCGTGACATTGAAGCCTGCTACCTTAACCGAAAAGGTTTCCATTCGAAAAATGTACAATTGGTAAAAAATCTTTACCTAATTATCGTCTATATTCAACAAAAATTATGAACTTTCAGATATGTGATTTCGATCTAAAAATTCTCGGAGGTTTCGCAAGATATGGAGGTGCTGCCCTTGACGCCTACATTTGGGAGGCTTCTCAAATAAATGTGCTGCTAGAAAGGCGTTATGAAGCATGTGGACCCGGAGAGCATAATTCATGGCTCTTAGGTAATTATAGTTTCTATTTAAAACTTAAACTTTTAAGCAGCTTTTATCTTAATTTCTTTAAAGGAGATTCGGGATACCCTCTACGTCCTTGGCTAATGACGCCATACCGTGCTACGTCAAATACAGTCGATAGATGTTTCAACACTATACATGCGCGCACAAGGAATTGTGTAGAAAGATTAAACGGTGTTCTGAAGTCCGTGTTTCGGTGCCTTCGAGTTGGGCTATTTTATTCCCCAGATTCAGCAGGGAAAATAATAAACGCATGCTGTGTTCTTCACAACTTTAGAAAAAGACACGGACTTTTAGATGATATAATCGATCCAGTCCAAGAA
Organism: Melangyna quadrimaculata; assembly: GCA_949320155.1. NCBI lineage: Eukaryota > Metazoa > Arthropoda > Insecta > Diptera > Syrphidae > Melangyna > Melangyna quadrimaculata. The sequence continues at coordinate 319,996,643 of OX439483.1, read as the reverse complement.
AATGAAGAGATTCCTTACCCGGAAACGGAACAATCAACAAGTTATCTTCGGGTGGCAACCACCATACGTGACCGGCTTAGGTCAACAATGTGCCAATAAAGAATATAATCAAAATAATTTGCGTCTTTATTTTATTGGAACGGTTTTCCTTAAGCTTTATTGATATTTGTGGTTCATGATTGAAGTGTTTCTATTTCGCTCGAAATTTTTGAGTTACATACAAACTACCATCGTTTCAAAAATATGTTCTTCATTTGGGTGGTAGAAACTGCTCTGAGTTCTAATTTATGTCACCTAAGTGTTCCTTACAACCTCTTTCAATTTAAGGAATTTTAAAAAAATAATTCCCATGTAAAAGTATTTTCAACATTTTTAATTTTCAAAAAAAAATGTTGAAACGTTTTTTATATGGAAATTTTTTGAGATAATTTTTTGAATTAAAAATGCTTTCCGGAACTAGTTAGAAGACACAAATAAGAACTCAGAATGGTTTCAATCATCCCAATGAAGCACGTAGTTTTGAGATGACAGTGGTTTGTATGTAACACTTACAAGAATTTCGAGAGAAAATCATACGAAATTCTTGTAAGTGATACATACAAACCACTGTCATCTCAAAACTACGTGCTTCATTGGGATGATTGAAACCATTCTGAGTTCTAATTTGTGTCTTCTAACTAGTTCCGGAAAGCATTTTTAATTCAAAAAATTATCTCAAAAAATTTCCATATAAAAAACGTTTCAACATTTTTTTTTGAAAATTAAAAATGTTGAAAATACTTTTACATGGGAATTACTTTTTAAAATTCCTTAAATTGAAAATGGGTGTAAGGAACACTTAGGTGACATAAATTAGAACTCAGAGCAGTTTCAATTATCCCAATGAAGCACGTAGTTTTGAAATGACAGTGGTTTGTATGTAACACTTACAAGAATTTCGAGAGAAAATCATACGAAATTCTTGTAAGTGATACATACAAACCACTGTCATCTCAAAACTACGTGCTTCATTGGGATGATTGAAACCATTCTGAGTTCTAATTTGTATCTTCTAACTAGTTCCGGAAAGCATTTTTAATTCAAAAAATTATCTCAAAAAATTTCCATATAAAAAACGTTTCAACATTTTTTTTTTGAAAATTAAAAATGTTGAAAATACTTTTACATGGGAATTACTTTTTAAAATTCCTTAAATTGAAAATGGGTGTAAGCAACACTTAGGTGACATAAATTAGAACTCAGAGCAGTTTCAATTATCCCAATGAAGCACGTAGTTTTGAAATGACAGTGGTTTGTATGTAACACTTACAAGAATTTCGAGAGAAAATCATACGAAATTCTTGTAAGTGATACATACAAACCACTGTCATCTCAAAACTACGTGCTTCATTGGGATGATTGAAACCATTCTGAGTTCTAATTTATGTTTTCTAATGCCGGAATCAAAATTAAATTAATTATTAATTAATTAAAATTAAAAATGGTTTAATTCAAAAAACTATTTCAAAAAAATTCCATCTAAAAAACGTGTCAACAATTTTTTTTTGAAAAAAAATAAAGAAAATACTTTTACATCGGAATTTTTTGAGACATTCCTTGAATTGAAAATTGTTGTAAAAAACACTTAGGTGACATAAATTGAAACTCACCACCATTTCAATAATCCAAATGAAGCACGTATTTTTGAAATGAAGTGGTTTGTATGTAACACAAGAATTTAGCTCGAAATTCTTTTAAGTGTTACATGCAAACCAACGTCATTATTGGCTTGTATTTAGGAAATTGAATTAAAATAAAAATCAAACGAAAGTTTTTAATGATTACATTTTTAATTGCTTATAATCAGATATTATATATATCATAGATACAAAGTAAATACTTATTAATTTATGTACTATTAAAGCTACATTATTGATTCATATTTTTGTGGATGTTTCTTATGATAGTTCAGTTATATTTTAAGAGCTTTTTTCATCAAATTCACGAAAAAGAATTTAAAGATTTTTCTTTTTTGTCGTAATAACCTTATTGGTTACAATATTTTTTGGATAAATAACGCAGTTAGGACCAAAAACACTTGAATTGAGTGAGGTTTTCTCTCATAGTTTAGCATTATCACAATCAGCGATGTCTTGTTTGTGTTAAATTGACTACAGCCGTTGGGAAGATAAGTGAAAAGGTATTGTTATCTTTGAAGAGTTCTGTCCATACTGAAGGAAGCTGGAAATATATTTCATATATTATCTTAGATTTCTTAGCAAAAGTTAAAAATGTACCTTTCGATTCATAGCAAAGTAACAAAGAGTAGTATTAACTCGAACGCCAATAGTATCCTTGGGAGCTTCAATATTAAAACAGCTTATTAAATCAAGGTGTTAAGGTTCCTTTAGCCCTCGTCTTGAACATCCAAGAATAAATTAATGTAAATTTGAAAGTTTCGCAACAATTGTTACTCTTTTCTTATGAACCGATTTCATTTAATAGTATTTAACGTAATCAGCGTCTTCTTCATCGTCAATAAGCTACAATAAAATAAAAGTAAGCTTAAATTTAGTTTAAAAGGCCTTTTTTTGTAAAATAATTTAATTTCTTACCATTTTTCTCTATATTTATGTTTACTCGCCATCTCTTAGGTCAGCGATAAGATTTGACGTTTAAAATGATAAACTTATCGACCTTCAGAGATACAGAAACCCATTTTATCGCATTTTTCCAGTATTTCTATTCCGTTTGTTCCAGTCGATAAAATTATCGCCTGTCAAAGTTATAGAAACCCGATGATGCGATAAAATGAGTTTTGTTTCAATTCTCACCGTTTCTCGACAAGTTTTATCGCTTCGCAAGTTACAGAACATGGGTGCTGTACTGACATACGGTAACGTAGTCTGGTGGAATGCGCTCGACAAAGTTACTAGCCTTAAACTCATGACCAAGGTACAAAGAATGGCATGTATTTGAATCACTGGGGCTATGAGGTCCACCCCCATAGCGGGCTTGGAAGCTATACTCAACTTAACACCCCTTTATTTATTTGTACAAGAATCGGCAGCCAAGAGCGCACTTCGGCTTAGCCAAACTAGTAGCTGGAAGCGCAGCGCCATAGGACACGCACAGATTCTGCAGAAATACACGGGAAGTATGGTATGCACTGACTACATTACACCCCGTTTAGACTTTCACAAGCCGTTCACGATCGCCTTTCCTAGTAGAGAGGATTGGCAAACCAAAGAACCATCAACCTGCGAATCGATGATAGCAATATATACCGACGGTTCCAAGATGGATACTGGTGTTGGTGCAGCCTTCTTTTCGGAAACTCTTGGACTAGCCAGCTCATTCAGACTTCCTAATTACAGCAGTGCCTTCCAAGCTGAAGTCCTGGCAGTGACGAAAGCTGCTAGACAGGTCTCAATGATGGCTATACCACAAGCGGATATCACCTTTTTCATTGACAGCCAAGCGGCAATAAAAGCAATTTCTGCCATTGAAATAAAATCGAAGCTTGTGACATGCTGTCGCGAAGAGCTAAGGGTTCTTGGTACACAGCACAACATACGACTCTGCTGGGTTCCTGGCCACAGTGGTGTCCCAGGTAATGAAAGTGTTGACGAACTGGCAAGAATGGGATCAGCACTTGATCTTAATCAAGCAGATTCAACTACTCAAATCCCGCCCTGTAATCTTAAGAGGGTAATCGAGAGTAAAGTTCTAGCTATAACCAATAGGAGATGGAACTCACTCGATACCTGTGTTATAACTAGAAAATTATGGCCTAGTTTCGATAAACAAAAGACCGACAAAATCATCCACCTGGGAATAAAGTCTCTATCTATTCTCGTCAGCGTTACCACTGGGCACAACCAACCGGGTTACCATAAGAAAAAGATGAGTCTCAGTTTGGATACATGAGGATACTCCACACTACCTTTATCACTGCCCTGCACTATGTCATCTAAGAAATAGGCTCCTCGGGAGACATTTCTTCAATGACTTAGAGGAACTATCTGACATTACAAGCAATAACATGTTAAAATTTATTAACGCTACAAAATGGCTTGACAATTCTTAAATACAGCTAAACAAATGAGTCACATACATCAACCCACTGATCTATCAAACTCAACCGCCAGACGTTGCATGGAGCCATTGCTCCTACGGGCCAGGTGGTGGGGATGATTTAAACAGTGGAGGTAAAGAGAAGGGACCACGCCCTTGAAAAGACGATTGTGCGTTGACCTCTCCTCAACCTGGTGATTGTGCTTACGGACACTTCTTCAGTAACCTGAAGACTAATCTTACTGAACGGGGCAGACGCATGCACCAACCACTGATCTATCAAGCTCACCCAGCGGACGTTGCATGGAGCCACTGCTCCTACGGGCCCGGTGGAGAGATGATATTTCCGGTGGGGGTAAATGAGGGAATCACGCCCTAAGAAGACAATGGTGCGTTAACTCTCCTCAACCCGGTGTTAATATGCCGTCAGACAATTCTTCTATACCTGGATAGCTTCACCGAGTTAACTAGGCAGACACATACACCAACCACTGATCTTTCAAACTCATCCACCAGACGTTGCACGGAGCCACTGCTCCTACGGGCCTGATGGGGGGATGATTTAACCAGAGGGGGTAGAGGAGATCACGCCCTTAAAGGACAGTGATAAGTTGATCTCTCCTAAGCCCGGTGATTGTGCCGATGACGTAGGTTTACATGACAGAACGGGGTAGACGCAGACACCAACCACTAATCTATCAAACTCACTCACCAGACGTTGAATGGAGCCACTGCTCCTACGGGCCTGGTGAGTGGATGATCTATTCAGAGGGGGTAGAGGTAGAGATCACGCCCTTAAAAGACAACGGTGCGTTAACTTCTCCACAACCCGGTGATTATGCGCAAACAAACACTTCTCCAACACCTTAATGGGACCAATTTAACAAAGCTACCACATACACCAACCACTGATTTATCAAACTTACCCGCCAGACGTTGCATGGAACCACTGCTCCTACGGGCCTGGCGGAGGAATGATTTACCTGTTGGGGGTAAGGGAGAGGCTCACGCTCTAAAAACACTATGGTGAGCTGGCCTCTCCTTTGCCCGGTGATTGTGTCGACGGACTCTCCTTATCTGACCTAACTGGGCAGTCGCTGGCACCAACCACTGATTTATCATACCCAGCGCCAGACGTTGCATGGAGCCACTGCTCCTACGGGTCTGGTGTGGGGTTGATCAATCCAGTGAGGGTAAAGGAAAGGGACACGCCCTTAAAAGATAATGGTGCGTCAACCTATCCTCAACCCGGTATTTACACAGCGACTGACACTCCTTCAATCAATTTGTAGACGACTTTTTCCAAGCTTCAGCTTGTAAGAACGGTATTGACGCCCTCTAAGGGCTATGTCATTGGATTTATCATAGGTTTCTTTTATGGGGATTAATCCCCATATGGGGATTAATCCCCAGGGTATCACAATGGATCTACACTGATATAAGTGTGACGGTCAACTGTCAGCCCACTAACCTAACCTAACCTAGAGTCAAACAAAAAATCACACAAAATCTATAAATTTTAAATTAATTTTTTATAAGTATGCACATTACACAGTGATCCTCAGTGAAAAATCAAAAATGACCTACAGTGTCTAAATGCGTTTCTACGGTATATTCTGCACATCTACGCACCTATGGCTTTCAAAGCATATAAATTTTAACAAAATTTTAAGGCTATTTATATATAGATACTAGTGGCGTGGCGTCCACGTATGCGTAGTAGCCCGTAGCGTAATGGTTAGTGCGTTCGACTGTCACGCTGGAGGTCTGGGATCGCTTCCCAGCCTCATCCACCTAAAAACTAAAAAGTTGTTTTTTCCTCTTGCGAGGAATTGACAAATCCTCCAAGAGTATCACTTGTCACGAATAAGTGCTTCTCGTCTAGCCGTTCGGATTCGGCATACAATTGTAGCTCCCTTCCATTCCTGTCGAAAGGCGTACACAGGAATGGTTGCGAGTTGTTAGTCACTAGGCCCTGGTTCTTCATGAGCCGTTGTGCCACCCGATTTATTTATTTATAGTGGCGTGGCGTTCATATAACACGATTCTTCCCTTTCAAAATATCTGTCAAACACCATAAACTGCTTCAATTTTAGCTGGAATATAGCCTACTATTTTATCGTCACTTTAAGATCGCACAAGTCAAGCTATATGCTTTTTACCCGACCCATATCACTTTTTCACAGTATTTTGAACAAACTAAAATCGGCGGCAACCACCGTGTTATTCCGTCTTATTTTCGTTCCCAGTAGTTAAACAAAGAGAGGAACAATAATACAGTATTGCAAAGAGGGATGCAAAAAAATTTAGTTCCAATCATTGAATAAGAAGTACAAGAAGCGGCATATTCAGAAAAAATTGAAGCATTTTTCAAAATTGTGTGAGTCACACAAACACAAATGCATTGACACAGGGTAACAGTGAAGGTAGACGGCTGCGTTTTTTTGCGGGTGGTTAAGTTAAAGGCATGTACATGTTTGAGTTAAGTTAAAAGCATGTACATGTAGAAGTACTGGATTATGGTTTTCATCTTCTCAGAAGTACTTAGGCACATACAAAAGAAACATAGCTGTTTATGTGCCTTGAAAGAAAAAAAGATTTTTTTTTTAATTTGGTTTTAATTGATTCGATCAAATAAATAATTGAATGAGTCTTGTTTTTTGGATTTATTTGCTTAGCTGGATTATAATAAGGAACAAAGCACGCTTGGAGTCCTAAAATAAAACTCACCTATTACAGAAACCGGAAAATTGAAAATGGATGATTGAAAATATAATTTTTAGTTTTAAGTTTAATTTTAATGAAAATGGGCCATCACACACTGTATCAATTTTAAACTTAACTAAATCCAGACTGACTTTTCATTCAATCGCAAACGGGCTGAGCAAAGCTGGGTGAAAATTCTTTGTACATGAAGATGAACCGGCTTTAATTGTATAAGGTCTCTCAGTTTGAGAATCAAAAAAAAACAATAAATAGTTTCCTTTAAAATTTTCAGTTTTGCATGACAATAGATTTGTTTATTTTGCCTTGAAACGAACAACTGTGTATGTTTTAGTAATTACACTTTGTTAGTCCGCTCAAAACAAGGATGATCATTTTAGTCTTTTCATTCCTCACTCTTCAACTCCCTCGCCTACAAACTTTCATTTCCCCAGTTTAGTCCAGTTCGAAATTGAGCCTGTGTGTGATGGCCCAATAGTACTATGACAGATATTTTCCTTACGGCCATATTATTCAGTCTGGATTTAGTTTGGATTCAAGTTAAATTTAAATCCGACTTTTAAATCCACGTTTTTTAGATCCAAGGATTTAAATTTTTGTTCATATTATTCGCTCAAAACAAACTAAATCCATTGGATTAAGTTTATATAAATGTCAAAAATGTAAATGTCAAATGTCAAATGTCAAAAACCCAAATGTCTGATTATCAAAGTCTTTGGCTGTTATTTTTATACAAAAAAGCATCAACAAAAACAACCCAGAATTTCAAAAAATAAAAGATCAAAACATTTCTCTCAATTGGAGACGGACCAGCTGTTGTCATTAGTTTTGTCTTCAAATGTTAATAGTATGGAGACAAATCGAATGACACCAAAGGGGCGATCGGTAGGGTGGGAATCCATCTGTGTTGCATTTAATGCTTCACCTGGGGTTGTGGTTAGTGTGCCAATTATAATATCTTTACATTTATCATTTAAAATAATCTTTATAGCAAAGAATCGAAAAGGAACTTCGAGAACGGACGGAAATCATTCGGAAGGACCTGTATAAGCTCTCAAAATTTCAGCGAGAATCTGTCCTGGCAACTGAAGGTGGCAACTTTCCACCTCACAAGCCACCGACGAATTCCTTCGAGTTGACGGAAATGGTAAAAAAGGTATGCTTTAACACTTCAAGTAAAGCTGGCAGGCCTAGCATCATTTGAAAGTGACAGGATACCATCCCCGCTGGAAAATGTTCCTGAAGTTTCAGTGTGTGATGTTGCGGATGAAGTGGAGCCACTTGTTCCAAGCCCAAACTAAATTCCAACGCCATCACCGCTACCCTTACCCCAAACGTTTCCAACACAAACTCAACGTTCTCGCAAACGAAACATTAAAGAACAGAAAGCCACGCTAGTTCCGCAAGCAGTAGCACCGCATAGCGTACTACGAAGAACAAATAAAACATCTAGCTGACGAAAATAAACGCCAACAACGAAAGGAAGAACATATGCACCGCAATGAATGGCTCAAGCGTTGCGTGCAAATAAAAGACCAAGAACTTACCTTGTGGAAAAAACAAATTGAGTTCTGGTCCCTAGTAGACTAAGAGCCCAAGGCCGCCAGGGCCAGACATACGTCATTTTATCAAAGCTAAGATTTTTTCTGCGAACAGATACTATGGTAGCTAAGAACAAATGGATACTAAAAATCTTCAATCCGGGTGCAATTAAGAGGTAGCGAGTGTTAAGGTTTATTTATTTAAAAAAAAAATTTATTTTTATTTATTTATTTATTTAAACGTTAAATGCTAACGGAACAATCTTAAATTATAACATAATATGTATGTACACAAAAAACTTAAATCTACTTTAAAAATTAAGCCCTCATTATTCACTCTCCATGAAATTTATATTTTCTGTTAATAATTTGAAATCAATAAAATTTGTATGAAAATGTCAAAAAAAATCTTTTTTTAAAGATGAGTTTAAATTTAATGGGGATTGAATAAATTAGACCTAGTGATATAGGATGAAAAAAATGAGTTCTTAAATCTGTGAGATTTTACATTATCATTAATTGAATTAATTAGAATATAGTTTTTATTGAACATACTTATCAAGAGATTAAGAGGACTATTAGCGCCGTAGTTAGATCTACTAAAAATGTTAGAAAGAGGCATTTGCCTTCTTAAGCTAGTAAGACTAACACTAAAATTCAGTCGACAAAGAACCGATGAAGCTGCAACTGTTTTATTAATAATCCCTATAATAAAACAGAATTGTAAGTACTCTCGATGAATTAAGAGGGATGGAAGATTTATTAGTAAGAGTCTGTTAGTGTAAGGTGGCAAGACAACCCTATCAGACCAGGGAAGAAGACGTTAACAAAATCTCATAAATCTCTTTTGAACACACTCAATTCTATTGACATGAACCGCGTAGTATGGGGCCCATACGATGCAACCGTATTCTAAAATTGATCTCACAAATGACACATACAGAATTTTAAGGACATAAGGATCACGAAAATCACGAGCAAACCTTTTAATGAAACCAAGCGTCTTATTGGCTTTTTTTATAATATAATTGTAATGATCTGTGAATGAGAGTTTGGAATCTAGTCAGTAAAACTTGATTGACTACACAATTGTGACGTATTCAGCAGATAATTATGTGTAAGGACGTTGTGTTTGCGTGTAAAATGCATGATCCTACACTTGTCAATATTTAAAGACAGACAATTAGTATTGCACCATTCCCTAAATTTATGGAGATCTTCTTGTAGAAGTTCACAATCAATTACTGAGTCGATTTTACGAAATATTTTCACGTCGTTGGCATAAATAAAGACATTGAGTTACATAAAACAGAAGGAAGATCTTTAATAAATAAGACAAATAACAATGGACCAAGGTGACTTCCTTGTGCCACACCTGAGTTTACTCTAAACCATTTAGAACGTTCATTTTTGAAAGCAACACTATATAGTCTATCTTTGAGATATGAAGAAATCCATAAAATAAAGCGATCGTTTAGCCCAATGGTGTTTAGTTTGTTAAGTAGTATTTGATGGTTTAATTTGTCGAAAGCTTTGCTAAAGTCTGTAAAAACACAATCTACTTGCCTGTGTTTTTCAAATGCATCTAAGCAGAAAGTCATAAATTGTAACAAATTTGTGACCGTCGATTTCTTTTTCACAAAACCATGTTGGTTTTCACATATAACAGAGGTACAATGAAAGGACAAGACATCACAGATTATGGATTCGAACAATTTAGGAATGACAGAAAGCTTAGCAATAGGCCTGTAGTTTGTTACTAAATTGTTGTGTCCTTTTTTGTGAACGGGGGTAAGAAATGCATTTTTCCAAAGAGCGGGAAATGTAGAACAACTTATTGACATGTTAAAAAGCACGAACAACGGGTATGACATATATATTGCACATTTTTTCAATATAAAAGAAGGCAAGCCATCGGGGCCAGGACTAAAACACTCATCTAAATTATCGATATATTCGAGAATGGTTCCTCAGAAATTGCAAAGTTAATTGAGTTAAGATGTGGAAACTTGTCAATAGTAAAGTTTATGTTTGGGTCATTTGTAGATGTGGTTTCGAAGGCACTTTGAAAGTATGCCGCAAACATGTTGGCTATTACCACTGGCGAATGGCTAGTTGGATTATTGAAGCTCATATGCGCTGGGTAACCGTCAGATTTTCTTTTGCAATTAACATAATTCCAAAAGTTACGTGGATTAGATTTAAGTTCATTTTCTGTTCTAGAAATAAAGCGTGTATATAAAATATTAGAATAGCTTACAAATTCATCCCTCAAAATAAGATAACAGTTAAGAGCTTCATCCGTTCGAGATAGACTGAATCTTACCCAAGCTTTATTTCTTTTATTTTTGAGCGTTTTTATATGTAGATCAAACCATGGCGGGCAGTTATTAAATACGCGAGTTTTGCGTAAGGGAATAGTTTCTAAAAAGCATACAAATAATATTTCATAAAAACGTAAAATCATTTCGTCAAAATTAACATTATAAAATACAGAATCCCAGTTAATGTCATTAAGTAAATCAAACAATTGAGTAAAATTACATTTTTTGAAATTGAATTCATGCTGATCCTTACAAATATTAGGTGAACATAAGATATTTAAGTTGAGAGAGATAGATAATGCAGGATGGTGGCGATCTTCTTCCACAAGTGTTGTTTCACTTGAAAGAACAGCAGAATCGGAGCTGAAGACATTTGAGAAATAAACGAGTTCCAAAGTTTTGCTGAATTGATTACTGATCCCGTTTAATTGATTAAGTTCTAGAGAACTCATTCCGTCGATAACGAGAAATTCATTATTGTTCGAAGCGTCGACAGGTATAAAGGCATCACAGTTAGTAGATTTTACCCATTTAAGGTTAGGAAGATTGAAATCCCCTAATATAATTATTTCATCGGTCACACTAATTTTCTCATGAATAGTTTCCATGGAGTCAAAAAGTTTAGTATAAGTATCATTGTTCGAAGAGGGTGGGATGTAACAGGCAACCACATATATGTGACCAGACGGGATTTTTATTTTCACACATAGAACTTCTAGATCTTCCTCCAAAAAATCATCGACAAGACTACACAGTAGGTGGTTACGAACAGCTATTAACAGACCACCGCCAACAGTTGCGGTAGGATCACTATGACGATCACGACGGTAAATTTGAAAGCTGCTATCAAATAATTCTGTATCCACAAAAGATGAGTTTAACCAAGTTTCGGTGAGAATAAGTACATCGTGGGGAATATTGTTTATATTCTTATAGACCTTGTTCGTCTTTGTCCGAAGGCCGTTTACATTTTGGTAGTAAATTAATACTTGTTGGAGCTGCTCTGGTTGAGGTATGGCGCTGTCAGAAATGGACGAAAATGGTAAGAATTTGTTAACGACGACGGTGACGTTCTCTTTTGAAACTCATGAATTATAATTCCTTCTGGCCAGAACGAGGGTGAGTTGAGAAGATAGAATATTGAGTCTGGAACTTTAATCTTGAACGAAGAGTATTTTGAAAAGTTACGATGAAGCATTTTCTCAACGATCGTAAAACGTAGAGTACCAATTTTAGATTTTATAGAGCATTCGTGGAGGGTTGAAGCTTAGATAAAAAAATAGTTTTTTGTCCTTCTACTATTTTGAGACCACACTCAATAGGCGATGTAAGGTTATCAAATATCTAGGGAGTAGGATTTAGTGGTCTTTCAGATGATGGTTCAGTGAATGAAGGTTGGGTCGGTGAAGTATGAGGCTGAGCAAAATTGGTTGTTGTTGTAATTGTTTGATGAATCTGGTTTTTAGAAGTGTGAGGAATTGATGATGAAGATGTTAACTGTATTGGTATAGCTGGTGTATCTTGAAGTACCATAGCTTCTGATATCGCGTTATTAGTTGTTGCTAACGGCAGCGAGGGTAAAAGTGATTGAGGAGTGGGAACATTATGATTAAAGTTGAAGCTGGATATTGGGTGAGACAGCGCAAAAGAAGAGAAAATAGATGTAGCAGGGTTTTTGGTTAAGGGATTTTTAATGGAATTTTCAGCATCCAGTTCGTCATTTTTACGTTTTGATGGCGCTACAATACTTGGTTGTGCGACGGAATTGTTAGTTTTAGTTTTACTTCTTGTCTGTCTTTTTCTTAACTGTGGTAAAGAGAGTATGTTTTCAACTTTATCCGCAAGTAGCGTTAATTGTTTATGAACATTTTCAAAATGCTTTGTGTTTTGAAGAACATTACGAGCAATATTCGTTTCTGCGAATGGATCGCAGTCGTCAAAGAAATAGTAAAATGATTTACTCTTGGTGAATAGTTTAATGGTGCTATATGGAGCGTCAATGCATTTTACATGAAAGTTTCTTCGACAACTTCCATGACACATTAAGGAGTCAATCATGTAATCAGCAATGCTATCACAAGATGCACACTTAGTCATTTTGAATTTAATTATATTAAGAATTTTAAGTTGCATAGAATTTTTGATATGTGTTAGAGGATGGTGTCATTTTATTTATTTGACACTTGCCAGACATCTAGAGTGGGACCTAACGTGAGCCAGACACTTCAAATCTGTCAAACTAATCGTGCCATTTACATAACAGAATCAAATCAAGATTTTATTTTTTCTTTGGGCAAATATTCTACAATATATCTACAATATATATAATATCAGCTAGACACCTACAGCAGGGCATTACATCACCGTAAAACTGTCAAAATAATAATTCTTTGTTACTAAAACGAGATTTTTTTCGCTTACTTTATCTGTTTTTAAATGTCTGGCTGATGAATACGCCCCACTATAGATGTATAGCTGATGGGGAATTAATTTTAAACAGTTGCCCATAAAACATATAAATATTAGCTTTAAAACTACAACGTAAATGGCACGATTAGTTTGACATATTTTAAGTGTCTGGCTCACGTAAGGTCCCACTGTAGATGTCTGGCAAGTGTCCAATAAAGTAAATGACACCATCCCCTAAGACATATCAAAAATTCAGCTTTGATAAAATAACGCAATGTTGCAACATTTGTATGCAACTTTAACACTCGCTACCTCTTAATTGCACGCGGATTGAAGATTTTTAGTATCCATTTGTTCTTAGCTACCATAGTATCTGTTTGCAGAAAAAATCTTTGCTTTGATAAAATGACGTATATCTGGCGGCCCTGGGCTCTTACTCTATTGTGAACAAGAACTATGCGCAAACTCCGGTAATTTATATTTATTAGCTTGTTTGATTTCGTTTTGTTTATAAATTTTTTTTCCTCCATGTTCATAGGCAAATTTATCGAAAATAGCGTCTTTAGCCAATATAGCCAACGGAATAGAATCCACAAATTCTATCCAAGACGATATTGTAATACTCCAACAGGCTTCCTCTGGATTTCAAGCAAATCAATGTTCAAATGTGGAATCTGAGGTCAATGAAGATGAGGATGTTTTCCTTGATTACGAAAGCCTTCATTCACCCTCACCGTCATCGTCTATAACAAACGTGGACACAGACAGTCAGAAAAGCCAACCACAAAATAAAGACTGAATTTTATAGTGAATAAAAAGCATTTTCAAGGAATTATTATTTGTTTATTTCAAGAAATAATTTCAAAAAATTTCAAACATAGGTAGTGTAGCGGATCGCCTACGAAGGCAACGCGATATGTGGGGCGGCCACTGAACATGACAACATCAACTGACGAAAAGTCTATCATGAACAACCCAAAAGTCAGTCCGCTTATCGGTGGGACCATTGCGGGCAGCCGCAATTATAGTTGCGGCTCTCGTCTAAACAGCGACATACGGAATTCCACATGCACACACAAAAAAGAGAATTGGGCAACACTTTTCTTTTAGACTTTCTTTCACTGAACGAAAGAATTTTTGTTTCGTTAAATGAAGAAGATCGTTCTGGAAATATCCAAACCTCCATTTCAGATTCCTTTTCAATTCCGACAGCCACCGCTCAGCATCGTCCAGCGGCATTATAGTTCGCTTTTAACAAAAAGAAAAAAGAAATAAAATACAAATATAACTAAAATAAAAGGATAAATAAAGGAAAGAAAAAAAAAAGACAGGAAAACGAAGGATTAATCCAAGTGCTGAGGTAGGTAATAAATGAAAAAAGAAACGCAATGTAAAAAAGCCATTTTTCGGCAGATAAAATAATACTCCTTTTGCCATATTTCTTTTGTTAAAAAGAAAAAAAATCTACTTTCATAGATTTTTTCAGCCGGCCAGCCGAGTACAGCAGCAGCAGTGCGCCAAGCTTTTGAGTTGGTGGAGGCAGGTTCTTGGTGAACCGCCAGAGTAATTAGCCTCCACCTGGACGTCCTTACAGGAATGTAGGATTAACCATAAGAATACAGAATCAAAAGAGTCCATAAAATTATGCGTTTCCCACGGGTGTTTTTTGGAGGGGGAAAGGGGGAGGTATTACTTATCGAAATTAAAAAATTAAATTGACACAATTTAGACATATGATACATGAGTTTAGGGTATTTTTCAATTTTGAATCTAATGACATCAAAATTAAGGCGATACAATAATCCTAAAAAAAGTTATGGTGCATTTTATTCAGAGATGACTGTTTTTCAGTAAAACTGGTAAACTATTAAAAAATACCTTGAAAAGAATGGTACATTGATGAAAATTTGTATAAATTTTCAATTCGGCATTTGACAAATGAAACATTAACCATAAGAATACAGAATCAAAAGAGTCCATAAAATTATCTGTTTCCTACGGGTGTTTTTTTGAGGGGGAAAGGGGAGGTATGACTTATCGAAATTAAAAAATTATATTGATACAATTTGGACATATGATACATGATTTTAGGGTATTTTTCAATTTTGAATCTATGACATCAAAATGAAGGCGATACAATATCAATTTTATCCAGAGATGACTATTTTTCAGTACAGTTAAACTATTAAAAAATACCTTGAAAATAATGGTACATTGATGAAAATTGTACAAATATTTAATTTGACATGAGAATAAAGGATCAAAAGAGTACATACAAATATCTATGACGAAAGGGTGTTTTTCTGAAGGAAAACAGAAGGTATGAAATTTTGATTGTACACCTATCCCAAGAATGGGAAGAAATTTATTAAAAATGTTTCATTTGTCAAATGCCAAATTGAAAACTTATACAAATTTTCATCTCTTTTCGTGGTATTTTTTAACAGTTTACCAGTTTTACTGAAAAAGAGTCATCTCTGGATACAATGGACCATAACTTTTCTTAGGACTATTGTACCGCCTTTATTTTGATGTCAATAGATTAAAAATTGAAAAATGCCCTAAAATCATGTATCATATGTCCAAACTGTGTCAATATAATTTTTTAATTTCGATAAGTCATACCTCCCCCTTTCCCCCTCCAAAAAACACCCGTGGGAAACAGATAATTTTATTTACTCTTTTGATTCTGTATTCTTATGGTTAATTCAACATTTCCACCAAGTTTCCAAAATGTAAGAATTTTTTTCCGCATGTTTGTCCTATTTTAACTTGTTGCTGAAATGATAATTTAGCCGGATTTGTCTTATTTTTATTAAAAAGCTGGTTCATTTATATCTTAATATCTTAAAAAGTAAAAGTCCTAAAACCATCCGGTTTTCAGTTTTTGACTAAAAATTAATAAGGGCATTGAATTTTGGAAACAAAAGTAGTGAATTTTGCTAAAAAAATATTTTTTACCATTTTTTTAATTTTTTGTTTTCAAAATTTTGAATTCAAACATTAATATTTCAAAAACTATGCCTTGAAAGAACTTTATTTAAAAAGGAAATGAAAGAAGGGACTTCTGGCCTTCCATGAAAATAATGATAACAGGGCATTGTACATGTTGCCGTTGTTCTTTAATAATTTTTTTTCTGTTTTAAGTCAATTTTTTAGAAAATTGCCCCTCCCACCTAACAGCCGCCACTAGGTACTGCAAGACTTGCATTTCTTTTATCAGCCTTAATACACCTTTCGACTCATATAATTTTTGTTTGGTTCACTTTCGTACGCCAAATCTGCTGTGGGCTCTTGGTCTATGGTGGCAGCGGCAAATTGCTTGAGTCGACATCACCAAAATCTATGCACAAATTGTGAAGCATGCCGCACACTGCAATCACTTTCTGAACTAAATCTAACCGATATAGGTGTATACCTGTAGCCAAAATGGGGAAACGACGCTTTTAAACACCATACTGGCGTTCAACGACATTACGCGTTGTCAAAACTGATTTTTGGTACATTTTCTCAGCAGGTGTGAGTTCGTCAAGGTTTCGCTGACGCGTGAACGGTGTGCAAAGAAATGAAGTGTTCGCATATCCACTGTCGGCAACTTTACCGAAATTTCCATGAATTCCGTTTTCCAATTCAAGACACACACTTGACTGGCTGAAAATTGTTTGGTCGTTTGCAGAACCTGGCCACCGTGCAACAATATTCTGGATTCTTAAGTTTGCATCGGATATTGTTTGCACATTCATCGAAAAATAGCCATGTTACAACGGTTTAGTTGCAACAGAGACCAAGCTTATAATTTGTTTCAAGGAGATTACAAAATCCTTTAAAGGAAATTTTATATGTACATAATTCACTTATTCTTAATGATTATTACGTACATTAGTCTCTTATTTAGATTTGAAATATTGAAATATTTTATTGAAATTAATTATTTATACAATTTAAATGTAAGGCCAAGTAAAGAGGTACTACTTGCTACATGTGTTCGCTCGTGTTAATCGCTTAATAATGGAAAGAGGGAATTGAAAAAGAGTTAAGTTGGCTGTACAAAGTTTTAGTTTTTGAGCTTTTAGCCGCAAGGGAGGTACATACTAATGTTGATATTTATTACAACCTGATTGCACTTGGGCGCTGAAAGCAGGGTTGTGAACACTCCCCCTTGGTAGTTCCGACCGTGGGCTCAACTCTTCTTGAGCTTTGACGTCAAGAATTGCCAATTTCACGGCTGGCCTCTCATATATACCATTCTGGGTTTGCACAAAGGCACTTCGAACTTGGCCATCATTAGATATCTTAGTTTGGACCACACGCCCTTTTGGCCAGCAGTTTTTTGGGCTCAGTGGGTCCACGATTAGGATGATATCACCCTTTTCAATTGGCTTCACTGACGTGAACGACTTGGTTCGGCGAGTAATCGTTGGAAAATACTCCCTTACCCAGCGCTGCCAGAAGCGTTCCGCATACTGCTGGGATATTAACCAATTTCTCCTGAGTACGCTTGCGTTATTGTCGAATACTGTGGGTGGTTTGCTGCCATTCAATGACCCCAAGAGAAAGTGATTTGGGGTTAACGCCTCTTCATTCTCATTGTCAATGGGTATATATGTTAATGGACGCGAGTTTACTATGCTTTCTACCTCCATCATCATGCTCCTTAGTAGCTCGTCCGAAGGATTGCGGGTTGGCATTATTCCATACAGAGATGTTTTTATAGACCGCACTAACCTTTCCCAACTGCCCCCCATATGCGGTGACCCTGGCGGAATGAAGGTCCACTTGATGGCCGCTGTAGTGAAGGTTTCCATAATTTTTTTCGGTATCGACTTCTTTCATAGCATCCCTTAACTCCCGTTCTGCACCAAGGAAATTTGTTCCGTTGTCGCTGAAGATTTCAATGGCAACACCACCCCTTGCTATAAAATTCCGTAGGGCAAAAATGCAGGAATCCGCCGACAACGAGTGTTCAATTTCAAGGTGAACGGCCCTGGTGGTTAAACATGTCAGTAACACTCCCCATCGTTTCTCCGTTCTGCGGAGAATACTAACGGTCAATGGTCCAAAGTAGTCGACTCCTACGAATGAGAATGGTCGACAAAATGGAGATACTCGTGCTGGTGGAAGCTGAACCATCAGGGGAGGTTGCGGTTTAGCGGTACTATTCTTACATTCTTGGCACTCTTTTCTTACTGCTCTTAACGCTCATCTCATATGAGTGATGTGAAATCTTTGCCGGAGCTCATTTATCACCGTTTCATGGTTTCGGTGGTTGAAGCGTACGTGAAGGTCCATAATAACGAGTCCGGTGATAGGATGATTTCTTGGAAGGATTATGGGCTTTTTGAAGTCGTCGCTTGCGTCAGCAGAGGAAGGTATTCTGCTGTTTGCTCGAATGATTTTATCTGCATCCAAAAAGGGGCACAAATTGTAAAGTATGCTTCTTTATTCAACTGGCCGATTGGAGGCTAAGTTTGTAGTTTCATCCAAGTATTCGTTAGACTGCACTTCTCGAAATAATTGAGCTTCAGCAAATCGAAGTTCTTCCTGCTTGAGATATCCTTTCCTCTGCTGGAGAAGAATACCTATTTCTCTCTCTTTCCTCTTGATGCTCGTGATGTGGATAAAACGAAAAACGTAAGCTGCGGCTCTTATTAGCTTTCTCCAACTTGAAGCATTGCATATTCGAAAATTATCCTCTCGGAGTGGAGCGTGTAAATTGACGAAACATGTCTTTAGTTCTTCGTTTGTATCATTTTTCGGAGGTACTTCACTAGGCCAAAGACTTGGATGAGACTTCAGAAATGTAGGACCCGCAAACCATCGACTGGATACATCGAACTCGGGGATCTTTTGCCACTTCGTTCCCTCGTCCGCAACATTCATCCTGGTAGAAATCCATCTTCAATCAGATATCTCAGTGAAGTCCAATATTTCACTTTCTCGAAAGGCAACGAACGGTTTATATCTGTGATGATCTGAACGAATCCAGCTTAGGACATTTTAAGAGTCCGACCACAAAAAGTGTTAAGAAAATTTGATTGTGTGTGACTCGGTTATGACCTTTGCGAATCTAACGCCAGGCACTGCTGCCTGAAGTTCTAGTTTTGGAATTGATAGGCTTTTAAGCGGAACCACTCTAGTTTTGGCACCGATCAGGACACACTCTATTTTATCGTCATTAGCGATTCTCAGGTATGCAACAGCGGCGAAACCATTTTCGCTTGCATCCACAAATACGTGCAGTTGCATATCGGCATTTGGATGATGATTGTTGAGGATGTAACATCTTGGAATCTTGAGCTTCACTATTTCTGGTAGGTGTTGAATCCTTTTCAGCCACTTTGTATGCTCCATGTCTTTGACCTCTTCGTCCGATGTTTGATCGCCATAAGAAGCACTTTGAGGTACATAAGAAAATGCGCCAGCAGGCCTAACAGATCGAAAATCGTCATCAAAATCCTAAGAACCTCGCGCTTCGTCGGACGTCGATGACCGGAAGGAATGTCCGCTTGATTTGCATTGGCATTTATCTTATAGGTGAAGCAATCGGACGCAGTCCACCACCACATGCCGAGGACCTTTTCGGTTCCCATTTCGACGTCAACAGCAAGATCCACTTGAACTGTAGGTTCAGAATTCATGGCCTTAACGACCTCAGGAGAATTCGAGATCCAGTTCCTGATGAAGGATCCACCTTGTAAATCGATGAACCGAATTTATTTCGCCAGCTGTATTGCCTTCTCTGGTGAACTTGTACTGTCCATCAAGTCATCCACATATTGGTTGTTCTTGATTGATCGGACGGCTCTTGGGAACTTGGCAGCAAAGTCGTCGGCATTCTTGATTATCACAAACTGTAGCCTCGCGGAGGCGGGTCTCGCTCCCATTATTATGACTTGCATTACGATCACCTCAGTCTGCTTCTTCGCTGTCACACCACAGGAATCTTTGAAAGTGTTGGTCTTCTTCGCGTATCAGAATTTGGAAATAAATTTCCATAATATTGGCGAAAATTGCAATCAGGTCTTCCCTAAATTTGAACAACACAGCCACCAGTGACACAAGTTGGCCTGGACCTCTCAGAAGCATGGAGTTCAGCGATATACCTTGAACAGTTGCTGCTGCGTCCCATACAATCCTCAGCTTACCAAGTTTGTTCGGGTTGAAAACTGGGAATATCGGAAGATACCAACAGCGGTCACATCCTGCGGCTATTTCTTGTGTTGAAAGCTTTCTAGCATATCCTTTGGTAATGAAATCCTTAATCTTATTGTCGATGGCTTTAGCTAACTGCGGTTCTCTCTTCATTCTTTTACGAAGACAGATTAATCACCTTTTTGCCATAAGGAAGCTGTTTGGAATACTAAAGTCATCGTACTTCCAGAGCAGCGCTGTTTCAAAACGACCATTATTTCGAACGGTGTGGGTATTCAGCTGCTCCAGTGCTCGCTTGTCCTCAGTTGGTATTAAGGCCTTATCTGGATTCGATATCCCGAAATTATCCATACATATGTAATCTTCCACTAGTCGATGCAGTCCAGAATCGTTGCATTCACAAATGTGAAAATTGTTGTGATGATGGCGGTATTGACTTTCAGGCATCTGTTCAGAGCAGTGACCATGCACCATCCATCCCAATCGCGTCTTAGTGGCGACTGGTTCTTCGGAACTCGCTTCTCTACATTTTAGAGGAAGTCCTAATTTGGTATGCTCCAGACCAATAAGCAAACGTGGAGTCTCCTTGTCATATGATTCGATAGGTAATCCTTTGAGGTATTCGTGTTTGTTCTGCAGATGTTCGAAGTTTAGAGACTGATAAGGCAACGATAGGTTTTTCACAGTATGGACGTCAGTAAATGAATAAATCTCTGTATTTGGTGCCGTGCTTGAAATTCGCAAGGTGAGTACTTCTGATTCTGATTCACTTTCGTATTTATGAGTGTTACTGGTCCACTTTAGGCATAACGGCTGTAGCTTCCCTTTCAACTTGAGTTGACTTGCAAGTTCCTCATCCATTAAAGTTAAAGACAAACCATCATCCAAGAATGCGAATGCCTTAAGCTGAATTCCGTTCCCATACAAAAGCACTGGCACTATCCGGAACAAGGTGGAACTGCAATCGTTACGATGAGTGCTGCAATGGCTCTTTATGTGAACTGAGATTTTTCCTTTCATTTCTTGATTTTCTTCCTTGACCGACTTTTCGTACTTATCCCTTTGGTCGCTGTGTAGGAGTGCATGATGCCTGAAGGTGCAATTATCTTTGCCACAAATCGATTTTGAGGGGCAGATTCTTATATTATGTTTGTTTAAACATCTTCCACATAGTTGATGTTATCTTACAGCTGTCCACTTAGAAGTACGATTGAGCTGCTGGAATTTGCAAGCTCCTTTGCAAATGCAGCATTTATATTAATAGTTATTTTCGTCAACCTGGGAATGAGCGTTAAGGAATCCAGCCTTTTGTTTAATCTCACGACCTCGAATAGGCCCTTTAGTCTCTATGGACTGGGCTAGACCTTGTGGAACCATTACCAGTAGCGGATCTAGGATTTGGCTGTGGGGGGGGCTTGGTAGATCCAGTTTGAGACATTAATGGCAAGTTTCACAAGTTGAACTACAATTTATGTTTAAACTTAAGCTCAGCACTTGATTCGGTTTCAAAGTAAAACTTGAACTTAGATAATTCTGTAGTTCTAGTTAAACGAATATATTCTGCCATTTAAACTTCATAGCCTAAGAGCCGGCAGCAAATTTTGGGATTGGATTGATAACCAAAATATGAGTATGATGGTTTGTAGGTGCATATATCGCCGTATCAAAAACAGCAGTCTGACAGGTTTATTATTCAGCCTTTTGCGGGGGTTTGAAAATACCGATTTTCCAGTTTATTTTGTCATTTTCTTTAAGTCAAAACATCATAATCTTTGCAATTCGACCAATAGAAGTCAAAATATAAGCTTTTTAAGAGGACCTTATCGTCTTTTTCTTGGAAAATTGTAAAACACACAAAATCAACAAAACAAAGTCTCCAAAAAAATCTATTAAGGTTCGCTTAAAAACCTAATATCTTGAGTTCTATTGGTCGGATTGCCAAGATTTTGACGTTTTGGCTTAAAGAATAGGGTAAAATCTATCAAAACCCAAAGAAAACTCATGGTTTGATTCGAGCTGTAAAGAGGTTATTAGGGTCAGAGAAGTAAGTTTCCGTAGTTACAAAGCCAACCCTACTGAGGAAAACCGGAAGAAGTTTCAGCAAGCCAGGAAGACCTGTAACGCTCATATTCGACGAACCAAATTTTTGCATGACCAAAAATTAAGGCAAAAAATACTACAATGTCCCAATAGTAGTAAAAATTTTTGGTCATTTGTAAAAAATATTCGAAACACTACTTCGTCTTCGGTTCCTACACTCGTCTTCAACGACACACCTGCTGTCAGCTCGCAAGATAAAGCCAATTTGCTTGCAGCACAGTTTGCTGTTAATTCGACGCTGCCAGCAAGTGATAGAACTCCGCCTGTACTTGAGAGCGTAAACGATTCTATGGGTCAAATCTTCTTTCGCACTCCTGCAGTTGCTAGAGTTCTAAAAGACCTCGAAATACACAAATCCGCTGGCCCGGATAGTATCCCTCCCATTGTTCTGAAGAGGTGTTCTTCAACGCTGGCAAAACCACTGCGTAAGCTTTTCCATCTGTCCTATTCTACTGGTCTCTTTCCGAGTGGATGGAAAACAGCATTTGTCCAGCCTGTCCCTAAAAAAGGCGTATCTTCTTCACCCTCAAACTATCGGCCAATTGCATTAACGTCCCTTCTTTCCAAGGTCATGGAAACGCTGATTAATTTTCAGCTCAAGAAATATCTTGAAGAACGAAAGCTTCTGACCGGCAGTACGGCTTTCGTAGCAATAGGTCCACTGGTGATCTGATGGTATATCTCACCGAACAGTGGAACAAATCTTTACATCGCTTTGGAGGAAGTAAGATTATTGCGCTTGATATTTCTAAGGCGTTTGATAGAGTTTGGCACCAAGCTCTCTTATCGAAAATGCGCGCATTTGGTTTCGATGAATCTCTTCTTCGTTGGATTAGAAATTACCTTTCGGACCGATCAATACAAGTTGTATTGGACGGTTTCAAGTCTGAAATTCACAAAATAAATGCTGGTGTGCCCCAGGGCTCCGTTTTGTCTCTGACTCTCTTCCTTATATTCATAAATGATCTTTTGTCTGAAACTGTTTCGCTGACGACAGCACCCTCAGCTTCTCATATTCGTTTACAGATTCACATCCATGTCCTTCGGATGTGGACCTAGAACGGCAGCGTATGATTAGCTCATTAAATTCTGATAGAATTTAATGCTTCGAAAATTTAATGCTGTCTTCTGTCGTCAAAACGAAACACACCTCCCATGCCGCTATCCATGAGCGTCACTTGTATTGAGGAAACCGAAAAGCTTTCAGTCCTCGGTATGTGTATCACAGACCACCTTCTGTGGAATGAACACATATTCGACGTCGCCAAAAATGCTGCTAAGTGCTTAGGTTTTCTTCGGCGATGCAAGAAATTTTTCTCCCCTTCTGATCTGGCTGTAATCTATAAAGCATTTATCTGTCCGAAACTTGAGTACAATTCTCATATTTTGCAGGTGCCCCAATAACCCACTTGAGTATCTTAGATAGGATTCACAAAAGAGCTTTGAAAATGATAGGTGACAGAAATATAACAGAATCATTTGCGTCCCTCGAACACCGCCGCTATGTTTCATGTCTAACATTATTTTACCGTTACTTTTATAAACACTGTTCTAGTGAAATAGCCAGCTGCATTCCTCCCCTAAGACAATTCAACCGTAATACTCGTACCTCTAGGAATGCACATCAGTTTACCCTCGAGTCCAACTTCGGACGAACTGTCAAGTATAGAGATTCTTTTTCTAGCCGAACTACCCGAATGTGGAATGCTTTACCCGGCTCTATCTTTCCCGATCATTTTAATATTCAGAGGTTCAAAACCAATGTACATCGGTATCTCCTCTTAAATCCTTCCCTATTTTCCCAACGCTCGCACTGTGTTTAAACATTTTAAGGGCAGCCAAAATCCCTTTAGTGCGCGCTCAAAAAAAAAAAACAAAAAAAAAAAAATGACAGAGCATCACATAATATATTTTTTAAATTTATTAAAGTGGTAATACCTATGAAAAAATAAACTGGAAAATCGCTATTTTCAAACTCCCACCCCCGCCAAAGGCTAAAAAAGAAACCTGCCAGACGGTTGTTTTTGATACCGCGATATATACACCTACGAACCATCATTCTCATGTTTTGGTTAGCAATCCACACCCAAAATTTGCTGTAGGCTCTTGGTCTATCAGTGCAACGTTCAGAACACGATCGTAATAATCATTCTCAAATCTTATTGACAACTGCCATGTAATAATCATAATAAATTATTATATTTCTTTCTATTTGAAATTATTTTTTTTTTAATGTTTTCGAGTGACGAGGAAATGTAACATTCGTTGTGAGAGTAAAAAGAGAAAAACGCAAATTATTTTAACTATTGTGACGATGTTGATTTTATTTTATAATTTATATATTTTTATAATTTATACATAACTAATATAAAAAAGTTTTAGTTCAGGTTAAAGGTTTTTTTGTGACAATCTACAGTTATATAAGTAATTGAATTTTGGCATTCCCACGATATTAGGTACAATAACATCTGTAGTATTTAACATTTAAAATATTTTTAAATGGAGATAGAAAAAAAAATTTATATACCTTCAATTTTCAGCCAGGTCAAGCTTTGAACCACCAGAAGAAAAAATCTGTCAATAAATTTGCACGTCAGTCCAGAGGGATTGCAAATATTCACACGCATGATTTTCTGAGTGCCCAGAGAAAACTCAGATTTTGATTTGTTGTTCCCGAATTCTCCACGGGTTTTAGCCCCAATTTCGTTTTTTTGCTAAGTTAGCGAAGTTGTTAGGGTATATAATTTTTTTCATTTGGAATGTTAATTGTTAAGCCCCGACCCCGTTTTTTCAATTATCTCTTTAAGCATTAGACCCAACTTGGACTTGACAATCCCTTGAGTCAAGCCCAAAAACTTTCTGGAATAAGGTAAGTTTTAAAGGAATTATTTGCTTAGCCCCGACCACGTTTTTTTGTCCAATTGTCAAGCCCTACTCGCGAGCTGTTTTTTTTTCGTCCCAATTTTATGTCAATTATCCGTAGCCCCAAACTTGTTTTTTGTACAATTCCCTTCAGAATTCAGCCCCAACCTTATTAATTTGGGGCTTAGAAAAAAAATACGTAGCATATAAATTGCGTAGCCCCAGCCTCGTTATTTTTTCTGACTCCTGATTCTGATTTCTATATTTCAATCAATTTTAAGAACCGCCTGTGGGGGGGCTTTAGCCCCTAAAGCCACCCCCCTGGATCCGCCACTGACCATTACCCCATTGGCGACCTCTGCAAGTTGATAGATCCATGCACTAAAGTGAGAAAGAGTGCAGTCCGGTAGTGTCAACTTATAAATGCCTCAGTTGAGAAGTATAGTAGGTGGTAGATTGTTCTCAAGTTGCATCAGAAGCGAAGGGTTATTCAGATGAGCCTGTAATCCTGTCGCCTGTATAGTGGCATACAGGTTTTGGACCTCCAATGCGAAGTTCAAGATCGTATCCGACTTTCCATCCTTGGGTGGCGGCGTTGTACTTAGCTTCTGAAGTAGCATATGAATGATAAGGTCTGGTCTTCCGTACACTGTCTTGAGCCTAGACATGACTTGGTGGAAACAGTTTGGTTGCAACAGTAACCATTTTACAGCAGTTTTTCCTTTTCCCGTCAAAGCTATATTAAGCATCATCATGTTCTCTTCATCATTGAAACCGCAAAGTTCGGTACTCCTTTGAAAGCTGGATATAAATAAAGGCCACTGTTCAGGATTTCCATCGCAACCTGGAAGGTCTTTGGACATCAAATGACGTGCAGCTATTTGATTCTTGGTTAAATTTCGAATTTGAGGTTCAGCTGCTCCAACTCCAGCATAATGCGGTGGAAAAGATGGTACTTTTGCTTGAAAGTTTGAAAGTGATGCTTGAGGTAGGTATTGTTGCTGTGATAGCACGTTGAATGTTGAATTCTTAGCCATAGCTGGAGCATGTTGCGACATCTCATTTGGCTTGATCAAGTTTCCAGGCTATTGTTCATTAAAATCGCATTTATTATTAGTGGTTTGCAATTTGGGTAGAATAAGATGCCCTGGATTCGTATCTGCAACTTGGTAATTCATCTCTGGTAAAAGCTTACGCGAGTTATCTCCCAGCCGTCTACTCACTTTAGTTAGCGACATTATCTCATCATCAGTGACGGATGAACCATCTTCCATCGGCGCTCTGCTTAAAATTTGATATTTCTTCTCTAGGTTCTCGATATCTCTTTTTTCCTTCAGCTCTCGTTCTTCGCTCAACAACTGCAGCTCCATTTGAATGTTTTTCTCAAAGGCAGCTTTCGATCCTATGGATTTAATTGAAACTCTCGATGTTCGGCGTTGCTGTTGATTCGTTTAGACAATGGGATTTTCATTTAATAAAATCTTGGTCAAATGTGTGGCATGACGAGTTGTAGCACCAGTAGTACTAAAGTGTGAAGTAGCAGCTGCACTTCCACCAGCGGAAGTGGCACCATGCACGACGTTAGTACCATAGGTGACGACGTTAGATGTAGCACCAGCTTGATTTGCAGCGTTGACATGAGGAGGAAGAAAACTTGGGTACGACCCAACAATGTTTGCACCAGAAATCCCAGTAACATGTTGAAGAGGTCTGCGATTGGCTCTAGCAGTACCTGCAGCAATATCGTCACTAATGAAGACGGCATTTGATGAGGTCTCCGCGTGGCTCAAACCAAAATTCATTGCGGCATGTGATGTAGGGTACTTCTCAAGGACTCGTTTTGGAATAGCACCTCTTCTAAACCTATCGACATGATCGGGCACATTGCTTGATGTGTTGCTGAAATCGGCGGCAGTTGACATAGTTTGCTCATTTGTGTTTTGTATTGATGTTGGTTGCACATTTCGTAATGCGGTGTCTTTTCTGGATTCCCTATGCAATTTGGATTCAACGCGATCTGATTCATAAAGGGTGTCATAATGGGATGCGGATGCTATTTTACAAAATTTATTATTTAAACAAGTTTCTGTTAAATATACTTCCTTTTTACTTTCATCACACGTAATGGCGCGTGGAATAGCATGTAAGGCAGCACGAGGGACAGTACAGGAGGCAGTACTGGGGACAGTATTTTTATAAGAGTGTAGAGCATATGATTAGCACACGGGGCTGACCTTGGTGCAGTATATAAGGCACCCAATGTCGAAGAATGTTGCACAGTACATAACGCAGCAGTCGTGGTCGGCATTGTATAGGGCCTAGTAATCAAGGCTGCACCCCCAGTATGAAACGCAAAATTAGAAGAACCTACATTGACGTTTTGTATAATAGTGGCGGCAGTACTCACATTGGTTGGCACAGCATTTAGCGCAGTGAGGGACGCACGTGCCGTAATGGATGCAGCAGCATCTTGGTCTGCTATCATAGCAGCAGCATGATCGCCAGATGCAGAAACTACTTCTACAGCACTAAGTAAAGGGACATACTTACCTGCCATCATTGCACATGTAGTGCCACAAACCCAATTTCAATTCCCAATGAAACTATGGACTCCCACGCAGCCGTAATGGTGCCAGGTTTCGCAAATGTCGCATTGCACCATGTCATCAACGGAGTCGGGTCCATCGCAGCTCCCACAGTTGTATTCCTCCGCCAGTGGTGGTGCTCTCGGCGGTGTCTTGTTGGGTCTTGAAAAGGCATTCTTTGGGTCCTTCTTTGGTGGCATTCTCAATCAGCAGAGGCAAGATGATAATCCAAACAATCAATGATAATGATTTTGTAAATTGTTACAACGGTTTAGTTGCAACAGAGACCAAGCTTATAATTCCCAATACAAACACTTTTAATTTGTTTCATGGAGATTACAAAATCCTTTAAAGGAATTTTTTTATTAATATTATGGGGCATATTCATAGTCGCAGATAGACCCAGGTTTAACTAAACTACAGTTTAAGACGATTTCGGCTCAACGAATACAGACCGATTTAAATTACAAATTGTTGGTTTTATATTTTTATAAGATAATTAACTTGGTATACTACACAAATAGCTTCAAATATTTTGTAATGATAACCTTAAAAAAATAGAATCAACGTCCGAAAATTCAACCAAAGCTATGTTTAACTTAGACCCAGGTCTAAAATGACTATGAATATGCCCCTATATGTACATAATTCACTTATTCTTAATGATTATTACTTACATTAGTCTCTTGTATTTAGATTTTAAATATTGAAATATTTTATTGAAGTTAATTATTTATACAATTTTAATGTAAGGCCAAGTAAAGAGGTACTACTTGCTACATGTGCTCGCTCGTGTTAATCGCTTAATAAAGGAAAGAGGAAATTGAAAAAGAGTTAAGTTGGCTGTACAAAGTTTTAATTTTTGAGCTTTTAGCCGCAAGGGAGGTACATACTAATGTTGATATTTATTACAACCTGATTGCACTTGGGCGCTGAAAGCAGGGTTGTTAACAAGCCATGTCGATTGCGAAAGGCTTCACTCTGTTAATAGTAACAAACTCACAGAAAATGATGTTATACAAATAAGTGCTTAGTAAAAGTATGTACCATATTATCCCCTGGAGAAATATTTTAAACATGAGTACAATCACCTAGGGAAATTAGCCAATCCAGCGAATGTTCTTGCCTTTTGTAATCGTTCTTGATTTGTTTCGGGCATAGGGATTAGTTCGTGTAGGTGTCGCAAAATTGCATCGCACACTGGGGGTAAAATGTTAGCAACTGTAGGTTGCGAAATTCCCATGTAGTCGGCTGCAGTCTGCTCAAAACAACTTGTGTTCAGCTGTAAGTTCTCGTAACCTAATAAAAATTATATAAAATAAAGAATTTCACTTGTATACAACTGATATATCGTAGTCTATCGCCCTCCAACTCTTGTCCAACCATCGAATGAAGCCTCCAAAATGTTTCTTTTTTAAGGCGAAAATATTTTCTAAAATCAACGTCATCGTAATAGTCAACGCAAGCCCTCCTAGCCATTCTATATTGTCGACGAGGAAGACGTTGGTTTCTGGACTCCTGCTCGTCTTCTGACGACGAAGACATCACCATTTCATCCAGCTCATTTAAAAATCCAGTTTATTCTTTTTTGATTGTATTTATTACTAAGTTTACTGAATACTCTTAACCTCTGAGTGAAATATTTGAAAAAAGTACTGAATAATATCAAAACTAGTCTTACATCTATATTAAAGGAATTAAATAGACTTCCAGACCGCAGTTTAAATTCATTCGCATTTAAAGAGATTGGATTTAAGAAATAAGACTTAAGCTTGGATTTAAGTAGTGAATAATATGGACTTGGATTTAATTTTTGTTAAATCCAGATGTGTTCTTAAATCCAACTTAAACGACAGAATAATATGGCCGTTAGTCAAATAATTTGAAATTACATTTTATCTCTGTAGTTACATTCCTGTGAAATGAACTGTTTTTGTCAATTTAGTTCTAAGTGGTAACTTTTCGTTACTTCTTGAAGCAATATAAAAATATCTTGTAGTTATTTGTTTTTTTTTTAACGTAAACAAACTCAATAGAACTGGACACAAACACTTCTTGACGCAGAACAAAACCGACCGATAGACGGGGTAACCACAGAAATAACTTACAAATATTTCCTAATTGAAATACATAAGTTATATCCAAAACTAAAACGTAGAACGGCAAGGCGCTCAAAACCGTTGAGCGCCCTTAGTGGATAGCACTAAGGGCGTAACTGTAAAAGAATTTCTCATTTGACAGGTCAGTTTTAGAAAATTACATGATGAAAGTATATTTTTATTTTCAACAAATTTGACTTTTGACCATGAAGAAATATCAATTAAAAAGTATTCTAAGATAATGCATTTACCTTACAAACATCACTTCAAATTACTTTTTGTATTACATGAGCCAAAACTTTCTTGTGAAATGAAAACTTTTTTTTCTCCTTATTATAGGTGTTTTTACAGGATTTAACGCAACACTGCATGTTTTTTTATATTTTTTTAATAAAAATTACATTTGAGTGTCATTCGTGTTAGTATTTGTTTTTTCTTTCTGTGATTGTTTTCGCTTTGTGTTTGTTTTTTTTTTTTTTTGTTTGTAATTGGTGACACTTCCAAAGAGAATTTTTTCGCTGTGGTTTCCGTAAGTATTTCGCTGTCGTGCTGGAGACACAAAGAAAAGTTTTATAGAGCATGGCTTTCTGTGATTGTTTTCGCTTTGTGTTTGTTTTTCTTTTTTGTTTGTAA
Source organism: Melangyna quadrimaculata (assembly GCA_949320155.1). Taxonomy (NCBI): domain Eukaryota; kingdom Metazoa; phylum Arthropoda; class Insecta; order Diptera; family Syrphidae; genus Melangyna; species Melangyna quadrimaculata. Next base: position 319,966,158 of record OX439483.1, on the reverse strand, counting down.
TTGGTGACACTTTAAAAGAGAATTTGTTTGCTGTGGTTTCCTTATGTATTTCGCTGTCGTGCTGGAGACCATAGAAACATCGTACTAGGCTTTACTGCGTACCTACTGTATGCTGTTCAATGAGCGAAATCAATTATTGTAGCAGATTATTTGGAGAAGTCTACAACACACTTTTCGCACAGAATTAATAAATAAATCGCCTCAATAATTTCCCAAAAGCGCAAAACGTTAACATTTTTTATTGACTCGACGATGGAAAGCAATATCTAAATGCTTTTAATCCGTCTCGGCTCTGGTTAAAAATTGTCATTCTTTCGATTTACATTTTCGTTTTTTATAGTTTTCATTATTTCAACATGGCTCCATTGGCAATATTTGAGGCAATAAATCGCCTCAATAATTGCCCAAAATGGCAGGGCAAAACGTTAACATTTATTGACTCGACGATGGAAAGCAATATCTAAATGCGCAATATTGCTCCTGCCAAAGCGCAACCATTGGCGGTATTCAAAGAAATGTAGAGTAAGGTGGGGCAAGTGTGCGCAGTGGGTAAGTGTGCGCAGAGCGATTTCTCAAAAAGGGGGCTGAATGTCAAATTTGTGGGGATGCAGAATTCGGTAGGTATCTGGTGAAGTAGATTGTATTTGTGATTCTTTTGTCTTTGTTTTGTTAAGGAGAGACGAATAAAAAAGGTAAGTTTCTCTAAAATGTTTATGATTTTTCAAATCAAAATAAAGGTCAGTAATTGTATCGTAATACATTGAATGATATCTATTTATTGAATAAATTATATTAACAATATTGTTTTGGAATGGAATCATATAAAAAACCAAACAATGTCCAATTATACCCTATTTTACATAACAGCTTTTATCTTAATTAAATCTACTCTCACGATCAGTGTTCCCATAACGGCATTATTAATGCTAGATCTAGCATTATAGAGAAGAGAAAACCATAATGAAATTTTAAAATTATGCTAAATGCTTTTCTGGCATTCTTGTTTTTTTTTTTTTTGCATTCTTGAATGCCAAAAATGATTTCGAATCATTGTTTTGATGATATCATATATGGAAAAAATATTCAAAAATTAAAAATTATCATCATTATATCCATTTTTTTTTGTATTACAAAGCTTTGCGATTTAACCTTAATAACGTCAAATCATGAAGATTCACACATTGGCTCACAAAATTCATGACTTTTTCAAATAGAAATAAAATTAAGTAAAGTATCTGTTTCATATTGGAATCTCTGGAAAGTCAATTATTTGGGGCTACTCTTTTTCTTCTGTTATTCTGTCTTTTGTTCTGTTATTCTGTTATCGATCTAACGATTTTTATTGAACAAAATTATTAACAATTTGTTTGCTAGTTATCGTAAAGTATGCATTGATTATTTTAGTATGTTGGCACAAAAGAGGGCCTTACTTTTAATATTGTGTTTTTTTTTTATTTAATTTACATTTAATTGTCATTACATTCGGTTTTTAATCTTAAACTATTGTCAGCTTCACGTCTCGGATTGTTCAGGTCCGGTTGCCACGGTAGTAAGCTAACCCTGGGTCAGCGTAGAAAGGGATGTTCTCTTCGTCGTTGGTTGTTATTAGATCCTTGCTAGTAGTTCTATTGCTTCAAGGTAACGCTGTTCAGGATGTCTTGGCTGGTTAACAACTCCTCGTATCAGAGGGTTCGGGTGGTTGACTAGATTCGGAAGACACTGTCGGCTGGATTTGATGAGGTATCTATCAAGTTGTTGAATTTCGACTCTATGCTCTTGTTGCTGATGTGTTTCATACGTATCCTGTCAAAGTGCATCCCTGTGCAGGTCCGCAAGATCTGCCTCTCGAATATTGTCAGCTTGTTAATGTTAGTTTTTGCCGTCGTAAACCAGAGTGGAATGTTAGTCTGTTATCAATTTCCATACAAAAGTTTGAGCTGTCAATAAATCTTTTATGAATTATGTATTCGGCTGATAAAACTGTTATGAGTTCTCTTAAGAACTCTGATAAGAGATGTCAAAAGTTCAAAATTCACAAAGCACAAATGCGTTTTGGATCCAGGTATTAACTTTTAAAGTTGCAGCTGGGGAAAATATGTGTAAGGAATTAGGTCGATTTTTGATTGGACTGCTTTCACTGCCCATTTCAAACGCTGAGGTTGAGCGCCTGTTGCGCCAATCGAATATAATTAAAACAAAAATAATAATAAAATAGGAACAAAATTATTGAACAGCATTGTCCAAATACGCGAGGTACATTATACATTTGAGTGTCATTCGTGTAAGTATTTGTTTTTTCTTTCTGTGATTGTTTTCGCTTTGTGTTTGTTTTTTGTTTGTATTTGGTGACACGTGACACTTGCATCTTTCAAAGAAATTTTTTTCGCTATGGTTTCCGTAAGCATTTCACTGTCGTGTTGGAGACCAAAGAAAAATTTCGTTTCTGATGCGAAAAGAAAAATCTCATACCAAAATAACACAACAAAATCATAAACGAAAAATTTCGCGCTGCCTTTCGTTTAGCAGTACGCTGTTTAATGAGCGAAATCGATAATTGTAGCAGATTATTTGGAGAAGTCTACACACTTTTTTCGAACAGAATTAATTGACTAGACCATTAATAATTGTGCGCGGAAAAATGACATTTGAGTGTCCGTGTTTGTATTTGTGTTTGTATTTTCTTGTATAGAGCATGGCGTTCTGTGATTGTTTTCGCTATGTGTTTGTTTTTTTTTTTTGTTTGTAATTGGTGATACTTCCAAAGAGAATTTTTTCGCTGTGTTTTCCGTAAGTATTTCGCTGTCGTGTTGGAGACCAAAGAAAAGTTTTATAGAGCATGGCTTTCTGTGTTTGTTTTTTTTTTTTTGTTTGTAATTGGTGACACTTTCAAAGAGAATTTTTTTGCTGTGGTTTCCGTAAGTATTTCGCTGTCGTGCTGGAGACCAAAGAAACAGCGTACTAGGCTTTACTGCGTACCTACTGTATGCTGTTCAATGAGCGAAATCAATTATTGTAGCAGATTATTTGGAGAAGTCTACAACACACTTTTCGCACAGAATTAATAAATAAATCGCCTCAATAATTTCCCAAAAGGGCAAAACGTTAACATTTTTTATTGACTCGACGATGGAAAGCAATATCTAAGTGCTTTTAATCCGTCTCGGCTCTGGTTAAAAATTGTCATTCTTTCGATTTACATTTTCTTATAGTTTTCATTATTTCAACATGGCTCCATTGGCAATATTTGAGGCGATAAATTGCCTCAATAATTGCCCAAAAGGGCAGGGCAAAACGTTAACATTTATTGACTCGACGATGGAAAGCAATATCTAAATGCGCAATATTGCTCCTGCCAAAAGAGGGGTTCACACTCATCAACAAGTCGATCAACCTGAGTCGTGTTGCTAGCGTTCACATTCAACGACCGCCTCATCAACTTCATTTGTAAATAAATTTTCAAAGAGCAAACACCGCGTAGATTTAACTTTTTGCACTAGTTTCAGTGATGGAAATTCATATTTTCTCCCTTCCTTTTGTGGGTTTACTTCTATTTCAACCCATTCTCTATGAATCTCACATAAAAAATTGAAAAGAAACACTTAAATTCAAATTTTCAGACATATCAGTTGTTCAACTAGTGTTCACATTAGCTACAGCAGTCGCTCGACCGAGCAAAATATCAAAAAATTTGAAAAACTTCCAACAGTCGTTCAACTTGTGTTCACATTACAAATTATGTGACGATTCGACACGAGTTGATCAACTTGTCGATGAGTGTGAACCCCCCTAAAGCGCAACCATTGGCGGTATTCAAAGAAATGTAGAGTAAGGTGGGGCAAGTGTGCGCAGTGGGTAAGTGTGCGCAGAGCGATTTTCTCAAAAAGGGGGCTGAATTTCAAATTTTTGGGGATGCAGAATTCGGTAGGTATCCGGTGAAGTAGATTGTATTTGTGATTCTTTTGTCTTTGTTTTGTTAAGGAGAGACGAATAAAAAAGGTAAGTTTCTCTAAAATGTTCATGATTTTTCAAATCAAAATAAAGGTCAGTGATTGTATCGTAATACATTGAATGATATCTATTTATTGAATAAATTATATTAACAATATTGTTTTGGAATGGAATCATATAAAAAACCAAACAATGTCCAATTATACCCTATTTTACATAACAGCTTTTATCTAAATTAAATCTACTCTCACGATCAGTGTTCCCATAACGGCATTATTAATGCTAGATCTAGCATTATAGAGAAGAGAAAACCATTATGAAATTTTAAAATTATGCTAAATGCTTTTCTGGCATTCTTGTTTTTATTTTTTGTATTCTTGAATGCCAAAAATGATTTCGAATCATTGTTTTGATGATATCATATTTGGAAAAAATATTCAAAAATTAAAAATTATCATCATTATATCCATTTTTTTTGTATTACAAAGCTTTGTGATTTAACCTTAATAACGTCAAATCATGAAGATTCACACATTGGCTCACAAAATTCATGACTTTTTCAAATAGAAATAAAATTAAGTAAAGTATCTGTTTCATATTGGAATCTCTGGAAAGTCAATTATTTGGGGCTACTCTTTTTCTTCTGTTATTCTGTCTTTTGTTCTATTATTCTGTTATCGATCTAACGATTTTTATTGAACAAAATTATTAACAATTTGCTTGCTAGTTATCGTAAAGTATGCATTGATTATTTTAGTATGTTGGCACAAAAGGGGGCCTTACTTTTAATATTGTGTTTTTTTTTTTTTATTTAATTTACATTTAATTGTCATTACATTCGGTTTTTAATCTTAAACTATTGTCAGCTTCACGTCTCGGATTGTTCAGGTCCGGTTGCCATGGTAGTAAGCTAACCTTGGGTCAGCGTAAATAGGGATGTTCTCTTCGTCGTTGGTTGTTATTAGATCCTTGCTAGTAGTTCTATTGATTCAAGGTACCGCTGTTCAGGATGTCTTGGCTGGTTAACAACTCCTCGTATCAGAGGGTTCGGGTGGTTGACTAGATTCGGAAGACACTGTCGGCTGGATTTGATGAGGTATCTATCAAGTTGTTGAATTTCGGCTTCTTCATAGAGTCTCTTGTTGCTGATGTGTTTCATACGTATCCTGTCAAAGTGCATCCCTGTGCAGGTCCGCAAGATCTTCCTCTCGAATATTGTCAGCTTGTTAATGTTAGTTTTTCCCGTCGTAAACCAGAGTGGAATGTTATTCTGTTATCAATTTCCATACAAAAGTTTGAGCTGTCAATAAATCTTTTATGAATTATGTATTCGGCTGATAAAACTGTTATGAGTTCTCTTAAGAACTCTGCTAAGAGATGTCAAAAGTTCAAAATTCACAAAGCACAAATGCGTTTTGGATCCAGGTATTAACTTTTAAAGTTGCAACTGGGGAAAATATGTGTAAGGAATTAGGTCGATTTTTGATTGGACTGCTTCCACTGCCCATTTCAAACGCTGAGGTTGAGCGCCTGTTGAGTCAATCGAATATAATTAAAACAAAAATAATAATAAAATAGGAACAAAATTATTGAACAGCATTGTCCAAATACGCGAGGTACATTATACATTTGAGTGTCATTCGTGTTAGTATTTGTTTTTTCTTTCTGTGATTGTTTTCGCTTTGTGTTTGTTTTTTGTTTGTATTTGGTGACACGTGACACTTGCATCTTTAAAAGAAATTTTTTTCGCTATGGTTTCCGTAAGCATTTCGCTGTCGTGTTGGAGACCAAAGAAAAATTTCGTTTCTGATGCGAAAAGAAAAATCTCATACCAAAATAACACAACAAAATCATAAACGAAAAATTTCGCGCTGCCTTTCGTTTAGCAGTACGCTGTTTAATGAGCGAAATCGATAATTGTAGCAGATTATTTGGAGAAGTCTACACACTTTTTTCGAACAGAATTAATTGACTAGACCATTAATAATTGTGCGCGGAAAAATGACATTTGAGTGTCCGTGCCCTTCAAGCAAAATTACGGACCCAAATTTCTCGGTTCACTTTGGACTCCAAGCAAAATGAGTGTCTCACACACAATAACAAATTTTCTGTGAACGCATGTAAAATGCACGAGAATCGAGAGTATTTTTTTTTTTAAAGCACCGAGGAATAGAGAGAGTATAGGCGAAGTAAACAATTATTTTGCCTTAATTTCCACCACTTTTTTTTTAGTTCAGTTTTGTAGGTAGCGTGGTGAAGACAGTTTCTTTTTTATCTCTTTTTTCTTGTTAAAACTTTGAAAAATTTCCAATCAGAAATGCAAGTTTCTATTTATTAAATGTAAACTTATATTTGTGGAAATATGTGATGTTTATTAGTGCGAAATAGTCTTTAGAAAACTTTTTATGAATGATAAATAAAAAAAAACTCTTGAAATGAAAAAAATGAATTTGTTTTATTTTTGTAGGCAATGCAGAAACTGGACTAGATGGGAAGTTTTTTTTAATACATTTGGGTTGGGTATACCTCAATTCATTCATTTTTTTTGGAACCGTTTTAGATTCCATTTGGTTTCGGTTCTCCGAGTATGGTGCATTGAAAAACTCTCTCTCTCACAATACATTCACATAATGGCTCCGTGGTGATTCTAATTTCCATACTAATTTGAGCCGCAAAACGCAGTTTTTCGATCCGTATTTGGATCCGAATGCGAAGTCGTCCATACGTTGTTTGATACGTTTGCGGACCGAAAACGAGCTCGCTTGCTTGAAGGGTGTTTGTATTTGTATTTGTATTTTCTTGTATAGAGCATGGCTTTCTGTGATCGTTTTCGCTTTGTGTTTGTTTTTTTTTTGTTTGTAATTGATGACACTTCCAAAGAGAATTTTTTCGCTGTGGTTTCCGTAAGTATTTCGCTGTCGTGTTGGAGACCAAAGAAAAGTTTTATAGAGCATGGCTTTCTGTGTTTGTTTTCGCTTTGTGTTTGTTTTTTTTTTTTGTTTGTAATTGGTGACACTTTCAAAGAGATTTTTTTTGCTGTGGTTTCCGTAAGTATTTCGCTGTCGTGCTGGAGACCAAAGAAACAGCGTACTCGGCTTTACTGCGTACCTACGGTATGCTGTTCAATGAGCGAAATCAATTATTGTAGCAGATTATTTGGAGAAGTCTACAACACACTTTTCGCACAGAATTAATTAATAAATCGCCTCAATAATTTCCCAAAAGGGCAAAACGTTAACATTTTTTATTGACTCGACGATGGAAAGCAATATCTAAATGCTTTTAATCCGTCTCGGCTCTGGTTAAAAATTGTCATTCTTTCGATTTACATTTTCGTATAGTTTTCATTATTTCAACATGGCTCCATTGGCAATATTTGAGGCAATAAATTGCCTCAATAATTGCCCAAAATGGCAGGGCAAAACGTTAACATTTATTGACTCGACGATGGAAAGCAATATCTAAATGCGCAATATTGCTCCTGCCAAAGCGCAACCATTGGCGGTATTCAAAGAAATGTAGAGTAAGGTGGGGCAAGTGTGCGCTGTGGGTAAGTGTGCGCAGTGGGTAAGTGTGCGCAGAGCGATTTTCTCAAAAAGGGGGCTGATTTTCAAATTTGTGGGGATGCAGAATTCGGTAGGTATCTGGTGAAGTAGATTGTATTTGTGATTCTTTTGTCTTTGTTTTGTTAAGGAGAGACGAATAAAAAAGGTAAGTTTCTCTAAAATGTTCATGATTTTTCAAATCAAAATAAAGGTCAGTGATTGTATCGTAATACATTGAATGATATCTATTTATTGTATAAATTATATTAACAATATTGTTTTGGAATGGAATCATATAAAAAACCAAACAATGTCCAATTATACCCTATTTTACATAACAGCTTTTATCTAAATTAAATCTACTCTCACGATCAGTGTTCCCATAACGGCATTATTAATGCTAGATCTAGCATTATAGAGAAGAGAAAACCATTATGAAATTTTAAAATAATGCTAAATGCTTTTCTGGCATTCTTGTTTTTATTTTTTGTATTCTTGAATGCCAAAAATGATTTCGAATCATTGTTTTGATGATATCATATTTGGAAAAAATATTCAAAAATTAAAAATTATCATCATTATATCCATTTTTTTTGTATTACAAAGCCTTGTGATTTAACCTTAATAACTTCAAATCATGAAGATTCACACATTGGCTCACAAAATTCATGACTTTTTCAAATAGAAATAAAATTAAGTAAAGTATCTGTTTCATATTGGAATCTCTGGAAAGTCAATTATTTGGGGCTACTCTTTTTCTTCTGTTATTCTGTCTTTTGTTCTGTTATTCTGTTATCGATCTAACGATTTTTATTGAACAAAATTATTAACAATTTGCTTGCTAGTTATCGTAAAGTATGCATTGATTATTTAAGTATGTTGGCACAAAAGAGGGCCTTACTTTAAATATTGGGTTTTTTTTTTATTTAATTTACATTTAATTGTCATTACATTCGGTTTTTAATCTTAAACTATTGTCAGCTTCACGTCTCGGATTGTTCAGGTCCGGTTGCCACGGTAGTAAGCTAACCCTGGGTCAGCGTAGAAAGGGATGTTCAAGGTACCGCTGTTCAGGATGTCTTGGCTGGTTAACAACTCCTCGTATCAGAGGGTTCGGGTGGTTGACTAGATTCGGAAGACACTGTCGGCTGGATTTGATGAGGTATCTATCAAGTTGTTGATTTTCGGCTTCTTCATAGAGTCTCTTGTTGCTGATGTGTTTCATACGTATCCTGTCAAAGTGCATCCCTGTGCAGGTCCGCAAGATCTTCCTCTCGAATATTGTCAGCTTGTTAATGTTAGTTTTTCCCGTCATAAACCAGAGTGGAATGTTATTCTGTTATCAATTTCCATACAAAAGTTTGAGCTGTCAATAAATCTTTTATGAATTATGTATTCGGCTGATAAAACTGTTATGAGTTCTCTTAAGAACTCTGCTATGAGATGTCAAAAGTTCAAAATTCACAAAGCACAAATGCGTTTTGGATCCAGGTATTAACTTTTAAAGTTGCAACTGGGGAAAATATGTGTAAGGAATTAGGTTGATTTTTGATTGGACTGCTTCCACTGCCCATTTCAAACGCTGAGGTTGAGCGCCTGTTGAGTCAATCGAATATAATTAAAACAAAAATAATAATAAAATAGGAACAAAATTATTGAACAGCATTGTCCAAATACGCGAGGTACATTATACATTTGAGTGTCATTCGTGTTAGTATTTGTTTTTTCTTTCTGTGATTGTTTTCGCTTTGTGTTTGTTTTTTGTTTGTATTTGGTGACACGTGACACTTGCATCTTTAAAAGAAATTTTTTTCGCTATGGTTTCCGTAAGCATTTCGCTGTCGTGTTGGAGACCAAAGAAAAATTTCGTTTCTGATGCGAAAAGAAAAATCTCATACCAAAATAACACAACAAAATCATAAACGAAAAATTTCGCTCTGCCTTTCGTTTAGCAGTACGCTGTTTAATGAGCGAAATCGATAATTGTAGCAGATTATTTGGAGAAGTCTACACACTTTTTTCGAACAGAATTAATTGACTAGACCATTAATAATTGTGCGCGGAAAAATGACATTTGAGTGTCCGTGTTTGTATTTGTATTTGTATTTCCTTGTATAGAGCATGGCTTTCTGTGATCGTTTTCGCTTTGTGTTTGTTTTTTTTTTGTTTGTAATTGATGACACTTCCAAAGAGAATTTTTTCGCTGTGGTTTCCGTAAGTATTTCGCTGTCGTGTTGGAGACCAAAGAAAAGTTTTATAGAGCATGGCTTTCTGTGTTTGTTTTCGCTTTGTGTTTGTTTTTTTTTTTTTGTTTGTAATTGGTGACACTTTCAAAGAGATTTTTTTTGCTGTGGTTTCCGTAAGTATTTCGCTGTCGTGCTGGAGACCAAAGAAACAGCGTACTCGGCTTTACTGCGTACCTACGGTATGCTGTTCAATGAGCGAAATCAATTATTGTAGCAGATTATTTGGAGAAGTCTACAACACACTTTTCGCACAGAATTAATTAATAAATCGCCTCAATAATTTCCCAAAAGGGCAAAACGTTAACATTTTTTATTGACTCGACGATGGAAAGCAATATCTAAATGCTTTTAATCCGTCTCGGCTCTGGTTAAAAATTGTCATTCTTTCGATTTACATTTTCGTATAGTTTTCATTATTTCAACATGGCTCCATTGGCAATATTTGAGGCAATAAATTGCCTCAATAATTGCCCAAAATGGCAGGGCAAAACGTTAACATTTATTGACTCGACGATGGAAAGCAATATCTAAATGCGCAATATTGCTCCTGCCAAAGCGCAACCATTGGCGGTATTCAAAGAAATGTAGAGTAAGGTGGGGCAAGTGTGCGCTGTGGGTAAGTGTGCGCAGTGGGTAAGTGTGCGCAGAGCGATTTTCTCAAAAAGGGGGCTGAATTTCAAATTTGTGGGGATGCAGAATTCGGTAGGTATCTGGTGAAGTAGGTTGTATATGTGATTCTTTTGTCTTTGTTTTGTTAAGGAGAGACGAATAAAAAAGGTAAGTTTCTCTAAAATGATTATGATTTTTCAAATCGTGTTAAAGGTCAGTGATTGTATGGTAATACATTGAATGATATCTATTTATTGAATAAATTATATTAACAATATTGTTTTGGAATGGAATCATATAAAAAACCAAACAATGTCCAATTATACCCTATTTTACATAACAGCTTTTATCTAAATTAAATCTACTCTCACGATCAATGTTCCCATAACGGCATTATTAATGCTAGATCTAGCATTATAGAGAAGAGAAAACCATTATGAAATTTTAAAATTATGCTAAATGATTTCCTTGCATTCTTGTTTTTATTTTTTGCATTCTTGAATGCCAAAAATGATTTCGAATCATTGTTTTGATGATATCATATTTGGAAAAAATATTCAAAAATTAAAAATTATCATCATTATATCCATTTTTTTGTATTACAAAGCTTTGTTATTTAACCTTAATAACGTCAAATCATGAAGATTCACACATTGGCTCACAAAATTCATGACTTTTTCAAATAGAAATAAAATTAAGTAAAGCATCTGTTTCATATTGGAATCTCTGGAAAGTCAATTATTTGGGGCTACTCTTTTTCTTCTGTTATTCTGTCTTTTGTTCTGTTATTCTGTTATCGATCTAACGATTTTTATTGAACAAAATTATTAACAATTTGCTTGCTAGATCCTAAAGTATGCATTGATTATTTAAGTATGTTGGCACAAAAGGGGGCCTTGCTTTTAATATTGTGTTTTTTTTTTATTTAATTTACATTTAATTGTCATTGCATTCGGTTTTTAATCTTAAACTATTGTCAGCTTCACGTCTCGGATTGTTCAGGTCCGGTTGCCATGGTAGTAAGCTTACCCTGGGTCAGCATAAAAAGGGATGTTCTCTTCGTCGTTGGTTGTTATTAGATCCTTGCTAGTAGTTCTATTGATTCAAGGTACCGCTGTTCAGGATGTCTTGGCTGGTTAACAACTCCTCGTATCAGAGGGTTCGGGTGGTTGACTAGATTCGGAAGACACTGTCGGCTGGATTTGATGAGGTATCTATGAAGTTGTTGAATTTCGGCTTCTTCATAGAGTCTCTTATTGCTGATGTGTTTCATACGTATCCTGTCAAATGGCATCCCTGTGCAGGTCCGCAAGATCTTCCTCTCGAATATTGTCAGCTTGTTAATGTAAGTTTTTGCCGTCGTAAACCAGAGTGGAATGTTATTCTGTTATCAATTTCCATACAAAAGTTTGAACTGTCAATAAATCTTTTATGAATTATGTATTCGGCTGATAAAACTGTTATGAGTTCTCTTAAGAACTCTGCTATGAGATGTCAAAAGTTCAAAATTCACAAAGCACAAATGCGTTTTGGATCCAGGTATTAACTTTTAAAGTTGCAGCTGGGGAAAATATGTGTAAGGAATTAGGTCGATTTTTGATTGGACTGCTTTCACTGCCCATTTCAAACGCTGAGGTTGAGCGCCTGTTGAGCCAATCGAATATAATTAAAACAAAAATAATAATAAAATGGCAAAAAAAATTATTGAACAGTATTGTCCAAATACGCGAGGTGATGAAGATAGAAGAAAAGATAAATGAAAAGAAGTGTTATATAGAGGAATTTGGAGCCTCGAGGAGATATTACCTAGGTATTTTTTTTTGTATTTATTTATTTTGCATTTTTTAAATGTTTGTATTTTAATCATCGAAATATGTATGGATTTTGAAATCTAGCATTTTGTTTTTTGAGCTCCCATACGATTAAGCATTATAAAATTTGGAATCTAGCATTATGAAATTTGAGATTAGGGCAACACTGCTCACGATACTGTAAATAATAACGTAACTTCATATTTTTAATTCTTGCATTCTCTGTGTTCTTCTTGTTCTTAAATGCTTAATCGATTTGTAAAACAGAAAAGTTTTTCTCTTGCATTTTGCACATCACACAGTAAACACCTATCTTGGAGTTGGTAACATAATAAAAAACTGCATATTGTACACACATATATTAAAATTAAATTACATTTATAATCACTATTTAAAATTTTACAAGGTGTTTTCTTTTGGCATTTTAACACATAAAGACGTCGAATAAACTAAACTAAAATAAAACAACATTACAGTCCACATACACAAATTATAATTAAGCACAAAATAATACAAAACAAATATGTTTCAATACAAATTTTGATGTTTTTGTCAAAAATTTGTAAAATTTTTGGAAAAACAATAAAAAAGTCCACTTAGGGTAAGTGTGAGCACTAAATTCGGGGCAAGTGTGCGCATGCGCACACTATCCCAGAATGAAGTTTCACTGTCACAGAAATCAAGATAAGTGTATTTATTTATGGAAGTTGAAACTTGTTTTTGACAGATGTCTCGATTATAACAGACATAATCCTGAAAAAAAGCTTGTAACACAAGTTCACGTCAAAAAAAAAATCTAATCAGACTGGGCTTAAACAAACGTGGGGCCGCAAAAGAAATGGGTATAAGCGAATCTGCCCTAAAAAAACTACGTATTTTTAACACATACTTCTAATACCTTCCGGCTTGATTAAACATTTAAAAGATAAGATTTCTGATAAACAAATGGACTTCTTTTGTCATCTGTGCTGTGTGTTAGGAATCACGCATAGAAGAATGGATCCAATGCCTTATGTGTGAAATCGGGTGGCATGAAGACTGCACTTCCTAAGAAAAAGGGGTATTATTCTTGTGCGATTTTTGTTGTAACTAAAAACCTTCTTAATGTGATTCTTTCATTAGACTGAAGATAAATTAAACCTCACCAGTCCTGGATGAAAAAAAGAGTCCCCCGTTAAATTCCACGTTATAATTCAAAAAATTTAAATTTAAAAAAAATGGGAAGGGGTTGAAAAAAAAAATCGGAAAAATAAAAAATAATAAACAAAAGACGATAACAAAATACTAAGGGCGCTCAACGGTTTTGAGCGCCTTGCCATCACCCACAAAAACTAATCCGTCACTGTAAAAGAATTTCTCATTTGACAGGTCAGTTTTAGAAAATTACATGATGAAAGTATATTTTTATTTTCAACAAATTTGACTTTAAGAAATATCAATTAAAAAGTATTCTTAGATAATGCATTTACCTTACAAACATCACTTCAAATTACTTTTTGTGTTATATGAGCCAAAACTTTCTTGTGAAATGAAAACTTTTTTTTCTCCTTATTATAGGTGTTTTTACAGGATTTAACGCAACACTGCATGTTTTTTTTTATATTTTTTTAATAAAAATTACATTTGAGTGTCATTCGTGTTAGTATTTGTTTTTTCTTTCTGTGATTGTTTTCGCTTTGTGTTTGTTTTTTGTTTGTATTTGGTGACACGTGACACTTGCATCTTTCAAAGAAATTTTTTTCGCTATTGTTTCCGTAAGCATTTCGCTGTCGTGTTGGAGACCAAAGAAAAATTTCGTTTCTGATGCGAAAAGAAAAATCTCATACCAAAATAACACAACAAAATCATAAATGAAAAATTTCGTTTAGCAGTACGCTGTTTAATGAGCGAAATCGATAATTGTTAGTTACAGATTATTTGGAGAAGTCTACACACCTTTTTCGAACAGAATTAATTGAAAAATGACATTTGAGTGTCCGTGTTTGTATTTGTATTTTCTTGTATAGAGCATGGCTTTCTGCGATTGTTTTCGCTTTGTGTTTGTTTCTTTTTTTTTTGTAATTGGTGATACTTCCAAAGAGAATTTTTTCGCTGTGGTTTCCGTAAGTATTTTGCTGTCGTGTTGGAGACCAAAGAAAAGTTTTATAGAGCATGGCTTTCTGTGATTGTTTTCGTTTTGTGTTTGTTTTTTTTTTTTTTGTTTGTAATTGGTGACACTTTCAAAGAAAATTTTTTTGCTGTGGTTTCCGTAAGTATTTCGCTGTCGTGCTGGAGACCAAAGAAACAGCGTACTAGGTTTTACTGCGTACCTACTGTATGCTGTTCAATGAGCGAAATCAATTATTGTAGCAGATTATTTGGAGAAGTCTACAACACACTTTTCGCACAGAATTAATTAATAAATCGCCGTTAACATTTTTTATTGACTCGACGATGGAAAGCAATATCTAAATGCTTTTAATCCGTCTCGGCTCTGGTTAAAAATTGTCATTCTTTCGATTTACATTTTCGTATAGTTTTCATTATTTCAACATGGCTCCATTGGCAATATTTGAGGCAATAAATCGCCTCAATAATTGCCCAAAAGGGCAGGGCAAAACGTTAACATTTATTGACTCGACGATGGAAAGCAATATCTAAATGCGCAATATTGCTCCTGCCAAAGCGCAACCATTGGCGGTATTCATAGAAATGTAGAGTAAGGTGGGGCAAGTGTGCGCAGTGGGTAAGTGTGCGCAGAGCGATTTTCTCAAAAAGGGGGCTGAATTTCAAATTTGTGGGGATGCAGAATTCGGTAGGTATCTGGTGAAATAGGTTGTATTTGTGATTCTTTTGTCTTTGTTTTGTTAAGGAGAGACGAATAAAAAAGGTAAGTTTCTCTAAAATGATTATGATTTTTCAAATCGTGTTAAAGGTCAGTGATTGTATCGTAATACATTGAATGATATCTATTTATTGAATAAATTATATTAACAATATTGTTTTGGAATGGAATCATATAAAAAACCAAACAATGTCCAATTATACCCTATTTTACATAACAGCTTTTATCTAAATTAAATCTACTCTCACGATCAGTGTTCCCATAACGGCATTATTAATGCTAGATCTAGCATTATAAAGAAGAGAAAACCATTATGAAATTTTAAAATTATGCTAAATGCTTTTCTGGCATTCTTGTTTTTTTATTTTTGCATTCTTGAATGCCAAAAATGATTTCGAATCATTGTTTTGATGATATCATATTTGGAAAAAATATTCAAAAATTAAAAATTATCATCATTATATAAATTTTTTTTGTATTACAAACCTTTGTGATTTAACCTTAATAACGTCAAATCATGAAGATTCACACATTGGCTCACAAAATTCATGACTTTTTCAAATAGAAATAAAATTAAGTAAAGTATCTGTTTCATATTGGAATCTCTGGAAAGTCAATTATTTGGGGCTACTCTTTTTCTTCTGTTATTCTGTCTTTTGTTCTGTTATTCTGTTATCGATGTAACGATTTTTATTGAACAAAATTATTAACAATTTGCTTGCTAGTTATCGTAAAGTATGCATTGATTATTTTAGTATGTTGGCACAAAAGGGAGCCTTACTTTTAATATTGTGTTTTTTTTTATTATTTAATTTACATTTAATTGTCATTACATTCGGTTTTTAATCTTAAACTATTGTCAGCTTCACGTCTCGGATTGTTCAGGTCCGGTTGCCACGATAGTAAGCTAACCCTGGGTCAGCGTAGAAAGGCATGTTCTCTTCGTCGTTGGTTGTTATTAGATCCTTGCTAGAAGTTCTATTGCTTCAAAGTACCGCTGTTCAGGATGTCTTGGCTGGTTAACAACTTCTCGTATCAGAGGGTTCGGGTGGTTGACTAGATTCGGAAGACACTGTCGGCTGGATTTGATGAGGTATCTATCAAGTTGTTGAATTTCGGCTTCTTCATAGAGTCTCTTGTTGCTGATGTGTTTCATACGTATCCTGTCAAATTGCATCCCTGTGCAGGTCCGCAAGATCTTCCTCTCGAATATTGTCAGCTTGTTAATGTAAGTTTTTGCCGTCGTAGACCAGAGTGGAATGTTATTCTGTTATCAATTTCCATACAAAAGTTTGAGCTGTCAATAAATCTTTTATGAATTATGTATTCGGCTGATAAAACTGTTATGAGTTCTCTTAAGAACTCTGCTATGAGATGTCAAAAGTTCAATATTCACAAAGCACAAATGCGTTTTGGATCCAGGTATTATCTTTTAAAGTTGCAGCTGGGGAAAATATGTGTAAGGAATTAGGTCGATTTTTGATTGGACTGCTTTCACTGCCCATTTCAAACGCTGAGGTTGAGCGCCTGTTGAGCCAATCGAATATAATTAAAACAAAAATAATAATAAAATGGGAAAAAAATTATTGAACAGCATTGTCCAAATACGCGAGGTGATGAAGATAGAAGAAAAGATAAATGAAAAGAAGTGTTATATAGAGGAATTTGGAGCCTCGAGGAGATATTACCTAGGTATTTTTTTTGTATTTATTTATTTTGCATTTTTTAAATGTTTGTATTTTAATCATCGAAATATGTATGGATTTTGAAATCTAGCATTTTGTTTTTTGAGCTCCCATACGATTAAGCATTATAAAATTTGGAATCTAGCATTATGAAATTTGAGATTAGGGCAACACTGCTCACGATACTGTAAATATTAACGTAACTTCATATTTTTAATTCTTGCATTCTCTTTGTTCTTCTTATTCTTAAATGCTTAATCGATTTGTAAAACAGAAAAGTTTTTCTCTTGCATTTTGGACATCACACAGTAAACACCTATCTTGGAGTTGGTAACATAATAAAAAACTACATATTGTACACACATATATTAAAATTAAATTACATTTATAATCGCTAATTAAAATTTTACAAGGTCTTTTCTTTTGGCATTTTAACACATAAAGACGTCGAATAAACTAAACTAAAATAAAACAACATTACAGTCCACATACACAAATTATAATTAAGCACAAAATAATACAAAACAAATATGTTTCAATACAAATTTTGATGTTTTTGTCAAAAATTTGTAAAATTTTTGCAAAAACAATAAAAAAGTCCACTAAGGGTAAGTGTGAGCACTAAATTCGGGGCAAGTGTGCGCATGCGCACACTATCCCAGAATGAAGTTTCACTGTCACAGAAATCAAGATAAGTGTATTTATTTATGGAATTTGAAACTTGTTTTTGACAGATGTCTCGATTATATAACAGACAAAATCCTGAAAAAAAGCTTGTAACACAAGTTCACGTTGATCAGGCTCAAAATCTAATCAGACTGGGCTTAAACAAACGTGGGGCCGCAAAAGAAATGGGTATATATACCTTCCGGTTTGACTTAACATTTAAAAGATAAGATTTCTGATAAACAAATGGACTTCTTTTGTCATCTGTGCTGTGTGTTAGGAATCACGCATAGAAGAATGGATCCAATGCCTTATGTGTGAAATCGGGTGGCATGAAGACTGCACTTCCTAAGAAAAAGGGGTATTATTCTTGTGCGATTTTTGTTGTAACTAAAAACCTTCTTAATGTGATTCTTTCATTAGACTGAAGATAAATTAAACCTCACCAGTCCTGGATGAAAAAAAGAGTCCCCCGTTAAATTCCACGTTATAATTCAAAAAATTTAAATTTAAAAAAAATGGGAAGGGGTTGAAAAAAAAAATCGGAAAAATAAGAAATAATAAACAAAAGACGGTAACATAATACTAAGGGCGCTCAACGGTTTTGAGCGCCTTGCCATCACCCACAAAAACTAATCCGTTACTGTAAAAGAATTTCTCATTTGACAGGTCAGTTTTAGAAAATTACATGATGAAAGTATATTTGTATTTTCAACAAATTTAACTTTTGACCATAAAGAAATATCAATTAAAAAGTATTCTTAGATAATGCATTTACCTTACAAACATCACTTCAAATTACTTTTTCTGTTATATGAGCCAAAACTTTCTTGTGAAATGAAAACTTTTTTTTCTCCTTATTATAGGTGTTTTTACAGGATTTAACGCAACACTGCATGTTTTTTTTATATTTTTTTAATAAAAATTACATTTGAGTGTCATTCGTGTTAGTATTTGTTTTTTCTTTCTGTGATTGTTTTCGCTTTGTGTTTGTTTTTTGTTTGTATTTGGTGACACGTGACACTTGCATCTTTCAAAGAAATTTTTTTCGCTATGGTTTCCGTAAGCATTTCGCTGTCGTGTTGGAGACCAAAGAAAAACTTCGTTTCTGATGCGAAAAGAAAAATCTCATACCAAAATAACACAACAAAATCATAAACAAAAAATTTCGCTCTGCCTTTCGTTTAGCAGTACGCTGTTTAATGAGCGAAATCGATAATTGTTACAGATTATTTGGAGAAGTCTACACACTTTTTTCGAACAGAATTAATTGAAAAATGACATTTGAGTGTCCGTGTTTGTATTTGTATTTGTATTTTCTTGTATAGAGCATGGCTTTCTGTGATTGTTTTCGCTTTGTGTTTGTTTTTTTTTTTTTTTTGTAATTGGTGACACTTCCAAAGAGAATTTTTTCGCTGTGGTTTCCGTAAGTATTTCGCTGTCGTGTTGGAGACCAAAGAAAAGTTTTATAGAGCATGGCTTTCTGTGATTGTTTTCGCTTTGTGTTTTTTTTTTTTTTGTAATTTGTGACACTTTCAAAGAGAATTTTTTTGCTGTGGTTTCCGTAAGTATTTCGCTGTCGTGCTGGAGACCAAAGAAACAGCGTACTAGGTTTTACTGCGTACCTACTGTATGCTGTTCAATGAGCGAAATCAATTATTGTAGCAGATTATTTGGAGAAGTCTACAACACACTTTTCGCACAGAATTAATTAATAAATCGCCGTTAACATTTTTTATTGACTCGACGATGGAAAGAAATATCTAAATGCTTTTAATCCGTCTCGGCTCTGGTTAAAAATTGTCATTCTTTCGATTTACATTTTCGTATAGTTTTCATTATTTCAACATGGCTCCATTGGCAATATTTGAGGCAATAAATCGCCTCAATAATTGCCCAAAAGGGCAGGCAAAACGTTAACATTTATTGACTCGACGATGGAAAGCAATATCTAAATGCGCAATATTGCTCCTGCCAAAGCGCAACCATTGGCGGTATTCAAAGAAATGTAGAGTAAGGTCGGGCAAGTGTGCGCAGTGGGTAAGTGTGCGCAGAGCGATTTTCTCAAAAAGGGGGCTGAATTTCAAATTTGTGGGGATGCAGAATTCGGTAGGTATCTGGTGAAGTAGGTTGTATTTGTGATTCTTTTGTCTTTGTTTTGTTAAGGAGAGACGAATAAAAAAGGTAAGTTTCTCTAAAATGTTCATGATTTTTCAAATCAAAATAAAGGTCAGTGATTGTATCGTAATACATTGAATGATATCTATTTATTGTATAAATTATATTAACAATATTGTTTTGGAATGGAATCATATAAAAAACCAAACAATGTCCAATTATACCCTATTTTACATAACAGCTTTTATCTAAATTAAATCTACTCTCACGATCAGTGTTCCCATAACGGCATTATTAATGCTAGATCTAGCATTATAGAGAAGAGAAAACCATTATGAAATTTTAAAATAATGCTAAATGCTTTTCTGGCATTCTTGTTTTTATTTTTTGTATTCTTGAATGCCAAAAATGATTTCGAATCATTGTTTTGATGATATCATATTTGGAAAAAATATTCAAAAATTAAAAATTATCATCATTATATCCATTTTTTTTGTATTACAAAGCCTTGTGATTTAACCTTAATAACTTCAAATCATGAAGATTCACACATTGGCTCACAAAATTCATGACTTTTTCAAATAGAAATAAAATTAAGTAAAGTATCTGTTTCATATTGGAATCTCTGGAAAGTCAATTATTTGGGGCTACTCTTTTTCTTCTGTTATTCTGTCTTTTGTTCTGTTATTCTGTTATCGATATAACGATTTTTATTGAACAAAATTATTAACAATTTGCTTGCTAGTTATCGTAAAGTATGCATTGATTATTTAAGTATGTTGGCACAAAAGAGGGCCTTACTTTAAATATTGGGTTTTTTTTTTATTTAATTTACATTTAATTGTCATTACATTCGGTTTTTAATCTTAAACTATTGTCAGCTTCACGTCTCGGATTGTTCAGGTCCGGTTGCCACGGTAGTAAGCTAACCCTGGGTCAGCGTAGAAAGGGATGTTCAAGGTACCGCTGTTCAGGATGTCTTGGCTGGTTAACAACTCCTCGTATCAGAGGGTTCGGGTGGTTGACTAGATTCGGAAGACACTGTCGGCTGGATTTGATGAGGTATCTATCAAGTTGTTGATTTTCGGCTTCTTCATAGAGTCTCTTGTTGCTGATGTGTTTCATACGTATCCTGTCAAAGTGCATCCCTGTGCAGGTCCGCAAGATCTTCCTCTCGAATATTGTCAGCTTGTTAATGTTAGTTTTTCCCGTCATAAACCAGAGTGGAATGTTATTCTGTTATCAATTTCCATACAAAAGTTTGAGCTGTCAATAAATCTTTTATGAATTATGTATTCGGCTGATAAAACTGTTATGAGTTCTCTTAAGAACTCTGCTATGAGATGTCAAAAGTTCAAAATTCACAAAGCACAAATGCGTTTTGGATCCAGGTATTAACTTTTAAAGTTGCAACTGGGGAAAATATGTGTAAGGAATTAGGTTGATTTTTGATTGGACTGCTTCCACTGCCCATTTCAAACGCTGAGGTTGAGCGCCTGTTGAGTCAATCGAATATAATTAAAACAAAAATAATAATAAAATAGGAACAAAATTATTGAACAGCATTGTCCAAATACGCGAGGTACATTATACATTTGAGTGTCATTCGTGTTAG
The DNA here is from genome assembly GCA_949320155.1 of Melangyna quadrimaculata. Classification (NCBI taxonomy): domain Eukaryota; kingdom Metazoa; phylum Arthropoda; class Insecta; order Diptera; family Syrphidae; genus Melangyna; species Melangyna quadrimaculata. Next base: position 319,945,091 of record OX439483.1, on the reverse strand, counting down.
TATTTGTTTTTTCTTTCTGTGATTGTTTTCGCTTTGTGTTTGTTTTTTGTTTGTATTTGGTGACACGTGACACTTGCATCTTTAAAAGAAATTTTTTTCGCTATGGTTTCCGTAAGCATTTCGCTGTCGTGTTGGAGACCAAAGAAAAATTTCGTTTCTGATGCGAAAAGAAAAATCTCATACCAAAATAACACAACAAAATCATAAACGAAAAATTTCGCTCTGCCTTTCGTTTAGCAGTACGCTGTTTAATGAGCGCAATCGATAATTGTAGCAGATTATTTGGAGAAGTCTACACACTTTTTTCGAACAGAATTAATTGACTAGACCATTAATAATTGTGCGCGGAAAAATGACATTTGAGTGTCCGTGTTTGTATTTGTATTTGTATTTCCTTGTATAGAGCATGGCTTTCTGTGATCGTTTTCGCTTTGTGTTTGTTTTTTTTTTGTTTGTAATTGATGACACTTCCAAAGAGAATTTTTTCGCTGTGGTTTCCGTAAGTATTTCGCTGTCGTGTTGGAGACCAAAGAAAAGTTTTATAGAGCATGGCTTTCTGTGTTTGTTTTCGCTTTGTGTTTGTTTTTTTTTTTTGTTTGTAATTGGTGACACTTTCAAAGAGATTTTTTTTGCTGTGGTTTCCGTAAGTATTTCGCTGTCGTGCTGGAGACCAAAGAAACAGCGTACTCGGCTTTACTGCGTACCTACGGTATGCTGTTCAATGAGCGAAATCAATTATTGTAGCAGATTATTTGGAGAAGTCTACAACACACTTTTCGCACAGAATTAATTAATAAATCGCCTCAATAATTTCCCAAAAGGGCAAAACGTTAACATTTTTTATTGACTCGACGATGGAAAGCAATATCTAAATGCTTTTAATCCGTCTCGGCTCTGGTTAAAAATTGTCATTCTTTCGATTTACATTTTCGTATAGTTTTCATTATTTCAACATGGCTCCATTGGCAATATTTGAGGCAATAAATTGCCTCAATAATTGCCCAAAATGGCAGGGCAAAACGTTAACATTTATTGACTCGACGATGGAAAGCAATATCTAAATGCGCAATATTGCTCCTGCCAAAGCGCAACCATTGGCGGTATTCAAAGAAATGTAGAGTAAGGTGGGGCAAGTGTGCGCTGTGGGTAAGTGTGCGCAGTGGGTAAGTGTGCGCAGAGCGATTTTCTCAAAAAGGGGGCTGAATTTCAAATTTGTGGGGATGCAGAATTCGGTAGGTATCTGGTGAAGTAGGTTGTATATGTGATTCTTTTGTCTTTGTTTTGTTAAGGAGAGACGAATAAAAAAGGTAAGTTTCTCTAAAATGATTATGATTTTTCAAATCGTGTTAAAGGTCAGTGATTGTATGGTAATACATTGAATGATATCTATTTATTGAATAAATTATATTAACAATATTGTTTTGGAATGGAATCATATAAAAAACCAAACAATGTCCAATTATACCCTATTTTACATAACAGCTTTTATCTAAATTAAATCTACTCTCACGATCAATGTTCCCATAACGGCATTATTAATGCTAGATCTAGCATTATAGAGAAGAGAAAACCATTATGAAATTTTAAAATTATGCTAAATGATTTCCTTGCATTCTTGTTTTTATTTTTTGCATTCTTGAATGCCAAAAATGATTTCGAATCATTGTTTTGATGATATCATATTTGGAAAAAATATTCAAAAATTAAAAATTATCATCATTATATCCATTTTTTTGTATTACAAAGCTTTGTTATTTAACCTTAATAACGTCAAATCATGAAGATTCACACATTGGCTCACAAAATTCATGACTTTTTCAAATAGAAATAAAATTAAGTAAAGCATCTGTTTCATATTGGAATCTCTGGAAAGTCAATTATTTGGGGCTACTCTTTTTCTTCTGTTATTCTGTCTTTTGTTCTGTTATTCTGTTATCGATCTAACGATTTTTATTGAACAAAATTATTAACAATTTGCTTGCTAGATCCTAAAGTATGCATTGATTATTTAAGTATGTTGGCACAAAAGGGGGCCTTGCTTTTAATATTGTGTTTTTTTTTTATTTAATTTACATTTAATTGTCATTGCATTCGGTTTTTAATCTTAAACTATTGTCAGCTTCACGTCTCGGATTGTTCAGGTCCGGTTGCCATGGTAGTAAGCTTACCCTGGGTCAGCATAAAAAGGGATGTTCTCTTCGTCGTTGGTTGTTATTAGATCCTTGCTAGTAGTTCTATTGATTCAAGGTACCGCTGTTCAGGATGTCTTGGCTGGTTAACAACTCCTCGTATCAGAGGGTTCGGGTGGTTGACTAGATTCGGAAGACACTGTCGGCTGGATTTGATGAGGTATCTATGAAGTTGTTGAATTTCGGCTTCTTCATAGAGTCTCTTATTGCTGATGTGTTTCATACGTATCCTGTCAAATGGCATCCCTGTGCAGGTCCGCAAGATCTTCCTCTCGAATATTGTCAGCTTGTTAATGTAAGTTTTTGCCGTCGTAAACCAGAGTGGAATGTTATTCTGTTATCAATTTCCATACAAAAGTTTGAACTGTCAATAAATCTTTTATGAATTATGTATTCGGCTGATAAAACTGTTATGAGTTCTCTTAAGAACTCTGCTATGAGATGTCAAAAGTTCAAAATTCACAAAGCACAAATGCGTTTTGGATCCAGGTATTAACTTTTAAAGTTGCAGCTGGGGAAAATATGTGTAAGGAATTAGGTCGATTTTTGATTGGACTGCTTTCACTGCCCATTTCAAACGCTGAGGTTGAGCGCCTGTTGAGCCAATCGAATATAATTAAAACAAAAATAATAATAAAATGGCAAAAAAAATTATTGAACAGTATTGTCCAAATACGCGAGGTGATGAAGATAGAAGAAAAGATAAATGAAAAGAAGTGTTATATAGAGGAATTTGGAGACCCGAGGAGATATTACCTAGGTATTTTTTTTTGTATTTATTTATTTTGCATTTTTTAAATGTTTGTATTCTAATCATCGAAATATGTATGGATTTTGAAATCTAGCATTTTGTTTTTTGAGCTCCCATACGATTAAGCATTATAAAATTTGGAATCTAGCATTATGAAATTTGAGATTAGGGCAACACTGCTCACGATACTGTAAATAATAACGTAACTTCATATTTTTAATTCTTGCATTCTCTGTGTTCTTCTTGTTCTTAAATGCTTAATCGATTTGTAAAACAGAAAAGTTTTTCTCTTGCATTTTGCACATCACACAGTAAACACCTATCTTGGAGTTGGTAACATAATAAAAAACTGCATATTGTACACACATATATTAAAATTAAATTACATTTATAATCACTATTTAAAATTTTACAAGGTGTTTTCTTTTGGCATTTTAACACATAAAGACGTCGAATAAACTAAACTAAAATAAAACAACATTACAGTCCACATACACAAATTATAATTAAGCACAAAATAATACAAAACAAATATGTTTCAATACAAATTTTGATGTTTTTGTCAAAAATTTGTAAAATTTTTGGAAAAACAATAAAAAAGTCCACTTAGGGTAAGTGTGAGCACTAAATTCGGGGCAAGTGTGCGCATGCGCACACTATCCCAGAATGAAGTTTCACTGTCACAGAAATCAAGATAAGTGTATTTATTTATGGAAGTTGAAACTTGTTTTTGACAGATGTCTCGATTATAACAGACATAATCCTGAAAAAAAGCTTGTAACACAAGTTCACGTCAAAAAAAAAATCTAATCAGACTGGGCTTAAACAAACGTGGGGCCGCAAAAGAAATGGGTATAAGCGAATCTGCCCTAAAAAAACTACGTATTTTTAACACATACTTCTAATACCTTCCGGCTTGATTAAACATTTAAAAGATAAGATTTCTGATAAACAAATGGACTTCTTTTGTCATCTGTGCTGTGTGTTAGGAATCACGCATAGAAGAATGGATCCAATGCCTTATGTGTGAAATCGGGTGGCATGAAGACTGCACTTCCTAAGAAAAAGGGGTATTATTCTTGTGCGATTTTTGTTGTAACTAAAAACCTTCTTAATGTGATTCTTTCATTAGACTGAAGATAAATTAAACCTCACCAGTCCTGGATGAAAAAAAGAGTCCCCCGTTAAATTCCACGTTATAATTCAAAAAATTTAAATTTAAAAAAAATGGGAAGGGGTTGAAAAAAAAAATCGGAAAAATAAAAAATAATAAACAAAAGACGATAACAAAATACTAAGGGCGCTCAACGGTTTTGAGCGCCTTGCCATCACCCACAAAAACTAATCCGTCACTGTAAAAGAATTTCTCATTTGACAGGTCAGTTTTAGAAAATTACATGATGAAAGTATATTTTTATTTTCAACAAATTTGACTTTAAGAAATATCAATTAAAAAGTATTCTTAGATAATGCATTTACCTTACAAACATCACTTCAAATTACTTTTTGTGTTATATGAGCCAAAACTTTCTTGTGAAATGAAAACTTTTTTTTCTCCTTATTATAGGTGTTTTTACAGGATTTAACGCAACACTGCATGTTTTTTTTTATATTTTTTTAATAAAAATTACATTTGAGTGTCATTCGTGTTAGTATTTGTTTTTTCTTTCTGTGATTGTTTTCGCTTTGTGTTTGTTTTTTGTTTGTATTTGGTGACACGTGACACTTGCATCTTTCAAAGAAATTTTTTTCGCTATTGTTTCCGTAAGCATTTCGCTGTCGTGTTGGAGACCAAAGAAAAATTTCGTTTCTGATGCGAAAAGAAAAATCTCATACCAAAATAACACAACAAAATCATAAATGAAAAATTTCGTTTAGCAGTACGCTGTTTAATGAGCGAAATCGATAATTGTTAGTTACAGATTATTTGGAGAAGTCTACACACCTTTTTCGAACAGAATTAATTGAAAAATGACATTTGAGTGTCCGTGTTTGTATTTGTATTTTCTTGTATAGAGCATGGCTTTCTGCGATTGTTTTCGCTTTGTGTTTGTTTCTTTTTTTTTTGTAATTGGTGATACTTCCAAAGAGAATTTTTTCGCTGTGGTTTCCGTAAGTATTTTGCTGTCGTGTTGGAGACCAAAGAAAAGTTTTATAGAGCATGGCTTTCTGTGATTGTTTTCGTTTTGTGTTTGTTTTTTTTTTTTTTGTTTGTAATTGGTGACACTTTCAAAGAAAATTTTTTTGCTGTGGTTTCCGTAAGTATTTCGCTGTCGTGCTGGAGACCAAAGAAACAGCGTACTAGGTTTTACTGCGTACCTACTGTATGCTGTTCAATGAGCGAAATCAATTATTGTAGCAGATTATTTGGAGAAGTCTACAACACACTTTTCGCACAGAATTAATTAATAAATCGCCGTTAACATTTTTTATTGACTCGACGATGGAAAGCAATATCTAAATGCTTTTAATCCGTCTCGGCTCTGGTTAAAAATTGTCATTCTTTCGATTTACATTTTCGTATAGTTTTCATTATTTCAACATGGCTCCATTGGCAATATTTGAGGCAATAAATCGCCTCAATAATTGCCCAAAAGGGCAGGGCAAAACGTTAACATTTATTGACTCGACGATGGAAAGCAATATCTAAATGCGCAATATTGCTCCTGCCAAAGCGCAACCATTGGCGGTATTCATAGAAATGTAGAGTAAGGTGGGGCAAGTGTGCGCAGTGGGTAAGTGTGCGCAGAGCGATTTTCTCAAAAAGGGGGCTGAATTTCAAATTTGTGGGGATGCAGAATTCGGTAGGTATCTGGTGAAATAGGTTGTATTTGTGATTCTTTTGTCTTTGTTTTGTTAAGGAGAGACGAATAAAAAAGGTAAGTTTCTCTAAAATGATTATGATTTTTCAAATCGTGTTAAAGGTCAGTGATTGTATCGTAATACATTGAATGATATCTATTTATTGAATAAATTATATTAACAATATTGTTTTGGAATGGAATCATATAAAAAACCAAACAATGTCCAATTATACCCTATTTTACATAACAGCTTTTATCTAAATTAAATCTACTCTCACGATCAGTGTTCCCATAACGGCATTATTAATGCTAGATCTAGCATTATAAAGAAGAGAAAACCATTATGAAATTTTAAAATTATGCTAAATGCTTTTCTGGCATTCTTGTTCTTATTTTTTGCATTCTTGAATGCCAAAAATGATTTCGAATCATTGTTTTGATGATATCATATTTGGAAAAAATATTCAAAAATTAAAAATTATCATCATTATATAAATTTTTTTTGTATTACAAACCTTTGTGATTTAACCTTAATAACGTCAAATCATGAAGATTCACACATTGGCTCACAAAATTCATGACTTTTTCAAATAGAAATAAAATTAAGTAAAGTATCTGTTTCATATTGGAATCTCTGGAAAGTCAATTATTTGGGGCTACTCTTTTTCTTCTGTTATTCTGTCTTTTGTTCTGTTATTCTGTTATCGATGTAACGATTTTTATTGAACAAAATTATTAACAATTTGCTTGCTAGTTATCGTAAAGTATGCATTGATTATTTTAGTATGTTGGCACAAAAGGGAGCCTTACTTTTAATATTGTGTTTTTTTTTATTATTTAATTTACATTTAATTGTCATTACATTCGGTTTTTAATCTTAAACTATTGTCAGCTTCACGTCTCGGATTGTTCAGGTCCGGTTGCCACGATAGTAAGCTAACCCTGGGTCAGCGTAGAAAGGCATGTTCTCTTCGTCGTTGGTTGTTATTAGATCCTTGCTAGAAGTTCTATTGCTTCAAAGTACCGCTGTTCAGGATGTCTTGGCTGGTTAACAACTTCTCGTATCAGAGGGTTCGGGTGGTTGACTAGATTCGGAAGACACTGTCGGCTGGATTTGATGAGGTATCTATCAAGTTGTTGAATTTCGGCTTCTTCATAGAGTCTCTTGTTGCTGATGTGTTTCATACGTATCCTGTCAAATTGCATCCCTGTGCAGGTCCGCAAGATCTTCCTCTCGAATATTGTCAGCTTGTTAATGTAAGTTTTTGCCGTCGTAGACCAGAGTGGAATGTTATTCTGTTATCAATTTCCATACAAAAGTTTGAGCTGTCAATAAATCTTTTATGAATTATGTATTCGGCTGATAAAACTGTTATGAGTTCTCTTAAGAACTCTGCTATGAGATGTCAAAAGTTCAATATTCACAAAGCACAAATGCGTTTTGGATCCAGGTATTATCTTTTAAAGTTGCAGCTGGGGAAAATATGTGTAAGGAATTAGGTCGATTTTTGATTGGACTGCTTTCACTGCCCATTTCAAACGCTGAGGTTGAGCGCCTGTTGAGCCAATCGAATATAATTAAAACAAAAATAATAATAAAATGGGAAAAAAATTATTGAACAGCATTGTCCAAATACGCGAGGTGATGAAGATAGAAGAAAAGATAAATGAAAAGAAGTGTTATATAGAGGAATTTGGAGCCTCGAGGAGATATTACCTAGGTATTTTTTTTGTATTTATTTATTTTGCATTTTTTAAATGTTTGTATTTTAATCATCGAAATATGTATGGATTTTGAAATCTAGCATTTTGTTTTTTGAGCTCCCATACGATTAAGCATTATAAAATTTGGAATCTAGCATTATGAAATTTGAGATTAGGGCAACACTGCTCACGATACTGTAAATATTAACGTAACTTCATATTTTTAATTCTTGCATTCTCTTTGTTCTTCTTATTCTTAAATGCTTAATCGATTTGTAAAACAGAAAAGTTTTTCTCTTGCATTTTGGACATCACACAGTAAACACCTATCTTGGAGTTGGTAACATAATAAAAAACTACATATTGTACACACATATATTAAAATTAAATTACATTTATAATCGCTAATTAAAATTTTACAAGGTCTTTTCTTTTGGCATTTTAACACATAAAGACGTCGAATAAACTAAACTAAAATAAAACAACATTACAGTCCACATACACAAATTATAATTAAGCACAAAATAATACAAAACAAATATGTTTCAATACAAATTTTGATGTTTTTGTCAAAAATTTGTAAAATTTTTGCAAAAACAATAAAAAAGTCCACTAAGGGTAAGTGTGAGCACTAAATTCGGGGCAAGTGTGCGCATACGCACACTATCCCAGAATGAAGTTTCACTGTCACAGAAATCAAGATAAGTGTATTTATTTATGGAATTTGAAACTTGTTTTTGACAGATGTCTCGATTATATAACAGACAAAATCCTGAAAAAAAGCTTGTAACACAAGTTCACGTTGATCAGGCTCAAAATCTAATCAGACTGGGCTTAAACAAACGTGGGGCCGCAAAAGAAATGGGTATATATACCTTCCGGTTTGACTTAACATTTAAAAGATAAGATTTCTGATAAACAAATGGACTTCTTTTGTCATCTGTGCTGTGTGTTAGGAATCACGCATAGAAGAATGGATCCAATGCCTTATGTGTGAAATCGGGTGGCATGAAGACTGCACTTCCTAAGAAAAAGGGGTATTATTCTTGTGCGATTTTTGTTGTAACTAAAAACCTTCTTAATGTGATTCTTTCATTAGACTGAAGATAAATTAAACCTCACCAGTCCTGGATGAAAAAAAGAGTCCCCCGTTAAATTCCACGTTATAATTCAAAAAATTTAAATTTAAAAAAAATGGGAAGGGGTTGAAAAAAAAAATCGGAAAAATAAGAAATAATAAACAAAAGACGGTAACATAATACTAAGGGCGCTCAACGGTTTTGAGCGCCTTGCCATCACCCACAAAAACTAATCCGTTACTGTAAAAGAATTTCTCATTTGACAGGTCAGTTTTAGAAAATTACATGATGAAAGTATATTTGTATTTTCAACAAATTTAACTTTTGACCATAAAGAAATATCAATTAAAAAGTATTCTTAGATAATGCATTTACCTTACAAACATCACTTCAAATTACTTTTTCTGTTATATGAGCCAAAACTTTCTTGTGAAATGAAAACTTTTTTTTCTCCTTATTATAGGTGTTTTTACAGGATTTAACGCAACACTGCATGTTTTTTTTATATTTTTTTAATAAAAATTACATTTGAGTGTCATTCGTGTTAGTATTTGTTTTTTCTTTCTGTGATTGTTTTCGCTTTGTGTTTGTTTTTTGTTTGTATTTGGTGACACGTGACACTTGCATCTTTCAAAGAAATTTTTTTCGCTATGGTTTCCGTAAGCATTTCGCTGTCGTGTTGGAGACCAAAGAAAAACTTCGTTTCTGATGCGAAAAGAAAAATCTCATACCAAAATAACACAACAAAATCATAAACAAAAAATTTCGCTCTGCCTTTCGTTTAGCAGTACGCTGTTTAATGAGCGAAATCGATAATTGTTACAGATTATTTGGAGAAGTCTACACACTTTTTTCGAACAGAATTAATTGAAAAATGACATTTGAGTGTCCGTGTTTGTATTTGTATTTGTATTTTCTTGTATAGAGCATGGCTTTCTGTGATTGTTTTCGCTTTGTGTTTGTTTTTTTTTTTTTTTTGTAATTGGTGACACTTCCAAAGAGAATTTTTTCGCTGTGGTTTCCGTAAGTATTTCGCTGTCGTGTTGGAGACCAAAGAAAAGTTTTATAGAGCATGGCTTTCTGTGATTGTTTTCGCTTTGTGTTTTTTTTTTTTTTGTAATTTGTGACACTTTCAAAGAGAATTTTTTTGCTGTGGTTTCCGTAAGTATTTCGCTGTCGTGCTGGAGACCAAAGAAACAGCGTACTAGGTTTTACTGCGTACCTACTGTATGCTGTTCAATGAGCGAAATCAATTATTGTAGCAGATTATTTGGAGAAGTCTACAACACACTTTTCGCACAGAATTAATTAATAAATCGCCGTTAACATTTTTTATTGACTCGACGATGGAAAGAAATATCTAAATGCTTTTAATCCGTCTCGGCTCTGGTTAAAAATTGTCATTCTTTCGATTTACATTTTCGTATAGTTTTCATTATTTCAACATGGCTCCATTGGCAATATTTGAGGCAATAAATCGCCTCAATAATTGCCCAAAAGGGCAGGCAAAACGTTAACATTTATTGACTCGACGATGGAAAGCAATATCTAAATGCGCAATATTGCTCCTGCCAAAGCGCAACCATTGGCGGTATTCAAAGAAATGTAGAGTAAGGTCGGGCAAGTGTGCGCAGTGGGTAAGTGTGCGCAGAGCGATTTTCTCAAAAAGGGGGCTGAATTTCAAATTTGTGGGGATGCAGAATTCGGTAGGTATCTGGTGAAGTAGGTTGTATTTGTGATTCTTTTGTCTTTGTTTTGTTAAGGAGAGACGAATAAAAAAGGTAAGTTTCTCTAAAATGATTATGATTTTGCAAATCGTGTTAAAGGTCAGTGATTGTATCGTAATACATTGAATGATATCTATTTATTAAATAAATTATATTAACAATATTGTTTTGGAATGGAATCATATAAAAAACCAAACAATGTCCAATTATACCCTATTTTACATAACAGCTTTTATCTAAATTAAATCTACTCTCACGATCAGTGTTCCCATAACGGCATTATTAATGCTAGATCTAGCATTATAGAGAAGAGAAAACCATTATGAAATTTTTTAAAATTATGCTAAATGCTTTTCTGGCATTCTTGTTCTTATTTTTTGCGTCATTGTTTTGATGATATCATATTTGGAAAAAATATTCAAAAATTAAAAATGATCATCATTATATAAATTTTTTTTGTATTACAAAGCTTTGTGATTTAACCTTAATAACGTCAAATCATGAAGATTCACACATTGGCTCACAAAATTCATGACTTTTTCAAATAGAAATAAAATTAAGTAAAGTATCTGCTTCATATTGGAATCTCTGGAAAGTCAATTATTTGGGGCTACTCTTTTTCTTCTGTTATTCTGTCTTTTGTTCTGTTGTTCTGTTATCGATCTAACGATTTTTATTGAACAAAATTATTAACAATTTGCTTGCTAGTTATCGTAAAGTATGCATTGATTATTTTAGTATGTTGGCACAAAAGGGGGCCTTACTTTTAATATTGTGTTTTTTTTTTTTTATTTAATTTACATTTAATTGTCATTACATTCGGTTTTTAATCTTAAACTATTGTCAGCTTCACGTCTCGGATTGTTCAGGTCCGGTTGCCATGGTAGTAAGCTAACCTTGGGTCAGCGTAAATAGGGATGTTCTCTTCGTCGTTGGTTGTTATTAGATCCTTGCTAGTAGTTCTATTGATTCAAGGTACCGCTGTTCAGGATGTCTTGGCTGGTTAACAACTCCTCGTATCAGAGGGTTCGGGTGGTTGACTAGATTCGGAAGACACTGTCGGCTGGATTTGATGAGGTATCTATGAAGTTGTTGAATTTTGGCTTCTTCATAGAGTCTCTTATTGCTGATGTGTTTCATACGTATCCTGTCAAAGTGCATCCCTGTGCAGGTCCGCAAGATCTTCCTCTCGAATATTGTCAGCTTGTTAATGTAAGTTTTTGCCGTCGTAAACCAGAGTGGAATGTTATTCTGTTATCAATTTCCATACAAAAGTTTGAGCTGTCAATAAATCTTTTATGAATTATGTATTCGGCTGATAAAACTGTTATGAGTTCTCTTAAGAACTCTGCTATGAGATGTCAAAAGTTCAAAATTCACAAAGCACAAATGCGTTTTGGATCCAGGTATTAACTTTTAAAGTTGCAGCTGGGGAAAATATGTGTAAGGAATTAGGTCGATTTGTGGTTGGACTGCTTTCACTTCCCATTTCAAACGCTGAGATTGAGCGCCTGTTGAGCCAATCGAATATAACTAAAACAAAAATAATAATAAAATAGGAAAAAAATTATTGAACAGCATTGTCCAAATACGCGAGGTGATGAAGATAGAAGAAAAGATAAATGAAAAGAAGTGTTATATAGAGGAATTTGGAGCCTGGAGGAGATATTATCTAGGTATTTTTTTTTGTATATATTTATTTTGCACTTTTTAAATGTTTGTATTTTAATCATCGAAATATGTATGGATTTTGAAATCTAGCATTTTGTTTTTTGAGCTCCCATACGATTAAGCATTATAAAATTTTAAATCTAGCATTATGAAATTTGAGATTATGGCAACACTGGTCACGATACTGTTAATATTAACGTACCTTCATATTTTTAATTCTTGCATTCTCTTTGTTCTTCTTATTCTTAAATGCTTAATCGATTTGTAAAACAGAAAAGTCTTTCTCTTGCATTTTGGACGTCACACAGTAAACACCTATCTTGGAGTTGGTAACATAATAAAAAACTACATATTGTACACACATATATTAAAATTAAATTACATTTATAATCACTAATTAAAATTTTACAAGGTCTTTTCTTTTGGCATTTTAACACATAAAGACGTCGAATAAACTAAACTAAAATAAAACAACATTACAGTCCACATACACAAATTATAATTAAGCACAAAATAATACAAAACAAATATGTTTCAATACAAATTTTGATGTTTTTGTCAAAAATTTGTAAAATTTTTGCAAAAACAATAAAAAAAGTCCACTTAGGGTAAGTGTGAGCACTAAATTCGGGGCAAGTGTGCGCATGCGCACACTACCCCAGAATGAAGTTTCACTGTCACAGAAATCAAGATAAGTGTATTTATTTATGGAAGTTGAAACTTGTTTTTGACAGATGTCTCGATTATATAACAGACGAAATCCTGAAAAAAAGCTTGTAACACAAGTTCATGTTGATCAGGCTCAAAATCTAATCAGACTGGGCTTAAACAAACGTGGGGCCGCAAAAGAAATGGGTATATATACCTTCCGGTTTGACTAAACATTTAAAAGATAAGATTTCTGATAAACAAATGGACTTCTGTTGTCATCTGTGCTGTGTATTAAGAATCACGCATAGAAGAATGGATCCAATGCCTTATGTGTGAAATCGGGTGGCATGAAGACTGCACTTCCTAAGAAAAAGGGGTATTATTCTTGTGCGATTTTTGTTGTTACTAGACCTTCTTAATGTGATTCTTACATTAGACTGAAGATAAATTAAACCTCACCAGTCCTGGACAAAAAACAAAGAGTCCCCCGTTAAATTCCACGTTATAATTCAAAAAAATTAAATTTAAAAAAAATGGGAAGGGGTTGAAAAAAAAATCGGAAAAATAAGAAATAATAAACAAAAGACGAAATTTTGATTGCGTTAGGGGCCAGTTATAGCAATAATTAAAAACCATCAGTAAAAGTTGAAACAGGTGAAAACTGGAATTTTTTACTTACGGGCGGTTATAGCAATCAGTAAAATTATATCAGTAAATTAATGTCAAACCCACAGCCGCAATCTTTTATTTATTTTTAATGATGCAAAATGCTTCAGTAATTTTTTTACTGATGAATGGAACAGCAAAAAAATGAAACCTAGAAAATTTAAACGAAATTTTCCATTTTTTGTAAATTGGCAATCAGCTGTTCAGTAAAACGAATTTCCATCAGTAAAATAAATAAATGCTTTTTTTACAAAAATTATTCATCCTTGGGATTATTTTTTGGCAGAAAAAAATATTTTTATTGATTTGGCATCGATTCGTACCATTTTAATGTTTCAATTCTTTTTTTAACACAGCAAATTATCCAAAAGAAATTTTTTACTGATGGTTTTTAATTATCGCTATAACTGGCGCCTTAAATCTTATATTTATTGATTAAATAAATTGCAAATAAGTAAATAGAAATTTAACGAAAAAATCAAACAAAAACAGTGCTGTAATGAAATGGATCCAATGCCTTATGTGTGAAATCGGTTGGCATGAAGACTGCACTTCCTAAGAAAAAGGGGTATTATTCTTGTGCGATTTTTGTTGTTACTAGTCCTTCTTAATGTGATTCTTACATTAGACTGAAGATAAATTAAACCTCACCAGTCCTGGACAAAAAACAAAGAGTCCCCCGTTAAATTCCACGTTATAATTCAAAAAAATTAAATTTAAAAAAAATGGGAAGGGGTTGAAAAAAAAATCGGAAAAATAAGAAATAATAAACAAAAGACGAAATTTTGATTGCGTTAGGGGCCAGTTATAGCGATAATTAAAAACCATCAGTAAAAGTTGAAACAGGTGAAAACTGGAATTTTTTACTTACGGGCGGTTATAGCAATCAGTAAAATTATATCAGTAAATTAATGTCAAACCCACAGCCGCAATCTTTTATTTATTTTTAATGATGCAAAATGCTTCAGTAATTTTTTTACTGATGAATGGAACAGCAAAAAAATGAAACCTAGAAAACTGAAACGAAATGTTCCATTTTTTGTAAATTGGCAATCAGCTGTTCAGTAAAACGAATTTCCATCAGTAAAATAAATAAATGCTTTTTTTATAAAAATTATTCATCCTTGGGATTATTTTTTGGCAGAAAAAAATATTTTTATTGATTTGGCATCGATTCGTACCATTTTAATGTTTCAATTCTTTTTTTAACACAGCAAATTATCCAAAAGAAATTTTTTACTGATGGTTTTTAATTATCGCTATAACTGGCGCCTTAAATCTTATATTTATTGATAAATAATTCACTGCCAAAGACGCATGGTCCTTACAAATTAAATGACTATCAACTTCATTTTTGCATGAAATCGAATATTATAAGCATTTGGAATTTTTGTTTTGCTTTTTTTTTGTTAATTTTCTTATGAGCCACACATTTATTTATTAAGAATATGACCCAATCGGAAGAATAAAATTTCGAAAAAAGTGAATTATATTCAGAAGACAATTTCAAATATCAAAATCAATAATAAAACAATTTAATTTATAATAGGTAAATTATTACAAAATTGAAAACAATTCCAAATCGGAAGACAAAAAGCAAACACAATCGAACCACAAAATGGAAACTCAAATTAACTTTTTCTTAATAAAAGATCGCCGTAGGATAACTATAATTAACTTTAGAAACAAAGAGAACGCACAAATGTCATAAACCCAAAATTTGATGCGAAACGAAACGGTCTCCAAATAGACAACGAAATGCTTACGAAAACACAGCGGAAAATATTCATGGAGAGTTTAAATAAATTGCAAATAAGTAAATAGAAATTTAACGAAAAAATCAAACAAAAACAGTGCTGTAATGAAAGAAACAACAAATAAAAACACGAACAAACCCAAATGTCATTTTTCCGCACACAATTAATGGTCCGGGCAATTAATTCATTGTGAAAAGAGAGAGACTTGTCAAAACAATCTGGAATAATCATCAATTTCGCTGTCCTAACAGCGTACCACAGAACGAAAAGGACAACGAAATTTTTCGTTTATGATTTCGTCATGTCATTTTTGTATGGGATTTTTCGTTTCGCATAAGCAGCGTACTAGGCTTAAAAAAAAGCCGGAATGAAATAACGAATGGAGTGCACTTATTACCCTATTACATTCTCTTAGTATCTTCTCTTTATGGCTTTTTAGTGTGGTCAAATGCTTTGGTTATGCTTTAACCATAACCAGTATCTTCGCGCTCAGTGAACGTATCAAATATTCAAAAAATATTTTTAAATATCTGTAAACTTCATGATTTGTTTGCCTAATGTTATTTCTAATGCTACGTCATAAGGCATTAATAAAGCTGTAGAGTCAATTGTTGACATTTCGAAAAACTGCCCTTGACTTGTATCAGAGGTAGACAATCTTCTCAAACTCTTTTTTTTTAAATTAATGGGCCGTATTCATAGTCGTTTTAAACTACTATTATGATTGTTAAAACTTAAGAGATAACCTAAACATTTATTTTAGTTTTTGTCAATGCACTATTTGTGACGTTCAATAATTTAATAAACTTCTATTTTGATAAGTACAGAATTCGAATTGGAATAAATTGTTATAATCGATCTTATTTAAACTGTACTTAAATTAAACATGAGTTTAGCGAAACCACTATGAAAACGCCCCAATAATAATTTGTATTTTGAGAATTCCCTTGAAAAATATTGACATTTTTTTTCATTGTATTAGCTACTGCTTCTTTAAACTATAATAATGTCCGTTGCTTTACTCTGAATTTCTGTGATTTTCTGTGCATTTTGTTCCTTAGTTCTGTCAATTTCATTACTTTTATATGAACTTGACAGGACTTTGGACTAAAAATCACAGAAACTCAATGTAAAGGAACAGACCTACGTAATAAATGTTTAGCCGTGTTTTTTGAGAGAGTGACTAGCAACTCAGTAAAAGTTTTTAACGGAAAACACAAGCAAAAGTCTCTATAATAAATTGTTTTGTTATTGTTTTTAGTGTAAACATTTTGCTGAGCTGCTATTCAGTCTCTCAAAAAAAAACAAAGAAAGAAAGGTTAAATTTATTTATATATGGAGTATTTTGTGTGTATTTTTTTTTTTTTTTATTTTTCTATTGAAATTTAACTTCTGGTGGTTGATAATACGAAAGGCTTTAGTTTCGTTTGCTATTTTGTGTTACCTTACAAAATTTTCATCAAAATTGAGACTGAGCCCCCCCCCCCTAACAAAATCCTGCGTACGCTACTGGAAATTACCAACACATATACTGATATAATACAAGAATCATGAATAAGGATTCAGTTCTGATGCTGTTCAATGAGCGAAATCGATAATTATAGCAGATTATTTGGAGAGGTATTGACCTTTTTTTCCCACACAATTAATTGATCAGACCATTAATTTAATGCGCGGAAAAATGACATTTGAGTGTTATTCGTGTTTCTATTTGTTTTTTCTGTAATTGTCCCGGTCTACATTGAACGATTTTTCCAGTGCCGATCTTTTGTTCGTTGGTGAAAGGAATGAAAAGTGAGGGGTAGGGATCAAATCGTTTGTACCACAAAACTCGAACGATTTTTTTTCTGTTTATGCTCTCTTTCACCTTCTTTCCAGTTTTTTGTGTGTGGTCAGTGTCAGTCTGCCGTTCGTTTGATGGTGTGAGTGAATATAAATGAAAAAAGAAGAACACAGCAATCAAAAAATGAAGAAGACAAGGAAAAATCCTCATTGAAAAAATCGTTCTGTGTGTACATTTCATACGATTTCTGGAAAAATCTTCGTGGCAAAATCGTGCAATATAGATCGGGACATTACAGCATGGCTCTGTGAATGTTTAAGCTTTGTTTGTTTTTTTTTTTTTTTGTAATTGGTGACACTTTCAAAGAGAATTTTTTCGCTGTGGTTTCCGTAAGCTTTTCGCTGTCGTGTTCGAGACCAAAGAAAAATTTCGTTTCGCATCAGCAGCGTACTAGGCTAAGGGGTTAGATAGATTCAAAGTCTCAGTTTTTTTTAAGGAATTTCTATTTGTGTTTATTTCTAAGTTTTATATTAATTTATTTGCAGAGATTCTATAAAGACTATTTCAAGTAGATACATAAGTTCTTTTTTAATTTCGTCATAAAACAGAAACGAAGTCTGATTTTTTCAAAATGTGAAGTTCCTTTTGAATTATTTGTCATGTTTTTATGTATTTATATCCCAGTCAATAATTACAAAAAACAAGTGCTTAATTCGCAAAGCGCGATATAATTCTGCATTTTTGATATGTTGCTGGTGCATGTTAGAGTAGTCTGTAGCTAAGTTTGCAACTTCCAAAAACATGTGGTCGCTGCAGGAAAAATGCAAAAAAAATGTGAAAAAAAAACGCTAAAATCACCCCACTTTGTTCCTTTATAACTTTTGAAATATGCAACATAGGAAAAAACCGTCCAGTATAAACTTGTTTGTTATAAAATTTTCTACAAGACGAAATTTTAAATACACGCATGCTATATTTGTGTTGCTATCTAACCATGAATTAAAACAAAAATTCTGAAAAACTACATTATTTTGAAGCACTCAAAAAATAGGTTAAAAATTGTCCAATTCTGCTAAAAATTTGGAATCAAATAGTCTCAAATACAAGACGGAATTCAAAAGTTGGATCCAAATCGGTCAAATAGTTTTGGCAAGAAACATGATGTTAACTAAGTGCAATACGCAATGTTTGCATCATTGCTGTGGTCAAAGTAGGAAATTAAGTTGGCACTGATTTTTGTGCACGTACTTGGAACCCTTAGCTATGATAAAATATAGTTAAGATATTTATATCTTTTTTTCAGCAACTTTGGTAGCGATATTAAAAGTTCCGAAAATTGTTCACTTGGCATGTAAATATATAATTTCGTGAACATTTTCGAAACTTTTAAATTCACTACCAAAGCTGCTTAAAAAAAATATATAAATATTATGACTTTATTTTATGACAATTAAGGGTTCCAAGTGCACTTAGTTGACTTGGCATTGACATTGCACTTAGTTAACATCATGTTTCTTGCCAAAACTATTTGACCGCTTTGGATCGAATTTTCGAATTTCGTATTTTTGAAGTGCTTTTAAAATTACTTAGTTTTTCAGATTTTTGTTTTTAAATTATGGTTAGATAGCAACACAAATATAACATTCATGAATTTAAAACTAATGTGGCCTTGTAGAAAATTTTATAACAAATAAGTTTATAGTCGACGGTTTTTCTCTATGTTGCATATTTCAAAGGTTATAAAGGAAAATGTCGGAAAAAAATGGGGTGATTTTAGCGTTTTTTTCACTGTTGTATTTTTCCTGCAGCGACCACAAGTTTTTCGAAGTTGCAAACTTAGCTCCAGACTACTCTAACATACTCCAACCACATATCAAAAATGCAGAACAATATCACGCTTTGCGAATTTATTGTCGAATTTGACTGGGCTATTATTTTTACTGTTTAAAAAATACTTCAAGTAGATGTGTTTATGTTTTTGTATGTGAAATATTATTTATTTTAATTTTAAAGAAAACAAGAATTTATTTACCTTGTATGTGTTAACTGTAACAGTTTTTGGTTCATAATTTATTAATTTGAATTTTTTGTATGTAACTAATAAATTAAGTATTAATGTACTTTTTATTTGAAAATATACATTTTCTAATGAAGTTTAATTTATTTTTTGTTGTTTTTTTGCTTTGTCTGTAAAATATATTTTTTTAATTATAAAATTCGATATATAATTGCACTAAAGAATTTGAAAACATTGTGAGAAACATCCTGCGCATACTTACCCCATAGCATGCGCACGCTAAACGCTTACCTTTACGTAGGGGCAAGTGTGCGCGTTCTGACTTGTTTTGTGTTTTAGATAATAAGGTAACTTGGCACCTTGAAAATTCAGTTGGGCTTTTTAATTTATTTTTTTATTTCACTTGGAATTTGTCTTCAAAATCTTAAGTGCGCACACCTGCCCCACCTTACTCTAAATGAAAGTGGCCTCAAAGAGGTACTTATTGATAATGGAGCCACAAAGTTATTTTTTAAAACTCGTATAATTTTTTTGATGAAGTTTTTTTTTCAAGTTTTTTTCAAAATTGAGAATTTTCGCTATTTCAACACGTTGTACGAGTGTTGTGTATCGATTATTATACCTAACTGCATAGCTTTTACTAATCAAAATTCATCCCAAAAAAATGGATTTAAATTTAAGACGAAACCTCCTGTTGGAATAAGTAGGTAAAGGCAACCTATACAATCATTTTCTACAGCTTCATTAACGCATAAAATGTATGCAAATGAACATGATTATTTTTCAAGTTTGCACCAAATTCGATATTCTTAGCTAAATACTTACTTATCTAAATATATTTCATGAATTACTGGTATAATATATTCGTTTTAAAGAGAATGTGAATCTACTCCCTGGGAGGTACATTATGTATATGGTAATATATCTAGGTACTGTCGTGTCGCATGCATTTAATAAAACCATTGGTATCCATGGAAACTCCATCAGAAAACAGGCTTGAATCATGAAAACAAAATAGGTAGTTTACATGCGCCCAATGACAACTTTATTTTAACACGCCTCTTGTGGTTATCCACGAATCCCGAATAAGGGGTGGGATTTATTATGACTTCCAATGAATGCAAGTTGAAAATTGTTTTTTTTTTTTCATTTGAAGAGGCGGTAGTTATTTTCGCAGACAACAGTTAACTTAACAGCCAATCAGAAGTCAGTGACAAATGGGTTTATTCAATATTTGCCGTTTTCAAATGTTTGCCTTGATAGTTTTAATCGATAGTTTTCAGTGTTATGATGATAAATTAATTTCACAAACATCACATTGCATTAGCATGTAGGTATCACCTTATGATATATACCTACCTCTTAAGATAACGACCAATAAGTAGTACGGGAAAATGACCTAAGATGACATACTTTTTGCTTTTAAGCTATAGAATTTACCAATTGCTTTGTTTCAAGGGTTATAGGATATACATAGGCTTTTATATACAAACAGACAACTCTGCTCTAAATACAGATAATGGAAATGTAAAATCAGAATTTTTCAATTGTTATTAATTTTCTTTCTCTCTTACTCAAACATTTCTCTTTCTTTAAATATAAAATCATTTATAATATAGTCATTATATTTAACTTCATGTAATTTGCATAATCATTGTTTATTTCTTTACTGCTTCAACACGCTTATGTAATGTATTTATAAAGTTTATTATGTTTTCTGTGTATGTAAGTGACAACTATATTAATCAGTCCTGTTGCTGAAGATGACCGATACATCGGTCGAAATGCATTCATCGTACCAATAAATAGGTAAATAGATTTTATTAGTTGACTCAAATTTTAATGGTGTTTTATTTAATTAAGATTCAATATATTGGAGTCATCGTCATTGTTCATTCCTTTTTAATAATTATACATAGGTAGGTATGTTCAGAAAACTTACACTGACATTTTATTTACCAGATTCTGAGAGTAAAGCCCCTTGTATCAGCTGTTTCATCAGTAAATAATTATGAACAATAGTCCATGCAAAACCATCTTACCCACCCGGCAGTGTAAGATGGCATACAAGGGTTCGTTAAAACGGCGCGGCGGCGGCGGCATTGGCATACGGTTTTTTATGTTAAAAGAAATCAACTCAATTAGCTTTTATCATAGAATTACAAATATTATGATGTATGTGAAGTTAGCACTACATTTGTGGAAATTCAAAAAAGTAAATATGCAGTTAATTGTAGCTTTTTAGTAGTAAATTAGTTGTGGAAAAAAAAAATTTGTAGCTCTACTATATTTAAAAAAAATGGTAAGTAGTGCTAACTTGATATCAACTTGGCACTACACTTTGTGAAATTCCAAAAACTAAGTATGCAGTTCGTTGAAGCTTTTTAATAGTAAATTAGTGTGGAAAGAAAAATATTCTAAAAAAATTTTTGAGTACTATTTTTAATATTTAAAAAAAATTAGTATGTAGTGCTAACTTGATATAAACTTGGCACTACACTTTCTGAAATTCTAAAAACTAAGTACGCAGTTAATTCAAGCTATTTAGTAGTAAATTAGTTGTGGAGAAAAAAAAACTCCAAAAAATTTGTTGCCGTACTTTCTTTTAAAAATAAGAGTAGGTAGTGCTAACTTGACACTGGTGAACTCAGCCATTAAAAAGGGAAATTCGAAAATAAAACATGCCATTATTTAAAGCTTTTTAGTAGTAAATTAGATGTGGAGAGAAAAAAATTCCAAAAAATTTGTTGCCGTACTTTCTTTAAAAAATAAGAGTAGATAGTGCTAACTTGACACTGGTGAACTCAGCCATTTAAAAGAGAAATTCGAAAATAAAACATGCCATTATTTAAAGCTTTTTAGTAGTAAATTAGTTGTGGAGAGAAAAAAATTCCAAAAAATTTGTTGCCGTACTTTTTTAAAAAAATTAGAGTAGGTAGTGCTAACTTGACACTGGCGAACTCAGCCATTAAAAAGGGAAATTCGAAAATGAAGATGCCATTATTTAAAGCTTTTTAGTAGTAAATTAGTTGTGGAGAGAAAAAAATTCCAAAACAATTTGTTGCCGTACCTTTTTAAAAAAATAAGAGTAGGTAGTGCTAACTTGACACTGGTGAACTCAGCCATTAAAAGGGAAATTTGAAAATAAAACATGCCATTATTTAAAGCTTTTTACTAGTAAATTAGTTGTGGAGAGAAAAAAAATCCAAAAAATTTGTTGCCGTACTTTTTTTAAAAAATAAGAGTAGGTAGTGCTAACTTGACACTGGTGAACTCAGCCATTAAAAAGGGAAATTCGAAAATAAAACATGCCATTATTTAGAGCTTTTTACTAGAAAATTAGTTGTGGAGAGAAAAAAAATCCAAAAAATTTGTTCCCGTACTTTTTTAAAAAAATAAGAGTAGGTAGTGCTAACTTGACACTGGTGAACTCAGCCATTAAAAAGGGATATTCGAAAATAAAACATGCCATTATTTAAAGCTTTTTAGTAGTAAATTAATTGTGGAGAGAAAAACAATCCAAAAAATTTGTTGCCGTACTTTTTTAAAAAAATAAGAGTAGGTAGTGCTAACTTGACACTGGTGAACTCAGCCATGTAAAAGGGAAATTCGAAAATAAAACAAGCCATTATTTAAAGCTTTTTACTAGAAAATTAGTTGTGGAGAGAAAAATAATCCAAAAAACTTGTTGCCGTACTTTTTTAAAAAAATAAGAGTGGGTAGTGCTAACTTGACACTGGTGAACTCAGCCATTAAAAAGGGAAATTCGAAAATTAAACATGCCATCATTTAAAGCTTTTTACTAGTATATTAGTTGTGGAGAGAAAAAAAATCCAAAAAATTTTTTGCCGTTCTTTTTAAAAAAAAATAAGAGTAGGTAGTGCTAGCTTGACACTGGTGAACTCAGCCATTAAAAAGGGAAATTCGAAAATAAAACATGCCATTATTTAAAGCTTTTTACTAGTAAATTAGTTGTGGAGAGAAAAAAAAATCCAAAAAATTTGTTGCCGTAATTTTTTTTTTTTAAATAAGAGTAGGTAGTGCTAACTTGGCACTGGTGAACTCAGCCATTAAAAAGGGATATTCGAAAATAAAACATGCCATTATTTAAAGCTTTTTACTAGTAAATTAGTTGTGGAGAGTACAAAATTTGTTGCCGTACTTTTTTTAAAAAATAGGATTAGGTAGTGCTAACTTGACACTGGTGAACTCAGCCATTAAAAAGGGAAATTCGAAAATAAAACATGCCATTATTTAAAGCTTTTTACTAGTAAATTAGTTGTGGAGAGAAAAAAAATCCAAAAAATTTGTTGCCGTTCTTTTTTAAAAAAATAAGAGTAGGTAGTGCTAACTTGTCACTGGTGAACTCAGCCATTAAAAAGGGAAATTCGAAAATAAAACATGCCATTATTTAAAGCTTTTTACTCGTAAATTAGTTGTGGAGAGAAAAAAAATCCAAAAAATTTGTTGCCGTACTTTTTAAAAAAAATAAGAGTAGGTAGTGCTAACTTGACACTGGTGAACTCAGCCATTAAGAAGGGAAATTCGAAAATAAAACATGCCATTATTTAATGCTTTTTAGTAGTAAATTAGTTGTGGAGAGAAAAACAATCCAAAAAATTTGTTGCCGTACTTTTTTAAAAAAATAAGAGTAGTTAGTGCTAACTTGACACTGGTGAACTCAGCCATTAAAAAGGGAAATTCGAAAATAAAACATGCCATTATTTAAAGCTTTTTAGTAGTAAATTAGTTGTGGAGAGAAAAAAATTCCAAAAAATTTGTTGCCGTACTTTTTTAAAAAAAATAAGAGTAGGTAGTGCTAACTTGACACTGGTGAACTCAGCAATTAAAAGGGAAATTCGCCATTATTTTAAGCTTTTTAGTAGTAAATTAGTTGTGGAGAGAAAAAAAAATCAAAAAAATTTGTTGCCGTACTTTTTTAAAAAAATAATAGTATGTAGTGCTAACTTGACACTGGTGAACTCAGCCATTAAAAAGGGAAATTCGAAAATAAAATATACCATTATTTAAAGCCTTTTAGTAGTAAATTAGTTGTGGAGAGAAAAAAAATCCAAAAACTTTGTTGCCGTACTTTTTTAAAAAATAAGAGTAAATTAGTTGTGGAGAGAAAAACAATCCAAAAAATTTGTTGCCGTACTTTTTAAAAAAAATAAGAGTAGGTAGTGCTAACTTGACACTGGTGAACTCAGCCATTAAAAAGGGAAATTCGAAAATAAAACATCCCATTATTTAAAGCTTTTTAGTAGTTAATTAGTTGTGGAGAGAAAAAAATTCCAAAAAATTTGTTGCCGTACTTTTAAAAAAAAAATAAGAGTAGGTAGTGCTAACTTGACACTGGTGAACTCAGCAATTAAAAAGGGAAATTCGAAAATAAAACATGCCATTATTTTAAGCTTTTAGTAGTAAATTAGTTGTGGAGAGAAAAAAAATTCCAAAAAATTTGTTGCCGCACTTTTTTAAAAAAATAAGAGTAGGTAGTGCTAACTTGACACTGGTGAACTCAGCCATTAAAAAGGGAAATTCGTAAATAAAACATGCCATTATTTAAAGCTTTTTAATAGTAAATTACTTAAGGAGAGAAAAACAATCCAAAAAATTTGTTGCCGTACTTTTTTTAAAAAATAAGAGTAGGTAGTGCTAACTTGACTCACCAGTGTCAGCCATTTAAAAGAGAAATTCGAAAATAAAACATGCCATTATTTAAAGCTTTTTAGTAGTAAATTAGTTGTGGAGAGAAAAAAATTCCAAAAAATTTGTTGCCGTACTTTTTTAAAAAAATAAGAGTAGGTAGTGCTAACTTGACACTGGTAAATTCAGCCATCCAAACAATCCAAAAAATTTGTTGCCGTACTTTTTTAAAAAAATAAGAGTAGGTAGTGCTAACTTGACACTGGTGAACTCAGCCATTAAAAAGGGAAATTCGAAAATAAAACATGCCATTATTTAAAGCTTTTTAGTAGTAAATTAGATGTGGAGAGAAAAAAATTCCAAAAAATTTGTTGCCGTACTTTCTTTAAAAAATAAGAGTAGGTAGTGCTAACTTGACACTGGTGAACTCAGCCATTTAAAAGAGAAATTCGAAAATAAAACATGCCATTATTTAAAGCTTTTTAGTAGTAAATTAGTTGTGGAGAGAAAAAAATTCCAAAAAATTTGTTGCCGTACTTTTTTAAAAAAATTAGAGTAGGTAGTGCTAACTTGACACTGGTGAACTCAGCCATTAAAAAGGGAAATTCGAAAATGAAGATGCCATTATTTAAAGCTTTTTAGTAGTAAATTAGTTGTGGAGAGAAAAAAATTCCAAAACAATTTGTTGCCGTACTTTTTTAAAAAAATAAGAGTAGGTAGTGCTAACTTGACACTGGTGAACTCAGCCATTAAAAGGGAAATTTGAAAATAAAACATGCCATTATTTAAAGCTTTTTACTAGTAAATTAGTTGTGGAGAGAAAAAAAATCCAAAAAATTTGTTGCCGTACTTTTTTTAAGAAATAAGAGTAGGTAGTGCTAACTTGACACTGGTGAACTCAGCCATTAAAAAGGGAAATTCGAAAATAAAACATGCCATTATTTAGAGCTTTTTACTAGAAAATTAGTTGTGGAGAGAAAAAAAATCCAAAAAATTTGTTCCCGTACTTTTTTAAAAAAATAAGAGTAGGTAGTGCTAACTTGACACTGGTGAACTCAGCCATTAAAAAGGGATATTCGAAAATAAAACATGCCATTATTTAAAGCTTTTTAGTAGTAAATTAATTGTGGAGAGAAAAACAATCCAAAAAATTTGTTGCCGTACTTTTTTAAAAAAATAAGAGTAGGTAGTGCTAACTTGAAACTGGTGAACTCAGCCATTAAAAAGGGAAATTCCAAAATAAAACATGCCATTATTTAAAGCTTTTTACTAGTAAATTAGTTGTGGAGAGCAAAAAAAATCCAAAAAATTTGTTGCCGTACTTTTTTAAAAAAATAAGAGTAGGTAGTGCTAACTTGACACTGGTGAACTCAGCCATTAAAAAGGGAAATTCGAAAATAAAACATGCCATTATTTAAAGCTTTTTAGCAATAAATTAGTTGTGGAGAGAAAAAAATTCCAAAAAATTTGTTGCCGTACTTTTTTTTAAAAAATAAGAGTAGGTAGTGCTAACTTGACACTGGTGAACTCAGCCATTTAAAAGGGAAATTCGAAAATAAAACATGCCATTATTTAAAGCTTTTTACAAGTAAATTAGTTAAGGAGAGACAAAAATTCCAAAAAATTTGTTGCCGTACTTTTTTTTAAAAAATAAGAGTAGGTAGTGCTAACTTGACACTGGTGAACTCAGCCATTAAGAAGGGAAATTCGAAAATAAAACATGCCATTATTTAAAGCTTTTTACTAGTAAATTAGTTGTGGAGAGAAAAAAAAATCCAAAAAATTTGTTGCCGTAATTTTTTTTTTTTAAATAAGAGTAGGTAGTGCTAACTTGGCACTGGTGAACTCAGCCATTAAAAAGGGAAATTCGAAAATAAAACATGCCATTATTTAAAGCTTTTTACTAGTAAATTAGTTGTGGAGAGTAAAAAATTTGTTGCCGTACTTTTTTTTAAAAAATAGGATTAGGTAGTGCTAACTTGACACTGGTGAACTCAGCCATTAAAAAGGGAAATTCGAAAATAAAACATGCCATTATTTAAAGCTTTTTACTAGTAAATTAGTTGTGGAGAGAAAAAAAATCCAAAAAATTTGTTGCCGTTCTTTTTTAAAAAAATAAGAGTAGGTAGTGCTAACTTGTCACTGGTGAACTCAGCCATTAAAAAGGGAAATTCGAAAATAAAACATGCCATTATTTAATGCTTTTTAGTAGTAAATTAGTTGTGGAGAGAAAAACAATCCAAAAAATTTGTTGCCGTACTTTTTTAAAAAAATAAGAGTAGTTAGTGCTAACTTGACACTGGTGAACTCAGCCATTAAAAAGGGAAATTCGAAAATAAAACATGCCATTACTTAAAGCTTTTTAGTAGTAAATTAGTTGTGGAGAGAAAAAAATTCCAAAAAATTTGGTGCCGTACTTTTTTAAAAAAAATAAGAGTAGGTAGTGCTAACTTGACACTGGTGAACTCAGCAATTAAAAAGGGAAATTCGCCATTATTTTAAGCTTTTTAGTAGTAAATTAGTTGTGGAGAGAAAAAAAATCAAAAAAATTTGTTGCCGTACTTTTTTAAAAAAATAATAGTATGTAGTGCTAACTTGACACTGGTGAACTCAGCCATTAAAAAGGGAAATTCGAAAATAAAACATACCATTATTTAAAGGCTTTTAGTAGTAAATTAGTTGTGGAGAGAAAAAAAAATCCAAAAACTTTGTTGCCGTACTTTTTTAAAAAATAAGAGTAGGTAGTGCTAACTTGACACTGGTGAACTCAGCCATTAAAAAGGGAAATTCGAAAATAAAACATGCCATTATTTAAAGCTTTTTAGCAATAAATTAGTTGTGGAGAGAAAAAAATTCCAAAAAATTTGTTGCCGTACTTTTTTTTTAAAAATAAGAGTAGGTAGTGCTAATTTGACACTGGTGAACTCAGCCATTTAAAAGGGAAATTCGAAAATAAAACATGCCATTATTTAAAGCTTTTTACAAGTAAATTAGTTGTGGAGAGAAAAAAATTCCAAAAAATTTGTTGCCGTACTTTTTTTTAAAAAATAAGAGTAGGTAGTGCTAACTTGACACTGGTGAACTCAGCCATTAAGAAGGGAAATTCGAAAATAAAACATGCCATTATTTAAAGCTTTTTAGTAGTAAATTATTTGTGGAGAGAAAAACAATCCAAAAAATTTGTTGCCGTACTTTTTTAAAAAAATAAGAGTAGGTAGTGCTAACTTGACACTGGTGAACTCAGCCATTAAAAAGGGAAATTCGAAAATAAAACATCCCATTATTTAAAGCTTTTTAGTAGTTAATTAGTTGTGGAGAGAAAAAAATTCCAAAAAATTTGTTGCCGTACTTTTTAAAAAAAAATAAGAGTAGGTAGTGCTAACTTGACACTGGTGAACTCAGCAATTAAAAAGGGAAAATCGAAAATAAAACATGCCATTATTTTAAGCTTTTAGTAGTAAATTAGTTGTGGAGAGAAAAAAAATTCCAAAAAATTTGTTGCCGCACTTTTTTAAAAAAATAAGAGTAGGTAGTGCTAACTTGACACTGGTGAACTCAGCCATTAAAAAGGGAAATTCGTAAATAAAACATGCCATTATTTAAAGCTTTTTAAAAGTAAATTAGTTGTGGAGAGAAAAACAATCCAAAAAATTTGTTGCCGTACTTTTTTTTAAAAATAAGAGTAGGTAGTGCTAACTTGACTCACCAGTGTCAGCCATTTAAAAGAGAAATTCGAAAATAAAACATGCCATTATTTAAAGCTTTTTAGTAGTAAATTAGTTGTGGAGAGAAAAAAATTCCAAAAAATTTGTTGCCGTACTTTTTTAAAAAAATAAGAGTAGGTAGTGCTAACTTGACACTGGTAAATTCAGCCATCCAAACAATCCAAAAAATTTGTTGCCGTACTTTTTTAAAAAAAATAAGAGTAGGTAGTGCTAACTTGACACTGGTGAACTCAGCCATTAAAAAGGGAAATTCGAAAACAAAACATGCCATTATTTAATGCTTTTCAGTAGTAAATTAGTTGTGGAGAGAAAAACAATCCAAAAAATTTGTTGCCGTACTTTTTTAAAAAAATAAGAGTAGGTAGTGCTAACTTGACACTGGTGAACTCAGCAATTAAAAAGGGAAATTCGAAAATAAAACATGCCATTATTTTAAGCTTTTTAGTAGTAAATTAGTTGTGGAGAGAAAAAAATTCCAAAAAATTTTTTGCCGTACTTTTTAAAAAAAATTAGAGTAGGTAGTGCTAACTTGACACTGGTGAACTCAGCCATTAAAAAGGGAAATTCGAAAATAAAACATGCCATTATTTAAAGCTTTTTACTAGTAAATTAGTTGTGGAGAGAAAAAAAATCCAAAAAATTTGTTGCCGTACTTTTTTAAAAAAGTAAGAGTAGGTAGTGCTAATTTGACACTGGTGAACTCAGCCATTTAAAAGGGAAATTCGAAAATAAAACATGCCATTACTTAAGGCTTTTTACTAGTAAATTAGTTGTGGAGAGAAAAAAAATCCAAAAAATTTGTTGCCGTACTTTTTTAAAAAAATAATAGTAGGTAGTGCTAACTTGACACTTAGCGATTTAAAAGGGAAATTCGAAAATAAAACATACCATTATTTAAAGCTTTTTACTAGTAAATTAGTTGTGGAGAGAAAAAAAATCCAAAAAATTTGTTGCCGTACTTTTTTAAAAAAAATAAGAGTAGGTAGTGCTAACTTGATACTGGTGAACTCAGCCATTAAAAAGGGAAACTCGAAAATAAAATATGCCATTATTTAAAGCTTTTTAGTAGTTAATTAGTTGTGGAGAGAAAAAAATTCCAAAAAATTTGTTGCCGTACTTTTTTTAAAAAATAAGAGTAGGTAGCGCTAACTTGACACTGCTGAACTCAGCCATTAAAAAAGGAAATTCGAAAATAAAACATGCCATTATTTTAAGCTTTTTAGTAGTAAATTAGTTGTGGAGAGAAAAAAATTCCAAAAAATTTGTTGCCGTACTTTTTTTAAAAAATAAGAGTAGGTAGTGCTAACTTGACACTGGTGAACTCAGCCATTTAAAAGGGAAATTCGAAAATAAAACATGCCATTATTTAAAGCTTTTTACTAG
The DNA here is from genome assembly GCA_949320155.1 of Melangyna quadrimaculata. Taxonomy (NCBI): domain Eukaryota; kingdom Metazoa; phylum Arthropoda; class Insecta; order Diptera; family Syrphidae; genus Melangyna; species Melangyna quadrimaculata. Next base: position 319,915,535 of record OX439483.1, on the reverse strand, counting down.
TAAATTAGTTGTGGAGAGAAAAAAATTCCAAAAAATTTGTTGCCGTACTTTTTTTTAAAAATAAGAGGAGGTAGTGCTAACTTGACACTGGTGAACTCAGCCATTAAGAAGGGAAATTCGAAAATAAAACATGCCATTATTTAAAGCTTTTTAGTAGTTAATTAGTTGTGGAGAGAAAAACAATCCAAAAAATTTGTTGCCGTACTTTTTTAAAAAAATAAGAGTAAATAGTGCTAATTTGACACTGGTGAACTCAGCCATTAAAAAGGGAAATTCGAAAATAAAACATGCCATTATTTTAAGGTGTTAGTAGTAAATTAGTTGTGGAGAGAAAAAAATTCCAAAAAATTTGTTGCCGTACTTTTTTAAAAAAATAAGAGTAGGTAGTGCTAACTTGATACTGGTGAACTCAGCCATTAAAAAGGGAAATTCGAAAATAAAACATGCCATTATTTAAAGCTTTTTAGTAGTAAATTTGTTGTGGAGAGAAAAAAATTCCAAAAAATTTGTTGCCGTACTTTTTTTTTAAAATAAGAGTAGGTAGTGCTAACTTGACACTGGTGAACTCAGCCATTTAAAAGAGAAATTCGAAAACAAAACATGCCATTATTAAAAGCTTTTTAGTAGTAATTAGGAGAGAAAAAAAATCCAAAAAATTTGTTGCCGTACTTTTTTAAAAAAATAAGAGTAGGTAGTGCTAACTTGACACTGGTGAACTCAGCCATCCAAACAATCCAAAAAATTTGTTGCCGTACTTTTTTAAAAAAATAAGAGTAGGTAGTGCTAACTTGACACTGGTGAACTCAGCCATTAAAAAGGGAAATTCGAAAATAAAACATGCCATTATTTAATGCTTTTTAGTAGTAAATTAGTTGTGGAGAGAAAAACAATCCAAAAAATTTGTTGCCGTACTTTTTTAAAAAAATAAGAGTAGGTAGTGCTAACTTGACACTGGTGTACTCAGCCATTAAAAAGGGAAATTCGAAAATAAAACATGCCATTATTTTAAGCTTTTTAGTAGTAAATTAGTTGTGGAGAGAAAAAAATTCCAAAAAATTTGTTGCCGTACTTTTTTAAAAAAATAAGAGTAGGTAGTGCTAACTTGACACTGGTGAACTCAGCCATTAAAAAGGGAAATTCGAAAATAAAACATGCCATTATTTAAAGCTTTTTACTAGTAAATTAGTTGTGGAGAGAAAAAAAATCCAAAAAATTTGTTGCCGTACTATTTAAAAAAGTAAGAGTAGGTAGTGCTAACTTGACACTGGTGAACTCAGCCATTAAAAAGGGAAATTCGAAAATAAAACATGCCATTATTTAAAGCTTTTTACTAGTAAATTAGTTGTGGAGAGAAAAAAAATCCAAAAAATTTGTTGCCGTACTTTTTTAAAAAAATAATAGTAGGTAGTACTAACTTGACACTGGTGAACTTAGCGATTAAAAAAGGAAATTCGAAAATAAAACATACCATTATTTAAAGCTTTTTACTAGTAAATTAGTTGAGGAGAGAAAAAAAATCCAAAAAATTTGTTGCCGTATTTTTTTAAAAAAATAAGAGTAGGTAGTGCTAACTTGACACTGGTGAACTCAGCCATTAAAAAGGGAAATTCGAAAATAAAACATGCCATTATTTAAAGCTTTTTAGTAGTAAATTAGTTGTGGAGAGAAAAAAATTCCAAAAAATTTGTTGCCGTACTTTTTTTAAAATATAAGAGTAGGTAGTGCTAACTTGACACTGGTGAACTCAGCCACTTAAAAGGGAAATTCGAAAATAAAACCTGCCATTATTTAAAGCTTTTTACTAATAAATTAATTGTGGAGAGAAAAAAATTCCAAAAAATTTGTTGCCGTACTTTTTTTTAAAAAATAAGAGTAGGTAGTGCTAACTTGACACTGGTGAACTCAGCCATTAAGAAGGGAAATTCGAAAATAAAACATACCATTATTTAAAGCTTTTTAGTAGTAAATTAGTTGTGTAGAGAAAAACAATCCAAAAAATTTGTTGCCGTACTTTTTTAAAAAAAATAAGAGTAGGTAGTGCTAACTTGACACTGGTGAACTCAGCCATTAAAAAGGGAAATTCGAAAATAAAACATCCCATTATTTAAAGCTTTTTAGTAGTAAATTAGTTGTGGAGAGAAAAAAATTCCAAAAAATTTGTTGCCGTACTTTTATAAAAAAAATAAGAGTAGGTAGTGCTAACTTGACACTGGTGAACTCAGCAATTAAAAAGGGAAATTCAAAATTAAAACATGCCATTATTTTAAGCTTTTTAGTAGTAAATTAGTTGTGGAGAGAAAAAAATTCCAAAAAATTTGTTGCCGTACTTTTTTAAAAAAATTAGACTAGGGAGTGCTAACTTGACACTAGTGAACTCAGCCATTAAAAAGCGAAATTCGAAAATAAAACATGCCATTATTTAAAGCTTTTTAGTGGTACATTAGTTGTGGAGAGAAAAAAATTCCAAAAAATTTGTTGCCGTACTTTTTTTAAAATATAAGAGAAGGTAGTGCTAACTTGACACTGGTGAACTCAGCCATTTAAAAGGGAAATTCGAAAATAAAACCTGCCTTTATTTAAAGCTTTTTAGTAGTAAATTAGTTGTGGAGAGAAAAAAAATCCAAAAAATTTTTTGCCGTACTTTTTAAAAAAAAATAAGAGTAGGTAGTGCTAACTTGACACTGCTGAACTCAGCCATTAAGAAGGGAAATTCGAAAATAAAACATGCCATTATTTAAAGCTTTTTAGTAGTAAATTAGTTGTGTAGAGAAAAACAATCCAAAAAATTTGTTGCCGTACTTTTTTAAAAAAATAAGAGTAGGTAGTGCTAACTTGACACTGGTGAACTCAGCCATTAAAAAGGGAAATTCGAAAATAAAACATCCCATTATTTAAAGCTTTTAAGTAGTAAATTAGTTGTGGAGAGAAATAAATTCCAAAAAATTTGTTGCCGTACTTTTTTAAAAAAAATAAGAGTAGGTAGTGCTAACTTGACACTGGTGAACTCAGCCATTTAAAAGGGAAATTCAAAATTAAAACATGCCATTATTTTAAGCTTTTTAGCAGTAAATTAGTTGTTTGAGAGAAAAAAATTCCAAAAAATTTGTTGCCGTACTTTTTTAAAAAAATTAGACTAGGTAGTGCTAACTTGACACTGGTGAACTCAGCCATTAAAAAGCGAAATTCGAAAATAAAACATGCGATTATTTAAAGCTTTTTAGTGGTAAATTAGTTGTGGAGAGAAAAAAATTCCAAAAAATTTGTTGGCGTACTTTTTAAAAAAATAAGAGTAGGTAGTGCTAACTTGACACTGGTGAACTCAGCCATTAAAAAGGGAAATTCGAAAATAAAACATGCCATTATTTAAAGCTTTTTAGTAGTAAATTAGTTGTGGAGAGAAAAAAAATCCAAAAAATTTTTTGCCGTACTTTTTTAAAAAAAATAAGAGTAGGTAGTGCTAACTTGACACTGGTGAACTCAGCCACTAAAAAGGGAAATTCGAAAATAAAACATGCCTTTATTTAAAGCTTTTTACTAGTAAATTAGTTGTGGAGAGAAAAAAAATCCATAAGATTTGTTGCCGTACTTTTTTTAAAAAATAAGAGTAGGTAGTGCTAAATTGACTCTGGTGAACTCAGCCATTAAAAAGGGAAATTCGAAAATAAAACATGCCATTATTTAAAGCTTTTTACTAGTAAATTAGTTGTGGAGAGAAAAAAAATCCAAAAAATTTGTTGTCGTACTTTTTTTTAAAAATAAAAGTAGGTTGTGCTAAATTGACACTGGTGAACTCAGCCATTAAAAAGGGAAATTCGAAAATAAAACATGCCATTATTTAAAGCTTTTTACTAGTAAATTAGTTGTGGAGAGAAAAAAAATCCAAAAAATTTGTTGCCGTACTTTTTTTAAAAAATAAGAGTAGGTAGTGCTAACTTGACACTGGTGAACTCAGCCATTAAAAAGGGAAATTCGAAAATAAAACATGCTATTATTTAAAACTTTTTACTAGTTAATTAGTTGTGGAGAGAAAAAAAATCCGAAAAATTTGTTGCCGTACTTTTTAAAAAAAATAAGAGTAGGTAGTGCCAACTTGACACTGGTGAACTCAGCCATTTAAAAGGGAAATTCGAAAATAAAACATGCCATTATTTAAAGCTTTTTACTAGTAAATTAGTTGTGGAGAGAAAAAAAATCCAAAAAATTTGTTGCCGTACTTTTTAAAAAAAAATAAGAGTAGGTAGTGCTAACTTGACACTGGTGAACTCAGCCATTAAAAAGGGAAATTCGAAAATAAAACATGCCATTATTAAAAGCTTTTTAGTAGTAAATTAGCTGTGGAGAGAAAAAAAATCCAAAAAATTTGTTGCCGTACTTTTAAAAAAAAATAAGAGTAGGTAGTGCTAACTTGACACTGGTAAACTCAGCCATTAAAAAGGGAAATTCGAAAATAAAACATGCCATTATTTAAAGCTTTTAAGAAGTAAATTAGTTGTGGAGAGAAAAAAATTCCAAAAAAATTTGTAGCCGTACTTTTTTAAAAAAATAAGAGTAGGTAGTGCTAACTTGACACTGGTGAACTCAGCCAATAAAAAGGGAAATTCGAAAATAAAATATGCCATTATTTAAAGCTTTTTAGTAGTAAATTAGTTATGGAGAGAAAAAAAATCCAAAAAATTTGTTGCCATACGTTTTTAAAAAAATAAGAGTAGGTAGTGCTAACTTGACACTTGTGAACTCAGCCATTAAAAAGGGAAATTCAAAAATAAAACATGCCATTATTTAAAGCTTTTTAGTAGTAAATTAGTTGTGGAGAGAAAAAAATTCAAAAAAAATTGTTGCCGTACTTTTATTTAAAAAATAACAGTAGGTAGTGCTAACTTGACACTGGTGAACTCAGCCATTAAAAAGGGAAATTCGAGATAAAACATGCCATTATTGAAAGCTTTTTAGTAGTAAATTAGTTGTGGAGAGAAAAAAATTCCGAAAAATTTGTTGCCTTACTTTTAAAAAAAAAATAAGAGTAGGTAGTGCTTACTTGACACTGGTGAACTCAGCCATTAAGAAGGGAAATTCGAAAATAAAACATGCCAATATTTAAAGATTTTAAGTAGTAAATTAGTTGTGGAGAGAAAAAAATTCCAAAAAATTTGTTGCCGTACTTTTTAAAAAAAAATAAGAGTAGGTAGTGCTAACTTGACACTGGTGAACTCAGCTATTAAAAGGGGAAATCTGAAAATAAAACATGCCATTATGTAAAGCTTTTTAGTAGTTAATTAGTTGTGAAGAGAAAAAAAATCCAAAAAATTTGTTGCCGTACTTTTTTAAAAAATAAGAGTAGGTAGTGCTAACTTGACACTGGTGAACTCAGCCATTAAAAAGGGAAATTCGAAAATAAAACATACCATTATTTAAAGCCTTTTAGTAGTAAATTAGTTGTGGAGAGAAAAAAATTCCAAAAAAAATTTTGCCGTACTTTTAAAAAAAAATAAGAGTAGGTAGTGCTGACTTGACACTGGTGAACTCAGCCATTAAAAAGGGAAATTCGAAAATAAAACATGCCATTATTTAAAGCTTTTTACTAGTAAATTAGTTGTGGAGAGAAAAAAAATCCAAACAATTTGTTGCCGTACTTTTTTAAAAAAGTAAGAAAAGGTAGTGCTAATTTGACACTGGTGAACTCAGCCATTTAAAAGGGAAATTCGAAAATAAAACATGCCATTATTTAAAGCTTTTTAGTAGTAAATATGTTGTGGACAGAAAAAAATTCCAAAAAAATTTGTTGCCGTACTTTTTTAAAAAAAAATAAGAGTAGGTAGTGCTAACTTGACACTGGTGAACTCAGCTATTAAAAAGGGAAATTCGAAAATAAAACTTGACACTGGTGAACTCAGCCATTAAAAAGGGAAATTCGAAAATAAAACATGCCATTATTTAAAGCTTTTTACTAGTGTATTAGTTGTGGAGAGAAAAAAAATCCAAAAAATTTGTTGCCGTACTTTTTTAAAAAAAATAAGTGTAGGTAGTGCTAACTTGACACTGGTGAACTCAGCCATTAAAAAGCGAAATTCGAAAATAAAACATGCCATTATTTAAATCTTTTTAGTAGTAAATTAGTTGTGGAGAGAAAAAAATTCCAAAAAATTTGTTGCCGTACTTTTAAAAAAAAATAAGAGTAGGTAGTGGTAACTTGACACTGGTGAACTCAGCCATTAAAAGGGGAAATCCGAAAATAAAACATGCCATTATTTAAATCTTTTTAGTAGTAAATTAGTTGTGGAGAGAAAAAAATTCCAAAAAATTTGTTGCCGTACTTTTTTAAAAAATAAGGGTAGGTAGTGCTATCTTGACACTGGTGAACTCAGCCATTTAAAAGCGAAATTCGAAAATAAAACATGCCATCAGTTAAAGCTTTTTAGTAGTAAATTAGATGTGGAGAGAAAAAAATTCCAAAAAAATTGTTGCAGTACTTTTTTAAAAAAATAAGAGTAGGTAGTGCTAACTTGACACTGGTGAACTCAGCCATTAAAAGGGGAAATTCGAAAATAAAACATGCCATTATTTAAAGCTTTTAACTAGTAAATTAGTTGTGGAGAGAAAAAAAATCCAAAAAATTTGTTGCTGTACTTTTTTAGAAAAGTAATAGTAGGTAGTGCCAACTTGACACTGGTGAACTCAGCCATTTAAAAGGGAAATTCGAAAATAAGACATGCTATTATTTAAAGCTTTTTACTAGTAAATTAGTTGTGGAGAGAAAAAAAATCCAAAAAATTTGTTGCCGTACTTTTTAAAAAAAATAATAGTAGATAGTGCTAACTTGACACTGGTGAACTCAGCCATTAAAAAGGGAAATTCGAAAATAAAACATACCATTATTTAAAGCTTTTTACTAGTTAATTAGTTGTGGAGAGAAAAAAAATCCAAAAAATTTGTTGCCGTACTTAAAAAAAAAAAATAAGAGTAGGTAGTGCTAATTTGACACTGGTGAACTCAGCCATTAAAAAGGGAAATTCGAAAATAAAACATGCCATTATTTAAAGCTTTTTAGTAGTTAATTTGTTGTGGAGATAAAAAAATTCCAAAAAATTTGTTCCCGTACTTTTTTTAAAAATTAAGAGTAGGTAGTGCTAACTTGACACTGGTGAACTCAGCCATTTAAAAGGGAAATTCGAAAATAAAACATGCCATTATTTAAAGCTTTTTACTAGTAAATTAGTTGCGGAGAGAAAAAAATTCCAACAAATTTGTAGCCGTACTTTTTTTTAAAAAAATAAGAGTAGGTAGTGCTAACTTGACACTGGTGAACTCAGCCATTTAGAAGGGAAATTCGAAAATAAAACATGCCATTATTTAAAGCTTTTAAGTAGTGAATTATTTGTGGAGAGAAAAACAATCCAAAAAATTTGTTGCCGTACTTTTTAAAAAAAATAAGAGTAGGTAGTGCTAACTTGACACTGGTGAACTCAGCCATTTAAAAGAGAAATTCGAAAATAAAACATGCCATTATTTAAAGCTTTTTAGTAGTAAATTAGTTGTGGAGAGAAAAAAATTCCAAAAAATTTGTTGCCGTACTTTTTAAAACAAAATAAGAGTAGGTAGTGCTAACTTGACACTGGTGAACTCAGCCATTAAAAAGGGAAATTCAAAAGAAAACATGCCATTATTTAAAGCTTTTTACTAGTAAATTAGTTGTGGAGAGAAAAAAAATCCAAAAAATTTGTTGCCCTACTTTTTTTTTAAATAAGAGTAAGTAGTGCTATCTTGACACTGGTGAACTCAGCCATTAAAAAGGGAAATTCGAAAATAAAACATGCCATTATTTAAAGCTTTTTACTAGTAAATTAGTTGTGGAGAGTAAAAAAATCCAAAAAATTTGTTGCCGTACTTTTTTTTAAAAAATAGGATTAGGTAGTGCTAACTTGACACTGGTGAACTCAGCCATTAAAAAGGGAAATTCGAAAATAAAACATGCCATTATTTAAAGCTTTTTGCTAGTAAATTAGTTGTGGAGAGAAAAAAAATCCAAAAAATTTGTTGCCGTACTTTTTTAAAAAAATAAGAGAAGGTAGTGCTAACTTGACACTGGTGAACTCAGCCATTAAAAAGGGAAATTCGAAAATAAAACATGCCATTATTTAAAGCTTTTTACTCGTAAATTAGTTGTGGAGAGAAAAAAAAATCCAAAAAATTTGTTGCCGTACTTTTTTAAAAAAATAAGAGTAGGTAGTGCTAACTTGACACTGGTGAACTCAGCCATTAAGAAGGGAAATTCGAAAATAAAACATGCCATTATTTAATGCTCTTTAGTAGTAAATTAGTTGTGGAGAGAAAAACAATCCAAAAAATTTGTTGCCGTACTTTTTTAAAAAAATAAGAGTAGTTAGTGCTAACTTGACACTGGTGAACTCAGCCATTTAAAAGGGAAATTCGAAAATAAAACATGCCATTATTTAAAGCTTTTTAGTAGTAAATTAGTTGTGGAGAGAAAAAAATTCCAAAAAATTTGTTGCCGTACTTTTTAAAAAAAATAAGAGTAGGTAGTGCTAACTTGACACTGGTGAACTCAGCAATTAAAAAGGGAAATTCGAAAATAAAACATGCCATTATTTTAAGCTTTTTAGTAGTAAATTAGTTGTGGAGAGAAAAAAATTCCAAAAAATTTGTTGCCGTACTTTTAAAAAAAAATAAGAGTAGGTAGTGCTAACTTGACACTGGTGAACTCAGCCATTAAAAAGGGAAATTCGAAAATAAAACATGCCATTATTTAAAGCTTTTTACTAGTGAATTAGTTGTGCAGAGAAAAAAAATCAAAAAAATTAGTTGCTGTACTTTTTTAAAAAAGTAAGAGTAGGTAGTGCTAACTTGACACTGGTGAACTCAGCCATTTAAAAGGGAAATTCGAAAATAAAACATGCCATTATTTAAAGCTTTTTACTAGTAAATTAGTTGTGGAGAGAAAAAAAATCAAAAAAATTTGTTGCCGTACTTTTTTAAAAAAATAATAGTAGGTAGTGCTAACTTGACACTGGCGAACTCAGCCATTAAAAAGGGAAATTCGAAAATAAAACATACCATTATTTAAAGCTTTTTACTAGTTAATTAGCTGTGGAAAGAAAAAAATCCAAAAAATTTGTTGCCGTACTTTTTTAAAAAAATAAGAGTAGGTAGTGCTAACTTGACACTGGTGAACTCAGCCATTAAAACGGGAAATTCGAAAATAAAACATGCCATTATTTAAAGCTTTTTAGTAATAAATTAGTTGTGGAGAGAAAAAATTCCAAAAAATTTGTTGCCGTACTTTTTTTTAAAAAATAAGAGTAGGTAGTGCTAACTTGACACTGGTGAGCTCAGCCATTTAAAAGGGAAATTCGAAAATAAAACATGCCATTATTTAAAGCTTTTTACTAGTAAATTAGTCGCGGAGAGAAAAAAATTCCAAAAAATTTGTTGCCGTACTTTTTTTTTAAAATAAGAGTAGGTAGTGCTAACTTGACACTGCTGAACTCAGCCATTAAGAAGGGAAATTCGAAAATAAAACATGCCATTATTTAAAGCTTTTTAGTAGTTAATTAGTTGTGGAGAGAAAAACAATCCAAAAAATTTGTTGCCGTACTTTTTTAAAAAAATAAGAGTAGGTAGTGCTAACTTGACACTGGTGAACTCAGCCATTAAAAAGGGAAATTCGAAAATAAAACATCGCATTATTTAAAGCTTTTTAGTAGTTAATTAGTTGTGGAGAGAAAAAAATTCCAAAAAGTTTGTTGCCGTACTTTTTTAAAAAAATAAGAGTAGGTAGTGCTAACTTGACACTGGTGAACTCAGCCATTAAAAAGGGAAATTCGAAAATAAAACATCGCATTATTTAAAGCTTTTTAGTAGTTAATTAGTTGTGGAGAGAAAAAAATTCCAAAAAATTTGTTGCCGTACTTTTTTAAAAAAAATAAGAGTAGGTAGTGCTAACTTGACACTGGTGAACTCAGCAATTAAAAAGGGAAATTCGAAAATAAAACATGCCATTATTTTAAGCTTTTAGTAGTTAATTAGTTGTGGAGAGAAAAAAAATTCCAAAAAATTTGTTGCCGTACTTTTTTAAAAAAATAAGAGTAGGTAGTGCTAACTTGACACTGGTGAACTCAGCCATTAAAAAGGGAAATTCGAAAATAAAACATGCCATTATTTAAAGCTTTTTAGTAGTAAATTAGTTGTGGAGAGAAAAAAATTCCAAAAAATTTGTTGCCGTACTTTTTTTAAAAAATAAGAGTAGGTAGTGCTAACTTGACACCGGTGAACTCAGCCATTTAAAAGAGAAATTCGAAAATAAAACATGCCATTATTTAAAGCTTTTTAGTAGTAAATTAGTTGTGGAGAGAAAAAAATTCCAAAAAATTTGTTGCCGTACTTTTTTAAAAAAATTAGAGTAGGTAGTGCTAACTTGACACTGGTGAACTCAGCCATCCAAACAATCCAAAAAATTTGTTGCCGTACTTTTTTAAAAAAATAAGAGTAGGTAGTGCTAACTTGACACTGGTGAACTCAGCCATTAAAAAGGGAAATTCGAAAATAAAACATGCTATTATTTAATGCTTTTTAGTAGTAAATTAGTTGTGGAGAGAAAAAAATTCCAAAAAATTTGTTGCCGTACTTTTTTAAAAAAATAAGAGTAGGTAGTGCTAACTTGACACTGGTGAACTCAGCAATTAAAAAGGGAAATTCGAAAATAAAACATGCCATTATTTTAAGATTTTTAGTAATAAATTAGTTGTGGAGAGAAAAAATTCCAAAAAATTTGTTGCCGTACTTTTTTTTAAAAAATAAGAGTAGGTAGTGCTAACTTGACACTGGTGAGCTCAGCCATTTAAAAGGGAAATTCGAAAATAAAACATGCCATTATTTAAAGCTTTTTACTAGTAAATTATTCGCGGAGAGAAAAAAATTCCAAAAAATTTGTTGCCGTACTTTTTTGTAAAAATAAGAGTAGGTAGTGCTAACTTGACACTGCTGAACTCAGCCATTAAGAAGGGAAATTCGAAAATAAAACATGCCATTATTTAAAGCTTTTTAGTAGTTAATTAGTTGTGGAGAGAAAAACAATCCAAAAAATTTGTTGCCGTACTTTTTTAAAAAAATAAGAGTAGGTAGTGCTAACTTGACACTGGTGAACTCAGCCATTAAAAAGGGAAATTCGAAAATAAAACATCGCATTATTTAAAGCTTTTTAGTAGTAAATTAGTTGTGGAGAGAAAAAAATTCCAAAAAATTTGTTGCCGTACTTTTTTAAAAAAATTAGAGTAGGTAGTGCTAACTTGACACTGGTGAACTCAGCCATCCAAACAATCCAAAAAATTTGTTGCCGTACTTTTTTAAAAAAATAAGAGTAGGTAGTGCTAACTTGACACTGGTGAACTCAGCCATTAAAAAGGGAAATTCGAAAATAAAACATGCTATTATTTAATGCTTTTTAGTAGTAAATTAGTTGTGGAGAGAAAAAAATTCCAAAAAATTTGTTGCCGTACTTTTTTAAAAAAATAAGAGTAGGTAGTGCTAACTTGACACTGGTGAACTCAGCAATTAAAAAGGGAAATTCGAAAATAAAACATGCCATTATTTTAAGATTTTTAGTAATAAATTAGTTGTGGAGAGAAAAAATTCCAAAAAATTTGTTGCCGTACTTTTTTTTAAAAAATAAGAGTAGGTAGTGCTAACTTGACACTGGTGAGCTCAGCCATTTAAAAGGGAAATTCGAAAATAAAACATGCCATTATTTAAAGCTTTTTACTAGTAAATTATTCGCGGAGAGAAAAAAATTCCAAAAAATTTTTTGCCGTACTTTTTTGTAAAAATAAGAGTAGGTAGTGCTAACTTGACACTGCTGAACTCAGCCATTAAGAAGGGAAATTCGAAAATAAGAGTAGGTAGTGCTAACTTGACACTGGTGAACTCAGCAATTTAAAAGGGAAATTCGAAAATAAAACATGCCATTATTTTAAGATTTTTAGCAGTAAATTAGTTGTGGAGAGAAAAAAATTCCAAAAAATTTGTTGCCGTACTTTTTTAAAAAAAATAAGAGTAGGTAGTGCTAACTTGACACTGGTGAACTCAGCCATTAAAAAGGGATATTCGAAAACAAAACATGCCATTATTTAAAGCTTTTTACTAGTAAATTAGTTGTGGAAAGAAAAAAAATCCAAAAAATTTGTTGCCGTACTTTTTAAAAAAAAAAATAATAGTAGGTAGTGCTAACTTGACACTGGTGAACTTAGCGATATAAAAGGGAAATTCGAAAATAAAACATACCATTATTTAAAGCTTTTTACTAGTAAATTAGTTGTGGAGAGAAAAAAAATCCAAAAAATTTGTTGCCGTACTTTTTTAAAAAAATAAGAGTAGGTAGTGCTAACTTGATACTGGTGAACTCAGCCATTAAAAAGGGAAATTCGAAATAAAACATGCCATTATTTAAAGCTTTTTAGTAGTAAATTAGTTGTGGAGAGAAAAAAATTCCAAAAAATAATCTGTTGTCGTACTTTTTTAAAAAAATAAGAGTAGGTAGTGTTAACTTGACACTGGTGAACTCAGCCATTTAAAAGGGAAATTCGAAAATAAAACATGCCATTATTTAAAGCTTTTTAGTAGTAAAGTAGTTGTGGAGAGAAAAAAATTCCAAAAAATTTGTTGCCGTACTTTTTTTAAAAAATAAGAGTAGGTAGTGCTAACTTGACACTGGTGAACTCAGCCATTTAAAAGGGAAATTCGAAAATAAAACATGCCATTATTTAAAGCTTTTTACTAGTAAATTAGTTGCGGAGAGAAAAAAATTCCAAAAAATTTGTTGCCGTACTTTTTTTTTAAAATAAGAGTAGGTAGTGCTAACTTGACACTGGTGAACTCAGCCATTAAGAAGGGAAATTCGAAAATAAAACATGCCATTATTTAAAGCTTTTTAGTAGTTAATTAGTTGTGGAGAGAAAAACAATCCAAAAAATTTGTTGCCGTACTTTTTTAAAAAAATAAGAGTAGGTAGTGCTAACTTGACACTGGTGAACTCAGCCATTAAAAAGGGAAATTCGAAAATAAAACATGCCATTATTTAAAGCTTTTTACTAGTAAATTAGTTGTGGAGAGAAAAAAATTCCAAAAAATTTGTTGCCGTACTTTTTTAAAAAAATAAGAGTAGGTAGTGCTAACTTGACACTGGTGAACTCAGCCATTAAAAAGGGAAATTCGAAAATAAAACATGCCATTATTTAAAGCTTTTTAGCAGTAAATTTGTTGTGGAGAGAAAAAATTTCCAAAAAATTTGTTGCCGTACTTTTTTTAAAAAATAAGAGTAGGTAGTGCTAACTTGACACTGGTGAACTCAGCCATTTAAAAGAGAAATTCGAAAACAAAACATGTCATTATTAAAAGCTTTTTAGTAGTAAATTAGTTGTGGAGAGAAAAAAAATCCAAAAAATTTGTTGCCGTACATTTTTAAAAAAATAAGAGTAGGTAGTGCTAACTTGACACTGGTGAACTCAGCCATCCAAACAATCCAAAAAATTTGTTGCCGTACTTTTTTAAAAAAATAAGAGTAGGTCGTGCTAACTTGACACTGGTGAACTCAGCCATTAAAAAGGGAAATTCGAAAATAAAACATGCCATTATTTAATGCTTTTTAGTAGTAAATTAGTTGTGGAGAGAAAAACAATCCAAAAAATTTGTTGCCGTACTTTTTTAAAAAAATAAGAGTAGGTAGTGCTAACTTGACACTGGTGCACTCAGCCATTAACAACGGAAATTCAAAAATAAAACATGCCATTATTTAAAGCTTTTTAGTAGTAAATTAGTTGTGGAGAGAAAAAAATTCCAAAAAATTTGTTGCCGTACTTTTTTAAAAAAATAAGAGTAGGTAGTGCTAACTTGACACTGCTGAACTCAGCAATTAAAAAGGGAAATTAGAAAATAAAACATGCCATTATTTTAAGCTTTTTAGTAGTAAATTAGTTGTGGAGAGAAAAAAATTCCAAAATATTTGTTGCCGTACTTTTTTAAAAAAAATAAGAGTAGGTAGTGCTAACTTGACACTGGTGAACTCAGCCATTAAAAAGGGAAATTCGAAAATAAAACATGCCATTATTTAAAGCTTTTTACTAGTAAATTAGTTGTGGAGAGAAAAAAAATCCAAAAAATTTGTTGCCGTACTATTTAAAAAAGTAAGAGTAGGTAGTGCTAACTTGACACTGGTGAACTCAGCCATCCAAACAATCCAAAAAATTTGTTGCCGTACTTTTTTAAAAAAATAAGAGTAGGTCGTGCTAACTTGACACTGGTGAACTCAGCCATTAAAAAGGAAAATTCGAAAATAAAACATGCCATTATTTAATGCTTTTTAGTAGTAAATTAGTTGTGGAGAGAAAAACAATCCAAAAAATTTGTTGCCGTACTTTTTTAAAAAAATAAGAGTAGGTAGTGCTAACTTGACACTGGTGTACTCAGCCATTAACAACGGAAATTCAAAAATAAAACATGCCATTATTTAAAGCTTTTTAGTAGTAAATTAGTTGTGGAGAGAAAAAAATTCCAAAAAATTTGTTGCCGTACTTTTTTAAAAAAATAAGAGTAGGTAGTGCTAACTTGACACTGCTGAACTCAGCAATTAAAAAGGGAAATTAGAAAATAAAACATGCCATTATTTTAAGCTTTTTAGTAGTAAATTAGTTGTGGAGAGAAAAAAATTCCAAAATATTTGTTGCCGTACTTTTTTAAAAAAATAAGAGTAGGTAGTGCTAACTTGACACTGGTGAACTCAGCCATTAAAAAGGGAAATTCGAAAATAAAACATGCCATTATTTAAAGCTTTTTACTAGTAAATTAGTTGTGGAGAGAAAAAAAATCCAAAAAATTTGTTGCCGTACTATTTAAAAAAGTAAGAGTAGGTAGTGCTAACTTGACACTGGTGAACTCAGCCATTTAAAAGGGAATTTCGAAAATAAAACATGCCATTATTTAAAGCTTTTTACTAGTAAATTAGTTGTAGAGAGGAAAAAAATCCAAAAAATTTGTTGCCGTACTATTTAAAAAAGTAAGAGTAGGTAGTGCTAACTTGACACTGGTGAACTCAGCCATTTAAAAGGGAAATTCGAAAATAAAACATGCCATTATTTAAAGCTTTTTACTAGTAAATTAGTTGTAGAGAGGAAAAAAATCCAAAAAATTTATTGCCGTACTTTTTTAAAAAAATACTAGTAGGTAGTGCTAACTTGACACTGGTGAACTTAGCGATTAAAAAAGGAAATTCGAAAATAAAATGTACCATTATTAAAAGCTTTTTACTAGTAAATTAGTTGTGGAGAGAAAAAAAATCCAAAAAATTTGTTGCCGTACTTTTTTTAAAAAATAAGAGTAGGTATTGCTAACTTGACACTGGTGAACTCAGCCATTTAAAAGACAAATTCGAAAATAAAACATGCCATTATTTAAGGCTTTTTAGTAGTAAATTAGTTGTGGAGAGAAAAAAATTCCAAAAAATTTGTTGCCGTACTTTTTCAAAAAAATAGGAGTAGGTAGTGCTAACTTGACACTGGTGAACTCAGCCATTAAAAAGGGAAATTCGAAAATAAAACATGCCATTATTTAATGCTTTTTACTAGTAAATTAGTTTTGGAGAGAAAAAAATTCCAAAAAATTTGTTGCCGTACTTTTTTAAAAAAATAAGAGTAGGTAGTGCTTAATTGACACTGGTGAACTCAGCAATTAAAAAGGGAAATTCGAAAATAAAACATGCCATTATTTTAAGCTTTTTAGTAGTAAATTAGTTGTGGAGAGAAAAAAATTCCAAAAAATTTGTTGCCGTACTTTTTTTAAAAAATAAGTGTAGGTAGTGCTAACTTGACACTGGTGAACTCAGCAATTAAAAAGGGAAATTCGAAAATAAAACATGCCATTATTTTAAGCTTTTTAGTAGTAAATTAGTTATGGAGAGAAAAAAATTCCAAAAAATTTGTTGCCGTACTTTTTTAAAAAAATAAGAGTAGGTAGTGCTAACTTGACACTGGTGAACTCAGCCATTAAAAAGGGAAATTCGAAAATAAAACATGCCATTATTTAAAGCTTTTTAGTAGTAAATTAGTTGTTGAGAGAAAAAAATTCCAAAAAATTTGTTGCCGTACTTTTTTAAAAAAATAAGAGTAGGTAGTGCTAACTTGACACTGGTGAACTCAGCCATTAAAAAGGGAAATTCGAAAATAAAACATGCCATGATTTAAAGCTTGCCATTATTTAAAGCTTTTTACTATAAAATTAGTTGTGGAGAGAAAAAAAAATCCAAAAAATTTGTCGCCGTACTTTTTAAAAAAAAATAAGACTAGGTAGTGCTAACTTGACACTGGTGAACTCAGCCATTCAAAAGGGAAATTCGAAAATAAAACATGCCATTATTTAAAGTTTTTTAGTAGTAAATTAGTTGTGGAGAGAAAAAAATTCCAAAAAATTTGTTGCCGTACTTTTTTAAAAAAATAAGAGTCGGTAGTGCTAACTTGACACTGGTGAACTCAGCCATTTAAAAGAGAAATTCGAAAATAAAACATGCCATTATTTAAAGCTTTTTACTAGTAAATTAGTTGTGGAGAGAAAAAAATTCCAAAAAAATTGTTGCCGTACTTTTTTAAAAAAATAAGAGTAGGTAGTGCTAACATGACACTGGTGAACTCAGCCATCCAAACAATCCAAAAAATTTGTTGCCGTACTTTTTTAAAAAAACAAGAGTAGGTAGTGCTAACTTGACACTGGTGAACTCAGCCATTAAAAAGGGAAATTTGAAAATAAAACATGCCATTATTTAATGCTTTTTAGTAGTAAATTAGTTGTGGAGAGAAAAACAATCCAAAAAATTTGTTGCCGTACTTTTTAAAAAAAAATAAGAGTAGGTAGTGCTAACTTGACACTGGTGAACTCAGCCATTAAAAAGGGAAATTCGAAAATAAAACATGCCATTATTTAAAGCTTTTTAGTAGTAAATTAGTTGTGGAGAGAAAAAAATTCCGAAAAATTTGTTGCCGTACTTTTTTAAAAAAATAAGAGTAGGTAGTGCTAACTTGACACTGGTGAACTCAGCCATTTAAAAGAGAAATTCGAAAATAAAACATGCCATTATTTAAAGCTTTTTAGTAGTAAATTAGTTGTGGAGAGAAAAAAATTCCAAAAAATTTGTTGCCGTACTTTTTTAAAAAAAAAAGAGTAGGTAGTGCTAACTTGACACTGGTGAACTCAGCCATTAAAAAGGGAAATTCGATAATAAAACATGCCATTATTTAAAGCTTTTTAGTAGTAAATAGGTTGTGGAGAGAAAAAAATTCAAAAAAATCTGTTGCCGTACTTTTTTAAAAAAATAGGAGTAGGAAGTGCTAACTTGACACTGGTGAACTCAGCCATCCAAACAATCCAAAAAATTTGTTGCCGTACTTTTTAAAAAAAAATAAGAGTAGGTGGTGCTAACTTGACACTGGTGAACTCAGCCATTAAAAAGGGAAATTCGAAAATAAAACATGCCATTATTTAAAGCTTTTTAGTAGTAAATTAGTTGTGGAGAGAAAAAAAATCCAAAAAATTTGTTGCCGTACTTTTTTAAAAAAGTAAGAGTAGGTAGTGCTAACTTGACACTAGTGAACTCAGCCATTTAAAAGGGAAATTCGAAAATAAAACATGCCATTATTTAAAGCTTTTTACTAGTAAATTAGTTGTGGAGAGAAAAAAAATCCAAAAAATTTGTTGCCGTACTTTTTTAAAAAAATAATAGTAGGTAGTGCTAACTTGACACTGGTGAACTCAGCCATTAAAAAGGGAAATTCGAAAATAAAACATACCATTATTTAAAGCTTTTTACTAGTAAATTAAGTGTGGAGAGAAAAAAAATCCAAAAAATTTGTTGCCGTACTTTTTTAAAAAAAATAATAGTAGGTAGTGCTAACTTGACACTGGTGAACTCAGCCATTAAAAAGGGAAATTCGAAAATAAAACATACCATTATTTAAAGCTTTTTACTAGTAAATTAAGTGTGGAGAGAAAAAAATTCCAAAAAATTTGTTGCCGTACTTTTTCTAAAAAATAAGAGTAGGTAGTGCTAACTTGACACTGGTGAACTCAGCCATTTAACAGGGAAATTCAAAAATAAAACATGCCATTATTTAAAGCTTTTTACTAGTAAATTAGTTGTGGAGAGAAAAGAATTCCAAAAAAATTGTTCCCGTACTTTTTTTTAAAAAATAAGAGTAGGTAGTGCTAACTTGACACTGGTGAACTCAGCCATGTAAAAGGGAAATTCGAAAATAAAACATGCCATTATTTAAAGCTTTTTAGTAGTAAATAAGTTGTGGAGAGAAAAACATTCCAAAAAATTTGTTGCCGTACTTTTTTAAAAAAATAATAGTAGGTAGTGCTAACTTGACACTGGTGAACTCAGCCATTAAAAAGGGAAATTCGAAAATAAAACATACCATTATTCAAACATTTTTAGTAGTAAATTAGTTGTGGAGAGAAAAACAATCCAAAAAATTTGTTGGCGTACTTTTTTAAAAAAATAAGATTAGGTAGTGCTATCTTGACACTGGTGAACTCAGCAATTAAAAAGGGAAATTCGAAAATAAAACATGCCATTATTTTAAGCTTTTTAGTAGTAAATTAGTTGTGGAGAGAAAAAAATTCCAAAAAATTCGAAAATAAAATGTACCATTATTAAAAGCTTTTTACTAGTAAATTAGTTGTGGAGAGAAAAAAAATCCAAAAAATTTGTTGCCGTACTTTTTTTAAAAAATAAGAGTAGGTATTGCTAACTTGACACTGGTGAACTCAGCCATTTAAAAGACAAATTCGAAAATAAAACATGCCATTATTTAAGGCTTTTTAGTAGTAAATTAGTTGTGGAGAGAAAAAAATTCCAAAAAATTTGTTGCCGTACTTTTTTAAAAAAATAAGAGTAGGTAGTGCTAACTTGACACTGGTGAACTTAGCCATTAAAAAGGGAAATTCGAAAATAAAACTTCCCATTATTTAAAGCTTTTTAGTAGTAAATTAGTTAAGGAGAGCGAAAAATTCCAAAAAAATTACTTTTTCAAAAAAATAGGAGTAGGTAGTGCTAACTTGACACTGGTGAACTCAGCCATTAAAAAGGGAAATTCGAAAATAAAACATGCCATTATTTAATGCTTTTTACTAGTAAATTAGTTTTGGAGAGAAAAAAATTCCAAAAAATTTGTTGCCGTACTTTTTTAAAAAAATAAGAGTAGGTAGTGCTTAATTGACACTGGTGAACTCAGCCATTAAAAAGGGGAATTCGAAAATAAAACATGCCATTATTTTAAGCTTTTTAGTAGTAAATTAGTTGTGGAGAGAAAAAAATTCCAAAAAATTTGTTGCCGTACTTTTTTTAAAAAATAAGAGTAGGTAGTGCTAACTTGACACTGGTGAACTCAGCCATTTAAAAGAGAAATTCGAAAATAAAACATGCCATTATTTAAAGCTTTTTAGTAGTAAATTAGTTGTGGAGAGAAAAAAATTCAAAAAATTTTGTTGCCGTACTTTTTTAAAAAAATAAGAGTAGGTAGTGCTAACTTGACACTGGTGAACTCAGCCATTAAAAAGGGAAATTCGAAAATAAAACATGCCATTATTTAAAGCTTTTTAGTAGTAAATTAGTTGTTGAGAGAAAAAAGTTCCAAAAAATTTGTTGCCGTACTTTTTTAAAAAAATAAGAGTAGGTAGTGCTAACTTGACACTGGTGAACTCAGCCATTAAAAAGGGAAATTCGAAAATAAAACATGCCATGATTTAAAGCTTGCCATTATTTAAAGCTTTTTACTTTAAAATTAGTTGTGGAGAGAAAAAAAAATCCAAAAAATTTGTCGCCGTACTTTTTAAAAAAAAATAAGACTAGGTAGTGCTAACTTGACACTGGTGAACTCAGCCATTCAAAAGGGAAATTCGAAAATAAAACATGCCATTATTTAAAGTTTTTTAGTAGTAAATTAGTTGTGGAGAGAAAAAAATTCCAAAAAATTTGTTGCCGTACTTTTTTAAAAAAATAAGAGTCGGTAGTGCTAACTTGACACTGGTGAACTCAGCTATTTAAAAGAGAAATTCGAAAATAAAACATGCCATTATTTAAAGCTTTTTACTAGTAAATTAGTTGTGGAGAGAAAAAAATTCCAAAAAATTTGTTGCCGTACTTTTTTAAAAAAATAAGAGTAGGTAGTGCTAACATGACACTGGTGAACTCAGCCATCCAAACAATCCAAAAAATTTGTTGCCGTACTTTTTTAAAAAAACAAGAGTAGGTAGTGCTAACTTGACACTGGTGAACTCAGCCATTTAAAAGGGAAATTTGAAAATAAAACATGCCATTACTTAATGCTTTTTAGTAGTAAATTAGTTGTGGAGAGAAAAACAATCCAAAAAATTTGTTGCCGTACTTTTTAAAAAAAAATAAGAGTAGGTAGTGCTAACTTGACACTGGTGAACTCAGCCATTAAAAAGGGAAATTCGAAAATAAAACATGCCATTATTTAAAGCTTTTTAGTAGTAAATTAGTTGTGGAGAGAAAAAAATTCCGAAAAATTTGTTGCCGTACTTTTTTAAAAAAATAAGAGTAGGTAGTGCTAACTTGATACTGGTGAACTCAGCCATTTAAAAGAGAAATTCGAAAATAAAACATGCCATTATTTAAAGCTTTTTAGTAGTAAATTAGTTGTGGAGAGAAAAAAATTCCAAAAAATTTGTTGCCGTACTTTTTTAAAAAAAAAAAGAGTAGGTAGTGCTAACTTGACACTGGTGAACTCAGCCATTAAAAAGGGAAATTCGATAATAAAACATGCCATTATTTAAAGCTTTTTAGTAGTAAATAAGTTGTGGAGAGAAAAAAATTCAAAAAAATCTGTTGCCGTACTTTTTTAAAAAAATAGGAGTAGGTAGTGCTAACTTGACACTGGTGAACTCAGCCATCCAAACAATCCAAAAAATTTGTTGCCGTACTTTTTAAAAAAAAATAAGAGTAGGTAGTGCTAACTTGACACTGGTGAACTCAGCCATTAAAAAGGGAAATTCGAAAATAAAACATGCCATTATTTAAAGCTTTTTAGTAGTAAATTAGTTGTGGAGAGAAAAAAAATCCAAAAAATTTGTTGCCGTACTTTTTTAAAAAAGTAAGAGTAGGTAGTGCTAACTTGACACTGGTGAACTCAGCCATTTAAAAGGGAAATTCGAAAATAAAACATGCCATTATTTAAAGCTTTTTACTAGTAAATTAGTTGTGGAGAGAAAAAAAATCCAAAAAATTTGTTGCCGTACTTTTTTAAAAAAATAATAGTAGGTAGTGCTAACTTGACACTGGTGAACTCAGCCATTAAAAAGGGAAATTCGAAAATAAAACATACCATTATTTAAAGCTTTTTACTAGTAAATTAAGTGTGGAGAGAAAAAAAATCCAAAAAATTTGTTGCCGTACTTTTTTAAAAAAATAATAGTAGGTAGTGCTAACTTGACACTGGTGAACTCAGCCATTAAAAAGGGAAATTCGAAAATAAAACATACCATTATTTAAAGCTTTTTACTAGTAAATTAAGTGTGGAGAGAAAAAAATTCCAAAAAATTTGTTGCCGTACTTTTTCTAAAAAATAAGAGTAGGTAGTGCTAACTTGACACTGGTGAACTCAGCCATTTAACAGGGAAATTCAAAAATAAAACATGCCATTATTTAAAGCTTTTTACTAGTAAATTAGTCGTGGAGAGAAAAGAATTCCAAAAAAATTGTTCCCGTACTTTTTTTTAAAAAATAAGAGTAGGTAGTGCTAACTTGACACTGGTGAACTCAGCCATGTAAAAGGGAAATTCGAAAATAAAACATGCCATTATTTAAAGCTTTTTAGTAGTAAATAAGTTGTGGAGAGAAAAACAATCCAAAAAATTTGTTGCCGTACTTTTTTAAAAAAATAAGAGTAGGTAGTGCTAACTTGACACTGGTGGACTCAGCCATTAAAAAGGGAAATTCGAAAATAAAACATACCATTATTCAAACATTTTTAGTAGTAAATTAGTTGTGGAGAGAAAAACAATCCAAAAAATTTGTTGGCGTACTTTTTTAAAAAAATAAGATTAGGTAGTGCTATCTTGACACTGGTGAACTCAGCAATTTAAAAGGGAAATTCGAAAATAAAACATGCCATTATTTTAAGCTTTTTAGTAGTAAATTAGTTGTGGAGAGAAAAAAATTCCAAAAAATTTGTTCCGTACTTTTTAAAAAAAATAAGAGTAGGTAGTGCTAACTTGACACTGGTGAACTCAGCCATTAAAAAGGGAAATTCGAAAATAAAACATGCCATTATTTAAAGCTTTTTAGTAGTAAATTAGTTGTGGAGAGAAAAAAATTCCAAAAAATTTGTTGCCGTACTTTTTTTAAAAAATAAGAGTAGGTAGTGCTAACTTGACACTGGTGACTTACTTTACTTTACTTTTGATGGCGCTCACAGCCCAGGATGGGCTTCGGCCTCAACTAACAAGCCCCTCCAACCAGCTCTGTCCCTAGCTAGCCGCTTCCAGTTGCGCACACCGAGTGCTTTGATGTCGTCATTCACTTGATTGCGCCACCTGTTACGGGTTCTTTCCTGCTGCGTACCCCATCGGGGTTGGATTCGAAGACTCGTCGGGCAGGTGCTTTGCTGTCCATACGCTCCACGTGCCCCAGCCATCTCAGCCGCTGTATTTTCAGCTTTTTGACCAGGTCAACGTCGCTGTCGATACACACCGGACCGAAAATCACACGAAGAATCTTCCTCTCAAAGCACCCTAGCAGATTTTTATCCGAATCTTTCAGTGTCCATGCTTCTGACCCATAAAGCAGGACCGGGATGATTAGGGTTTTGTATAAAGTCTCCTTGGTTCTCTGAGAGAGGGCCTTACTACTTAAATGCCTTCTTAGACCGAAGAAACAGCGGTTGGCAAGAGTAATTCTTCGCTTGATCTCTGCACTGATGTCATTCTGCGATGTAATAGTGGAGCCCAGGTAGACAAAGTCCTTGACAACTTCGAAGTTATATCTGTCCATCGTGATATTTTGCCCGAGTCGACGATATTGAGATTCCTCTCTCGATGACAGCATATACTTCGTCTTGTCCTCATTAACCGCCAATCCCATTCTAGCCGCCTCCGATTCAATGCTCGCAAATGCCCCTGCCACAGCTCGCTTCGTTCTGCCGACAATGTCTATGTCATCCGCATACGCAAGCAATTGAACGGACTTTTGATAGATTGTACCGCTGGTGTTGACATGTGCGTTGCGTACAATGGCTTCAAGAACGATGTTGAATAGGTTGCATGATAACGCGTCGCCTTGCCTCAATCCTTTCTCAACATCAAAGGAATCGGTGGTGTTCTTACCAATTTTGACGGAGCAGCGAGATTTCTCCATCGTCATCCTGCACAAGCGGACGAGTTTGGCAGGGATGCCGAGACTCGACATGGCTCTGTATATCTCGTCCCTTTTCACGCTATCATACGCGACTTTAAAATCGATAAAAAGGTGGTATGTATCGATCTGGCATTCCCGGGATTTTTCTAAAATCTGTCGGAGTGTGAACATTTGATCGACGGTTGACTTGCCTGGCCTAAAACCGCATTGATAAGGGCCGATCAGATCGTTGACAAAAGGTTTTAAGCGGTCACACAGGATGGCCGACAGGATTTTATAAGCGACGTTTAGGAGACTAATTCCTCTGTAGTTGGTACATTTCAGAACATCTCCCTTTTTATGGATGGGGCACACTATACCGAGGTTCCATTCATCGGGCATACTTTCCTCCGACCAAATTTTGCAGATGAGCTGGTGTATGCTCCTAGCCAATTCATCTCCCGCTGATTTAAATAGTTCGGCTTGTAAGCCATCCGCACCTGCAGCCTTGTACGACTTAAGTTTGGATATCGCCAGCCGAACTTCGGTTAGGTCGGGTGGACGGAACTCTTGGCCATCATCGTCCAAGTTGAATGGAGCGTTCTGCCTATTAGCGGCATCTTGGCTGTCTTCGCCATTAAGCAGTCTAGAGAAGTGTTCTTTCCAGATCCTCAGCACTGACTGTGTGTCTACTACCATATTCCCACTCTCATCTCGGCAGGCTTCCGTTCTAGCCTTGAATCCTTGGGTGGATCGCTTCACCCTCTGATAAAATTTTCGAACATCTCCCCTACCGCTACAACCCTCAATAGACTCTACCGCCCGCTTCTCGTGCTCTCTCTTTTTCCTCCTGAGAAGTCGGCGTTCTTCTTTTCGTTTCAGCCCGTAGAGCTCCCGGGCCACTCTCTCAGCAGCTCTTGTTCGAGTCTGCAGCATTGCCTGGTAGGCCTCGTCCTTAGCTGCATGCGCTAGCCGGCACTCTTCATCGAACCAGGGGTTTCGTTGTATTCGCCTAGTGAAACCCAGCACATCAGAGCCGGCACTTCTGATGGCTTGTTGACAGTGTTCCCACTGGTCCTCTGCACTTAATGCTGGTGGCGGACCTCCTGAGAGATAGATTAAGAGTTACGTGGTCTGCAAAAGTTCTGGCAGTCTCTTGCGATTTAAGCTTCTAGACATCGAATCTTTTCACAGCATCTGCTCTGCGTTGTCGCGTCATGGATATCCGCATACGTACTCTAGCCACCACCAGGTAGTGATCCGAGTCAATGTTGGCCCCTCGGAACGTTCGGACGTCCAAGATACTGGAAGCATGTCTCGCGTCTATCGCAACGTGGTCGATTTGGTTGACGGTTACTTGATCACGCGACCGCCAAGTCCCCTTGTGTATATTGAGGTGTGGGAAGTAGGTGCTTGAGATGATGACATTTCGCCCCGCCGCAAAGTCTGCCAGCCTGTGTCCGTTGCCGGAAGTTTCGTCGTGTAGGCTGTGTCCTCCGACTATCGAACCAAAGATGCCCTCCTTTCCGAATCTTGCGTTGAAGTCACCAAGAATGATCTTCACGTCGTACTTCGGGCACATATCATACGTTGTCTCCAAGAGATCGTAGAATGCTTCTTTGGTTGAGTCTTCTCTCCTTTCATGGGGGGCGTGAACACAAATCAGCGAAATGTTCTTAAATTTGCCTTTGATGCGGATTGTGACCAGGCGCTCGCTTACACTTCGGAAGCCCAAGACTTCTTGCCCTTATCACAGAACCACAACCAAAGAGCCGCTGACCCTGTTCCTTCAAGCACCCGCCGTAGTAGATGTCACACGTTTTCAGTCTCCGTACGCCCTCTCCATCCCATCGCACTTCCTGGATGGCTGTTACGTCAGCCTTTAGCCTGTCCAGGTTCTCCACTAATTGTTCGGCTGCACGTGTTCTGTATAAGGACAGGACGTTCCACGTGCAGATCCGAAATTCATTGTCCTTGTTTCGTTTGCTGGGGTCGTCAACTTTAAAATCATCCATATCCGAGGCTTGTTGTTGTTTCGGAACAACTTTTTTTTACGTGGTAGGGAAGTTACCCCGACGCACAGCCCCCGACCCGGAGGACCAGACCCTTCGTATAACTCCAAGGGTAGGGAGCCGGATAAACCGCTCCTTATAGGCCTGAGCTACAAATATGTCGTAGTAGCCCATATAAGGTGTTCACTAAGTAGTTCAACCTAACTGGAACTGTAGACGCCACCGTTGATTCCATCTAGAGAATTCGTACGCTGCCGCCTCGATGAAAGGAGAAGTGCCTTAGTGGGAACACTCCTCCCCCCCCCCTCTCTCGTTGGCTGTCCCCAACAGCTTTCCACGGGGATTTAAACCCCGACACTGGTGAACTCAGCCATTTAAAAGAGAAATTCGAAAATAAAACATGCCATTATTTAAAGCTTTTTAGTAGTAAATTAGTTGTGGAGAGAAAAAAATTCCAAAAAATTTGTTGTCGTAATTTTTTAAGAAAATTTTTTTAAAAAAACTTTTTTAAAAAAATAAGAGTAGGTAGTGCTAACTTGACACTGGTGAACTCAGCCATTAAAAAGGGAAATTCGAAAATAAAACATGCCATTATTTAAAGCTTTTTAGTAGTAAATTAGTTAAGGAGAGAAAAAAATTCAAAAAAATTTGTTGCCGTACTTTTTTAAAAAAATAAGAGAAGGTAGTGCTAACTTGACACTGGTGAACTCAGCCATTAAAAAGGGAAATTCGAAAATAAAACATGCCATTATTTAAAGCTTTTTAGTAGTAAATTAGTTGTGGAGAGAAAAAAAATCCAAAAAATTTGTTGACGTACTTTTTTAAAAAAATAACAGTAGGTAGTGCTAACTTGACACTGGTGAACTCAGCCATTAAAAAGGGAAATTCGAAAATAAAACATGCCATTATTTAAAGCTTTTTACTAGAAAATTAGTTGTGGAGAGAAAAAAAATCCAAAAAATTTGTTGCCGTACTTTTTTAAAAAAATAAGAGCAGGTAGTGCTAACTTGACACTGGTGAACTCAGCCATTAAAAAGGGAAATTCGAAAATAAAACATGCCATTATTTAAAGCTTTTTAGTAGTAAATTAGTTAAGGAGAGAAAAAAATTCAAAAAAATTTGTTGCCGTACTTTTTTAAAAAAATAAGAGAAGGTAGTGCTAACTTGACACTGGTGAACTCAGCCATTAAAAAGGGAAATTCGAAAATAAAACATGCCATTATTTAAAGCTTTTTAGTAGTAAATTAGTTGTGGAGAGAAAAAAAATCCAAAAAATTTGTTGACGTACTTTTTTAAAAAAATAACAGTAGGTAGTGCTAACTTGACACTGGTGAACTCAGCCATTAAAAAGGGAAATTCGAAAATAAAACATGCCATTATTTAAAGCTTTTTACTAGAAAATTAGTTGTGGAGAGAAAAAAAATCCAAAAAATTTGTTGACGTACTTTTTTTTAAAAAATAAGAGTAGGTAGTGCTAACTTGACACTGGTGAACTCAGCCATTAAAAAGGAAAATTCGAAAATAAAACATGCCATTATTTAAAGCTTTTTACTAGTAAATTAGTTGTGGAGAGAAAAAAATTCCAAAAAATTTGTTGCCGTACTTTTTAAAAAAAAATAAGAGTAGGTAGTGCTTACTTGACACTGGTGAACTCAGTCATTAAAAAGGGAAATTGGAAAATAAAACATGCCATTATTTTAAGCTTTTTAGTAGTAAATTAGTTGTGGAGAGAAAAAAATTCCGAAAAATTCGTTGCCGTTCTTTTTTAAAAAAATAAGAGTAGGTAGTGCTAACTTGACACTGGTGAACTCAGCCATTAAAAAGGGAAATTCGAAAATAAAACATGCCATTATTTAAAGCTTTTTACTAGTAAATTAGTTGTGGAGAGAAAAAAATTCCAAAAAATTTGTTGCCGTACTTTTTTAAAAAAATAAGAGTAGGTAGTGCTTACTTGACGCTGGTGAACTCAGCCATTAAAAAGGGAAATTCGAAACTAAAACATGCCATTATTTAAAGCTTTTTACTAGAAAATTAGTTGTTGAGAGAAAAAAAAATCCAAAAAATTTGTTGCCGTACTTTTTTAAAAAAAATAAGAGTAGGTAGTGCTAACTTGACACTGGTGAACTCAGCCATTAAAAAGGGAAATTCGAAAATAAAACATGCCATTATTTAAAGCTTTTTACTATTAAATTAGTTGTGGAGAGAAAAAAATTCCAAAAAATTTGTTGCCGTACTTTTTTTAAAAAATAAGAGTAGGTAGTGCTAACTTGACACTGGTGAACTCAGCCATTAAAAAGGGAAATTCGAAAATAAAACATGCCATTATTTAAAGCTTTTTACTAGAAAATTAGTTGTGCTTTTTTAACAAAATAAGAGTAGGTAGTGCTAACTTGACACTGGTGAACTCAGCCATTAAAAAGGGAAATTCGAAAATTAAACATGCCATCATTTAAAGCTTTTTACTAGTAAATTAGTTGTGAAGAGAAAAAAAATCCAAAAATTTGTTTGCCGTTCTTTTTTAAAAAAATAAGAGTATGTAGTGCTAACTGGACACTGGTGAACTCAGCCATTAAAAAGGCAAATTCGAAAATAAAACATACCATTATTTAAAGCTTTTTACTAGTAAATTAGTTGTGGAGAGAAAAAAAAATCCAAAAAATTTGTTGACGTACTTTTTTAAAAAAATAAGAGTAGGTAGTGCTAACTTGACACTGGTGAACTCAGCCATTAAAAAGGGAAATTCGAAAATAAAACATGTTATTATTTAAAGCTTTTTACTAGTAAATTAGTTGTGGAGAGAAAAAAAAATCCAAAAAATTTGTTGACGTACTTTTTTAAAAAAATAAGAGTAGGTAGTGCTAACTTGACACTGGTGAACTCAGCCATTAAAAAGGGAAATTCGAAAATAAAACATGTTATTATTTAAAGCTTTTTACTAGTAAATTAGTTGTGGAGAGAAAAAAATCCAAAAAATTTGTTGACGTACTTTTTTAAAAAAATAAGAGTAGGTAGTGCTAACTCTACACTGGTGAACTCAGCCATTAAAAAAGGAAATTCGAAAATAAAACATGCCATTATTTAAAGCTTTTTACTATAAAATTAGTTGTGGTGAGAAAAAACATCCAAAAAATTTGTTGAAGTACTTTTTTAAAAAAATAAGAGTAGGTAGTGCTAACTTGACACTGGTGAACTTAGCAATTAAAAAGGGCAATTCGAAAATAAAACATGCCATTATTTAAAGCTTTTTAGTAGTAAATTAGTTGTGGAGAAAAAAAAATTCCAAAAAATTTGTTGCCGTACTTTTTTAAAAAAAATAGGAGTAGGTAGTGCTTACTTGACACTGGTGAACTCAGCAATTAAAAAGGGAAATTCGAAAATAAAACATGCCATTATTTTAAGCTTTTTAGTAGTAAATTAGTTGTGGAGAGAAAAAAATTCCAAAAAATTTGTTGCCGTACTTTTTTAAAAAAAATAAGAGTAGGTAGTGCTAACTTGACGCTGGTGAACTCAGCCATTAAAAAGGGAAATTCGAAAATAAAACATGCCATTATTTAAAGCTTTTTAGTAGTAAATTAGTTGTGGAGAGAAAAAAATTCCAAAAAATTTGTTGCCGTACTTTTTTTAAAAAATAAGAGTAGGTAGTGCTAACTTGACACTGGTGAACTCAGCCATTAAAAAGGGAAATTCGAAAATAAAACATGCCATTATTTAAAGCTTTTTAGTAGTAAATTAGTTGTGGAGAGAGAAAAATTCCAAAAAATTTGTTGCCGTACTTTTTTAAAAAAATAAGAGTAGGTAGTGCTAACTTGACACTGGTGAACTCAGCCATTAAAAAGGGAAATTCGAAAATAAAACATGCCATTATTTAAAGCTTTTCACTATTAAATTAGTTGTGGAGAGAAAAAAAATCCAAAAAATTTGTTGACGTACTTTTTTAAAAAAATAAGAGTAAGTAGTGCTAACTTGACACTGGTAAACTCAGCCATTAAGAAGGGAAATTCGTTAATAAAACATGCCATTATTTAAAGCTTTTTACAAGAAAATTAGTTGTGAAGAGAAAAAAAATCCAAAAAATTTGTTGCCGTACTTTTTTAAAAAAATAAGAGTAGGTAGTGCTAACTTGACACTGGTGAACTCAGCCATTAAAAAGGGAAATTCGAAAATAAAACATGCAATTATTTAAAGCTTTTTACAAGTAAATTAGCTCTGGAGAGGACAAAAATCCAAAAAATTTGTTGCCGTACTTTTTTTAAAAAATTAGAGTAGGTAGTGCTAACTTGACACTGGTGAACTCAGCCATTTAAAAGGGAAATTCGAAAATAAAACATGCCATTATTTAAAGCTTTTTAGTAGTAAATTAGTTGTGGAGAGAAAAAAATTCCAAAAAATTTGTTGCCGTACTTTTTTAAAAAAATAAGACTAGGTAGTGCTAACTTGGCACTGGTGGACTCAGCCATTAAGAAGGGAAATTCGAAAATAAAACATACCATTATTTACTGCTTTTTAGTAGTAAATTAGTTGTGGAGAGAAAAACAATCCAAAAAATTTGTTGCCGTACTTTTTAACAAAAATATGAGTAGGTAGTGCTAACTTGCCACTGGTGAACTCAGCCATTAAAAAGGGAAATTCGAAAATAAAATATGCCATTATTTAAAGCTTTTTAGTAGTAAATTAGTTGTGGAGAGAAAAAAATTCCAAAAATTTTGTTGCCTTACTTTTTTTTAAAAAATAAGAGTAGGTAGTGCTAACTTGACACTGGTGAACTCAGCAATTAAAAAGGGAAATTCGAAAATAAAACATGCCATTATTTTAAGCTTTTTAGTCCTAAATTAGTTGTGGAGAGAATAAAACTTCCAAAAAATTTGTTGCCGTACTTCTTTAAAAAAATAAGAGTAGGTAGTGCTAAATTGACACTGGTGAACTCAGCCATTAAAAAGGGAAATTCGAAAATAAAACATGCCATTATTTAAAGCTTTTTATTAGTAAATTAGTTGTGGAGAGAAAAAAAATCCAAAAAATTTGTTGCCGTACTTTTTTAAAAAATAAGAGTAGGTAGTGCTAACTTGACACAGGTGAACTCAGCCATTTAAAAGGGAAATTCGAAAATAAAACATGCCATTATTTAAAGCTTTTTACTAGTAAATTAGTTGTGGAGAGAAAAAAAATCCAAAAAATTTGTTGCCGTACTTTTTTTAAAAAAAAAATAGTAGGTAGTGCTAACTTGACACTGGTGAACTCAGCCATTAAAAAGGGAAATTCGAAAATAAAAGCTTTTTACAAGTAAATTAGTTGTGGAGAGAAAAAAAAATCCAAAAAATTTGTTGCCGTACTTTTTTAAAAAAATAAGAGTAGGTAGTGCTAACTTGACACTGGTGAACTCAGCCATTAAAAAGGGAAATTCGAAAATGAAACATGCCATTATTTAAAGCTTTTTAGTAGTAAATTAGTTGTGGAGGGAAAAAAATTCCAAAAAATTTGTTGACGTACTTTTTTTTTAAATAAGAGTAGGGAGTGCTAACTTGACACTGGTGAACTCAGCCATTTAAAAGGGAAATTCGAAAATAAAACATGCCATTATTTAAAGCTTTTTACTAGTAAATTAGTTGTGGAGAGAAAAAAAATCCAAAAAAATTGTTGCCGTACTTTTTTAAAAAATAAGAGTAGGTAGTGCTAACTTGACACTGGTGAACTCAGCCATTTAAAAGGGAAATTCGAAAATAAAACATGCCATTATTTAAAGCTTTTTACTAGTAAATTAGTTGTGGAGAGAAAAAAATCCAAAAAATTTGTTGCCGTACTTTTTTAAGAAATAAGAGTAGGTAGTGCTAACTTGACACTGGTGAACTCAGCCATTAAAAAGGGAAATTCGAAAATAAAACATGCCATTATTTAAAGCTTTTTACTAGAAAATTAGTTGTGGAGAGAAAAAAAATCCAAA
Source organism: Melangyna quadrimaculata (assembly GCA_949320155.1). NCBI lineage: Eukaryota > Metazoa > Arthropoda > Insecta > Diptera > Syrphidae > Melangyna > Melangyna quadrimaculata. The sequence continues at coordinate 319,884,178 of OX439483.1, read as the reverse complement.
AAATTTGTTGCCGTACTTTTTTAAAAAAATAACAGTAGGTAGTGCTAACTTGACACTGGTGAACTCAGCCATTAAAAAGGGAAATTCGAAAATAAAACATGCCATTATTTAAAGCTTTTTAGTAGTAACTTAGTTGTGGAGAGAAAAAAAATCCAAAAAATTTGTTGCCGTACTTTTTTAAAAAAAATAAGAGTTGGTAGTGCTAACTTGACACTGGTGAACTCAGCCATTAAAAAGGGAAATTCGAAAATAAAACATGCCATTATTTAAAGCTTTTCACAAGTAAATTAGTTGTGGAGAGAAAAAAAATCCAAAAAATTTGTTGACGTACTTTTTTAAAAAAATAAGAGTAGGTAGTGCTAACTTGACACTGGTGAACTCAGCCATTAAAAAGGAAAATTCGAAAATAAAACATGCCATTATTTAAAGCTTTTTACTAGTAAATTAGTTGTGGAGAGGAAAAAAATCCAAAAAAATTGTTGCCGTACTTTTTTTTAAAAAATAAGAGTAGGTAGTGCTAACTTGACACTGGTGAATTAAGCCATTAAAAAGGGAAATTCGAAAATAAAACATGCCATTATTTAAAGCTTTTTACTAGTAAATTAGTTGTGGAGAGAAAAAAATCCAAAAAATTTGTTGCCGTACTTTTTTTTAAAAATAAGAGTAGGTAGTGCTAACTTGACACTGGTGAACTCAGCCATTAAAAAGGGAAATTCGAAAATAAAACATGCCATTATTTAAAGCTTTTTACAAGTAAATTAGTTGTGGAGAGAAAAAAATTCCAAAAAATTTGTTGCCGCACTTTTTAAAAATAATAAGAGTAGGTAGTGCTAACTTGACACTGGTGAATTCAGCCATTAAGAAGGGAAATTCGAAAATAAAACATGCCATTATTTAATGCTTAAATAAGTTGTGGAGAGAAAAACAATCCAAAAAATTTGTTGCCGTACTTTTTTAAAAAAATAAGAGTAGGTAGTGCTAACTTGACACTGGTGAACTCAGCCATTAAAAAGGGAAATTCGAAAATAAAAACATGCCATTATTTAAAGCTTTTTAGTAGTAAATTAGTTGTGGAGAGAAAAAAATTCCGAAAAATTTGTTGCCGTACTTTTTTAAAAAAATAAGAGTAGGTAGTGCTAATTTGACACTGGTGAACGCAGCAATTAAAAAGGGAAATTCGAAAATAAAACATGCCATTATTTTAAGCTTTTTAGTAGATAATTAGTTGTGGAGAGAAAAAAATTCCAAAAAATTTGTTGCCGTACTTTTTTTAAAAAAATAAGAGTAGGTAGTGCTAACTTGACACTGGTGAACTCAGCCATTAAAAAGGGAAATTCGAAAATAAAACATGCCATTATTTAAAGCTTTTTAGTTGTAAATTAGTTGTGGAGAGAAATAAATTCCAAAAAATTTGTTGCCGTACTTTTTTTAAAAAATAAGTGTAGGTAGTGCTAACTTGACACTGGCGAACTCAGCCATTTAAAAGGGAAATTCGAAAATAAAACATGCCATTATTTAAAGCTTTTTAGTAGTAAATTAGTTGTGGAGAGAAAAAAATTCCAAAAATTTTGGTGCCGTACTAAAAAAAAAAATAAGTGTAGGTAGTGCTAACTTGACACTGGTGAACTCAGCCATTAAAAATGGAAATTCGAAAATAAAACATGCCATTATTTAAAGCTTTTTACTAGTAAATTAGTTGTGGAGAGAGAAAAATTCCAAAAAATTTGTTGCCGTACTTTTTAAAAAAAATAAAAGTAGGTAGTGCTAACTTGACACTGGTGAACTCAGCCATTAAAAAGGGAAATTCGAAAATAAAAAATGCAATTATTTAAAGCTTTTTACTAGCAAATTAGTTGTGGAGAGAAAAAAAATCCAAAAAATTTGTTGCCGTACTTTTTTTAAAAAAATAAGAGTAGGTAGTGCTAATTTGACACTGGTGAACTCAGCCATTAAAAAGGGAAATTCGAAAATAAAACATGCCATTATTTAAAACTTTTTATTAGAAAATTAGTTGTGGAGAGAAAAAAAATCCAAAAAATTTGTTGCCGTACTTTTTTAAAAAAATAAGAGTGGGTAGTGCTAACTTGACACTGGTGAACTCAGCCATTAAGAAGGGAAATTCGAAAATAAAACATGCCATTATTTAAAGCTTTTTAGTAGTATATTAGTTGTGGAGAGAAAAAAAATCCAAAAAATTTTTTGCCGTTCTTTTTTAAAAAAATAAGAGTAGGTAGTGCTAACTTGACACTGGTGAACTCAGCCATTTAAAAGAGAAATACGAAAATAAAACATGCCATTATTTAAAGCTTTTTAGTAGTAAATTAGTTATGGAGAGAACTGGTAAACTCAGCCATTAAAAAAGGAAATTCGAAAATAAAACATGCCATTATTTAAAGCTTTTTAAAAGTAAATTAGTTGTGGAGAGAGAAAAGTTCCAAAAAAATCGTTGCCGTACTTTTTTAAAAAAATAAGAGTAGGTAGTGCTAACTTGACACTGGTGAACTCAGCCATTAAAAAGGGAAATTCGAAAATAAAACATGCCATTATTTAAAGCTTTTTACTAGTAAATTAGTTGTGGAGAGAAAAAAAATCCAAAAAATTTGTTGCCGTACTTTTTTAAAAAATAAGAGACACTGGTGAACTCAGCCATTAAAAAGGGAAATTCGAAAATAAAACATGCCATTATTTAAAGCTTTTTACTAGAAAATTAGTTGTGGAGAGAAAAAAAATCCAAAAAATTTGTTGCCGTACTTTTATAAAAAAATAAGAGTAAGTAGTTCTAACTTGACACTGGTGAACTCAGCCATTAAAAAGGGAAATTCGAAAATAAAACATGCCATTATTTAAAGCTTTTTAGTAGTAGGTAGTGCTAACTTGACACTGGTGAACTCAGCCATTAAAAAGGGAAATTCGAAAATAAAACATGCCATTATTTAAAGCTTTTTAGTAGTAAATTAGTTGTGGAGAGAAAAAAATTCCAAAAAATTTGTTGCCGTACTTTTTTAAAAAAATAAGAGTAGGTAGTGCTAACTTGACACTGGTGAACTCAGCCATTAAAAAGGGAAATTCGAAAATAAAACATGCCATCAGTTGAAGCTTTTTACTAGTATATTAGTTCTGGAGAGAAAAAAAAATCCAAAGAATTTTTTGCCGTTCTTTTTTAAAAAAATAAGAGTAGGTAGTGCTAACTTCACACTGGTGAACTCAGCCAATACAAAGGGAAATTCTAAAATAAAACATGCCATTATTTAAAGCTTTTTACTAGTAAATTAGTTGTGGAGAGAAAAAAAATCCAAAAAAATTGTTGCCGTACTTTTTAAAAAAAATAAGAGTAGGTAGTGCTAAATTGACACTGGTGGACTAAGCCATTAAAAAGGGAAATTCGAAAATAAAACATGCCATTATTTAAAGCTTTTTACTAGTAAATTAGTTGTGGAGAGTAAAAAATTTGTTGCCGTACTTTTTTTTAAAAAATAGGATTAGGTAGTGCTAAATTGACACTGGTGAACTCAGCCATTAAAAAGGGAAATTCGAAAATAAATCATGCCATTATTTAAAGCTTTTTACTAGAAAATTAGTTGTGGAGAGAAAAAAAATCCAAAAAATTTGTTGCCGTACTTTTTTAAAAAAATAAGAGTAGGTAGTGCTAACTTGACACTGGTGTACTCAGCCATTAAAAAGGGAAATTCGAAAATAAAACATGCCATTATTTAAAGCTTTTTACTAGTAAATTAGTTGTGGAGAGAAAAAAAATCCAAAAAATTTGTTGCCGTACTTTTTTAAAAAAATAAGAGTAGGTAGTGCTAACTTGACACTGGTGAACTCAGCCATTTAAAAGGGAAATTCGAAAATAAAACATGCCATTATTTAAATCTTTTTAGTAGTAAATTAGTTGTGGAGAGAAAAAAATTCCAAAAAATTTGTTGCCGTATTAAAAAAAAAATAAAAGTAGGTAGTGCTAACTTGACACTGGTGAGCTCAGCCATTAAAAAGGGAAATTCGAAAATAAAACATGCCATTATTTAAAGCTTTTTAGTAGTAAAATAGTTGTGGAGAGAAAAAAATTCCAAAAAATTTGTTGCCGTACTTTTTTAAAAAAATAAGAGTAGGTATTGCTAACTTGACACTGGTGAACTCAGCCATTAAAAAGGGAAATTCGAAAATAAAACATGCCATTATTTAAAGCTTTTTACTAGTAAATTAGTTGTGGAGAGAAAAAAAATCCAAAAATTTGTTGCCGTACTTTTTTAAAAAAATAAGAGTAGGTAGTGCTAACTTGACACTGATGAACTCAGCCATTAAAAAGGGAAATACGAAAATAAAACATGCTATTATTTAAAGTTTTTACTAGTTATTAGTTGTGGAGAGAAAAAAATTCAAAAAATTTGTTGCCGTACTTTTTTAAAAAAATAAGAGTAGGTAGTGCTAACTTGACACTGGTGAACTCAGCCATTTAAAAGGGAAATTCGAAAATAAAACATGCCATTATTTAAAGCTTTTTAGTAGTAAATTAGTTGTGGAGAGAAAAAAATTCCAAAAAATTTGTTGCCGTACTTTTTAAAAAAAATAAGAGTAGGTAGTGCTAACTTGACACTGGTGAAATCAGCCATTAAGAAGGGAAATTCGAAAATAAAACATGCCATTATTTAATGCTTTTTAGTAGTAAATAGGTTGTGGAGAGAAAAACAATCCAAAAAATTTGTTGCCGTACTTTTTTAAAAAAATAAGAGTAGGTAGTGCTAACTTGACACTGGTGAACTCAGCCATTAAAAAGGGAAATTCGAAAATAAAACATGCCATTATTTAAAGCTTTTTAGTAGTAAATTAGTTGTGGAGAGAAAAAAATTCCAAAAAATTTGTTGCCGTACTTTTTTTTAAAAAATAAGAGTAGGTAATGCTAACTTGACACTGGTGAACTCAGCCATTTAAAAGGGAAATTCGAAAATAAAACATGCCATTATTTAAAGCTTTTTAGTAGTAAATTAGTTGTGGAGAGAAAAAAATTCCAAAAAATTTGTTGCCGTACTAAAAAAAAATAAGAGTAGGTAGTGCTAACTTGACACTGGTGAGCTCAGCCATTAAAAAGGGAAATTCGAAAATAAAACATGCCATTATTTAAAGCTTTTTAGTAGTAAATTAGTTGTGGAGAGAGAAAAATTCCAAAAAATTTGTTGCCGTACTTTTTTTAAAAAATAAGAGTAGGTAGTGCTAACTTGACACTGGTGAACTCAGCCATTAAAAAGGGAAATTCGAAAATAAAAAATGCCATTATTTAAAGCTTTTTACTAGTAAATTAGTTGTAGAGAGAAAAAAAATCCAAACAATTTGTTGCCGTACTTTTTAAAAAAAATAACAGTAGGTAGTGCTAACTTGACACTGGTGAACTCAGCCAATTAAAAGGGAAATTCGAAAATAAATCATGCCATTATTTAAAGCTTTTTACTAGAAAATTAGTTGTGGAGAGAAAAAAAATCCAAAAAATTTGTTGCCGTACTTTTTTAAAAAAATAAGAGTAGGTAGTGCTAACTTGACACTGGTGAACTCAGCCATTAAAAAGGGAAATTCGAAAATAAAACATGCCATTATTTAAAGCTTTTTAGTAGTAAATTAGTTGTCGAGAGAAAAAAATTCCAAAAAATTTGTTGCCGTACTTTTTAAAAAAATATAAGAGTAGGTAGGGCTAACTTGACACTGGTGAACTCAGCCATTAAAAAGGTAAATTTGAAAATAAAACATGCCATTATTTAAAGCTTTTCACTAGTAAATTAGCTGTGGAGAGAAAAAAAATCCAAAAAATTTGTTGACGTACTTTTTTAAAAAAATAAGGGTAGGTAGTGCTTACTTGACACTGGTGAACTCAGCCATTAAAAAGGGAAATTCGAAAATAAAACATGCCATTATTTAAAGCTTTTTACCAGTAAATTAGATGTGGAGAGAAAAAAAATCCAAAAAAATTGTTGCCGTACTTTTTTAAAAAATAAGAGTAGGTAGTGCTAACTTGACACTGGTGAACTCAGCCATTAAAAAAGGAAATTCGAAAATAAAACATGCTTTTATTTGAAGCTTTTTAGTAGTAAATTAGTTGTGAAGAGAGAAAAATTCCAAAAAATTCGTTGCCGTACTTTTTTAAAAAAATAAGAGTAGGTAGTGCTAACTTGACACTGGTGAACTCAGCCATTAAAAAGGGAAATTCGAAAATAAAACATGCCATTATTTAAAGCTTTTTACAAGTAAATTAGTTGCGGAGAGAAAAAAAAATCCAAAAAAATTGTTGCCGTACTTTTTTAAAAAATAAGTGTAGGTAGTGCTATATTGACACTGGTGAACTCAGCCATTAAAAAGGGAAATTCGAAAATAAAACATGCCATCATTTAAAGCTTTTTACTAGAAAAATAGTTGTGGAGGGAAAAAAAATCCAAAAAATTTGTTGCCGTACTTTTTTAAAAAAATAAGAGTAGGTAGTGCTAACTTGACACTGGTGAACTCAGCCATTAAAAAGGGAAATTCGAAAATAAAACATGCCATTATTTAAAGCTTTTTAGTAGTAAATTAGTTGTGGAGAGAAAAAAAATCCAAAAAATTTGTTGACGTACTTTTTTAAAAAAATAAGAGTAGGTAGTGCTAACTTGACACTGGTGAACTCAGCCATTAAAAAGGGAAATTCGAAAATAAAACATGCCATTATTTATAGCTTTTTACCAGAAAATTAGTTGTGGAGAGAAAATAATCCAAAAAATTTGTTGCCGTACTTTTTAAAAAAAAATAAGAGTAGGTAGTGCTAACTTGACACTGGTGAACTCAGCCATTCAAAAGGAAAATTAGAAAATTAAACATGCCATCATTTAAAGCTTTTTACTAGTATATTAGTTGTGGAGAGAAAAAAAATCCAAAAAATTTGTTGCCGTACTTTTTTAAAAATAATAAGAGTAGGTAGTGCTAACTTGACACTGGTGAACTCAGCCATTAAAAAGGGAAATTCGAAAATAAAACATGCCATCATTTAAAGCTTTTAACTAGTATATTAGTTGTGGAGAGAAAAAAATTCAAAAAATTTGTTGCCGTACTTTTTTAAAAAAATAAGAGTAGGTAGTGCTAACTTGACACTGGTGAACTCAGCCATTAAAAAGGGAAATTCGAAAATAAAACATGCCATTACTTAAAGCTTTTCACTATTAAATTAGTTGTGGAGAAAAAAAAAATCCAAAAAATTTGTTGACGTACTTTTTTAAAAAAAATAAGAGTAGGTAGTGCTAACTTGACACTGGTGAACTCAGCCATTAAAAAGGGAAATTCGAAAATTAAACATGCCATCATTTAAAGCTTTTTACTAGTATATTAGTTGTGGAGAGAAAAAAAATCCAAAAATTTTTTTGCCGTTCTTTTTTAAAAAAATAAGAGTAGGTAGTGCTAACTTGACACTGGTGAACTCAGCCATTAAAAAGGGAAATTCGAAAATAAAACATGCCATTATTAAAGCTTTTTAATAGTAAATTAGTTGTGGAGAGAAAAAAAATTGTTGCCGTACTTTTTTAAAAAAATAAGAGTAGGTAGTGCTAACTTGACACTGGTGGACTCAGCCATTAAAAAGGGAAATTCGAAAATAAAACATGCCATTATTTAAAGCTTTTTAGTAGTAAATTAGTTGTCGAGAGAAAAAATTCCAAAAAATTTGTTGCCGTACTTTTTTTAAAAAATAAGAGAAGGTAGTGCTAACTTGACACTGGTGAACTCAGCCATTTAAAAGGGAAATTCGAAAAAAAAACATGCCATTATTTAAAGCCTTTTAGTAGTAATTTAGTTGTGGAGAGAAAAAAATTCCAAAAAATTTGTTGCCGTACTTTTTAAAAAAAATAAGAGTAGGTAGTGCTAACTTGACACTGGTGAACTCAGCCATTAAGAAGGGAAATTCGAAAATAAAACATGCCATTATTTACTGCTTTTTAGTAGTAAATAAGTTGTGGAGAGAAAAACAATCCAAAAAATTTGTTGCCGTACTTTTTTAAAAAAATAAGAGTAGGTAGTGCTAACTTGACACTGGTGAACTCAGCCATTAAAAAGGGAAATTCGAAAATAAAACATGCCATTATTTAAAGCTTTTTAGTAGTAAATTAGTTGTGGAGAGAAAAAAATTCCAAAAAAAATTGTTGCCGTACTTTTTAAAAAAAATAAGAGTAGGTAGTGCTAACTTGACACTGGTGAACTCAGCCATTAAAAAGGGAAATTCGAAAATAAAACATGCCATTATTTAAAGCTTTTTAGTAGTAAATTAGTTGTGGAGAGAAAAAAATTCCAAAAAATTTGTTGCCGTACTTTTTAAAAAAAATAAGAGTAGGTAGTGCTAACTTGACACTGGTGAACTCAGCCATTAAAAAGGGAAATTCGAAAATAAAACATGCCATTATTTAAAGCTTTTTAGTAGTAAATTAGTTGTGGAGAGAAAAAAATTCCAAAAAATTTGTTGCCGTACTTTTTTTAAAAAATAAGAGTAGGTAGTGCTAACTTGACACTGGTGAACTCAGCCATTTAAAAGGGAAATTCGAAAATAAAACATGCCATTATTTAAATCTTTTTAGTAGTAAATTAGTTGTGGAGAGAAAAAAATTCCAAAAAATTTGTTGCCGTATTAAAAAAAAAATAAAAGTAGGTAGTGCTAACTTGACACTGGTGAGCTCAGCCATTAAAAAGGGAAATTCGAAAATAAAACATGCCATTATTTAAAGCTTTTTAGTAGTAAAATAGTTGTGGAGAGAAAAAAATTCCAAAAAATTTGTTGCCGTACTTTTTTAAAAAAATAAGAGTAGGTATTGCTAACTTGACACTGGTGAACTCAGCCATTAAAAAGGGAAATTCGAAAATAAAAAATGCCATTATTTAAAGCTTTTTACTAGTAAATTAGTTGTGGCGAGAAAAAAAATCCAAACAATTTGTTGCCGTACTTTTTAAAAAAATAAAAGTAGGTAGTGCTAACTTGACACTGGTGAACTCAGCCATTAAAAAGGAAAATTCGAAAATAAATCATGCCATTATTTAAAACTTATTACTAGAAAATTAGTTGTGAAGAGCAAAAAAATCCAAAAAATTTGTTGCCGTACTTTTTTAAAAAAATAAGAGTAGGTAGTGCTAACTTGACACTGGTGAACTCAGCCATTAAAAAGGGAAGTTCGAAAATAAAACATGCCATTATTTAAAGCTTTTTAGGAGTAAATTAGTTGTGGAGAGAAAAAAATTCCAAAAAATTTGTTGCCGTACTTTTGTAAAAAAAATTAGAGTATGTAGTGCTAACTTGACACTGGTGAACTCAGCCATTAAAAAGGGAAATTCAAAAATAAAACATGACATTATTTAAAGCTTTTTACTAGTAAATTAGTTGTGGAGATAAAAAAATCCAAAAAATTTGTTGCCGTACTTTTTAAAAAAAATAAGAGTAGGTAGTGCTAATTTGACACTGGTGAACTCAGCCATTAAAAAGGGAAATTCGAAAATAAAACATGCCATTATTTAAAACTTTTTACTAGAAAATTAGTTGTGGAGAGAAAAAAATCCAAAAAATTTGTTGCCGTACTTTTTTAAAAAAATAAGAGTAGGTAGTGCTAACTTGACACTGGTGAACTCAGCCATTAAAAAGGGAACTTCGAAAATTAAACAAGCCATCATTTAAAGCTTTTTACTAGTATATTATTTGTGGAGAAAAAAAAAATCCAAAAAATTTGTTGCCGTTCTTTTTTTAAAAAATAAGAGTAGGTAGTGCTAACTTGACACTGGTGAACTCAGCCATTAAAAAAGGAAATTCGAAAATAAAACATGCCATTATTTAAAGCTTTTTACTAGTAAATTAGTTGAGGAGAGAAAAAAAATCCAAAAGATTTGTTGCCGTACTTTTTTAAAAAAATAAGAGTAGGTAGTGCTAACTTGACACTGGTGAACTCAGCCATTTAAAAGGGAAATTCGAAAATAAAACATGCCATTATTTAAAGCTGTTTAGTAGTAAATTAGTTGTGGAGAGAAAAAAATTCCAAAAAATTTGTTGCCGTACTTTTTTAAAAAAAATAAGAGTAGGTAGTGCTAACATGACACTGGTGAACTCAGCCATTTAAAAGGGAAATTCGAAAATAAAACATGCCATTATTTAAAGCTTTTTACTAGCAAATTAGTTGTGGAGAGAAAAAAATTCAAAAAAATTTGTTGCCGTACTAAAAAAAAAATAAGAGTAGGTAGTGCTAACTTGACACTGGTGAACTCAGCCATTAAAAAGGGAAATTCGAAAATAAAACATGCCATTATTTAAAGCTTTTTAGTAGTAAATTAGTTGTGGAGAGAAAAAAATTCCGAAAAATTTGTTGACGTACTTTTTAAAAAAAATAAGAGTAGGTAGTGCTAACTTGACACTGGTGAACTCAGCCATTTAAAAGGGAAATTCGAAAATAAAACATGCCATTATTTAAAGCTTTTTAGTAGTAAATTAGTTGTGGAGAGAAAAAAATTCCAAAAAATTTGTTGCCGTACTTTTTTTAAAAAATATGAGTAGGTAGTGCTAACTTGACACTGGTGAACTCAGCCATTATCAGTAGTAAATTAGTTGTGGCGGAAAACACTGCTGATCGTGTCCCTTCAAGCAAGCGACTCCGTTTTTGATCCGAAACCAATTGATAAACGAACCCAAAACCGGATCCGAAACTATTCTAAGTCGGATCAAATTAGTATGCAAATTAGAATCACCACGGAGCCATTATGTGAGTGTGTTGCAGTGTTCCCAGATGTGCTATTTTTCTGGCCAGAATGGCTTGAAAAAAAAAACTTTGGTGGGAAAAATGGTTCAGTTTCAAAAGCTCTGAAAAACTTTTGTATGAAAATATCAATATACCTGAGCTAGACTGAACAATATAAAACAGAAAGAGAAAACAACAAAAATAAACGTTTAATACTACGTTTTCATTATAGCCGAAATGAGGTAATTTCGGAATTTGGCAAAAAAGTGTTTTCATTATCACATTTGCTAATTTCGTTTGATATCTCATTTCATTTTGAATTTGGAATTTGGAATGTAAGTGCCCCTTCACACAGCCTTGTACCTTTCACACAAAGAAACAATATTGCCAGAAATGTTTTTTTTTTTCATACAAAGTCTATTAGGGGGGTTTAGATGGAACAACATGTTGTAAAAAATGATGTTGTATAACTTGATGACCAAAATAACTGTAAACGCAACTTTGGGTTTACATGTAAAATGATGTTGTACAACATCACTTTGGTTGGAATGTTTGAAGTAAAACGTATACGGTGCGGAAAATGTCAAAATTAAAACAAGCCTTGATGATGAAAGTAATATTGAACGGTGAAGAGGAGGAAAACAAAATATCAGAGAAGAAAAAACGTATATGGATGAAGAAATGGGTACAAAATAGGCCAAAATATTCCCACATAGACTTGTTGCAAGAACTAAAACTAACAGCGGATCATTAGAATTATTTGAAGAAATCGTACCACAAGTTTGGTCAGTAAACTTCTTCCAATCCGAAAGATTTTTCACTTAGTATTACTTTTTAATTGCCGCCGGTAACACGATCGTATAGCATTATTTGTTTTTTTTTCCAAACCCTCTACTGTAATGTTCGGTTCAACCTCTTTATGTTAATTCAATAACACTTCGTATGCTTAACCTCTTATAACACTATTTTTTATAAATCGCTGATGAGACCTAAATACAGACAAAAAGTCCCTCCAGAACAGGCCGACTCCACTGGCCATAGAGATGTCCAACATCACAACCACAATCCAATCAACAAACAGTGCACTTTTACTCACTGGGCAAATCACGCATGTCGTTCACTAGCTTTCACAACTACTTCTAACTGTTACAACAAAATTCACTTACACATTCAAGAAAAACCAGAAAAAAACTCACACGCATAAAAAACGTCATCTCATGGCCAAGCTTCGAACAGCCCTCCATGTCTTGTTCAAAACGTTATTTTTTTTGGACATGTTGCTGCATGGACATGGATTATTTGGACTTCATGAGATTTTTTTTAGCTATGTTCATAGTCCGGCCATCGTTCATGGACCGTGGAGGTGGCCCGTAACGGAGTATTTGCTATGCTAGCGTTTTTTTCTGGTCTACAACCTTCGTATGTTCACCAGACGAGAATTTTCTAGAAATGAAAAATAAAACCAAGCTGTATCAACATCTTTTTACATAGGTTGTATGGTTCGACAAGCTAGCAAGTTTTCAAAATATTTTGAAAACCGTACAACATGGTGTGTCAAGCGGTTGTTTTTGCGTTCATATTATACAACATCGATACATTTACGCGATGTTGTGCAACATGTTGTACCTTATAAATCCTCTATTGGCTGAACGCACATAACGGGCAGTGTTAGAAGGAATGTAAGAAAATCTCCTCAAACGTTGACCGGGGAGATTTTTTTTTCATTCCACTTACTTTTTGCCCTTCCTGTTGCTAGCAACTCAGTTTCTTTGTGTAAATCCAAGAATTCTATGTACGCAGCATATTAAGGCTCTCCCAAACCAATGCGAAACATTCGGTGTGGCTAAGAAACATTCGCAGTTGGCGTGGGCACTCTCATTTATCATCCTGTAAATAAATTCTGAAATGCGCATGTTTCTCCGCCGCGTTGGAGTGGGCACTCTCATTTATCACCATGCGAATTAATTTTGAATGACGAATGTTTCTTTGCCGCACCGAATGTTTCGCATTGGTTTGGGATAACCTTAATACACTGGATAGCGAATTCATATAAGACCGCTTTCACACAAGGAAACTGAGTTGCCAGAAACTAGCTAGCTTCTTGCCTACAAATTCCCAGTTGCCGGCAACTCAGTTTCCTTGTGTGAAAGCAGTCTAATAATCTTGAAGCAAGGACCGCTTTCACACAAGGAAACTGAGTTGCCAGAAACAAGCTAGTTTGTTGGAGAGAAGGGTAAGCGGGGAGATTTGTTTTCTTCCTCTGACGTCCTTCTCTCCTTAAAACTCCCAGTTGCCAGCAACTCAGATTCCTTGTGTGAAGGGGGTCAAATTAAAGGAAAATTATAATAGTGCAAGGATACATTAACTGCAACTTTTTGTTAACCATTGGCCTCGTCCACTTACCAACTCCTAGCAATCCGGATTGGTTTATGTTGTTGTAATCCCGTATGAAAAAACAGCTGTTCGCAAAAAAGAAATCTCAACCAATGCCAAAAATTCTTGGTTACTCAGCTATCTGAAGAGAAATGTCAAGAACAGCTGACTTCAAATTTAAATTTTACTTTGAATTGTGTGCTTGTGTTAACATGCCGCCTCCACTGGCCATTAATAATGTCCATAATCCAATCTACAATCCAATCCACAATCTGATTTGTTGAACTGTGTGCTTGTGTTAACATGCTGCCTCCGCTGGCCATTTAAAAATTTCCATAATCCAATCTACAATCCAATCCACAATTTGATTTGTATGGATATGTCACTGCTTGCACATGGATTTTTGCGACTCCATTGTTTTTTTTTTGACATGTTCCATAGTCATGCCAACGTACATGGACTGTGGAGACGGCATGTAACCTATCCGGTTCTGATCGTTCACAAACATACACGGATAGTCCCAATTTACATTGAACCAATGCCAATCTTTTGTTCGTAAGTTGGTGAAGGGAGTGAAAAGTGAGGGGTAGGGCCCAAATGGCTTGTACAACAAAACTCGAACGATTTTTCCAGTCTGTTTATGTTCTCTTTCCCTTGCTTTCTAGTTTGTTGTGTGTGTTCCGTGTCAGTGTGCCGTTCGTTTGATGGTGTTAGTGAATCTCAAAGAAAAATGAAGAGAACAGCAATAAATTGAAAAAATCGTTCTGTGTGTACATTTCACACGATTTCTGGAAAAATCTTCGTGGAAAAATCGGGCAGTGAAGATCGCGACATACTGGGGCCTATTTCAGCGCTACTACATCAGTTACATCAACTACATCATACAACTACACCATCTACATTTTTCTGTTTCACATATCCCACTGGAAGAGTTGGGCGCCTTTCACACAGGGAAACTGAGTTGCCAGAAACTGGCTAGTTTGTTGGCGAGAAGAGTGTGAGGGGAGATTTTTTGTCTTCCTTTTACGCCCTTCTCGCCAACAAACTAAAAATCGCCGGCAACTCAGTTTCCTTGTGTGAAAGCGGTCTTGTATGATGTAACTGGATGATGTAGACCTAGACCCCGACTACACCATTCGTTTTTTCGGTTGTTTCGTCTTTCGTCTGTAATGGTTTATTTACATTTATCTGCATTTGGTTTCTGCAAAAAAAGGGATGCCAAATACAAAATGTATAATTGTTAGATAGAAAGAAAAGATCAAAATGCAGAAGAACATCGTTTCTGCATTATAGTCCCGATCTACATTGCCCGATATTTCCACGAAGATTTTTCCAGAAATCGTGTGAAATGTACACACAGAACGATTTTTTCCATGAGATTTTTTCTTTGTCTTCTTCATTTTTTTATTTCTGTGCTCTTCATTTTTCATTGATATTCACTCACACCATCAACCCAATGGCACACTGACACCGAACACACACAAAAAACTGGAAAGAGGGCGAAAGAGAACATAAACAGACTGGAAAAATCGTCTGAGTTTTGTGGTACAAACGATTTGATCCCTACCCCTCACTTTTCACTCCCTTCACCATCGAACAAAAGATCGGCACTGGAAAAATCGTTCAATGTAGACCGGGACATAGGAAAGTGCCATAATGCAGAAATGAAGACGAACATGTTCATCTTTTTAATGGTTCTCTTTCACTCGAATGAAGTGAATAAAAAACATTTTTTTTATCACAAAATAACCCCAAAATACATGAACGTCAAAATAACGAAAGAAAATTAATAATAAAATATAAAGGATTTTGAGATTTTTAATATTTTTGATGATGATTTCGAATTTAATATAAAGATTAGACCGCACTCGATGGAACTGCACTGAAGCGGAACTACACTTCAGACGGATTCGTATGAAATTGTATGAAGTTCAGTTGCCGCTTAGTTCAAAATAGTTCATACAATTTTATACAAATAATAATAATTTGCCGCGTAGTGAACCTTAGTTCCGCTGAAGTTGAGTGCGGTCTTGCCTTAAAAGTTCAAAGAAGGCAAAATATATATTTAGAACGTCTGAAGAGAAATGTCAACAACAGCTGACTTCAAATTTACATTTTACGTTGAATTGTTCGAGATAACATATCTCAGTGCAACGTGAACGAGGCCATTTATATTGTTTTTTTTTGTTTAGAAGTGAGATATTTGAACTTTAAAGAGACACAAATAAATAAAAAAAAATAAAAAATGGATTTCGATATAAATTTTCGACGAAGATTTTGAATTCAACATACAAATTGAAAGAAGACCGAAACATTTTTTGAATTTCTTATATTTAAATACAAAAAAAAAATACTTACATTCGTATATTTTCTTTTAAATGCAACAATTTTATTCTGTTACAGCAATCACAGCAAATATTTTTATTGTGAAAATGTAACACAAAAATTACAGTAAGTTGTACTAGAACAATGTAGTATCAAAAGCTGTGAAACAGAATCATACATTTTTCCAATATTTCCAGTCGATTCTCCAATGCTGCATTGATGTACTACACCTGAAAAACCAATGTATGTTTGAAACAGAAATGATGTAATAAAACTGTTATACTACTACATTGTAGCTGATGTAGTAGCGGAGAAATAGGCTATGTTTGAAAAAGAAATGATGTAATACAACTGTTATACTACTACATTGTAGCTGATGTAGTAGTATAACAGTTGTATTACATAATTTCTGTTTCAAACATACATTGGTTTTTCAGGTGTAGTACATCAATGTAGCATTGGAGAATCGACTGGAAATATTGGAAAAAAGTATGATTCTGTTTCACAGCTTTTGATACTACATTGTTGTAGTACAACTTACTGTAAGATACGAAAATGGTATACATCGACACAATTGGAAGCTGTAGCTGTAGTAAGAAAATTGTCTGCCGCGAAAGTTGACTCAACTTTAACTTTTGGCGGCGCTACAAGCTGCATTTGAGATGATATATGGGTTTCCCATGTAATTTTTTGACTTTTCACTTTTTTTTTGGGAACGTTCAATGCATTTGAGAAGTTTTTTCTGTTTTTTTAATTTTTTTATAGTCAGCTATCATACAAATTCAGTTCAAATACTAATTTCATATGCGTTGAACACGTCTCGAATAAATTTACAATTCAAAACAGATGTGATGATGCGCTACATCATTGTAGATATCCTTTGCTACATAAGTGAGCGTTTTTATTGATAGATTATACTACAGCAATTATTTTAGCTACAGCTGCATCCCATTGTGTTCAAGGGGTTAATATATATTTTGCCTTCTTTGAACTCTTAAGGCAAGACCGCACTCAACTTCAGCGGAACTACACTTCACGTATCTTCAGAATAGATATTTATTTCTCACTTTTGTTCTTTTGTACAAAAGTAGGCCTATGTAGTTAAGCCTTTATTTTGAATTATTAATTTTCTTTCGTTATTTTGACGTTCATGGATTTTGGTGCTATTTTGTGATAAAACAAAAAGTTTTTTAATCACTTCATTCTCAAAGACCCTGTTTAGATTGGGAGGTTTGTGCACGGACTTACGCCAGTTTGTAGAAAAGAGACGTGCGGAGTAAGTGGTCTCATGAGGCATGTAGAAAATATAAACACCGGACTCACGAGTCTGCTTTGTTGTTCTTTCAATATGGAAGTTGTTGTTGTTTCAATGCATTTTGAGGCACCTCATAGTTTGTAATGTAAACACGGTGGTACTCACCAGTCCGTACTCAATCTTCACAATCTAAACAGGGTCAAATATACTCGTATATAAATTATACTCAATTACGAAAAACAATTATCCAATTCAATCATTTGTATCCAAATCGTATCTTGCTAACTTATGGTGGATTTACATGTATTTGCGTCTGTATAATGCAGAAAGTATAGCAGGACAGATGCATACAAAAAGTCCGAGCGAGTGAAAGGGAACCATTAAGAACATGAACATGTTCTTCTTCATTTCAGCATTATGGCACTTTCCTATCATGCAGAAACAAAGTTCTTCTGCATTTTGATCTTTTCTCTCTATTTAACAAATATACATTTTGTATTTGGCATCCCTTTTTTTGTGCAGAAACCAAATGCAGATACATGTAAATCCACCATTAAAGACGAAAGATAAAACAACCGAAAAAAAGAATGGTGTAGTATAAATAAAAAGATTTTTATTGATTTGTTTATTCAAGTTTTCCTCAACCACCACAAAGCAACGGTGATGATACAGCAGTACCACCACCAAGGCCACCTGTTGCTGTTGCTTGCTGGCTTTTCGAGATCGAGATATTCGAGAATCTGGCTGAAAAATAAAAAAAATATACCAATGAGCTGGGGGTTGTTGAGTTGGCTTATTTTGCGGTTGTGGACTCACCGTTGCTTTGTGGTGGTTGAGGAAAACTTGAAAAAAAAAATCAATACAAAATCTTTTTATTTTGATTAATTTCATATTTATAATGGCGAAAAACATCCCCCAATGAAAAAAAATGTTAACTGGATGATGTAGACCTAGACCCCGACTACACCATTCTTTTTTTCGGTTGTTTTGTCTTTCGTCTTTAATGGTGGATTTGCATGTATCTGCATTTGGTTTCTGCACAAAAAAAGGGATGCCAAATACAAAATGTATATTTGTTAGATAGAGAGAAAAGATCAAAATGCAGAAGAACTTTGTTTCTGCATTATAGGAAAGTGCCATAATGCTGAAATGAAGAAGAACATGTTCATGTTCTTAATGGTTCTCTTTCACTCGCTCGGATTTTTTGTATGCATCTGTCCTGCTCTACTTTTCTGCATTATACAGACGCAAATACATGTAAATCCACCATAAGTTAGCAAAAAACGATTTGGATACAAATGATTGAATTGGATAATAGGTTTTCGTAATTGAGTATAATTTATATACGAGTATATTTGACCCTGTTAGATTGGGAAGATAGAGTACGGACTGGTGAGTACCACCGTGTTTACATTACAAACTGTGAGGTGCCTCAAAATGCATTGAAACAACAACTTCCATATTGAAAGAACAACAAAGCAGACTCGTGAGTCCGGTGTTTATATTTTCTACATGCTTCACGAGACCTCTTACTCCGCACGTCTCTTTCCTACAAACTGGCGTAAGTCCGTGCACAAACTTCCCAATCTAAACAGGGTCTTTGAGAATGAAGTGATTAAAAAACTTTTTGTTTTATCACAAAATAACCCCAAAATCCATGAACGTCAAAATAACGAAAGAATGTTAATAATTCAAAATAAAGGCTTAACTACATAGGCCTACTTTTGTACAAAAGAACAAAAGTGAGAAATAAATATCTATTATGAAGATACGTGAAGTGTAGTTCCGCTGAAGTTGAGTGCGGTCTTGCCTTAAGAGTTCAAAGAAGGCAAAATATATATTTAGAACGTCTGAAGAGAAATGTCAACAACAGCTGACTTCAAATTTACATTTTACGTTGAATTCTTCGATATAACATATCTCAGTGCAAAGTGAACGAGGCCATTTATATTGTTTTTTTTTAGAAGTGAGATATTTGAACTTTGAAGAGACACAAATAAAAAAAAATTAAATCAAAAATGGATTTCGATATAAATATTTTCGACGAAGATTTTGAATTCAACATAAGAATTGAAAGAAGACCGAAAGTGTATTTACAACGAGTCAATTTTCACCGGCTATACAAAAAATCAAAAGATAAATCATACATTTTTTGAATTTCTTATGTTTAAATACAAAAAAAAAATACTTACATTCGTATATTTTCTTTTAAATGCAGCAATTTTATTCTGTTACAGCAATCACAGCAAATATTTTTATTGTGAAAATGTAACAAAAAATTACAGTAAGTTGTACTACAACAATGTAGTATCAAAAGCTGTGAAACAGAATCATACTTTTTTCCAATATTTCCAGTCGATTCTCCAATGCTACATTGATGTACTACACCTGAAAAACCAATGTATGTTTGAAACAGAAATTATGTAATACAACTGTTATACTACTACATTGTAGCTGATGTAGTAGCGGAGAAATAGGCCCCAGTATGTCCCGATCTACACTGCCCGATTTTTCCACGAAGATTTTTCCAGAAATCGTGTGAAGTGTACACACAGAACGATTTTTTCAATGTACTGCTGTTCTCTTCATTTTTCTTTGAGATTCACTAATGTCGATTTCGATTCAACAATTTTACATTTGGTGGTCAAACTTTAGATCAATCGAGGTAAAAAGAACTCAAAACGTGATTTGATCTATACTTGCAATTGTGTGAGTGCCATTTTCTATGGATTTGGATAAAAATGTCACTTTAATTTGGTGTGTGTGCAAGTGCGTGTGAAAATCTGTGTAGATCTTTGCCTGAAATCTAGATTTGCAAAATTGATCTAAATCAAATCAGACCACCAGAAAATTCGATATTTTTTTTTGTAGTAAAAAACGGGAGATGTCAAAAAGATCAAAAAAAATCCATTTATTTTTGTTGAATCGAAATTGACATAACACCATCAAACGAACGGCACACTGACACGGAACACCACTGATCTCTATAATACACTGGATAGTGGATTCATATAAAAATCTTGAAGAAAATTGAAGGAAAATTATAACAGTGCAAAGATACAACTGTTCACAGTTGTCAATTTTTTTTTTTCTAGTTTATAACAGTTTAAATTGTATTAAAATGGTGGTTTTTGTTTACATTTTTTTATTAGCTGATGTTTTTCGCGAGTGAGTAAGAAAGTTATTTATAATAGATCATAAAAAAAAAGATTTTAATTGATTTTTTCATAGTTTTCTTCGATATAAAACACAAAACATTATAGAGATCATCAGTGATAGTGTCCCATTATCCTTACATGGTGAAATTGCTCTGGTGAAATGGACAGAACAGGTTGGCTTAACTAGGGTGGAGCGATCTTATATGGGGAAAAAATTAAATGGGAATATCAAAAACATACCCCCCGCAAAAGTTGTATTGCGTTCTTTTTATAATTTAAAGATTTTGTTTTAGTTTAAAAAATGACCGTAAGGGGTCGCGCATTGCAGTTAAAAACTAAAAAACCAAGTGACGAGAATATGAAAAACCCCCCCCAAAAGTTTCTTTGGGTTATTTTATGAATTTTAAGATGTTTCTTTACTTTTAAAAACGACCGCTAGGGGTCACGCATTACATTTGAAAACTGGAAAAAACTTTGCTTAAAACAAAAATCATCCAAAAAGTTGCGTGGAGTCCTTTAAGCGCGATTTAATATTTTTTGTAATTTTAAATCTGACCGCCAGGTGTCGCAACTGAAAGTTTTACATTAGTTTGGCATACGTTTTTAATTGTTGAGATCAAAAGGTTTACCAGCCTTTGTATGGCTAAGACTATTAAAACAAGTCTGAGAATTATTAAACTATTATGGTTACTATAAGAAAACTTAATTGTTATTAAATTGTTAGAATATTTTGTTTTATTTCTTCATTACAAAGTTCTTCTCAAAAGTAGCTGCTTAATAATTTTATAATGAGGCGCGTTCACGAAACGAGATATCGGAGATTTTCTTTGTTTTCTTCAGTATTTTGACAGCCAAACTGATATTTTTCACTGAGGAATCCTGTTCAGGCAACTGATCTACTTTTCCTGAACGCTCCTATAAATTTGAGCGAAGGTCTTCTTGAATTAGTTACATGATTAATAGAGCTTCGGCGAAACGTCGTTTTCCATCTAATGCCGATCTTTTTCGAATTCAAAATAGAAAATTTTGAAGTTGAAAGCTTCGAGCAACTAAGTCACCTACTAGTATTGTTTAAGGTACTTGAAGTCAGGTTCTAATGAAATTTGGCTTAAATCTTTGCGACCGTTAAGATAGAGCCCCAAAATATTCCGGTCTGAGACCTGAGACAATTGCGTCCTTGATTTTGATTTCTACCTACTTCTTATATAACTATTATCAGCAATATTTGACTGATCTATACCATCGATATCATCAAAATGGCTGTAACAATTAAAGAAGTTGCCTATGAGATATTCTGAAACTTTTTGCCACATTCTACACTTTAGGAAGAGGTTCGTGATCAAAACTACAAGAAGAGTGAAAAGAGAAGAGAATCGTCCAATTTCCTATTTGCAATTTTTGTTTAGATCTTTTGATCAAGGAGCGCTCTTTTTCAAGTTTATTTCTTTGGAAGGAACAAAAACAGAACCTAAAATTAAAGCACTTCAGCTTTAATGTGTCGGGTATTCTTATGATGATTGGAGTTTTAAGAATTGCAGTCCTTTTCTTGTTGAGTTTTAAATAGTTTTCTCGAAAATAAGTTAGAGTTAGAATGTTTTTATATCACTTGCACACAAAAATACTTAATTAAACTACGCTTTTTTTTCAAAACAAATAGCTATTCGTATACCCTTTGGTACATAAATATATAAATGAGTGAAACGCAATTAGTTTTTGTTTGAATTACATACAAAGCATTAAAAAAAGAAAACTATGTTCCTTACCCAAATTGGTCCCTTCAAAATATTGTTATGTAAAAAAACATATTTAATGTTGTCAAGTACAAAATATTTGAAAAAATGACGTCGCACATTAAAGTGACTGAGTACATTTTGTTAGATAAAAGGATCATCTTAAATTCCGTCATACATTTCTAAGCTGTATAATGCCTGCTACACTTAAAAAAAAGTAAAATGAAAAAAAAAAAAAAAAACATAAAACCGATTTCTTGC
Source organism: Melangyna quadrimaculata (assembly GCA_949320155.1). Classification (NCBI taxonomy): domain Eukaryota; kingdom Metazoa; phylum Arthropoda; class Insecta; order Diptera; family Syrphidae; genus Melangyna; species Melangyna quadrimaculata. Next base: position 319,862,370 of record OX439483.1, on the reverse strand, counting down.
TTCGGACTGCGCGAAAATAATAAAGAATAAAATATCTTAAAATGTACTTAAGAGCCATATACAACTTTTGCGGGGGGTATGTTTTTGAATTTCTAAGAAAAAAATTATCACTCCACCCTGACACTAATCGCAAGAGATATGAATTCCATGACTCTGCAACTGAAGGCACCCAAATTGCTGGGGAAGAATATTCCATATCTGCGAAGAGAACAGTATTCGTATCCATCAACCAGCAGTGCAAGTACTGCGTCTGTTGATGTTGCAAAATAAATAGGAATAATCAAATGTCTGTGGTTTTTGAAATTCATAATTTTAGTTTAAATAAAGATATCGCGATGCCAAGAACGCTTGCCACTCGAGTCTTGAAACAGAATTAATGAATCTTGAAATCGTCCTTTGAAATCAAATCAGCCTTGTCAATATCTTCTGAGAGACCATCCCAACAATGATGTGTTCTGCAGATTCTTCAATGATACATTGTACCATAGGATCCGTTTTTTTTTTTTGCCAAACGCTTAACACCTTCAACAAGTTTTGGAAAATCTTGTTGGTGCAGTTCTTCAGCCTCCAATTTAGAGCACAATCCATCTGTTCAGACTCGTTTGTCTGAAGTTGTAATTATCAAGCACATTAACTTGATAATTGTAAACTTTTGAACCAAGCACTTGAACTTGTTCAAACGGAGGTAATCCAACTGAGTAAAATAATCAACAGTAACGACTTCTGGTACTTAATGAATTTTATTCCTTCAATCATGAGTCTTTTATACCTTAAAGCTACAATTATTATAATCAAAAGTAGGTTACAATATTTTAATATCTAGAACAATATTACAACATAACAATATTACAACATAAAATACTTAAATTATAACAAAAAGAAAGCCCAAAACAAAATACAAATATATAAAACAATAGTCAGTGGTTGGCGTCAGCAATACATATTGGTTGACCCAGTGACGTTGATATTCCGTAATTGGCTTCAACGAAATTGGTGTTGTATGATTTGTATTGAACTAAACATTCTCCCCCGCGTTGAACGATGGTTCAACTATTTAGGTAACTTTTGTTTGTCGAGGCTTAGGATTTGGTTTCATTGAGATCCCGGATGATCTCGATTTTCGTGTCCAGATTAGATAGATGATGAGTGTGATTGTTAATAGCAGAGCTACATATCCAATTGTAGCGTTGTGGTAAGTATGAATTTGGAGCTTATGGTAGTTTGAGAATTCCTTGCTCAGCGATTATGTTGTGTTGGTCAGTGAGGGTTTTTGAGTTGGCTTGCTGACATTAACAGTGAACTTTCTTTACCATGAGTCCAACACTCCAAATAGAGAGTTTGCTATGTTTCGGATGAAATTAGCTGCTCCTCTTTTTCGTCTCTTAGTTGGTATCTCATGTACTGGTTCTGATGAATTATTGTTTTTTTTCTGTTTGTTCGTCCTCATCTCTTGATTTTATATCATCGGTCACTTCCTTTTCAATTGGTAATGGTGCTAATCGATGAATCGGGCTTTTCTAGACCCCAGATGCTGTTTTTACTTCTACTACTCTTATTGCACCATCATTACCCTTGATTGTCTTGAGGATTCTACCCAGAGGCCATTGAAGTGATGGAACGTTGTCTTCTTTTATGATGACCATATCGCCTTCTTTAATGTTCTTAGAGCTCTCCTTCCACTTGTAACGGTATTGAAGTTCTTGAAGATATTCCTGTGACCATCGTTTCCAAAATTCATGCTTTAGGTGTGACACATGATTCCATCTCGTCAATAGTGTCTGCTTTAGAGGAGTTGCGTTAACATCAGTTTTTGCGGTGAGTGGCTCGCCGATAAGAAAATGTTCTGGAGTTAATTGTGAAGGGATCGCACCAGCGATCACTTAATTTATTGCCACAAAACAATTAATAGAACATTCAACCTACTTCGATATTTAATACTCGAATTTCCATCGCATCACATTTTATCATCAGCTATAGCAAAACCGAAGCACAAACAATACAATATCCATATTTCCGTTGGTACACTTAGTGCACATAGCTATCAATACTCATATAGTTTAACTGGCACCTTCAGTGCACGAGCTAAATAATATGACACCAAGTACACAACAACACTTTGAATGCATGAAGAAAAATAAACATAATTAAGGGTCGCTGAGTTATGACAATAAAATATGCATCATAAGCAAGCTAGCCCAAAACACTTGAAGTGCATGAGTATTATGCTGATACTGCATTTAATGGGAAATTCTATAGAGTATCGAAGTATGGTTGAATATCGATGAAGGCATAATATTTTGTATAAAAGAAGAAAATAAAATAATATTGATTCACTTCTAATTCTGAAGTCGACGAAACTGCACTTTCTGTTTTTTTCCTTTATCAAGCAACTCGCTGGAGGTTAAACATTAGGTTTTAGTATCACAGACGCCCTACAGAGCTACTCGCTTTTGGGTAAAGGTTTACCTGGCTACTCGCCGGACCAGTCTGGTTACTAGTACAAATCTCAAGGCGACCAAACATTGCATGGCGATCTTGCCAGACTAAAGGACTAAGAAGAAGACTTTGAGCGGAGCTGACAAGAAGATCTGCCCGAGCTCCGACAAGGCAACCTGTGCTGCAGATTTGATAACTTTCAACCGGTCAGAGGCATTTACACCATTGACATCGTCGACGATATATACAACCAACAAGAAGAAACAAGACGTTGCATAGGACACATCCACTTAGATGTCAGAGAAAATTCGCCTGGCTTTGGCAGCCAATCTAATAGAGCAGGCACAAGCTCTAATTAACCAACCGAAAACAGTGGAGGCAGGACCAAAACCTATCAGTATAGAGGATTATAAAAGAAGAAACAGCATAAAACGGACACCTGAAGCAAACATTCCACCAGTAAGCAGAAGAGGGGGAAAACAGGTGAAGCTTAAACAACACCTCATCGAGCTGTATAGACTAGCAAACATTAGCCTATCTACAGAAGGAAGACAAAAATATCTAAAAGAGATAAGAAATCTAAAGGGAGCTATCCGCTCCTCCAGGCAGAAGAAAAGAAGACAAAGACAACAAGACGAAAAGGAGTTTCATAACCTATTTGAGAAAATGGTAGAGAACAACAAAAAGCGTCTCTAAATAATGGGTAAAGGACAATCGAAAATAGAAGAGGTAGTTGTGAACAACAACGGACCTCAATTGAATAAACTTAATGAAAAATCTAACTATGAAATAGACTTTTTATCAATTTTATTAGTTATAATAATAATATTCTTCTTAAAATACGTCCACAGGACAATTAAGAGAAAATTAAATAATATCGTAAAAAAAGAAATCATAAAAAATAATATTATAGGTAGACGAATATCTGTGTAAAAAAAAAAAAAAAAAAAAAAAAAAAAAAATTTTTTTTTATACATATGTATTCTTTAAAATTATTATGTATCAAAAAACTTATGGAAAATCTGACTAATATTATCGAAGAACTTCACCACATCTTGAGAAACCTGAGAAAAGACGGACCGAATAGAAAAAGATCAAAAGAGTCAGGAAAACAAAAAAAAGAACAAGTTGAAGAAATTTTTAAAAGAGCGCGTATTCAGGCTAAACTCTTAGAACAAACATTATCCGAACAAGGGAAAAACGACCTTCAGCCACTTTACGATAATTTTTATAGATATCATAAAGAGGCCTTAGAAAGAATTACAGCTAGTATAAAACAAGAAGACATAGAAAAAGAACCAATTTTAGTAACAACAAAAAATACAGACAGAATGGCAGAATTTGATTTTAGTAAGGCACAAAAGTTGCCTGTTGCGAGGCAAATGACAAAAGAGCAGAAAATATTAGGGATTTCATAAATAATATAGAGTTTTACCATGATACATTAAATGAAGTTTCAAAACCTATGCTTATCAAATTTATATTAAAATGTAAAATCCAAGGAAGGGCATTGACTGAATTAGGAACCGCAAAAATTATAACAATTGAACAATTAAAACAAAATTTAATTGCGAAATGCGGAGATAGGGACACAATAGAGAGTATTCAAGCTAAACTAGATAGATCACGTCAAAAAAATCGACCTATGCGAGAATTCCTGTCAGAAATAGAACACTTAGTATCAAAAATGACAGAATTAGAAATAACCATACAAGGGGAGCAGTGTAGAGAAACATTAACAGCAGCGAATGAACGTAGAGGTTTAGCGTTTTTAAAACAAGGAGTTAATGATAGATACAAGATAATTTTGGATAGTGCAAGGCATACAAAAATGCAAGATGCTATAACACATCTTTTAGAGTTAGCTCCAAGTACAGCCCAAGTAACAGAAAATATCAGATATGCCAACAATTTTAGTTATTCTAATGCCCAAAACCAAACAAACCAGGGTTTTTCACCTCGGAGTTTTCACAATAACTACCGAAATAATGCTAATAATTCTAGTAACATGAATGGAAATTTTCCACGACAAACAAATTTTCGTAGCAATTACTTTCAAAATTTTCCAAGGCAAAATAATTTTAACAATAATAACAATTACCAACGATCATATTACCAACCACGTTTTAATTCGCCACAGAATAACAATTCTATTCAATATAATAACACTAATAGAACCAATCCAAATAACATAAAAAGACAAAATAATAACCAATCTAATTTTTATAGAAGGGACAATACTTATCAAAATAATTCCAACATAAGAGGCAATGAAAGAAACGCGGTGAAGAATAACCGAAATAATAATAGGGAAAGGGAAACAACTTATATTATAAATGAGGGAAACGAAATACCCACCGAGGGGGAAGCCGACCTATCGGGGGGAAATCTGTAAGCCCTATACAACACATAGCTATATGTGCAGGGGGCATAACAAACGGCCTATATGTAAAATTTAAGATTAACAATAAATCAGGTATACGATTTTTATTAGATACAGGAGCATCAATTTGCACAATTAAACAAGGAGTTCTGGATAAAAATACAAAAATAAATGAAAATAATAAAATAATAATACAAGGTATTTCCGGTAATTTAAGAACAGTAGGCACTAGCATAAATAGCGTTACAATAGGACAACACGAATCATCCTATACTTTTCATGTAGTACAAGACTCATTTCCAGTACCTGTAGATGGAATCATTGGTGCTGATTTTCTAAAAGATTTTGGGGCAATAATAGATCTAGAACACTCTGTATTAAAATTATCTTCGGAAGCATTCCAAATTTCACTTCCAATATTAAACTCAGAACAACTTATTTCACTTACCATCGCACCCAGATCCGAAGCCACCTATTGGCTTAATAGTAAACATTTAGATACAAGAATATTCGATTCACAAGAACTTTGTGAAGGAGTTTTTATGGCAAATTCTATTTCTCAGTCGAGAAACGGTAGGATTCCAATTAAAATTTTAAATACCCGAGAATCCGAAGTAAGAATCAAATGGATAGAACCCAAGTCTACACCAATATCAGAATACCATACTATAGCATACGAACAAACTATAAAACCTTCAAATTTACGAACTAAACAATTACTTAAAGAAATAAATTTCGAAACTCTTAATGAGGAGGAAAAATATGAACTCAAAGCTATATGTTCTAAATTTCAAGATATTTTTCACCTAGAAAGCGACAAATTAACATACACACATATAGGTCAGGCCCACATATCTCTCAAGGAAGGAGCTACTGCAAAATATACCAAACCATATAGATTACCTCATTCTCAGAAAAAAGATATTCAAATAGAAGTAGAAAAGATGGTCAAAGATGATATAATAGAACCTTCAATATCCGCCTGGAACTCACCTATTCTTATAGTTCCCAAGAAAAAAGATCCCATAACGGGAATACAAAAAGTCAGATTGGTAATTGATTATAGAAAAGTAAACGATGTTATTGAGGATGATAAATTTCCATTACCCAATATAACTGACATATTTGATATGGTTGGAGGTGCAACATATTTTTCATGCATAGATTTAAGCCAAGGTTATTATCAAATGGAATTAGAGAAAAATAGCAGACCTTGCACGGCCTTTTCAACAGAAAACGGACATTATCAAATGAAACGACTTTCCATGGGAAGTCAATGATGTTCAAGAATGATGTCTATAGCTATGTCAGGTCTAACTTACTCACGTTGTTTTGTATATCTTGACGATTTAGAAGTAGACGATTTGACGGTAGAAATTTAGAAGACCATAATAAAAATTTAATGGAAGTTTTTGAAAGATTTAGGGAAGTGAATCTTAAAATCCATCCTAGAAAATTTTTTTTTCTTAGAAAAGAAGTTTTATATTTAGGACACATAATATCCAGTAATGGTATTATACCAGATCCATCTAAGTCGAATGTAATGAAAAATTACCCAACACCCAAAAACGCAGATGAAGTAAGAAGATTCGTAGCATTTGCTAACTATTACCGAAAATTCATACCAAACTTTGCTACACTGGCAATACCTTTAAATCGGTTATTAAGAAAGAACGTAGATTTTAAATTCTCTGAAGATTGCAAAACATCTTTTAATTTACTTAAAGAAGTGCTAATAAGTCTAAATGTTTTACAGTTCCCAAATTTTGAAAAAGAATTCATACTCCGAACAGACGCATCTGGATTTGCTTTAGGTTCTGTGTTATCCAATTATGATGATAAACCAATTGCTTACGCAAGTAAATCTCTTAACAAAGCAGAAAAGAATTATAGTACTATAGAAAAAGAATTACTTGCTATAGTTTGGGCAGTAAAGCATTTCAGACCGTATCTTTTCGGAAGACGTTTTAAAATATTAACCGATCATAGGCCTTTAGTATATCTATTTTCACTTAAAGAACCTTCCAGTCGATTAACCAAATTTAGACTATTAATAGAAGAATATACTTTTTATGTAGAGTATACACCAGGGAAAAACAACTGCACTGCAGATGCTCTAAGTAGAATACAAATTCATTCAGAAGACTTACAAAAACTTTACGTTTGTGTCACAACAAGAGCACAATCAAAGAAATCCGATATAAACAAAGAAAATCCCCCAAAAGAAAAAGTAGAAAAAGAAAAGATCATCAGTGAACTTTTAAAAGCTCCAGAAACGGGTTTGAAAGTAGTTGAGTTGAAAATAATTAGCAGTTTTAAAGAAGAAGATGAAGATTTTGCAAAAATAAAGGGTACTAGAGTATTAAGTCCAAATCTTATATTGGGATATATTCCAGGAAGTAATTGTTTAATTTTAAACCGGTCCAAGATAAGTACTAAGGCCCGATCGGCATCATTTGACAAAATGTTGTTGAGGGACGTACAGAAAAATTGTGAACCGCAAATGAATAATGAAAAGGAATCCAAGAATGGCACTATTGACCGATCAGCATCATTTGACAAAATGTTGTTGAGAGACGTGGGTACAATTTGCGGACCTTTATCAATTAAAAATATTTATATAACTAAAGAAGAATTAAGAAAATTTTCAGACGGCCGTCATAAAGAAAAAATAAATATATTAAAGAAAATGATAGAAGGAATATTTTAAGAAAGTAAAATAAAAGTGCACATAATAGATGAAAAAATTAAAATAACAGACCCTTGCAAAATTAAATTAATACTAAATGATTATCATATGTTACCAACGAGTGGACATGCTGGTATAAATCGCATGTTGCGAAACATTAAAAAAAGATATTATTGGACAGGCATGCAAAACGATGTGACGACATACGTTAAGCACTGCCCAATATGTCAACGTAACAAACATATACAACCAAAGAAGCAACCTATGACTATAACGTCAACAGCAGAATCAGGCTTCGATAAAATTTTTCTTGATTTAGAAGGACCCCTTGACGAGTCAGAAAATGGGTCAAAATATATTCTTACTCTTCAAGACGAATTAACTAAATTCACTGAAGCAATAGCTTTACCAAATAAGGAAGCTAATACAGTAGCTAAAGGGCTCGTCGAATCTTTTATTCTTAGATATGGAGTCCCTGGAACTATAGCATCTGATCAAGGTACCGAGTTTATAAATAAAGTTTTTAAAGATATGTGTAGTTTGTTAAAGATAGAACAACTACAGTCCACTGCTTACCATCATGAAGGCAATGGAGCGTTAGAGAATTCCCATAAAGTTTTAGGAGCTTATCTTAGGAGTTTTGTATCGGAAAAACATACAGATTGGAGCACCTGGCTACCCTATTATGTTTTCTGTTACAACACTTCAGTACATTCAGAAACAGGGTACACACCTTTTGAATTAGTATTTGGAAGACAATGTAATTTACCTTCCAATCTCACAAATAAAGTAGATCCAGTTTACAACTACGAAGACTACGTGATAGACTTAAAACACAAACTACAAATAGCTCATAAAGACGCTAGGGATACTTTGATAAGCAAGAAAATTAATAGAAAGACGAGGTACGATACAGATGTAAAAGCAAAGGCTTCAGATTTTAACGTAGGAAGTCTAGTTTTGTTAAGAAATGAAAATAGAAAAAAGTTAGACCCAATCTATATTGGTCCATACGAAATACTATCTCAAAATGGGGTGAACTGCGATATTAAATATGAAAACAAAACAATGACATTTCATAAAAATAGATTAAAACCTTTATATATATATATGTTATTATTGTAGGATCGTTAGAATTAAGAGATTAAATACTAAATATATGTACATGATTTAAAAAAAAAAAAAAAAAAAAAAAAAAAGTTATATAAGAATAATTAAATATATAAGTACTTAACTATCATTTAGTTTTATACATAATTTTTATTAACCCGGGTTAACTAGATAAAAATGATTAATAAATTAAAATCTATATATTTTCAAAAAAAAAAAAAAAAATATTGTAAGACAGAAAATTGTAAATACAAACAAAAAAAATATTAAATAACAAACTAAGCAAGATCCCTTGATGTACAAGTATCGCATAAAAAAGAAGAAATCATTCCATGTTATGATTTCTCCTTTTTATCCCAGGAAGGGTGGTGTGAAGGGATCGCACCAGCGATCACTTAATTGATTGCCACAAAACAATTAATAGAACATGCAACCTACTTCGATATTTAATACTCGAATTTCCATCGCATCACATTTTATCATCAGCTATAGCAAAACCGAAGCACAAACAATACAATATCCATATTTCCGTTGGTACACTTAGTGCACATAGCTATCAATACTCATATAGTTTAACTGGCACCTTCAGTGCACGAGCTAAATAATATGACACCAAGTACACAACAACACTTTGAATGCATGAAGAAAAATAAACATAATTAAGGGTCGCTGAGTTATGACAATAAAATATGCATCATAAGCAAGCTAGCCCAAAACACTTGAAGTGCATGAGTATTATGCTGATACTGCATTTAATGGGAAATTCTATAGAGTATCGAAGTATGGCTGAATATCGATGAAGGCATAATATTTTGTATAAAAGAAGAAAATAAAATAATATTGATTCACTTCTAATTCTGAAGTCGACGAAACTGCACTTTCTGTTTTTTTCCTTTATCAAGCAACTCGCTGGAGGTTAAACATTAGGTTTTAGTATCACAGACGCCCTACAGAGCTACTCGCTTTTGGGTAAAGGTTTACCTGGCTACTCGCCGGACCAGTCTGGTTACTAGTACAAATCTCAAGGCGACCAAACATTGCATAATGCTGTTAAATCGTTTGGGTCACTTGAAAGTGGTGTTAGTGGTCTTGAGTTAAGAATGGCTTCAATTCCAATTAATGCAGTTTCCAGTTCTTCATATGTTAGCGAGGCTGTGACTACACTCCTCTTTAACAAATGTTTTGCTGATTTTACTGCTGTTTCCCAAAGTCATCCGAAATGAGGGGCCCTTGGTGGTATGAAGTTGAATTGTATTGAATGACCTCTGCACTCTTTAGTTATGGTTTCACGTGCACCTTCTAAGTAGATTGTGTCATATAATTCAGTTAGTTGATTATTTGCTCCCACAAAATTAGTCGCATTATCACAATATATGTTTTGACAATGTTCTCTGCGACCGATGAAACGTTTCAATGCTCCAAGAAACGATTCGGTAGTTAAATCGCTAACTAGTTCAATATGTACCGCCTTTGTGGCGAAACAACAGAAGATTGCTACATATGCCTTGTGAGGTCGCTTGCCACGGATTTTGTAATGAATCCAAAATGGGCCACAGTAGTCCACTCCTGAGTTGATAAAAGGTCTTGCCGATGTGATTCTTGGTGAAGGTAGATTTCCCATTACTTGTTGAAGTAATTGTGGTCTAGCTCTGGTGCATTTAATACAGTGGTGTACAATTGATCGTGCCATTATTTTTCCCTTTATAGGCCAAAACCTTTGCCTTATTTGAGCAAGCAATGTCTGAGGTCCACAGTGTTTGTGCTGCTCATGAATTTCTTTCATCAATAGTTTTGTCAATGGATTGTTGTATGGTAGAAGCATCGGATGTTTTGTATCAAAAGGAAGTAATCCGGAGTCTAGTCGACCTCCAACTCGCATAATTCCCTTTTTATCCAAAAATTGAGACAAGCTAGCAAACTGGTTGTTTCCCTTCAGTTCCTTGTATTTTTGCAGGTCATTGATTTCTTCTTTAAAATCAAATGCCTGCATTGCTCGTATTATCACTGTCAGTGATTCTTCTAGCTCTCGTGTGGTTAAGTGGATCTCTCTTATACCCTCTTTGTTTCTAGCTTGATTACAGAACCGTCGGATATATGAGATTATCCGTTGAAGCGTATTAAAAGATTCTCTATGATTTATCTTGTAAATCATATTCTGATCAATATCCTGGATCACTGTTGCTACAGTGATGGGTCCCTTTCTTTCACTGTTGTCTGGGGTTCCCAGACTTTTGGGATAACTTGCTGGCCAACTATCTTCCCGACCATGTAGAAATAGTGGGCCGTAAAACCACAGTGTGCATAATGTAAACTTTTCTGGTTGAAGACCTCTTGATATCACATCTGCTGGATTATGTTTTGAAGAAACATGTCGCCATTGCTCGGAAAGTGTTAGTCTTTGAATACTGGAAACTCGATTAGCAACAAATGTTTGAAATGATGCTGATGGTGAATTCATCCATGCAAGGACGATTTCAGAGTCTGTCCATAAGAATGTAGGGACGTCTTTAAGGTTCAAGTCGTTCTTAACTCTAGCTGTTAGTTAAGCCCCTAAGACTGCAGCGCATAGTTCTAGTCGTGGTAATGTTTGTCTTTTTAGTGGAGCCACTCGGGATTTTGAACAAAGTAGCCTTACTATTATTGTTCTATTTTTCAGAATTGCTCGCAGGTACACAACTGTACCATATGCCTTTTCAGATGCATCAGAAAAGGTGTGAATCTGTATCTTTGCTGGTACCTCATTGTTAAACATATGACGTGAGAACTGAAAATTGTTTAAGCCTTTCAGGTTTTCACGAAACTGCATCCATCTTGTATGTAGCTCAACTGGTAATGATTCGTCCCATGAAAGTTTTAGTGACCATAGCTCCTGTACGAATATTTTAGCTGAAACGACTACTGGAGCCATTATACCCAATGGATCAAATAATTTTGCAAGATCTGATGTAACAATCCGCTTCGTTATTCGATTTGTTGAATTTAAGCTTGTTTTAACACAAAATCTGTCGTTCTTTGGTTGCCATGTTAAACCAAGTGACTTGATTGATTCGATACTTTCATTTCCGAAATCAAGATCGATTTCCTGGTCCTCTTTAGCAATGCCTTGAAGTAATCGGGGATGATTTGCACACCATTTCCTTAGTTTGAATCCTGCTCCCTTTAATATTTGTGTGACTTGGTTTTGCATTTCCAGTGTTGTTACCAAGCTGTTATCGCCGGTCAAACAGTCATCGACATAGAAATCATTGTGTGGAGTTTTGGATCCTAGTGGAAATCTTTCGCTGTTCTCCTTGGCGAGCTTCTGCAGACACTTGGTGGCCAAATATGGAGCTGCTCTTGTTCCATAGGTCACTGTGTTGAGTTCATAATAATTCAGAGGTGCTTTTTCATCAATTCTCCATACAATGGTTTGGTATCTTCTGTCCTCTGGATGTATGATTATTTGAAGATACATTTTTTGGATATCAGTGCAGAATACGTATCTTGGCAGTCGAAAACGAAGTAATAATGAAAATAGTTCACCTTGTACTGTAGGTCTTGTGTACATGATATCATTTAATGAAATTCCTGAAGGCGTTTTTGATGATGCATCGAAAACGACTCGAAGTTTGGTGGTGCTACTATCTTCTTTAAAAACACAGTGATGTGGTATGAAGTAACTAGGCGATGCTATGTCATTGATGTCGATTTTGGTCATGTGGCCTAAATCTTCGTACTCTTCCATAAATTGAATGTAATGGTCTTTTACTTCTCTATTCTTGGCTAATCTTTGTTCAAGTGCTAAAAATCTGTTGACTGCTATTTCCTTAGATTTTCCGAGAGCAGATGTATCTCCATGAAATGCTAGCTTGACAATGAATCTTCCTTCAGTGCTTATTTTTGTATTTTGTGCAAAATGAGCTTCACACATCTCTTCATCCTTTGACAAGTTGCTACCTTGTACTTCTACTTCTTCGAGGCTCCATAGTCGTTTAACCATTTGATGGAGGTCGTTGTCGTCGTAAGTAGAGATGCCACATGTTGCTGTATTTGTCTTTGATTCTGTTAACTTTCCTGCTATAACCCATCCAAGAACTGTGTTTTGTAGTATAGGTAGATCATCTTATAAACGTATCTGCCCAATGGAAAGTAATTGATGATAGAACTCTGCACCAAGAAGAATATCAATTTTATTTGGTCGATTGAAGAATGGGTCGGCCAATGGTACATTCTTCGGAATTGCCCACGATGAAGTGTGGAAGTGTTGAGATGGTTGTGGAGATATGATGTTTGGTAGAACAGAGATCTACGATGGCTGTACTCAGGAATATGTACTGATGCCCTTCTGGGTTCTTCGATGCTGATAGTGTCACTGATGAACTTGCATTTGCTTGAGACTTTGTATTATTGTCCGCTTCTATGTTAGTAGCATGCTTCATACTTTGATATCCCTTGTTGTGACTCTCAAGATGTAGAAGCGTGTTGTGTTTTTGGTTGCATTTCAAGCAACCTCTTGATATGCAATTTTTGGCAGCATGGCCAATCTTTAGGCAATTAATGCAATTTTTAAGTTTTTGCACCATTTAAATACGCTCTTGAGTCTGTAATTGTAGGAATTGCTTGCATGCAAATATAGGATGAGTTCCAGATTGACAAACCTTACAAGTTCCTTTACGATTTGATATTAAAGATGCACATGCTCGAGGAGTTGAATCCTTTCTTTTCTGTCCAATTGATTCCAACGACTGAAACTGGCTTTCCAAGAACGTCATAAATTCTTTTATTGATTGTAATTCCTTTGGTTTAGTAAGGGATTGCTCGTAAAGAATTCTTGTGCTTTGATCAAGTTTGCTCACAAGCAAATGTAGTAAAATGGGATCCCAAGTTGCCGTATCCACACCAATGTTGCCTAACGCCATCAAACACTCTTGCATGGTGTCGTGTAGATTCTTGATGGCCGATGCTGATGGCTGTGGTTGTGTACTGCTGGGTTGCCCAATTATCTTTTGTAAGAGGGTGGAAGTGAGAACCCTGATATTATTGTATCTTTCTTGAAGGCTGGTCCATGCTGTTCGGTAGTTGTCTTCAGTCAGCGATAGATGACGAATTAAATTCTCAGCTTCTCCACTTAGATGTGTTTTGAGGTACCACATCTTCTGAATGTTGGGTATAGATTGCTTGTCTACCATTTGTGAAAATAAATCAAAATACTGTCGCCATTTCAGGTAATCACCATCAAATTTAGGAATGGTAACCTTTGGTAGATGTAGTGAGTTGTTTTTGACGATGCCCATTTCAGAATTGCTACTGCCTTGTGGATGTATTTTTATGGATAACTTTACAAATGTTTGTTGAACCCACTGCTCCATATTGATGAAGTCTATATGTTTATAGCCTTCAGCTGCTGGGTTATCACTTAACTCCCATATGGTGTAATTGGCGGATTCAATCTGCTGCCACAGTTGCTCAATAGATCGAAACTTGACTTCGTGGTATTGAGGTGGTTTATTATTATCCATTGATAGTCCATCCAATAATCTCTCAAGAGAGCACATGATTGATCTCTGTCTTCGAATTGTACTCGTTATTTTGGATGGTTCTGGTGTTTCTATGCTTCTCGATGATGGTGCAGGCAGGCCTTGTTGGTGCAATTTACCGGTTGCAATTTATCACGTCGGGGTCACCAAAATGTTCAGACTCGTTTGTCTGAAGTTGTAATTATCAAGCACATTAACTTGATAATTGTAAACTTTTGAACCAAGCACTTGAACTTGTTCAAACGGAGGTAATCCAACTGAGTAAAATAATCAACAGTAACGACTTCTGGTACTTAATGAATTTTATTCCTTCAATCATGAGTCTTTTATACCTTAAAGCTACAATTATTATAATCAAGAGTAGGTTACAATATTTTAATATCTAGAACAATATTACAACATAACAATATTACAACATAAAATACTTAAATTATAACAAAAAGAAAGCCCAAAACAAAATACAAATATATAAAACTATAGTCAGCGGTTGGCGTCAGCAATACATATTGGTTGACCCAGTGATGTTGATATTCCGTAATTGGCTTCAACGAAATTGGTGTTGTATGATTTGTATTGAACTAAACATTCTCCCCCGCGTTGAACGATGGTTCAACTATTTAGGTAACTTTTGTTTGTCGAGGCTTAGGATTTGGTTTCATTGAGATCCCGGATGATCTCGATTTTCGTGTCCAGATTAGATAGATGATGAGTGTGATTGTTAATAGCAGAGCTACATATCCGATTGTAGCGTTGTGGTAAGTATGAATTTGGAGCTTATGGTAGTTTGAGAATTCCTTGCTCAGCGATTATGTTGTGTAGGTCAGTGAGGGTTTTTGAGTTGGCTTGCTGACATTAACAGTGAACTTTCTTTACCATGAGTCCAACACTCCAAATAGAGAGTTTGCTATGTTTCCGATGAAATTAGCTGCTCCTCTTTTTCGTCTCTTAGTTGGTATCTCATGTACTGGTTCTGATGAATTATTGTTTTTTTTCTGTTTGTTCGTCCTCATCTCTTGATTTTATATCATCGGTCACTTCCTTTTCAATTGGTAATTGTGCTAATCGATGAATCGGGCTTTTCTAGACCCCAGATGCTGTTTTTACTTCTACTACTCTTATTGCACCATCATTACCCTTGATTGTCTTGAGGATTCTACCCAGAGGCCATTGAAGTGATGGAACGTTGTCTTCTTTTATGATGACCATATCGCCTTCTTTAATGTTCTTAGAGCTCTCCTTCCACTTGTAACGGTATTGAAGTTCTTGAAGATATTCCTGTGACCATCGTTTCCAAAATTCATGCTTTAGGTGTGACACATGATTCCATCTCGTCAATAGTGTCTGCTTTAGAGGAGTTGCGTTAACATCAGTTTTTGCGGTGAGTGGCTCGCCGATAAGAAAATGTTCTGGAGTTAATTGTGAAGGGATCGCACCAGCGATCACTTAATTTATTGCCACAAAACAATTAACAGAACATTCAACCTACTTCGATATTTAATACTCGAATTTCCATCGCATCACATTTTATCATCAGCTATAGCAAAACCGAAGCACAAACAATACAATATCCATATTTCCGTTGGTACACTTAGTGCACATAGCTATCAATACTCATATAGTTTAACTGGCACCTTCAGTGCACGAGCTAAATAATATGACACCAAGTACACAACAACACTTTGAATGCATGAAGAAAAATAAACATAATTAAGCGTCGCT
This sequence comes from Melangyna quadrimaculata, assembly GCA_949320155.1. Taxonomy (NCBI): domain Eukaryota; kingdom Metazoa; phylum Arthropoda; class Insecta; order Diptera; family Syrphidae; genus Melangyna; species Melangyna quadrimaculata. The sequence continues at coordinate 319,846,517 of OX439483.1, read as the reverse complement.
GAGTTATGACAATAAAATATGCATCATAAGCAAGCTAGCCCAAAACACTTGAAGTGCATGAGTATTATGCTGATACTGCATTTAATGGGAAATTCTATAGAGTATCGAAGTATGGTTGAATATCGATGAAGGCATAATATTTTGTATAAAAGAAGAAAATAAAATAATATTGATTCAATATTGAAAGAAGACGTTGCATAGGACACATCCACTTAGATGTCAGAGAAAATTCGCCTGGCTTTGGCAGCCAATCTAATAGAGCAGGCACAAGCTCTAATTAACCAACCGAAAACAGTGGAGGCAGGACCAAAACCTATCAGTATAGAGGATTATAAAAGAAGAAACAGCATAAAACGGACACCTGAAGCAAACATTCCACCAGTAAGCAGAAGAGGGGGAAAACAGGTGAAGCTTAAACAACACCTCATCGAGCTGTATAGACTAGCAAACATTAGCCTATCTACAGAAGGAAGACAAAAATATCTAAAAGAGATAAGAAATCTAAAGGGAGCTATCCGCTCCTCCAGGCAGAAGAAAAGAAGACAAAGACAACAAGACGAAAAGGAGTTTCATAACCTATTTGAGAAAATGGTAGAGGACAACAAAAAGCGTCTCTAAATAATGGGTAAAGGACAATCGAAAATAGAAGAGGTAGTTGTGAACAACAACGGACCTCAATTGAATAAACTTAATTAAAAATCTAACTATGAAATAGACTTTTTATCAATTTTATTAGTTATAATAATAATATTCTTCTTAAAATACGTCCACAGGACAATTAAGAGAAAATTAAATAATATCGTAAAAAAAGAAATCATAAAAAATAATATTATAGGTAGACGAATATCTGTGTAAAAAAAAAAAAAAAAAAAAAAAAAAAAATTTTTATACATATGTATTCTTTAAAATTATTATGTATCAAAAAACTTATGGAAAATCTGACTAATATCATCGAAGAACTTCACCACATCTTGAGAAACCTGAGAAAAGACGGACCGAATAGAAAAAGATCAAAAGAGTCAGGAAAACAAAAAAAAGAACAAGTTGAAGAAATTTTTAAAAGAGCGCGTATTCAGGCTAAACTCTTAGAACAAACATTATCCGAACAAGGGAAAAACGACCTTCAGCCACTTTACGATAATTTTTATAGATATCATAAAGAGGCCTTAGAAAGAATTACAGCTAGTATAAAACAAGAAGACATAGAAAAAGAACCAATTTTAGTAACAACAAAAAATACAGACAGAATGGCAGAATTTGATTTTAGTAAGGCACAAAAGTTGCCTGTTGCGAGGCAAATGACAAAAGAGCAGAAAATATTAGGGATTTCATAAATAATATAGAGTTTTACCATGATACATTAAATGAAGTTTCAAAACCTATGCTTATCAAATTTATATTAAAATGTAAAATCCAAGGAAGGGCATTGACTGAATTAGGAACCGCAAAAATTATAACAATTGAACAATTAAAACAAAATTTAATTGCGAAATGCGGAGATAGGGACACAATAGAGAGTATTCAAGCTAAACTAGATAGATCACGTCAAAAAAATCGACCTATGCGAGAATTCCTGTCAGAAATAGAACACTTAGTATCAAAAATGACAGAATTAGAAATAACCATACAAGGGGAGCAGTGTAGAGAAACATTAACAGCAGCGAATGAACGTAGAGGTTTAGCGTTTTTAAAACAAGGAGTTAATGATAGATACAAGATAATTTTGGATAGTGCAAGGCATACAAAAATGCAAGATGCTATAACACATCTTTTAGAGTTAGCTCCAAGTACAGCCCAAGTAACAGAAAATATCAGATATGCCAACAATTTTAGTTATTCTAATGCCCAAAACCAAACAAACCAGGGTTTTTCACCTCGGAGTTTTCACAATAACTACCGAAATAATGCTAATAATTCTAGTAACATGAATGGAAATTTTCCACGACAAACAAATTTTCGTAGCAATTACTTTCAAAATTTTCCAAGGCAAAATAATTTTAACAATAATAACAATTACCAACGATCATATTACCAACCACGTTTTAATTCGCCACTGAATAACAATTCTATTCAATATAATAACACTAATAGAACCAATCCAAATAACATAAAAAGACAAAATAATAACCAATCTAATTTTTATAGAAGGGACAATACTTATCAAAATAATTCCAACATAAGAGGCAATGAAAGAAACGCGGTGAAGAATAACCGAAATAATAATAGGGAAAGGGAAACAACTTATAATATAAATGAGGGAAACGAAATACCCACCGAGGGGGAAGCCGACCTATCGGGGGGAAATCTGTAAGCCCTATACAACACATAGCTATATGTGCAGGGGGCATAACAAACGGCCTATATGTAAAATTTAAGATTAACAATAAATCAGGTATACGATTTTTATTAGATACAGGAGCATCAATTTGCACAATTAAACAAGGAGTTCTGGATAAAAATACAAAAATAAATGAAAATAATAAAATAATAATACAAGGTATTTCCGGTAATTTAAGAACAGTAGGCACTAGCATAAATAGCGTTACAATAGGACAACACGAATCATCCTATACTTTTCATGTAGTACAAGACTCATTTCCAGTACCTGTAGATGGAATCATTGGTGCTGATTTTCTTTAAGATTTTGGGGCAATAATAGATCTAGAACACTCTGTATTAAAATTATCTTCAGAAGCATTCCAAATTTCACTTCCAATATTAAACTCAGAACAACTTATTTCACTTACCATCGCACCCAGATCCGAAGCCACCTATTGGCTTAATAGTAAACATTTAGATACAAGAATATTCGATTCACAAGAACTTTGTGAAGGAGTTTTTATGGCAAATTCTATTTCTCAGTCGAGAAACGGTAGGATTCCAATTAAAATTTTAAATACCCGAGAATCCGAAGTAAGAATCAAATGGATAGAACCCAAGTCTACACCAATATCAGAATACCATACTATAGCATACGAACAAACTATAAAACCTTCAAATTTACGAACAAAACAATTACTTAAAGAAATAAATTTCGAAACTCTTAATGAGGAGGAAAAATATGAACTCAAAGCTATATGTTCTAAATTTCAAGATATTTTTCACCTAGAAAGCGACAAATTAACATACACACATATAGGTCAGGCCCACATATCTCTCAAGGAAGGAGCTACTGCAAAATATACCAAACCATATAGATTACCTCATTCTCAGAAAAAAGATATTCAAATAGAAGTAGAAAAGATGGTCAAAGATGATATAATAGAACCTTCAATATCCGCCTGGAACTCACCTATTCTTATAGTTCCCAAGAAAAAAGATCCCATAACGGGAATACAAAAAGTCAGATTGGTAATTGATTATAGAAAAGTAAACGATGTTATTGAGGATGATAAATTTCCATTACCCAATATAACTGACATATTTGATATGGTTGGAGGTGCAACATATTTTTCATGCATAGATTTAAGCCAAGGTTATTATCAAATGGAATTAGAGAAAAATAGCAGACCTTGCACGGCCTTTTCAACAGAAAACGGACATTATCAAATGAAACGACTTCCCATGGGAAGTCAATGATGTTCAAGAATGATGTCTGTAGCTATGTCAGGTCTAACTTACTCACGTTGTTTTGTATATCTTGACGATTTAGAAGTAGACGATTTGACGGTAGAAATTTAGAAGACCATAATAAAAATTTAATGGAAGTTTTTGAAAGATTTAGGGAAGTGAATCTTAAAATCCATTCTAGAAAATGTTTTTTTCTTAGAAAAGAAGTTTTATATTTAGGACACATAATATCCAGTAATGGTATTATACCAGATCCATCTAAGTCGAATGTAATGAAAAATTACCCAACTCCCAAAAACGCAGATGAAGTAAGAAGATTCGTAGCATTTGCTAACTATTACCGAAAATTCATACCAAACTTTGCTACACTGGCAATACCTTTAAATCGGTTATTAAGAAAGAACGTAGATTTTAAATTCTCTGAAGATTGCAAAACATCTTTTAATTTACTTAAAGAAGTGCTAATAAGTCCAAATGTTTTACAGTTCCCAAATTTTGAAAAAGAATTCATACTCCGAACAGACGCATCTGGATTTGCTTTAGGTTCTGTGTTATCCAATTATGATGATAAACCAATTGCTTACGCAAGTAAATCTCTTAACAAAGCAGAAAAGAATTATAGTACTATAGAAAAAGAATTACTTGCTATAGTTTGGGCAGTAAAGCATTTCAGACCGTATCTTTTCGGAAGACGTTTTAAAATATTAACCGATCATAGGCCTTTAGTATATCTATTTTCACTTAAAGAACCTTCCAGTCGATTAACCAAATTTAGACTATTAATAGAAGAATATACTTTTTATGTAGAGTATACACCAGGGAAAAACAACTGCACTGCAGATGCTCTAAGTAGAATACAAATTCATTCAGAAGACTTACAAAAACTTTACGTTTGTGTCACAACAAGAGCACAATCAAAGAAATGCGATATAAACAAAGAAAATCCCCCAAAAGAAAAAGTAGATAAAGAAAAGATCATCAGTGAACTTTTAAAAGCTCCAGAAACGGGTTTGAAAGTAGTTGAGTTAAAAATAATTAGCAGTTTTAAAGAAGAAGATGAAGATTTTGCAAAAATAAAGGGTACTAGAGTATTAAGTCCAAATCTTATATTGGGATATATTCCAGGAAGTAATTGTTTAATTTTAAACCGGTCCAAGATAAGTACTAATGCCCGATCGGCATCATTTGACAAAATGTTGTTGAGGGACGTACAGAAAAATTGTGAACCGCAAATGAATAATGAAAAGGAATCCAAGAATGGCACTATTGACCGATCAGCATCATTTGACAAAATGTTGTTGAGAGACGTGCGTACAATTTGCGGACCTTTATCAATTAAAAATATTTATATAACTAAAGAAGAATTAAGAAAATTTTCAGACGGCCGTCATAAAGAAAAAATAAATATATTAAAGAAAATGATAGAAGGAATATTTTAAGAAAGAAAAATAAAAGTGCACATAATAGATGAAAAAATTAAAATAACAGACCCTTGCAAAATTAAATTAATACTAAATGATTATCATATGTTACCAACGAGTGGACATGCTGGTATAAATCGCATGTTGCGAAACATTAAAAAAAGATATTATTGGACAGGCATGCAAAACGATGTGACGACATACGTTAAGCACTGCCCAATATGTCAACGTAACAAACATATACAACCAAAGAAGCAACCTATGACTATAACGTCAACAGCAGAATCAGGCTTCGATAAAATTTTTCTTGATTTAGTAGGACCCCTTGACGAGTCAGAAAATGGGTCAAAATATATTCTTACTCTTCAAGACGAATTAACTAAATTCACTGAAGCAATAGCTTTACCAAATAAGGAAGCTAATACAGTAGCTAAAGGGCTCGTCGAATCTTTTATTCTTAGATATGGAGTCCCTGGAACTATAGCATCTGATCAAGGTACCGAGTTTATAAATAAAGTTTTTAAAGATATGTGTAGTTTGTTAAAGATAGAACAACTACAGTCCACTGCTTACCATCATGAAAGCATTGGAGCGTTAGAGAATTCCCATAAAGTTTTAGGAGCTTATCTTAGGAGTTTTGTATCGGAAAAACATACAGATTGGAGCACCTGGCTACCCTATTATGTTTTCTGTTACAACACTTCAGTACATTCAGAAAAAGGGTACACACCTTTTGAATTAGTATTTGGAAGACAATGTAATTTACCTTCCAATCTCACAAATAAAGTAGATCCAGTTTACAACTACGAAGACTACGTGATAGACTTAAAACACAAACTACAAATAGCTCATAAAGACGCTAGGGATACTTTGATAAGCAAGAAAATTAATAGAAAGACGAGGTACGATACAGATGTAAAAGCAAAGGCTTCAGATTTTAACGTAGGAAGTCTAGTTTTGTTAAGAAATGAAAATAGAAAAAAGTTAGACCCAATCTATATTGGTCCATACGAAATACTATCTCAAAATGGGGTGAACTGCGATATTAAATATGAAAACAAAACAATGACATTTCATAAAAATAGATTAAAACCTTTTTATGTATATATGTTATTATTGTAGGATCGTTAGAATTAAGAGATTAAATACTAAATATATGTACATGATTTAAAAAAAAAAAAAAAAAAAAAAAAAAAGTTATATAAGAATAATTAAATATATAAGTACTTAACTATCATTTAGTTTTATACATAATTTTTATTAACCCGGGTTAACTAGATAAAAATGATTAATAAATTAAAATCTATATATTTTCAAAAAAAAAAAAAAAATATTGTAAGACAGAAAATTGTAAATACAAACAAAAAAAATATTAAATAACAAACTAAGCAAGATCCCTTGATGTACAAGTATCGCATAAAAAAGAAGAAATCATTCCATGTTATGATTTCTCCTTTTTATCCCAGGAAGGGTGGTGTGAAGGGATCGCACCAGCGATCACTTAATTGATTGCCACAAAACAATTAATAGAACATGCAACCTACTTCGATATTTAATACTCGAATTTCCATCGCATCACATTTTATCATCAGCTATAGCAAAACCGAAGCACAAACAATACAATATCCATATTTCCGTTGGTACACTTAGTGCACATAGCTATCAATACTCATATAGTTTAACTGGCACCTTCAGTGCACGAGCTAAATAATATGACACCAAGTACACAACAACACTTTGAATGCATGAAGAAAAATAAACATAATTAAGGGTCGCTGAGTTATGACAATTAAATATGCATCATAAGCAAGCTAGCCCAAAACACTTGAAGTGCATGAGTATTATGCTGATACTGCATTTAATGGGAAATTCTATAGAGTATCGAAGTATGGTTGAATATCGATGAAGGCATAATATTTTGTATAAAAGAAGAAAATAAAATAATATTGATTCACTTCTAATTCTGAAGTCGACGAAACTGCACTTTCTGCACATTAGGTTTTAGTATCACAGACGCCCTACAGAGCTACTCGCTTTTGGGTAAAGGTTTACCTGGCTACTCGCCGGACCAGTCTGGTTACTAGTACAAATCTCAAGGCGACCAAACATTGCATAATGCTGTTAAATCGTTTGGGTCACTTGAAAGTGGTGTTAGTGGTCTTGAGTTAAGAATGGCTTCAATTCCAATTAATGCAGTTTCCAGTTCTTCATATGTTAGCGAGGCTGTGACTACACTCCTCTTTAACAAATGTTTTGCTGATTTTACTGCTGTTTCCCAAAGTCCTCCGAAATGAGGGGCCCTTGGTGGTATGAAGTTGAATTGTATTGAATGACCTCTGCACTCTTTAGTTATGGTTTCACGTGCACCTTCTAAGTAGATTGTGTCATATAATTCAGTTAGTTGATTATTTGCTCCCACAAAATTAGTCGCATTATCACAATATATGTTTTGACAATGTTCTCTGCGACCGATGAAACGTTTCAATGCTCCAAGAAATGATTCGGTAGTTAAATCGCTAACTAGTTCAATATGTACCGCCTTTGTGGCGAAAAAACAGAAGATTGCTACATATGCCTTGTGAGGTCGCTTGCCACGGATTTTGTAATGAATCCAAAATGGGCCACAGTAGTCCACTCCTGAGTTGATAAAAGGTCTTGCCGGTGTGATTCTTGGTGAAGGTAGATTTCCCATTACTTGTTGAAGTAATTGTGGTCTAGCTCTGGTGCATTTAATACAGTGGTGTACAATTGATCGTGCCATTATTTTTCCCTTTATAGGCCAAAACCTTTGCCTTATTTGAGCAAGCAATGTCTGAGGTCCACAGTGTTTGTGCTGCTCATGAATTTCTTTCATCAATAGTTTTGTCAATGGATTGTTGTATGGTAGAAGCATCGGATGTCTTGTATCAAAAGGAAGTAATCCGGAGTCTAGTCGACCTCCAACTCGCATAATTCCCTTTTTATCCAAAAATTGAGACAAGCTAGGAAACTGGTTGTTTCCCTTCAGTTCCTTGTATTTTTGCAGGTCACTGATTTCTTCTTTAAAATCAAATGCCTGCATTGCTCGTATTATCACTGTCAGTGATTCTTCTAGCTCTCGCGTGGTTAAGTGGATCTCTCTTATACCCTCTTTGTTTCTAGCTTGATTACAGAACCGTCGGATATATGAGATTATCCGTTGAAGCGTATTAAAAGATTCTCTATGATTTATCTTGTAAATCATATTCTGATCAATATCCTGGATCACTGTTGCTACAGTGATGGGTCCCTTTCTTTCACTGTTGTCTGGGGTTCCCCGACTTTTGGGATAACTTGCTGGCCAACTATCTTCCCGACCATGTAGAAATAGTGGGCCGTAAAACCACAGTGTGCATAATGTAAACTTTTCTGGTTGAAGACCTCTTGATATCACATCTGCTGGATTATGTTTTGAAGAAACATGTCGCCATTGCTCGGAAAGTGTTAGTCTTTGAATACTGGAAACTCGACTAGCAACAAATGTTTGAAATGATGCTGATGGTGAATTCATCCATGCAAGGACGATTTCAGAGTCTGTCCATAAGAATGTAGGGACGTCTTTAGGGTTCAAGTCGTTCTTAACTCTAGCTGTTAGTTAAGCCCCTAAGACTGCAGCGCATAGTTCTAGTCGTGGTAATGTTTGTCTTTTTAGTGGAGCCACTCAGGATTTTGAACAAAGTAGCCTTACTATTATTGTTCTATTTTTCAGAATTGCTCGCAGGTACACAACTGTACCATATGCCTTTTCAGATGCATCAGAAAAGGTGTGAATCTGTATCTTTGCTGGTAAAAAAAAAATAAAATAAATAAATCGGGTGGCACAACGGCTCATGAAGAACCAGGGCCTAGTGACTAACAACTCGCAACCATTCCTGTGTGCGCCTTTTCGACAGGAATGGAAGGGACCTACAATTTTATGCCGAATCCGAACGGCTAGACGAGAAGCACTTTTTCGTGACAAGTGATACTCTTGGAGGATTTGTCAATTCCTCGCAAGAGGCAGTAGCCCTGAAAAAAAACTTTTTTTTTAGTTTTTAGGTGGACGAGGCTGGGAAGCGATCCCAGACCTCCAGCGTGACAGTCGAACGCACTAACCATTACGCTACGGGCTACTACATCTTTGCTGGTACCTCATTGTTAAACATATGACGTGAGAACTGAAAATTGTTTAAGCCTTTCAGGTTTTCACGAAACTGCATCCATCTTGTATGTAGCTCAACTGGTAATGATTCGTCCCATGAAAGTTTTAGTGACCATAGCTCCTGTACGAATATTTTAGCTGAAACGACTACTGGAGCCATTATACCCAATGGATCAAATAATTTTGCAAGATCTGATGTAACAATCCGCTTCGTTATTCGATTTGTTGAATTTAAGCTTGTTTTAAAACAAAATCTGTCGTTCTTTGGTTGCCATGTTAAACCAAGTGACTTGATTGATTCGATACTTTCATTTCCGAAATCAAGATCGATTTCCTGGTCCTCTTTAGCAATGCCTTGAAGTAATCGGGGATGATTTGCACACCATTTCCTTAGTTTGAATCCTGCTCCCTTTAATATTTGTGTGACTTGGTTTTGCATTTCCAGTGTTGTTACCAAGCTGTTATCGCCGGTCAAACAGTCATCGACATAGAAATCATTGTGTGGAGTTTTGGATCCTAGTGGAAATCTTTCGCTGTTCTCCTTGGCGAGCTTCTGCAGAAGCTTGGCCACCAAGTTATGGAGCTGCTCTTGTTCCATAGGTCACTGTGTTGAGTTCATAATAATTCAGAGGTGCTTTTTCATCAATTCTCCATACAATGGTTTGGTATCTTCTGTCCTCTGGATGTATGATTATTTGAAGATACATTTTTTGGATATCAGTGCAGAATACGTATCTTGGCAGTCGAAAACGAAGTAATAATGAAAATAGTTCACCTTGTACTGTAGGTCTTGTGTACATGATATCATTTAATGAAATTCCTGAAGGCGTTTTTGATGATGCATCGATGTTGAAGTTGATGATGCATCGATGTACTTCTACTTCTTCGAGGCTCCATAGTCGTTTAACCATTTGATGGAGGTCGTTGTCGTCGTAAGTAGAGATGCCACATGTTGCTGTAGTTGTCTTTGATTCTGTTAACTTTCCTGCTATAACCCATCCAAGAACTGTGTTTTGTAGTATAGGTAGATCATCTTATAAACGTATCTGCCCAATGGAAAGTAATTGATGATAGAACTCTGCACCAAGAAGAATATCAATTTTATTTGGTCGATTGAAGAATGGGTCGGCCAATGGTACATTCTTCGGAATTGCCCACGATGAAGTGTGGAAGTGTTGAGATGGTTGTGGAGATATGATGTTTGGTAGAACAAAAGCTTCTAGTTGAGTATTAAAACCACTTGTTCTTGATTGCAATTTAATGTTTACACGTTGGTGGGATTCTCTTTTTCCGTTGCCAATACCTTGGATGCTAATTGATGTCGGCTTTGAATGAAGACCTAGTTTCCTTACCAGGCGTTCTGTTATGAGATTCACTTGTGAACCGGAATCCAATACAGCTCTGCACTCAAACCTTTGTCCATTGTTTGTTATGAGATCTACGATGGCTGTACTCAGGAATATGTACTGATGCCCTTCTGGGTTCTTCGATGCTGATAGTGTCACTGATGAACTTGCATTTGCTTGAGACTTTGTATTATTGTCCGCTTCTATGTTAGTAGCATGCTTCATACTTTGATATCCCTTTTTTGACTCTCAAGATGTAGAAGCGTGTTGTGTTTTTGGTTGCATTTCAAGTTACCTCTTGATATGCAATTTTTGGCAGCATGGCCAATCTTTAGGCAATTAATGCAATTTTTAAGTTTTTGCACCATTTAAATACGTTCTTGAGTCTGTAATTGTAGGAATTGCTTGCATGCAAATATAGGATGAGTTCCAGATTGACAAACCTTACAAGTTCCCTTACGATTTGATATTAAAGATGCACATGCTCGAGGAGTTGAATCCTTTCTTTTCTGTCCAATTGATTCCAACGACTGAAACTGGCTTTCCAAGAACGTCAAAAATTCTTTTATTGATTGTAATTCCTTTGGTTTAGTAAGGGATTGCTCGTAAAGAATTCTTGTGCTTTGATCAAGTTTGCTCACAAGCAAATGTAGTAAAATGGGATCCCAAGTTGCCGTATCCACACCAATGTTGCCTAACGCCATCAAACACTCTTGCGTGGTGTCGTGTAGATTCTTGATGGCCGATGCTGATGGCTGTGGTTGTGTACTGCTGGGTTGCCCAATTATCTTTTGTAAGAGGGTGGAAGTGAGAACCCTGATATTATTGTATCTTTCTTGAAGGCTGGTCCATGCTGTTCGGTAGTTATCTTCAGTCAGCGATAGATGACGAATTAAATTCTCAGCTTCTCCACTTAGATGTGTTTTGAGGTACCACATCTTCTGAATGTTGGGTATAGATTGCTTGTCTACCATTTGTGAAAATAAATCAAAATACTGTCGCCATTTCAGGTAATCACCATCAAATTTAGGAATGGTAACCTTCGGTAGATGTAGTGAGTTGTTTTTGACGATGCCATTTCAGAATTGCTACTGCCTTGTGGATGTTTTTTTATGGATAACTTTACAAATGTTTGTTGAACCCACTGCTCCATATTGATGAAGTCTATATGTTTATAGCCTTCAGCTGCTGGGTTATCACTTAACTCCCATATGGTGTAATTGGCGGATTCAATCTGCTGCCACAGTTGCTCAATAGATTGAAACTTGACTTCGTGGTATTGAGGTGGTTCATTATTATCCATTGATAGTCCATCCAATAATCTCTCAAGAGAGCACATGATTGATCTCTGTCTTCGAATTGTACTCGTTATTTTGGATGGTTCTGGTGTTTCTATGCTTCTCGATGATGGTGCAGGCAGGCCTTGTTGGTGCAATTTACCGGTTGCAATTTATCACGTCGGGGTCACCAAAATGTTCAGACTCGTTTGTCTGAAGTTGTAATTATCAAGCACATTAACTTGATAATTGTAAACTTTTGAACCAAGCACTTGAACTTGTTCAAACGGAGGTAATCCAACTGAGTAAAATAATCAACAGTAACGACTTCTGGTACTTAATGAATTTTATTCCTTCAATCATGAGTCTTTTATACCTTAAAGCTACAATTATTATAATCAAAAGTAGGTTACAATATTTTAATATCTAGAACAATATTACAACATAACAATATTACAACATAAAATACTTAAATTATAACAAAAAGAAAGCCCAAAACAAAATACAAATATATAAAACAATAGTCAGCGGTTGGCGTCAGCAATACATATTGGTTGACCCAGTGACGTTGATATTCCGTAATTATATCATATCAACTGCACCGTCAGCTTTTCTGATTCATTGGCTTCAATGAAATTGGTGTTGTATGATTTGTATTGAACTAAACACCATCTTTCATGAACAAGACTGGCTAAGATAGTTTCAGTTCGTAAACACACGCATACAATATTTCGAGATACTTTTAATTCAATTAACAATATTAATTTTATAACATTTTATAAGACGCGTACTACGGAAAACGAGCGCTCGGTATATATTTTATCTGTTAAATACGCAGAAACAATTCTTAAACTGAATTTCTTCAACATATATTTAAGTTTGAGAGAAATATTACAATTTTTAATGAACACTTATTAAAATTAATGGAAAACAATAGCAAATTAAACAATTTTATTTATGTTTTGTTTTCGTTTGCGTTTGTACTACAAACAAACCAAACCAGTGCTGTCAAACAAACAGCTGATATCAATGCACGATTTTTTGTGATGATAAAAAACTATCTCTTTCTTTCCTTCGGTAAAAAAAAGAGACAAAAGTGTGCAAGGATACAATTGTCAGATTCAATTTGCTTCAAAAAAACTGTTATACGTATAGGGAATCCACTATCCAGTGTATTATAGAGATCAGTGCGGAGCACACACAAAAAACTGGAAAGCAAGGGAAAGAGAACATAAACAGACTGGAAAAATCGTTCGAGTTTTGTTGTACAAGCCATTTGGCCCCTACCCCTCACTTTTCACTCCCTTCACCAACTTACGAACAAAAGATTGGCATTGGTTCAATGTAAATTGGTGTATGTTTGTGAACGATGAGAACCGGATAGGTTACATGCCGTCTCCACAGTCCATGTATGTTGGCATGACTATGGAACATGTCAAAAAAAAAAAACAATGGAGTCGCAAAAATTCATGTCCAAGCAGTGACATATCCATACAAATCAAATTGTGGATTGGATTGTAGATTGGATTATGGAAATTTTTAAATGGCCAGCGGAGGCAGCATGTTAACACAAGCACACAATTCAACAAATCAGATTGTGGATTGGATTGTAGATTGGATTATGGACATTGTTAATGGCCAGTGGAGGCGGCATGTTAACACAAGCACACAATTCAAAGTAAAATTTAAATTTGAAGTCAGCTGTTCTTGACATTTCTCTTCAGATAGCTGAGTAACCAAGAATTTTTGGCATTGGTTGAGATTTCTTTTTTGCGAACAGCTGTTTTTTCATACGGGATTACAACAACATAAACCAATCCGGATTGCTAGGAGTTGGTAAGTGGACGAGGCCAATGGTTAACAAAAAGTTGCAGTTAATGTATCCTTGCACTATTATAATTTTCCTTTAATTTGACCCCCTTCACACAAGGAATCTGAGTTGCTGGCAACTGGGAGTTTTAAGGAGAGAAGGACGTCAGAGGAAGAAAACAAATCTCCCCGCTTACCCTTCTCTCCAACAAACTAGCTTGTTTCTGGCAACTCAGTTTCCTTGTGTGAAAGCGGTCCTTGCTTCAAGATTATTAGACTGCTTTCACACAAGGAAACTGAGTTGCCGGCAACTGGGAATTTGTAGGCAAGAAGCTAGCTAGTTTCTGGCAACTCAGTTTCCTTGTGTGAAAGCGGTCTTATATGAATTCGCTATCCAGTGTATTAAGGTTATCCCAAACCAATGCGAAACATTCGGTGCGGCAAAGAAACATTCGTCATTCAAAATTAATTCGCATGGTGATAAATGAGAGTGCCCACTCCAACGCGGCGGAGAAACATGCGCATTTCAGAATTTATTTACAGGATGATAAATGAGAGTGCCCACGCCAACTGCGAATGTTTCTTAGCCACACCGAATGTTTCGCATTGGTTTGGGAGAGCCTTTATATGCTACCTACATTGAATTCTTGGATTTACACGAAGAAACTGAGTTGCTAGCAACTTTTAGCTTTTAGGAAACGGTGGTCAACTTTCATACAAGGAAACTGAGTTGCCGGCAACTGGTAGTTTGTAGGCAAGAAGAGCAAAAAGTAAAGGGAATTAAAAAAAAATCTCCCCGGTGAGGAGATTTTTTTACATTCCTTCTTACACTGCCCGTAATGTGCGTTCAGCCAATAGAGGTTTTATATGGAACAACATGTTGTACAAAATCGCGTAAATGTATCGATGTTGTATAATATGAACGCAAAAACAACCGCTTGACACTCCATGTTGTACGGGTTTCAAAATATTTTTAAAACTTGCTAGCTTGTTAAACGATACAACCTATGTAAAAAGATGTTGATACAACTTGATTTTATTTTTCACTTCTAGAAAATTCTCGTCAGGTGAACATACGAAGGTTGTAGACCAAAAAAAGCGGAAAATCGCCACCATAGTAAATACTCCGTTCCGGCCCGCCTCCTCGGTTCATGAACGATGCCCAGACTATGAACATGTCTAAGAAAAATCTCATGAAGTCCAAATAACCCATGTCCATGCAGCAACATATCCAAAAAAAATAACGTTTTGAACAAGACATGGAGGGATGTTCGAAGCTTGACCATGAGATGACGTTTCATGTGCGTGTGAGTTTTTTCTGGTTTTTCTTGAATGTGTAAGTGAATTTTGTTGTAAAATTTAGAAGTTGTTGTGAAAGGCTAATGAACGACATGACATGATTTGCCCAGTGAGTAAAAATGCACTGTTTGTTGATTGGATTGTGGTTGTGATGTTGGACATCTCTATGGCTTGTGGAGTCGGCCTGTTCTGGAGGGATTTTTTGTCTGTATATAGGTCTCATCAGGGATTTATAAAAAAAAGTGTTATAAAAGGTTAAGCATACGAAGTGTTATTGGATAAACATAAAGAGGTTGAACCGAACATTACAGTAGAGGGTTTGGAAAAAAAAAACAAATAATGCTATACGATTGTTTTACCGGCGGCAATTAAAAAAGTAATACTAAGTGAAAAATCTTTCGGATTGGAAGAAGTTTACTGCCCAAACTTGTGGTACGATTCCCTCAAATAATTCTTATGATCCGATTAAGCTGTTAGTTTAAATTCTTGGAACAAGTTTATGTGGGAATATTTTGGCCTATTTTGTACCCATTTCTTCAGCCATATACGTTTTTTCTTCTCTGATATTTTGTTTTCCTCCTCTTCACCGTTCAATATTACTTTCATCATCAAGGCTTATATTAATTTTAACATTTTCCGTACCGTATACGTTTTACTTCAAACATTCCAACCAAAGTGATGTTGTAAAACTTCATTTTACATGTAAACGCAAAGTTGCGTTTACAGTTATTTTGGTCATCAAGTTATACAACATCATTGTGTACAGTATGTTGTTCCATCTAAACCCCCCTAATAGACTTTGTATGAAAAAAAAAAAAACAAATATTTCTGGCAATCTTGTTTCTTTGTGTGAAAGGTACAAGGCAATAAGAGAAAAACGTCAACAAAATCTGTAGCAACTGGATTCCCTGTGTGAAAGGGCACTTACATTCCAAATTCCAAATTCAAAATGAAATGAGATATCAAACGGAATTAGCAAATTTGATAATGAAAACACTTTTTTGCCAAATTCCGAAATTACCTCATTTCGGCCATAACGAAAACGTAGTATTAAACGTTTATTTTTGTTGTTTTCTCTTTCTGTTTTATGTTGTTCAGTCTAGCTCAGGTGTATTGATATTTTCATACAAAGGTTTTTCAGAGCTTTTGAAACTGAACCATTTTTCCCACCAAAGTTTTTTTTTCCAGCCATTTTGGCCGGAAAAATAGCCCATCTGGGAACACTGCAACACACCCACATAATGGCTCCGTGGTGATTCTAATTTGCATACTAATTTGATCCGACTTGAAATAGTTTCGGACCCGGTTTTGGGTTCGTTTATCAAGTGGTTTCGGATCAAAAACGGAGTCGCTTGCTTGAAGGGACACGATCAGCAGTGTTCTCCGCCACAACTAATTTACTACTGATAATGGCTTAGTTCACCAGTGTCAAGTAAGCACTACCTACTATTATTTTTTTAAAAAAGTACGGACACAAATTTTTTGGAATTTTTTTCTCTCCACAACTAATTTACTACTAAAAAGATTTAAATAATGGCAAGTTTTATTTTCGAATTTCCCTTTTAAATGGCTGAGCTCACCAGTGTCAAGTTAGCACTACCTACTCCTATTTTTTTAAAAAAGTACGGCAACAAATTCTTCGGAATTTTTTTCTCTCCACAAATAATATACTACTAAAAAGCTTTAAATAATGGCATGTTTTATTTTCGAATTTCCCTTTTTAATGGCTGAGTTCACCAGTGTCAAGTTAGCACTACCTACTCTTATTTTTTTTTTTTAGTACGGCAACAAATTTTTTGGAATTTTTTTCTCTCCACAACTAATTTACTACTATAAAGCTTTAAATAATGGCATGTTTTATTTTCGAATTTCCCTTTTTAATGGCTGAGTTCACCAGTGTCAAGTTAGCACTACCTACTCTTATTTTTTTAAAAAAGTATGGCAACAAATTTTTTGGAATTTTTTTCTCTCCACAACTAATTTACTACTAAAAAGCTTTAAATAAAGGCATGTTTTATTTTCGAATTTCCCTTTTTAATGGCTGAGTTCACCAGTGTCAAGTAAGCACTACCTACTCTTATTTTTTTAAAAAAGTACGGCAACACATTTTTTGGATTTTGTTTCTCATTTACTACTAAAAAGCTTTATATAATGGCATGTTTTATTTTCGAATTTCCCTTTTTAATGGCTGAGTTAACCAGTGTCAAGTTAGCATTACCTACTCTTATTTTTTTAAAAAAGTACGGCAACAAATTTTTTGGAATTTTTTTCTCTCCACAACTTAATTACTTCTACAAAGCTTTAAATAATGGCATGTTTTATTTTTAAATTTCCCTTTTTAATGGCTGAGTTCACCAGTGTCAAGTGAGCACTACCTACTCTTATTTTTTTTAAAAAGTACGGCAACAAATTTTTTGGATTTTTTTTCTCTCCATAACTAATTTACTACTAAAAAGCTTTAAATAATGGCATGTTTTATTTTCAAATTTCCCTTTTTAATGGCTGAGTTCACCAGTGTCAAGTTAGCACTACCTACTCTTATTTTTTTAAAAAAGTACGGCAACAAATTTTTTGGATTGTTTTACTCTCCACAACTAATTTACTACTAAAAGGCTTTAAATAATGGCATGTTTTATTTTCGAATTTCCATTTTAAATGGCTGAGTTCACCAGTGTCAAGTTAGCACTACCTACTCTTATTTTTTTTAAAAAGTACGGCAACAAATTTTTTGGAATTTTTTTCTCTCCTTAACATATATACTACTAAAAAGCTTTAAATCATGGCATGTTTTATTTTCGAATTTCCCTTTTTAATGGCTGAGTTCACCAGTGTCAAGTTAGCACTACCTTCTCTTATTTTTTTTAAAAAGTACGGCAACAAATTTTTTGGAATTTTTTTCTCTCCACAACTAATTAACTAGTAAAAAGCTTTAAATAATGGCATGTTTTATTTTCGAATTTCCCTTTTTAGTGGCTGAGTTCACCAGTGTCAAGTTAGCACTACCTACTATTATTTTTTTTAAAAAGTACGGCAACAAATTTTTTGGATTTTTTTTTTCTCTCCAGAACTAATTTACTAGTAAAAAGCTTTAAATAATGGCATGTTTTATTTTCGAATTTCCCTTTTTAATGGCTGAGTTCACCAGTGTCAAGTTAGCACTACCTACTCTTACTTTTTTAAAAAAGTACGGCAACAAATTTTTTGGATTTTTTTTCTCTCTACAACTAATTTACTAGTAAAAGCTTTAAATAATGGCATGTTTTATTTTCGAATTTCCCTTTTAAATGGCTGAGTTAACCAGTGTCAAGTTAGCACTACCTAGTCTTATTTTTTAAAAAAAGTACGGCAACAAATTTGTTGGAATTTTTTTCTCTCCACAACTAATTTACTACTAAAAAGCTTTAAATAATGGCATGTTTTATTTTCGAATTTCCCTGTTTAATGACTGAGTTCACCAGTGTCAAGTTAGCACTACCTACTCTTATTTTTTAAAAAAAGCACGGCAACAAATTTTTTGGAATTTTTTTCTCTTCACAACATATTTACTACTAAAAAGCTTTAAATAATGGCATGTTTTATTTTCGAATTTCCCTTTTTAATGGCTGAGTTCACCAGTGTCGAGTTAGCACTACCTACTCTTATTTTTTTTAAAGTACGGCAACAAATTTTTTGGAATTTTTTTCTCTCCACAGCTAATTTACTACTAAAAAGCTTTAAACAATGGCATGTTTTATTTATTTTATTTCCCTTTTTAATGGCTGAGTTCACCAGTGTCAAGTTAGCACTACCTAAATAGCAACAAATTTTTTGGATTTTTTTCTCTCCACAACTAATTTACTAGTAAAAAGCTTTAAATAATGGCATGTTTTATTTTCGAATTTCCCTTTTGAATGGCTGAGTTCACCAGTGTCAAGTTAGCACTACCTACTCTTATTTCTTTAAAAAAAGTACGGCAACAAATTTTTCGGAATTTTTTTCTCTCCACAACTAATTTACTACTAAAAAGCTTTAAATAATGGCATGTTTTATTTTCGAATTCCCCTTTTAAAAGGCTGAGTTCACCAGTGTCAAGTTAGCACTACCTACTCTTATTTTTTAAAAAAAGTACGGCAAAAAATTTTTTGGAATTTTTTTCTATCCGCAACTAATTTACTACTAAAAAGCTTTAAATAATGACATGTTTTATTTTCGAATTTCCCTTTTTAATGGCTGAATTCACCAGTGTCAAGTTAGCACTACCTACTCTTATTTCCTTAAAAAAAGTACGGCAACAAATTTTTCGGAATTTTTTTTTCTCCACAACTAATTTACTACTAAAAAGCTTTAAATAATGGCATGTTTTATTTTCGAATTTCCCTTTTAAATGGCTGAGTTCACCAGTGTCAAGTTAGCACTACCTACTCTTATTTTTTTTAAAAAAGTACGGCAACAAATTTTTTGGAATTTTTTTCTCTCCATAACATATTTACTAGTAAAAAGCTTTAAATAATGGCATGTTTTATTTTCGAATTTCCCTTTTTAATGGCTGAGTTCACCAGTGTCAAGTTAGCACTACCTACTCTTATTTTTTTTAAAAAGTACGGCAACAAATTTTTTTCTCTCCACAACTAATTTACTAGTAAAAAGATTTAAATAATGGCATGTTTTATTTCCGAATTTCCCTTTTTAATGGCTGAGTTCACCAGTGTCAAGTTAGCACTACCTACTCTTATTTTTTTTAAAAAAGTACGGCAACAAATTTTTTGGATTTTTTTATTCCCCACAACTAATTTACTACTTAATAGCTTGAATTAACTGCGTACTTAGTTTTTAGAATTTCAGAAAGTGTAGTGCCAAGTTTATATCAAGTTAGCACTACATACTAATTTTTTTTTTAATATAAAGAATAGTACTCAAAAATTTTTTTAGAATTTTTTTCTTTCCACAACTAATTTACTATTAAAAAGCTTCAACGAACTGCTTACTTAGTTTTTGGAATTTCACAAAGTGTAGTGCCAAGTTGATATCAAGTTAGCACTACTTACCATTTTTTTAAAAAATAGTAGAGCTACAAATTTTTTTTTCCACAACTAATTTACTACTAAAAAGCTACAATTAACTGCATATTTACTTTTTTGAATTTCCACAAATGTAGTGCCAACTTGACATACATAATATTATGTATTTTAGTTAAGATTTCACATAAACATTTATACAAATCCTAAACAAAGCTTTTTTTAAAGCTTTAAATAATAGACCATCATAATAAACTCAACCGCATACGAACGCAAGAGTAACATTGGTTTGAGTACCTACCTGTAATTATTTTTAAGTTAAGCCTAGTACGTTGCTGTTGTGAAATGGAAAATCCCATACAAAAATGGCATGACGAAATCATAAAAGAAAAATTTTGTTGTGCCTTTCGTTATGTGGTACGCTGTTCGACCAGCGAAATTAATGATTAGATATACAAAATTGTTTTGACATGTCTCCACTCTCTTTTCGCATAGAATTAATTGCCCAGACAATTAATTGAGTGCGGAAAATGACATTTGGGTTTGTTCGTGTATTTATTTGTTGTTTTTTCCATTACAGCACTGTTTTTGTTTCATTTTTTCGTTAAATTTTTATTTATTTATTTGCAATTTGTGAAACTCTCCATGAATATTTTTCCGTTGTGTTTTCGTAATAGCCCTCCCACCAGGCCCGTAGCCAGCATTTCGGTTCGGGGGGGGGGGGGGGCTTGCTCTAAAGACTAACGTGTAACTATATAAACAAAGAATTTAAAACTAAGAACATAATAATTTGAATTTTGTATTTAATATTAAATAGGGACATTGTGCCACTCGTGCAAATCTGGCGAAACTGGCTTGACTTTTTCGAAGCTAGTAGTAGTTGTGAAGTGGACTCGTTTAGTCTTGTATATAAAGCGATCTTGATAGCAGTTGGTGTAGCAGTTGGTGAAAATGTTTGAATTAAATAATTCTTTCTGCCACAACTTTTAAAGTGCGGCGGGACCAAGAAATTTAAACATTTCCAAAATAGGCAACAATATTCAAATATGATTAAATGCCATGATTTTGATTGATTAAAAAATCTCTTAATAACCCGAATTTGTTGGGATTAAATTTTTCGCTCGGGAAATTATGAGATTTTGGGAATTTCAGGTGACATTATTTGAAACACAATATTCTCTTCCCGATTTGTCAAGCCGGATTTCCATATATCTCCATCTGCAAATATGAAGAAAAGTAGAGCGGGACAGAAGTACGTCAAAAAAACAAGCGTGTGAAAGGGAACCATCATGAAGATGAACATTTCCGTCTTCATATCTGCATTTTACTTCCTATAATCAGCATGTATGAAGATCTTCTGCATTTTTGTCTTCTCTCTCTATCCAACAAACGAAAAAAGTTAAATTCTATATTGTGTCTTCTTTTTTAGCATAAGTCAGACGAAGATACATGTAAATCACACCAATAGAATGTCAAATTAAATTGAAGAATTTTTGCAAAGATGATGTATTGGAAAACCTTTAAGAAATCTATTTTTTTTTGAAAAAATTGTTTGATTTAAGGTTTTTTTCGGTGACATTTGGAACGAAATATTCTGTGTATGCCAAAATTTAGTCTATTACCAATCTGACAAGGTATGAACTGTCAAATTCCATTGAAGGATGGCTACGATGACTATGGATTAAAACACCTCTAAAACCCGATTTTTTTTTATTTTTAGAATTATTATAGAACCACATTTGTCTGGTGTGTTGTGTTGCTGTGTGGCGTAGGAAATATATGGAATGATAGCGACACATGACTCCACAACACAAAACACGAGACATATGAGTGGTTCCGACTTAAAAGCTCCTCTACTGGCTTCAAACTGACCTAAGGCACCCCAGTTGACGAGCAAGTTGCTCAATTTTGGAAAGCCAGTACTGGCTCATGTGGCCTCAGCATATGAAAAAACTTAATCGATTTTTTAATCCAGTTCCGTCATGGAAGGATCGGATTTTCGACTGTTTTTCATTACATGAGTTTAAACTTCGATTTGAAGTTGTGCTGAAATTTTGTTGAGATTACAGAAGAAGGATTTTGGTCAAATCATTAAATAAAATTGAATACACACACATAAAATAAGTCCACACTTTTGAACAAATTTGCAAAAAAAAAAACAGTTCATTATACATAAAAAAAATTTGGCTCGACTCTATTCTTTAAGTAGGATTGATTTCGTTGAGTGGTAATGAGATTTGTTTATTACCACTGAAAGTATACAAAGGTTCGAATCAGCTTCGAGGTCCAGCTCGCTTTAACACCACACAAAGTGAACGTAGTAAATAACATACGTAATACCTTATTAGTCTCCTCATATTAAATATTATACCTAAATAGTGTCAGCGCAGGGCCAAAAGTCCACAGGCCAAAAGTCCATAATGGACTTTTGTCCCACTTCTCTGGGTCAAAAGTCCATAAATCAGCTGTGAACTTTTGACCCACTCCGATGTGCCAAAAGTCCATACAAAAATCTTGTGGACTTCTGGCGCATTGATTGTGGATTTCTGACCCACTTCAGGGATCACTTTATAGATGGTTTTCTTTAACAAACTGCTTTGGGTGGACCGCTTCGCGGGATTAAGGATTTTAATTCCCTTTTCGGGTCCTCTGTCCCGCTCACACGACTCCGTTGCTCCGTTTAGGGTATGCTCAATGCTCAGTCGTCGGGCAGGCGCCTATGCTGTCACTCGATCTGTTATTAAAGTTTTTTTTGTGCTAAACAGTATTTTGGGTGGCGCGCTTTGCGGGTTTAAGGATTTTAACTCCGTTTTCGGGTCCTCTGTCCCGCTCTCGCGACTCCGTCGCTCCGCTTAGGGTATGCTCAGTCGTCTGGCAGGCGCCTATGTTGTCAATCGATCTGTTATTAAAGTTTTTGTGTACTAAACAATATTTGGGTGGCCCGCTTCGCGGGTTTAAGGATTTCAACTCCCTTTTCAGGTCTTCTGCCCCGCTCACGTGACTCCGTCGCCCCGCTTAGGGTATGCCAAGTCGCCAGGCAGGTGCCTTTGTTGTCAGTTGGTGTGCTTTAAGCTTACGAGTTGTGAAGAGTATACAAACTTATTCTTAACAAAATAAATAAATAATTCTTAATTGTTCTGCTTTGTTCACTATTATAATATGAAATTATTGTGAACTTATGATGACCCATTTTCTTTTTAAAATTAGGGAATATTGACCCTTTTTTTTGAGGACCCACTTGAATGGGTCAAATCTCCACAATACAATTGTGGACTTCTGACCCACCCAAGAGGGACAAAAGTCCATTATGGACTTTTGGCCTGTGGACTTTTGACCCTGCGCCAATAGTGTCTTGTTTTTAAAACATTAAACTTTACCTAAATAGTCTCTCTATATTTTTAAAGATTTTAATTTATACCAAAAAGTTTAAACTGTTTATTTATTTTTTTTTTGTAAATCATTTCAGGAGGGGCTTCAGCCCCTCAATCCCCCCCCCCCCCCCCCCCCCCTGGCTACGTGCCTGCCTTCCACACAAGCCCACTGTGTATTAATACATGCCGAATTGAAAATGGGAAAGAATTCCACGCGACTGCCAAATTTGTGGGAAAGAAATAGCTTTTCATATTTTACTTCCATACTTGCTTGTATTAATACATTACCATAACCTAAAAATAGGTGTGACAGAATGTGGGATAAAATTAGAACCATTCCTAAAATTATTCATGTATTAACACATGTTAAATAAAAAAAGTATTAAATTGAAAGTGGAACCCGAAATTAAGTTAAAACATTTCACTCAGTTGTCTCGCACTTTGAGAACATAGATGTTTGTGTTCTCTGAGCAGAGGCGTCGGAAGGGGTGTGCGGAGTGTGCCACCGCACACGGCCCCGAGCTTTGAGGGCCACGCGCGTGCCACATTAAATTGTCTCCACGTCTTGAAATAATATTAAATCCGGCAAACTATTTTTCACAATTTTTCAGTAATAAATGATAGTTAAGAGTTCCAAGTACGTGTACAAAAATAGGTGCCACCTTAAATGTCCTACTTTGACCACAGCAATGATGCAAACATTGCGCGTTGCTATTAGTTAACCTCATGTTTCTTGCCGAAATTATTAGACCGATTTGGATCGAATTTCAGAAATTCTTATTTGATTCCAATTTTTAAGCAGAATTGGACAATATTTTACCTGTTTTTTGATTGCTTCAAAATTACTTAGATTTTTTGATTTTTTATTTAATTTATGGTTAGATAGCAACACAAAAATAACATGCATGCATTTAAAATAAAACAAATGTCGTCTTGTAGAAAATTTTACTACAAACAAATTTATAGCGGATGCCTTTATTCTAAATTGCATATTTCCATAGTTATGAAGGAAAATACCAGAAGAAAGGGCGATTTTAACGTTTTTCGAAGCTGCAAGGTTAGCTACAGACTACTCTAACAGCCGCAACAACATTTCAAAAAAGAAGAACCACAACGCGCTTTGCGATTTTATTGTCGAATTTGACTATATATCTTTTGAATAATAATAAGTTGATAAACGAAAACTATTCTGAATTGTTTTCCAACTGATATATGTTTTATTATTCCTGATGTTTTAAAAAAGTCAGTCATTTTGTAATTTACTCAAAGCTTTTGTTACTTTAATAGCAGTTATAAAAAGAAAACATATTTTTTCAGATACCTACTTATTAAAGTCAACTCCGCTTAACTGCAACATGGGTTATCTGAAACATTCATTCAAAACACTGTAGCCATAAAACACCTGTTCCTAGTTTTGTGTGTACTTTGCTGATTTTGAAGTCGAAACATGGACCCCTGCTCTGTTACTTTCGCGTCGATAAATTTGGTCGAGAAACGGTGAAAAATGGAACAAAACTCATACAATTTGTTTCAATTCCCATCGTTTTTCGCCAATTTAATCGACGCGATAGTTACAGAACAGGGCTCCTGGCCATTTTATGCTTGAATGGTCTTTCTAGGACAATTAGATACCCAGATATAGCCAAAAACCGAAAAATACAGATAATGGTATTTTTTTTTATATGGTGGTCTAACCCCAACAGGCATTTTTTGGTAGCTTACACATAATGATTGTTGATACTGTTCTAAACATGTCCACAAAATTTCAATTTGTCACTTGAAAGGTCTTTCTAGGGCAACAAGTTCCAGAGATATAGCCACAAAGAAAAAGTGCAAGATGGCTTCATTTTTCAAGATTGTGGTCTTACACCAACGCGAATGGCTTGGAACTTTTCACAGTTGATTAAGGACACTAGTGTTGATAAAACATCGATAGTTTAATCGATTGTTTTGAAATATCGGGACTATCGATAGTTTGCAAAAAATATCGATAGTCGTCAAGCTGATGTGTTTATGTTGTTGGGAAAAAATGTTAAGAAACCAGTTGTCAATTGAGTGCTGTAAATTGAAATATAATTTCTGGTACAATTTAATCTAATTTAAAATAAATATAATAAATTATTTAACTTGATTGTGAATTTTAATTAATTTAATTGTTATTAGGAAGTAGGTATTGTATTCGAAAAAAAATTGAACTCGAGGTAACAGTCAAACATGAAAAAACCGCCATGGACTATCTTTTGGGGTTCGATATTCTCATTAGCCTTTTTTCGGTTGAAATGAAATTTTTTAAACGTTGTTTTACATGAACATTTATATTAAGGACAACAGTTTTGAAAAAATAATAATATGCATTTAAAAAAATTAAAAAAAGAAATTTAACATTTTGAAGAAGTGTATTGAAAGTGTTTTTAAAAAAATTGAAATTTTGTTATTTGCTAAACTTATTTCATTTATCATTTAAATTAATAACACAATCGATAGTTTTTGCAAAAACAAACCATACTATCGAAAACTCCAACAATCGATGTTTTATTAACACTAAAAGACACTGTTCTGAACATTTCCACTAAAAAATATATCTTTAAAAAATTTAGTCCGGGTTAGAGCTTTTTAATAGTATATTATTTTTTTTATGTACACGCAAATTAAGGAATGCTTAGAAATTTTTGAACTTAAATTATAATAATGTACTTTTTTCAAAATGATGCAGCCTGAAATCATTTTCCGAGGGGCCCCGCAAATTTAATCTCGCACACGCCTCATTTTGGTGCCGCCTCTGTCTCTGAGTATATCCTTCCCCATTGCATTTTGAAAAACAAAAATGATCTCTCAGACTACACCTTGGTTATCACATCAACTCAATATAAAACAATAACCCCTAAAATAAAAAAAAAAAAATGAACTTCAAAACTTAACTTAAAAGCATCTTCTTGTTTTGGTAGATTTACATGTATCTTCGTCTGACTTCTGCAAAAAAAAAGTGGATGCAAAATTAAAAGTTACATTTATTGGATAGAGAGAGAACTCCAAAATGCAGAAGACCTTCGTACATGCAGATTATAGCCAGTGCCATAATGCAGATTTGAAGTCGAACATGTTCATCTTCTTGATGGTTCTCTTTCACACGCTCATAGTTTTGGCATACATCTTTCCTGCTCTGCTGAGTTCACCAGTGTCAAGTTAGCACTACCTACTCTTATTTTTTTAAAAAAGTACGGCAACAAATTTTTTGGATTGTTTTACTCTCCACAACTAATTTACTACTAAAAAGCTTTAAATAATGGCATGTTTTATTTTCGAATTTCCATTTTAAATGGCTGAGTTCACCAGTGTCAAGTTAGCACTACCTACTCTTATTTTTTTTTTAAAAGTACGGCAACAAATTTTTTGGAATTTTTTTCTCTCCACAACATATATACTACTAAAAAGCTTTAAATCATGGCATGTTTTATTTTCGAATTTCCCTTTTTAATGGCTGAGTTCACCAGTGTCAAGTTAGCACTACCTTCTCTTATTTTTTTTAAAAAGTACGACAACAAATTTTTTGGATTTTTTTTCTCTCCACAACTAATTTACTAGTAAAAAGCTTTAAATAATGGCATGTTTTATTTTCGAATTTCCCTTTTTAGTGGCTGAGTTCACCAGTGTCAAGTTAGCACTACCTACTATTATTTTTTTTAAAAAGTACGGCAACAAATTTTTTGGATTTTTTTTTTCTCTCCACAACTAATTTACTAGTAAAAAGCTTTAAATAATGGCATGTTTTATTTTCGAATTTCCCTTTTTAATGGCTGAGTTCACCAGTGTCAAGTTAGCACTACCTACTCTTACTTTTTTAAAAAAGTACGGCAACAAATTTTTTGGATTTTTTTTCTCTCTACAACTAATTTACTAGTAAAAGCTTTAAATAATGGCATGTTTTATTTTCGAATTTCCCTTTTAAATGGCTGAGTTAACCAGTGTCAAGTTAGCACTACCTAGTCTTATTTTTTAAAAAAAGTACGGCAACAAATTTTTTGGAATTTTTTTCTCTCCACAACTAATTAACTGCTAAAAAGCTTTAAACAATGGCATGTTTTATTTTTGAATTTCCCTTTTTAATGGCTGAGTTCACCAGTGTCAAGTTAGCACTACCTACTCTTATTTTTTTTTTAAAAAGTACGGCAACAAATTTGTTGGAATTTTTTTCTCTCCACAACTAATTTACTACTAAAAAGCTTTAAATAATGGCATGTTTTATTTTCGAATTTCCCTTTTTAATGGCTGAGTTCACCAGTGTCGAGTTAGCACTACCTACTCTTATTTTTTTCAAAGTACGGCAACAAATTTTTTGGAATTTTTTTCTCTCCACAGCTAATTTACTACTAAAAAGCTTTAAACAATGGCATGTTTTATTTATTTTATTTCCCTTTTTAATGGCTGAGTTCACCAGTGTCAAGTTAGCACTACCTACTCTTATTTTTTTAAAAAAGTACGGCAACAAATTTTTTGGATTTTTTTCTCTCCACAACTAATTTACTAGTAAAAAGCTTTAAATAATGGCATGTTTTATTTTCGAATTTCCCTTTTGAATGGCTGATTTCACCAGTGTCAAGTTAGCACTACCTACTCTTATTTCTTTAAAAAAAGTACGGCAACAAATTTTTCGGAATTTTTTTCTCTCCACAACTAATTTACTACTAAAAAGCTTTAAATAATGGCATGTTTTATTTTCGAATTCCCCTTTTAAATGGCTGAGTTCACCAGTGTCAAGTTAGCACTACCTACTCTTATTTTTTAAAAAAAGTACGGCAAAAAATTTTTTGGAATTTTTTTCTATCCGCAACTAATTTACTACTAAAAAGCTTTAAATAATGACATGTTTTATTTTCGAATTTCCCTTTTTAATGGCTGAGTTCACCAGTGTCAAGTTAGCACTACCTACTCTTATTTCCTTAAAAAAAGTACGGCAACAAATTTTTCGGAATTTTTTTTTCTCCACAACTAATTTACTACTAAAAAGCTTTAAATAATGGCATGTTTTATTTTCGAATTTCCCTTTTAAATGGCTGAGTTCACCAGTGTCAAGTTAGCACTACCTACTCTTATTTTTTTTAAAAAAGTACGGCAACAAATTTTTTGGAATTTTTTTCTCTCCATAACATATTTACTAGTAAAAAGCTTTAAATAATGGCATGTTTTATTTTCGAATTTCCCTTTTTAATGGCTGAGTTCACCAGTGTCAAGTTAGCACTACCTACTCTTATTTTTTTAAAAAAGTACGGCAACAAATTTTTTTCTCTCCACAACTAATTTACTAGTAAAAAGATTTAAATAATGGCATGTTTTATTTCCGAATTTCCCTTTTTAATGGCTGAGTTCACCAGTGTCAAGTTAGCACTACCTACTTTTATTTTTTTAAAAAAGTACGGCAACAAATTTTTTGGAATATTTTTCTCTCCACAACTAATTTACTACTAAAAAGCTTTAAATAATGGCATGTTTTATTTTCGAATTTCCCTTTTAAATGGCTGAGTTCACCAGTGTCAAGTTAGCACTACCTACTCTTATTTTTTAAAAAAAGTACGGCAAAAAATTTTTTGGAATTTTTTTCTCTCCGCAACTAATTTACTACTAAAAAGCTTTAAATAATGACATGTTTTATTTTCGAATTTCCCTTTTTAATGGCTGAGTTCACCAGTGTCAAGTTAGCAGTACCTACTCTTATTTTTTTTAAAAAAGTACGTCAACAAATTTTTTGGATTTTTTTATTCCCCACAACTAATTTACTACTTAATAGCTTGAATTAACTGCGTACTTAGTTTTTAGAATTTCAGAAAGTGTAGTGCCAAGTTTATATCAAGTTAGCACTACATACTAATTTTTTTTTTAATATAAAGAATAGTACTCAAAAATTTTTTTAAAATTTTTTTCTTTCCACAACTAATTTACTATTAAAAAGCTTCAACGAACTGCTTACTTAGTTTTTGGAATTTCACAAAGTGTAGTGCCAAGTTGATATCAAGTTAGCACTACTTACCATTTTTTTAAAAAATAGTAGAGCTACAAATTTTTTTTTCCACAACTAATTTACTACTAAAAAGCTACAATTAACTGCATATTTACTTTTTTGAATTTCCACAAATGTAGTGCCAACTTGACATACATAATATTATGTATTTTAGTTAAGATTTCACATAAACATTTATACAAATCCTAAACAAAGCTTTTTTTAAAGCTTTAAATAATAGACCATCATAATAAACTCAACCGCATACGAACGCAAGAGTAACATTGGTTTGAGTACCTACCTGTAATTATTTTTAAGTTAAGCCTAGTACGTTGCTGTTGTGAAATGGAAAATCCCATACAAAAATGGCATGACGAAATCATAAAAGAAAAATTTTGTTGTGCCTTTCGTTATGTGGTACGCTGTTCGACCAGTGAAATTAATGACTAGATATACAAAATTGTTTTGACATGTCTCCACTCTCTTTTCGCATAGAATTAATTGCCCAGACAATTAATTGAGTGCGGAAAATGACATTTGGGTTTGTTCGTGTATTTATTTGTTGTTTTTTCCATTACAGCACTGTTTTTGTTTCATTTTTTCGTTAAATTTTTATTTATTTATTTGCAATTTGTGAAACTCTCCATGAATATTTTTCCGTTGTGTTTTCGTAATAGCCCTCCCACCAGGACCGTAGCCAGCATTTCGGTTCGGGGGGGGGGGGCTTGCTCTAAAGACTAACGTGTAACTATATAAACAAAGAATTTAAAACTAAGAACATAATAATTTGAATTTTGTATTTAATATTAAATAGGGACATTGTGCCACTCGTGCAAATCTGGCGAAACTGGCTTGACTTTTTCGAAGCTAGTAGTAGTTGTGAAGTGGACTCGTTTAGTCTTGTATATAAAGCGATCTTGATAGCAGTTGGTGTAGCAGTTGGTGAAAATGTTTACTACTTACTTACTTAGGTCCTCGGACCTATTACGTCCGTGATGTTTCCCTTACGGGACATAGGGCCTCCACTACACCTACGCGCCATCGTGTACGATTTCTTGAAATATATTTCAGCTCTCTCCAACTTTTCCCCAGTCGTGCCGATTCCTGTTCGACCGTTCTTCGCCATGTACTTCTAGGCCGGCCCACTTGTCTTCCCTCCTGTGTGAGCGGGTTCCACTGCATTGCTTGAGATGCAATGCACCGATCGCCTTTTCGAAGCGTATGGCCAATCCACTGCCACTTTCTTCTTCGTATAATGGAGTCTATGGGCTCCTGGTGAAAATGTTTGAATTAAATAATTCTTTCTGCCACAACTTTTAAAGTGCGGCGGGACCAAGAAATTTAGACATTTCCAAAATAGGCAACAATATTCAAATATGATTGAATGCCATGATTTTGATTGATTAAAAAATCTCTTAATAACCCGAATTTGTTGGGATTAAATTTTTCGCTCGGGAAATTATGAGATTTTGGGAATTTCAGGTGACATTATTTGAAACACAATATTCTCTTCCCGATTTGTCAAGCCGGATTTCCATATATCTCCATCTGCAAATATGAAGAAAAGTAGAGCGGGACAGAAGTACGTCAAAAAACCAAGCGTGTGAAAGGGAACCATCATGAAGATGAACATTTCCGTCTTCATATCTGCATTTTACTTCCTATAATCAGCATGTATGAAGATCTTCTGCATTTTTGTCTTCTCTCTCTATCCAACAAACGAAAAAAGTTAAATTCTATATTGTGTCTTCTTTTTTAGCATAAGTCAGACGAAGATACATGTAAATCACACCAATAGAATGTCAAATTAAATTGAAGAATTTTTGCAAAGATGATGTATTGGAAAACCTTTAAGAAATCTATTTTTTTTTAAAAAATTGTTTGATTTAAGGTTTTTTTCGGTGACATTTGGAACGAAATATTCTGTGTATGCCAAAATTTAGTCTATTACCAATCTGACAAGGTATGAACTGTCAAATTCCATTGAAGGATGGCTACGATGACTATGGATTAAAACACCTCTAAAACCCGATTTTTTTTTAGAATTATTATAGAACCACATTTGTCTGGTGTGTTGTGTTGCTGTGTGGCGTAGGAAATATATGGAATGATAGCGACACATGACTCCACAACACAAAACACGAGACATATGAGTGGTTCCGACTTAAAAGCTCCTCTACTGGCTTCAAACTGACCTAAGGCACCCCAGTTGACGAGGAAGTTGCTCAATTTTGGAAAGCCAGTACTGGCTCATGTGGCCTCAGCATATGAAAAAACTTAATCGATTTTTTAATCCAGTTCCGTCATGGAAGGATCGGATTTTCGACTGTTTTTCATTACTTGAGTTTAAACTTCGATTTGAAGTTGTGCTGAAATTTTGTTGAGATTACAGAAGAAGGATTTTGGTCAAATCATTAAATAAAATTGAATACACACACATAAAATAAGTCCACACTTTTGAACAAATTTGCAAAAAAAAAAAACAGTTCATTATACACAAAAAAAATTTGGCTCGACTCTATTCTTTAAGTAGGATTGATTTCGTTGAGTGGTAATGAGATTTGTTTATTACCACTGAAAGTATACAAAGGTTCGAATCAGCTTCGAGGTCCAGCTCGCTTTAACACCACACAAAGTGAACGTAGTAAATAACATACGTAATACCTTATTAGTCTCCTCATATTAAATATTATACCTAAATAGTGTCAGCGCAGGGCCAAAAGTCCACAGGCCAAAAGTCCATAATGGACTTTTGTCCCACTTCTCTGGGTCAAAAGTCCATAAATCAGCTGTGAACTTTTGACCCACTCCGATGTGCCAAAAGTCCATAAAAAAATCTTGTGGACTTCTGGCGCATTGATTGTGGATTTCTGACCCACTTCAGGGATCACTTTATAGATGGTTTTCTTTAACAAACTGCTTTGGGTGGACCGCTTCGCGGGATTAAGGATTTTAATTCCCTTTTCGGGTCCTCTGTCCCGCTCACACGACTCCGTTGCTCCGTTTAGGGTATGCTCAATGCTCAGTCGTCGGGCAGGCGCCTATGCTGTCACTCGATCTGTTATTAAAGTTTTTTTTGTGCTAAACAGTATTTTGGGTGGCGCGCTTTGCGGGTTTAAGGATTTTAACTCCGTTTTCGGGTCCTCTGTCCCGCTCTCGCGACTCCGTCGCTCCGCTTAGGGTATGCTCAGTCGTCTGGCAGGCGCCTATGTTGTCAATCGATCTGTTATTAAAGTTTTTGTGTACTAAACAATATTTTGGGTGGCCCGCTTCGCGGGTTTAAGGATTTCAACTCCCTTTTCAGGTCCTCTGCCCCGCTCACGTGACTCCGTCGCCCCGCTTAGGGTATGCCAAGTCGCCAGGCAGGCGCCTATGTTGTCAGTTGGTGTGCTTTAAGCTTACGAGTTGTGAAGAGTATACAAACTTATTCTTAACAAAATAAATAAATAATTCTTAATTGTTCTGCTTTGTTCACTATTATAATATGAAATTATTGTGAACTTATGATGACCCATTTTCTTTTTAAAATTAGGGAATATTGACCCTTTTTTTTGAGGACCCACTTGAATGGGTCAAATCTCCACAATACAATTGTGGACTTCTGACCCACCCAAGAGGGACAAAAGTCCATTATGGACTTTTGGCCTGTGGACTTTTGACCCTGCGCCAATAGTGTCTTGTTTTTAAAACATTAAACTTTACCTAAATAGTCTCTCTATATTTTCAAAGATTTTAATTTATACCAAAAAGTTTAAACTGTTTATTTTTTTTTTTTTTGTAAATCATTTCAGGAGGGGCTTCAGCCCCTCAATCCCCCCCCCCCCTGGCTACGTGCCTGCCTTCCACACAAGCCCACTGTGTATTAATACATGCCGAATTGAAAATGGGAAAGAATTCCACGCGACTGCCAAATTTGTGGGAAAGAAATAGCTTTTCATATTTTACTTCCATACTTGCTTGTATTAATACATTACCATAACCTAAAAATAGGTGTGACAGAATGTGGGATAAAATTAGAACCATTCCTAAAATTATTCATGTATTAACGCATGTTAAATAAAAAAAGTATTAAATTGAAAGTGGAACCCGAAATTAAGTTAAAACATTTCACTCAGTTGTCTCGCACTTTGAGAACATAGATGTTTGTGTTCTCTGAGCAGAGGCGTCGGAAGGGGTGTGCGGAGTGTGCCACCGCACACGGCCCCGCGCTTTGAGGGCCACGCGCGTGCCACATTAAATTGTCTCCACGTCTTGAAATAATATTAAATCCGGCAAACTATTTTTCACAATTTTTCAGTAATAAATGATAGTTAAGAGTTCCAAGTACGTGTACAAAAATAGGTGCCACCTTAAATGTCCTACTTTGACCACAGCAATGATGCAAACATTGCGCGTTGCTATTAGTTAACCTCATGTTTCTTGCCGAAATTATTAGACCGATTTGGATCGAATTTCAGAAATTCTTATTTGATTCCAATTTTTAAGCAGAATTGGACAATATTTTACCTGTTTTTTGATTGCTTCAAAATTACTTAGATTTTTTGATTTTTTATTTAATTTATGGTTAGATAGCAACACAAAAATAACATGCATGCATTTAAAATAAAACAAATGTCGTCTTGTAGAAAATTTTACTACAAACAAATTTATAGCGGATGCCTTTATTCTAAATTGCATATTTCCATAGTTATGAAGGAAAATACCAGAAGAAAGGGCGATTTTAACGTTTTTCGAAGCTGTAAGGTTAGCTACAGACTACTCTAACAGCCGCAACAACATTTCAAAAATGAAGAACCACAACGCGCTTTGCGATTTTATTGTCGAATTTGACTATATATCTTTTGAATAATAATAAGTTGATAAACGAAAACTATTCTGAATTGTTTTCCAACTGATATATGTTTTATTATTCCTGATGTTTTAAAAAAGTCAGTCATTTTGTAATTTACTCAAAGCTTTTGTTACTTTAATAGCAGTTATAAAAAGAAAACATATTTTTTCAGATACCTACTTATTAAAGTCAACTCCGCTTAACTGCAACATGGGTTATCTGAAACATTCATTCAAAACACTTTAGCCATAAAACACCTGTTCCTAGTTTTGTGTGTACTTTGCTGATTTTGAAGTCGAAACCTGGACCCCTGCTCTGTTACTTTCGCGTCGATAAATTTGGTCGAGAAACGGTGAAAAATGGAACAAAACTCATACAATTTGTTTCAATTCCCATCGTTTTTCGCCAATTTAATCGACGCGATAGTTACAGAACAGGGCTCCTGGCCATTTTATGCTTGAATGGTCTTTCTAGGACAATTAGATACCCAGATATAGCCAAAAACCGAAAAATACAGATAATGGTATTTTTTTTTATATGGTGGTCTAACCCCAACAGGCATTTTTTGGTAGCTTACACATAATGATTGAACTCGAGGTAACAGTCAAACATGAAAAAACCGCCATGGACTATCTTTTGGGGTTCGATATTCTCATTAGCCTTTTTTCGATTGAAATGAAATTTTTTAAACGTTGTTTTACATGAACATTTATATTAAGGACAACAGTTTTGAAAAAATAATAATATGCATTTAAAAAAATTAAAAAAAGAAATTTAACATTTTGAAGAAGTGTATTGAAAGTGTTTTTAAAAAAATTGAAATTTTGTTATTTGCTAAACTTATTTCATTTATCATTTAAATTAATAACACAATCGATAGTTTTTGCAAAAACAAACCATACTATCGAAAACTCCAACAATCGATGTTTTATTAACACTAAAAGACACTGTTCTGAACATTTCCACTAAAAAATATATCTTTAAAAAATTTAGTCCGGGTTAGAGCTTTTTAATAGTATATTATTTTTTTTATGTACACGCAAATTAAGGAATGCTTAGAAATTTTTGAACTTAAATTATAATAATGTACTTTTTTCAAAATGATGCAGCCTGAAATCATTTTCCGAGGGGCCCCGCAAATTTAATCTCGCACACGCCTCATTTTGGTGCCGCCTCTGTCTCTGAGTATATCCTTCCCCATTGCATTTTGAAAAACAAAAATGATCTCTCAGACTACACCTTGGTTATCACATCAACTCAATATAAAACAATAACCCCTAAAATAAAAAAAAAAAAAATGAACTTCAAAACTTAACTTAAAAGCATCTTCTTGTTTTGGTAGATTTAAATGTATCTTCGTCTGACTTCTGCAAAAAAAAAGTGGATGCAAAATTAAAAGTTACATTTATTGGATAGAGAGAGAACTCCAAAATGCAGAAGACCTTCGTACATGCAGATTATAGCCAGTGCCATAATGCAGATTTGAAGTCGAACATGTTCATCTTCTTGATGGTTCTCTTTCACACGCTCATAGTTTTGGCATACATCTTTCCTGCTCTGCTGAGTTCACCAGTGTCAAGTTAGCACTACCTACTCTCATTTTTTTAAAAAAGTACGGCAACAAATTTTTTGGATTGTTTTACTCTCCACAACTAATTTACTACTAAAAAGCTTTAAATAATGGCATGTTTTATTTTCGAATTTCCATTTTAAATGGCTGAGTTCACCAGTGTCAAGTTAGCACTACCTACTCTTATTTTTTTTAAAAAGTACGGCAACAAATTTTTTGGAATTTTTTTCTCTCCACAACATATATACTACTAAAAAGCTTTAAATCATGGCATGTTTTATTTTCGAATTTCCCTTTTTAATGGCTGAGTTCACCAGTGTCAAGTTAGCACTACCTTCTCTTATTTTTTTTAAAAAGTACGACAACAAATTTTTTGGATTTTTTTTCTCTCGACAACTAATTTACTAGTAAAAGCTTTAAATAATGGCATGTTTTATTTTCGAATTTCCCTTTTTAGTGGCTGAGTTCACCAGTGTCAAGTTAGCACTACCTACTATTATTTTTTTTAAAAAGTACGGCAACAAATTTTTTGGATTTTTTTTTTCTCTCCACAACTAATTTACTAGTAAAAAGCTTTAAATAATGGCATGTTTTATTTTCGAATTTCCCTTTTTAATGGCTGAGTTCACCAGTGTCAAGTTAGCACTACCTACTCTTACTTTTTTAAAAAAGTACGGCAACAAATTTTTTGGATTTTTTTTCTCTCTACAACTAATTTACTAGTAAAAGCTTTAAATAATGGCATGTTTTATTTTCGAATTTCCCTTTTAAATGGCTGAGTTAACCAGTGTCAAGTTAGCACTACCTAGTCTTATTTTTTAAAAAAAGTACGGCAACAAATTTTTTGGAATTTTTTTCTCTCCACAACTAATTAACTGCTAAAAAGCTTTAAACAATGGCATGTTTTATTTTTGAATTTCCCTTTTTAAATGGCTGAGTTCACCAGTGTCAAGTTAGCACTACCTACTCTTATTTTTTTTTTAAAAAGTACGGCAACAAATTTGTTGGAATTTTTTTCTCTCCACAACTAATTTACTACTAAAAATCTTTAAATAATGGCATGTTTTATTTTCGAATTTCCCTGTTTAATGACTGAGTTCACCAGTGTCAAGTTAGCACTACCTACTCTTATTTTTTAAAAAAAGCACGGCAACAAATTTTTTGGAATTTTTTTCTCTTCACAACATATTTACTACTAAAAAGCTTTAAATAATGGCATGTTTTATTTTCGAATTTCCCTTTTTAATGGCTGAGTTCACCAGTGTCGAGTTAGCACTACCTACTCTTATTTTTTTTAAAGTACGGCAACAAATTTTTTGGAATTTTTTTCTCTCCACAGCTAATTTACTACTAAAAAGCTTTAAACAATGGCATGTTTTATTTATTTTATTTCCCTTTTTAATGGCTGAGTTCACCAGTGTCAAGTTAGCACTACCTACTCTTATTTTTTTAAAAAAGTACGGCAACAAATTTTTTGGATTTTTTTCTCTCCACAACTAATTTACTAGTAAAAAGCTTTAAATAATGGCATGTTTTATTTTCGAATTTCCCTTTTGAACGGCTGAGTTCACCAGTGTCAAGTTAGCATTACCTACTCTTATTCCTTAAAAAATAAGTACGGCAACAAATTTTTCGGATTTTTTTTCTCTCCACAACTAATTTACTACTAAAAAGCTTTAAATAATGGCATGTTTTATTTTCGAATTCCCCTTTTAAATGGCTGAGTTCACCAGTGTCAAGTTAGCACTACCTACTCTTATTTTTTAAAAAAAGTACGGCAAAAAATTTTTTGGAATTTTTTTCTATCCGCAACTAATTTACTACTAAAAAGCTTTAAATAATGACATGTTTTATTTTCGAATTTCCCTTTTTAATGGCTGAGTTCACCAGTGTCAAGTTAGCACTACCTACTCTTATTTCCTTAAAAAAAGTACGGCAACAAATTTTTCGGAATTTTTTTTTCTCCACAACTAATTTACTACTAAAAAGCATTAAATAATGGCATGTTTTATTTTCGAATTTCCCTTTTAAATGGCTGAGTTCACCAGTGTCAAGTTAGCACTACCTACTCTTATTTTTTTTAAAAAAGTACGGCAACAAATTTTTTGGAATTTTTTTCTCTCCATAACATATTTACTAGTAAAAAGCTTTAAATAATGGCATGTTTTATTTTCGAATTTCCCTTTTTAATGGCTGAGTTCACCAGTGTCAAGTTAGCAGTACCTACTCTTATTTTTTTTAAAAAAGTACGGCAACAAATTTTTTGGATTTTTTTATTCCCCACAACTAATTTACTACTTAATAGCTTGAATTAACTGCGTACTTAGTTTTTAGAATTTCAGAAAGTGTAGTGCCAAGTTTATATCAAGTTAGCACTACATACTAATTTTTTTTTTAATATAAAGAATAGTACTCAAAAATTTTTTTAGAATTTTTTTCTTTCCACAACTAATTTACTATTAAAAAGCTTCAACGAACTGCTTACTTAGTTTTTGGAATTTCACAAAGTGTAATGCCAAGTTGATATCAAGTTAGCACTACTTACCATTTTTTTAAAAAATAGTAGAGCTACAAATTTTTTTTTCCACAACTAATTTACTACTAAAAAGCTACAATTAACTGCATATTTACTTTTTTGAATTTCCACAAATGTAGTGCCAACTTGACATACATAATATTATGTATTTTAGTTAAGATTTCACATAAACATTTATACAAATCCTAAACAAAGCTTTTTTTAAAGCTTTAAATAATAGACCATCATAATAAACTCAACCGCATACGAACGCAAGAGTAACATTGGTTTGAGTACCTACCTGTAATTATTTTTAAGTTAAGCCTAGTACGTTGCTGTTGTGAAATGGAAAATCCCATACAAAAATGGCATGACGAAATCATAAAAGAAAAATTTTGTTGTGCCTTTCGTTATGTGGTACGCTGTTCGACCAGCGAAATTAATGATTAGATATACAAAATTGTTTTGACATGTCTCCACTCTCTTTTCGCATAGAATTAATTGCCCAGACAATTAATTGAGTGCGGAAAATGACATTTGGGTTTGTTCGTGTATTTATTTGTTGTTTTTTCCATTACAGCACTGTTTTTGTTTCATTTTTTCGTTAAATTTTTATTTATTTATTTGCAATTTGTGAAACTCTCCATGAATATTTTTCCGTTGTGTTTTCGTAATAGCCCTCCCACCAGGCCCGTAGCCAGCATTTCGGTTCGGGGGGGGGGGGCTTGCTCTAAAGACTAGCGTGTAACTATATAAACAAAGAATTTAAAACTAAGAACATAATAATTTAAATTTTGTATTTAATATTAAATAGGGACATTGTGCCACTCGTGCAAATCTGGCGAAACTGGCTTGACTTTTTCGAAGCTAGTAGTAGTTGTGAAGTGGACTCGTTTAGTCTTGTATATAAAGCGATCTTGATAGCAGTTGGTGTAGCAGTTGGTGAAAATGTTTGAATTAAATAATTCTTTCTGCCACAACTTTTAAAGTGCGGCGGGACCAAGAAATTTAAACATTTCCAAAATAGGCAACAATATTCAAATATGATTGAATGCCATGATTTTGATTGATTAAAAAATCTCTTAATAACCCGAATTTGTTGGGATTAAATTTTTCGCTCGGGAAATTATGAGATTTTGGGAATTTCAGGTGACATTATTTGAAACACAATATTCTCTTCCCGATTTGTCAAGCCGGATTTCCATATATCTCCATCTGCAAATATGAAGAAAAGTAGAGCGGGACAGAAGTACGTCAAAAAACCAAGCGTGTGAAAGGGAACCATCATGAAGATGAACATTTCCGTCTTCATATCTGCATTTTACTTCCTATAATCAGCATGTATGAAGATCTTCTGCATTTTTGTCTTCTCTCTCTATCCAACAAACGAAAAAAGTTAAATTCTATATTGTGTCTTCTTTTTTAGCATAAGTCAGACGAAGATACATGTAAATCACACCAATAGAATGTCAAATTAAATTGAAGAATTTTTGCAAAGATGATGTATTGGAAAACCTTTAAGAAATCTATTTTTTTTTGAAAAAATTGTTTGATTTAAGGTTTTTTTCGGTGA
Source organism: Melangyna quadrimaculata (assembly GCA_949320155.1). NCBI lineage: Eukaryota > Metazoa > Arthropoda > Insecta > Diptera > Syrphidae > Melangyna > Melangyna quadrimaculata. Next base: position 319,806,790 of record OX439483.1, on the reverse strand, counting down.
CATTTGGAACGAAATATTCTGTGTATGCCAAAATTTAGTCTATTACCAATCTGACAAGGTATGAACTGTCAAATTCCATTGAAGGATGGCTACGATGACTATGGATTAAAACACCTCTAAAACCCGATTTTTTTTTAGAATTATTATAGAACCACATTTGTCTGGTGTGTTGTGTTGCTGTGTGGCGTAGGAAGTATATGGAATGATAGCGACACATGACTCCACAACACAAAACACGAGACATATGAGTGGTTCCGACTTAAAAGCTCCTCTACTGGCTTCAAACTGACCTAAGGCACCCCAGTTGACGAGGAAGTTGCTCAATTTTGGAAAGCCAGTACTGGCTCATGTGGCCTCAGCATATGAAAAAACTTAATCGATTTTTTAATCCAGTTCCGTCATGGAAGGATCGGATTTTCGACTGTTTTTCATTACATGAGTTTAAACTTCGATTTGAAGTTGTGCTGAAATTTTGTTGAGATTACAGAAGAAGGATTTTGGTCAAATCATTAAATAAAATTGAATACACACACATAAAATAAGTCCACACTTTTGAACAAATTTGCAAAAAAAAAAAACAGTTCATTATACATAAAAAAAATTTGGCTCGACTCTATTCTTTAAGTAGGATTGATTTCGTTGAGTGGTAATGAGATTTGTTTATTACCACTGAAAGTATACAAAGGTTCGAATCAGCTTCGAGGTCCAGCTCGCTTTAACACCACACAAAGTGAACGTAGTAAATAACATACGTAATACCTTATTAGTCTCCTCATATTAAATATTATACCTAAATAGTGTCAGCGCAGGGCCAAAAGTCCACAGGCCAAAAGTCCATAATGGACCCACTTCTCTGGGTCAAAAATCCATAAATCAGCTGTGAACTTTTGACCCACTCCGATGTGCCAAAAGTCCATAAAAAAATCTTGTGGACTTCTGGCGCATTGATTGTGGATTTCTGACCCACTTCAGGGATCACTTTATAGATGGTTTTCTTTAACAAACTGCTTTGGGTGGACCGCTTCGCGGGATTAAGGATTTTAATTCCCTTTTCGGGTCCTCTGTCCCGCTCACACGACTCCGTTGCTCCGTTTAGGGTATGCTCAATGCTCAGTCGTCGGGCAGGCGCCTATGCTGTCACTCGATCTGTTATTAAAGTTTTTTTTGTGCTAAACAGTATTTTGGGTGGCGCGCTTTGCGGGTTTAAGGATTTTAACTCCGTTTTCGGGTCCTCTGTCCCGCTCTCGCGACTCCGTCGTTCCGCTTAGGGTATGCTCAGTCGTCTGGCAGGCGCCTATGTTGTCAATCGATCTGTTATTAAAGTTTTTGTGTACTAAACAATATTTTGGGTGGCCCGCTTCGCGGGTTTAAGGATTTCAACTCCCTTTTCAGGTCCTCTGCCCCGCTCACGTGACTCCGTCGCCCCGCTTAGGGTATGCCAAGTCGCCAGGCAGGCGCCTATGTTGTCAGTTGGTGTGCTTTAAGCTTACGAGTTGTGAAGAGTATACAAACTTATTCTTAACAAAATAAATAAATAATTCTTAATTGTTCTGCTTTGTTCACTATTATAATATGAAATTATTGTGAACTTATGATGACCCATTTTCTTTTTAAAATTAGGGAATATTGACCCTTTTTTTTGAGGACCCACTTGAATGGGTCAAATCTCCACAATACAATTGTGGACTTCTGACCCACCCAAGAGGGACAAAAGTCCATTATGGACTTTTGGCCTGTGGACTTTTGACCCTGCGCCAATAGTGTCTTGTTTTTAAAACATTAAACTTTACCTAAATAGTCTCTCTATATTTTTAAAGATTTTAATTTATACCAAAAAGTTTAAACTGTTTATTTATTTTTTTTTTTTTGTAAATCATTTCAGGAGGGGCTTCAGCCCCTCAATCCCCCCCCCCCCTGGCTACGTGCCTGACTTCCACACAAGCCCACTGTGTATTAATACATGCCGAATTGAAAATGGGAAAGAATTCCACGCGACTGCCAAATTTGTGGGAAAGAAATAGCTTTTCATATTTTACTTCCATACTTGCTTGTATTAATACATTACCATAACCTAAAAATAGGTGTGACAGAATGTGGGTTAAAATTAGAACCATTCCTAAAATTATTCATGTATTAACGCATGTTAAATAAAAAAAGTATTAAATTGAAAGTGGAACCCGAAATTAAGTTAAAACATTTCACTCAGTTGTCTCGCACTTTGAGAACATAGATGTTTGTGTTCTCTGAGCAGAGGCGTCGGAAGGGGTGTGCGGAGTGTGCCACCGCACACGGCCCCGCGCTTTGAGGGGCCACGCGCGTGCCACATTAAATTGTCTCCACGTCTTGAAATAATATTAAATCCGGCAAACTATTTTTCACAATTTTTCAGTAATAAATGATAGTTAAGAGTTCCAAGTACGTGTACAAAAATAGGTGCCACCTTAAATGTCCTACTTTGACCACAGCAATGATGCAAACATTGCGCGTTGCTATTAGTTAACCTCATGTTTCTTGCCGAAATTATTAGACCGATTTGGATCGAATTTCAGAAATTCTTATTTGATTCCAATTTTTAAGCAGAATTGGACAATATTTTACCTGTTTTTTGATTGCTTCAAAATTACTTAGATTTTTTGATTTTTTATTTAATTTATGGTTAGATAGCAACACAAAAATAACATGCATGCATTTAAAATAAAACAAATGTCGTCTTGTAGAAAATTTTACTACAAACAAATTTATAGCGGATGCCTTTATTCTAAATTGCATATTTCCATAGTTATGAAGGAAAATACCAGAAGAAAGGGCGATTTTAACGTTTTTCGAAGCTGCAAGGTTAGCTACAGACTACTCTAACAGCCGCAACAACATTTCAAAAATGAAGAACCACAACACGCTTTGCGATTTTATTGTCGAATTTGACTATATATCTTTTGAATAATAATAAGTTGATAAACGAAAACTATTCTGAATTGTTTTCCAACTGATATATGTTTTATTATTCCTGATGTTTTAAAAAAGTCAGTCATTTTGTAATTTACTCAAAGCTTTTGTTACTTTAATAGCAGTTATAAAAAGAAAACATATTTTTTCAGATACCTACTTATTAAAGTCAACTCCGCTTAACTGCAACATGGGTTATCTGAAACATTCATTCAAAACACTTTAGCCATAAAACACCTGTTCCTAGTTTTGTGTGTACTTTGCTGATTTTGAAGTCGAAACCTGGACCCCTGCTCTGTTACTTTCGCGTCGATAAATTTGGTCGAGAAACGGTGAAAAATGGAACAAAACTCATACAATTTGTTTCAATTCCCATCGTTTTTCGCCAATTTAATCGACGCGATAGTTACAGAACAGGGCTCCTGGCCATTTTATGCTTGAATGGTCTTTCTAGGACAATTAGATACCCAGATATAGCCAAAAACCGAAAAATACAGATAATGGTATTTTTTTTTTATATGGTGGTCTAACCCCAACAGGCATTTTTTGGTAGCTTACACATAATGATTGTTGATACTGTTCTAAACATGTCCACAAAATTTCAATTTGTCACTTGAAAGGTCTTTCTAGGGCAACAAGTTCCAGAGATATAGCCACAAAGAAAAAGTGCAAGGTGGCTTCATTTTTCAAGATTGTGGTCGTACACCAACGCGAATGGCTTGGAACTTTTCACAGTTGATTAAGGACACTAGTGTTGATAAAACATCGATAGTTTAATCGATTGTTTTGAAATATCGGGACTATCGATAGTTTGCAAAAAATATCGATAGTCGTCAAGCTGATGTGTTTATGTTGTTGGGAAAAAATGTTAAGAAACCAGTTGTCAATTGAGTGCTGTAAATTGAAATATAATTTCTGGTACAATTTAATCTAATTTAAAATAAATATAATAAATTATTTAACTTGATTGTGAATTTTAATTAATTTAATTGTTATTAGGAAGTAGGTATTGTATTCGAAAAAAAATTGAACTCGAGGTAACAGTCAAACATGAAAAAACCGCCATGGACTATCTTTTGGGGTTCGATATTCTCATTAGCCTTTTTTCGGTTGAAATGAAATTTTTTAAACGTTGTTTTACATGAACATTTATATTAAGGACAACAGTTTTGAAAAAATAATAATATGCATTTAAAAAAATTAAAAAAAGAAATTTAACATTTTGAAGAAGTGTATTGAAAGTGTTTTTAAAAAAATTGAAATTTTGTTATTTGCTAAACTTATTTCATTTATCATTTAAATTAATAACACAATCGATAGTTTTTGCAAAAACAAACCATACTATCGAAAACTCCAACAATCGATGTTTTATTAACACTAAAAGACACTGTTCTGAACATTTCCACTAAAAAATATATCTTTAAAAAATTTAGTCCGGGTTAGAGCTTTTTAATAGTATATTATTTTTTTTTATGTACACGCAAATTAAGGAATGCTTAGAAATTTTTGAACTTAAATTATAATAATGTACTTTTTTCAAAATGATGCAGCCTGAAATCATTTTCCGAGGGGCCCCGCAAATTTAATCTCGCACACGCCTCATTTTGGTGCCGCCTCTGTCTCTGAGTATATCCTTCCCCATTGCATTTTGAAAAACAAAAATGATCTCTCAGACTACACCTTGGTTATCACATCAACTCAATATAAAACAATAACCCCTAAAATAAAAAAAAAAAAAAATGAACTTCAAAACTTAACTTAAAAGCATCTTCTTGTTTTGGTAGATTAACATGTATCTTCGTCTGACTTCTGCAAAAAAAAAGTGGATGCAAAATTAAAAGTTACATTTATTGGATAGAGAGAGAACTCCAAAATGCAGAAGACCTTCGTACATGCAGATTATAGCCAGTGCCATAATGCAGATTTGAAGTCGAACATGTTCATCTTCTTGATGGTTCTCTTTCACACGCTCATAGTTTTGGCATACATCTTTCCTGCTCTACTTTTCTTCATATTTGCAGACGAAGATACATGTAAATCTAGCATTATGGTGGATTTACATGTATCTTCGTCCAACTTCTGCAAATAAAAAGGGGATGCAAAATTAAAATATACATTTGTTGGATAGAGAGGGAACACCAAAATGCAGAAGACCTTCGTGCATGAAGATTATAGGAAGTGCCATAATGCAAATATGAAGACGAACATGTTCATCTTCTTGATGGTACTCTTTCACACGCTCGGTGTTTTGGCATACATCTGCCCCCCTCTACTTTTCTTCATATTTGCAGACGAAGATACATGTAAATTCAGCATTAAGGACCTTCGTCAAACCCTCAATCTCATCTCACATTCATATTTAAAATTGCTCAAACATACCTGGCCATATTAAACTCTCTTAAGAGAACCTTCAAATAAAAACAAATAAATCTTGAGTTAAGTTCCTTAAACAAATCTCAAAATTTTAAGCTGTGTGAAGTGGGAACCAAATCAAAATTTTTGGGTGGGGTTTATCAGAATCGTTTGTCCATCGTTTATCCACGTTTTTCCAACCAAAAAAATCGTTTGTCCACCCTCGGGAAAAAAGTTATTAAGCTTTTCTTTTTTATAGAAACTCCCCAAAATCAAAAAACTCATCCACTGCCCCCAAAAGATGACTTAGGAATATGGGACCAAGTGCCTTCGTTTGTCCACCGGCTGTTTAAGATTATTCGCCAAAAATAAAACATTTAGACCCTCGTTCAAAAGTTATTCAACATTTCGTTTTTATAGCAAAACCCCCAAAGACAAACATTTTGACCATCACCTCAAATGATACAATACGCGAATGAAACTTAGTGCATTCGTTTGTCCACCAGCTGTTCAAGATCATCCATACCAAATAATCGTTTTTGCACCCTTAGTTCAAAAGTTATTCAACATTTCTTTTTTATAGCAACACCAACAAAATTTAAAATGTTGTATACCAAAATCGCTTTAATCCCAATCGTTTGTCCGCCACGCCGTTTGTCTAGGTTAGTCCAGCAAAAAAAAAATGTTAGACCTTCGTTCAAAAGTCTTTCAACATTTATTTTTTAAAGAATATCTCCAAACCCAAGAATTAATCCACCAAACCTTTAGTCAACACAAGTAACGTTTATATTAGAACTTCATGCTTGTTAACAAAAATATGCACGACTGGATCGCAAGAACTTGCTCTTGTAGTTAACAACCAGAATATTTCATAACATTTTTATACAATTTGATTAAGAATTAATCAATGAAGGAAAAACTCATAATATTCGAAAAAAAACATTATAATCTTCAATTTAATTTGATACCAATCAATTAATTTGATCAAGACAAACTAATTACAAAAACAAATATTTTTGATAGGCTTGGTTGTTGCTACAAAAGTGAATTTACAATAATTACAAATAAATCATACACCACTTGCCTAAATCAGCATTGACCATTGTGGTTGTTCTCTTTGCTACGAGCTCATCTTGGAAGTGCCGATGCAGATCATGATAACGATGACAAAAAAATAACATAGTCTAACAGATAATACTAATGTTAAAAAAACAACATAGCGATTATGTATATCATCATAATAGGGTATACAAAATAAATAAATCGGGTGGCACAACGGCTCATGAAGAACCAGGGCCTAGTGACTAACAACTCTCAACCATTCCTGTGTGCGTCTGTCGACAGGAATGGAAGGGACCTACAATTTTGTGCCGAATCCCAACGGCTAAAAGAGAAGCATTTATTCGTGCCAAGTGATACTCTTGGAGGATTTGTCAATTCCTCGCAAGAGGCAGTAGCCCTGAAAAAAGTTTTTAGGTGGAAGAGGCTGGGAAGCGAACCCAGACCTTCAGCGTGACAGTCGAACGCACAAACCATTACGCTACGGGCTACTACATAAAAGGGTAAAGGTATGTATATAGGTATAATTAAGGCACATAAGGAGCAGGAAATCGCTCATCTCCACGTGTTGACGAGTAAGTGTGCACACGGCAACTAGGGCTGTCAGATCTAATTTCGTCGGCCTCGAATTACAGGGTTCTAAACGCCAATTTAACGAAAAATGAATTATGGCTATCGTTGAATTCCTATTTTAAAGCGTTTTCGAATGAGTCTATTGGTTTGCACCTTAATTCACCCTATAAAACGTAAAACGCAAAAAACCAAAGTTCTATGAACCCAAATGTAGTTATTTTGAGCATTATACGGTTCTATGTAGCAAAATTGGCTGATAGAACTTTGTTATTCTCTTCGCGGTCAGTAAAAAATGTACATATTTTCTTAAGGAAATATAACTTTGTGTTCCTTAATTTTGCACATAGAACCTTATAATTTTTATCAGATTGCCAAAAATACAACAAAGGTGTATCTTGAGCAATATTCAAAATGTTCTTAGCTGTCCAAAACCTGATATGTAATCTCATTTGTATAACCTTACGGGACATTTTTAACTAAATAACAAGTTTTACTGCTTCATGTGGGATGAAAGCATAATAGGAAGAACTGGAAATGACATTGCTAGTGCTTTTCTGATGGTTCTTAACCGTATTATGCAAGATTTCCCTATAGGAATTACAAAAATTATACTCTGGATTGATTCATGTGTTCCTCAAAAGCGGAACTCGTTGGTTACCTTCGTATTGATGGATTTTCTTAAACAACACCCAGACATAAGTAAATAAATTTTAAGTCCTCTGCTTTAGGACATTCTACAATTCAGGGAATTAATACCGCCCATAGCTGCACTAAGCGCGTTTTATCCGAACTCATGATTTTATTTCACTCGTATCTATAATACGCATTTTTTTGAAAATCACATTAAAAAAACAAAAGTCTTACAATTTTGCAAATGCAATCGTTAGATTTTAAAAATGTTTCCGAATGTTGCAAAATTTTGTAATTTTAAATTAACACAACGGCAGTCCAGTCCAATTAACACGGAGAATTGCCGAGTTGTTTTTGTTTAATATTTCCCACCTTGAAAAATCTTACGAAAGTGTCGACTTAAAGTGTTCAAAAACCTCAACAACACTTCTTTTCAATTGCCAATTTTAAAAGTGTTGCCACTAAAAAAATAAACTCGCTCCAAGAAAAATCAAATCATTAGAAGCAATGCTTAAATACATATAGTATGCCTGAAATTGATAAAGAATTTTTTATAAATATTATGAAAATAAGAACAAATGAGGGGTAAAATCTCAAAACTCTTCTATTCCACTTTTTATGAAAAATTAGTTAAGTATGAGGAAGCGTTCTTTAGAAGTGCCCTCATCTACGTATTTAGCTTATTTAAAACTTATTACTTGCTATACTTTTAAGTTCTTGAGAAGTTGTGTGTTTTTTTTTCTTCAAAACTGCACTATTCCTTTCGGTCCTTTAATTCAAAACTTATCTATTCCCATACAAACAAAATAGACAAAATTAAGTACAAAAACTATTCTTTTCCTATGCTAAACAAAGTAGTCGTTGTCAATACTCATTTATTTCACTTGACTGAAACTTTTAGATTTATTTATTTGCTTTTTCTTTTTTTTTGTTTAAATAATTTAAATACATTTCTAGTAGGTTATTTTAAAGTTTTGTAAACTTAAAAGTACTGTTTTTTAAAAAAAACTGAAATGAATTAAAGTGAAACAAATTTTCTGAATTTGCAAAACTCGACTATTCCTCATCAGTTACAATCGTATGTTTTCAAAACTCTACTTTTCCTAATCGTTATTTTCATAACTCTTCTTCTCCGAATTAAATTGATTTTTTTATAATTTTTAGGTTTACCAAATAGGTTCAAGACTATAAAAAATAGATAAAGATCATTCCAAACCTACAATTTAGCTTTCAAACCAATCGCTTATATCATTTTAGAAGCTTTTAACATTTTTTTCGTTTTACTTAAAATTCTCAATATGGACAAGAAGAGTTTTGAAATTATACACCAATGAATAGTTAAAATTATTGTATTTGTTTAAATTAATTTGTATTTATTGTCTTATTAACTTAAATGTACTTTGAACTGTGAAATATAATAAATACATTATATGAAAATTCTATCTTATGTTTTTTCTACTTAATAAAAATATGAAAATAAGCGTTTTGTTTCATATTTTATTAGAAAATGATTTCTGCTGCTTTTGTACTAGAAATACTAAAGTTTTTCAACCATTTGTAAGCAAATCTCCATATGCTTACCTTACAATTAAATGGTTCTATATGGTACATAGAACCCTCATCAAAGTTTGAACTACTTGTAAATTTGAAATTGGCTTATAGAAATTTGGGAAAAACATTAAAATTCCTATAAAAAGGAAATTCCTTAAATAACTTAGTTATATTTAAATTAATAATTATCAATAATCTATTGTTTGCTATCATTCAAACGTAAATTAATAGTCATTTAATACAAAATCCGAGCATCAAAAACTTAAAAGCTGAATAATTCGAAACAGGGGTCGGTCGACATAGAAGAACACTGTAATTCTCGGCCGACGATTTTGATGAATATCGGGACGCCAGGGCTCAAAAACCGGGACAAATCGGGACATTGAAAAATATCTATTTATACAAATCTTAAATGCAATGGCGAAAAATTATAGTCGATTTAGAACGATATTAAATCATTTTAATTAATAAATTTAAAACGAGTTTAGCTTTGTACTATCTCATAACATAACACTACTTAAATTAAATTTAAGGCTGGCCACGAGACGAGACTCTGCGAGACTTTTGTAAGTCTCGTCTCGGTCTCGTATCCAAAAAATACGAATTTCGGACAAACTGTTGATTATTGGAACGAAATATTTTCGATTATCGCTTGAATATGTGCAGAACAAAATAAATATTTAACTGAAATTGGATTTTTTAATTTATTAGACTCTCTGTTAATTTCGGTGCAAATATACAGTCTCGTCTCGGTCGCGTCTCGGTTGCTTAAAAGGCAGCCTGCGAGACCGAGATCGAGACCGAGACTTTTCTCGTCTCGTGACCAGCCCTAATTAAAATATATTTTGTTTATTTAATACCGTACTGAATCCATATGACCCCTCTTCTAAATGTTTCTAAATGTTAATATGAGGTATGCTTGCGCATTTTTTGCGCGAGCGGCACTTTTTTGATCTGTTCTACAAGTTCAAAAATATTTAAAATTTATAAAATTTTAATAAACTGTTTCAAAATAAGAAATATTTGGAGAAGTATCATGCTTCCCTTAAAATTAGGCTGTTAAAAATTTTGGCCAATATTTTTTGACTAACTTAGAAGTACATACCGAATTGCAAAATTATGACAAAATCAAAAAAGCCAATAACGAGGTATTCGGGAATATTTCAAAACAAGTAAGAAACTGGTAATTTGCACAAAAAAAAAAAAACAAACATTTATTTCAGTTCTTCGATTTGATTTTGGCTAAGACGTATGCAGTGTTATAAAAACTGTTCTAGGGCTTACATGTACAAGTCTTATAAAAACCATTACAGCAGTTTTTTTTTTAGAAAACTTGATAAAACCGAAATTTTTATATGACCGTTCTACCCAGATAAGCTAAAACAAAAAATTGAATCTCACTCACAGGGAATAACATAGAATATTTCACACAAAATTTGAAGCAAATCCACCGATTTGCTTATGCTCTAGCTTGATTTAAATAAAGACGCAAACAAACCGATGGACGTAGTCTTTTGTCGAAAATTTGTTTTTGGACTTCTACATTATCGTAATGTTAGTTTTGATTAAAATCTCGAAATTTGCTTTTGACACAAAACCAATAATAACTCTAGCAAGTAAAAGTGGAATGTCGGGAAATATCGGGACATTTTGTAAATCGGGACAGATATCGGGACATGGTTCAAATATCGGGACTGTCCCGCCAAAATCGGGACGTCTGACAGCCCTTACGGCAACCCAACCGAAAGATGAAAATAGAATAAAAAATAAACTTTATTATAATTAATTTTAACTATTTTGTTGACTTTTTTTCAACATTTTCTTCTTGTTTGTTTTAATTGCTTCTTTTTTTTACTTAATTTTTATATTCTCTCATTTATTGTGTTGAGGTACACAGTTAATGTTCTTTCTTTATTTTACTTTCGCTTAAATTTCATTTATTAAATAATTTCTCAATTCACAATTTTCGATTTACATATTTTGCCATACATTAATGTTAATACCCTGTTACGTTGGTATACATATTTGCTATGTTGGTTTTTAACATTAGTATTATCTGTTGGACTATGTTAATGTTATTTACTTTTTTTTTTGTCATCGTTATCATGATCTGCATCGGCGCTTGCAAGATGAGCTCGTCGCAAAGAGAACAACCGCAATGGTCAATGCGGTGGTGTATGATTTATTTGGAATTATTGTAAATTCACTTTTGTAGCAACAACCAAACCACACAGGCGGGGTTACCTGCCTATCAATAATATTTGTTTTTGTAATTAGTTTGTCTTGATTAAATAAATTGATTGGTATCAAATTAAATTGAAGATTATAATGTTTTTTTTCGAAGATTTTGAGTTTTTCCTTCATTCATTAATTCTTAATCAAATCGTATACAAATTTTATTAAATATTCTAGTTGTTAACTACAAGAGCAAGTTCTTGCGATCCAGTCGTGTATATTTTTGTTAACAAGCATGAAGTTCTAATATAAATGTTATTTATGTTGACTAATGGTGGATTTAAATGTATCTTCGTCCGACTTCTGCAAACAAAAATGGGATGCAAAATTAAAATGTACATTTGTTGGATAGAGAAGGAACTACAAAATGCAGAATACCTTCGTGCATGAAGATTATAGGAAGTGCCATAATGCAGATATGAAGACGAACATGTTCATCTTCTTTATGGTTCTCTTTCACACTATCGGAGTTTTAGCATACATCTGTCCCGCTCTACTGTTCTTCATATTTGCAGACGAAGATACATGTAAATCCAGCATTAAGGTTTGGTGGATTAAATCTTGGGTTTGGAGATATGCTATAAAAAATAAATGTTGAATAACTTTTGAACGAAGGTCTAAACATTTTTTTTGCTGGACTAACATGGAAAAAGTAATAGCCCGTAGCGTAATGGTTAATGCGTTTGACTGTCACGTTGGAGGTCAGGGTTCGCTTCCCAGCCTCGTCCCCCTAAAAACTAAAAAAAGTTTTTTTTCAGGGCTTCTGCTCCTTGCGAGGAATTGACAAATCCTCCAAGAGTATCACTTGTCACGAATGAGTGCTTCTCGTCTAGCCGTTCGGATTCGGCATAAAATTTTAGGTCCCTTCTATTCCTGTTGACAGGCGCACACAAGTTAAGTTATTTAATTCTTCCGAATAATAATAAACCAATCGTTCTATTCAAGTGTCAAAATGCAACTCATTTTTATTAATTAAATATATCATTGTATAACTTATAACTAATCAAAATGCTTACTCAGTAGAGTAGCGGAAATACAAAATATGATTGAAGTAAATTGGTGTTGAGTTACTTATCAATTAATGCAAATAAACATATGGGTTGTTCAATATGGGTTGTTCACCTGAAGACTCATCATTTAAGGTTGGGAGGTTATTATCCGTAACTCCTCCACCCTTTAAATCAGAAGTCTCCAGCTTCAAATTATTAACAATTTTTATTGTCTGTTTTTTTTGTTTTTTAGTAATATGAATATAATTACACCAATTATACTTAGTATTAAAATTAGATCTAAACTTATATTTGAGCCATAAATAATTTTCTTATGATATTTTAATTCTTTTATTTCATCTAAGTTTCTTTCATGTTCCAATATTATTTTATTAAAATCAAGTGGTTTTACAAACATTTCATTGTGTTTATCGGATGGATAAAAATATTTATCTGGAATTAGTATTTCTCTGTTGGTAAATTTATTTCGTTTAATTTTAATAGTACAGTTATTATAGTTAATCAAATAGTTTCCATTTAATGTTATGATTCTTTGATCACAATTTTGATAAATTAGTGCTTTAAACATGTTTTTGAGTAACAGAGTTTTTCCATCAATTTCTTCGATGCTCGTCACATTATTATATCCTAAATAACATGAATTAGAAAAAACACAGTTTCTACTCTTCTTAAGGTTTATAAAAATTGATTTTTCTTCGTATTTATATATATTATCATTAACTTCTATTACAAATTCCTCTTCCTCATCAATCATAAAATAATTAGAGTTAGGGATTGGTTTTATAATTTTTAATACAGTTGATATATAATTAACAGGTATTTTAATGGCAATTAAGAGAAATTGATTGTTATATTCCATGACTCCTACTTTTAAGAGTTGAATTGTATGAAAATCGATATTATAAGTTTCTAGTTCTTCTAATGTTAACATACTTGGGTGAATTATATTATTCTTTGCAGCCATTATGTTATCCAGAATTGTATTTACTTTATTTTCCAAATATCTAAGCATTGTTGACTGCTCCAAAACTAAAATTTTATGATTCAAATTACGAACAAATTCATTTGTGGTATTAAGTGATTCTACTATTTTAGTTCTATCGTTTTCAATTATAATTTTTAGATCAGACAAAGACCTATTATAATTTTCATTTATTTTACTTTGTTGGTAAAGGTTATTGATAGATGCATGGTTATTTTCATCAGTAATTTTAAGATGTTCAAGAATTTCTTCGCGGTCTGAATCGTCCATTGTGCCAAATAGCCAATTTTGAACTCTACCAACAGCATTTATCAATCCCCTTTTTTGTCTATTTGATCTACTAATTGTTCTTATCTTACTCTTTATTAAATTTACTTCAGGATACAAAGTTTCTTTATCTTTTATATTCAAAAGGTTTATTTTAGATTCTAAGTTGTTTAAAATTTGCATCATCTCACCAGGGTTAACAATATGTAAAATAGTATCAGTATCGTTAACTATATCTACCTCTTTCATCCTGATTTTTGTATAACCGTTCTCTTCAGGAATGTGATGAACCTGCAATAACCCTTGTACTGAGGTTATCATTATCATTAGGATTATTAATATCTGCAAATTTAGGTTTTCTTTTAATGTTTAATAAATGTACATTCTTTAATGGAAATTTTCTATAATATGGTTGGTCCTTATGACTAACTCTTTTATAATTTTTTATATAACCTTTATTTCTATTTTCTACATACTTTTCCCTACTTTTATTTATTTTTGTACTATTTTTAATTTTTTTACTTTTTATAGGTTCTACTAATTTTTCTATTAATAATCTGTCTGTGATTCTGTCAGCTTGTCTGGGAGTCATTTCTATGATTGAATGATACCTATCGTTATAATTTCCTATGGCTTTCTGAATCTTTTGTTCAACTGTAATATTTTCTTCTATTGCTTGAATTTTTTCTATTAAAGTCGAATGAAGTCTTTCAACATCCGCATTGCCTGTATGACTATTGGGCTTTATCCAATGTACTTCGATTTCTTTATCATATAAAAATTTAATAAGTCGTTCAGATTTAAATTCATTACCATGATTATTTTGTTTGGTTTATCAAAAGTTGCTAAATACCCTTCTAATATAGGGGTTTTCTTAGCCCAGTTCCTATCGTTTATTAAGTATGCAACGGCAAATTTTGTAAGCTTATCGATAATAGTAATGAATGTTTGTTTGTTATAATAAAAAATGTCTATATGAACAATAGCGCTTCTAACTTTTGGTGTTTCTGTAACATTCATAACTGGTTTGATGGGATTTCTATCGTACTTAATTTCTTAGCATTTGCCACAATTATTTATAATAAGCTGAATATGTTCTTGCAATTTGGGGTAATATATTTTATCTTTTAGTACTTGGTAAGTTTCATTTATACCACTATGTAAAGATTCTATAGTATGATATAAAGAAATTTGCTTATGACATTCTTGTTCTGTCTCTATTTCTTGTACCCTTTTAGTTAATTTTATTTTTTTATTGTCTGAAAATAATTGTATGAAAAACATATGAATAAATTCCATTTTGACCTGGTCTTACATATTTCTTTAGCATATTTTTTATTGTATCTTCATCATTTTGTGGATTTATCTCTATTATTCTTCTGCCATGAAGAACCTCTATTTTCTTACTTGGGCTATAAGTTAAAATTAACTGAGTTCTGTACTTATTTACAGTTTCTTCTTTTATGAAAATATGATCTTGAAGCTGTTCCTCTGCTGAATGAATGGTATCAGATAGGTCTATACTAGATTCACTACTGTTTTCATCATTTATTTGAGGACTAGTTGCTTGCCTACTTAGAAAATCAGCTACTGTATTTTCTTTCCCTTTAAGATACTCAATATCAAAGTTGTATTTCTGTAATTTCAAAATCCATCTTTGATTTCTTTAAGAGAATTCTTTCCCTTTATACCTAGAATTTAAGTATTTTATCGGAGGATCTTTAGTATTGACTTTGATGTCTTTTTTCAAATATTTTATTAATGGATATGCTACTTTAGAGTAATCTTTTATAAATTTTCTGTAGAATCCAGTCATTCCAAGAAAACTTTTTAATTGCTTTTCAGTCTTTGGTAACTCTAATCTTTTAATATCATCAATTTTACTCGGATAAGGCTTAATGCCATCTTTGGTCAAAATATGTCCTAAAAATTTTGTATCTTTCTGCATGAAACTACATTTATTTGCCTGTATTTTTAAATTATGGTTCGAAAGTATTTTAAAAATTTTGTCTAATGATTTGAGGTGCTCACTTAGAGTAGTTGAATAAACAAGGATATCGTCAAGATAGAAAACACATACTACATTGATGCAGTCCCTCAATATTTCATTGATTAATCGCTGAAATGTAGCGGGAGCATTTTTTAAACCAAAAGGCATCCTTAAAAATTCTTAAAGCCATCCGCTGTTTTTTTCAATATCTTCTTCTGCTACTAAAATTTGGTGGTAACCCTTAGCCAAATCAATTGCAGTAAAGTATTGTGCTTTTCCCAACTTGTCTAATATGCTATCCAATTAGGAAGTGGCTGTTTGTCTCCAATTGTAATTTGATTAAGTCTTCTATAGTCTACTACAATTCTGAATTTTCGTATACCAGAATTGTCCGCTTTGTTAGGTGAACTACACCTACTCTTACTTTTTCTTATTATGCCTTGATCTTCCATTTCCCTCATTTGTTTTCGAACTTCTGACTCATGCTGAGGAGGATATTTATACAGTTTCGAATTAATCTGTTCATTGGTTGTTCTTTCAATTTCATGGACTATACTTGTTTTATTCGTTAACATATCGCCTTCTTTATAAAAAAAGATTTTTATATTTTTCCATTAACTTAGTTACACCAAGTTTTTCTTCCTTGTTTAAATGTTCTAATTTTATACATTCAAAATCACTTTCTTCTAACATATTTACCTCGTCAACAGTTTTCTTATTTAAAAATGGAATTCTTTCATTATTATTCAGAACTAATTCTTCGTTATGTATATCTATAAGTCTCACATTTTTATCTATCCAATCCATTCCTAATAAAAACCCGCATGGTTTTTCTAAATCCATTTTAACCCATTTTATCCTAGCATTAACTACCTGTTTAAATTCATCTGGACATTTTGTTTTTACAAACTGATTTTTTTTCTTTACTAAACCATCTATTGTTCTAATATTTGCTTCACCTTCACCATGAGCTCATAAATTGTATTTGAAACTATTTTAGAATCTAAAAGACTTACTGTAGAACCAGTATCTACAAGAGTAGCATAACGTACTTCATTAAATGTAATTGATATATATATTTTATTTTTTTCCAAGGCTAGTTTGTAAAAAATGTTTCATCTATTTCATCGCTTAGAGCATCTACTGACATATGATTGGAACTTTGCCTACTTTGCTGTGAATCATTATTTCTGAAGTTTGAACTATTTTGTCTATTTTGCTGAGAATTATTATTTCTGAAGTTTGAACTATTTTGTCTACTTTCTGAAGTTTTGAGTTATTTTGTCTTTCATATTGTCCTGTATTATTAGTCAATCTATTGTTATAATTATTACTAAATGTAGGGTTGCGTTGATAATTTTGATAATTTACTGTTTGGTTTGGACCTGAATTGTTACAAGAATTTGATCTGTCAAATCTTGTTTGAATTGTTTGTGTTCTGATTGGACCTTTCTCTTGATAACTAAAATTTTTCCCCACATATTTCAAATTAAAAATATCTTGCCCTATATATTTATTTACAATTACTCATATTTCTGCTAGCTTATACATATTACAGATCTCTGATAGTAATGCCCCTGCTGTTATTTCTTTGATTTTTAATACAACAACACTACTTAAACTATTTACTACATCCCCTGGATGCTCACTATAAATGCCACATTCGGCAATATCATCTACAATTTTTCTTATGTTTTCGCTTAAATCTAGAACAAAACTTACTTTCCAATGTTGCACTTCATTTACTATTGAACCTTGTGTTTTTGTTGCTTGATAATGTAGCTTCAGCCTACTCTTGGTCTCATCCCACGTTGTTGGTGGCACAATATTAAGGAAGTTCTTCGCTGCTCCAATTATTTTTTCGTGGTAAATCACTGAAAAAACTCCTCCTGTCTGGGTTGCAGAGTACTCCCCGAACAATCTGTTCATTGACATAATAAACGATGGCAATGTTCCCTTGGTGCCATCAAAATTTGGTGCGAATTTCAAATCCCTTTGAATCTTCCTTCTCAATGAATGCAGCTCGTTTTGCCTGTTGACAACCTCAGTCAACAAAGCAATACATTGCTCTACTGTTGCTGACATCCTTCTTTGGTCGATTATTTGATTTCGTTTAAATGTTCTAATTGTTTTATCGAGAATGTATTACGCGATTTGTAACGACCGTTTAGTGGTAACTTATAATCACATATTACTTATTTTTATTGTTCAGATTCACTGTATCGTATCTATGTATGTAGATGCACTTTCTTTTGGGTTGCGGTGTGGTTCGTGGATGTTAAACACAATAATATTTAAAAGTTTGTTTCTTCGCTTAACGCTTCGTTTTCCTTAGTAAAATAATTTGTATCTTTTTTTTTTTTTTTTTTTTTATTCACTTGGGAGGTTGTAGGGTTCGTCGATGGAAATACAAAAAAAAAAATTAAACATTCGTTTCTACGCAATTTGCTTCGTTAACAGTTTTTCTTTTTTTCGTTTCCGTCGCTGCCGTTTGACTGCGCCAGTTAAGTAATTTAATTCTTCCGAATAATAATAAACCAATCGTTCTATTCAAGTGTCAAAATGCAACTCATTTTTATTAATTAAATATATCATTGTATAACTTATATCTAATGCTTACTCAGTAGAGTAGCGGAAATACAAAATATGATTGAAGTAAATTGGTGTTGAGTTACTTATCAATTAAAGCAAATAAACATATTCTTTACCATGATATTGGCTTGAATATAGGGTGTTCACCTGAAGACTCATCATTTAAGGTTGGGAGGTTATTATCCGCAACTCACATGAATGGTTGCGAGTTGTAAGTTACTAGGCCCTGGTTCTTCATGAGCCGTTATGCCATCCGATTTATTTTTTTTTTTATTTATTTTTTTTTATAACCTGGACAAATGGTGGACAAATGATTGGGATTAAAACGGTTTTGGTAAAAAAAATTTTTGTTGTTTCTATAAAAAAGAAACATTGAATAACTTTTGAACTAAGGGTGGAAAAACGATTATTTTTGGTGAATAATCTTAAACAGCCGGTGGACAAACGAACGCACTTAGTCGCATATCCTTAGTCATCTATTGGGGGCAGTCGATGAGTTTTTTTATTTTGATTTGATTTTGCTATAAAAAAGAAAAGCTCAATACCTTTATTACTGAGGGTGGACAAACGATTTGTTTGGTTGGACAAACGTGGACAAATGATGGACAAACGATTTTGATAAACCCCACCCAAAAATTTTGACTTCAGGTTTCCCACTTCACCCAGCTAAAATTTTACCAGAATCAAAATCACAGAGAGAAAGCAACTTACAATTCGTAAGTTCATTGTACAGCAATACAAAGATTTATTGAATTTTAATAATTAAAGTTAAATTTATATGTTTTAACTAAACCTATGAAAATCTTAATAAGCAAAAAAAAAAAAATCTCTTAAAATATCAATCGAAAATTAAGCTGAGAATGGATAAGTCCAGGCTTGCCATATTCTTATGCGCTAATATCGCAATAAAAAAAAAATATCGCAAAAAACCGCAAACGGAAGGAAAAATATTAAAAAAACCGCAAATTGCTTAAAAATAAAATTTTAAGGTATAAAAGCCAAATTGTTTTATTAAATTTTTGTTTAAATTATTTTAGTAGACAACAAATAATAACAATAAACAAATAGTTAGTATTACAGCAACGAAATTGGATTTAAGACATTTTAGGTATATAGTCAACTCCGCTTAAATGCACTCCGCTTAACTGAAAACATCGGTTATCTGAAACAAGAAATTTGTTCCGGAGCCTTTTTTAGAATTTCGCACACAAACTGCTTCGCATAACTGAACTCCGGTTAGTTGCAAACTCCGCATAATTAAGACAAAATTATTTGCCCCAAATGTACATTTTTCACTTATTCAACTCCACTAAAGTGAAACGAGCGTTTTATTGTTTTTAAATAATATGTTTTGTGATTTTAAATGTTAATACCGTTGTTGTTTGAATTGTTTCATATGCAAATATAACTTTTTTGACACAATACAAGAATTCATACCTTCATTTTTTTCTTATTTTCAGGCTAAATGAAATTTAATTTTTTTTGACAAAACTCCGCTTATTTGAAACAAGTTTCAGTTATCCGAAGTTCGGTTAATTGAAAACTCCGCTTAACTGGAACAAATGGTCTGCAATTTTGGTGTTCCAGTTAAGCGGAGTCGACTTTACATTCATTTTTGTTTAAAGTAAAGCCTAGTACAACCATCTCGTGAACCCATACAAATTTTGCTTTTTAGTTCACCCGTGAACGTGCTCGTGAAGCTGAGTGGAGTACAAAGTGGAAGATTTTCGTTCACGGGCAATTTACGAGCAAAATGCACCAAAGGGTGAAGCTTTGACAGTTGGATAAAAGAAACCAATTGTGTACAGTTTCAATTTGTGCGCATTCCTCATTTATTATCTGTTGGTTCTTTGGGTAGCGTGATTTTAGAATTTGAATCAACTCGAAACATTAAAAAAAATGCAACAATGGATTCTTTCATAATGAGTTTACACACATTGAAGATTAATTTTGTGCAAGGCATTTTTTGTTGCATTGAGGTTTCTAACGTCATTCGTTCACAACGCATTTCCAAGTGTGTACCAGTGATAAATGTCAAACGTTCACTTTCTCCACAGACAAATGTTCACTTTACGAGGAAGTATGTACTAGGCTTAAAAGTGTAAACTAACGTGTACCGACTCAAGTAGAGTTAACTTCTAAATTTTATCGAACTTCACGCCGTTCAACATTTTTTGTGACTTAATGGTGGATTTACATGTATCTGCATCCGACTTCTGCAAAAAAAAGGGGATGCAAAATTAAAATGTACATTTGTTGGATAGAGAGGGAACACCAAAATGCAGAAGATCTTCGTGCATGAAGATTATAGAAAGTGCCACAATGCTGGATTTAAACATGTACGAGCAATAGATACTCGAATGAGCATGAAGAATATGTTAGCTCATATATCGAAACTTTTTGTAATAATAATCAAAATAACTTATGTATTAAGCTGGATTTACATGTATCTTCGTCTGCAAATATGAAGAAAAGTAGAGCGGGACAGTTGTATGCTAAAATTCCGAGCGTGTGAAAGATAACCATCAAGAAGATGAACATGTTCGTCTTCATATCTGCATTATGGCACTTCCTATAATCTTCATGCACGAAACTCTTCTGCATTTTGGTGTCCCCTCTCTATCCAACAAATGTACATTTTAATTTTGCATCCCCTTTTTTTTGCAGAAGTCAGACGAAGAAACATGTAAATTCACCAAAATGCAGATATGAAGACGAACATGTTAATCTTCTTGATGGTTCTCTTTCACACGCTCGGAGTTTTGGCATACATCTGTCCCACTCTACTTTTCTTAATATTTGTAGACGAAGATACATGTAAATCCAGCATAATACATAAGTTATTTTAATTTTTACAAAAAGTTTCGATATATGAGCTAACATCTTCTTCATGCTCATTCCAGTATCTATTGCTCGTACATGTTTGAATTGAAGGCTTGAAGCATATTTGGGGTTGGTTGGAACTTGGAAGTTATTGCAGCAGATTTTTTTTAAATGGGAATGAATCCTAATTCTCATTAGTGTATCTAAAAATTGTACTTTAATCTTAGATAGAATGGCTTTTTGATTGATGATTGTGTTCCCAATAAGATAATTTTTTTTTCTTAGGCCGTGTGTCAATTGCGTTAAAATTTTGCTTAAATTTGATCCGTTTTTATAGGGGTGAATAAAATTGAAGCTGGAAATCTTGACAGAAAGTCAGTATCATACCTCCGCGGGACGAAATTAGTATCCTTACGCTTGAACAGCGTTAGGAAATATTAAAAACTTATATATTTCCAAAGTGAGTGAGGCGAAAAATCATCTTTTCTGACCAGACGCATTTTCATCTGGGCGACTGAGTTAACAAAAAAAAATATCTGCTTCTGGGGTCGGAAAACCCGCACGATACTTTTGAGAAGCCAATTCATTCACAGGGAGTGACAGTTTGGGGCGGATTGTCGAGTGGCATCATTTGATCATTTTTCTTCGAAAGTAAGGCTGGGAACATCGTTTTGGTCAACGATGGGCTGTACAGAGCCATGTTCACTGAAATTGAAAACATGGATTTGGACGACCTGTGGTTCATGCAGGATGGCGCGCAATGCCACAGAGTCCATGCCGATCGATCTACCGCGCACCAAACTCCCAAATCGTGTTATCAGCCGACTTGGATGTCAATTGGCGGCCTCGGAGCTGAAATTTGACCCTTTTGGACTTTTTTTTTGTGTGGAACCGTGAAGGACCGATGTTATGCCAACAATCCGGAAACGATTCAATCACATTAGGCCAATATACAGGCCCGGCCCCAGCCAAACTTGCGCCCTGTGCAAGATTTGAAGAAAGCGCCCCTTTTATATGTTTTCACACGTTCACTGATGCACATGCATAAACCTTTTCCACATTACCCAGGAGGTAGACTTTCAATGCGTTTTTTGTCTATTGAGGTATCCCCGATAGGCATAACCCTTAGTAACAAACAAATATGTTTACATATATGGTTGTATGTATCAAATGTAATAAAAGTACATCTTTACAAAAAAAAAAATAGTAAATAAATTGAAAACAAAGTAAAATAAAAATATATATACATTATACATACATACATTTATATATACATATAAAAAATAAAATATATATAAACTTCATTTAAAAAAAAATAAATAAATGAATTAATTAATTTAAAAACAAAATAATATAAAAATATATATGTACAATGTACACTCCGCTCCACTTGAATAGAAACAAACTTGGTTTTTTCTATCAGAGCGTGTGGCGCTTTGGTAAATTCATACATTCACCTTTTGGTTTCAGTTCCTAAAGGAGAAATCTATTGCGAATAAAACTGCAGGGACAGAATAATTCAGGAAAATACCATAAGGTTATTTTTTTTTACCACTTTTCTAATTACTTCATAAAATACACTGTTTTTTTTGCGCCACTTGATTAGAAACAGTGTGCGTTTTGTCTCTATATATAGTAATGTAGATTTAAAATAATAATTGTTTGATCAAAGAAAAGATGGGCCGCGGAAACCCAAAAAACCCTGCAGATTATTACAATTTAAGGAATTTTGACATTTGGAATAACGTAAAACTTTATTTTTGCGACAGGCACACCTATTGGTTGCACCTTTTGATTTGTAGTCCCATTTTTTTAAATCCCTAACCACTACCTAAGGATTGCTTTGTTGCTGATTGGCGTAAAGAAATGTCTACATCACGAATATAATTTTTGGTTAGCATTTTTTTAGGACAAGATCTGAATTCGGACCTTGCATACAATTGTTTTAAAATACCCGTTTTAGTGCCCAGTTTGTAATAGTCATCGGCTGTTTTATTAAGAACCACAGCCAAAATTGAATGCGCATCACATTTTGACCTATGGACTTCAGGTAAAAGCTGACATTAAAGCTGACATTAACTAGATAATGTCAGCATTAACGGATTCCGGACTTTAACGGTAACACATACATATAAAAAATAAATAGGAACTTCAGTTAATTTTTTTAAGGAAAAAAAAGTAAAACCATAAACTAAAACGCAGCGAAGAAATGAGCAAAGGGGAAACGTTTAAACTTACATTTTCCAGATTCAGAAATGAGATCATCAAAGTCTAAAGAATTTCTTTGTAAAAAGTTATTTTTTTTTGTGTTTTTTTTTATAAAAAAATAATTTTTTTTTTGTAAAAAAAGTAAATTTTTTTGTAAAAATGTTCAATTTTTTTTTTGCAAAAAAATTAATTTTTGTTTGTAAAAAAGTTATTTTTTTTTGTAAAAAACATAATTTTTTTTTTTGCAAGTTATGTATTTATTTTTGTTAAAAAGTTAATTTTTTTGAAAAAACGTTTTTTTATGTAAAAAGCTTAATTCTTTTTTGTAAAAGTCATTTTTTATGTAAAAAAGTAATTTTTTTTGTAAAAAAGTTTAATTTTTTTTTTTGTAAAAAAGTTAAATTTTTTTTTTGTAAAAAGTTAATTTTTTTTGTAAAAAAGTTATTTACTCTTGTTAAAAGATTAATTTTTGTAAAAAAAAAGTTTTTTTTTTGTAAAATCGCATTGCAGCGTTATACAGTTTATACAGTCAGTGAGTCAGGGATGAGCGTAAATATTTATTTGAATACTTACATTTTCCCCATCTGCTTGTTCCTCGCTGCTTTTTTAAAAATTTTGCGAAATGTTTGCTCTGTTCTTTATTTTCGGCCTCAACAAGCCTTCGCCTTTTTCAAAAATTCTGCCCCGAAGGCTTTTTTTTATCCATATTGGAAAAACGAATAATAAACACTTTCACAAAATACGTCACTTCTATTAAAAACTGAAAGCTATTTATTTAATCTTAACCAACAAAGCGAAAAAACAATTAAAACAATCTGCACCAGACCAGATACAAAAAAACAATTCGTTACAACAGTCATTAACTTAAAAAAAAAAAAAGAAAAAAAAAAAAAAAACAAAACAAACAGCGCAAGAACGATTGAATATACATATATTCGTCCCTCGTAGATTTCAATTTTTTCACTCTATTCTCCTTTTCCATGCTATTAAAATTTCCATTTCCTATGTAAGCAGGCACTTAACCCTTACACAGTTACAGTGTGCAATAATAAAACCTGCACGCTCTGACCCATATGATTCCGTATAAATAAGTTTGTTTTTTAATATTTTCCCATGTTAGTTTCGATGCAACAAAAAAAACTTGCACATCCACAGCACAGCACAGGAACCTACCTGTTCTTTTTTTCGGATAAATTTTTTTGTTGTTTTTTTTTTCGTAGATGAGAATTCACATACAGAGGTACGGTGCGTAGAACAAAACCTGCACGTTCTACGTATTCAGTATGAATAAGTATTTTTCGTTGTCATATTCTCTATGTTAATTTTGGGACTCAGTGTGTATGAAATAAATCTTGCACATATGCGGTGGCATGGAACTTTTTTGTGTTGAAATGTTTCTTTTGTACGAACAGGGTGAAATATTTGGAAATTAAGTAGGTAGGATTGAACTTGCATTGGTCTAGTTGGATTTTTAATTCTACGATATCTTGACTCTTGAGTTTTTCCTTGAATGCAACAATGAAAGTGATGTTAGTTAGTGTGCAAGAAATAACTTAGCACGGTTGTGATGGATGTTATTTTGGGATTATTTGAAGAATGTTTGTGGTTAAAATGCAAATGGCAATACATATTTGTTTGCGCAAGATCAGATTACATTTCCTTGCTCCTGGTAATGCGCCCCCAGAATGTTGCGCCCTGTTCATTTGCACATCTTGCACATATGGTTGGTCCGGCCCTGCCAATATACACCAAGTAATCCGTGAACTAATTTATTGTTTATTCTATTTATTTATTTATATTTATTTATTTGGCCCACACTATGATTAAGTTAAATTTCAATAAGAAAACAACAAAAGGAAAAACATAACAAATACTCCGTGGTTATGAAACTAATATTATCTATTGTTTTCTTTCTTTGTAAATTAAATATTTTTTGTAGATACCTAATTTTTTTGTTGGTTTGATATAACAAATTTGGGTATTAGAAATTGAAATCCGTTCTACTTTTTTTATTTGAATTTTTTTTTTCACATATCCATTGGGGCCCTCTTAAGCGACGTTTTAACCGTGGTACACGTTTAGACAATATTAGTGAATGGGGTTACTCCGTTATTTTCAATATCAATATTTAGATATGGAAAGAGACCCTATTTTTACGTTTAATTGCTCTGTTTATCCTGTGTTTGATTACGAATGTAAGCGTAAACTTAATGTAGCATTTAATGACTGTTAACGTTTCGTACACAATGTGCCAAGATATGTCAGCGTATCTAACATACAAACTTCAATACTGGGACTGAGCTTGGATAACTACTTAAGGTATAGAAATGTAATACTTCTGCACAACATTATCCACAATAGGTGTCCGGAGTACCTGAAGGAGATACTTCAGTTTGCTCAGTCGCAACGAGGTTTGCGTTTGATTTTGCCACGCTTTACGCCACCATTGGAGATCGATCTTTTTATGCTACTGTTATTCGATTGTGGAACGCTTTACCAATCGAATTACAGAGAACTAACTCACAGTCCATGTTCAAGAGGAAGATATTTTTGTATTTTTCATTATATTAGGTATTATGTACTTAGATACTTTGCATTTAATTCTTTTATTATATAACTGTTATAATAATAACTCCTTTCATTTATATTTATATTTAAGTTTGTCTACTCTTTTTTTTTTTAACTTGGTAATGCTTAAATTCAATACTTCTAAATGATTTAATCTTGTAGTATTTATTCATCTTTATGATTTAAATAAATATGAAATATATTAGAAAGAAAAAATGAAATGTGTGAAATCGTTTTGGGAATTTTGACTGATTGCAAAGGAATTTTGTTTGAGCTTCTATAAATACTAAGATTCGTTTGCAATGTAAAACAAAATCCAGATGTGGTATGTGGTATGAACTTATGATTTCAACACCATATTCATGCCTATTATTGATTTTAAATTAAAATTGAAAAATACTGTTTAAATTTAACAAAATAAAATTTGAACTTAAAAGTAATAAAAAACATCATTCGATATTATATGAAATCTTAGCATAGTATGTCATTTTGCTTGAGGGGGGGCTCAAGCCCTCTTTGCCCCTACCTGCGTACGCCGCTGTTTGGGACAGCCTTCAGCGGGTTACACATTATCAAACCTGTTTGAAAAATCTGTTCATGTTTGATAGTGTGTACCCTCTGTTTGACAAACACGTTCTTTGTTCACAAATCTTTTTGATACTGTTGATTGTTTGACATCAAACAGATTTGTCAAACAGGTTTGATAATGTGTACCCTTCTTTCATCCATGATTATTGAAACTGGGAAATCGTCGAATGTGTTTGTTGTTGATCAAATTGTGTTCGAAAAAATCCAAAGTATGAGTTCCTAATCATGGATATCGCTAATAAGCCAATTTTGGTTGATAAGCGTTAGTTAATTAGAGCATGTGAAAGTCACATACTTTTTAACCACTGTGAACAAACAAAGTCTGAATTTATTCAGTATTGCTCAACTTGCTGAAAACTCCATAGTTGGCCAACTTACAAGTTTTTCCTTCGCGTGGCAGACACCTTGCCGTGGTGCGAAGGCTTGAGTTTCAAAGTATCATCTGACCTGCCGTAGTTTGGGCTAACCAAAAGCGGTAGCAATTTTGAGGAGTTACGATCAAGATCTGCCCCCCCCTAATCCAGGGTGTAATGTGGACCGTGCCTATTGGATGGTTTGCAGCCAGGGGGTATACCGGCTGTGTTCTAGCGGTACCTCTTTGAAACCAGGTCGAAACAAAGAGTACCCATGACCTTACCATATCATGCGGAGCTCTGATATGGCGAACCACCCATTCTCTAACTACTCGTGGGAACAAAATATGAAACAAATAAAACAAAGAAACAAAAAAAAAAACGCACAAAATTCAACACTCCGCGGGATGTCATCGCGAGTGAGTATGCGGATCATATGGAGAGAGTCCTCCATGGTGAAGATCAGAAACCAGGCGCCTGTACCACAAAACAACAATCTAACTTTCTAACAAGTAATTTTTTAACATGTGAAATTAACAAGAAAATTAATTTCTGTACCGCAAACATTTCGGCATTAATATTTAACAAGTTGTATTCCCTTTAACAATTGGTAAATATAGCCCAGGCGAAATGTACACAAAAATAGCCAAACTGCCAAAACAATCCAAGTGAATGTTTTTAAATGCAATTGTCTTTATTTTGTCATAAGAAAAACTGTCGCGAAAGTCCATTACCAAATCGTTTGCGTGTCCATAGTTAATCAAGGTTAAATGTCGAAAATATCATTTTTCGCATAAAACTTGGAAATGGTAAATGCTATCGAAAAGTGTTTCATGCATAACTTGTAGATTATTGCACCCGCCAAGAAAAAGTTATGACAATTTTTTTCTTAAGACCCACCGTTAAGAAGATATTTACATTTCAAAAAACGGAATATGTCGCAAATGGTCGTGTTTCACGTATAACTCCTAAACGGTTCAAATTTTTGAAAACATCTGAATGCAGAGTTTGTACATTATGTAAATCCCTACAAGAAAAAAATATTATATTTTTTTTAAAAACAACCGTCTTAAAGATATAATTTTTTTAAACGTTTGACAAAAAGTTCAAATTTTTGTTTTTTTTTTTTTAATTTTTGCTCTTAAAAACACAAGTTGTCGAAAAAAATTTTACGCTCAGTTTAAACATCATAATATTTTCTTTAAAAAATTATAAAAGATTTTTCCATACGAGTCATAAGTCGCAAGCTATTGTGACTTCAATGGTGTCAACTGTCAAAAAAGACGGTTATTCGCATAAATCTTTTAAACCTTAAGCTTAATCGAAAAATTATATTAGCAAAATTTGTGCATTATATATTATTATAAGTATAAGCATGCATTAACAGTTTTTTCTATAAGCCATAATTTTTATGACCTCATTATTTTAATAAAAACACCAACAGCCGAATTTATAAACGTGGAATAGGGAAGGGTTAACCTTATTCCATGGACTAAGTACAAAATGTTATTTAAAAAACAAAATTTCTTCTAAGTGACGTTAACTAAGTTAAACGACCGAACATGGTGTTTAACCGAAGGAATAGAAGTCAAACAAAATGATAATAACTTTGACAGAATTATTAGGTGTGTTCGGTAACGTGATCTACTTATTGTAGTAGATTTTCGTTTTGTTTTTATTAATAGGAAATTTTATTCCATGGACTAACTCTTATTCCATGGTTTTGTAAGCTCATGGAATAAAGGTGGAATAAGCGTTTGTTATTAATACGGCTGTTGCAGCCCAATCAAATTAGATTTTGGCATGTATGTAACATATAGTATCTTAGATTTTTGTGGTATTCGATCGGAAATAATATAAACAAAGAGAAAATGAGGTTGCTCCCGCTCAAAAAAGTGTGCTCTTTGCAGGAAAAATCAAAACGTGCAAGAAAGTGCATTATGCACTACCTGTTTTTTGTTCCTTTCCTATATAGCTTTGGAAACATGCATCTTAGGAGAAAGACATCGAGATTCAAAATTTGTTTGTTGTAAAATTCTTCACAATATGACATTTATATAAAATTAATAATTTCCGTAATATTTTTTTAAATTGTAGCCAATTGCCATTTTTGTTTCCATTAATTCTTGCCAATTCTTATTGTATTAAATTTCAAACCATACAATATCAACTTTTACAACGCAAAACTAGAAAAATACATAGCACATTTTCCGATATATATTGTACGAATATGTCAAGCCTTATTCCAAAATCAAGCGTTTCAATTTTCAAATAAACCACGAATGTTTCGTTTTCAATCAATTCAAACAAAAAAACGCATTAAAGAAAACAACGAGAAAAAAGAGAGTGAAAGCCTATCTCAGAATAATAATGACCACCGCGAAGTTAGCCGACCGACTTTCGATTTTCAAAAAAAAAAAAATGTCAGGCGATAGACCTCTTTAGGGTCATACCATTTCTGCAAAAAAATAATGGGTCACTCCCACACTTTTTTTTTTTAAATATAAACAATTTGCACTTTGTATGGAGCTTTTAAATGCCTATAACTCGGTAACCAAATTGAATACCAAATGCAAAAGGACTTTTATTTAGTGAGCCTAAAAAGGTTCAAATGGTCATCCAAAAATTTGATTAGAAAACCTCGTAATTTGTTAATAAATCAATAATTAAAATCTTAACCAACCGAAAAGTTAACTATACATACATATGTTATCATAAACATCAGCCATGAAAATATAATACTGAACGTAGCTTGATGGATGTGTTACCGCCTATTGTGCCAGGGGTCCCAGGTTCGAACCTCGCGATTTACTTTTTTTTTTTAATAAACTTATGTTTTTTTTTGTTTTATGTGTTTAATTTGTAACAAATGTTCTCGGCAGGGGGTAATTTGAAAAAATGGCTTAAGAGCGTCTGGTTGAGCATAAAAAACGTTTAAATTTGAAAATTATTACAATGTATATTTTATTAATATAAAAGAGAAATGTCGTCCGTGTGTGCGTATAACTCGAGAATGGATCGTTCGATTTTCACGGTTTTTGGCTTGATGAACTCGTATTGGCTCAAAGAAGGACGTAGGACACTGGAGGAAAATTTCCAGGAAGATTGGAAAACGGGGAACATCCAGTTTTTAATGCATAACTGAAGAACGGTTGCTTAAATATTTACGATTTTGGGCTTGATGAATTCGTATTGGCTCAAGGAAGGGCATAGGACACTGGAGGAAAATCTTCGAAAATTTTTAGGAAAATTGGTAATCGCGGATCATAGTTTGATTTTTAAGATTTTGGGCTTGATGGATTCGTGATGGCCCAAAGGAGGAATATGAGGTGTCCTTTTCGTTTCGGCATTCAAATTGAATTGTATATTTGCTATTGCGTTCGGTCAAATTAAAAAAAAAAATGTCAGACGATAGACCTCTTTTAGGTCATACCATTTCTGCAAAAAAATAATGGGTCACTCCCACTCTTTTTTTTTAAAGTATAAACAAGTTGCACTTTGTATGGGGCTTTTAAATGCATATAACTCGGTAACCAAATTGAATTCCAAATGCAAAAGGACTTTTATTTAGTGACCCTAAAAAGATTCAAATGGTCATCCAAAAATTTGATTAGAAAACCTCGTAATTTGTTAATAAAACAATAATTCAAATCTTAACCAACCGAAAAGTTAACTATACATACATATGTTATCATAAAAATCAGCCAAGAAAATATAATACTGAACGTAGCTTGATGGATGTGTTACCGCCCGTGGTGCCAGGGGTCCCAGGTTCGAACCTCGCGATTTACTTTTTTTTTTTAATAAACTTGTTTTTTTTTGTTTTATGTGTTTAACTTGTAACAAATGTTCTCGGCAGGGGGTAATTCGAAAAAAAAAAACAGCGTCTGGTTGAGCATAAAAAAACATAAAATTTTAAAAATTATTACAATTTTCATTTAAATATTTTAATTATTATCGATTTAAAAATGTTAACGACCGATTTGATAGAAGTTGTACCTGAGATGGAATTATGAAAGAAAAAAATATTTTCAAATTAGGGTGGCTCAAAAAATGTCAACTTCTTTGTTCATTGACCGATTTTGTTAAAATTTTAATATGTTTTAGATGTCAATGTTTTAGTTCAAAAAAATGTCAACTTCTTTGTTCTTTGACCGATTTTGATAAAATTGAAATATGTTGAGCTGACATAGACTTATGGTAGAACAATCTTTTTCAAATTATGGTGGCACACAAAAATATTCACTTTTATGTTCTTTGAAAAAAAGACGAGACGAACAAAAAACGAATTGTATATGTATGTATAATCAGTCTCATAAAGGCATCGTGTAAGCATTGTGCTGTTATTATTTTTCAATATTAATAACACACAATAAAAATGAACCTGCTCATTCTTGTCATAATAATGCCAGAACTTCAAATAGTCATTATTTTGTCTTCGTTTACATGCATGTCATTAATGAATTGATTTTTGCCATTATTTTACCATTTTATACCCCGCTTATATGAGGTACTGAAGCGAGCTTCAAGCTTGATTGGCCCCTTTGTAAACCTACATTGAGTTGAAATGAAAGCAGTGGCATAACCGTCGTTCATCTCCAGTGAAGGCAGCAAGTGAAAACGAGTTGAATTTTTTGATAAAAAACGTGGGTCGAAGAGTCGGTCTGATGGATTTGTTGACAACAGTGTTCTTGCATATTATGTGTGAGTAAAATTATTTATTTGTTTTGATAACTATGCGAAGAACGTACTTAAATTTATAAGACTTTACCTGTGTGAAATGAATATAGACCATTTCCTTCATCTGTAATCTTAATACCATATCAACTCAACTTAAAACGCTGTTCTCAACTCAAGTGACGAAAAACTTGGGTCTACAATCCGACCCTAATCTAATACTACGTTTCCACCAGACACTAAACCGAGATTTAGTAAGACTATCACAAATCTCCTTGAAATCTACAAGATTTAGCATACAAATTTTAATCTCCTCAAATGATGATTTCAAATAAAACTCATTCAAATCTACTTGGAAACATTAGTTTGTCAAATCAAACAAACTTTTTTTTCAAATAATAATCAAATAAAAACTTTCCATCTCACTTCCACTTCATATCATAAAAATGAAACACCATTTGAATCGTTTTGCCATAATCCTCTTTTTGTGCAGTGGAAACACCAAACAAATCTCATTACCTATATCTCGGTTTAGTGGTTGGTGGAAACGTAGTATAACTCGATCTTTCTATACTGCATGAAAACGGGGTATTAATGACGGGTTTTATGACAGTTTTGTCATTCCTGTGTATTGAGATCAGTGCGACTCAGTAGGATAGTGTAAAAGTCATTGACACATTATACATGGACTGCTAGTCGATTGTCATTCCCATATGGGGCACCTCCACAGGCCATGAAAAAAAATGAGTCTAAAAAATCCATGTCCAGTGAATGCAATTGTAGTTGTGTATTTATATTTGTTTGTATTGCATAGTTTTACCCCAAACTACATTTGTGTATACATTCTTTTTTTTAGATATATGTATATAAATATAGTTTCTGGAAAAGCCCAATTGATGCAAAGTGGCAAAAAAAAAACTATTATTCCTGAGGCTATCGGATGCTAGTTTGTTTTTTATTTTTGTTTTTTTTTTTTTTTTAATAGAGACAAACCAGCGCGAAATATTTGGCGCGGCGAAGAAAGACCCCTTTCACACAAGGAAACTGAGTTGCCGGGGATGTTTTAGTTTGCTGGTGAGAAGACGTAAAAGGAAGACAAAAAACCTCCCGTCACACCCTTCCCGTCTACAAACTAGCTAGTTTCTGGCAACTCAGTTTCCTTGTGTGAAAGCGGTCAAACAAACACCGTTGTTATGGGCACTCTATGCTGGATATACATGTATCTTCCTCTGACTTCTGCAAAAAAAAAGGGGATGCAAAATTAAAATTTACATTTGTTGGATAAAGAGGGAACACCAAAATGCAGAAGATCTTCGTACATGCAGATTATAGGAAGTGCCATAATGCAGATATGAAGACGAACATGTTCATCTTCTTGATGGTTCTCTTTCACACACTCGGGTTTTTGGCATAAATCTGTCCCGCTCTACTTTTCTTCATATTTTTAGACAGATACATGTAAATCCAGCGTTATTTATCACCATGAAAATACATTTTGACATAGGCTAATTTTTCTCCGTCGCGTTGGTGTGGTTCGCCTTGTTCAAAATGGTTTCTTTCCGATTTTGTAAAGTTTCACCGTTATTTTGATATTAAAGGTGGAAATATAAAAAATCGTGAAAAATATAAGTGAAATTATGTTTTATATTATAAGAAACTGTTAATTTTGCCGAAATTGCCTGGCAATGAAATGCCAACCCAAAAAATAAATTGCTATATTGCCAAAAATATTGTAAATGAAGCCACAGCATAAGAAATCTAGATTTGTTTGTGTTATTGTAATGCCTAAAGGGTGGCGCCAACATGCAACTTTTAGTCACAAAACTGTTTGGTTCTAAAATGAATCATATGCATTTATATAAAAGTGCGCACACATGCAGGTGTGCGCACTTTCATATAAATGCATATGTTTCATTTTAGCAACCAAACAGTTTCGTGACTGAATTTTGCATGTGGGTGCCAGCCCTAAGAGATCCCCATCATTTTCGGATCTGTTTTGATATTTGAACAGCTGACATCTCATATGTTTATTCTGTTTTTTGGATGGTCGATTTCGTTTGCTTTATTGATTGAAGAAAACAAAAAAATAGTAATATATATGTATACCTAATAAATAATTTATATAATAAATGTGGTTTAATTTATTTTGCAATGAAACTGGGACATATAAACTCGCATTCGTCAAATTCCTTGTCAAATTATTTAACTTAACTGTACGTGCAAAATGTATATAAATATCAGGTATTTTAAACACACACCATATTATATCGAAAATAAGCCTTTGAAAATCAGAAAATAATTTGATTTGATTCAAATCAATCAAAATAAATTTCAATCGAAAGCGACATAACGTATCCGCTGCACTGCAGCGGAACTGCGATTCACAAGAATTCATATGAAATTTTATGAAGTTCAGTTGCCGCTTAGTTTGATATAGCTCATACAATTGCCGCGTCGTGAAGTGTAGTTCCGCTGAAGTTGAGTGCGGTCATACCTTAACTGCCTACCTCCCGAACGCGGCCTTTGACACCGTAGGGCTTTTTTAAAAAAAGCAATATATCTCTGTCTCCCCTTCAAGCAAAATCACTGACCCAAATTTCTCGGTTCACTTGGGACTCCAAAAAAAATGAGTGTCTTACACACAATAACAAATTTTCTGTGTACGCATGTTAAAAGAACGAGAATCGAGAGTATTTTTTTTTAAGCATCGAGAAATAGAGAGAGAGTATAGGCGAAGTATACAATCATTTTGCCTTAATTTCCACCACTTTTTTTTTAGTTCAGTTCTGTAGGTAGCGTGGCGAAGACGGTTGCTATTTTGTCTCTTTTTTCTTGTTAAAACTTTGAAAATTTTCAATCAGAAAGTTTCTATTTATTAAATGTTAATTTATATTTGTGGAAATATGTCATGTTTATTAGTGCGACATAGTCTTTAGAAAACCTTTTATGAATGATAAATAAAAAAAACTCTTGAAATGAAAAAAATCTGTTTGTTTTATTTTTGTAGGCAATGGAGAAACTGGACTAGATGGGAAGTTTTTTTTAATACATTTTTCATTCATTTTTTTTGGAACCGTTTTAGTTTCCATTTGGTTTCGGTTTTTTTAATACATTTTTCATTCATTTTTTTTGGAACCGTTTTAGTTTCCATTTGGTTTCGGTTCTCCGAGTATGGTGAATTGAAAAACTCTCTCTCCCACAATACATTCACATAATGGCTCCGTGGTGATTCTAATTTCCATACTAATTTGAGCCGCAAAACGCAGTTTTTCGATCCGTATTTGGATCCGAATGCGAAGTCGTCCATACGTTGTTTGATACGTTTGCGGACCGAAAACGAGCTCGCTTGCTTGAAGGGTCATAGCTTCTAAACGTAAAATGGAAATTATGGGTTAGACGTTTAGTGCTTGGCGTTATTTGTTTTAGTGGTGCGTTCTTTTTTGTTGCTATGGTCAAAAACAAGAATTGCAATGTCAAAGTTAAACAAGTTACCTTTTATTTTAGAACGATGAAA
This sequence comes from Melangyna quadrimaculata, assembly GCA_949320155.1. Lineage (NCBI taxonomy): Eukaryota > Metazoa > Arthropoda > Insecta > Diptera > Syrphidae > Melangyna > Melangyna quadrimaculata. The sequence continues at coordinate 319,771,875 of OX439483.1, read as the reverse complement.
GTTAAAAAATTAAATAAGAAATAATAAACAGAAGACAAAATTTTGAATGCATTAAATTTATTGATAAATAATTCACTACCAAAAATGCATGGTTCTTTCAAATTAAATCACTATCAACTTCGTTTTTGCATGAAATCGAATCGTAATAGGTATAAAACATTTGCAATTTGTTTTTGCTATTTTTTGGTAATTTTGTATGAGCCACACATTTCTCTATTAAAAAATTGACCCAATCGGAAGAATAAAATTTCGATGAAAAGTGAATTATTCAGAAAACAATTCCAAACATCAAAATCAATGATAAAACAATTAAATGTTTAATAAATTATTACAAAATTGAAAACAATTCCAAATCGGAAGACGAAAAGCAAACACAATCTTAACCCCAAAATGTAAACTCAAAGTAACTTTTTCTAATTAAAAGAACGATGAAGGTTAAAGGCTTAACTACATAGGCCTACTTTTGTACAAAAGTACAAAAGTGAGAAATAAATATCTATTCTGAAGCCACCTGCTTGCAAAAAAACAATGGAAAATCGTGCATGGTGGTTTAATTTATGTGTCAGAACAATTTTCCTTTTTTTTACATTTTGCACGTACAGTCAAGTTAAATAATTTGACAAGGAATTTGACGAATGCGAGTCCCAGTTTCATTGCAAAATAAATTAAACCACATTTATTATATAAATTATTTATTAGGTATACATATATATTACTATTTTTTTGTTGTCTTCAATCAATAAAGCAAACGAAATCTACCATCCAAAAAACAGAATGAACATATGAGATGTCAGCTGTTCAAATATCAAAACAGATCCGAAAATGATGGGGATCTCTTAGGGCTGGCACCCACATGCAAAATTCAGTCACGAAACTGTTTGGTTGCTAAAATGAAACATATGCATTTATATGAAAGTGCGCACACCTGCATGTGTGCGCACTTTTATATAAATGCATATGATTCATTTTAGAACCAAACAGTTTTGTGACTAAAAGTTGCATGTGGGCGCCACCCCTTAGGCATTACAATAACACAAACAAATCTAGATTTCTTATGCTGTGGCTTCATTTACAATATTTTTGGCAATAAAGCAATTTATTTTTTGGATTGGCATTTCATTGCCAGGCAATTTCGGCAAAATTAACAGTTTCTTATAATATAAAACATAATTTCACTTATATTTTTCACGATTTTTTATATTTCCACCTTTAATATCAAAATAACGGTGAAACTTTACAAAATCGGAAAGAAACCATTTTGAACAAGGCGAACCACACCAACGCGACGGAGAAAAATTAGCCTATGTCAAAATGTATTTTCATGGTGATAAATAACGCTGGATTTACATGTATCTGTCTAAAAATATGAAGAAAAGTAGAGCGGGACAGATTTATGCCAAAAACTCGAGTGTGTGAAAGAGAACCATCAAGAAGATGAACATGTTCGTCTTCATATCTGCATTATGGCACTTCCTATAATCTGCATGTACGAAGATCTTCTGCATTTTGGTGTTCCCTCTTTATCCAACAAATGTAAATTTTAATTTTGCATCCCCTTTTTTTTTGCAGAAGTCAGAGGAAGATACATGTATATCCAGCATAGAGTGCCCATATACCAACGGTGTTTGTTTGACCGCTTTCACACAAGGAAACTGAGTTGCCAGAAACTAGCTAGTTTGTAGACGGGAAGGGTGTGACGGGTGGTTTTTTGTCTTCCTTTTACGTCTTCTCACCAGCAAACTAAAACATCCCCGGCAACTCAGTTTCCTTGTGTGAAAGGGGTCTTTCTTCGCCGCGCCAAATATTTCGCGCTGGTTTGTCTCTATTAAAAAAAAAAAAAAAACAAAAATAAAAAAACAAACTAGCATCCGATAGCCTCAGGAATAATAGTTTTTTTTTTTTGCAACTTTGCATCAATTGGGCTTTTCCAGAAACTATATTTATATACATATATCTAAAAAAAAGAATGTATACACAAATGTAGTTTGGGGTAAAACTATGCAATACAAACAAACATAAATACACAACTACAATTGCATTCACTGGACATGGATTTTTTAGACTCATTTTTTTTCATGGCCTGTGGAGGTGCCCCATATGGGAATGACAATCGACTAGCAGTCCATGTATAATGTGTCAATGACTTTTACACTATCCTACTGAGTCGCACTGATCTCAATACACAGGAATGACAAAACTGTCATAAAACCCGTCATTAATACCCCGTTTTCATGCAGTATAGAAAGATCGAGTTATACTACGTTTCCACCAACCACTAAACCCAGATATAGGTAATGAGATTTGTTTGGTGTTTCCACTGCACAAAAAGAGGATTATGGCAAAACGATTCAAATGGTGTTTCATTTTTATGATATGAAGTGGAAGTGAGATGGAAAGTTTTTATTTATTTGATTATTATTTGAAAAAAAAGTTTGTTTGATTTGACAAACTAATGTTTCCAAGTAGATTTGAATGAGTTTTATTTGAAATCATCATTTGAGGAGATTAAAATTTGTATGCTAAATCTTGTAGATTTCAAGGAGATTTGTGAAAGTCTCACTAAATCTCGGTTTAGTGTCTGGTGGAAACGTAGTATTAGATTAGGGTCGGATTGTAGACCCAAGTTTTTCGTCACTTGAGTTGAGAACAGCGTTTTAAGTTGAGTTGATATGGTATTAAGATTACAGATGAAGGAAATGGTCTATATTCATTTCACACAGGTAAAGTCTTATAAATTTAAGTACGTTCTTCGCATAGTTATCAAAACAAATAAATAATTTTACTCACACATAATATGCAAGAACACTGTTGTCAACAAATCCATCAGACCGACTCTTCGACCCACGTTTTTTTATCAAAAAATTCAACTCGTTTTCACTTGCTGCCTTCACTGGAGATGAACGACGGTTATGCCACTGCTTTCATTTCAACTCAATGTAGGTTTACAAAGGGGCCAATCAAGCTTGAAGCTCGCTTCAGTACCTCATATAAGCGGGGTATAAAATGGTAAAATAATGGCAAAAATCAATTCATTAATGACATGCATGTAAACGAAGACAAAATAATGACTATTTGAAGTTCTGGCATTATTATGACAAGAATGAGCATGTTCATTTTTATTGTGTGTTATTAATATTGAAAAATAATAACAGCACAATGCTTACACGATGCCTTTATGAGACTGATTATACATACATATACAATTCGTTTTTTGTTCGTCTCGTCTTTTTTTCAAAGAACATAAAAGTGAATATTTTTGTGTGCCACCATAATTTGAAAAAGATTATTCTACCATAAGTCTATGTCAGCTCAACATATTTCAATTTTATCAAAATCGGTCAAAGAACAAAGAAGTTGACATTTTTTTGAACTAAAACATTGACATCTAAAACATATTAAAATTTTAACAAAATCGGTCAATGAACAAAGAAGTTGACATTTTTTGAGCCACCCTAATTTGAAAATATTTTTTTCTTTCATAATTCCATCTCAGGTACAACTTCTATCAAATCGGTCGTTAACATTTTTAAATCGATAATAATTAAAATATTTAAATGAAAATTGTAATAATTTTTAAAATTTTATGTTTTTTTATGCTCAACCAGACGCTGTTTTTTTTTTTTTTTTTTCGAATTACCCCCTGCCGAGAACATTTGTTACAAGTTAAACACATAAAACAAAAAAAAAACAAGTTTATTAAAAAAAAAAAAGTAAATCGCGAGATTCGAACCTGGGACCCCTGGCACCACGGGCGGTAACACATTTTTTTTTTTTTTTTTTTTAAAATTCATTTTTATTTATTCATTTTCTTATAACTATCTTAAAGCTAGACAAAAATTCATGAAAAACTAGCCTACTTATCAATATCTTAAAAATAACTTACTGGCCCTAAGCGGGCGCTCTAAATTAAACAATAACTTAATGCTAATGCCTTTCGGCCTACGAACTACTTAAAATAACATCTTAACCTGGTTTTATTTTTCCCAAGAAAGATTTAAAAAAAACTTGGAAGCAATATCGTTTTTTATTTTTTATTTTTATTTAAAAGCTAATTAAAACTAATTAAAACTACTTAAAACTACTTAAAACTATACTTAAACTACTATAAAAACTACTTACAACTACCTTAAATCTAGAACAGCCACAGCAAGCATTTTCGATTTTGTTATTTTTTTTTTGGTTTCATTTTTGGATTTTATAATTTTTTTTTTTTTTTTTTTTTTTTTTTTTTTTTTTTTTTTTTTTTTTTTTTTTTTTTTTTTTGGTGCCACCCTGACTGTCCCTACTTAATATTTACACACCTAAAAACTATGTAAGTCGGCCAAGACGAGAAGGCTAAGTCAACTTAATTATATCATGATGTTTCATTGTAATTCAACCACCAAAACTGGTTCTCCTGTCTTACTCTCTCTCTCCGGTCCCGATCGGACACAGTCCTACTGAACCGAAGGCGCTCTGCTCCGCCCTGTGCGAGGACGTCTCGACTATAAAGGAGTCGCCTATCTACAGTTCTGCGGCCGACGTGGTAGATTAGCGGAACCGCCGCTCTATCCTGTATCAGCCCTCGACTGTCTAAATAGAGGAAAGCATCGGGTGGGATAAATCCACTTAAACGCACACTCTCGTAGTAATCAGTGTTGGGGTAGTAAGCCCCAAAAATTAAGCTATTGGCTGAGGACATCGCTCTTGCAATGTGACCCCGAATCAGCTTGATTATAAAATTATCGATTCTGTTAATGTTGGCTCCATTGTATAGAACCTCGTTGGAATAATAATGTTTGTACTCCGACTCTGGTGTTCTGTGTAATCCAAGGCAGCGTCGAAGACACTGCCTCTCAAACACCCGAATCTTTTCCATTTGAGATGGGGCAACGTTGAACCACACCGGGCATCCATAGGCAATCATTGGCCGGATAAGGGCCATGTAGCAAATCACCTTAACCCTGCTGTCAAGACGGCTGCTATAAAACAACCGTTTTGTCAGGGCAAAAGCTCCCCTGGCTCTGGTCAGAGCAGCATTTATATGTCTGTCGAAATACAAATACTGATCCATCCAGATGCCAAGGTACTTTACTACACTTTTATTCGTCAGTGGATGTCCATGTGGCCCCACGATCACCAGCTTGCGCCAGTTCTTTCTTGTATCCCTAGGGGCTCCATGCAGTGGAGTCCTGAACAGAATAGTTTCGGATTTCTGAAAGTTGATTTTCAACTTCCAGTCATCGCAATATCGCTGAATCTTGTCGAAGTCACGCTGTAAGAGAATTCTGATGACCTCAACTGTTGGAGCTGTTCTGTACGCAATTAGATCGTCGGCATACGCTATGGCATGGGCTAGACTACCTATCAGATCGCTGGTGTAAATACTGAATAGAATCGGCGAGGTCACCGCTCCCTGTTGAAGACCATTTTTAATTTCGAAGGTTGCGGTAGAAGTTACATTGCCAATTTTGACAACAAACTTTCTACCATTGAGCATATCATAAAGCATATATAAAAGCGGTTTACTTATGCCCAGTCTGGCTAGTTTTAGGTACAGACCTTCTAACCATACGGTGTCGAAAGCTTTCTCCAAGTCAACCAGACAAGCACCCGTACACTGTCTTTTAGATTTGTTCCATTGGACATCAGAAACGAGCTTAGACGCGGCATGAATGGTGTCATGTCCCGCCTTAAAGCCGAACTGATTATCCGGTATGATATTGTTGTCCTCCGCCCACTTGGACAGAGCTCTATTTATAACTTTCTCAAATACCTTACTGATACTTGGAAGAAGACTTATAGACCGGAGATTCGCCGGATTGGAGTTGTCCTTTCCCTTTTTTGGGAGAGGATGAACCACAGCTGTCTTCCACCGCCCTGGATAATATGCATTATTCAGAGCGTTGTTAAACAGTGTGGTATAAATGTCAACTGCTTCCTGAGGCAGATGTCGCAGTACAACGTTAGATATACCATCGATTCCTGCTGACTTCTTTTTCTTTAATGAGGCGAAGATGAGCTGGAGCTCAACTTTCGAAATTAACAGGGAATTAGCCCCGTTTCGCTCGGCGATGGTGGCGTTTGCCAAGTGTTCTTCATTGAACCCGGTGAAACCGAGATTCTCTGATCGCCATTGCGTCATTTCATTTCGAAGGTAGAAGTGGTGAAGCAAGGCTCTGTTTTCCAGGTCATGGTTCGGGCGAATGCTAGCATTTACCTTGTACACTTGCTGGAAAGCAGCCCCCACGGCCTCCACTTTCTCACGAGGATCTTCGATTATAAAGAGGTCATCGTCCAAGACGGCTTCCTCTGGATCTATGCCTGCTATCAGAAGTACGTCTCTGTTCTCTGTCGTTCTCTGAAGTTTAAGACACGGAAGTTCGTTTTGATCATTCCGTCTAAATATTTTATTAATTTGAGGAAACATACTCGGGTCGCTAGAATTAACGGCCCGAATTTTTTTGTCCCAATACAAATTAATAGACAACCGGTAATTTTCCTTGATCAGTTGGTTGATGTTTTTGATAGACGACTTCAGTGTCCTAATCTCCAGATCGTGTATGTCAGTAAAACGTCTGTACAAGAGTTTCAGTCTTGTTAAGAGTCCACTTTTTTGTCTGTGTAGTGCGTTGATGGTCGCGTTGCGGTACATGTCTGTGGCTTCGCGTTCTTTGTATTTCGGTATTGTTTTTTCCATTGTTCGTTGGATTGTACTGTCCATCTTTTCCAAGTAATCGTCAATTTCAGTGTTTGTTAAATTCCTGTCATTTGGTGGGGCTATGTTGTTCGTACGTAGTTCACTCGATAAAGCACTGGTGAAGTGTGGCCAGCGAGTCTTACTGTAATTGTAAGAATGCACCGGCACATACTCCTCCAACTCCACGAGCTCGTTCGGAAGTTGAATTACGGCAGCAAGTCCGCAATGGTCACTGTCGTACTCTATCGTTCGTAAGCAGTTTCTTGGTCGTTGACCCACAGTGTCAGTAATTGTCAGTCTTGAGTCTTTCAGCAATAAATCCAGATAGGAACCGCTTCTTGGAAACGAAGGCCTATCAGTAGCCAGAAGGTCGAGCATATATTCAACGTTGTGTTGATTCATCCAATTAAATAGATGGCTACCTCTTGGATTTTGTATTTGATTTCCCCAATCTACATGTTTGGCATTCAAATCACCGGCCATGATATAGTAATTCTCTTCCGAGTTCAGTTGTAAGCATTGAAAAAGTTTTTCGAGCTCTGCTAAAAATTCAGTTGGCTGAGGTGATTCCGGTGCATAAGCCGCAATCGCATACATCCGCTTCCCATGTTTGAGAGGAATGCATACGATACACGCCTCAAGCAACCGAAATCTGCGTACTTCACTATTATATATAACTTTATAATTTATGCCTTTTCGTACAAAGATTGCGACTCCTCCCCCCAAAGTGGAGTTGGGCCGATCTCTTCGTACGATATTGTAATTATTGTTAGTCAATTTATGTTTCTGGTTCAGCTTAGTTTCGCTGGCCATAAACACATCCGGACTTAGATCTTGCAACAATTGGAGTAGATTTACTCTACGTTCGGTCCTAATCAATGAATTTACATTCACAGCAAGGATCTTAAAGGGCCTCTCCGGCAGCGCGCCCTTAACCTATAAAGTGCGTTAAGCTCGGCAAAGCAGAGTAGATATTGTCCACCCTTTTCGCCTGCTCACTTATCTGGTTTTGAAGTCCTGCTATTTGGCTCTGAATGGCCAGTAGCAAACCTCTTATTTCGGCCTGTGCGTCCGGAGCCTTAGGCACAAGGGCCTGTGGGGCTGCCTTTGGCGCAGGCTGTACCGTGTTTCCCTTTCCTGACGCCATTTGGGCGTAAGAAATTTGGGGATTGACGGAAATTGTTGTATGAGGACGCGTTGGTGGGCGTCTCTCTACCTCTGCTTGCCTTGCCGCTTTGTTATGTTTCAATTGCTGAAACGTCGGACATCCCCGATAGTTAGCAGGGTGCCCGTCGCCTCGGCAAAGTGCACATTTAAGTTGGGTCAATTCGACCCGTTCCTGCCCGAGCTTACACTCTCCTACAATGTGGTTCTCACCACACTTGACGCAGCGTGACTGCATTTCGCAGTTTGCCGCAGCATGGCCGAACCTTTGGCAGCGCATGCATTGAAGCATGTCGCCACGCCTCTTTAATTTGTCCCATGTGACAACCTGGTAGTTGAGGACGGAGATACTCCTCAAACTATCCAGTTTGCTGCTGGGCGAAAGCTGTACTAGGAAGAACGGCAGATTCCGTTTCTCCCGTCTGGCTCTAACTGTAGCGAACGGCTTAACCCCGATAAACTCGAGATCGTCGCTCGCTTTTCGACGGAGCTCATTTAAGAGCACCTGAGGTTCCGTGCAGGAATCTATGCCCTTTAGCAGGACCGTTTGGCACTTTTCTGTTTTAGGAGTAAAACTGAAGAACTCAGTTGTAGTTTCTTTTAATAAACCTTTTATTTTTTTATATTGTTCCAAAGTGGAACATTGAATGGCATGCCTATCTTTACTTAATCTTTTAATAAAAAAGTTTTCGCCTATGGCCGACTTACATAGTTTTATGGTATCCTCTAACTCCATCTTGAATGCATTGATGGGTGGCACCTTCTCTTTTTTGTTTTTGGGCAGCTGTGGCTGCTGCTGTTGACTCTGCTGCTGTTGTATCTGCTGCTGTTGATTCTGCTGCTGCTGGTTCTGGATCTGCTGCTGGTGTTGTTTTTGTTTATCTTGTTGCTGTTGCTGTGACTGTTGTGTTTGCCTATTTTGTGGCTGCTCTGGTTGTTGTTTATTTTGCTGGGGCTGCTTATTTGTCGGTTGCAGCTCCGCATTTTTGATTTTCTGTGGGGCTTCTTTTGGTGGAGCCTGTAGCGACGTTTTTAACTCCCGCTCCTGTTTTTCGCGCTCTCGTCGAGCTATTTGTTTATTTTTGAGGGCCTTTACAATTTCATGCACCTCTGATCGTAGCTTCTCAATTTGACGTTGTTTTTCCTCAACGATGCTATTGAGAGTTTGCTCCTCTATTTCATCTTCCGATGACTGGTCTATGGTTGCATTTTTTTCATCGCTGGTGGAGAGCCCTTCTCCACCCTCGGACATATATTCAATTTCCTCGTCATCGATGACTTTGGATGACGAGGAATTAACTTTCTGCTGCCTCTCGCTGTTTGCTGCTTGACTTTGGTTTTCTTCTTGTATCGTCTGCCTACCATCAGCTTGCAGCTGTGTTGAGGGGGCAGGTGGACGTGCGGTGCGCTTCACTAAATTAGGAACATACTTTAGTTGCTTCCTCTTCTTAGTTAACTCGGCTGGTGGTGCCGTTGCCATTGTTGCTAGGGCATCTTTTGAAGTCCCCGCTATAGCTGCCGTTGGTGGCTTTGCTGGTTTTGCCTTCGTTGGCTTAGCCGCTGCTGCAGAGACATCTTTCGATGCCCCCGTTGGTGGTGCCGTTGCTGGCATTGTATTTGGTGCTGGTGCACCACCTTTCGATGGCCCCGCACTCTTCTTTCCGTCGTCTATATGAGTTTTATCCCACTCTATAATGTTTTCCACTTCTCTATTGTGGAAAAAAGCAGATAAAATATTTGACCCCGACTGGGGATTGAACCGGCTACTTTCGGCTCCGGGATCTGCCACCCTACCACTGTGCTATCGCACTATATGAAAAACGCTTGTCTAAAGCTAACCTTCTATTGTTGCACACACGACTCTAATTTAAAATTCTGCGAAAGCCAATAACGTCTACACTGCTTCACAGATCGATATCGACTGGGCGGTAACACATCCATCAAGCTACGTCCAGTAGTATATTTTCATGGCTGATGTTTATGATAACATATGTATGTATAGTTAACTTTTCGGTTGGTTAAGATTTGAATTATTGTTTTATTAACAAATTACGAGGTTTTCTAATCAAATTTTTGGATGACCATTTGAATCTTTTTAGGGTCACTAAATAAAAGTCCTTTTGCATTTGGAATTCAATTTGGTTACCGAGTTATATGCATTTAAAAGCCCCATACAAAGTGCAACTTGTTTATACTTTAAAAAAAAAAGAGTGGGAGTGACCCATTATTTTTTTGCAGAAATGGTATAACCTAAAAGAGGTCTATCGCCTGACATTTTTTTTTTAATTTGACCGAACGCAATAGCAAATATACAATTCAATTTGAATGCCGAAACGAAAAGGACACCTCATATTCCTCCTTTGGGCCATCACGAATCCATCAAGCCCAAAATCTTAAAAATCAAACAATGATCCGCGATTACCAATTTTCCTAAAAATTTTCGAAGATTTTCCTCCAGTGTCCTATGCCCTTTCTTGAGCCAATACGAATTCATCAAGCCCAAAATCGTAAATATTTAAGCAACCGTTCTTCAGTTATGCATTAAAAACTAGATGTTCCCCGATTTCCAATTTTCCTGGAAATTTTCCGGGATTTTCCTCCAGTGTCCTACGTCCTTCTTTGAGCCAATACGAGTTCATCAAGCCAAAAATCGTGAAAATCGAACGATCCATTCTCGAGTTATACGCACACACGGACGACATTTCTCTTTTATATTAATAAAATATACATTGTAATAATTTTCAAATTTAAACGTTTTTTATGCTCAACCAGACGCTCTTAAGCCATTTTTTCGAATTACCCCCTGCCGAGAACATTTGTTACAAGTTAAACACATAAAACAAAAAAAAACATAAGTTTATTAAAAAAAAAGAGTAAATCGCGAGGCTCGAACCTGGGACCCCTGGCGCCATAGGCGGTAACACATCCATCAAGCTACGTTCAGTATTATATTTTGATGGCTGATGTTTATGATAACATATGTATGTATAGTTAACTTTTCGGTTGGTTAAGATTTTAATTATTGATTTATTAACAAATTACGAGGTTTTCTAATCAAATTTTTGGATGACCATTTGAACCTTTTTAGGCTCACTAAATAAAAGTCCTTTTGCATTTGGTATTCAATTTGGTTACCGAGTTATAGGCATTTAAAAGCTCCATACAAAGTGGGCGACCTGCATCGTGCCTGATCGGGAAACTATTGATTGCTCAGAACTTGGTCTGGGCCAGTAGCGCAACAATCAGTCACGATGAAGTGCTTGTTTTACCTCCTCGTGGTGGTCCCCGGGCAACTATTTATGTATCCCAATATACATAAATAGGCTAAAATTACAAGTGCGAAAAGGCCTAGCTTTCTAGGATAGGTTACGGAGGTTAGCATTCTCCGTAACTGAAATCAACCCGCTACCGAAACCAACACTACGCCTCGGATAATTAATGATAACTCGTTGACGACTTTTGGCTATTGTACCCGGACAAAGATTGGTTTCTGGAATGTGAAGACGCTTCTTGACAATGGAAAAGAAGGTCCTCAGAATGCCAGATTCCTGCAACTAGAGAAGGAATTCATGCGGTATAGGATGGACATCTTAGGGATAAGTGAAGTTAGATGGCTGGGTTCGGGGAAGTTCAAGTCACCAACCTGTAACACTGTACTATTCTATTCCGGAAAAACACCTGGAAGCGCTCGGGAATCTGGCGTTGGATTGCTGCTTTCCAAAACAGCTCTCAAAAGCCTAATTTCCTGGGAGCCTTTAGGTGACAGGATCCTGAAAGCCAGGTTCCGGACTAGAGTACGTCGCGTCACCATCATACAGTGTTACGCCCCAACTTTGCTCTCTTCTGACGAGGAGAAGGAGGCCTTTTATAACCGGCTGAGTGCTGCTTATGATAGCGTTCCACGAGGTGATATAGTTATGGTGATGGGAGACTTAAATGCCAAGGTTGGCAATGACAACACTGGGCTAAGGCATGTCATGGGAAAACATGGTGTTGGTAACCGAAACGACAATGGCGAACGATTTGTCGATTTCTGCAACGCCAACGGCCTTGTTATTGGAGGGACCATGTTCGAGCATAAGACGTGCCACAAAGTCAGTTGGGTGTCGACTGACAGACAAGCAACTTCCAACCAAATTGACCACTTCGCGATCAGCCGGCGTTTTAGAAGCAGTCTCCAGGACGTCCGTAACAGAAGAGGTGCTGACATGGGAATGGCCCGGGACCACCATCTGATGGTTGCTACCGTAAGATTGCGTACAGCTGCAGTTCGGAGATCCCAAGGAAACACTCGAATGCCCAAGTTTAATACAGATAGACTAAAGGATCCTGCAGTGCGCCAACAACTAGGGGACCACCTTTCACAAGGATTGAACGCAATCAGCAGCACGGAAACCACATCCATCGAAAATCATTGGTGTGCTGTGAAAAATGTGTTCATATCCGGTGCTGAAAGTATAGTCGGCCGGGCGCAAGGAAGAAATAGTGCTTGGCTTTCCGACGAAACTTGGGCAAGGATCGAAGAAAGGAAACACCTTAAAGCTCGCATCGCAGCTACCCCAGCAGCAGGGAGAAACGAGCTTGAGTCTACGTACCGCATGAAGATGAGGGAAGTTCACCGTAGTGTGCGACGTGATAAGCGTAACTACATCAACGCACTGGCTACAGAAGCAGAAGAAGCCGCTAGTAGGTGTGACAGTAGGACCGTCTACAGAATTACCAAAGAGCTCACTGGTGTCCAGAGCTCAAAACAACACCTGGTTAAAGACACAAACGGATCCCTGCTAATTTCGGATGAGGACCAGCTCATAAGGTGGAGGGAACACTTTTCTGCGGTTTTAAACCGCGTTTTCGCAAGTGAAGTGAACCCTACTCCCACTGAGCTACCCGAAGTAACAATTTCCCGAATACGCACCGTACCCCCCAGTAAAGAAGAAATTATCACCGCCATCAAAGCACTGAAGAACAACAAAGCGGTTGGACTTGACGGTATTCCTGCAGAGCTCTTAGGAGCAGCCCCAACGACATCGAGCGAGCTACTGCACCCACTTATTAAGAGAGCTTGGGAAGCAGAGAGCTTTCCTGAAGAGTGGAAAAAAGGAATGATTGTCAAGCTCCCAAAGAAAGGAGATCTCACACAGTGCGAAAACTGGAGAGGAATATGCGTTCTGCCTGCAGTAGCCAAGATAATAGCAAGGATAATATTGGACCGAATTAAAGACCACCTCGAAGACACACTCGACGCCGAACAAGCAGGTTTCCGCACTGGATCTTCCTGTGTTGATCACATCAACACCTTGAGGATCATCATCGAACAGTGCGTTGAATATCGATCACCACTTCACCTGCTGTTCATCGATTTTGAAAAGGCGTTCGACAGTGTCAATAGAGAATTTATTTGGCTTGCTTTGCACAGGAGGGGCATCCCAGATAAATTGATTGCTATTATCAAGGCTACATATGATGGATCCAGGTGTCACGTTTTGCACAAAGGTAGGCTGTCAGAGGAGTTTGAAATCCAAAGTGGAGTTAGGCAAGGCTGTATACTGTCACCAATACTGTTCCTGTTGGTGATAAGTGACGTACTGCACGCAGCTTTGTCAAATGGAAATGGGGGAATTCAGTGGACTCTGCAATCTCACCTCAAACATCTGGACTACGCGGACGACGTATGCTTACTCTCTCATAGGATCATGGATCTCCATCAAATGACAACAAGGGTGGAGAGAGAAGCAGAAATCGTAGGGCTTAAGATCAACTCGGCAAAAACTAAAAGGATCAGCCTTGGAACTTCCTCATCAATCCAAGTAAATATTTCTGGACAACCGGTAGAGATGGTAGAGGATTTCCAATATCTTGGGAGTATTATCTCTACGGGTGGCGGAACTGAACTGGACGTAAACAGCCGAATCAGAAAAGCAAAGGCTGCGTTCGGAATGCTGTCCAAAATATGGAGAAACAACTCTTTTAGCTTAAAGACCAAGCTACGACTGTTCCGCTCCAATGTTGAATCCGTTCTGCTTTACGGCTGCAGCACTTGGAAAGTCACTGAAATTGTCACTAGAAAGCTGCAAACCTTCGTTAATAGATGTCTACGAAACATCTTGAGGATTTTCTGGCCCAACCGTATCTCCAATGCCGAACTTCATACGAGAACGGGTCAGGAGCCCATAGACTCCATTATACGAAGAAGAAAGTGGCAGTGGATTGGCCATACGCTTCGAAAAGGCGATCGGTGCATTGCATCTCAAGCAATGCAGTGGAACCCGCTCACACAGGAGGGAAGACAAGTGGGCCGGCCTAGAAGTACATGGCGAAGAACGGTCGAACAGGAATCGGCACGACTGGGGAAAAGTTGGAGAGAGCTGAAATATATTTCAAGAAATCGTACACGATGGCGCGTAGGTGTAGTGGAGGCCCTATGTCCCGTAAGGGAAACATCACGGACGTAATAGGTCCGAGGACCTAAGTAAGTAAGTAAGTATACAAAGTGCAAATTGTTTATATTTTTTAAAAAAAAAGTGTGGGAGTGACCCATTATTTTTTTGCAGAAATGGTATGACCCTAAAGAGGTCTATCGCCTGACATTTTTTTTTTTTTTTGAAAATCGAAAGTCGGTCGGCTAACTTCGCGGTAGTGAATAGCCCAGATACAACAATAAATTCCACCTGCAGCCTCGAAGATCATCGCCTTACCTGAACATTCGTAATTCACTTCACAAACCGCAGCGTACACGTGAACGGAATATCCCATGAAAGCGAAACCCGAGTCTACTTTGAAGATGTACATATTTTTCTTACGTCGTCGTTCAATCAAATCACAATCTCGCCTAGCGAAACAATCAGTCTCCACACATTGCAAGATTTCCACTTCGAAAATAAAAAGGCAATAAGAAACCTAGAAGAAAATACCAGCTACAAGATCATCCTCGACTATACTACAATCATGACGATTCCCATGCTTATTGGAATTGCAGTCGTAATTTATCTTATGAAAGTCAAAAATACCAGAGATTCTACGTCATCAACAATGTCCAGCATCAATCAACACACTCCAGCAGTCAACGTATTATTCGCTCCGGCTACAGATGCCTCCTACTGCCTCTCCGACCGTAGCTTTCTTAAGGGGGGCAAGAGTTACATAGCTTACCTAACAACAGTGGTCCCGGTCATTAACACCAACAACTTCCCGTAGAAACACTATATTGCATTGTCAATAGAATATATATTTGTATTTTTGTTTTAAGAACATTATATTGCATTCTTTGTATTTTGTTTTCCCATTCATATTATTGCATTCTTTGTATTTTATTATTATTTGCTTTCCCACGATTTAATTGCTTATTAATCATATTTTATGTATTTAGAATTCATGTTATCCATAAGTTCATTCAGTTGAAGAATAAGAAAAGTAATTTGTTTTTTTTTTTATTGAAGGTAGAGTCGCATGTGTTGCATGCTGCGTGTTGCATGTTGCGTGTTGCATGTTGCATGTTGTATGTTGCATGTAGCACGTCTCATGGTGCATGTTGCCTGTCGCATGTTGCATATAGTTGGATTTTGCATGGTGCATTTGGCATGTTGATATTGCTTCTGGCTTTTTGCATCTTGCATGTACCATGTATCATGGTGCATATTGTATGTTCATGTTCAGTCCATGACCATGTCCATGATAAGGTCTGCGATTATTTTGTTTATAAATTGTATCGTGTAACAAACTGCTTTGAAATGCACTGGACCATATCTATAATGGGTAGCCGCCATACAACAATATTTTCATAAAGGTTGAAAACTTGTTGGTATCCATAAATGTTTTCAACCTTTATATAAATTATCATCCAGATCCAACATCATACAATAAAATGAAAGCATGGGTTTGCAAATCAACAGTTTGCAAAGCGCCAGCCAGAATACTCTTACGCGGAGAGCCGACCGTAGGATCACTTAGCTCATAAGGTAAGAGGTTCTTATACCCCTTAGTCTATTCAAGAGAAACTCAACGATCATGGGTTGCCTAGCGAAGTTTGGGTAGGTGACGTCTAAAACGGGCCACTTCCGATTGGTTTTTTGGACCATGACATAGCTCATCGAGTAGGAGATTTTAACTACGCCCAAATTATAGGCCTTGACGAGAAAGAACGAAAAATACAGGGTTGCCTAGTTTAAAATGGGTAGAGGGTGTTGCCAACCCTTTTTGAAAAGCACGTTTTTAGTACTATGACTAAGCTCATCGAGTAAGAGGATAAAACTAGTATCAAATTCAAGATTATACTGTACTGAAAATAAAAAAAAAGCTTGCCACTTTTAAAAATGTTAGTATTGCTTACAACTTTTTATTTTAGTCGAGTTTGATAAAGTATTATATACCAAAAAAAAGTAGACAATCTGTAGAAAATTAATAAAATACATTTTTTCTTTATTAAAGTCTTTTACTCGTAGGAAGAAAATAGATTTTACTCAGTCTTAAAAGTTTTCAGTTACATTTTGTATTGAAAAATTGTAGAGAAGAGCAAAAAATCACTACCTGTGATTTCGGACCTGTGAGTCAAAAATCACAATCACTACCTGTGACCGATTCACAAATAAACTGTGATTGTATACAACGACATCAAGACGAAACAGTGAAGACTAGAACTCGAAAAAAAATGTTCGTTACCAAAATCACTGCTACACAAAAATCACAAGATATCTCAATCTCAAATCACGACGAAAGTAAGTGAAGTATGAAACAGAATAAAAGGTAGAAGAAGAACGGATGGTGTGATTATTCACTGGCTCACTGATTGTATAACGCTGCAATGCGATCCTACAAATAAAACTTTTTTACAGAAAAACATAAACTTTTTTACAAAAAAAAATTAACTTTTTTACAAAAAAAAAAATAACTTTTTTACATAAAAAAATTAACTTTTTTACAAAAAAAAAAATAACTTTTTTTAAAAAAAATAACATTTTTACAAAAAAAAAATCAACTTTTTTACAAAAAAAAAATAACTTTCTTACAAGAAAAAATTAACTTTCTTACAAAAAAAAAAATACTTTTTTACAAAAAAAAATTAACTTTACTTTACTTTCTTACAAAAAAAAAAAATAACTTTCTTACATAAAAAAATATCTTTTTTACCAAACAAAATTAACATTTTTACAAAAAAATTTCAACTTTTTTATAAAAAAAAAATAAACTTTTTTACAATAAAAATTAACATTTCTACAAAAAAAAAATACAATTTTACAAAAAAAATCAATAATTAAGAACCAAAATAGGAGATAAGGACTGTGAATTCGAATTTCTTTCCTAGTCATGATTGTGATTTGACTGACTTTTTTGTTTGCCTATTGAGTCGCTCACACAACAAAACAATCACGACTATAAAAGAAATTAAATGTGAGATAAAATTTTACATTTCTCATTAAAAGATTCTACATGGTTATTCCCATAAGGTGTGTTACAAAAATAAAGCGCGAGGGGGAGTCTATTCCCTCCCGTTTAGGCAGGAGGGGCAATTGTCTAAAAAAAATTCTAAACACAGACAAACAATAATTAAAAAACAACGATTACTTTTACAACAACAAATATGCATAATAATACCTTTTTCTTAGCCCAAAAAACCCCCTTTCATTAATTTAAAGTTGTTTTAGTGAATAGTTTTTGGAAAATTTGTTTTCAAACTTAAAGTTTTGAAAACGAAATGAAACACAATTTTTTTTTTTAAATTTGAAATTAATTACTACCTATGTATTTTTGTTTTCAAAATTAAATGATCTTTTAGTTCTTAGTCAAACACTTAGTCCCCTTTTCCTGGAGATTATTTTGAAGTTTTCCTTTAAATGCCTTGTACCTTTCACACAAATAAACAAAATTGCCAGAGTTTTCAAACATAAAGTTTTGAAAAAGAAATGAAAAACATGTTTTTTATTAATTTGAAATTAAGTACTACTTATGTATTTTTGTTTTCAAAATTCAATGCTCTTTTAGTTCTTAGTCAAACACTTACTCCCCTTTTCCTGGAGATTATTTTGAAGTTTTCCTTTAACTGCCTTGTACCTTTCACACAAATAAACAAAATTGCCAGATATTTTGGTATAAAGTCTATGTAGTTTTTTACTAAATTGTCAAACTCAAAACTGACAGCCAACATGTTGGAACTCTGACAGTGGTTGCATTCTTTTTCTTTCCAACGTAAGCTATAGTTAACCTTCATCGTTTCTTTATTATAAAAAAGAATAATAATGTTTAATATTTTATTTTATGATTCGATTCGAAAAAAAAGTTGATAATGATTTAATTTGTAAAAAAAGTGTATTTTTGAAGTGGTAGTGAATTATTTATCAGTAAATTTAACGCAATCAAAATTGTGTCTTGTTTATTATTTCTTATTTTTTGTCAACCTCTTCCCATTTGTTCAACTTTGATCGTTCTTAAATGAAAAGTAACATTATTGGCTTTGACATTGCGACTACCATAGTCAACTTTAGGTCGACAAAAACATGTTTTGCAACCCTCCTAGTGTAAACTGGTAAGTTTTTTTTGTAAGAAAGCATTTTTTATAAAAAAGTTATTCTTTGTTTATGAAAATGTTAGATTATTTTGCAAGAAAGCTATTTTTTTTTTTTTTTGTAAAAAACGTATACATATTTTTTGGAGTTATTTTTGTTTGTAAAAAAGTTATTTTTTTTGTATAAAAAAGTTTATTTTTTTTGTTTGTTATTTTTTTTTGCACAAAAGGTAATATTTTTTTGTAAAAAAAGTTTATTTTTTTTTGTAAAAAAGTAAATTTTCTTTGTGAAAATTAAATTTCTTTTTGAAAAAAAAGTATTTTTTTTTTAGAAAAGTTAATATTTTTTTTGTAGAAAAGTTCAATTCTGTTTTGTAAAAAAAGTTAATATTGTTTTTGAAAAGTAATTTTTTTTTTGTTGTTGTAAAAAAGTTAATTTTCTTTTGTAAATAAGTTAAATTTTCTTGTAAAAAAGTTATTTTTTTTTTGTTGAAAAGTTAATTTTTTTTTATAAAAAAGTTTATTTATTTTGTAAAATCGCTTACAGCTTTATACAGTCAGAATCATTGAGTCAGATTTTCATCCTTCACTTACTTTCCTCGTGATTAGGATTTCTTGTGATTTTTGGTGATAGTGATTTAGGTAACGAACACTTTTTTCCAGTGCTCTTAATTTTTCTGCTTCAAATATGGTCTGAAACTGTTCGTTTCACTCTTGTATGGCCCCCTTTAAAATATTTTAAATTTATAAATCACAATCACAGGTTAAACTCACAGTGAATTGTAAATCACAATCACACCTGTGATTGAAAAATCACGACTTTGCCCATCTATAAAAAATTGTTTTTTTATATAGACACAAGTAAGCCCGGTATCATTAAATTAAAGCCCAGACGGTGATATATTAAAAAAATATAATTCAATTAAAAAGTACAAGTGACCTCAAATTCAGAAATAATTGTGTTTCGCCCAAGGTATAACAGTGGGCTCTTCAGTCAATCTGTTATACCCCACTAAGACACAAATTTTGGTCGATGTTTACCGACTCTTATAAAAATCACAGCAAAAAGATACTGTGAATTTAAAACAGAAGTAATTTCAATATTTTAATATTTAAATTTCTTCATTATTATTATTTAATTATAAAAAACCTGACCACGGGTATTTATTTTCTGGGTGCACGAATTTAAATAAATTCCCCTAGAAAAATAAAATTCAAAAAAAAAACCTGACCACGGGTATTTATTTCCGGGTGCACGAATTTAAACAAATTCCCCTAGAATAATAAAATTCACAGTATCTTTTTGCTGTGATTTTTATAAGAGTCGGTAAACATCGACCAAAATTTGTGTCTTAGTAGGGTTTAACAGACTGAATGAAAAGTCCACTGTTATACCTTGAGCGAAACACAATTATTTCTGGAGCTGAGGTCACTTGTACTTTTTAATTGAATTTTATTCATTCACTCCACTTAAAACAGAAGTAATTTCAATATCTTTATATTTAAATTTCTTCATCTTCTAAGTATAAAAAACCTGACCACGGGTATTTTTTTCTGGGTGAACGAATTTAATCAAATTCCCCTAGAATAATAAAATTCACAGTATCTTTTTGCTGTGATTTTTATAAGAGTCGATAAACATCGACCACAATTTGTGTCTAAGTAGGGTATAACAGACTGACTGAAGAGCCCACTGTTATACCTTGGGCGAAACACAATTATTTCTGGAGTTGAGGTCACTTGTACTTTTTAATTGAATTTTATTCATTCACTCCACTTAAAACAGAAGTAATTTCAATATTTTAATATTTAAATTTCTTCATCTTCTAATTTAAAAAAAATATAGGTTGGATCCTCTTAAAAAGGTGCATGCCCTTGCCAGACCTGATGTGATACAAAAATATACCAAAATATCTTCATTTTCAGGTGAAATGTTTAAAATTTGATAAGGTAAAAGCTTAAAAAATACATCAAATTAAAGCTAAGACTCTAATCAATCAAACAAATAAAGGCTGCTTTTTCTAAATCAGGTTCATGTTCCTGCCAACCCAGATTTACTGCAAATTCTTACAAAAATCACTTCTTTTTCAAATCAAATGTTTGAAATTTGATAAGGTAAGAGCTTAAAACATACATCGAATTCAAGCTTAGACTAGATTAGACAAATATAGGCTGCTTTTTCTTAATCAGGTGCATGTACCTGCCAACCCGGATTTAATGAAATTTTTTACAAAAATCACTTCTTTTCAGATTAGTCCAGCCAAATTAGACTTTGACCCGGTCAAAATTTTTAACTGGTATATTTTTTGGTGGTCATGTTCAGAACAGTGTCCTTAATCATATGTGAAAAGTTCCAAGCAATCCGCGTTGGCATAAGAGCACAATATTGAAAAAAGCAGCCATTTTGCACTCTTTGTGTGTGGCTATATCTGTGGAAAATGTTGCCCTAGAAAGACTACTTTAGTGACAAATGGACGGGCTTAGATTGACAAAATCAAAAAAATTACTAAAAATTAGCTACAGGGATTGCATGGCTACTGTTTTGAATTAAATGAATTTAACAGCGTTAATTGCAGTGTCACATTACCCATGTACCATAAATATTTTTTAAAAAGCTGAGATTTAGTGGACATGTTCAGAACAGCATTTGTCGGATTTTGGCTATATATGGGTATCTAATTGTCCTTGAAAGGCCATTCAAGAGAATAGAGTTGCCATTTTCAACAAGCTCAGATGCCTCGCATGCAGAAATCGCAGTGCCAGGAGAGGCTTTTCTGCTGTCGTAATATGGATGCCCTATAAGTAGCTCATAAGTTAGAGGAATTCGACTACGAAATAGTATACAAAAAAAGAGTTCAAAATCTAAATGCAGATGCATTTATTAGAATTAAAAATGATGATACACAAATTGAACTGAATATCAATGAAATAGACCAAGTCAATCATAATTCTAGCGCTTCCACAATACACTCAGCTTTAGAGAACCTAGGTGATCACTTATACATTTCTGAACGCCCTCTGAATAAATTTAACATACAGGTTATTCTTGCAAAGGCCGAAATAGAAACACCACCTCGAGTAGAAATGCCATTTAAAAATAAATTAAGACGCACAATCGAAAAACAGAATTTTTCAGAAAATATCATCATAGATATATTTAACAAATTCTTACCCACAAATAAATATTGCGCTATTTACACAGACGACGAAACATTTAAACCCATCCAAAGTGTCTACTCCAAATTCTTTTCGAACAACAAAAATTTTAAACTTATTCGTTGTACAGAAAAACTTATGGAAGTATTAGAGAGTGACAATCAAGACAAGCTCATTAGTGACAACCATAGAAACAATAACCATCGAGGCATAAATGAAACACTTTTACACATTAAATGTGAATACTTCTTCCCTTTCATGGCAAATAAAATTATAAAAGTTATAAACAATTGCAAGCTATGTCAGACCTTGAAGTACGAGAGGAATCCTCAAAAAATTGAATTTCAAATCCCCAAAAAGCCCCGTAAGCCATTAGACATCATCCACATTGATATATATTGCATTAATAACCAAAAAATCCTTACAATTATTGATAAATTTTCGAAATTTGCTGTGGCATATACAGTTCCGGTAAGAAATAGCCTTACAATAATACAATAATAAAATCACTTTTGCATTTTATGAGCATCCACAGCATTCTAACCAAAACCAAGGTGCGGAATTCACCTCCTCCGTTTTCAAAGATTTCATCGGTCAATACCATGTTAACTTTTTGCAATAAAATTGGGAACAGCAAAAACAATAACTACACATAAGAACCTGATTCACATAGTACAACTAGACAAATACGATGAAAATGTAAAAGCAATAGGAAGCTCCATCGAAATTTTTTGCAAAATAGATGGTTTCAATGATTTAGCAAAAGTAATTAAAATGAAATACGAGCAATTACAAAAGAAGCTAAAATCACTAACTCCGAATTCTAGGAAAAAAAGAGGTTTTATAAATGGGCTAGGAACAGTGATAAAGAGCATTACAGGAAATATGGATGCCGACGCCGCTATTAATTTAAACAATGAGATAGAAATCCGAACTCAAAGAGAAAACAGCATTGAAGAATACGAGAACAATCAAATAAGGCTCAACAATCAAATGATAGAAAGGTTTAATAATATCACAAATCATATAAACTATCAACAAAAAATCATTGAGAATTATTTGAATAAAACCGAAAGACTCCTAGGCAATAGAATAAGATCAGAAGAAAGTTCTATTAGGTACATTCAGTATTTAAATCAAATCAACTTTAATATAGAGCTCCTTGACAATCATTTATCAAACATTGCAGAATCCATTATCCACGCAAAATTAAATATAATTTCTAAACATATATTGGACACAGAAAAATTAGACTTTATCTACGAGTTGCTTAAAAATGAATCCATTAATAAAGTCAAATGAACATATGTATGAGTTATTGGAACTACAAGCCTATTACAACTATTCAAACATAATCTTCAACATACAAATCCCATCCTTTAAAAACGAAACATATTCCTTCCTTCATCTTATACCTATCGCTATAATAATCCAATTAATCCATACCAAACCCTTCTGTACTCTGAATAAAAATGGAGTTCAATATTTCGACAATAAGTGCGAACAAATAGAGAGGGTGTACTACTGCAAAAACGACGCTAAACCAGAGTTCAAAATGGAATCCAGCTGCGTAGAAGACTTACTCCGAAAAAAGCCAACAAACTGCAG
Organism: Melangyna quadrimaculata; assembly: GCA_949320155.1. Taxonomy (NCBI): domain Eukaryota; kingdom Metazoa; phylum Arthropoda; class Insecta; order Diptera; family Syrphidae; genus Melangyna; species Melangyna quadrimaculata. The sequence continues at coordinate 319,748,773 of OX439483.1, read as the reverse complement.
AACTTCAATCGAAAACCGAAAACACGAAATCCTCCGGCCTGAACCAGGATACTTACTATTTGTGAATAGCCCAGATACAACAATAAATTCCACCTGCAGTCTCGAAGATCATCGCCTTACCTGAACATTCGTAATTCACTTCACAAACCGCAGCGTACACGTGAACGGAATATCCCATGAAAGCGAAACCCGAGTCTACTTTGAAGATGTACAAATTTTTCTTACGTCGTCGTTCAATCAAATCACGATCTCGCCTAGCGAAACAATCAGTCTCCAGACATTGCAAGATTTCCACTTCGAAAATAAAAAGGCAATAAGAAACCTAGAAGAAAATCAATCATGATGATTCCCATGCTTATTGGAATTGCAGTCGTAATATATCTTATAAAAGTCAAAAATACCAGAGATTCTACGTCATCAACAATGCCCAGCATCAATCAACACACTTTTTTTTTTTTTTTTGTTTTAAATTCATTTTTATTTTAAATTCAACTTAAAACTATCTTAATGCTAGACAAAAATTCATAAAAACTAGCCTACTTATCAATATCTTACAACTAACTTACTGGCCCTGAGCGGGCGCTCTAAGTTAAACAATAACTAAATACTATTGCCTTTCGGCCTAAGAACTAATTACATACTTATATCGATCTGGTTTTATTTTTTACCAAGAAAGATGTAAAAAAAACTTGGTATCAGTATCATTTTTTTATTTTTTTATATAAAACTTACATACTACCTAAGAATATCTTAAAACTACTTTGACTACTTAAAACTACTTACAAACTACTTAAAAACTAGAACAGCCACAGCAAGCATTTTCAATTTTATTTTTTTGTTTTGTTTTTGATGTTTTTATAATTTTTTTTTTTTTTTTTTTTTTGGTGCCACCCCGGCTGTCCCTACTTAATACTATGTAAGTCGGCCAAGACCAAAAAGCTCAACTTTAGAAATCATTATTTTCATCGTTAAGCCACCAAAACTGGCTCTCCTGCTTCACCCTATCTCTTCGGTCCCTATCAGACACAGTCCTACTGAACCGAAGTCGCTCAGCTCCGCCTTGTCCGATGACGTCTCGACTATAAAGAATTCGCCTATCCACAGTTCTACGGCAGACGTGGTAGATTAGCGGAACCGCCTCTCTATCCTGTATCAGCCCCCGACTGTCTAAATAGAAGAATGCGTTAGGTGGAATATAACCGCTCAAACGCACACTCTCAAAGTATTCGTTGTTGGGGTAGTAAGCCCCAAAAATTAAGCTATTAGCCGAGGACATCGCTCTTGCAATGTGACCCCGAATCAGCTTGAGTATAAAATTATCGATTCTGTTAATGTTGGCTCCATTGTATAGAACCTCGTTGGCATAATAATGTTTGTACTCCGACTCTGGTGTTCTGTGTAATCCAAGGCAGCGTCGAAGACACTGCCTCTCAAACACCCGAATCTTTTCCATTTGAGATGGGGCAACGTTGAACCACACCGGGCATCCATAGGCAATCATTGGCCGGATAAGGGCCATGTAGCAAATCACCTTAACCCTGCTGTCAAGACGGCTGCTATAAAACAACCGTTTTGTCAGGGCAAAAGCTCCCCTGGCTCTGGTCAGAGCAGCATTTATATGTCTGTCGAAATACAAATACTGATCCATCCAGATGCCAAGGTACTTTACTACACTTTTATTCGCCAGTGGATGTCCATGTGGCCCTACGATCACCAGCTTGCGCCAGTTCTTTCTTGTATCCCTAGGGGATCCATGCAATGTAGTCCTGAACAGAATGGTTTCGGATTTCTGAAAGTTGATTTTCAACTTCCAGTCATCGCAATATCGCTGAATCTTGTCGAAGTCACGCTGTAAGAGAATTCTGATGACCTCAACTGTTGGAGCTGTTCTGTACGCAATTAGATCGTCGGCATACGCTATGGCATGGGCTAGACTACCTATCAGATCGCTGGTGTAAATACTGAATAGAATCGGTGAGTTCACCGCTCCCTGTTGAAGACCATTTTTAATTTCGAAGGTTGCGGTAGAAGTTACATTGCCAATTTTGACAACAAAGCATATATAAAAGCGGTTTACTTATGCCCAGTCTGGCTAGCTTTAGATACAGACCTTCTAACCATACGGTGTCGAAAGCTTTCTCCAAGTCAACCAGACAAGCACCCGTACACTGTCTTTTAGATTTGTTCCATTGGACATCAGAAACGAGCTTAGACGCGACATGAATGGTGTCATGTCCCGCCTTAAAACCGAACTGATTGTCCGGTATGATATTGTTGTCCTCCGCCCACTTGGACAGAGCTCTATTTATAACTTTCTCAAATACCTTACTGATACTCGGAAGAAGACTTATCGACCGGAGATTCGCCGGATTGGAGTTGTCCTTTCCCTTTTTCGGGAGAGGATGAACCACAGCTGTCTTCCACCGCCCTGGATAATATGCATTATTCAGAGCGTTGTTAAACAGTGTGGCATAAATGTCAACTGCTTCCTGAGGCAGATGTCGCAGTACAACGTTGGATGTTTCGCTCGGCGATGGTGGCGTTTGCCAAGTGTTCTTCATTGAACCTGGTGAAACCGAGATTCTCTGATCGCCATTGCGTCATTTCATTTCGAAGGTAGAAGTGGTGAAGCAAGGCTCTGTTTTCCAGGTCATGGTTCGGGCGAATGCTAGCATTCACCTTGTACACTTGCTGGAAAGCAGCCCCCACAGCCTCCACTTTCCCACGAGGATCTTCGATTATAAAGAGGTCATCGTCCAAGACGGCTTCCTCTGGATCTATGCCTGCTGTCAGAAGTACGTCTCTGTTCTCTGTCGTTCTCAGAAGCTTAAGACACGGAAGTTCATTTTGATCATTCCGTCTAAATATTTTATTAATTTGGGGAAACATACTCGGGTCGCTAGAATTAACGGCCCGAATTTTGTTGTCCCAATACAAATTAATAGACAACCGGTAATTTTCCTTGATCAATTGGTTGATGTTTTTAATTGACGACTTCACTGTCCTAATCTCCAGATCGTGTATGTCAGTAAACCGTCTGTACAAAAGTTTCAGTCTTGTCAGAAGTCCACTTTTTTGTCTGTGTAGTGCGTCGATGGTCGCGTTGCGGTACATGTCTGTGGCTTCGCGTTCTTTGTATTTTGGTATTGTTTTTTGCATTGTTCGTTTGATCGAATGGTCCATTTTTTCTAAGTATTCGTCAATTTCAGTATTTGTTAAACTCCTGTCATTTGGTGGGGATATATTGTTCGTACGTAGTTCACTCGATAAAGCGCTGGTGAAGCGTGGCCAGCGAGTCTTACTGTAATTGTAAGAATTCACCGGCACATACTCCTCCAACTCCACGAGCTCGTTTGGAAGTTGAATTACGGCAGCAAGTCCGCAGTGGTCACTGTCGTACTCGATCGTTCGTAAACAGTTTCTTGGTCGTTGACCCACAGTGTCAGTAATTGTCAGTCTTGAGTCCTTAAGCAATAGATCCAGATAGGAACCGCTTCTTGGAAACGAAGGCCTATCAGTAGCCAGAAGGTCGAGCATATACTCAACGTTGTATTGATTCATCCAATTAAATAGATGGCTACCTCTCGGATTTTGTATTTGATTTCCCCAATCTACATGTTTGGCATTCAAATCACCGGCCATGAGATAGTAATTCTCCTCCGAGTCAACAACACACTCCAGCAGTCAACGTATTATTCGGTCCGGCTACAGATGCCACCTACAGCCTCTCCGACCGTAGCTTTCTTAAGGGGGGCAAGAGTTACATACCTTACCTAACACCAGCCTTGGTCCCGGTCATTAACACCAACAACATCCCGTAGAAACACTATATTGCATTGCCATTAGAATATATATTTGTATTTTTATTTTAAGAACATATTATTGCATTCTTTGTGTTTTGTTTTCCCATTCATACTATTGCATTCTTTGTATTTTGTTATTATTTGCTTTCCCACGATTTAATTGCTTATTAATCATATTTTATGTATTTAGAATTCCTGTTATCCATAAGTTCAGTCAGTTGAAGAATAAACCCAGCAGTGAGCTGTTGCAAGAAGTTATTTTTTTTTTTTATTAAAGGTAGAGTCGCTACCTTAACTCGTACACCTGTGTTGCATGTTGCATGTTGTATGTTGCATGTTTCATGTTTCATGTTGCATATTGCATGTCTCATAGTGCATTTTGCCTGTCGCATGTTGCATATAGCATGTCGCATTTTGGATTTTGCATGGTGCATTTGGCATTATGATATTGCTTCTGACTTCTTGCATCTTGCATGTACCATGTATCATGGTGCATATTGTATGTTCATGTTCAGTCCATGACCATGTCCATGATATGGTCTGCGATTATTTCGTTTATAAATTGTATCGTGTAACAAACTGCTTTGAAATGCACTGGATTATATCTATAATGGGTAGCCGCCATACAACAAAATTTTCATAAAGGTTGAAAACTTGTTGGTATCCATAAATGTTTTCAACCTTTATATAAATGATCATCCAGATCCAATATCATACAATTAAATGAAAGCATGGGCTTGCAAATCAACATTTTGCAAAGCGGCAGCCAGAATACTCTTAGGCGGAGAGCCGACCGTAGGATCACTTAGCTCATAAGGTAAGATGTTCTAATACCCCTTAGTCGATAGATCTATTCAAGAGAAACACAACGATTATGGGTTGCCTAGCAAAGTTTGGGTAGGTGACGTCTAAAACGGGCCACTTCCAATTGATTTTTTTGACCATGACTTAGCTCATCGAGTAAGAGATTTTAACTACGCCCAAATTATAGGCCTTGAAGAGAAAGAACGAAAAGTATAGGGTTGCCTAGTTTAAACTGGGTAGAGGGTGTTGCCAACCCTTTTTGAAAGGCACTTTTTAAGAACTATGACTTAGCTCATCGAGTATCGAGTAAGAGGATAAAACTAGTATCAAATTCAAGATTAAACTGTACTGAAAATGTTAGAAACACCGTATTGCTTACAACTTTTTTATTTATGATTAAGGACAGTGTTTTGAACATGACCACCAAAAAATATTCCAGTTAAAAATTTTGTCCGGGTCAAAGTCTAATTTGGCTGGACTAATCTGAAAAGAAGTGATTTTTGTAAAAAATTTCATTAAATCCGGGTTGGCAGGTACATGCACCTGATTAAGAAAAAGCAGCCTATATTTGTCTAATCTAGTCCAAGCTTGAATTTGATGTATGTTTTAAGCTCTTACCTTATCAAATTTTAAATATTTGATCTGAAAAAGAAATGATTTTTGTAAAAATTTGCAGTAAATCTGGGTTGACCGGTACATGCACCTGATTTAGAAAAGGCAGCCTTTATTTGTTTGATTGATTAGAGTCTAAGCTTTAATTTGATGTATTTTTAAAGCTTTTACCTTATCAAATTTTTAACATTTCACCTGAAAATGTAGATATTTTGGCATATTTTTGTATTACATCAGGTCTGGCAAGGGCATGCACCTTTTTAAGAGGAGCCAACCTATATTTTTCAAATATAGCACCGTCTGCGCTTTAATTAAATAATACCGGGCTTACTTCTGTCTATATAAAAAAAAACAATTTTTTTATACAAAATGTAACTGAAAACTTTTAAGACTGAGTTAAATCTATTTTTTTCCTACGAATAAAAGTCTTTAATAAAAAAAATGTTTATTTTATTAATTTTCTACAGATTGTCTACTTTTTTCTCGACTAAAATACAAAATTGTAAGCATTACGGTGTTTCTTACATTTTAAAAAGTGTCAACATTTTTTTTTATTTTCAGTACAGTTTAATCTTCAATTTGATACTAGTTTTATCCTCTTGCTCGATACTCGATGAGCTAAGTCATAGTTCTAAAAAAGTGCTTTTCAAAATGGTTGGCAACACTCTCTACCCATTTTAAACTAGGCAGCCCTTTATTTTTCGTTCTTTCTCGTCAAGGATTATAATTTGGGCGTAGTAAAAATCTCTTACTCAATGAGCTAAGTTATGGTCCAAAAAATCAATCGGAAATGGCCCGTTTTGTACGTCACCTACCCAAACTTCGCTAGGCAACCCATGATCGTTGAGTTTCTCTTGAATAGACTAAGGGGTATTAGAACCTCTTACCTTATGATCCTACGGTCGGCTCTCCGCCTAAGAGTATTCTGGCTGGCGCTTTGCAAACTGTTGACTTGCAAACCCATGCTTTCATTTTATTGTATGATGTTGGATCTGGATGATCATTTATATAAAGGTTGAAAACATTTATGGATACCAACAATTTTGTAACCTTTATGAAAATATTGTTGTATGGCGGCTACCCATTATAGATATGGTCCAGTGCATTTCAAAGCAGTTTGTTACACGATACAATTTATAAACGAAATAATCGCAGACCATATCATGGACATGGTCATGGACTGAACATGAACATACAATATGCACCATGATTCATGGTACATGCAAGATGCAAGAAGTCAGAAGCAATATCAACATGCCAAATGCACCATGCAAAATCCAACATGCGACATGCTATATGCAACATGCGACAGGAAAAATGCACCATGAGACGTGCAACATGCAACATGAAACATGCAACATACAACATGCAACACGCAACATGCAACACACGTGCACGAGTTAAGGTAGCGACTCTACCTTTAATAAAAAAAAAAACAAATTACTTTTCTTGCAACAGCTCACTGCTGGGTTTATTCTTCAACTGACTGAACTTATGGATAACATGAATTCTAAATACATAAAATATGATTAATAAGCAATTAAATCGTGGGAAAGCAAATAATAACAAAATACAAAGAATGCAATAAAATGAATGGGAAAACAAAATACAAAGAATAATAATACAAATATATATTCTAATGACAAAGCAATATAGTGTTTCTTCGGGAAGTTGTTGGTGTTAATGACCGGGGCCCAGGCTGGTGTTAGGTAAGGTATGTAACTCCTGTCCCCCTTAAGAAAGCTACGGTCGGAGAGGCTGTAGGAGGCATATGTAGCCGGAGCGAATAATACGTTGACTGCTGGAGTGTGTTGATTGATGCTGGGCTTTGTTGATGACGTAGAATATCTGGTATTTTTGACTTTCATAAGATAAATTACGACTGCAATTCCAATAAGCATGGGAATCGTCATGATTGTAGTATAGTCGAGGATGATCTTGTAGCTGGTATTTTCTTCTAGGTTTCTTATTGCCTTTTTATTTTCGAAGTGGAAATCTTGCAATGTGTGGAGACTGATTGCTTCGCTAGGCGAGATCGTGATTTGATTGAACGACGACGTAAGAAAAATATGTACTCGCTTTCATAGGATATTCCGTTCACCTGTACGCTGCAGTTTGTGAAGTGAATTACGAATGTTCAGGTAAGGCGATGATCTTCGAGGCCGCAGGTGGAATTAATTGTTGTATCTGGGCTATTAACAAAGAGTAAGTATCCTGCTTCCGGCTGGAGGATTTCGTGTTTTCGGTTTTCGATTGAAGTTCTGCAGTTTGTGGGCTTGTTTCGGAGTAAGTCTTCTACGCAGCTGGATTCCATTTTGAACTCTGGTTTAGCGTCGTTTTTGCAGTAGTAATCCCTCTCTATTTGATCGCACTTATTGTCAAAATATTAAACTCCATTTTTATTCAGAGTACAGAAGGGTTTGGTATGGATTAATTGGTTTCTTATAGGGATAGGTAATAGATGAAGGAAGGAATATGTTTCGTTTTTAAATGATGGGATTTGTATGTTGAAGATTATGTTTGAATGGTTGTAATAGGCTTGTAGTTCCAATAACTCATACATATTTTCATTTGACTTTATTTCAATGGATTCATTTTTAAAGTCTAATTCTTCTGTGTCCAATATATGTTTAGAAATTATATTTAATTTTGCGTGGATAATGGATTCTGCAATGTTTGATAAATGATTGTCAAGGAGCTCTATATTAAAGTTGATTTGATTTAAATACTGAATGTACCTTATAGAACTTTCTTCTGATCTTATTCTATTGCCTAGGAGTCTTTCGGTTTTATTCAAATAATTCTCAATGATTTTTTGTTGATAGTTTATATGATTTGTGATATTATTAAACCTTTCTATGATTTGATTGTTGAACCTAATTTGATTGTTCTTGTATTCTTGAATGCTGTTTTCTCTTTGAGTTAGAAATCTATCTCTTTGTTAAAATTAATAGCGTCGTCAGCATCCATATTTCCTGTAATGCTCTTTATCACTGTTCCTAGCCCATTTATTAAACCTCTTTTTTTCCTAGAATTCGGAGTTAGTGATTTTAGCTTCTTTTGTAATTGCTCGTATTTCATTTTAATTACTTTTGCTAAATCATTGAAACCGTCTATCTTGCAAAAAATTTCGATGGAGCTTCCTATTGCTTTTACATTTTCATCGTATTTGTCTAGTTGTACTATGTGAACCAGGTTCTTATGTGTAGTTATTGTTTTTGCTGTTCCCAATTTTATTGCAAAAAGTTAACATGGTATTGACCGATGACATCTTTGAAAACGGAGGAGGTGAATTCCGCACCTTGGTCTGAAAAAATTTTGGTTGGAATGCCGTGGATGCTCATAAAATGCAAAAGTGATTTTATTATTGTAAGGCTATTTCTTACCGGAACTGTATATGCCGCAGCAAATTTCGAAAATTTATCAATAATTGTAAGGATTTTTTGGTTATTAATGCAATATATATCAATGTGGATGATGTCTAATGGCTTACGGGGGTTTTCGATGATTTGAAATTCAATTTTTTGAGGATTCCTCTCGTACTTCAAGGTCTGATATAGCTTGCAATTGTTTATAACTTTTATAATTTTATTTTTCATGAAAGGGAAGAAGTATTCACATTTAATGTGTAAAAGTGTTTCATTTATGCCTCGGTGGTTATTGTTTCTATGGTAGTCACTAATGAGCTTGTCTTGATTGTCACTCTCTAATACTTCCATAAGTTTTTCTGTACAACGAATTAGTTTAAAGTTTTTGTTGTTCGAAAAGAATTTGGAGTAGACACTTTGGATGGGTTTAAATGTTTCGTCGTCTGTGTAAGTAGAGAGCATTCAGAAATGTATATGTGATCATCTAGGTTCTCTAAAGCTGAGTGTTTTGTGGAATTAGGATTGACTTGGTCTATTTCATTGATATTCAGTTCAATTTGTGTATCATCATTTTTATTTCTAATAAGTGCATCGGCATTTAGATTTTGAACTCCTTTTTTGTATACTATTTCGTAGTCAAATTCCTCTAACTTATGAGCAACTTATAGGGCATCCATATAACGACAGCAGAAAAGCCTCTCCTGGCACTGCGATTTCTGCATGCGAGGCATCTGAGCTTGTTGAAAATGGCAACTCTATTCTCTTGAATGGCCCTTCTAGGACAATTAGATACCCATATATAGCCAAAAGCCGACAAATGCAGATGATGCTCATTTTTTTTTTTTAATGGTTGTCTTAGGTATTTTTTTGTAACTTGTACATATGATTGTTGGTACTGTTCTGAACATGTCCACTAAATTTCAGCTTTTTAAACAACATTTATGGGACATGGGTAATGTGGCACTGCAATTAAAGCTGTTAAATTCACTTAATTCAAAACAGTAGCCATGCAATCCCTGTAGCTAATTTTAAGTAACTTTTCTGATTTTGTCAATCTAAGCCCGTCCATTTGTCACTAAAGTAGTCTTTCTAGGGCAACATTTTCCACAGATATAGCCACACACAAAGAGTGCAAAATGGCTGCGTTTTTCAATATTGTGCTCTTATGCCAACGCGGATTGCTTGGAACTTTTCACATATGATTAAGGACACTGTTCTGAACATGACCACCAAAAAATATACCAGCTAAAAATTTTGTCCGGGTCAATTTCTAATTTGGCTGGACTAATCTGAAAAAGAAGTGATATTTGCAAAAAATTTCATTAAATCCGGGTTGGCAGGTACATGCACCTGATTCAGAAAAAGCAGCCTATATTTGTCTAATCTAGTCTAAGCTTGAATTCGATGTATGTTTTAAGCTCTTACCTTATCAAATTTAAAACATTAGATCTGAAAAAGAAGTGATTTTTTAAAGAATTTGCAGTAAATCTGGGTTGGCAGGTACGTGAACCTGATTTAGAAAAGGCAGCCTTTATTTGTTTGATTAATTAGAGTCTTAGCTTTAATTTGATGTATTTTTTAAGCTTTTACCTTATCAAATTTTAAACATTTCACCTGAAAATGTAGATATTTTGGTATATTTTTGTATCACATCAGGTCTGGCAAGGGCATGCACCTTTTTAAGAGGAGCCAACCTATATTTTTTTTAAATTAGAAGATGAAGAAATTTAAATATTTGCTTTAATTTTTGTTTTAAGTGGAGTGAATGAATAAAATTCAATTAAAAAGTACAAGTGACCTCAACTCCAGAAATAATTGTGTTTCGCCCAAGGTATAACAGTGGGCTCTTCAGTCAGTCTGTTATACCCTACTAAGACACAAATTTTGCTCGATGTTTAACGACTCTTATAAAAATCACAGCAAAAAGATACTATGGATTTTATTATTGTAGGGGAATTTATTTAAATTCGTGCACCCAGAAAATAAAAACCCCTGGTCAGGTTTTTTATAATTAGAAGATGAAGAAATTTAAATATAAAAATATTGAAATTACTTCTGTTTTAAATTCCCCTAGAATAATAAAATTTACAGTATTTTTTTGCTGTGATTTTTATAAGAGTCGTTAAACATCGCCCAAAATTTGTGTCTTAGTAGGGTATAACAGACTGACTGAAGAGCCCACTGTTATACCTTGGGCGAAACACAATTATTTCTGAATTTGAGGTCACTTGTACTTTTTAGTTGAATTATATTTTTTAAATATATCACCGTCTGGGCTTTAATTTAATGATACCGGGCTTACTTGTGTCTATATAAAAAAACAATTTTTTAATACAAAATGTAACTGAAAACTTTTAAGACTGAGTTAAATCTATTTTTCTCCTACGAATAAAAGACTTTAATAAAGAAAAAATGTATTTTATTAATTTTCTACAGATTGTCTACTTTTTTTTGGTATATAATACTTTATCAAACTCGACTAAAATAAAAAGTTGTAAGCAATACTTACATTTTTAAAAGTGGCAACCTTTTTTTTTATTTTCAGTACAGTGTAATCTTGAATTTGATACTAGTTTTATCCTCTCACTCGATGAGCTAAGTCATAGTACTAAAAAAGTGCTTTTCAAAAAGGGTTGGCAACACCCTCTACCCATTTTAAACTAGGCAACCCCGTTCTTTCTCGTCAAGGCCTATAATTTGGGCGTAGTTGAGCTTTGTCACTGTCCCAAAAACCAATCGAAAGTGGCCCGTTTTAGACGTCACCTACCCAAACTTCGCTAGGCAACCCATGATCGTTGAGTTTCTCTTGAATAGACTAAGGGGTATAAGAACCTCTTACCTTATGAGCTAAGTGATCCTACGGTCGGCTCTCCGCCTAAGGGTATTCTGGCTGGCGCTTTGCAAACTGTTGATTTGCAAACCCATGCTTTCATTTTATTGTATGATGTTGGATCTGGATGATCATTAATATAAAGGTTGAAAACATTTATGGATACCAACAAGTTTTCAACCTTTATGAAAATATTGTTGTGTGGCGGCTACCCATTATAGATATGGTCCAGTGCATTTCAAAGCAGTTTGTTACACGATACAATTTATAAACAAAATAATCGCAGACCTTATCATGGACATGGTCATGGACTGAACATGAACATACAATATGCACCATGATACATGGTACATGCAAGATGCAAGAAGTCAGAAGCAATATCAACATGCCAAATGCACCATGCAAAATCCAACATGCGACATGCTATATGCAACATGCGACAGGAAAAATGCACCATGAGACGTGCAACATGCAACATGAAACATGCAACATACAACATGCAACACGCAACATGCAACACACGTGCACGAGTTAAGGTAGCGACTCTACCTTTAATAAAAAAAAAAAACAAATTACTTTTCTTGCAACAGCTCACTGCTGGGTTTATTCTTCAACTGACTGAACTTATGGATAACATGAATTCTAAATACATAAAATATGATTAATAAGCAATTAAATCGTGGGAAAGCAAATAATAACAAAATACAAAGAATGCAATAATATGAATGGGAAAACAAAATACAAAGAATGCAATAATATGTTCTTAAAATAAAAATACAAATAAAAATATATAAAATAATAAAAAATATGTACATCTTCAAAGTAGACTCCGGTTTCGCTTTCATAGGATATTCCGTTCACCTGTACGCTGCAGTTTGTGAAGTGAATTACGAATGTTCAGGTAAGGCGATGATCTTCGAGGCCGCAGGTGGAATTTATTGTTGTATCTGGGCTATTTACAAATAGTAAGTATCCTGCTTCCGGCTGAAGGATTTCGTGTTTTCGATTGAAGTTCTGGAGTTTGTTGGCTTGTTTCGGAGTAAGTCTTCTACGCAGCTGGATTCCATTTTGAACTCTGGTTTAGCGTCGTTTTTGCAGTAGTACACCCCCTCTATTTGTTCGCATTTATTGTCGAAATATTGAACTCCATTTTTATTCAGAGTACAGAAGGGTTTGGTATGGATTAATTGGTTTCTTATAGGGATAGGTATTGGATGAAGGAAGGAATATGTTTCGTTTTTAAAGGACGGGATTTGTATGTTGAAGATTATATTTAAATAGTTGTAATAGGCTTGTAGTTCCAATAACTCATACATATGTTCATTTGACTTTATTTCAATGGATTCATTTTTAAGCGACTCGTAGATAAAGTCTAATTCTTCTGTGTCCAATATATGTTTAGAAATTATATTTAATTTTGCGAGGATTATGGATTCTGCAATATTTGATAAATGATTGTCAAGGAGCTTTATATTGAAGTTGATTTGATTTAAATACTGAATGTACTTAATAGAACTATCTTCTGATCTTATTCTATTGCCTAGGAGTCTTTTGGTTGTATTCAAATAATTCTCTATGATTTTTTGTTGATAGTTTATATGATTTGTGATATTATTAAACCTTTCTATGATTTGATTGTTGAACCTTATTTGATTGTTCTTGTATTCTTGAATGCTGTTTTCTCTTTGAGTTAGAAATCTATCTCTTTGTTAAAATTAATAGCGTCGTCAGCATCCATATTTCCTGTAATGCTCTTTATCACTGTTCCTAGCCCATTTATTAAACCTCTTTTTTTCCTAGAATTCGGAGTTAGTGATTTTAGCTTCTTTTGTAATTGCTCGTATTTCATTTTAATTACTTTTGCTAAATCATTGGAACCGTCTATCTTGCTAAAAATTTCGATGGAGCTTCCTATTGCTTTTAAATTTTCATCGTATTTGTCTAGTTGTACTATGTGAACCAGGTTCTTATGTGAAGTTATTGTCTTTGCTGTTCCTAATTTTATTGCAAACAGTCCGTGGTTGTTCGTTAGATCATGTATTTCTATTTTTTGTCCTGTCGTTACCGTTGCCGTCGTCAGCAGTGTGTTGATTATTAACCCGAAATTTACGTTTTCTTTTAATTTTTGATTTGTGTAATTTCTGATTGTTTGTCATTAGTACTGTTACCCTTCTGTTATTTTTAATCTTATGTCTACTGAATCTAGGTGTCATCTTACTTCTTCTATTCTCCTTCCTAAATATGAATGAACCTGTTTTAATGCTTAATGGTTTTTCCCTACTTTTGTTTAATTTATTTAATTTTTCAGTCACCTGTTTTCCTGTTTTATTTTCGATGGAGGGAAATAATTCCTCCTGAAATTCGTTAAGTCTGTACAGATAGTCGTGAACGTTATTATATTTTATATTCTTGCACTTATACACACCTCGTCAACTGAATACGCACAAACATTTTTTAATATACCTTATCCATTTTTTCCAAACAGTGATGGTTATTATGCCATCTGTTGATGCTAACTATTCCCTTTAGATGTTAAGCAGATAATTCCGAAAGAATTATCCAAACACAACCGTGAGTTTTTCTTCAACCACTTGCAAAGTGTTTTATATGCAAAGTAGGAGTTTTTTTTTAGTCAACTGAATAGGTACAACGCCATTTTCTTCGTTGTTTATAAGTTTTTTGGAGTGCTTGACAGTTTAAATTAACGATTTTAGTGTTTTCAGTAAAATTTAATTCTTGATTTCAAATTTTAAGAAAAATGGGTAGATCTACGTGTCTTAACAGTGTTGAAAAAGCTAAAATCGATTTACTTAGAGACCAAGGCCTAACTGGACGTGCAATAGCTGATAAAGTTGGCCGAAGTTTTAATGTAGTTTATTCTTACTTGAAAAATAAAGATGCATACGGCAAAAACATGAAGGGAGGTAAGAAAACAGCAACAACAGCAGCTGAGAGACGAAGAATTTTAAGATGTGCATCAAATTCTTCTGATTCTGTGGCAAAAATAAAACAAAAAGTCGGCGTAAACGCAAGTTGCTCAACAGTATTAAGAGTAATCAACAACTCAAGCCATCTTAAACGAATGAAACTTAAGAAAGAACCACCACTTGACGAGAGACGGAAAATGTTGCGATTAGATTTTTCAAGACTTCACATGAGTTGGAAAAAAGAATGGTATCACGTGGTTTTTTCAGATGAAAAAAAGTTTAATTTCGATGGCCCTGATGGGTTCAACTTCTATTTTCACGACTTAAGAAAAGAAAAAAATTTTTAAAGCGCCATCATAGTCGTGAAGGAGTTGTCATGATATGGGGAGCAGTCAGTTATTATGGAACAGTTGAGCTCGAGGTTGTAACATCAAGAATGACAGCAGCTGGGTATAAAGTAATTTTGGAAAGAAATTTTCCTAAATTTTCTAACATCTTTGGACCCATAAACTGGACCTACCAACATGATAATGCGCCTATTCACTCAGCGCGCATAAATAATAAAAACATGGATAGAGGAGCAACAAGTGCAGTTGCTTCAATGGCCGCCGTACTCACCTGATCTAAACATCATAGAAAATGTCTGGGGATGGTTAGTACGCAAAGTTTATGAGGGTGGTCGTCAGTTCGAAGACAAAGAAACCTTAATTTCTGCAATCAAATTAGCGTGGAGTGAAATTTCGTTAAATTACATTAAAAAGCTATTCGATTCCATGCCGGATCGAATTTACAAAGTAATTAAAAATAAAGGTGGAAGTACCCACTACTAAACTTAAACAAAAACTTGTTTCATTCCATTCCAATACCAATTTTAATTTTTGTACCTATTCAGTTGACTCAACAAAAAACTTCTACTTTGCATAAGTTACACTTTGGAAGTGGTTGAAGGAAAAACTCACGGTTGTTTTTGGATAAAACTTTAAAATTCTGTTATTTATATGTTACGAAAATTTTTACCATCAACAGATGGCATAATAACCATCACTGTTTGGAAAAAATGGATAAAATATATTCAAAAATGTTTGTGCGTATTCAGTTGACGAGGAGTGTATTTTCTACCATAAAATAGTTCGTAAGGAGTTAGTTTTGTTGCGGAATGGATAGAGTTGTTGTACGTAATTATGGTTTCATGGAAGAAGAAAGAGTGCAACAGGCAACAACAAAATGGTGCCACCACGGCTATGCTCAGCGATTCGCTTGTTATGGATCGTAAAAAGTGAATTAAATTTAACAAGCAAAATGATTACGTTTTTTATAGATTACCGCAGGGGTGTTATACTTGAAAATTAAAGGGCGCCAGCGATTTTTTTTGACACAAAGGAAATCGCAAACCTTTTGAAGCGAAACCGACGGTGAAAGTATTTCGATATAAAAAAAAAGAATATATTTATTATATTATATTTAAAGCTATTTATTGAGTTTAATTTTTGCTTGGGAAACCCTGCTGATGGAGGGCTAAAACCTTTTAAATGAAATTAACAGAATTTGGTGGAAACGTTTGTTTCCAAAGATGGAACGTTATCTCTTTGTCCCAAACAAAGAAAATAAAGTTAAGCGGTCACGAGTCCTGCAATGTCAGGATAATAGGCGTAACAAAAACCAACCGAACTTTAAAGGTACTAATTATTCACCAAGAACAAGAACGAATTCTAAAATTTCAATATAAACTAAAACACTATACTTATCTTTTTTTTTTATAACTGCCAAATATTCCTCCTCTATACTATTTTCTGCGTGTCTTCCAAATCTTTCCTTCCTCTGCTTTTCAGTTCTTTTCAATTTTTCTTTTCCCACTAATACAAAATATTTTCTTTTCTTCAATTTTTCAAAAACTAAATAAATCTTTTAACCAAAACTAAATTCTTAAATTTTTATGACTTTCTTTTTTTTCTATCCAGTTTTCTCAAGCGATCCTTTTCGTTAGCTCTTCAGTTCAGAAGTGTTCTTTTGGATTTTTTAATGTCCGTCCGAACCTCTTCCTTTCCAATGCCCCCAGGTTTTCAGCCAATGGGAATCCGCGGATTTCGATCACGTCATCTTGTAAGCTACACTCAGCTTACTTGCTGTAGTGCCTTACCGTTATTCGAAATACAGCGGTCCTGCTTACTCGCATCTATTTCCCCGGCTATGCATTGTCATCGTGGAATTCGCCGACCGCCGGTTTCAACTTACATGGGCGTCGAACCAGATGAACGCATACAGCCATTTTCCCATTATTTATTTACGATCTCAAGAGAAATCCTTATGAAAGCAGAAAGTGTCAAAAAATCAAACAATTCAATTTCGAGAGCACAACGCATTAGTCTTCTCAAAATTTATTAAAAACAAAAGCACAGAAAATCTAAAGAGAACCTCAGAGCAGCGAAAAACGAAAGACAAATATTTCACTATTTCGATGTCTTAGTTTTTGGAGAGATAATTTGGCAGTTATTTCCCTAAAACTACTTCGTTGGGTTTTTGTTAGATTTGGGGGGAGTGGGGATAAGCCGATAACGTTCCATCTTTTACATAGCTTAAAAGTTATGTTGGGCACTCGGCCATTCTCATATGAGTTACATCAGCAATTGGGGATCAAGTGTCGCCCGTGGTCCTTTTTGGATTTCATCGTTATTCAGCTAGTATCAGACCGCCTGTCTGACAATTTCAACAGGTTAGATCATCCATCCACCTTGTGTGCCAAAACTGACAATATCGATTCTTGTTTTTCCGAAACACTGGGAGAGTGAACCGATGGCTGATGGACCATGGCTGCCCTTCTCTCTCTCAGTATATCGAAGGAAACACCTGAAGGTAAAGAAGAAAAAGGCGAGAGAGGAAATGGGATTTGGACGACTGAAAGAATGATTTTTGTCGCGGTAAAATTTACCACCCTCCACCCTTTCATCCTTGGAAATGTGTTTAACTTTTAAAAAAAGTAAACAATTTTCTGCGGCTGGACCTGGTTAAAGGGACCCATCAGGCCAAATACGGGAAGTCTTTATTTTCAAAATTTAATTTGAAGTATAAATCAAAAAAAAAAATCAAAACAAACCAAAAAAAATTCCTTTACAATAACAAAACTTTACTCTACTTGGGTCTTTAGACTATTTATTTTCTGCTGATGAAGCGAAAAGCTTCAGATCTTTTGTGTGCCAAGTGCCACGATCTTTCCCATTTTCATCTTCCAGGACATAAGTCCAAGGAGACAATTTTTTCCTGATTTTAAAAGGGCCCTCAAACTTTGGTGCCAACTTAGCTGCATAATAGTTTGCAGCATCCGAAAAGACAAAATTCCTACGCCATACAACATCATTTGGGAGATATTGAACATCTCGCCTCCTGAAGTTGTATGCACTCGCTGATTTCCTAGATGCTACTTGTAACTTGGTAGCAATATCAGCTCTGAGCTGCCTAAATCTTTCGCCTACATCTCCTACTGATTGTACACCATTTTCTCTATCTAAATTCTCATTTCTAATGCCCATTTCTTCCCTACCACTAGTGAACATCTCCTTTCCAAAATTTGGATAATATGGTGTAACACCTAAAACTTCGTGTGCGGATGGCACAAGCTACTTTCGCTAACTGAGAATCCCAACTACGGTGATTTACCGAAACATATGCCCTCAAAGTCCTCTCCGCAGGATTAGCTTGTGGATGATAATGTGGAGTGAACCTAATCTTCGAAGAATATCCATCACAGAGTGCTCTAAGTTCCCTACCCTTAAACTGAGGTCCGTTGTCGCAAATGACAATCTTCGGAACCCCAGACAAAAGAAAAACATTATCTTCTAACTCTTTGCACACTGCCTTTGCAGTGGCAGACCTCAACGCAAACAATAACGGAAATTTCGTTATGTAGTCTACTACTGTGAGGATATATATAAAACCTTTACTAGACTTGGGCAGAGGACCCACTAAGTCCACACTTATCATCTCCCACGGAGAAGATGCTCCTGCTCTTTCAGTCATAAGACCGGCTGGCTTTTCATTAATAGGTTTCACCTGTTGACAAATACTACACTTCCTAACATATCTCGTTACATATACTCTCATCTTAGGCCAATAATATTTTGCTCCTACTCTCGCAAACGTTTTTCTAACCCCCATATGTCCAGCTAATGGACTATCGTGACATTCTTCTAAAATTCCTAACCTGTCTTTTCTACCTACTACTAATTTCCACATATCATTACTTTCATGAACTACCACATTAACCGGCCATTATCTACTCTCAAGGCCGAAAAAGCTAACGGGTTTGACTCAACTTCCGGGATCATTTTCGCCACCCAATGGTCAGAATCCTCATCTAAAATCCCAGCCACTACTGGAACTCCCCGAGATAACATGTCCGGAACGACATGATCTTTTCCCTTCCTGTGAATGATCTGAAAATCAAACTGCTGAAGCCTAACTGCCCAGCGCGCAGGTCTACCCTGTGGGTCTTTGGGATTACTCAACAATACCAGTGAGTAATGATCAGTTACGACCGTGAAACGAAATACTTCGATGTACGGCCGCAACTTCTCAACTGCCCATAAAACTGCTAAACACTCCTTCTCTGTAGTGGAGAAGTTCCTTTGACTTCTATTAAGAGACCTACTTACGTAAAATATTACTTTTTCCCCCTCCTCAAAAGTCTGTGTAAGTACGGCCCCGATACCGTAGTCAGACGCCGTCTTAACATCTCGTTAAGAGCTTTGTCGATATGCACCTGCATTGCTGGTGATACCGGATAGTACCTCTGCTTGATAGGTTCTGTCGACGTCCTAATAATATGTTCTACTATTGTTGTCACTCCTAGCCCTTCTGGTATATCCCTAAATTAATCCTCAATTAAAGAGTTTAATGAGGCCCTTTCATCCACGTCTTACTCAGACTCTTCTGTGATAGACTGTTCTACTATTGTTGTCACTCCTAGCCCTTCTGGTATATCCCTAAATAAATCCTCAATTAAAGAGTTTAATTTGGCCCTTTCATGAACGTCTTACTCAGACTCTTCTGTGATAGACGTAGTTTCTATCGAAACCACCATATCCTGGCTCGAGAAACTCCACATGCGTGAACGAAGATCCGGGACGATTCCCGACAGTGCCCAAAAATCTGCACCGAGTATCATCGCATAGGGGAGGGAGGGTATTACCAAACACTCAACTAAAACTGATTTGCCCTCAACAAAAATAGGTAGATTTACTATTCCTAAAACTCCTACACCTGCACCATCTGCTAACTGTACCTGCCTAATATTTGTTTTATCTAACTCTAAACCTAAGTCTTTTAGGACTCTCCAAACATCCCTACAAATTATCGTTCGCGATGCCCCCGAATCTAAAAGCCCTAAAACCCTAAGCCCGTAAATATTTACACCTAAATATGGACGTCTATCGTCCTCACTAGTATCTAACGTGAAACCTAACCTAACTTGATTTGCCAGCTGGTGGTCAGCAGGCGACCTATCTAATTACGACGGCGCTCTTGACCTGCTGGCCCAAGAGCCCGTTGCCCGTTTCCCGAACAACGCCTACAGTTTCGATGTGTAGTACCAACAGTACCACAACTAAAACAACTTCTAGGAGCGGAACAGTTATTAGAAAGGTGACCTTCCGTGTTGCAGTTAAAGCAACGAATAGTTCTATTCTATCGATTAACTGCCACTGTGGCTTCCTGAAGGGAAGCAACATACGCAACATCAGGCTCCAAAGCCTGCCTGTTACGACCAGAAGGAGGAGGGATAAAAGACTCTACATTAGACCTAATTGTCTGTAACCTACCCAACGCAACCAGTTCATGAGATTAGACAATTTTCTATTCTCACTCAACGGCTCAAAGAATCTTTTAAAAAGGGTCTGCATGAGAGCAATGTACATACCCATTGTCTCGTCTCTACCCTGGGTACGCCGCCTGATCTCATCCAATAAGAGATCATCATAATTGGGTGGTAAAAATTCTAATTTTAACTCCCTAACTAATTCTTTCCATGTTGAAACTGTGTCCTTGACCGCCCTTAACCAAAGAAGAGCCTTTCCTGTAAAAAGATCTGAAGCTGACCTGAAAACTCTTGCCTCCGAAACTCCGCGCGATTTTATAAGTTCCTCAACCCTTTCACTAAAAGAATTCACCGGTGAACCGCATCGCTCACCGGAGAATTTCGCGTCCCATTTTTCGATCCGCTCAGAATTCCGGTCACAGGATGTATCCTGTAGTTGGAATTCTAAACTCGCACGTTGGCCGACCTGCTGTAACGCACCCATGTCTGCTGTAGACGTGTTGTTTTTATTCTTAATCAATTCTTTATCTTTATCTTGGGATGCATCCTCATCCTCTTCCGTTAATTTCCCCATTAGTAACAATAGTTCCCCCCTAATATCGGCCGCTTCATTGACCTCCTCAGAAGATTCTGCTTTAGCCCTAGTAATCCTACCTAAAGACCATTCTATTTTGGCTTGTATCTTTAAAAACTCTGGCGACTTCGAATTTTATATTCATATTATCGACGGTACTCTCTTTCAGGCCACGAGCCTGTAATTCATAAATGAGTTCCTCCTTATTTAACCTATTTACATCCATATTTAAAATCCAAAACAAAAAAAAATTAGCAACTTTAATTGAGAATATGTATGTATATAAAAGGATTTAAGCTTATGTTTCAACACCCAGTTGACTTTTGCTTAGAAATAAAAAAAAAACGCAATCGAAAATAAAAATAATATAATAACACAAATACAATTGACAAAGGAAACTCTAATCCGGAAATTAGACACGTAGTAAATATTAAAAATCTATTAAAAAAAGTTATTGAAGCAACGAAATCAACACCCAGTTGATTGCTTTAATTAAATTTCAAAATCAAAAAAAAAAACAACACGTACATTATTTTTAGTTTATTTTATGCAAACGTATGCAGGTACCTTTAAGTTAGGATGAAATTATAAAATTAACTCCCAGTTGATATTGATAGGTTTAGGTATTTAAGAAAGAAAACGCGAGAAAAAAAAAATAACTAAAACAACTTGAATAATTAAAAAACTGTGGTAAAACTTTCCGACCACACTGTGTTATTGATGATGTAATATTTTCCAACTCGAAAAAAAAAACAAAAAAGAATCACGAGTAAAAACAAAATTCACAAGAAAAAAAATAAATTTAAAATTTCGAATAACCATCCTTAATATGGTCACACCAAAACAAAATATTAAACAGTTTCGGATTATAATCCAATTCAAGGCCAAGAAACAAAATAATTTTGCTTAGCAAAAAAAACTGTAAACAACAAGAAAAAAAAACTGTGGTAAACTATAATGCACCACAAAAAAAATAATCAACATAAGAAATTCCCAATATTAGAGTGAGAAAAATATATGTATGTAACTTATATACCAAATCAAAGTTCCGTATGCAAATATTAACGGCAATAAGAATTTAATAATATAATATATTTGTAGGTATATATGTTATTAATTTAATGAAAATGGACCACTTTTAAATTATTGGAATTAAAAGAAAATCAATCAAAACAAGAAGTAGGTACTCACTTGAACAAAATAAACACAGAAATAGGTATTCGTATACTGTAGTATGTAATGAATTATCCACAAAATCCACTAGATTTAAGCAGCCCCAATTATGTAGGTATGTACGTAGGTAGATTTTAATGGGGGTTTCACAAAATTACTGCACGAAATGCAATACACTTTTCGTTTTCAGCACAAATAAATGAATTTTTATAGGTACCTAGGGGAAGATAAAAAAAAGAAAGTAAAAGAACTCAAAAAAGATAAAATACAAAAACTTCCCTAAACCTTTCACCGCGGGTACACAAATAACGGATAAATTATATTTTAATAATGGCCCCACGTTGGGCGCCAATTGTTACACTTCTTATTCGCGAACCGAATCATTTATTATATTTAATTAAAAAAGAAAACAACACGATGCGACGACGAGCGGCACGCACAATTAACAATGATAGAAAGCCGAACTGTCAAAGTTGGGCGAAGTAAAAAAATATTAGAGCGAATACGAAGAAGAAGTGCAACAGGCAACAACAGAATGCTGCCACCACGGCTATGCTCAGCGATGGGGTGGGTTCGTGATTCTCTTTTTACGGATCGTAAAAATTGAATTAAATTTAACAATCAAAATGATTACGTTTTTTTTATAGATTACCGCAGGGGTGTTATACCTGAAAATTAAAGGGCGCCAGCGATTTTTATTTTGACACAAAGGAAATCGCAAACCTTTTGAAGCTAAACCGACGGTGAAAGTTTTTCGATATAAAAAAAAAGAATATATTTTTGAATTTCCGAATTGGAATTTAAAGCTATTTATTTTGCTTGGGAAACCCTGCTGGTGGAGGGCTAAAACCCAAGATATTTTAAATGAAATTAACAGAATTTTGTGGAAATGTTTGTTTCCAAAGATGTTACGTTATCTCTTTGTCCCGAACAAAGAAAATAACGTTAAGGGGTCACGAGTCCTGCAATGTCAGGATAATAGGCGTAACAAAAACCAACCGAACTTTTAAGGTACAAATTATTCACCAAGAACAAGAACGAATTCTAAAATTTCAATATTAATTAAAACACTATACTTATCTTTTTTTTATAACTGCCAAATATTCCTCCTCTATACTATTTTCTGCGTGTTTCTCTTTTCCCACTAATACAAAATATTTTCTTTTCTTCAATTTTTCAAAAACTAAATAAATCTTTTAACCAAAACTAAATTCTTAAATTTTTATGACTTTCTTTTTTTTCTATCCAGTTTTCTCAAGCGATCCTTTTCGTTAGCTCTTCAGTCCAGAAGTGTTCTTTTGGATTATTTAATGTCCGTCCGAACCTCTTCCTTTCCAATGCCCCCAGGTTTTCAGCCAATCGGAATCCGCGGATTTCAATCACGTCATCTTGTAAGCTACACTCAGCTTACTTGCTGTAGTGCTTTACCGTTCATCGAAATACAGCGGTCCTGCTTGCTCGCATCTATTTCCCCGGCTATGCATTGTCATCGTGGAATTCGCAGACCGCTGGTTTCAACTTCCATGGGCGGCAAACCATATGAACGCATACAGCCATTTTCCCACTATTTGGATAGATAATTTGGCAGTTATTTCCCTACTCGAGATGTGTAATAAAACTACTTTGGTGGGGTTTTGTTAGATTTGGGGGGAGTGGGGATAAGCCGATAACGTTCCATCTTTTACATAGCTTAAAAGTTATGTTGGGCACTCGGGCATTCTTATATGAGTTACATCAGCAATCGGGGATCAAGTGTCACCCGTGCTCCTTTTTGAATTTCATCGTTATTCAGCTAGTATCAGACCGCCTGTTAGTGATTTTAGCTTCTTTTGTAATTGCTCGTATTTCATTTTAATTACTTTTGCTTAATCATTGAAACCGTCTATCTTGCTAAAAATGTCGATGGAGCTTCCTATTGCTTTTACATTTTCATCGTATTTGTCTAGTTGTACTATGTGAACCAGGTTCTTTTGCGAAGTTATTGTCTTTGCTGTTCCTAATTTTATTGCAAAAAGTCCGTGGTTGTTCGTTAGATCATGAATTTCAATTTTTTGTCCTGTCATTGTCGTTGCCGTTGTCAGCAGTGTGTTGATTATTAACCCGAAATTCACGTTTTCTTTTAATTTTTGATTTGTGTAATTTCTGATTGTTTGTCATTAGTACTGTTACCCTTCTGTTATTTTTAATCTTATGTCTACTGAATCTAGGTGTCATCTTACTTCTTCTATTCTCCTTCCTAAATATGAATGAACCTGTTTTAATGCTTAATGGTTTTTCCCTACTTTTGTTTAATTTATTTAATTTTTCAGTCACCTGTTTTCCTGTTTTATTTTCGATGGAGGGAAACAATTCCTCCTGAAATTCGTTAAGTCTGTCCAGATAGTCGTGAAGGTTATTATATTTTATATTCTTGAACTTATATGTTCTACCATAAAATAGTTCGTAAGGAGTAAGTTTTGTTGCGGAATGGATAGAGTTGTTGTACGGTTTCATGGAGTATGTCGTCATGGTCTCTGTTTTTGTGCTTTGTAAGAATGATTCTATATATTTCAGTTAAGGTGGAATGGAGTCTTTCCACTGGGGAATTACTACTAGATTGTTGGAGTGAAGTTATGTGGTGGTTAACATGGTATTGACCGATGAAATCTGTGAAAACGGAGGAGGTGAAATCCGAACATTGGTCTAAAATAATTTTGGTTAGAATGCCGTGAAGGCTCATAAAATGCAAAAGTGATTTTATTATTGTAAGGCTATTTCTTAACGGAACTGTATATGCCACAGCAAATTTCGAAAATTTATCAATAATTGTAAGGATTTTTTGGTTATTAATGCAATATATATCAATGTGGATGATGTCTAATGGCTTACGGGGGTTTTCGGGGATTTGAAATTCAATTTTTAGAGGATTCCTCTCGTAATTCAAGGTCTGACATAGCTCGCAATTGTTTATAACTTTAATAATTTTAATTTTCATGAAAGGGAAGAAGTATTCACATTTTAGGTGTAAAAGTGTTTCATTTATGCCTCGGTGGTTATTGTTTCTATTGTAGTCACTAATGAGCTTGTCTTGATTGTCACTCTTTAATACTTCCATAAGTTTTTCTGTACAACGAATTAGTTTAAAGTTTTTGTTGTTCGAAAAGAATTTGGAGTAGACACTTTAGATGGTTTTAAATGTTTCGTCGTCTGTGTAAATAGCGCAATATTTATTTGTGGGTAAGAATTTGTTAAATATATCTATGATGATATTTTCTGAAAAATTCTGTTTTTCGATTGTGCGTCTTAATTTATTTTTAAATGGCATTTCTACTCGAGGTGACTTATCTATTTCGGCCTTTGTAGGAATAAGCTGTATGTAAAATTCATTCAGAGGGCGTTCAGAAATGTATATGTGATCATCTAGGTTCTCTAAGGCTGAGTGTATTGTGGAAGCGCTAGAATTAGGATTGACTTGGTCTATTTCATTGATATTCAGTTTTTAGATTTAGAGTTTGAACTCCTTTTTTGTATACTATTTCGTAGTCAAATTCCTCTAACTTTAGGCGCCATCTAACGAGTTTGGAATTTGGGTCTTTGGGGTTCATCTTCCATTGTAAGGGTTTGTGGTGGGTAACTGTCTTAAATTTGTGCCCAAATAGGTAAGGGCGAAAATATTTTGTTGCCCAAACGATTGCCAGTAGTTCCTTTTCTATGGTGGAATATTTGCATTCCGAATCGTTAGGGTTCGGCTGGCATAGCAGATGGGTTTATCGTTACCTATTGCTCCTTGCGAAAACACCGCCCTATAGCATAGTTACTCGCGTCTGTGGTGAGAACAAATGAACGGGAAAATCGGGTATTAAAGGATTGGATCATTTATGAGAAGATCCTTACACATTTCATAAGCCGTGACATATTTTTTGTCTAAGGTAATTAACCTTCCTTTCTTTTAACATTCTGTCAAAGGTTTAGTGAGCTTAGCGAAATCTTTTATAAATTATCGATATTAACCTAATAGGCCTAAAAATGACTTTATTTCTTTTTGAGTTTTCGGGATAGGGAAGTTTTGTACGGCTTTTATTTTATCTGTGTTGAGTTTTACTCCATCTCTAGAGATAATATGCCTAAGGAAGGCTGTTTCCTTATGAAGAAACTCTTTCTTGTCAAGTTGGTTTTTGAAGTTTAATTCTTGGAGTCTTAGGAATACCTTTTTTAAATTTTCTATATGTTCCTGTAATGAGGTCGAGAAGATTACAATGTCGTCTAAATAGACTAAACATATTTTTTCTACGAGACCATTTAATACGTGATCCATTACGCGTTGGAAGGTTGATGGGGTGTTCTTCAGCCCGAATGGCATCCGATCAAATTCATAGTGGCCTCCTTCTACAGTAAATGTTGTTTTAGGTATATCTTTGGGGTTCATTTCAATTTGATGGAATCCGCTAGCTAAATCTAACGTTGAAAAGTACATGCATTTGCCCAATTTATCCAGGATTTCTGTTATATTTGGGAGTGGGTATTTCTCACTTATTGTCTTTTCATTTAAACGACGGAAGTCAATGACGAGTCTCCATTTTTTAGTTGGTATATCTTTTCCTTTTGGAACTACCCAGACTGGAGAGCTCCAGGGTGAATGGTTAGGATGGATAATGCCTTGTCTTAGTAATTCTTGAATTTGGTTATGGACTTCCATTTTGTGTATGTAAGGGTACCTTAATGATCTAGTGTAGATGGGAACATCGTCATTGTTTGGTATCCTATGTTTGACAGCGTTTGTGAAAGTGAGAGGTTGACCTTTTCTGTAAAAAATATCATCGAACTGTTTGCAAAGCTTATTTATAGATTTTTTTTTCTTCCAAATTAAGGTGATCGAGTTTTAAGGAGTCTATTATAATATTACTTGGATTTTCTTTTTCGACTTGTGAAAATGCTTCAGAGATATTAATTTCGCAATACCGGGAATTTGAGTATGGGCAGACTTTAATTGGTTGCTCTAGAAGGATGTTTTGTCCTTTGTTTGAAGTGTTAGTAACTTCAAAAATTGTATACCAGATGTTGGCTGTGTAAATTCCTTCCGAAATAGAAATTTGTGGTTTTATCTCAGTTGGTCTAACGAAAATGTCTCCGTTTTGTACGTCCACCGGGGGGCGGCAGATGATTTTTGAAAGTGAGGAAATTGTATATTGGGATGATGTGTAATTTGGTTTAAAAACGAGGGGAATGCTAGCGTTAACAGTGATGAGTTTTTGTTTCTCAAAGTCTATTTTGGCTTTAATTTAGGTTAAGATGTCTAAACCTATTAGGCCATCAAAGTATCCAGGAATTTGAATATCAGGAATTTAAATATTCCGCTTGTTTGAAATTCTGTGAAGCAAGGAAAATCAATTTCTTTATTGATTGTGTGTTCTTTAAATATTGTTTTTATAACAGTTGGATTAATTTGATTTTGGGATTGGGGATCGGCGAATTCGGGATTAATGAAGGAGGATGAGGCTCCAGTGTCGATCAAGAACCTTAGGGGTCTGCCAAATGGTGATGAGATATTAATATAGGGTAAAATATTTCCATGCTTATTTATGTCTATAAACCCGATTGGTTCCCAGAGGCTACATCCTGAGAATGTACAGTATTTTTGGGATGATTTTCTGCTTCGAATAAATCGAGGCCTTGTTGAAATTCTTCGTTATAGTATGTGTCTAAGTCCTGATAATGGTTATCAATATGACTTAAATATTCATTTCCATCATCTTGCTCAGGGTAATTTGGGTCTTATAATTGTTCTGTATTAATATTGTGGATTTCTCTACTGAAAGAATTCGAAGGACCTGCTTGCCCTGAATTTTGGAATTGTGTGGGTTGTTTCAATTTTGAATAAATAGTGCTGGCTTCCATAGGTTCGAACATTTTATGTCTATTTTTGTCTATTTGAAAAAAATTACCTGAGCCGCTGTTATTTCTAAAGGGTTTATTAAAAGGGGAATTTTGTTGCTTTTGACCTAGTGAGGGGTTTGCAAAACTATTGGAAGGGGATTTATACTGACTTTGTTTTACTTGTGGGTTAAAGAGGTTAATATTGTTTTGTGCTTGTTGCAGAGGTCTATTTTGTGGGTTAAGATTATATGCGTAATAAGGTGTTTGGAAATTTGGTCTTGGGGAAAGGTTGAAGGATTGGTGATGTGCCTGGTTTACTTGAAGGGCTCTAAAGAAGGGTTGAGAGTATGTATAAGGATTTGAAAATTTCTTTTGTTGTTACAAGTAAAGGGGTTGATGTTTCATATAAGATATATTTTGTTCTTTTGTACAAAATACAAAAGCTTCTGCAAGAGTTTTAGGTCACATAGCTCTAACTGTGGACCCTAGTGGTTCTTTAAGTCCCGATAAGAAGCTATTAAAGCACATTTCATGGTATAAGTCTTTTTTTTTGCAGTAATCACGTTTGTATTAGTTTCGTGAATTCGAATGTGGTTGATCATTGCCGATTGGATTTCAATAATTTCATTATAGAAACTTTCCATGGTTTTATTGTTTTGTCTTAAGTTGTGTAAGTCTCTAATGAGGGTGGTTTCATTGCGTTTATCAGAATAGTGGTTAACTGAGTTGGTTTTTATAGAACCCCAGCCTAACGTGGTTTCATAGACATTGATAATTTCGTTTGCGTGCACGCATACGTTTGCGTGCACACATACGGTTTGCGTGCACACATACGTTTGCGTGCACGCATACGTTTGCGTGCATGTTGTGTGTTGCATGTTGCATGTTGCATGCTGCATGTTGCATGTTGAATGTTGCATATTGCATGTTGTATGTTGTATATTGCATGTTGTATGTTGCATGTTTCATGTTGCATGTTGCACGTCTCATGGTGCATGTTGCCTGTCGCATGTTGCATATATCATGTCGCATTTTGGATTTTGCATGGTGCATTTGGCATGTTGATATTTCTTGTGGCTTCTTGCTTCTTGCATCTTGCATGTACCATGTATCATGGTGCATATTGCATGTTCATGTCCAGTCCATGACCATATCCATGATATGGTCTGCGATTATTTTGTTTATAAATTGTATCGTGTAAAACCTCGGTTCCCAAACTGTGTTCCGCGTAACCCTGGGGTTCCGCGGAGGAGTTTTCAGGGTTCCGCGACTTACTCGCAGAACAAAAATAAAAAATATTTTTTTTTTTAAATTACCGTGAAACCGGATGACTGGCCCCTTTTCAATTTAAAATATGAATAACTTTTGCATTGATATTCTTACAGAGTAAATTTTGTTTTGCACAAGTGTCGTACAGTTTATACAAATTAGTTGGCTAGTGAAATTTTTCTTATAGGTACTTAAGATTTTTTGTTTATTTTTTATGAATTCATTTATATTTTGTTTGCTTTTTTTAAATACATGAAATGTTAATTTAAGTTTTCATATATGACTGGAAAAATATTAGGAGGATCAGTGGATCAGTCTTTCTCTGCTCTTTTGCAGCCTTATAGGAGAAAAAAAAATGGCTAACTGGTACATTTTTTTTAATTTGTTAACTAGCGAGTCACAAAACTTTTTATTGATGTCACAAACAATCACAAATGAATCACAAACAATTGGCATGAAAAAAAATTCAAAAATTTGAGTTTTTAAAAGTTGGAGTGGCCATCTGGGATGATCTATGACTCCCCTATTATTCGGGTCCACAGTCCCCTGTCCAAACAACAACATTTATGGGCTGTGTATCTACTACCTAAGTCAGCAAAAAAAAACCATTACCTACCGCAACCCGAACAGGACTTGCCTTCCCTCTCCTGGGGCAACAATGTCTAACTGAGGTGACCCACAATAATATGGCCTGTCTGTGCACAGTCGGGCAACATATGTACAATTATTGATTGTCCGTTTCGCAACCCTTGTATCAACAATGTGATGCAGGGCAGGGCGTGCTTATATGAATATTTAAGTTTTGTTCGGCAACCACAAACGAGGTGACAGCTTCTCCAATTCGTCGCAGCATGAAGGTCACAACCTCTTGGTCAAGTTAGTGCCAAATGAATTTCAAAGATGTTGTGCAATTGCACAACTCTATGTATCGAACTACAGAGTAGACGTGTTTTATTTCGGCTGGCAAATTAATCAATTAAAACGACTCAATTTAAGTGGATTCACCCCTTGTTTTTCTTGAAAATACATTATAACGATTTTAAAAGTTATCTCAGTGATAGTGACATATGAATACACTTATTAAAATCCCTCTTTTTATCAAATTATAATTAAATTAATTTGTTAAATCCTCGTGTTGCTATTACTGTCATTTAATCATACAAACCTAAACAACATGTCTCAATCTAAACGAAGCAGGTCAAACTCGCACTCCGACATCAAATCACCTTCCACATCGCCGGTTTCTTCACGACAAAACCACCAAATAGCAATAGACGAAACCCTATTATGGAATAAAATGGACGAAAAACTTAGCAATCAAACCGAAATGTTAAAACAATTTTTCACAACCAAAATAAATGAAAACAATGAATCACTAACCTTAAAAATAGAAAAACAATTTTCCGATTTAAAAGACACAATAACCAATATAAATAATAGAGTATCTCAGCTTGAAAAAAATGAAACGGTTTTAAATGATCACAATACAAACATTAAATCTGAAATCGCACTCATTCACTCTTCATTATCGAGTTTAAATAAAAGTCTCTCTGAAACGCAATATAATTTATCTGAACTTAGTAATCAAATGTCTGTTTTAAATTCAAAACATGAAGAAAATGAAAATAAAAGTGTTTCGCGTGATGCCATTTTATTCGGAATCCCAAACAACAACAACAAAAATGAAAACATTAAAACATATTTTGATAACATCTGTCAAACAATTAATATTGCACCACCTTTACTACAAGCCATTTTCCGTACCCGATCTCGCCCCCAAAGTAGCACATCCTCAAT
Source organism: Melangyna quadrimaculata (assembly GCA_949320155.1). Lineage (NCBI taxonomy): Eukaryota > Metazoa > Arthropoda > Insecta > Diptera > Syrphidae > Melangyna > Melangyna quadrimaculata. The sequence goes on along the minus strand of OX439483.1, from coordinate 319,717,957 downwards.
AATAATAAAATTCCAATCTGCATACGATAGAAACTACGTACTTTCTTCCGTTGCAAAATTCCGCAAATCACAAAATAGACAATTAAATCTAATCGACGTTGGACTTAAATCAAATTCAACTATTTTTATGCGTGAGTGCTTAACAAAATTAAACAACAACATCTTGCACGACGCACTTCAATTAAAAAAACAAAATGCTCTCTCTTCTGTTTTCACTATGCGAGGGAGTGTGTTTATAAAACGTCACCAAGGCGAAGAAGAACATAGAATCCAGAACATTGTACAACTGTATGACATTGCCAGACCAAAACTATGATTGGACACTTGGACAGCCGTATTTTATTTTATTTTATTTATGATTTTATTTTATTTATTTTATTTATTCATTTTTTTCTTTTTTTCCTATTCTATAAAGCACTACTTCTTAAATTAATTTTTAAACATTCTTATTGTAATTTAAATTAAATTAAGTTATTAAATTAATAATTCATGTATATTTGCTTAATTTATATGTTATTATTGCTAACGCATCTTCGTGTTATGTGTTTTATGTATTGGTTATGGGTTTGTTTGGACGATGTGTTTAGAAAAGATTCCGTTTTGATGCACCAGTGGCTGTGTGATTTCCCTATTATGTCTTTGCCAATCTTTTTATTATTTTATAGCTATTGTGATGCAAATTCCTGACATAAGAAGACAGAGGAGTGGAGCTGGTAACGAAATGTTACGCTCGATGTTGAATATTTTTTGCAAACAAAAAGAAGGACTAAGAATATGCCATTTAAACGCACAAAGCCTTGCTCCTAAATTAGATGAGTTCAGAGATCTGTTTGAGGGTTCCATGGTTGACATTGTCTGTGTTTCGGAAACTTGGTTTTCAAATAAAATTGATGATGCTTTCTGCAAAGTTAATGGTTATAAACTTTTTCGAAGTGACAGAGTGGGAAGGATTGGTGGCGGTGCTGCAATGTATGTAAAAGAGGGGCTAAAATGTCGTATGAAATGCATTTCCTGTGATGGTAGTGAAATGAACTATGTATTTGTTGAGCTGAAATCTTCTTCTGGAGATCTTCTAATTGGATCGGTTTACAGACCTAATAGGAATGTTGACCCAACACCGTTGTTTGATCTTTTGTCCTCAATCTCTACATCGGCTTCACAAATCATAATAGGTGGCGATCTCAACAGCAACCTTTTAGTAGATAGGGGAATAACTGATGGTTTATGTACGTTTAGCCTTTTTCCTGTCAATGTTTCCTGTCCAACTCATTTCACTAATGAAACAAGTACTTTGTTAGATGTTTTTTTCGTCAATAACAAAAATGATGTTGTTTTTTACAACCAATTGTCGGCGCCCGGTTTTTCTAAACATGATCTCCTATTTCTAACTTACAATTTTTCGATGATCTGTTCCTCCTCGAGCTATGAATATAGGGATTTTAACGCAATCAATTACAACTTCTTGGAATCGGATGTACGTAGCATGGAATGGGATCGGCTCCTTTATATGCATTCGTCTAGTCTTCAGGTTGATTTTCTAACCACGAACATCCAAGCACTCTTTAATGCACACGTTCCAACTAGAATTAAATTTGTAAGACATGGACAATGTCTATGGTTTACAAGTGAAATTCGCTATCTCATTGAACAGCGCAATCTAGCCTATAAGACATGGAAAAGATATCGTTTAGATACTCATTTACAATTGTTTCGGTCATTGAGAAATAAAGTTGTTCAAAAAATAAAAAAAGCTAAAAGAAAATACTTCAGCAACAAGCTGGATCCGTCTCTGCAAGGCCGAAAAATTTGGAAGAAACTAAACGAAATCGGGCTAGGAAAACAAAACTGTTTTCCAGATGACAACATTGATCTTGACCAACTTAATCAAAAATTCATATCTCCTTCAATTCCACCGATCAATTCTAGTGTTGAATCACTTGTTCTTCGTGATCCATCTGCGACGCTGTTTGATTTTGTATGTATTGATGATGTCGAACTTGTTTCATGTCTTTTATCTGTCAAATCGAATGCTGTAGGTTTTGATGAAGTGCATCCCAAGTTCATTAAAATCATTTTGCCGGTTATTCTTCCATACTTACTTCATATATTTAACTATATTATAACGACAAATGACTATCCTTTGCAATGGAAAGTTGCTAAGATCATACCTTTTAAAAAGCATAACAGTAATGACTATAGACCGGTGTCTATTCTTCCATTTATATCAAAAGTTTTTGAAAAAGTTTTACAAAAACAAATAAATTCATTCTTGCAAGCTAATTCTCTACTATCACCCCTACAATCAGGCTTTCGAAAACTTCACAGTTGCATCTCGACAACTATTAAAGTTACAGAAAACATCAGAATATCTCTGGATGAAGATAAAGTAACATTTTTAGTTCTGTTAGACTTCTCGAAAGCTTTCGACACAGTTGATTACTCAATTCTGTGTAATAAACTGGCTTCTCAATTTAGTTTTTCGAGTTCAGCAGTTTCCTTAATATCGTCATATCTTAATTGCAGAATGCAAGCTGTTTCAATAAGACATCGTACGTCTGAATTCTTATGGAATAATAGAGGTGTTCCGCAAGGCTCAATTTTAGGCCCGATTTTATTTTCTTTATATGTTAACGAACTGCCTTCTACGGTCCAATCCTCGATTCATATGTATGCTGACGATGTCCAGCTATATAGAAGCTGTACTTTAGGTATGATTGAAGACTGTGCACAAGCAATAAATGAAGATTTACATGCTATAGCTTTGTGGTCGGAAAGGAATGGACTGGTCTTGAATCCGTTAAAGACCAAATGTCTAATAATAAGTAGGCGTTTGCTTGACCTTTCATATTTTCCAGATATCTGCATTCAGGGCTCTAAAATAGATTACGTGGATAAGGCAAAAAACTTAGGCATTGTATTCAATAGGAACTTAACTTGGAACGACCATATTAACGCCATAATTGGAAAAGTTTACGGTACATTGCGCAAACTTTGGATGTCACACAACTATACACCCCAAAAAACACGTATGTTATTAGCTAAAACGCTTATCATTCCTATTCTCACTTATGGAGCTGAAGTTTTTAGAAAATGCGATGCAGTAAGTAAAAGAAAACTAAATGTTGCTTTCAATAATACCGCGCGTTACGTTTACAATATTAGACGCTATGAACATATTTCTAACCATGCAAAAACTCTGTTTAATATGACATTTGATGATCTTCTTGCTTATAAAGCTCTCACTTTGTTATCAAAGATAATTGAAACTCATGAACCAAGTTTTCTGTATGATGAGTTGCGCTTTGGATCCTCCAGTAGATCTCGCCAACTCATTATTCCACGATTTACATGCACAACATCTGAGCGGCAGTTCTTTGTCAGCACTATTCGTCTTTGGAATGGATTGCCAAGGCATGTACGGGAGTCGGGCGGCACTGGGCGCTTCATAACGGAATTAAAATCTTATTACACGCGTTAGATAAACTTTTCTTTGTATATGGTATTTTTTTTTTCTCTTATTATGTAACTTAATACGAAGATGTTTGCATGTTTATATTATTATTATTATTTTTTTTTTTTTTTTTGCTGATTTAATTAATTTACTCTAATATTTTCTTAAAATTTTGTTTTTTCTTTGTCATTTCCAATTAACTATTTCAATTCAGTCTTCTGTAGTTCAATTTAATTTAATTATTCAAATCAAAGCTTCACTAGTTATAAGATTATTTTAGTCTTTGTGATTCCGAAGTAAACACAAAAACAAGTTTGTGGTGATTGCATGAAATTAAATTAATTTTATTATTGATTTTGACAACATGCGCAGAACTGAAAAGGGAACGCTAATGATATTGCCTGCAATATAGTTAAATACAAATGTAAGTTAACGCTATTTACGCTGAACAACAAAAATTACCTACATTAAAGTTCCCGTGAGAAAGGAAATGGGTCAACAGACCCACTCGGCTGACTAAGAAAATATCGTTGCACAATGCACACGAATACGATCCATTGTGACAACGAGCTCAAACAAGATGTGCTGACGAAGCGTCTGAGACAACCTACTTCTGCCTGCGGCAGCATCTTACTTTATAATTAAGAATACATTTGTAGTTCAGTTTAGATTTAGTTTTGAAGAATAAAGTTTAAAAAAACTAAGTGAAATAAATATAAATAAGTTTATTTGGCGCCCAACCTGTGTGGCTTAAGACGAAGTCAAGTACCTCACCGCCATCACGAATCTACAAACATCAACCACCAATAACAGGAGTCCTTAGACACTGAGGCCTACGAAGGAGTGTGCAGATAACACCACTAGTAGCAGAGCAAACGGGATTAATGTTGCCTACACCAGCGTGGGACACGGTGTTGATGTGTAAAGTGTAAAATTTATAAAAAAAATTAAATTAATCAAATTTTAAGACAAGAAAATAATACAACTACAAACAAAATAACAATTACTTTTAATTTGTGCTATAAATAGAAAATAATATTACTTAATAATAATTTTAGATAATTCCAATTTGTCTGATAGAAAGTTTAAACTCTTCAACTGAAACCAATAATTTAATTAAAATATTAATGTTTAGAATTTTTAAATAAAATACAAAGTACTGTTAGGTAAGAACATAATTTTTTCATTTATACAACCATTGGAATCGAGTGATTATTTTTAATATTTTTTTCATATAAAATTTAAATAAACCATGGCAAACCCGAACAACCTGCTCCGCCCACCAATAAATCCTAATCGTCAAGGTAATCCCAATCCTCAAATTGAAAATAATGCAGCACTCTCAAACCTTATCTCTTCTATTGTGAACCAAACCCTTCGAACAGAAGGAAGAAATTTAGTATATTCAGTCTTAAACCCAAATGCTGACCAATTCGCTGGAGTTGATCAGGCGATAAGTGCAGATCAAAGCGGGAACGTAAATGAGCTCAATAAAATTCCAGACGTTGTCGTAAGCCTACGAGAATTCTCTGGTCAACCAGGTGAATTTAGTTCATAGCGTAAAAGTGTGGAGAGAATCCTAAGGATTTATGAGCCCTTGAGAGGATCTCCAAAATACTTTGGAATTATTAACGTTGTAAGAAACAAGATTGTTGGTCATGCAGACCATGTTTTAGAATCGTATAATATACCACTAAACTGGGCAAACATTTCCAGATGTTTAACTCTGCATTATGCAGACAAACGGGATCTTAGTACACTAGAGTACCAATTAACATCCCTTGTACAAGGCAACTCTTCTATTCAAAACTTCTACCAAGAAGTCTATTCGCACCTTCCATTGATTTTAAACAAAATATCCTCAATGGATGCTAGTAAAGAAGCCTTTAACTTATTAAAGTACGCATTTAGGGAAAAAGCTTTAGACACTTTTGCTAGAGGCTTAAAGGGTGATCTACGTAGGCTCCTAGGCATACGAGAACCCTCAGATTTACCTCAAGCCTTGCATTTGTGCCTAAAACTCGAAAACCAAAACTTTCGAACATGTTAGAAAAACTCATCAATACCCACCTCCAACTCCACCTAGACGACCAAATAATAACTACCCACAGTTTCAAAATCAACAACAGTTCTCTCCAGAACTAATGCGACAACCTACAAGTTGGACTACTTCGCAAGGTTTCAATAATTTCCAACCACGACCAGGAGTACCCCAAAGACCCCAACAACCTTACATGCAGCGTCCACAGATGCAGCCCAATTGTCCACAGATGCAATATGGCCAAGGAACTCAACAATATTATACGAATTTTATTCGCCCAAAAATGCAGTATGCACCAAAACCTCAACCGCCACCAAGACAGATGGACACATCAACAATCAAGACAAATAATATCAACTACATGAATCAACCCTTACACAAAAATTGGCCACCAGCACCTAAAAGAGCAGTTGACCTACCATCACATCAAATACACCCCAACAAGCTTCAAAGAAATTTTCATTTGAATACTACGGACGAAGTAAACCCTGCAGACGGTTACGAGCAGAACATCTAATATGAAGATCAGCAATACGAGCAAACTCTACAAGAATACGCTGATGCACTACATCAAGAACATACGGAATCTTTTCCACAATCAAATACAGATTTTTTATCTGAACAGCATAATATAGAATACAATGATATCCATTTTTTAGATTAAACTGTTCCTCTCTTTCATACGAAGAGTGGAACAATAATACAATTTCTAATCGTCACCGTGTCGAACATAAAAATTAAATTATTCTTAATGCCTGAAATGAAATCTTTTCATGCTATCCTCGGAAACGATCGTCTTAAAGATCTTTCAGCTGTCATCCATATAAAAGACAATTTCATGATGATAAATAATTCTGTTAAGGTTAAAGGCAAACAACTAGTGGCACAATCAGTTAACACCATTAACATAAGAACAAACCACATGTCCACTAAACAAAAAACAGATATTCAAAACATAGTTAGCAAATACCCTAGATTATTTGATGACCCAAATAATAAACTTTTGTGCACCACTGTTGTTAAAGGAGAAATTAGAACAACAACAGATTCTCCTGTTTATTCTAAATTTTACCCTTACCCAATGGCACTCAAAGCCGAAGTTGAGAGTCAACTAGAGGATCTTCTTAAAGACGGCATTATTCGACGTTCATGATCGCCCTACAATTCACCCGTGTGGATTGTACCCAAAAAGGCTGATGCTTCCGGAAGGAAAAAATCAGATTAGTAATAGATTATCTTAAATTGAATTCAATTACAGTAGACCGGTCTGCTTTTGCAGTTTTTTTATAATATTTTTTTAAATTAATTTTTTATACAAAAATCAGTTTTTTTTATTTTCACAAAAGTTTGACTATCTCTAAAATAAAAAAAAATGTATGAAAGCATAAGTGGCCAACTGTTTTAAAAAGTTGTCTGTTTAATGTATTTTCTAAAATGGTACAAAAAATGCGTGTATCTTTCAAAATAAGCCATCAAATTTGATATTAATCTACTAAAGGAGCTTTTCTCAAATGTATAAAAGATACAGTGAATAGCCAATTTTAATTAGTTTCTTAAAAGTACAAAATAGGTGGAATGGTAAAAAGTATGACGCTTGGTGTAAGTCGACCCTAGTTTGAGTCTGTGCGTACTAGGGTCGACTTTTTACCATTCCACCTATTTTTTACTTTAAAGAAACTTATTAAAATTGGCTATTCACTGTATCTTTTTTACATTTGAGAAAAGCTCCTGTAGAAGATTAATATCAAATTTGATGGCTTTTTTTAAAAGATACACGCATGTTTTGTATCATTTTAGAAAACACATTAAACAGACAACTTTTTAAAATAGTTGGCCACTTATGCTTTCATACATTTTTTTTTTATTTTAGAGATAGTCAAACTTTTGTGAAAATAAAAAAAACTGATTTTTCTATCAAAAAATAAATTAAAAAAAATATTATAAAAAAACTGCCACAGCAAGCGTAAAATTTGGTATAACATCTATTTGTACAATTATTCAAGAATATTATAAAACTAAGAAAACAATAATAATCATTCAACCGTGGTGGTTACGTTCAAGTATTTGAGGCATGTCGTACTTTTTTATTTTTTTTTTTTTTGAAAAACATCATAACCTAAAAACTATGAGGAAAATATTTTTTTTTTTATATTTTTTTTTCTGAAAGGTCTTAAGGCCAGCTGTAACCGGTTGCAAGTTTTATTTACTGGACACCCTGTATATCGACGATATCATCATTTTTAGTCAAGACGCGGCTACTCATCTCGAGAATATTCACAAAGTCTTCGAAACTCTAAATAATGCTCATATGAAGGTTCAGCTCGACAAGTGCGAGTTTTTTAAACAAGAAATAGAATTTCTCGGATTTATTGTCTCTTCCAAAGGCATCAAAACAAATCCTGAAAAAGAAAGTGCTATAAAGAACTTTCCGCCTCCAACAACCCTGAAGGAATTAAGATCATTTCTAGGTCTGTCAGGTTACTACCGACGCTTCCTTCGCGACTACGCAAAATTCGCTAAGCCCCTGACGTCCCTTTTAAGAGGGTAGGATGGAAGTGTTTCAAAAAAACACTTCTAGTAAAAAACCAATTCATCTCGACAAAAGTGCAATCGAAGCATTCAATAAAATAAAAAATTCCTTGGTTTCCGATGATATAATACTATCTTATACTGATTTTAAAAGTCCATTCGAACTTACAACAGATGCCCCGAATTACGCCATAGGCGCTATCCTATCACAAAAGGACAAACCAATTACTTTCATATCGAGAACATTAAGTAAAGCAGAATAGAATTATGCGACTAATGAGAAGGAGATGCTTGCCATTGTATGGGCATGAGACTCCCAAAGAAATTACCTATACGGTTCGGCAAAAGTTCTTATTTTCACAGATCATCAACCTCTCGGTGCGCTTAGCACAAAGAATAACAACAACAAACTCAAGAGATGGAAAGCATCTTTAGAAGAATACAATTATGAACTCAAATATAAACCAGGTTAGACCAATGTAGTTGCGGATGCTCTATCAAGACCACCTCTGGTAACACAAATTAATTCTCTAACACCTACGATACATAGTAGAAGGATAGATAGATTCCTGCAACTAGAGAAGGAATTCATGCGGTAAAGGATGGACATCTTAGGGATAAGTGAAGTTAGATGGCTGAGCTCGGGGAAGTTAAAATCACCAACCCGTAACACTGTACTATTCTATTCCGTAAAAACACCTGGAAGCGCTCGGGAATCTGGCGTTGGATTGCTGCTTTCCAAATAAAGCTCTCAAAACCTAAATTTCCTGGGAGCCTTCAGGTGACAGGATCCTGAAAACCAGGTTCCGGACTAGAGTACGTCGCGTCACCATCATACAGTGTTACGCCCCAACTTTGCTCTCTTCTGACGAGGAGAAGGAGGGCTTTTATAACCGGCTGAGTGCTGCTTATGATAGCGTTCCACGAAGTGATATAATTATGGTGATGGGAGACTTAAATGCCATGGTTGGCTAAGGCATGTCATGGGGAAACATGGTGTTGGTAACCGAAACGACAATGGCGAACGATTTCTGCAACGCCAACGGCCTTGTTATTGGAGGGACCATGTTCGAGCATAAGACGTGTCACAAAGTCAGTTGGGTGTCGACTGACAGACAAGCAACTTCCAACCAAATTGACCACTTCGCGATCAGCCGGCGTTTTAGAAGCAGTCTCCAGGACGTCCGTAACAGAAGAGGTGCTGACATGGGAGTGGCACGGAACCACCATCAGATGGTTGCTACCGTAAGATTGCGTACAGCTGCAGTTCGGAGATCCCAAGGAAACACTCGAATGTATAAGTTTAATACAGATAGACTAAAGGATCCCGCAGTGCGCCAACAACTAGGGAACCACCTTTCACAAGTATTGAACGCAATCAGCAGCACGGAAACCACATCCATCGAAAATCATTGGTGTGCTGTGAAAAATGTGTTCATATCCGGTGCTGGAAGTATAGTCGGCCGGGCGCTAGGAAGAAATAGTGCTTGGCTTTCCGACGAAACTTGGGCAAGGATCGAAGAAAAGAAACACCTTAAAGCTCGCATGGCAGCTACCCTAGCAGCAGGGAGAAACGAGCTTGGGTCTACGTACCGCATGAAGATCAGGGAAGTTCACCGAAGTGTGCGACGTGATAAGCGTAACTAAATCAACGCATTGGCTACAGTAGCAGAAGAAGCCGCTAGGAGTGTGACAGTAGGACCGTCTACAGAATTACCAAAGAGCTCACTGGTGTCCAGAGCTCTAAACAACACTGGTTAAAGACACAAACGGATCCCTGCTTATTTCGGATGAAGATCAGCACATAAGGTGGAGGGAAGACTTTTCTACGGGTTTAAGCCGCGTTTTCGCCAGTGAAGTGAACCCTATCCCACTGAGCTACAATTAGTAACAAGAAGTAACAATTTCCCGAATACGCACCGTAGCCCAGTAAAGAAGAAATTATCACCGCTATCAAAGCACTGAAGAACAACAAAGCGGTTGGACTTGACGGTATTCCTGCAGAGCTCTTAGGAGCAGACCCAACAACATCGAGCGAGCTACTGCACCCACTTATTAGGAGAGCTTGGGAAACAGAGAGCTTTCCTGAAGAGTCGAAAAAAGGATGATTGTCAAGCTCCCAAAGAAAGGAGATCTCACACAGTGCGAAAACTGGAGAGGAATATGCGTTCTGCCTGCAGTAGCCAAGATAATAGCAAGGATAGTATTGGACCGAATTAAAGACCACCTCGAAGACACACTCGACGCCGAACAAGCAGGTTTCCGCACTGGATCTTCCTGTGTGGATCACATCAACACCTTGCGGATCATCATCGAACAGTGCGTTGAATATCGATCACCACTTCATCTGCTGATCATCGATTTTGAAAAGGCGTTCGACAGTGTCAATAGAGAATTTATTTGGCTTGCTTTGCGCAAGAGGGGCATCCCAAATAAATTGATTGCTATTATCAAGGCTACATATGATGGATCCAAGTGTCACGTTTTGCACAAAGGTAGGCTGTCAGAGGAGTTTGAAATCCAAAGTGGAGTTAGCAAGGCTGAATACTATCACCAATACTGTTCCTGTTGGTGATAAGTGACGTACTGCACGCAGCTTTGTCAAATGGAAATGGAGGAATTCAGTGGACTCTGCAATCTCACCTCAAACATCTGGACTTCGCAGACGACGTATGATTACTCTCTCATAGGATCATGGATCTCCATCAAATGACAACAAGGGTGGAGAGAGAAGCAGAAATCGTAGGGCTTAAGATTAACTCGGCAAAAACTAAAAGGATCAGCCTTGGAACTTCCTCATCAATCCAAGTAAATATTTCTGGACAACCCGTAGAGATGGTAGAGGATTTCTAATATCTTGGGAGTATTGTCTCTACGGCTGGCGGAACTGAACTGGACGTAAACAGCCGAATCAGAAAAGCAAAGGCTGCGTTCGGAATGCTGTCCAAAATATGGAGAAACAACTCTTTTAGCTTAAAGACCAAGCTACGACTGTTCCGCTCCAATGTTGAATCCGTTCTGCTTTACAGATGCAGCACTTGGAAAGTCAATGACACTGTCACAAGAAAGCTGCAAACCTTCGTTAATAGATATTAATTTGGAAGGTTTTTGCGACCTATAGTGCAGATGTGTTTCGCTCTGACAACAACAATTGAGCTCTTCAGTAAGAATTGTTGTTGCCTTTCTTAGACACATGTTATTAGTCGATGGCTACCGATGTATTTATAAAATAAGCTGCATTGATGTGCTGCAAATTTTATAATTTCCAGGGAAATTTGGTTAAATTCTTGCACCTAGAGAGTTGTTGTAATTTCCCGTGGTCTGGCATTATATAAAGAAGAAGATAAGCAATAACAATAGAAAAATTGTTTTTGTTTTTTGTTACGTGCACTTTTATTTAGATATTAATTTGGAAGTTTTTTTGTGACCTATAGCGCAGATGTGTTTCGCTCTGACAACAACAATTGAGCTCTTCAGTTAGAATTGATGTTGCCTTTCTTAGACACATGTTTTAGGTCGATGGCTACCGACGTATTTATAAAATAAGCTGCACTGATATGCTGCAAATTATATAATTTCCAGGGGAATTTGGTTAAATTCTATTGTTGTTGTCAGAGCGAAACACATCTGCACTATAGGTCACAAAAACCTTCCAAATTAATATCTAAATAAAAGTGCACTTAACAAAAAACAAAAACAATTTTTCTATTGTTATTGTTTATCTTCTTCTTTATATAATGCCAGACCACGGGCAATTACAACAACTCTCTAGGTGCAAGAATTTAACCAAATTCCCCTGGAAATTGTATAATTTACAGCACATCAGTGCAGCTTAGTTTATAAATACGTCGGTAGCCATCGACTAAAAACATGTGTCTAAGAAAGGCAACAACAATTCTTACTGAAGAGCTCAATTGTTGTTGTCAGAGCGAAACACATCTGCACTATAGGTCGCAAAAACCTTCCATTGCTTGCATAATCTGTGAATTCACTACATAAATGTATGTGGTTTATTCATCAGTTCAATGTTTTCGATGAAATTGGTAATGAAAATTCAATTATCAAATCACAAGATGAGTGGTAGTTGTTTATTCAGCAATTATAGTTAATTCAATATGAAAAATGTTAAGAAAATTAAATAAATAGTGAATTCATTACTCTGTTCTGTATGTGTTGTGAATTTGTGATTGGTTAATTAAAATAAAATATAGAATTAAAACTTTAAATTTAATTAAAGTGAAATCACTAGGTCAGTGGTTGTTGGTTAATCACCACTTCATATGCGAAGTGGTGATTAACCAACAACCTGAAGTACTTTGAGACAATCTGAGATTTCCTCATTTTAATAGAAATTCACAAGTCCTCTTATAATATTTACAGTCAGTAGACAATGTCAACACAGAGAACACAAAAAAAAATCAACTTCTATCAAAACACACAATGAAGGTGCACACTTTACAAAGCAGATGAGTGGACATAGACGATGAACTGATGAACTTCTACATGACTTTTCAACAGTTTTTTCATCTTATAATTTTCCATATCAAAAGCAATTTTTAATTCAACGAAAGAAAGGGTTGTTTTCACACTAAGCAGAAAGTGGGTTCAAATATATGAACTGAGGAAAGCTCGCATGACTCTTCACTGACTAAATCATTGCATGACGTTTCCTTTTATTATTTGGCTAGTGAATTGATTGAAGAATTCAGCTATAAAATTCATTGGGGAACTTATTTCCCGCTGGGCAATAGCTATCGTGGAACTCGGTTGCGGTATCACTCAGAAGTTGAGTTCCATCGAATCTCTCTTTTAACCACACATTCACTGAATTCCCCAAGTTGTTGGCGTTGTCCCAAAACTTGACGAATCCAAGACCGTATCTAGACATATTCACAATAATACCTTTGAGAAAAATAAAGAAACTATAAAAAGTTGAAAATACAATTCTGAGCATTCTCTCAGCTACTCTACATTATTAATTCTAACTTTTTGAAAATGTTTCGAAAAGGAACTATACAATTTCTGAACTACTGTATAAATATTTTTGAGGAAACGAAGCAGGAAGGCAAATACCTAAATTAAACTGCCTAACGCGCAATCTACTATTCGGTGGACCTTTGTGCAGATTTGGGGGAATTGGGGATAAACGTTTAGCGTTCCATTCTTGAATGTCGGTCTTAAGTTAGTTAAATTAAAGTAAAATTTAAGATTATGTATTTTAGGATGGGCTAGTAGCCATAAAAAAAGGAAAGTTAAATTTAGGTTGTTGTGTTGCGTTGTTGTCAATCCACTTATGTGACAGTGTATATTTTCCATCTGCCCTTATTACGTATGTATCGGTGGCGTGTGAGTCTCCAGCCCATCCGCTGGCTCAACACGAAATAATCCATAATAATGAATCGGGTACCTAAATTGTCATCCGCTCTGAGCAACTCTCAAAAGCTCCATGAGGACAACGGACTTAAAGTATGGGTCGAAAAATGGGAAGGGTTGGGATGGAGGGGAAAACAGATATCGAGAGTTTGACTATGACCAAACAACATAGTCAGACGAAGGTTTTAACGAATGGTTTTTGCTGCGGGAAATCTTATCGTAACAACATGATGGGTTTCTGATGAAAATTCTTAAAGAAAAAAGTCCGTTTATATAAAAACAATATTCAATTTTATTTAATAGAAAACGATCCTACAGCTTAAGCTTTTCATTGGATAATAATATTAAATTTTCTAATCATTTGATTGATAACATAAACCACTAACATTATAACAAAGTAATTAAGTGTTTCATATTGTTCGGTGATTTATCTTGTTTCAACACTTCCTCCATAAACATCAAACAAAATGAATTGTTATGGGTACAATAAATTAAGTTATACCTATTTGCTTTCGTAGCATCTGCAATTGGATTGGTTTGAGTGGTTTTGTCAGCAAATCGGCTAATTGTTCAGTGCCTGGGATATGCTCTAATCTTAAATCACCTTCAAGAAAACGCTCTCGAACATAAAAGTGACGAACTTCAATATGCTTCGTTCTCTTATGAAACTCTGGGTTCTTTCCTAGTTTTACTTCTTTCTGTTCAGTTAGTTCCTGTAAAAGACGTTTAAGCCACATAGCTTCTTTAGCACCTTCACTTGCAGCCATAATTTCAGCTTCAGTAGTTGATATGGCCACAGTGCGTTGAAGTTGACTCGTCCATGATACAAGCCCACCAGCAAATAATGAGACTACTCCAGTAGTTGAACGTCTGGTTTTAACATCACCTGCATAATCAGCATCACTATAAATTGCTATTTGTTCTTTGCTTTTTTCTTCATAGCTTATAGCTGATTTAGAGATATCGAAAAATTCGTTTGACGCTATTCCAATCATCCTTAGTGGGATTCTCCATCCTTCTTGCTACAGAACTAACTGCAAATGCAATGTCAGGTCAAGTTGCTGTTGCCAAATACATCAAGCTCCCAACAGCTTCACGATATGGAACTGGATCTGTAATATCTTCAAGTTTCGACTTCTCTTCCTCCCGAATAACTGAAATCATTACTGAATTACATTCATCCATTTTGAAACGTTCTAAAATTCTTTTGGTATAATTTTCTTGGTTAACCTTTATTGAGCCTTCGTTTTCAATTTGTATCTTCATGCCGAGACAATTGTCAAGAGATCCTATGGTAATTTTGAATTCATTTTTGAGTGCATGCATAAAATTTTGAATTTCGACTTCTTTGTTGCCAAGAACTAATCCATCGTCGACATAAATCGCTGCATAAAGGACTTTTCCATTATCATTTTGATAAAATAGACATGGATCAGCTGTGCTATTCTTCAATCCTGCTTTCTTCATGAAACCCAGAAAGCGTTTATGCCAACAACGTGGAGCTTGTTTAAGTCCATACAAACTTCCTTTTAATAGACATTCTTGTCCAGTTCCATCTTGAAAACCTTCAGGCTGCTCCAAGTATACTTCCTTCTCAAGAGTACCGTATAAAAATGCCGTTCATGCCGGCATCAAATTGTTCAATTTTCAGTCTTTTGGTTGCAGCTAATGCTAACAGCATGCGAACGGTATCGTAACGGGCTACAGGGCTAAATGTCTCATCGTAATCGATACCTTTTTCTTGAACATAGCCTTTTGCAACAAGTCTTGCTTTGTATCGCCGGTTCTCATCATTCCCTGCATCTTTGATTCGAAAGACCCATCGATTTTGGACTACTTTTACATTTTCTGGTCTTCTTACAAGCTCCCAAGTTTGATTTTCGCCAAGAGATGATAACTCATCTTTTATCGCTGAGAGCCAATGCGCACTTTCTGCTGACTTCAGGGCTTCAGAGTATGACCTAGGTTCTTGATTTGTTTTACTTTCTTCTACTAACATCAAATACTCTCCTCCTGTCATACAGAATCTTCAGCATCGGGTTCACTTTCTTCATTCTGACTATCAAACTCACCACTTGACTTAAAATTTTCTTCAGAGCTAGTACTTTCGTCAGCGTCAGCTTCACTTTCCTGATTCTGGATGCCCAACGGAACACTTGGTGCTTCAGCTTCCTCAGCATCATCAGTTCTCCAGCATTGACTTCACGCGTGATCAAAACATCAATTTTGTTCCTTTCTTTCTGCGTTTCTTCTTTTTGCATGACTTCTTCTAGCATTTCTTCAGAATTCGCGTTGCAGACTACTTCTGGCTTAAAAATCACATCATGGCTGCAAACAATTTTCTTCAACTTTGGATATCCAACTTTTTCATTGACGTAGCCGACCATCCTTCCGTACATAGCTTTTTCGTCAAACTTCTTTCGAAGTTCTTTTGGTATGTGGACATAACAACTAGTACCAAAGATGCGTAAATGTCTTAGAGTTCACAGCTGTTTTCCATGCCATAATTCATACGGAACCTTGTCTCCGATAGTTGTTGGTCCTGTGCGGTTCAAGACATATGCTGCTGTATTACATGCCTCATCCCACAGACATTTCGGCAATTTACTGGAAGCTCTCATACTTCTAGCTGCTTCCACAATTGTTCGGTTTTCTCGCTCTGCGGCTCCATTCTGTTGTGGCGTGTAAGGAGGTCCAATGCATGCTCTATCCCAAATTTCGACAACAGATTGGCAACTTCTTTATTATCAAGTTCTTTGCCGCCATCACATCTCAACTTTTTTACAATGTGGCCATTGGTGGGGGCTTCATTCAAGAAAGTTTCAAGCGATTTACATACGTCACTTTTGTGCTTCAGAATGAAAAGCCTACGGAACTTGCTGAAGTCATCTTTAAAACAGACAAAATATCGGGATCCTCCTACTGATGTTGTTTCAACCGGTCCAAGAACATCTGCGTGGATAAGCTCGCCAACCGTACCTGTTCGATCACTTCTTGGCTTGAAAGGAAGTCGGTGCATTTTACCAGCAGCACATCCACCACAAAATTCTTCTCCGCTTTCAGGAACTAGAATATTCATCTTAGCAAGAACTTTCTTCACATGACGCTTATTCTGGTGAGCAAATCTTTCGTGATATACTTGAAGACTTTCTGAAACATTTGACATGTATACTTGCACGGGCTGAGATGGTTTCTAAACTTGCATTTTAAGGACATACAGCTCATTTTGGAGATAACCTTCAACTGCTACTTCACCAATACGACTATTTTGTATTGTAACAATTCGATTATCCATCGTTGTCGTAAAACCATGTCGAGCTGCAGCCTTCACAGAAAACAGTTGTGCACTCGCATAAGGCACGTACCATACTTCCTTCAAGTAGTAGTAGTAGTAGCCCGTAGCGTAATGGTTTGCGTTCGACTGTCACGCTGGAGGTCTGGGATCGTTTCCCAGCCTCGTCCACCTAAAAACTAAAAAGTTTTTTTTCAGGGCTACTGCCTCTTGCGATGAATTGACAAATCCTCCAAGAGTATCACTTGTCACGAATAAGTGCTTCTCGTCTAGCCGTTCGGATTCGGCATAAAATTGTAGGTCCCTTCCATTCCTGTCGAAAGGCGCACACAGGAATGGTTGCGAGTTGTTAGTCACTAGGCCCTGGTTCTTCATGAGCCGTTGTGCCACCCGATGTATGTATACTTCCTTCAAAATTGCTTCTTCCCACACACCTTCAATGCTCACCTGAATTTTTATGTTGCCTTGACCATACGCCTTCATTGTGACATCCTGTTTTCCTAAACAAATTACTTCATGTACATCAAATCGCGTATAATCTTCGAAGTGCGATTTGTTCGGTATAATATGTCTTGAAGCTCCACTGTCACAATACCATTGATCCTGTCTTAATGAATTTCCCATTGTTGCGTTCAACGAAAATGCTATCAAAGCATTACGTATTTGAAATTTCTTAATGTCGTTCTGTCCAGATTTATTTTGGGAGCATTCAGCAGCCCAATGTCCCAGTTCTTTGCACTTGTTGCATGGAAATTTCATCTTTGCACGGTCCAGCTTACTTGACTTTTCTGGTTGCTTCTTCTTCTTAAAATTTCCTCTTGCAACGACAGCGCGCTATCACTTAAATTGATCGAGCTTTGTTTCGTCTCTCTTGTCTCAATGGAGCACAACTTTTCAATTAACAAGTTCAGAGTCTGCTTTTCTGCAGGAATCGTATCCCAGAATTTTTCTGAAATGGTCAAATTCCTTGCCAAGTGTTGACATGATTCTGCCATTAAGAATCCTTTCAGAGAGAGTATTCTCCTTATGCTTGGCTAATTCCTCATTGAGATCTACAAAAAGCTTTTGCAGTTTCGCAATATGTGCACTGATATCTTCTTGTTCTTTTTTTCTTGCTTGAAAGAAACTATCTATTAACATATTTAATCTTTGGATGTTGCTTCTTTCGAAACGAGCGCATAGTTTATCCTTAATGTCCTTGGAATCTTTGCATGTTAACACTAGTTCAGCAATCGGTGAACTTAATGATGCAGCTATTAAGCCAGCAGCTTTTGCATCTTCTTTCAACCATTCACTATTTTTCTTCTGTTCATCAGCTGAAGATGTTGGTGTAAGTACAGGACATAAAATGTCTCCACTGACGAATTTCTTGAGATCATACGCACGGAAAAGCATACCCATTTTCCTTTTTCATTTCGCCCAATCGCTAGGACCCTCGAGCTTGTTCACAGAGAACTTGAATTCATTAGACGACATTTTCTATTATTGCAGTTCACATGAGACTGAGCCCATAACCTGATGAAAATATCTCAAAGAAAAAAGTCCGTTTATATAAAAACAATATTCAATTTTATTTAATAGAAAACAATCCTACAGCTTCAGCTTTTCATTTGATAATAATAATAAATTTTCTAATCATTTGATTTATAACATAAACTACTAACATGATAACAAAGTAATTAAGTGTTTTATATTGTTCGGTAATTTATCTTGTTTCAACAGTTTCCTTAACAGATTAAAGCGCATGGCCATCATATTTTATTTTAAAAATATCTTGCCACGATGGGAAAAGAATCTTAAGCCATGTCCTGCCAATGAGCAATGGTACCGAACGGTTGTTTTGCTGGACTTTAATTTCTAATCTGCTTGCGATATTTTGTAATTCTACCTGTACTGCTCATAATCTTGATCAATTTCTTCCAAAAGATCGTCTTCACATCCCTTAGCAACCCCATCATTTTCGCTATCCAAGACTGCATGTAAATTCTTACGATCGAGACGAGAAGTATGTCCCGTACGTTCACATGAAAAGCAAACCCAATTTACAGCTGGGAATGAACGAGCATCGTGTCTCCTTCCGCACATGTGACAAGATCGCAGGTTTTGACGTGGAACTCCACTGGCGTCCTTATTACTGAAATTGGTAGATGATTCATTAGTCGACTGATTATTTTCAGATTTTTGAACCTGATGACGACGAGAATTAACACCAGTTCGTGTTAATGACTGCTAAGATCCATGTGGACTTAAAACATGTGCTATTACCGACGACGCGAGTGAGTTCTCATGCATTATCCTGGTTTCTGAAAAAGTTAATTCCATGCATAAAGCTATTTTGAATGCATTCTCAAATGTCAAATTTTCTTCCGACAACAATTTCTTTTGGATGACTTCGCTTTGCATGCCACAAACAAATCGATCGCGTAAGGCCTCCGAAAGAAAGGAATTGAAGCTACACGTGCTCGATATTTTTTTTAATTCAACAATATAATCCGATATTGTTTCATTCGGTTTTTGATCCCGTTTGTGGAATTTAAAGTTTAAAGCGCTCTAATACAACTAACGGTTCCGGACTGAAATGTTTTTTTAATAAATTAATGCAAACGTTATACGACCTATCTATTGGAGCGGTCGGGACACATACATTTTTTAACGTGCTGAAGGTTGACCCTCCACATAGCGTTATAAATAACGGAAGTTTCATTTCTTCTGAAATTTTATTACACTTTAATAACTGTTCAAATCGTCCAATGTATGTTTTAAAGTCATTTTTCGATTCATCGAACGGTTCAATTGTTACGATTGAAGACATTTTTTTTTTTTTTCTTTTCTTTTACCTCGTCGCCAATGTTTTAATTGTAAGATCGAGAGTAATAAATACGACCGCTTCAATCAAAAGACTTAAATCAACTGCTCTTTTATTTCATGTTCAGTAGTTAAGCTTATTTACAAATATAAATCTATATGTGCATATAATGTGTACGTTATGTTAATTAGTTCTATTATGTTGTAGTTAGTATGTAGTTGTAAATGTAGGTGCGTAAGTATAAAGAGCATTATAAAATACACAACATACATGAAACACATTTTCTTCTAAACACTTCACTACCTCAGATGATGTTGCTTTACGTATTGCCTTCATAAATACATATTAACTGAAGTGGTCAAGAGCAATGAATATGTGTGTGTTGCCATTTCTAGTACGTGGATATGATCAAGAAAGTCAATATACAGACGTTGGAACGGTCGTTCGGTCATTGTCTGCTGTCTCATCGGCGGCCGAGTCGTGATGTTGACGGACTTGCTACACTTGCAAGTGTCACATGATCTCACTCAGTTCTGAACATCGGTAGCCATCTCAGGCCAGAAGTATTTCTGCCTTAACTTCGAAAGTGTTTTGTTAATGCCACCGTGACCAGAAGCTGGAGGGTCATGAGCGGCTTTCAAAAGCCCCCCGCACAACTCCTTAGGGACCCAAAGCTTCCATGCTCTGTCGTCGTGTACTACGTCACCTGTTCTAATGTCCGTTCGTTTATAAACAAATCCGTCCGATATGCAAGTGTCAGGTAGTTTGTCCTTGTCTTGCTGTACTATTTTCTTTAGCTCATCATGGTCCTCTGAAGAGAAATATGGTGAACTAAAGTCAACTTCTAGTGCTCAGTCTTCGATTGCGATCTCTTCCATATGGACTCCTTTTTATATTAGCTATTAATGATGTCCCTCTGTGTATAAGTAAAAGCGAAATTCTTATATTTGCAGATGATATGAACATTTTCAAAAGCATTGCATCTGCCAGCGATCGATTGCTTCTGAAAGACGTTATTAACAATTTCGTTTTATGGTGTCATAAGAACGGGTTGAACCCAATTAAATGGCAAGCCATGACTTTTTCTAAAAAACAATTAAAAGTTCATATAGTTATAAAATTTCCGAACATGTTTTACTTCGTGTACCTTGGAGTTCATTTTACTTCTACGCTTGATTTTGCGGAACACATCAATTTTATTGTTAAAAAAGCCAACTCTATGCTGGGATTTGTAAAGCGATGGGCTAAGGAATTTCAAGATCCTTACGTAACCCTCGCTCTTTACAACTGCTTAGTTCGACCCCACCTTGAATATGCATCTCAGATATGGACTCCTTTCTTCGAAGTTCATACAAATAGGATAGAAGCAGTACAGCGTGATTTTATTCGTTTCGCGTTGAAGGGATTACAATGGGCAGGTCCTTATAACGAGCATCGAATAAATCTTCTTCAGATCCAAACTTTGTCTCAACGGAGGGTCAGTAATGATATTGTATTTGTACACCAACTTATAAGTGGTATTATCAATGCGCCCAATTTATTAAATTGCTTAAGTTTCAACTTTCGTGAAGGGGCCCACAGCCTTCGCAGTCTGGATTTGATGAACTTACCCCAGCATCGTACTAATTATGGATTGCATGAACAGTTAACTCGTATGTGCAAGCTATTAAATTTAAATGAAGGTATTTTTGACTTCAATAATAATAAAATTAAATTTAAAAGTGTATTGAAGACCAGTATACCACGCTCATAAATGTTTGTATGAGTCGCAATTTTTGTGTTGTTATTGTTTTATGTTTTGTTCTTGATTGTCTCATTTTGTGTTGAGAATCCGTTCTCCTTAGTGTTTTTTTGTAGTGTGTCTGTTACTACTAACTACTAACACTGCACTAAGTGATGAGCCGGTGTACACATTTTTGTGTTGGCAATTCTTTGGTCGTAAGTTGCAGCTTGATTAAAGCGCTCTTTGACAAGGATCTGATAGTGCAAAAAACAAAAATAAAGCCATATGACTTTATTGCACTTTTCTATTTTTGGGAAAAAAAATAAGATTTATGAAAATATGTAGATACCTTTATTAAGTAACAAAATATTTATTTTTTTATTTGAAACAAAAATTCTTAAGGCCAATTATCATTAATAACGTAGTTTCATAAATTTCGCTCGAAATGATTTAGTTTAGTACAAAAAACTTTTTTCAACAGACCGACTGACAACATAGGCGCCTGCCAGATGACTGAGCATACCCTAAGCGGAGCGACGGAGCGGGACAGAGGACCCGAAAAGGGAGTTAAAATCCTTGAAACTGCGTACGCTACTGCCAACTACATACCCCAGATACTTGATTTCTTTCCACCCTGTTGCAGCGAAATCGCTACTTCTTCCAGTACATTCATGTGCGTTTCGAAGTCTGGAGAACAAATTAAGAGGTCATCGAGATAGACAAAGACATTCTGTCGAAGACAACCAGGAATGACTTTGTCCATTAACTTGGACATTCTCTGAGCAGCGTTACACAACCCAAACGGCATAACCGTCAATTGGTATAACGGTCGCCCAGGGACTGTAAAAGCTGTCTTCTCCCTTGATATGCTCTCCAGCGGAATTTGCCAACAGGCATCCTTTAGATCGATACTGGAGATAAACTTCGTATCCTGAAGCCTGATAATTATACCCTCAATATGAAGAAGTGGGTATGCAAACTTTTTGGTCCTCGCGTTTACTTTTCGAGATTCGAGACACAATCTATTTTTCCACTTTTTCTCACTAAAACAACTGGAGATCTCCAAGCACTGTTACTCTCCTTTATTACACTCATTTCCAGCATTCTGTCCAGCTCAGCGTACATGAGCTTTTGTACTACTGGAACTGGAGATATGGGGTAATGCCTCTGTTTAATGGGAATTTGTTCTTCATCCACTTCTTTTATACATATGTTCATCAAGGTTGGTTTTACCCAACCCGAGTACGGCAAAGGAGGGAAACAGTAACTTAACGCTCTCCAGCTGCTGAGTTTGATCGGGTGAGAGATCGAAAACTAGGCCGTTCTTTCGTTGGCACAGGAACGTTAAGTTCGTTTACTATTTTTGGAGCTACTTTAAAAGTACTCCCAAAATCTACACCCAGATATAGCGGTTGTGAAAGACCAGGAACCACATAGATCTCCATCTCCTGAGTCTTATCACCCCACGAGACATTTGTTTTAAACCGACCTTCTATTTTCTGATGATTTCCATCGGCGGTTTTTATGTCGTTGTACATTTTTGTAATCTTTATGTTTTTGTCAGTTATAAACTGTATTGCACCTTTCCCTAAACATGTAACGGACGCTCCACTATCTAGTAAATCTAAAAACTCTACTCCTCCTAATTGCACCTTCGCGTATGGCCTATTTTCGTCTGAAACTGTTAGTATCGTCAGTCCTATCCTATTCTTTCTCTTTCTTCGTATTGCACATAATTCCCTTAACTAAGATATTTTTAAATTCTTCACCAAATATTCTTCTACTAGCTTCTTCATATTCATCCATTGGTGAAGACTTTTCTGAGGGTTTCGCTCTTCATTCTCGTGGTAAGTATTTTCTTGTTTCTTCTCCTTTTCTTCTTTTCAATAATTTTATTCTTTCAGGTTCTTTGGCTGGTTCTCCGAGAGTGATTTTGAAGTCAGCGGTTGACTCCCGGATGCACCGCCGACTTTCTGGTTTCCCTGGAACTCAGCACATTTGAAGGAAACACTACCCTGTCCACAACAAAAGCATGTCAAGGTGTGAAAAGTCGACGGGCATATTCCCAAGGAACTATTTTTATCTCTCGCACCATCAGTTCTATTTGTCTGTCCTTTGAACCTGTTATGTTTTTCGTGATCAAAAGCTCTTATTTCTTGTTTCCCTCTGCTACTGTAAGGTCTTCTTCTTCTGATTCACTATTTTTTCCCCTTCTTCTAGCATAATCATCGTCATCTATCTCATGTACTACTTTTTTAAACTTAGCGTCCCTTAATGTCAAGTGCTCTTCAGCTCGCTTACATTCTTTCCTTAAGTCCCTTATGTTATTAATCGAGCAACCAAAAACTAAAGTGCTTATCCTTTCTTTAAAGTATCTCCTCACCATAGAGACTAGGTCACTTTCGTTAGGCCTGTTTTGCATTTGTAATTATCTTCTAGATACTGCCAATACGAAACATCAGCGGGACCAGTAACCAAGTAAACCAAGAGCTGGTCGTCTGTCAGTTTATCTTTCTTATGTAATTTTTCCACTCGAAAGATGAAACTCTCAACCGACATGCCTTTTGACGTACCATCAAATTTCTTAATTCCCCATTTGTAGACCGCAACCTTTTGGTTGGAATCCCCAGAGGAAGGATGTCTATTTGATGGTTGCCCTATCGGTTGACCATCTGACGAGTAGTTTGTCCGTCTGTTTGTAGTGTTAGTATTAGTTGTATCCTGTCTCGAGTTTTGACTAGTGTCTTGTCTGTTATTCAAATCTCTCTTATCTGTCATTGAAAGGTCCAACCTACTCAGCTTGGAATGAACCTCCTTCATGTTCCTGTCCAATAGTTTGTGCATTTCTGTCAAACTATCAAGAACAATATTAAGAGTTTTAGTTTGGCCTTCCTTGACAGTCAGAGAGGCTACTGTTTGCATTAGGGTGGTTCTTAAGGGACAAAATTGATGACGCCCCCTAGATTGGTTCGTATTCATGAAAAAAAATTCCCAAATTTTTTCAGATTTTTATTCCTAACCCTATTTCATTAGCAATTTTTTTTTTTAATTTTTTGTAATTTGTTTTTATTGGAATTTTTTTGGGAAAATAACATCCTTTCCTCCAACTACATTAAATTGGCATAGAAGAATTGTAAGTGCGTTGTAAAATTTATAAACGCGATTTTAGGATGAATTTAACTATAATTTTATGATGGTGGATTTACTATCCACGAAACACAAATGGATTTCCGAATCCAAAACAAATTTTCACAAACGAGTGTATAAAATTAAAAATGCACTAACCGGCGTGCGTCGCGAACAAAATGAAATGGCAATCTGTCAAACAGAATAAAATGGGTGCGTTTAATAACTCACAACCAACAACACATATGTAGTGCTGTCACCCAGTAGCTCATCAATGGGGTGGGTTCAGTAAAAATGATTTTAGTAATCGAATTCGATTAATAAAAGAATAATAAAAAAATGTAAATTGAATAAAAGGTAATATGCAGTACAGGGTGAACTTGCACAAAATGGGCGCCAGTGATTTTTTTTTTTTGAAAGAAAGGAAATCACAAACCTTTTGAAGCAAACAACAACGACGAATTTTTAAATTGAAATTAAAGAATAAATTTACTTTTTAAAAGAGTTTTTAATGAAGCTAAATTGCTTGGGAAACCTTGCAAGCAGGATTAAAACCTAGGAACTTTTTAATTAAAGTATAGATATACAAAATAGCGATTTGATGGCTCACGGGGAACCGTTTAGTCACAAAAGAACAAAGTAAATCTGGGCTGTTAACACCGTTAAAAAGGAATAAATAACGCGTTCCAAAAATTAATTGGGTTTGAAACAAAACTAAGCCGAACTATAATTTACTTATACGAAAACTGTATCAATAAAACAAAGCAAAATATCGGAAATGTATTCACTTAAACAATAATTAACCAAAATAATTTTATCAAATCTTCAACTCTACTTATCTGTCTTTTACTCCTCTATCTCCTCGCAATTTTTCACCTAGTTTCTTCGCACCTCGAATCCCTTTTCTTCTAAAAATATTTCCAAACTTGGTCCTTTAATTTCCGACTTTCCTTTTTTAATAAATTCCAATCTTTTTCTCGATCTTTTTCCTTTCTATTTTCCTCGAATCTCCTTTTGTTCTTTTCTTGCACAACTAGTTGCTGAGTTAGCTCTCCACAGAGTGACTTTCCCAGCTTACAAAACTTTCTTCCCTCGAACTTTTTCCACTTTCAATCCAATCTTTTGTTTTCCAACTTTAATTTTTCTACTTTACAAAATCTTTTTCTTGATCTTTTCCTCTAACTTTGTTTCTCTTCACCACTAGCCGCTGAGTTAGCTCTCAATAGAGTGACTTTCCCAGCTTAAAAACTGTCTTCCCTCGACCATTCCATTCACCCACACATTCATACATTCAGCCATTCGTTTTCGTGATTGTCGGTCACGGGACACCGGCTTTCTGGAAAGACTCCTCGCTCCCAGAAAAACCTCCGTTGTTGACTCTCAGCGAAGCTTTACACTCACGCTCACATGCACGGATTCAGCAAGTTGTTGGATGTCTTTCCAAAACTTGCCGAATCTTAATGGTCGAGTTCAGACCCATACCCAAAATTATATTTTTCGAGAAAAATCAAAAGAATTAAAATCAAGAAGAAGCTTATTCTGAGCATTTTCTCAGTTACAAAAAAAAAAAACTCTGCGTGCGTGATTCGAAGCGCGATTTAAAACATTCTACATTTTTTTGAAAAGAGATAAAGGAAGGCATATTTTTCAAAATGTGAACCCTACTCTATTAAACAACTTCCGATAGTTGTTCTATAGTCAATTTAATACTTTAAAACTAGAATTAAGAATTTAAAAAGTTAGACACTAGCGTTAATGACCCATATTACCATACATTGATAAGTTAAGTTAAATTTAGGATGATGTTTTGTTTATTAATATTTAAGTAAGAGTCCGCCTGACTCGCTTACGTCTTCAGCTCATCCGTCGGCACATCAACATGAGACCGTCCGTCTGCATGGAAAACAAAGTATCGTATTTTGGAACCAACAGTTCCACTCGATTTCGTTTGAATACCTGTAGTTGTTGCTTTTCCAAAATACTTTAAGAGCAGGTCGCTGGTTGATGGAAACCAGGTATCTACTGAACTCTAAGGGCATTTTGGAGCCACAACAGAAGATGATGGTTAATAGCCAAATCACAATCACGCGTTAGGTCGCTCCGACTTTGACATATTGAATAGAAAAAATGAATTTGTATGAAACAAACCAAAATGTTACATCAGGCGTTGCGCCGCTTCAGATCGTAAATATCGTAAGCGCGAGCTCCAACGCCCGAATAGATCTATTTTCTATTCTGGCTTCGCTTTGACAGTTCACAATTCTCATTTTACTTTTGTTTTGGTTGGATTTTATTTGGGTGCAAAAGTTTTTATTCAATTTAACATTTCTTATTTAAAAAAACTCTTTCAATAATTTGTATCAATAAAAAACTAAATATTTTATTGATCTGAGTGACTCGATTAATAAATGCAACAACACCAGCAGTAAAATTATCTAGTTAATATGAGTTTTTTTTTATTGTGGTTCAACATCCAGTACCTACTTCGTATGGAGATTCTACAAACTAAATTGCATACATAATTATGTATTTTCATTTTGATTATTCCAGCACATATGTACATATTAATAGTTGTATTGATTAAATCAAAATAACATTCTTTACGTTACCAAAAGCAATAAAATAAATCGATTTCCTGTGAAATCAATTCTATATTTTGTTTTATTTCAAAAGAAAAAAAATGTTTGATTCTTCACAGCTGTTTTGTCAGTACCTTCTTTGGACGTGTTCGATTAAGTATGAATTTAGGTTCCAGAGAGTGAATTCACTCCGGTTTGCGTACATCTGATACCAGAGTATTTTTATTTTTCAATGTAGGTTTTCTTAATAGAAATTAAAGGACACTATTTTTTTTATTAACGCACAATATAATGTATGTATATTATTCATACATAAAGTAAGTTTTGCATTTTAATGAAATGATATTTTGATATAATAGATTATTAGTAGGTATGCACTATACGATGATAGACAGGGAAAAAAGTAAGTTCTGTTTATGATAAGTACCTTCTAGTCCATTTTCAGCGTCTGCTTTTTCACGACGACTTTTGAGCCATGACTTATGCTGCATTTACACGAATGGAAAAATGCATTCATATCATCTCATTTCTGTCTATTTATTGATGCTATTCAGTTCTCGACCGATCACCGAAATCAAGCATTGTTCGGTGAGTTAAGCCTTAAGTACATAGGTCTACTTTTGTACAAAAGTACAAAAGTGAGAAATAAATATCTATTTTGAAGACACCTGCTTGCAAAAAAGCAATGGAAAATTGTGCATGGTGGTTTAATTTATGTGTCAGAACAATTTTCGTTCGGTTTTTTGCAAGCATGTTTCCTTAGCGAGCATTTTAATTTCTCACTTTTGTACTTTTGTACAAAAGTAGGTCTATGTAGTTTAAATGGTGCCTTTCCCAGACCAAAAATTAGAACAGGTGTACAATTTCAATAAACAGGTCACTTCAGCATTGTGTTCCATGTTATATACGGAATGATTTGCTGATCTTGTGATGTTTAAGTAGTGGGCGACGATTTCGCCGGACAAGTGTAAAAACATACTCACGAACATGGATCCATTCATCATTCCATTTAACAATAACTTCAGGTCTTACGTTTCATGGAGTTGTTGATCTTTGTTTGACTTTACCTGTTGGACCCTGCATTATTCAACTCTGTGAAAATTTGTGTTTCTTCCTTCATAATTTCATTTTAGGAAACGAAATAGTAGGAACAAATTATAGTGTCTGAAAACTCACCTCTTACTGTTAGATATATATTTGCTTTAAAAATAAAAGCTTTAAATTTAGCTTCCGCGCTTCACATGGAATGAAAAATTCATTGCAATTATTCGGAAAAATTATTCAAAATGCTAAATTATTCTAATGGAAAACAAAAGTTGAAAATGACGTCTTGTGCGTCATCTCACTTATGTGTCACAAATATGCCAAGGATATTTTATAAACTGCAGGTGGGTCAACTTTTGAATTTCAATTCTGGAGTTCAGATTCGAAATAGTGAATAAAACTTGTCAACTTGTAAGTTGGCCAACTTTGGAGTTTTCAGCAAGTTGATCAATAGTGAATAAATTCAGCCTTAATTGATTTGTATTGTTTCTACTTTTCTAGTATGTGTAGGTATAAATATTAAAACAAAATATTATTTCGACGAAAAATCTCTTAACTTAATGAGATGCCCTCTAGTTTTTAGGTACGTTACTACTCTGTCATCTACTCGCACTCGCTCATGGTTACATGAGTGCATGATAATGCCTTCTATACCTACAAGATTAAAATTTTTATAAACCCATAATATGTCCCTCCAAATGTTTTTTTTTTAATAGATAAATGTACTTATGAGTCGTCCTTATTTAACTTACAGCTCTGAACTAAATGCTCGGTAAAGCAATTTCGCGCGACTCAGTCACTAACTTTTTCTTATCATGCATTCATCGACAAAAATTAAAATTTGTACACACCGAAAAATAAAATAAAAACTGAGACACTTGCTTCTCCATATTGTGTTAGGAAATTATGAGAAATTAATTTAAACAAACAGATCTTTTATTCTATCAAATTCCTATCTTGTCAAAGCCCGAAGCCTGACGTGACATTCTGTTTTGCAAATTTTAGGATCGCGCTTAATGACACATGATATCGTTAAGTCGGTAAAAAGCCTGTCAAAGTCAGAGCGACCTAACGCGTGATTATGGATAACGCGGGTTATGGATAAAGAAATAGGCCAGTGCAACTTGTTG
The DNA here is from genome assembly GCA_949320155.1 of Melangyna quadrimaculata. NCBI lineage: Eukaryota > Metazoa > Arthropoda > Insecta > Diptera > Syrphidae > Melangyna > Melangyna quadrimaculata. The sequence goes on along the minus strand of OX439483.1, from coordinate 319,688,863 downwards.
TGGTTAAATTTACCGCAACAAATCCCACCCTTACCTCCTAGGAAATGTGCTTACATTTCTTTAACAGATTTTCTAAGATATGCCAAGGTAATGGAAAAAAGGAATGGTTTTTCCATCAAAATAAAAATCAAAATCAAAAATTAAAAATGAAAATCATCGAATATCAAAAAATCAAAACAAACTACGTTAATATACATATTAATCTTCGGATGCATCGGTATACGGTTTTAAGTCTTTTACATGCCAAGTTCCGCGCTCTTTACCACTACTATCTTGTAAGACATATTTCCAAGGTGACACACGCTTTTTAATCTCAAACGGACCGACAAACTTCGGTGCTAATTTGGCAGCATAATAATTCGCGGCATCCGACAACGAAAAATTCCTACGCCAGACAATCTCGCCCGGGTGATACTGAACATTACGCCGTCGAAGATTGTAATTCTGAGCAGATCTTTTAGATGCTGCTTGCAACTTATTCGCTATATCGACCCTAAGTTCCTTGAAACGTTCAGCGATCGCCTCCCGATCCTGAACATTTCCTGAAATATCTCCTATTATTGGTGCTTCCTGACCTGAAGTCACCATATCCCTACCAAAATTCGCAGAATAAGGGGAAACTCCTAAAACCTCATGCTGTGAGGTGCGAATAGCACACGCCACCTTGCTGAGTTGTGAATCCCACACACGGTGGTTTTTAGCGACGTAAGCCCATAACGTCGTCTTCAGAATCTGATTTATTCTCTCCGCAGGATTCGCCTGCGGATGATAATGGGCTGTGAACTTTATTTGTGACGCGTACGCCTGGCAAAGCGCTTTCAGTTCCTTAGAAACTGGGGACCGTTGTCACACACGATCACCTTTGGGATGTCAAATAAGAGGAAGACATTGTCTTCAAGCTCCCTAACTATAGCCTTAGCAGTGGCTGACCTCAACGCGAACAGTAGTGGAAACTTTGTAAAGTAATCCACTACCGTTAAAATATAAATAAGACCCCTACTTGATTTGGGAAGTGGACCTATCAAATCAACACAAATCATTTATCATGGTTCCCTAATCCCTACCCTCTCTGTCATTAACCCAGCTGGCTTATCATTCACCGGCTTTACCCGTTGGCAAACTTTACAATTTTTAACATATTAAGTTATATCGGCCCTCATTTTTGGCCAGTAAAACTTTGCCCCAATTCTGCCAAAAGTTTTTCTAACACCCATGTGACCTGCTAAAGGACCACCATGGTATTCCTGTAAAATCCCCAACCTTTCATTTTTCCCTAATACTCTCTTCCATTCTTGATTATTTTCATGCACTATTACATGATTTGCTTTGACGAGTTTGAACAACTGACCTTGTTCAACTCGCCAAGCTGGAAACCTAAGTGGATTCGCATTGACTTCAGAAATCATTTTGGTCACCCAAAGGTCTGAAACCTCATCTGAGATACCACCCAACTGTGGCACTCCTCGAGAAAGCATATCAGGAACAACATGCTCTTTGCCCTTACGATGAATGATTTCAAAATCAAATTGTTGAAGCCTAATTGCCCAACGAGCTAACCTACCCTGCGGATCCTTAAGATTACTTAACCAAACCAGGGAATAGTGATCCGTCACAACCGTAAACCGAAAACCTTCGATATACGGCCGTAATTTCTCAATAGCCCACAGTACAGCTAAGCATTCTTTCTCAGTTGTGGAGTAATTTCTCTCATTTCTATTTAAAGACCTACTAAGGTAACAGACAAACTTTTCTCCCTCATCAAAGTTCTGTAAAAGAACTGCACCGATGCCGTAATCTGGTCGTTTAAAATCTGGGCAAGTAAGTATTGGTGCTGTCACCAAACACTCTTTTGCCTTCCTAAAACTATCCTCACATTCCTGAGTCCAAGTGAATTTCCTATTCTTTATTCGATAACGGCCTAAGTAATTCAGCAAAATTTGGTACAAAATGACGGTACCACGAAACTATCCCTATAAAACTCTTAACTTCTTTTATATATGTCGGTGCTGGAATCCTAACCATGCTTTCCACTTTCTCTGGATCTACATGTAAACCATTTCGATCCACTATATAACCTAAAAACTTCAGCGATGGCATACAGAAATTGCATTTCTCCCTACTGACCTTCAATCCTGCTTGACTCAACCTTTTCATCATCTCATTGAGAATTGGGTGACCTGCATCGTGCCTGATCGGGAAACTATTGATTGCTCAGAACTTGGTCTGGGCCAGTAGCGCAACAATCAGTCACGATGAAGTGCTTGTTTTACCTCCTCGTGGTGGTCCCCGGGCAACTATTTATGTATCCCAATATACATAAATAGGCTAAAATTACAAGTGCGAAAAGGCCTAGCTTTCTAGGATAGGTTACGGAGGTTAGCATTCTCCGTAACTGAAATTAACCCGCTACCGAAACCAACACTACGCCTCGGATAATTAATGATAACTCGTTGACGACTTTTGGCTATTGTACCCGGACAAAGATTGGTTTCTGGAATGTGAAGACGCTTCTTGGCAATGGAAAAGAAGGTCCTCAGAATGCCAGATTCCTGCAACTAGAGAAGGAATTCATGCGGTATAGGATGGACATCTTAGGGATAAAGAAGTTAGATGGCTGGGTTCGGGGAAGTTCAAGTCACCAACCCGTAACACTGTACTATTCTATTCCGGAAAAACACCTGGAAGCGCTCGGGAATCTGGCGTTGGATTGCTGCTTTCCAAAACAGCTCTCAAAAGCCTAATTTCCTGGGAGCCTTTAGGTGACAGGATCCTGAAAGCCAGGTTCCGGACTAGAGTACGTCGCGTCACCATCATACAGTGTTACGCCCCAACTTTGCTCTCTTCTGACGAGGAGAAGGAGGCCTTTTATAACCGGCTGAGTGCTGCTTATGATAGCGTTCCACGAGGTGATATAGTTATGGTGATGGGAGACTTAAATGCCAAGGTTGGCAATGACAACACTGGGCTAAGGCATGTCATGGGAAAACATGGTGTTGGTAACCGAAACGACAATGGCGAACGATTTGTCGATTTCTGCAACGCCAACGGCCTTGTTATTGGAGGGACCATGTTCGAGCATAAGACGTGCCACAAAGTCAGTTGGGTGTCGACTGACAGACAAGCAACTTCCAACCAAATTGACCACTTCGCGATCAGCCGGCGTTTTAGAAGCAGTCTCCAGGACGTCCGTAACAGAAGAGGTGCTGACATGGGAATGGCCCGGGACCACCATCTGATAATTGCTACCGTAAGATTGCGTACAGCTGCAGTTCGGAGATCCCAAGGAAACACTCGAATGCCCAAGTTTAATACAGATAGACTAAAGGATCCTGCAGTGCGCCAACAACTAGGGGACCACCTTTCACAAGGATTGAACGCAATCAGCAGCACGGAAACCACATCCATCGAAAATCATTGGTGTGCTGTGAAAAATGTGTTCATATCCGGTGCTGAAAGTATAGTCGGCCGGGCGCAAGGAAGAAATAGTGCTTGGCTTTCCGACGAAACTTGGGCAAGGATCGAAGAAAGGAAACACCTTAAAGCTCGCATCGCAGCTACCCCAGCAGCAGGGAGAAACGAGCTTGAGTCTACGTACCGCATGAAGATGAGGGAAGTTCACCGTAGTGTGCGACGTGATAAGCGTAACTACATCAACGCACTGGCAACAGAAGCAGAAGAAGCCGCTAGTAGGTGTGACAGTAGGACCGTCTACAGAATTACCAAAGAGCTCACTGGTGTCCAGAGCTCTAAACAACACCTGGTTAAAGACACAAACGGATCCCTGCTAATTTCGGATGAGGACCAGCTCATAAGGTGGAGGGAACACTTTTCTGCGGTTTTAAACCGCGTTTTCGCAAGTGAAGTGAACCCTATTCCCACTGAGCTACCCGAAGTAACAATTTCCCGAATACGCACCGTACCCCCCAGTAAAGAAGAAATTATCACCGCCATCAAAGCACTGAAGAACAACAAAGCGGTTGGACTTGACGGTATTCCTGCAGAGCTCTTAGGAGCAGCCCCAACGACATCGAGCGAGCTACTGCACCCACTTATTAAGAGAGCTTGGGAAGCAGAGAGCTTTCCTGAAGAGTGGAAAAAAGGAATGATTGTCAAGCTCCCAAAGAAAGGAGATCTCACACAGTTCGAAAACTGGAGAGGAATATGCGTTCTGCCTGCAGTAGCCAAGATAATAGCAAGGATAATATTGGACCGAATTAAAGACCACCTCGAAGACACACTCGACGCCGAACAAGCAGGTTTCCGCACTGGATCTTCCTGTGTTGATCACATCAACACCTTGAGGATCATCATCGAACAGTGCGTTGAATATCGATCACCACTTCACCTGCTGTTCATCGATTTTGAAAAGGCGTTCGACAGTGTCAATAGAGAATTTATTTGGCTTGCTTTGCACAGGAGGGGCATCCCAGATAAATTGATTGCTATTATCAAGGCTACATATGATGGATCCAGGTGTCACGTTTTGCACAAAGGTAGGCTGTCAGAGGAGTTTGAAATCCAAAGTGGAGTTAGGCAAGGCTGTATACTGTCACCAATACTGTTCCTGTTGGTGATAAGTGACGTACTGCACGCAGCTTTGTCAAATGGAAATGGAGGAATTCAGTGGACTCTGCAATCTCACCTCAAACATCTGGACTACGCGGACGACGTATGCTTACTCTCTCATAGGATCATGGATCTCCATCAAATGACAACAAGGGTGGAGAGAGAAGCAGAAATCGTAGGGCTTAAGATCAACTCGGCAAAAACTAAAAGGATCAGCCTTGGAACTTCCTCATCAATCCAAGTAAATATTTCTGGACAACCGGTAGAGATGGTAGAGGATTTCCAATATCTTGGGAGTATTATCTCTACGGGTGGCGGAACTGAACTGGACGTAAACAGCCGATTTAGAAAAGCAAAGGCTGCATTCGGAATGCTGTCCAAAATATGGAGAAACAACTCTTTTAGCTTAAAGACCAAGCTACGACTGTTCCGCTCCAATGTTGAATCCGTTCTGCTTTACGGCTGCAGCACTTGGAAAGTCACTGAAATTGTCACTAGAAAGCTGCAAACCTTCGTTAATAGATGTCTACGAAACATCTTGAGGATTTTCTGGCCCAACCGTATCTCCAATGCCGAACTTCATGCGAGAACGGGTCAGGAGCCCATAGACTCCATTATACGAAGAAGAAAGTGGCAGTGGATTGGCCATACGCTTCGAAAAGGCGATCGGTGCATTGCATCTCAAGCAATGCAGTGGAACCCGCTCACACAGGAGGGAAGACAAGTGGGCCGGCCTAGAAGTACATGGCGAAGAACGGTCGAACAGGAATCGGCACGACTGGGGAAAAGTTGGAGAGAGCTGAAATATATTTCAAGAAATCGTACACGATGGCGCGTAGGTGTAGTGGAGGCCCTATGTCCCGTAAGGGAAACATCACGGACGTAATAGGTCCGAGGACCTAAGTAATTAAGTAAGTATTAAGAATTTCAAGATGTTGTTTGAAACTTTCTGTAATGATGATGATGTCGTCTAAATAGACAAAAACGTATGGCTTGAGGTTGGCACCCAAAACTGTGTCGATAAACCTCTGCCAAGTCGCAGGCGAGTTGTGAAGTCCGAAAGGCATTCTTCGAAATTGAAAAAGGCCTCTCCCAGGAACCGTAAAGGCAGTATAGGGCTTCGATTCCTCCTCCATAGGAATCTGCCAATATGTTCTTTTCGAGTCGTTGATGTGCAAACAAAAAAGGGAACCATTCGCAGAGCAGTTCATCGATTAGCACCCATCCCAATTGATAATTGAAGATATCCTTCAGATACTTCAAAGTGGGCAGAATGTGAATGCCATTGCAATTTATAATTTCAATAAATGAATAATGTATTTTATATTAAAAGTACTTGAAAATTAATTGTAAATAGTACTAAACATTTGGTTAGATTTAACTAAAAAGTAAATGCTTAAATTTATGCTGAATTTACTCTCATTAAAACTTAACGAATCAAAGGTACATACTTGAATTGAACAAGAGAATTATTAATTTTTAATATCGTTGAACACATAAAGCAATACAGACGTAGTTAGCAGCAAGTCGAAATAAAAATTATATATCCTGGTTAAAATATTTGAATTCTTTCTTTATTTAAATTGAATTAAAAGTGTGAAAATTATAACATTAATCACTTCCCTAAATGCACTCAGAACAAAACAATCACAATGGTAGGTAGGTATAGGAAAAAAAAAATTCACGGATTCAGACAAAAGGAAGCCCCGCGTTGGGCGCCAATTGTTGTGAAATTTATAAACGCGATTTTAGGATGAATTTAACTATAATTTTATGATGGTGGATTTTCTATCCACGAAACACAAATGGATTTCTGAATCCAAAACAATTTTTCACAAACGAGTGTATAAACTTAAAAATGCACTAACCGGCGTGCGTCGCGAACAAAATGAAATGGCAATTTGTCAAACAGAATGAAATGGGTGCGTTTAATAACTCACAACCAACAACACATATGTAGTGCTGTCACCCAGTAGCTCAGCATTGGTGTGGGTTCAGTAAAAAATGATTTTAGTAATCGAATTCGATTAATAAAAGAATAATAAAAAAATGTAAATTGAATAAAACGTAATGTGCAGTATAGGGTGAACTTGCACAAAATGGGCGCCAGTGATTTTTGTTTGAAAGAAAGGAAATCACAAACCTTTTGAAGCAAACAACAACGACGAATTTTTAAATTGAAATTAAAGAATAAATTTACTTTTTAAGAGAGTTTTTAATGAAGCTAAATTGCTTGGGAAACCTTGCAAGCAGGATTAAAACCCAAGATCTTGTTAATTAAAGTATAGATAAACAAAATAGCGATTTGATGGCTCACGGAGTCACAAAAGAACAAAGTAAATCTGGGCCGTTAACACCGTAAAAAAGGAATAAATAACGCGTCCCAAAAATTAATTGGGTTTGAAACAAAATTAAGCCGAACTATAATTTACTTGTATGAAAACTATATCAATAAAACAAAGCAAAATATCGGAAATGTATTCACTTAAACAATAAATAACCAAAATAATTTTATCAAATCTTCAACTCTACTTATCTGTCTTTTACTCCTCTATCTCTTCCCAATTTTTCACCTAGTTTCTTCGCACCTCGAATCCCTTTTCTTCTAAAAATATTTCCAAATTTGGTCCTTTAATTTCCGACTTTCCTTTTTTAATAAATTCCAATCTTTTTCTCGATCTTTTTCCTTTCTATTTTCCTCGAATCTCCTTTTTTTCTTTTCTTGCACAACTAGTTGCTGAGTTAGCTCTCCACAGAGTGACTTTTCCAGCTTACAAAACTTTCTTCCCTCGAACTTTTTCCACTTTCAATCCAATCTTTTGTTTTCCAACTTTTATTTTTCTACTTTACAAAATCTTTTTCTTGATCTTTTCCTCTAATTTTTTTTTCTCGAATCTTTTCACCACAAGTCGCTGAGTTAGCTCTCAATAGAGTGACTTTCCCAGCTTAAAAACTTTCTTCCCTCGACCATTCCATTCACCCCCACATTCATACATTCAGCCATTCGTTTTCGTGATTGTCGGTCACGGGACACCGGCTTTCTGGAAAGACTCCTCGCTCCCAGAAAACCTCCGTTGTTGACTCTCAGCGAATCTTTACACTCACGCTCACATGCACGGATTCAGCAAGTTGTTGGACGTCTTTCCAAAACTTGCCGAATCTTAATGGTCGAGTTCAAACCCATACCCAAACTATATTTTTCGAGAAAAATCAAAAGAATTAAAATCAAGAAGAAGCTTATTCTGAGCATTTTCTCAGTTACAAAAAAAAACTATACGCGCGTTATTCGAAGCGCGTTTTAAACCATTCTACATTTTTTTGAGAAGAGATAAAGGAAGGCATATTTTTCAAAATGTGAACCCTACTCTATTAAACAACTTCCGATAGTTGTTCTATAGACAATTCAATACTTTAAAACTAGAATTAAGAATTTAAAAAGGTAGACACTAAGCGATAATGACCCATATTACCATACATTGATAAGTTAAGTTAAATTTAGGATGATGCTTGTTAATTAATATTAAAGTAAGAGTCCGCCTGACTCGCTTACTTCTTCAGCTCATCCGTCGGCACATCAACATGAGACCGTCCGTCTGCATGGAAAACAAAGTATCGTATTTTGGAACCGACAGTTCCACTCGATTTTCTTTGAATACCTGTAGTTGTTGCTTTTCCAAAATACTTTAAGAGCAGGTCGCTGGTTGATGGAAACCAAGTATCTACTGAACTCAAAGGGAATTTTGGAGCCACAACAGAAGATGATGGTTAAATGGGTTGTGGATAAAGAAATAGGCCAGTGCAACTATTTGTGGTTAAATTTGCCGCAACAAGTGCATAGAAAAGAAAAAAATGCAGATAACGGTATTACCTATTACATTTTCAAAACTACGGCGCGCCGCCGCTATATCCGTTTTCAGTACAATGACTTATTATTATATTAACATAACACATCGAAACATAGATAGTGTCGAATATATAAGGAAAAATCTCATTTAATTCAGGTTAATGAAAACGTTGGAGAGATCATAAAAAAAAATAATTTATGTCAAAAAGTTGCTTACTTTTCGCGTATTGAACGAAAAAAAAATCTGCCTTATTGTTTATTAACAATTGAGATTAAACAAATGATCGAAACATGCACGCGGCTGTAGAGTTTTCAGAGACGCTTCATTTAAGCCTTATTCGAAGTCTTTTAAATGATTAGTTCAAAAATGACACCTGGTACAGTGTTTATATAGTGTAAATCCAAAAATAAAAAAAATAAAAAAAATATTATCGAAATATGGCCAGGAAGGGTTAGGGATAAAAATTTCAAAAAATAGGGGAATTTTTAATCATTCATGATTAAGGAGGCGTCGCACTCAAATTTCGCAAAAGTCAACAAATAAGAACCACCCTAGTCTGCATACTTTCGTACATGTCCTGTACAGTCAGTGCAATCTTGAGACTCGGTCCGTTATTTGTCCCATCTCTGTTTTCTGTCGTCTCAGAACGAATTCTTTCTTGATTGTCTCGTTCTGTTTGTTGACGTTTTTGTTCCCTTTCTTGTCGTTTTCGTTCTCTTTGTTTCCTTTCCCGTTCTATTTGTAGTCGTTCTTGTTCAAGTTCGAGATTTAGGAAAAGAGTGGTGGAAAATAACGAAATGTTTTTTTTGGCGAATTATCAGATAGATGAGAAGAATGTTTACTATTGCTGCTTAAACATATAAAGTGATTTCTAAAACTGAACAAAGATTTCAGAGTCTCTATGGGCCATCACACACTGGCTCAATGTGGAGCTGAACCAAAGCCAGACTTACTTTTCCTTCAATCACACACGGACTGAGCATTGAATGTACATGAATTGTATTAGTTCTCTTAGTATGAGAATCGAAAAAAAAAAAACAAATAATTTCCTTTAAAAAGTTCAGTTTTGCATGACAACAGCTTTGTTTATTATGCCTAGAAACGAACAACTGTGTGTGTATTAGTAATTAAACTCTGTTAGTCCGTTCGAAACAAGGATGAAAATGTAAGTCCTTTCATTCTTCATTCTTTACCTCCCTTTCCTACAAACTTGCATTTCCCCAGTTTAGTCCGGCTCAAAATTGATTCAGTGTGTGATGGCCCTATGATCTACATAAGTAACTTATTTGAAGTTTTACAACCAGAAAAACTTTTATCCTTTTCAAATAAAAAAAATTAAAAATAAGGCAGGAAAACTAGTTGCTAAATACAATGAGGAACTGTTAGTCGATATTTTTGATGATTAATAAATTTGCGGAAACAAAGGCAAGAAAAGTTTTATTTGAGTTTTTTTTACTATAAGTTTAAGTTTTATAGCACCTACATTTATGTATGTACCTATTTAAAGACCATGTACGTACCATTTACTACTGCATTTGTTATTGTGAGTGTTTTTGTTTGTTTTGTAAAAATTGTTTTTGTTTGATTTGAAATTTTGGAGGGGGGCCCCTACTAATTCTTGATACGGGGCCCCTCGAGGGCTAGCTACGCCACTGCTTTTTATGTTCATCCCTAGGCTGCTTAGCTTTCGCTATAGCACCAGATTTTTTTCCTCTTTCCGACATATTCTAAACAACTATATTTTTTGTATATAAAAAAAAGCAAATGTATATAAGAAATCTTTTCCCCAAAAAAAATTATATCTTAATAAATTGTACTCTTCGATGTGAAATAATTGGTTACAGTGAAACTCAAACCCAAATGTAAAAAGAAAATAATAAAATTTCAAAAATCGCAAGTTAACAAATTTGTAAACTCAACCTTTAACTCAAAGAAAATAAAAGATTTAAAAATGAGAAAGATTTCTAAAAAAAAAATCTAAAAATTCAAATAAAAAGTGTATACAAAAAAAAAATCAAAAAAGGGTTTTTTTTTTTTTTAAAGAAAAGTATGTTATGAAAAAAGGATTGAGTATAATTAAAAAAAAAAAGAAATTAAAAAGTTTGTAAAAAAATAATGTTAAAAATGAAATGAATTATAAAAAAAATTGTATTTATGTATATCAAAAAATTACTGTTTATATGTTTTGATTGTAATAAGAAAAAGCTTAGGTATGTGAAGATTCGGCAAAGTTTCCTTTCCATCCGTGATCTTCTGGTATTGTCGTTAGTTGCGTTTCATTGTCTGTCTTGTGACTGGTGCATTTGAAATTCAGCGGTTGCTTCCGTATATCTCTCTCCCACAACCACTTAAATTCCCCTGGCGTGTAGCCTCGTAAATGGTTGGCTGTAGGTTCAAGATAAACTTCCACATGAACAATTTTTTCAGCTCCGAATCTCTACCCATCACCTAGAGCAGGTTGATGGAAACCAAGTATCTACTGAACTCAAAGGGAATTTTGGAGCCACAACAGAAGATGATGGTTAAATGGGTTATGGATAAAGAAATAGGCCAGTGCAACTATTTGTGGTTAAATTTGCCGCAACATGTGCATAGAAAAGAAAAAAATGCAGATAACGGTATTACCTATTACATTTTCAAAACTACGGCGCGCCGCCGCTATAGCCGTTTTCAGTACAATGACTTATTATCATATTAACATAACACATCGAAACATAGATAGTGTCGAATATATAAGGAAAAATCTCATTTAATTCAGGTTAATGAAAACGATGGAGAGATCATAAAAAAAAGTAATTTATGTCAAAAAGTTGCTTACTTTTCGCGTATTGAACGAAACAAAAAATCTGCCTTATTGTTTATTAACAATTGAGATTAAACAAATGATCGAAACATGCACGCGGCTGTAGAGTTTTCAGAGACGCTTCATTTAAGCCTTATTCGAAGTCTTTTAAATGATTAGTTTAAAAATGACACCTGGTACAGTGTTTATATAGTGTAAATCCAAAAATAAAAAAAAATAAAAAAAATATTATCGAAATATGGCCAGGAAGGGTTAGGGATAAAAATTTCAAAAAATAGGGGAATTTTTAATCATTCATGATTTAGGAGGCGTCGCACTCAATTTTCGCAAAAGACAACAAATAAGAACCACCCTAGTCTGCATACTTTCGTACATGTCCTGTACAGTCAGTGCAATCTTGAGACTCGGTCCGTTATTTGTCCCATCTCTGTTTTCTGTCGTCTCAGAACGAATTCTTTCTTGATTGTCTCGTTCTGTTTGTTGACGTTCTTGTTCCCTTTCTTGTCGTTTTCGTTCTCTTTGTTTCCTTTCCCGTTCTATTTGTAGTCGTTCTTGTTCAAGTTCGAGATTTAGGAAAAGAGTGGTGGAAAATAACGAAATGTTTTTTTTGGCGAATTATCAGATAGATGAGAAGAATGTTTACTATTGCTGCTTATACATATAAAGTGATTTCTAAAACTGAACAAAGATTTCAGAGTCTCTATGGGCCATCACACACTGGCTCAATTTGGAGCTGAACCAAAGCCAGACTTACTTTTCCTTCAAAATTTTGTATTTGAGTGTGAATATGTTTCTTTATTCATTTAAGATATTTGGAATAACTGGAATACTTGGAATAAGAATTTTGTGTTCCCTTATTATTGTCGATTTTTTGTTTATTACGAATAATTGGAATGGATCGTTCATTTCATCTGAAGGAGTCAAAAGAATACCAAGAAAAAATACTCAATACTCATGCGGTCCCCCATCTAAGTACAAATCGCGCACGAAAATGCTTGATTACGGGGATCGGACGAGAACCTGTTTTTGTTTTTTTTTTAAACCGATATTTTCTTTAACGTCTTTCGTCAAAAGGCAATGAATCCTTTATTAAATAAAAAACCCATAATTGACGTTGCTTTTGAGAGGTGGGAACGATAAATGAAATCATGGCCGCCGTATTTATCGATACCAACACAGGGAAGCATTTTATATTGTAGCCTTTCAAGGGATAAATTTTCTTCCTCTGCATCATCTTCGATGCTCCAAAAAGATGACGCCCAAATCTCCCAGAAGTAGGTAATTTGCACGAAACGTTTTTTATTTTATGATTTCAATTAAAACAGAGCTCTATTTTAATTTAATTATTATTTATTTTAAGATTTTTTTCCTTTCGAAGTCAAATCGAAAAGTTTACACAACTGAATATCATGAATGAATAAACAGAAATGATGGAACTCGCTAACTTCAGTTATTTCGTTGATCAACTAAAGAGTTGGAAATAAAAATTTGAGAACGTCAACTTCGAGTGAATAAAAACTATTTCTCAAGTTGACTGTAAAAATCCCAAAGTTATGTTCAAGTTTGAGTGAATAAAATAGGCCTAGGTCGTTTTCAAACTGCCGCTTGTATTTTACAATATTGAACCATCGAGATGTTGGCTCCTATCAGTCCAGGTTTAATAGGTCGATGGTGTAAGAAATGTGCCAGAAGCTTAATACAAACGTCAAAATGTATCCACTTGTTAAAATTTAAACGAGCTCCTGAGCAGGTTAAATTTTGACGACTGTATTCACCTCAGTAATGTTAAAATATAGCCATGTGATCAAATTTAAAGCACTTTTAACGCAATTGACATACGGCCTTACTGGCCGAACACAATGGTGTAGCTGTAGCTGAGCTGTTGCATGTAGCACTGTCAAAGTTGAAAGATACGAAAATGGTATACATCGACACAATGGGAAGCTGTAGCTGTAGTAAGAAAATTGTCTGCCGCAAAAGTTGACTCAACTTTAACTTTTGGCGGCGCTACAAGCTGCAATTGAGATGACATATGGGTTTCCCATGTCGTTTTTTGACTTTTCACTTTTGTTTTGGGAACGTTCAATGCATTTGAGAAGTTTTTTCTGTTTTTTTAACTTTTTTATAGTCAGCTATCATTCAAATTCAGTTCAAATATAAATTTCATATGCGTTGAACACGTCTCGAATAAATTTACAATTCAAAACAGATGTGATGATGCGCTACATCATTGTAGACATGCTTTGCTACATAAGTGAGCGTTTTTATTGATAGACTATACTACAGCGATTATTTTAGCTACAGCTGCATCCCATTGTGTTCAAGGGGTAAAGGTTGAATTTTGTTTTATTGCAAGGGGAAAAGGTAACGCAAAACATCGCAAAAATTATGAGATATCGCAAAATAAAGTTTTACACAGCGAACTTAAAAAAAAAAAAATCACGCGTTTTGCATATCGCTCCATCTGGCAAGCCTGGATGAGTCAAGAAAAAATTTTAAGAATTCAATTAAAAAAATATATAATTCATATATACACAATTAAGGATTTCAGATCCTTGATATTAAAAAAATAAAGGACGCCGACCGAAGTCGACCTTACTTGTCCATACCCAATTGGGCGTTTATTTAATTAAAGACACTTGAATATTTTAAGAGTATCTTTATTCGACTTACGTTAATCTGACTAACACAAGATATATATATATATATATATATGTTTATTGAACAAAATAATATTTACAATTTGACTTATAACTAGTTAGATACGATGATATTATACATTTATTGGCACATAGGGGGCCTTATCTTATACTTCGTCTTAAATTTAAAGGATTATAAAATATAAAATACTTGTCAAAAAATTAAATCTAAAAATCGGCTGACTTTAAGGTGCTCGGGGTGTTCCGTCCTGGTTGTCAAGTTGTGGTTTTGGTGGGGGGATGGGTTGGCATTTAGCCGCGATGATATGCTGACACTGTGTCAGCGTAGAACGAAACTGCTGGCTCGTTGCACGTGATGATGTTGTCAACCAGGATTTCCATCGTACTGAGGTATCTCGGCTCGGAGTGTCGCTGCTGAGTGGCTTCTCATCAGTTGATTTGGGTGACTGTAAGTGACTCCTACAAGCTTCTTTGCTTGAAGCAGTAGGTACCTATTCAGAGGGATGATGCTCGCCTCTGTGTAAAGACGCTCGTTGCTGTGATGTCTCATTCGCTGTCGATCAAAATGTAGTCCGGTACAAATCCTAAGTAACTATCTTTCGAACATTTGAAGTTCCTTCATGGCCGTCTTCGAGATGGAGAACCAGGCTGGGAAAGAATAGCTGATTACAGGCCGCAGGAGTTGCTTGTACATAAGTATCTTCGTCTTCTGGCTTAGTCCGTTTCTGCGTCTCATCAATGGGTGGAGTCGGTGGAAGGCCCAGTTGGCTTTTTTGAGGAAGTTTCGTGAGTGTGGGTTGAACCTTAACAACTCGTTGAAGTGGATGCCTAGGTACTTTACGTTCTTTTTAGCTGCTATTGTAGATCCGTCCGGAAGTTTCAGAACCAGACTCGGCTGCGCTGCAACTACCTCTACTGGGTCTCCTGAAACACACAAGCTCCGATTTGGAGGTGTTTATCCGGATGCCCCATTTCTTGTAGAAGGCGTAGAGTCTATTGTCGTGGTGCACAACTTTTCGTAACGCTACCAGAGGAGACATCGAGGCGGCATACGTAAGGGAGTCATCAGCATACAGGAGATTTTCGCATCCAGATGGCAATGGTTGGTCAGATGTCATCAGGCTGTAGAGGAAGGGGCCTAGCTTCGAACCTTGGGCAACTCCGGCTTTGATATTCTTCACTTGTGATGTGCAGTTGGCCATTTGTACGTAGAATTTTCTGGAAGAAAGAAAAGAAAAAAGAATTTTTATTAGTGACGGGGGTAAATGTAATACGCGAAGCTTATGGATAAGGGCTTCAGTCCATACGCTGTCGAATGCTTTCTCGACATCCAGGAAGCATCCAACGGTGACATGATGGTTGTTGAGCGCTATGGTGATGTCATGCTGGAACTTCAGGAGTGGATGCAAAGTGGAGTGCTTTTCCCTAAAGCCAAACTGCATGTCCGGGATGATGGCGTTTTCGCTGAAAACCTCTTTAGTCTACGAAGTAATACTTCTTCCAGTATTTTACTTATGTTGTTCAGAAGCGAGATTGGTCTGTAATTGGACACACGATTGTTAGTGCCTTTCTTCGGGATGGCCACGATCTTAGCTGTTTTCCACCTTTGGGGGAAGTAGCAGTTATTGATGCAGTTGTTCATGATGATAGTTAAAAGGATCATCACATCTAGTGGCAGCCTCTTCAGGATGTAGTTTGAGACTCCGTCTGGTCTGACTTTTTTGGCTTTGAATTCCCGATAATGTCTGCTACCTCATCCATATTGCAGTTTTTGTGCTATCCGTTGGTCACTTGCTGGGTTGGAGTCACTAAAAACGACGCTTTCCGGATTTGGCCGCAGGGTTTGCTGAATGGATGTTTCGACTTCGTTCAGAAACGCTGGATCATCAGGTGGGTTTGGTGTGAAGTTTCCCTCGAAATATTTGGCGAACATTTCCACTCTGTCCTGTGTTGATGATACTTCAATATTGTTGTGAATTAGGATTTCCGGAATTGGGGCCTGTTCTCCAACGATTTTATTAATGTTCTTGAAAGCTTCTGTTCCTGGCTTGATTGCTTGTTGCTGCTTCTGGAACTGGATGTTGTTATGATGCTGCACAGAGTTTCGGAACATGACGTTGACACATTGCAACTCGCTCCAAACCGTCCGGTAGTTGCTGTTGGTGGTATTCAGCTCTCTCTGATGTATCCTTTTAGCCGTTTCCTCAGCCGCTGTCAGTGTGCGTACAGATTCTGCATGTACACGGGAAGATGTTGGTACCTATCCCTTGACGTCCTAGGCCGCTTTTGGACTTCCAATGCATCACAGACAGCTTGCTCCAGACCATCTACAGCAGCGTCTATTTCACTGTCTAGCAGGTTCCAGTTTGAAGGGGGAAGCGTAATATTTTCTTCAATGTCCCGTTGGAGTTGTTCAGCATCCAGTCGTCTATAATTAATCAAGTTCTCTGTTAGCTCTGTTGCTAGGCAGATGGGTTGGTGGAGCTTGATGCTAAGCTGAACAGCTTCATGATCCGAGTCGCTGGTCACAAGTTTACAGGTGTAGTTGCAGATTTCTAGAAGTAAATAAACAAAATTAGAAGTTGAAATAAAAAAATCTAATGTAGATGTTGTTCGGGTAAAAGTTGGTTTAGGTTGAGAAACAACCACCAATGAATGCTGATCCTGGTAAGCGTCCAAGCAGTCTGCAATCGCTTTTCCCTCGGGTGAAACTGTGGTATCCAGCCAAAGGTGATGTCTTGCATTGAAGTCTCCGCCGATTAGTCCATATGTGCTCCTTTGAAGTACGTTGTTGAAGACGTGTAGGTCACTTTGTATATTTCTCATGCTGGAATGGCATTTGAAATACACGCCGATGATGGTGAGGGTCTCATCTCTTCCTATTTGTATGGTGACGGCGGTGGCTTCACTTGTCTTCAGACCAGAAATGGTGACTTCTTTGGTGTTGGGCGACAGGTTCTTCCGCAAGTAAATAGCTGTGCCTTTCCGGTTCTCCTTCTTGTCCTTCCGGAAAGTTTTGTAACCAATGATGTCAATGTTGTTGCATGAGGCTACGTTGGTCTCGCTGATGAGCGCAATGTCCGGGTTGTTGTTCTTCATAATCAAGTCGAATGACGTCCTTCTTTCCAGGCTGTATAACGAGTTTGCGTTATACGTCAATGTTCGGAGTTTCTTTAGTTGCATAACTGGAATATGAAGGTGGCCAGCACCACGGACTTTTCCCCCTCGCTTAGCTGCCCATAGTTATGTGGTACAGCACTCTTAGCTTTTTCCATCACAGACATGAGGTTGGATCCGAAAATACGTTGCACTTCAGAGCTGAGGTTCATCGCTGACGAAGCTGATGTTGGTCTGGATATCTTTGCTGGTGCTGTACTTGCTGAAATGGTTTTGGCTGAGGTCCTTGTTGGTTGTGGTTGTTTCTGCTGCTGGTTCTTGAAAGCTGCTGGTTTTGGTGATGTGCCTCCTTTGACCACGTTAGCGAAACTAACTGCTGGGCGGGTTACGGTACAGGCGGACTTGGTAACAAACTCCTTTTGAGATTTTTTCTCGGCCAGGACCTTGTTTCTTTCGGTCAGTTTTGCTTTAAGAGTTGGGCAACCCTTAAAGCTTGTTGGATGACCTTCCTTTTGGCAGTTCGCACACCATACGTCCGATCCCGCATTTTCCTTGCGCTTGCACATTCCAGGGTCGTGTTCCTCCTTGCACTTCACGCATACGTATTGGCGTTCACAGTTAGTTGCAACGTGTCCAAACCGCTGGCAGTTTCGGCATTGTACAAGGTCATTGGATTTCAATCGCTTCCAGTGCACTCTCTGGTTCATGATCAAGGTCTTCGTGTAGACCTCGCTGACGTGACAGGATTTTCCCAGCTCTACAACAAAGTTGTTGTATACCTTGCCTGGTTCCTTCTTGGCTTTAAATGGTGTGACATTCACCACTGGCAGTCCTTCAATCCGGAGCTCGTCTTCCACTTCAATGGCTTCATGCGAGTAGTGAATCTTTTTTAGGATCAGTAAGTTTTTCCTGTCTTCTCGTGGCGTGTAGGAGTTATATTGGATCTTTCGCTCCTTGAGGAATTTTTTCACTTCCTCGAAAGAATCCCGGTTTCCTGCGCTGATTATCGTAGTTTTAGTATTCCGATTCTTAAATGTTACACTCAATTGCCTGCCTTTGCAGAATTTGCTGATTTCAGCAATGTTTCCCGAAAAGCAGAAAATTGGTGGCATTCCTGGGGCCTTGGCTGGGTTGGTAGTGGTTTTATTAAGAGTGGATGACTGGGTTGATGGTTTCAATGGTCGTGTTGCAGGTTGGGTTGAAGTTGCCTTGCTGACTGCGGCTGTGGGAGCTGGCTGCTTCGTTGTCAGATAACCAGTAATCAGTTTTTGTGTAGGTAGCTGGGCTGGTGTCTTGTTTGGTGGCTGGTTCGGCGTGAGTTTTTCAGCTATGGTTGAAGAGTTTGAAGCTGTTTTGGCTTCATGGCTCAATGGTCCCGTCTGCTGCTTTTTTGGCATGGTGGCTGCCTTTCTTGACTTTTAGGGTCGTTTCTGCCCAGGTTTGGGTGATTCGCTGCCATCTTCGGAGCTACTACAGGTCTCGCTAACCTCTTCCTCGCTCAATAACTCCTCTTCGCTACAAGAGGTAATAGCTACTTCCTTTTCACTGTCTATGTACTCAGTTTCCATGACCTAATTCTCGTTGTTTCTGTTGGGTTGGTCTTCATAGCCTCCATTGTTGTTTGACTTGACTATACTATTTATTGTCATAAATAATCTCGGGCCGTATTCGGGGCCCAGGTCGTTGACAATCCTTTTCAGCAACGCCTCTAATGATGCGAATGCTGATTCCGGATTTAGCGGCTCATCCATTACTGGATTAGCTACTTTTCTTTTTGTTATTTAAATTACTTTACAACGGATTAACAACACAAACACTTGTTTAAAATAAAAAACTTGCACTGCACAATAATCTGTATTTTTATTTTATGGGATAAACCCTTTTTTATTTCGGTTGGGTAATAAACTCAGGTAACCACCAGGTATACCTGTATTTGTTCCTTTTTTAATTAGAGGTGGTTTAAAATTCACTGACTATTTTTGTCCGCTAGCACGTCCGTATGTCTCGACTGACTGTCACTAAATGAGGCTAACACAAGACTGCCTCGCTAACCTACATATTGGCTACCTGCACAGCCAATCGTAATGCCTAGTCAGCTGTTTCCCACCATTCGACTTTATGCGTATAGTATTGCACAATGCAATGTGCAGTTACCCAGTCAGCAGGTTCTCACGAATGAATGGTGCTTGCTTGGTTCAACGACATCCAATCGGATCATTTTTCCGAAGGTCAACGTCGTTGGCACCCTTTTAAAATCTACGTCCCGTAGATCAGTGACGTCAGTACTTGGCAGCCGCATGTCCTTCTAATATTGGTTTGGTGTTTCATGAGGCAACTTTATAGTTGGCAGATTAAGTTTTCCACTAACCTTCCGCCATATGATACATGCGAACGAGATGAGCAGCAAGAGGATGAAAGCGTCCAAAACGGTGGAAATTCGCACTTTTTCCGTAAGATTGGTGAGGTGCTCTATGTTTTGGAGACTAAGGCTATTGACAAATTGCAGATCTATTTTATGTCCCTCGTCAGTGATGTTCGTCATAATCGGTGGTAGATCTTGCAATACTGTAGAGCTTGAACTTGTAAATGTCCTGTTCTTAATTTGGATGGTTTCGTTATTCAAGCGCACAACAAATGTTCCTGATAAAGTTTGTATTGCGTTGTTAGATATAAGTTCGCCATCAAAATTCGTCAGGAAGATGGTATCCTTTTGAATCAGTTCGACCACTTCATTAGTGTTAGTACGGTAAGTACATGCAGCACGGCCCGCCTTAAGTAGTCTAGACAGGCAATGTTCTTCTGGAACTTTCTGGAGAGCTTCTTCCCTGCAGACTATGCCGGAGGTTTCCCCTTGGTTGACTAGGACTCTATTGAGTTCGATGTTCACTTGTTTGTCATTAAGGATTGAAGGTGTCACGAGTAGCATGTTATAGTCGTTTCTTCTCACCTTCGGTATTGATAGTATGTATAGAAGCATTGAATTGTTGGCGTAAATTGACGGTATTCCTAACTCTATAGCCTTCTTTTTTATATGGAAGCGTCTCGAATTCGTTAATCAGCATGGTAATTTCATTGTGGTTCAGGAGATTTAGATAGATAGATAAATAGGTAGATTTTTATTGATTTCAATTTAAATTAATTAACAGTAAGTTTAATACATTAATTTTAAGGCATGACTTAAAGCCGTCTGCCCGAGTTTGACAAAGTTTATAAAAGTATTAAAAAAGATTCTTCATCTATCGCTCTTCTATATTTTGATAATTTTTGGCAGTCGTTCAGTCTACTCCAATCATTTCCATTCAAAATGTTTCTCATCTCCAATTCATTCAAAACTTCTTTTCCATTAAACTGAAGTCCAATTTCTCGTAGCACAGGACACCTACCCAAAAAATGATAAATGTTTTCCCTCTCTCGTAGATTACACAGAGAGTACACGAATGACAAATCTTCTCTATGCGGGATGAGGTTTAGGTCCATTATTTCACCTCTAGCTTTAAAAATTGTTTAGTTCATATCGTTAGAGTACTTTTCATTAAAGTAATTATTTTCACATAGATTGTGGTCCAGGCTTGCAAATATTTCTCTATAAAACGAACTTTTAACATGTTCAATGCTGTCAGCATTAATTTTTTCATCGACCGCTGAAAGTAAGTTATGAAATTCTTCTTTCCATTGGCTGATGTTTTCCTCGCTTATTGTCAAGTTGTATCCACAGAACTCTGCTAGTGACTTCCATTCCTCATAGAACAATGTTTTCGTCTCTTTAACGTGTTTCGTTAAACGTTTAATCAACCTATCCTTGTCCAAAGACATGCATCTTAGAATGTAGTTGAAATGAAGATCTAATGTTTCCACAAATAAGTGCGGGAGACCGGTTTCAACCAACAGCATGTTGTTTGGTGTGCACTGTGGAAGCTTGAAAATCCTATTTAAGAAGAAACGATGTAGTTTTTCCACCGTATCAAATTGCTTATAACCCCACACTTGGGCGCCGTACAACATTATTGACTTAGAAACTGCCTGGTATATCTGAAATTTGATTTTTACGGATATATTTTTATCTGCAAGACAATTTTTCCACGCTGAACTTAAAGCTGACTTAGATGATGCAAGTTTCTCCTTAAAATGTAGTTCCATATTTATGTTACTGCAGATGTTTATACCCAAATATTTATACGATTTTACCGTTTCTATTTCTTGTCCATCAAAAGACCATCTTTCGTTTCTGAAATATCTCCCTCCTCCTTTTCTGAGAACCATAGTTTTTGATTTCGATAAGTTGACCTTTAACCTCCACTCCTCGCAGTATTTTTGCAGCTGATTTATCATTCTCTGCAATCTCTCCGGTGAGTCTGCAAGTAACACCAAGTCATCTGCATACATTTAAACATTGATAAGAGTCCCGCCGATCCTGACGCCTCCATAAAGGTGCTCTGAAATATCGTCTATGAACATCACAAATGCTTGAGGGCTAAAATTGCATCCCTGTTTAACGCCTGTAGGCGTTTCGAAAAAATTCGAGAGCTGTTTTCCATCCCACACTGCAGATGAGTTTTTTTCGTACACCATTTCAATTAATCGTCCATACTTTCTTGATACACCAGTATTGTGGTTTAACCTTATTTGAGAAAGTCTATATTTGTTGTGTGTGTGTTCACCTTTAATTGCCTATCCATCTTTCTCTTTCTGATTAATATCTATCTATCTTTTAATGTACTTAAAAAATGTATCTACAAAATTGAAATTGTATCTCATTTTTCGATTTACCTTTTTATGTAAAAGCATCTCTTTAATATAAATAAAAGAATTTAAGTTCAAGAATAAAATAATCATTTTTGCATATACAACAGTGGTGTCAAAAGTTGAATTGAGAAAAACAACATGTCATTGTCAGAAGAAACCCTGAAATCGCTTACATCAGTCTGCTCTGAAGCATGGATGCCACACAGGCGGCGATATCTACTGCCATTAGTATCGGCGCAACCCCACACCAACTATTTCTATTGGTGAGTACAAATCATCTGAATCTGAATCCATAATCGGGCGCTCCAACTCAGCAAGATTCCAGCAATCGATTACCCGCATTATGCACGTGTTCACATAGGAACAGAGCTGAACAATGCCTTTAAAACGCTGGCAAGTCCGAAGAATCCAGAAGTCCTTTCATATTGTTGTGTTCGACTAGAACACAAGAAAACACAAATTCTTTAATTTTCGTTTAAAATTAGAGTGACTCAAACTCTACTCATTATTTCCTTCGCTACCTATTCCGAAACCTAGATCGTCACTTCTTTCGAATCAACCACGCATTCTACTTTACTTCACTTGCCTTGACACATATTGTTTATTTAAACAACGAGTGCACCATATGTTGTAATTGACATACTTGCACTCCATGGGTCAGTATTGTTTATGTTTGCAATATGACCCATGTCGTTGTTTTGTTGTGTGTAACGTATGACACACGAGGAACCTTTAGTAATAATCGAACTATGTCATGTGTCTTGCAAGCGATTCTTTGGAATTGTGTGTGGTCTCCAGTACTCCAGTTTAATGGCACAACACTCCTCCCCCCCTAAAAGAAGAAAGGCGTACGAGGTGACGAGTGAGATCTTTCGGTTTCAGGTGCGGAAGTAAATAACTCATAGGTCTTTATCACAATTGAATTAATTATTTGCAATCTTGTTTTTTTTTTCTTTTTTTTTTTTTATATACATACATTTATACATTACAATTTTTTTTTTTTTTTTTGTTTATAAAGGTTTTTTGTTTTTTTTTTTTTTATAGTGATTAGGTAGCATTTTTCGTTTCTAGTTTGTTTTATAAATTATTATACCTGCAATGTTTCTTCAAGGTCAAGTGTTAAATTAATTTCGGGATTGTTTAAATTTTCTGTTGACTTTATGTTAAATATTCATTTCATTTTAATGATTTTTTTGAATATTACATATATAGCTAAGGCTACACAAATAAGAAAAATAATAGAAACAGAAATGTGAGCATGTTCATGTGTGACATCTAATAACAAATTGTTTACAAGTCCTTAATATTTAAACTATAATTATCCAAATCCAGTTTTTCTATATGGGTGGTATGAGGTGAAACTTGGGATAAATTGGTGGGAATTATTATGTTTTCAGTTATGGTTTGTTCTTCTAAAAATTATGAAATAGGAGTTTTATTTTGTATGGTATTTGATGCCTGGAGGTAAACTCATTTTGTTATTGCTTTACAGAATGGGTCTACACTCAGAATTCCACTGTCAGATATTGTGATCGTTTTTGGTACATCTCCGCACAAAACCCTAACGTTCGTTGGCTTTGGCATGACATACAGCCACGAATTCTTACTCATTAGATTGAACCAAACTTCTTGTTCAAGGGCAAATATTTTTGTTTCACAATAAGCGTAGTTTTGCATCCCTGATATTAATTGTATAATACAGTTGTCAGTATTATGGTTGTGAACTACGAAGTTTTTCTCACATACATATGAAGTGATTGGAGTCAGTTTTGGTACATTTGTCTAAATCTTCGCTATTCAAAAATATGTATCGCCTATAATTTTCGTTTATAGCTACAAACTCACTATATGTTGAGACATAGCTATACGTATTCTCTTTGTATTTTGAAGGTTATGGTGTAAGTTTCACTAAATTAAATTCTTCGTCTACCAATGTTACTTGCATCATGAGATTTTGATTAACGAAAATCGGATTCGTCGTAGTGATTCTGTCTATGATTGGAAGGTTCATTCTAGATATTGGGAATCTTATATTGTTTGGTAGTTCTAATTGGATGTCTTTTAATGTAGAAATGAATACTTCTGAATTAAGGAATCTGCTATCTAGTTAATTCACTTTTGCTCCTTGTAAGATGTCAAGTATTTGAGTTGTTTTGATAGAATTTGTGTAGCAAATGAAAATGCTAAATTGGATATTTGATCAAAGTTATGTTTTTTCGAAACTAGTAAGATTTTGAAGTTTTAGTGTGTTCTGTCTGATTTCTTCTGTAACTAAACTATTATTTATGCTTTTAGCTGTTTTGTTTAGTTCGTCTAACACGTCAGTGATTATTGTCATTTGGTTTTCTGTTATATGATGCAAGTTATTCTGGTTTTCTTGAACTAATCTTAATGCATCATCTATTTTTTCCGCGTCTTCAGAATCCATTGTTCCAAATAAAAACTTTTCTGTCATCCCTATTCCATTGAATAAACCACCGTTTAATATGCTTCTTTCTGAAACTTTGTTCTTGAATAGTATATTGTCAAGGACTTCGTTAAAAAATAAAATAAATCGGGTGGCACAACGGCTCATGAAGAACCAGGGCCTAGTGACTAACAACTCGCAACCATTCCTGTGTGCGCCTTTCGGCAGGAATGGAAGGGACCTACAATTTTATGCCGAATCCGAACGGCTAGACGAGAAGCACTTATTCGTGACAAGTGATACTCTTGGAGGATTTGTCAATTCCTCGCAAGAGGCAGTAGCCCTGAAAAAAAACTTTTTAGTTTTTAGGTGGACGAGGCTGGGAAGCGATCCCAGACCTCCAGCATGACAGTCGAACGCACTAACCATTACGCTACGGGCTACTTCGTTGTTGAAATTTATTTCTTTGAGTGAATGTTGGAGAAACTGTAAAGTAATATTACAATGATCTAAAGGATACTCCTTTATGCTTAGGATACATAGGTCGTTTATTTATTTATTTGCGCGGTACTTCTATTTTGCCGGTGATTTTGGTTAAGAATAATATTGGATTTTCTCGTACAGTCTTTGTTTCCAAATGAATTGGGATATGTGGATATTTTTTGTTTAAAATTTTCTTGAGTTGACTTTAGGTTTGTAATAGAGGATTAAGGAATTTGAGACTGTGAACGAAACGGATTTGATTTTTGGTTTTGAGACAGTGGCATATGAGAATTTGATTTGTTGTTTTGAGATGGTTGATTCAGTGGATTTAGTAAAATTGAATCTTCTTTTTGGGATCCATGATACAGTGGATGCAGAGAATATGAGTTTTCATTCTGGGATACAGTGGGATACAGTGGATTCGGTCGATACAGAGAAATTGAATCTTTATTTTAAGATTCTTGATGCAGTGGATACAGAGAAATTGAATCTTTATTTTGAGGTTCTTGATACAGTGGATTCAGTGGATACAGAGAAATTGAATCTTTATTTTGAAATTCTTGATGCAGTGGATACAGAGAAATTGAATCTTTATTTTGAGATTCTTGATACAGTGGATTTTCTTTGTTGTCGATTTTACACCTTAATTTATGTGCTTTACCTGGGTCCGGGTATTTGACGGGCCAGGATTTTGGTAGTTTCACGAACTTTGTGAGGCTCCAAATTGAGGTGAATTGCTTTGTTTGTTGTTAAACTGCCTTTTTCTGCACTGGTCTATTGTGTGACCCAGATTTTTGCAGTAACGACATGAAGTAGTATTAAACACGTTATTGACTCTCTCAGGCTGACTTGTAAAAGAATAAGGTCTGTAAATTCTGTTATTGTTCGAAAATCTGTTCGTGCTTTGCTGAAGACGACACTCTGTTGTGTTGTGTGTCTTTGTTCGGTAATTGTGACAGTATTTGTTTTCAGCTGTAACAAGAAGTTTTTCTTCTTCCATTGCAATATCTAAAGCTTCGTCTAAATTTGTACATCTAGCGCTTTTTACCAGGGTTTTTAGCTGGGGTATTAGTCCATTACAAAAGCTATTTAAAATAGTTTTGCTGTTTAGGTTTCTGATGGCTATATTAGCAGCGTCATCTCCGGTGCTAGCGTTAGCATTATTTAGTTCATCAAAAAGAGCGTTGGCTCTTTCCGCGAAGGCACTTATGGTTCTCTAAAGCCTTGCTTAAACTGGAAAACTTCAGTCTGTATCACTTGCACGGACCGAGTTTTTCGGAAGTTCTTTATAAGTGCTTGTTTTAACTCTGCCCAAGCATTATAATCTTTATACTTGATTTTAACATTATATGCCCAGTCAGTTAATTTAGATTTAACAACGTCGAGAAGTTCAGCCTTAAGAGGTTCAGTGGTGGTCTTTTTATATTGCAGGTCTACCAATTGAATGAATCTGTCTATATTTTTGGCAGTACCATCAAACTCAGGTATGAGTTTAATGGCTTGGGAAACGTTAAAAGTCATTGTGGTTTGTTTTTTGTTGGGATGGGAACAGATGAAGTCTAAGTTTTTTGGCTCACCTTGTGTGGGTGGAGTAGAGATGGAGTCTAAATTCTGTGATTCACTTTGTGTGAGTGGAGTAAAAATGGAGTCTAAATTCTGTGATTCACTTTGTGTGGGTGGAATGAGAGTGGATTCTAAATTTTCTGACTCGCTTAGTGGGGATGGAGTAACAACCATATGCTCACTATCTGAGGATCTACGGGGACGTGGAATCTTTCTATTTCTAAGCGAAATGTTTAGATTAAAACCAGACATATATTACCAACCAAAAGGAACTTTAATTTGGAATTCATTAACAATAATTAACAAGGAGGAGAGAGGAAAAAAAAAAGTTATAGGAAAACTGGTTACAAAATAAAATGGAGTTATAAACATTTAAATTATATAACAATAATAAGAAAAATATAAATAATTATATGAATTATATTATTTTGCTTACAATATCATGTTGATGTTGTAATTGGTGAAATTTTGATGATGATGTTGAGATATGTTTATTTGCCTTGGCGTGGCAATTTCTTCCTTTCTTCCTTCTTTCGACCACAGGAATTCGCTTTCCTCTGTGGGATATTGTTCACTTTTTTTTCAGTCGTTTGTTTTTTCACTATAAATTTTTTTTTATAGACAGTATTTTAAAGCGAAACGTGTAAAAAATATTATTTATTTCATTTATTTGTTTTTACAAAAGCAGTGCCTCTTATTATTTGTCACAGTTAATTAATGCCGATCTGCATATCACCGCGTGCACATCAACTTCGTGTGTTTGTGAAAGTTTTTTTTTTGTTTGTGCAATAACTGTCCTCCATCGGTGTTATCTTTGTTGCCTGTTGTTCTCGTCCTAACTCCAACCATCAATAATTCATAAAAAAAATATTTAAAATCAATACCCCCAAAAAAATTAAATAAAATTTAATGTTTAAAAGGTCTCAATAAAAAAAAAATATATAAAATAATACCCACACAATATGTAATACTCGCGCCGCGAAAACAAAAACAACATATAATAATAAATTACAAAAAAAAAATCAGTTAATGTAACAGTGCAATGTGCAAAGAAGAAAGAAAAAAAAAATAAACACAGCGAGTGCACAACGAGTGGTTTAATCCTTCCCTTTCCTTCCCATCTTCTCTCGCAGTTGAGTTAGCTTAATCGTTGCAGCATTGTGCGTGTAACCCCCGCACACTGGGCGCAGGGATTAAGTTATCATGATCTCGGATAGATAATTGTTCGTCTCTCTAAATAACCAGGGGCGGTTCAGTGCAATTTGTCACTAAGGCATAACACTGGTGATAAATTGTAATTGAAAAGTTCAAATTGGAATTTAGATGTGACGTTGAATTTAGGTAACTGTCCGAGTTGGTTTTTAGTTAGTTTTGAATTTTTTAATGGCGGGTAAGTGTAGGGTTGATTATAGCATTATTCGTGGGCTTAGGAAAAATTTCTATGCTGCGTATGTCTATACTGTGCAAAACAGGTCAGCTGTTTTGGCACTGAGTGAAACTCAGATTGGTGAAAATTCTGATCATTCGGAATTTAATTTATTTGGGTACAACTTAGTGCCATTATTCTTTCCCCACCATGGTCTTGCCGTTTATATAAGAAATGATATTGCATACCAACTTCAACCACAATATGGTTTGTGTTCTAATACAAACTTTAATTTCATGTGCTTAAAATTCACGGTAAATAAGCACATCATTCACACTTGTTCCGTTTATCGAAGCCCCAATCTGGACAGAAATTCAACTTGTAACGAGTTTGA
This sequence comes from Melangyna quadrimaculata, assembly GCA_949320155.1. Classification (NCBI taxonomy): domain Eukaryota; kingdom Metazoa; phylum Arthropoda; class Insecta; order Diptera; family Syrphidae; genus Melangyna; species Melangyna quadrimaculata. The sequence goes on along the minus strand of OX439483.1, from coordinate 319,660,916 downwards.
TGCTGTGTCCGACTCCATTCAAAGAATTGTTGCCCATTATCCTCACACTGAAATCGTCATTGCGGGCGATTTCAATGTACACAATTCTAGTTGGCTTCACTTTTCTGGCCAGACAACACCCGAAGGAAGGTATGTTGAGCTCTTTGCTGAGTTAAACCACCTGACTTAGCTTGTTGACGAGCCAACTCGAATCCCCGATGTTGCAGGGCAATCCGCCAACACACTTGACTTGTTCCTTACCTCTGACTCTGATAAATACACTGTTAGTGTATTATCGCCTCTAGGCACATCAGACCATTGTGTCATATCTGCTAATTTCTCGTGCCAACAAAACTCAGTTAAAGAGAAAGTACCAACGAGAACCGTTTGGCAATACGAGAAAGCCAACTGAGACGGTCTCAACGGTTTCTTCAGCAACTTTAACTGGTCACTGTGCTTCCTCAATAGTGACGTCGATGCCAGTGCAGATATGATAACAAACTTAATTCTTTGTGGAATGAGAAATTTTATCCCGAATATGGTAAAATCTATCAAACCCAAAGAAAACTCATGGTTTGATTCGAGCTGTAAAGAGGTTATTAGGGTCAGAGAAGTAAGTTTCCGTAGTTACAAAGCCAACCCTACTGAGGAAAACCGGAAGAAGTTTCAACAAGCCAGGAAGACCTGTAACGCTCATATTCGACGAACCAAATTTTTGCATGACCAAAAATTAAGGCAAAAAATACTACAATGTCCCAATAGTAGTAAAAATTTTTGGTCATTTGTAAAAAATATTCGAAACACTACTTCGTCTTCGGTTCCTACGCTCGTCTTCAACGACACACCTGCTGTCAGCTCGCAAGATAAAGCCAATTTGCTTGCAGCACAGTTTGCTGTTGATTCGACGCTGCCAGTAAGTGATAGAACTCCGCCTGTACTTGAGAGCGTAAACGATTCTATGGGTCAAATCTTCTTTCGCACTCGAGCAGTTGCTAGAGTTCTAAAAGACCTCGACATACACAAATCCGCTGGCCCGGATAGTATCCCTCCCATTGTTCTGAAGAGGTGTTCTTCAACGCTGGCAAAACCACTGCGTAAGCTTTTCCATCTGTCCTATTCTTCTGGTCTCTTTCCGAGTGGATGGAAAACAGCATTTGTCCAGCCTGTCCCTAAAAAAGGCGTATCTTCTTCACCCTCAAACTATCGGCCAATTGCATTAACGTCCCTTCTTTCCAAGGTCATGGAAACGCTGATTAATTTTCAGCTCAAGAAATATCTTGAAGAACGAAAGCTTCTTAATGACCGGCAGTACGGCTTTCGTAGCAATAGGTCCACTGGTGATCTGATGGTATATCTCACCGAACAGTGGAACAAATCTTTACATCGCTTAGGCGAAAGTAAGATTATTGCGCTTGATATTTCCAAGGCGTTTGATAGAGTTTGGCACCAAGCTCTCTTATCGAAAATTCGTGGATTTGGTTTCGATGAATCTCTTCTTCGTTGGATTAGAAATTATTTTTCGGACCGATCAATACAAGTTGTATTGGACGGTTTCAAGTCTGAAATTCACAAAATAAATGCTGGTGTGCCCCAGGGCTCCGTTTTGTCTCCGACTCTCTTCCTTATATTCATAAATGATCTTTTGTCTGAAACTTCTAATCCATTAAACTGTTTCGCTGACGACAGCACCCTCAGCTTCTCATATTCGTTTTCAGATTCACATCCATGTCCTTCGGATGTGGACCTAGAACGGCAGCGTATGATTAGCACATTAAATTCTGATCTCGACAGCATTGTCCAATGGGGAATCAAAAACCGCGTAGAATTTAATGCTTCGAAAACTCAATGCTGTCTTCTGTCGTCAAAACGAAACACACCTCCCATGCCGCTATCCATGAGCGGCACTTGTATTGAGGAAACCGAAACGCTTTCAGTCCTCGGTATGTGTATCACAGACCACCTTCTGTGGAATGAACACATATTCGACGTCGCCAAAAATGCTGCTAAGTGCTTAGGTTTTCTTCGACGATGTAAGAAATTTTTCTCCCCTTCTGATCTGGCTGTGATCTATAAAGCATTTATCCATCCGAAACTTGAGTACAATTCTCATATTTGGGCAGATGCCCCAATAACCCACTTGAGTATCTTAGATAGGATTCAAAAAAGGGCTTTGAAAATGATAGGTGACAGAAATATAATAGAAACATTTGCATCACTCGAACACCGCCGCCATGTTTCATGTCTAACATTATTTTACCGTTACTTTTATAAACACTGTTCTAGTGAAATAGCCAGCTGCATTCCTCCCCTAAGACTATTCAACCGTAATACTCGTACCTCTAGGAATGCACATCAGTTTACCCTCGAGTCCAACTTCGGACGTACTGTCAAGTATAGATATTCTTTTTTTAGCCGCACTACCCGAATGTGGAATGCTTTACCCGGCTCTATCTTTCCCGACCATTTTAATATTCAGAGGTTCAAAACCAATGTACATCGGTATCTCCTCTTAAATCCTTCCCTATTTTCCCAACGCTCGCACTGTGTTTAAACATTTTAAGGGCAGCCAAAATCCCTTTAGTGCGCGCTCAAAAAAAAAAAAAAAATTTGTCACATTTAATTTTATAAATAGGACTTTGAACAATTAAATTTATTTCTGTTAAATGTTTGTTTAAATTTTTTTTTTTATTAAAATAACCCTTTTTTTTTTGCTTAGCAATGTTTCGGCATTAAAACCAGATGCTTTAGTTTTAAAATCCCATCGCTGCTACCATTTGTTGTGTTCCACTAGAACACATGAAAACACAACTTCTTTAATTTACGTTTAAAATTAGAGTGACTCAAACTCTACTCATTATTTCCTTCGTTACCTATTCCGAAACCTAGATCGTCACTTCTTTTGAATCAACCACGTATTCTACTTTACTTCACTTGCCTTGACACATATTGTTTATTTAAACAACGAGGGCACCATATGTCGTAATTGACATACTTGCCCCCATGGGTCAGTATTGTTTATGTTTGCAATATGACCCATGTCGTTGTTTTGTTGTTTGGTTGACAAAGTTCGATTGCTGTTCCTTTCCAAGTGTAACGTATGACACACGAGGAACCTTTAGTAATAATCGATCTATGTCATGTGTCTTGCAAGCGATTCTTTGGAATTGTGTGTGGTCTCCAGTACTCCAGTTTAATGGCACAACAATATGAACAAATAAAAACAACACTTGTAAACCATTTTGACACGACAAAGAACAAATACTCTGAAAGCATTAAATTCAGGCATATTGTTCAGCAAGCTGATGAATCAGTTGCCAACTTTACACTTCGTCTCAGGCAAGGCGCTGTGAACTGTGATTACGGCAATTTTTTGGACAGGATGTTGATAGAACAATTTCTTCATGGACTTGCTTGTCGTGAGATGTGCAATGCTATAATAATCAAACAACCCGACACATTTGCAATTGCATACGAAACCGCACAATCAATCGAAGCTAGTCGCAACACAGCAGTTGAGGTAAAACCAGAAATAACACCGGCAGGCGAAGCCACAAACAAACTGGGATATGCCCCCCACCGATTCAAGCGAGGCCAAAAAGAAGCATTACTACCATCAAAACAAAGACAACGCCCAAATCAAACTTGTAATGGGTGCGGAGGTAGACACTTCAGGAATCAATGCAAATTTCGAGAAGCAGAGTGCCATGCCTGCAGAGAAAAGGGACATATTGCACGAATGTGCCGATCGAAAACCGCACAAATCATCGAGGTCGACGAGGAGCCGAGTGATTCTGATGAAATTGTACAATATCTCAAAAATATTAACATGGTTAACTCCATAAAGCCTCCATCCACATCAGACACCCTAAAAATTAAAGTGAAAATTGATGGCCGTGATCTTGTGATGGAGCTAGATACGGGTTCACCATGTGCAATCATTAGTGCACGGGTTCTTCCCACGATTAAACCCAAATTTTCTTTGATAAAGTCAGACAGGCAGTTTGCAAGTTACACCCACTGACTTAATTGCATTGGTCGTATTCCAGTCACTGTAACTGTTGCCAGAACCGTTCGTAGGTTGAATCTCTATGTAGTAGAAGGCTACTTTGATACTCTCTTTGGAAGGGAATGGATCGCTCAATTCGCCAGTGAAATAAATCTCTCTAAGTTCTTTGACTCTTCAGGTCACGTCAACTCTCTCACATCAACAACTCCCAATCTATCAAAGGAACAACGAAATCAGATGAACTCCCTTCTCAACCAATATGAAGAGGTATTCAGTGACATAGCTGGCAGGTCACCAGTTTTTATGAAAGCGAGGGAAATTCCTTTGGCATTGCGGGATGCGCATGCCAAAGAGATCGACTTGAAAATTTACTCAGGATTCTATAAAAAAGGAGAATACTCTGAATAGGCATCAACAACACATATAGTATCCAAGAAAATTGGACGAATTCGTATTACTGGGAACTACAAGCCAACACTTAACCCACGAATAATCATTGATGAACATCCAATTCCAAAAGTGGAGGATATATTTAATAAAATGAAGGATGCAACTGTATTCTGCCACTTAGACGTCACAGATGCCTACTCACATCTACCCATCGACGAGCAGTTCGGCCATGCTATGACATTGAACACTACAACCCATGGATTAATTCGTTCAACTCGTGCTGTATACGGAGATGCAAACATTCCGGCCATCTGGCAACGGCGAATCGAAATTGTGTTCCAAGGAATTCGAAATTTAAGAATCTTTTTTGACGACATCCTTATTCATACCAAGAATTTTGATGAAATGTTGGAAATTCCTAATCTGGTCTTGAAAAGAGTAAGAGAACATGGATTTCACTTGAATCGAGAGAAGTGTGTGTTTGCGACGTCATGCGTAGATTTTCTGGGACACAAAATAGATGCTAATGGGATTCAAAAGTCAGACAAACACACAGAAGCAGTAAAAAAGCAACTTAACCTTCCACTTTCGAAGAACTGCAACAATTTTTGGGTAAGGCAACTTATTATAGCTCTTTTATTTCAGATCTTTCTGCGAGAGATCGACCATTGAGAAACATGCTGCGGTCCGAATCGTTTAAGTGGACACCAGAAGCACACGAAACATATATGAACATCAAAAATATTTTAATATCGCCACAAGTCCTTATACCTTATGACCCGTCACTCCCACTTATCTTAGCCACCGACGCGTGTAAAACTGGACTTGGAGCCGTCCTCTCATGTCTTAAGTAATGGGCAGGAAAGGCCAATAGCGTATGCAAGTCGCACCATGAGCGCAACAGAACAGTGATACCCGCAGATCGATAAGGAGGCATTAGCTATTGTCTGGGATGTGCAAAAGTTTTTTATGTATTTATACGCTCGTCATTGGTCCCTCATCACCGATCACAAACCGTTGTTTCAAATCCTACACTTAGAAAAATCTTTGCCTATTCTCTGTATCAGCAGAATGGCAAATTATGCGGAGTCCCTGACCAACTTCGATTATGATGTCAAATTTAAAACAACCAAGGAAAACGCAAATGCTGATTACTTCTCACGAGCTTCATTAGAAACAGATGTCAGTAAAATTCACCACTTGCAACAAGTTTCGTGTGTAGTTCCTTATGTATTATATTAGAAGGCAATCCTTTCTATACAAAGTAATTCATTTATTGAATTCTTATTTATTTAATTCTAACATAAAAGTGGGAGAATTATGACCGGAAGGTTTGGAGGTTAGCGAGCTAAAAGGGTCGAAACCATTAGGTATTTTTGACAGGAGGAAGTTCATCTCAAACACGGGAAATATCTCCCTAGGGTGCGCAAATGTTGTTAGCTGGCGAAGTCCAGTGTTCGTAAATACATAACAGTCCTCTTCTCTAAATCACTTAGTAGCCCAAACGCTCAACAGATTTCTTGATGCGGCTGCTATTTCGGACATTGGATGCGGCAAAAGAGTCTTCGTTCTCACAATATACTTCCTTCGAGGTTGACGGTTGAACGACTTCCTCACTCGAAATGTGTACTACGTCTTCAGTGTTATGTACGGTCAGAGGTGACAAAAACTCACCCTTAGTTGTTTGCTGTGGCGTATTTGTGGGAGGGCCACTGCATGTAGAGCGAATAGTGAGAGATGGGTATGTCAGTTCTAAGTCCGGATCCCTGGGTGTTTGTGTTCAATCCTCGTCACACTTCTGGATCTGGTCTACATGCCTCCTCCAAAGTTTTCCCCGAACATCGATGAAATAATGGAAGATTTCGTCTTGACGCACAATTTTTCCGAAATCCCACTTTTTGTCCTTACTAGTGTAGTTCCCCACTTGAACTTTATCTCCTGTATAATACTGCTTGCCACTTGAATACGGTTTATTTAGCTTCTCCTTCACGTTTTCGATGGTGTTTGAACGGATCAAATCCAAACGAATGCGTATATCCCGCTGCAGGAACGATGAAAAGGGTGCCACTCCTGTTGTAGCATTTGGAGTCTTCCTGTAACGCATAAGATAATTAGATAGTTTATAAGCAATGTTACCTGGGTGTGTGATAATTTTTCGGAGGGCTACTTTCACGTTCTGGAAAAATCGTTCAGCTTGGCCATTAGTTGCCGGGTAGTACGGAGCTGTAAATTTATGATTCATACCGTTTTCTTTCATGAAGCTTTTAATTTCCCCCCATGTAAAGGTAGGCCCATTGTCACTGACCAATTTCAAAGGCAGACCATATCGCGCAAACAGGTCACGTAACATTTCTATAGTTTTTGCAGCTTTCATATTATTCAATTGAAAAATTTCAGGCCACTTAGAGTGTGCATTTACCACAATCAAAAAATATTTATCGAAGAATGGTCCGGCAAAATCTACGTGTACCCTTTGCCATGGAGTTGATGGATATTCCCACGGATGTTGAACCACTTTCGATGATTTTTGTACACATTTGCAGGCTAAGCATTTCTGGGCTAGCACTTCAATGTCAGTCAATGTGCGGCCACCAATCATAGAGCCAACGCTTTCATCTTAACAATCCCGACGTGAGCAGTGTGCAATTCGGCGAGTATTAATTCTCTAAGAATCTGGGGAATCACCACTCGATGGTGCCTAAGAATTGTACCATTAGTTAGAGAGAATTGATAGTATTTACCTTCGAATCCAGCGTTGACTAGTTTTTCTCCAAATAATAAATTGTACACTTCTTTCAGTGTTGGATCTCTGCTTGTCTCCTCAGCAATTTGTTTTTGTGTAACAGGAACAACATCTATTTCGTGCATTTGGTAATACGTCACATTGTCCACACCCTTTGATTCATCACACGACGGTAGAGGCAAACGGGAAAGTGCATCTGCATTTGCGTGGTCCCCCGTTGCTCGATACCCAATTTGGTATGTAAAACCTTGCAAAAACTGTGCATAATGCAGCATACGAGTGGCCACCATACTGGGTAAACTCTTACTTGGGCTGAAAATAGCAATTAAAGGTTTATGATCAGTTATCAGTTTGAACATACGACCGTAACAATAAAAAAATCTTTTTAATGCTCAGAAAATGGAAGTCGCCTCTTTGTCGATTTAACTATAATTTTTTTCCGAGCTAGAAAGTGATCGTGAGGCGTAAGCTATTGACCATCTGCAAATGTGTGTGATAGCACAGCTCCTTACCCGTAAGGACTCGCATCAGTAGCCAACGACAAGGGTAAATTTGGGTTGTACGCACACAGAACTACGTGCGAAGTTATTTCCGACTTAATGCTTCTAAATGCCTTTTCACATTCGTGGCTCCAGTAGAACTCCTGGTCCTTTTGCAGTAGATTGTATATAGGATTCAATTTCGAGGAAAGATTCTGCAAAAATCTGCCATAATAATTGACCAGACCCAGCCAGCTTCTAACCTCAGAAATATTCCTTGGAGCTGGTGCATCTGTTATAGCCTGTATCTTGTCCTTCGTCTTTTCGAGACCCCTTTCCGAAATTATGTGGCCCAAATATGTAATAGAGCTTTCAAAAAACTTACATTTGCTGAGTTTGATGCGAAGTCCCACATCATTTAACCGGTGGAGCACTTCTTCAAGACGTAACGTGTGTTCTTCAAGAGTAGATCCTTGGATTTTTATATCGTCCAAAAAGACGCATGTCCCAGGTATATTTTCCAATGTTTGCGATATATATCTTTGCCAAATCGCAGGGGCCACCTTTGAACCAAACATTAACCTATTTACCATATAGTCACCTTTTATTGTTAATATTGCCAGTATTTCTGCGCTATGGATGTCCATTGGCATATGAAGATAAGCTTCGCTCAGGTCCAAGGTCGTGAAAATCTTCCATCCCATCCTCGTCGCCACTGTGAAGTTCCTCGTGTATTACATTAGAAGGCAATCCTTTCTATACAAAGTAATTCATTTATTTAATTCTTATTTATTTAATTCTTACATAAAAGTGAGAGAATTATGACCGGAAGGTTTGGAGGTTAGCGAACTAAAAGGGTCGAAACCATAAGGTATTTTTGACAGGAGGAAATTTATGTCAAACATGGCAAATATCTCCCTAGGGTGCGCAAATGTTGTTAGCTGGCGAAGTCCAGTGTTCGTAAATACATAACATTTCGGATTCAGAACTAGAATATGACCCATTCGATAAATTTTTATTTCATCAAATTCATCAACTGCCACTCAATGCAAAACAAATTGCTCAAGAAACTAGAAAAGATCTACATTTGGGCAGGATGTGTTCCATACTAGAAGCAGGTCAGTCTCTAATCCGATCGGGTTTCAAATCTCCTGAGTCCAGCTATAGTTTAGCTGCTAATTGCCTTGTGTTTGTACACAGAGTGGTCATCCCATCCACCTTACGTGAAAAAGTTCTTGCAGATCTTCACTTAGTGCATTTGGGAATGGTGAAGATGAAAGGTTTGGCACGATCATTCGTTTTTTGGCCGGGAATTGACGCCGATATTGAACGTGTGGCAAGCAATTGTAGTAGCTGTACAAAAAATGCACACTTACCTCCCAAGTTTCGAGAACACCATTGGGAGTATCGAAAAGGACCGTGGGAACGAGTCCATAAAGAATACGCGGGACTCTTCGCTGGTACGATGTTGCTCATAGTATCTGATGCGTATTGCAAGTGGCTTGAAGTTAAAACAACTAACTCGATGACGGCTGGTGCTACCATATCTATTCTGGAACTATTTGCTGCCTATGGTGTCCCGGTAATGGTGGTGTCCAATGATGGCACAAATTATACTTCAGCTGAATTTAAAACATATCTGCAGACAGTTAGCGTAAAATATGATAAACTGACAGCACCGTACCATCCATCAACGAATGGACAAGCTGAGCGGAGCGTACAAACAGTAAAAGATGCTTTAACAACCATGAAAACTACTAAGAACTCACTTCAGCTAAACCTTAACGAATTCCTCCGGTAATATAGAAAAGCACTTCATACCACTACAGGCCAATCACCATCGCTTGGGTCGTTCACTTCGGACTAGTCTGGATCTTCTTAGACCTGATGATTTATTTACAAAAGTAACAGAAAAACAAAACTCGCAATTCAATCCAACATTCCGCATTCTTCAACCAGGACAATCGGTGTTTTTCCTATCAAACAATCCTCGTATTGACAAATGGGTTCCGGAAATTATGAAAAACCGTCTGGGAGACCTTCATTATGAAATTACCTACCGCGAAAAACAGTTTAAACGCCATATTGACCAGATCAAATGTCATAAAGATAATTATTTAAATAATCAAGATAAACCACCACAAACGCCTATACCACAACAACAACATTTTCGTGACGAAAACTCCAATGCTGCTACTACATCTCTGCAATCATTTCATTATAAGCCAGTGAGTGAAACTAGTCCTGCATTTGTAGTACCAAAGCAGCGGTCATTTACTCCACAAGACACGCAAACACCTAGATGTGGAAGTCAATTAATAACACCTCTAGCAGCTCAATGAAGATCCACCAGACCAAGGAAGCGTCGAACCTTATTCTCACCTTAGCCACGAAGGGTGGGAAAAAATATTGTGTTTTAACCTTAATTGAGAAAGACTATATTTGTTGTGTGTGTGTTCACCTTTAATTGACTATCCATCTTTCTCTTTCTGATTAATATCTATCTATCTTTTAATGTACTTAAAAAATGTATCTACAAAATTGAAATTGTATCTCATTTTTCGATTAACCTTTTATATAAAAGCATATCTTTAATATAAAAAAAAGAATTTAAGTTCAAGAATAAAATAATCATTTTTGCATATACAACAACCAGCATTATAAAACTTATAGAAAAGCGAACTTCTGTCCACTGTATCGAAGGCAGCCTTAAGGTCAACGAAGAACGCGTATAGTTTTTTCTTGCCTATCATGAAGTTTTGTGCTACAGTAGTGAGAATAAAGACTTGGTCTATTGTAGAGTAGTTCTCACGAAATCCAGCTTGGAATTCACTTAGAAGCTTATTTTGTGAAGTCCACTCCTGAAAATGCTTTGCCAGAACACCCATTAGTATTTTTAAAGCTGAATTTAAAAATGATATGCCTCTATAGTTTTCTACTAGCTTGAGATCACCTTTCTTAAAGATTGGAAAAATCACACTCTTTTGAAAGCTGCTTGGAATATCACCTGTTTCATAAATTCGATTGAATTCTTTAGTAAGTATCTCTAACGGAGAATCATTTGTATATTTGAAGAATTCAACAGGTATCCCATCCGTTCCCGGTGCTTTTTGGTCCTTGCTCTTTGCTAACCAGTGTCTCACTTCTTCTTGTGTTAAGGGTCTATCCAAGAGATCGCACTTTGTATCTGGAATAGCATATTGAAACCTAGGCTGTGGTATGGAGTCTGATGGATTTAATATATTTTTGAAGTGTTTTTCTTATTCAGCCACGCTAATGTTCAGTCCAATTTTAAACTTTTTACCATTTTTCTTGTTGAGCAATTTCCATAGTGTTTCGTCAGAACATAAAATAATTAAAAAAAAAAAAAATAATAATGAAATAACTTTAACTGACAAAGATTTAAATTGAATTTGTAACCTATTGTGAATTGTATTAATTGGTATAATAATTTGAATTTTTAAATTTAGCGCCATGTCGGCCATCTTTAGTTGTATATAATAATTAATAATAGAAAAAGAATAATGAAAATGAAAATAAAAAGAAAAATAAAATTTCTCGAGTCATTCTTTACCGATACTTAAGACGAATCCGCACGCAGTTTTCTTTACGAGAATCGTTAACATATTTAATTAAGTCTTGTCTTACATATATCAATTTAAATATAATTTTTAAGCTCAATTTTAAAGAGCTTGTTTGCTTAAATCCATGCAAATTTTCATGGCGCCCGAACAGGGACAAACTTAAATTAATTATTTATTATATTTATAGTAATAAAAAACGCGATTCGCAATTCTATTAATAAACGCGATTCGATAAAATTCTTAATAATTCGGTGGAATCGCACGTGATTATTATTAAGGTGCCGTCGTTAACCTGCAGTGTAATCAGATACCCAGAATTCAACTTGGAGGAACCCAAAATACCCACAGCATTCCAGTCAAACTGTGCGAAGCTCCAGCGCTCCAGAGTCCACAAATGCACACAAACTGCAACTGTTTGCTGTGTAAAAGGGAAGTGGCTTCACAAGAAGAATCGCCAAAGAAAAACGAGGTATCCACAAAAATTGAAAGTGCATTGCTTTTTTTAAGATACAAAATTATACAAACTTGCTAAATTCACATTTGTGCCTTTTGCATTTTAACTATTATTGGTAAAATAAACAAAATATAATAAAGTGCGTTATTTGGAATTAACCAAATAAAATTTTATTGATTTTTTCTAAAGAAAAAATATACATAAGTTAAATGTGACTTAAAGCTAATAATTCACAAAAAAGTAACTTAAAAATATCAATGATTTTAAACTAAAAATCCACATCGTAAACTTAAAAAGAAAAAGGTTTCTAATTCGAGTTTTGTAATTTGCGCATCTGTCACCTTTGCCGTAGCCACATCTGCATCAAGTCGCACTCACTCATTGCTTAATATTATTTAGTAATATTCAATAATTAATGCAAATAATACAAATTTCTCATTACGATTTCCGAATCAAGTCGCACTCACTCATTGCTTAATATTATTTAGTAATAATAATTAATCGTTTTAATTAATTAATCATACCGATCAAGCAAATACAATTTGTTATAGTCGAATTGATAGTCGAACTGTCAGTTCGTTCCTTACATCCTGTCATTCTTTGAGTTTGTGTTGTGACCAGTGATGCCAATTTATAGGGATTTTTGGTGAAAATTTTGCTAGAACAGTGTGACCAGCAATAAAATTTAAATTGTTTTGATTAAAATATTGCACAAGTGATAAACAAATATTTTTCGACAATTTGCACTAGAACGGTTATAAGTTTTTAATTTTTTTTTCAAGTTATCGCATCAATAGTATTTGTTGAAAATAAACTAATTTTTCTATACACTTTGGCGATACCTACTTATTAACTTAATAACCTGTGCAAATTAAATTAATTTTTGTGGATAAACTACATCCATAGTGCAAATTTAGTTTATTGTTAGTTTAATATCAAACACTAAAGCAATAAAATGGCTGGCAAGAAAAGACAAGAATCACCGAGTAAGCTAGAAAATCTTGAGCAATCAAGGCATTAACGTTCATTAATAAAAAATAATATAATTCGATTTAAAACTGGATTAGAACAAAAAACAATGTCGTTAAATCAAATGGAATTAGAATGTCGTTTAGACATATTAAATTCGTACATTGATCAAATAATGACATGTCAATCGGATATAGAGTCATATGATCACACTGATACGTCCCGCGGAGAGTTGGAAGACATTTGTGTAACTACGAAGTCATTACTTATGTCACTGCTGAATAAGAGGCGTAAATCTAGTGCTGTGGAATATTTCTTTAGTAGCCCTCATCACTCACGACTTCCAAAAATGTCTCTTCCCAAATTTAGCGGCAAATATGCCGAATACAAACATTTTATAAGCCTTTTCGAGAGTTTGGTGGATAACGATCCTATGCTCTCAGATATTGAAAAATTTAATCACCTGATTTCCTGTTTAACAGGTGAAGCCTTAGGAACGGTTAAAGCTTTCCAAATCACCGAACAGAATTATCCAAAGGCATTAGCAAGTTTGAAAAAAGTTTACGATAATAATTGTTTGATATTTTTTGACAATATTTCAACTCTTTTCGAGCTAAAAGAAATCTGTAAGCCGTTAGCTTCTGCACTGCGCAGTATGATAGATACGGTTTCCGCAGTTTATGATTCGCTTCTCTCATTAGGCGATGATAAAAATATCACAAACGCGATCATTATACATTTAGTAATGTCAAAGGTTGATGCATTTACGAGGTCTAAGTGGGAGGAGCAGCTAGATTACAGCACCCTTCCCCTATGGAGCGATTGCGAAGCAGCTCTTAACAAAAGATATCAGCACATATCTGCTGAAGAATCTTCAATTTCAAACCCTAAGCCCAGTGATAAGCAATCCAAACCAAAACAAGAATTTAGTCGCCAAAGAAATCAAAAATCTTCGTTTGCTGTAAGCATACAACAACAAAATAAATTAAAATGTTTATACTGCAAATCAAATGATTATTATATAACTGCATGTCAATCCTTTTCAACACTTCCCGTTTTACAAAGGTTTGAATTTGCAAAGGGTGTTCCAATCTGCATTAATTGTCTTCGAAAAGGGCACACAGTTTCAAAATGCAGATTGAGTAAGTGTAGTGTTTGCAATCGATCGCATCATACATTGTTGCATCAATATGAAACAACTTTCAACAGTACGCAACAATCTTCGAGTTTGCAGGCCATGCATGCTTCTGTTACGACTGACCAAGTCATCCTTGCTACTGCTATTGTTCAAATAAAAGGCATATCAGGCGAGTATACGTTAGTGCGAGCGTTACTTGATTCAGGCTCGCAAATCAACTTCATAACCGAAGAACTCGCTCAAAGATTGAAACTTCGTAAAGAAGAAAAACCGTTAAATTTACTTGGCATTGGGAAAGCAAACACTACAGTTAACAAAAAGTTACATGCAGTAGTAAAATCAAGATTGAATGACCATTCATTTTCTGCAGATTACTGGGTCATGAGCTCAATATCTGCATATCAACCAGATCATGCTATAAATACGGCGAATTGGAACATTCCACCCAATATTCAGTTGGCTGATCCTTGTTTTTATAAGCCACAAAAAATTGATTTGTTATTGGGAGCAGAAACATTTTTCGAATTGTTGTCTGTTGGCCAAATTAAACAAGGCCCCGAATACCCAACCATTCAGAAAACTCTCCTTGGTTGGATAGTATCGGGAAAATATCCCAAGTTTACGAATTCAAATAAAAGATTATGTAGTTTGGTATGCCAAACCGATGAATTGCCATGTCTGGACGAACTTGTTCAAAAATTTTGGGCATTGGAAGAACTTCCCGGAGAAACGAAAACATTTTTCACTGAAGAACAAAAATTATGCGAAAATCACTTCGTTGCGAATACTTTTACCGCAAGGTCGATTTGTAGTCAAATTACCTTTCAAATTACCTTTCAAATCACCTCCTAGCTCACTTGGGTCATCGTTTGAAACTGCCAAACGTCGGTTTCTCGCACTTGAGCGAAAACTTTTAAAAAATGTTGAGCTGAGGTCTCTGTACATGGAGTTTATGGAAGAATATCTTCTATTTGGACAAATGTTACCAACGAATAATGAAATCCCAAAAAGCCCGCATTACTTCATTCCGCATCAGTGTGTCCTACGCCCAGAAAGCACAAGCACTAAATTGCGTGTTGTTTTTGATGCTTCGAGTCGTACATCGACTCAAAAATCTTTGAATGACATCTTGATGGTTGGGCCAACCATTCAAGAGGAGCTGTTTTCGACATTGCTCCGTTTTCGGACTAATAAATATGCCATTACGGCTGATATAACGAAAATGTATCGACAAATCCTTGTTTCTGAGGAGCATTCGATTTACCAGCTCGTAGTGTGGAGGCGGCATCCCTTTCAGCCCTTGCAACATTTTCGTTTGAACACTGTTACGTATGGCACGTCACCAGCACCATTCTTGGCAATACGGTGTTTGAAAATGTTAGGTGAATTATTTGAAAATTCTCACCCTGCAGGGTCAAAAGTAATTCGGAGAGATTTCTACGTTGATGACCTTCTAACCGGTGCCAATGAAATCGAAACTCTTAAAGTTATACAAAATGAAATACAAAAAATACTTCAGAAGGGTGGGTTTCAATTGGCTAAATGGTATTCAAACCATCCAGAGTTTTATAATACTGAGAGTTCTGAAAAGTCGATTAAATTTAATGACTCAGACTCCACAAAAACTCTTGGAATTCGTTGGCAACCGATTGAAGATGCATTTAGCTTCAATTTAGAAAATTTACGAGCTACTAAGAGAAATATTTTATCAGTTTCCGCTCGTCTATTTGATCCTCTTGGATTATTATGCCCCATAGTAACTAAAGCAAAAATTTTGCTACAAGATCTTTGGATTCAAAAGCTTGATTGGGATGAGTCGATTCCATTGCGCCTTGATACCTGTTGGCAGAATTTTAAAACAAATCTATCTCAGCTTCCTAGAGATAAAAATACCACGATTTGTTGAAACTCATTCGAGTGCTAAAATTCAGATCCATGGGTTCGCCGATGCATCGATGAGAGCCTACGGATGTTGTATTTACATCCGTAGTCAGAGCACTGAAGGTATCAAGTCGACGCTATTAACAGCAAAGTCCAAAGTGGCCCCTTTGAAAACCAAATCGCTTCCGCGACTGGAACTTTGCGCAGCGCATACTCTTTCTAAATTATGGATGAGAGTATCAGCAATGTTGAGTCTTGACGTTGAGCAAATTGTTTTTTGGACAGATTCCGAAATCACTTTGCATTGGATAAAATCCCATCCATCAACAGTCGCAACCTTTGTTGCCAACAGAGTGTCAGATATCCAAGAGTGGACACAAAATGTGTCCTGGAAACATGTCCCAACAAAACTTAATCCAGCAGATATAGTATCTAGAGGTTGTAATGTAGATGAACTAAATACGTCGATTTGGTTTAATGGTCCATCATTCCTTCTAGAAAATCCAAATTCTTGGCCCATAAATGCTCATTTCGAGTTATCTCCTGAGGATGAGGCGTTAGAAAAACGAAAAACAAATGTCGCTCTTATCGCAGTAGAAAGTCCTAGGACGAAGCTTATGGATTTTATCGAAGAGGCTTCTTCATATGAAGAATTAACCAACACATTTGTTTATGTTATGCGATTTTTTCGAAGATGTAAAAATAAAACAGAAGTTTTCGAAGAACATCCCACGGCTAAGGAGTTGAATTTATCATTCCTTAAAATTACTGAAATTGTCCAAAAACATGAATTTTCCGACGAAATTCATAAACTAAGAAAAAAAATGTAATTTATCATTTTCGCTACTTCGAGTAGGTGGACGTCTGTTGCACGCACCAATCGAATATGATGCCAAGTTTCCACTCTTGTTAACAAAAAATACTCAATTTATAAAAACATATTTAACATATCTGCACATAAAAAACTGTCATGCTGGCTCTCAAGCATTGGTTGCATTGCTTCGCGAAAAAGTGTGGCTTATTAACGCCAAAGAAGCATGCCGAAAAACTATACGAAGCTGCATACCCTGCTTTAAATATAAGCCAAAATTACTTACCCAAATTATGGGATACTTGCCGGCAGATCGACTGAGAGTACAACGACCCTTCTTAATATGTGGCGTTGATTTTTGTGGCCCTGTATATACCACTTTAAAAATTCGAGGTCGACCACCGTACAAAACGTACATAGTAGTTTTTGTTTGTTTTACCTCCAAAGCTATACATTTTGAATTAGCAACTGATCTTTCTTCTGATTGTTTTATTCTCGTCCTAAAAAGGTTCATCGGTCGCCGAGGAATTCCCCAAACGATCCACTGCGACAACGGGACAAATTTCGTGGGAGCTCAGAGGAAACTACAGGAGGTACGCGAGCAGTTCGAACAAGGCAAGGCAGCAGTTCATCAGTACGCAGCCAAGGAAGGGTTCAGTTTCGCCTTCATACCACCAAGAGCTCCACATTTCGGAGGTCTGTGGGAAGCCGCGGTGAGGTCGGCGAAGACGCTGCTCCATCGAACTGTGGGGAACGCTTTACTAACAGCAGAAGAACTGATAACCGTGCTTATAGAGGTCGAAGGAATCCTCAATTCAAGGCCAATCGCCCCTCTAAGCGCAGACCCCAACGACGGCGAGGCACTCACACCAGCGCATTTGCTGATAGGCGCACCATTGCGAGCACTTCCCCCGGAACAAGTGCCGGAACAGCAAACAAGCTGCTTGAAAAGATGGAAACTTCTATGCTTTCTCAAGCAGCAGTTTTGGCAGAAGTGGTCAAAGGAATATCTGCTTGGCCTTCAGGTTCGCAACAAATGGGTTCAGGAGAAACCCAATCTCGTCGTGGGAAAGGTCGTCCTTATTCACGAAGAAAACGCCCCTCCACAACAGTGGACGATGGGAAGAGTAACAGCAGTTATCGCAAGGCAGGACGGAAGGGTCAGGGTCGCCGACGTCAAAACCAAAAATGGAGTGCTTAGACGACCCATCGTAAAGTTGGCTGTTCTGCCAGATGAGTGTTGAAGCCTTCCAGCCCTTCAACGTGGCCGGTGTTTCGTCAGAACATAAAATAATTAAAAAAAAAATAATAATGAAATAACTTTAACTGACAAAGATTTAAATTGAATTTGTAACCTATTGTGAATTGTATTAATTGGTATAATAATTTGAATTTTTAAATTTAGCGCCATGTCGGCCATCTTTAGTTGTATATAATAATTAATAATAGAAAAAGAATAATGAAAATGAAAAGAAAAAGAAAAATAAAATTTCTCGAGTCATTCTTTACCGATACTTAAGACGAATCCGCACGCAGTTTTCTTTACGAGAATCGTAAACATATTTAATTAAGTCTTGTCTTACATATATCAATTTAAATATAATTTTTAAGCTCAATTTTAAAGAGCTTGTTTGCTTAAATCCATGCAAATTTTCACATAGTGTTGTTGAGTCCTTGCATTGAGATATTTCAACTGCCAACGAACTTTGAAACTCAATTTTCTTCGTTTGACATGTTTTCTTGTATTCGCATTTCGCATGTAAATACATTTGCTTATAGATCGGTTCATCATATTTCCGGTATAGATCAAGCATACAAAATGATTTCTTCCTTTTCTTTTCACAGTCAAAGTCAAACCACGGCTATTTATAATCTTGTTTTGTCTGTTTTTGTGATAAAAGACCGATTGCATTTATGACAATCCAAGTTAAATCGTCCATGTTTCCAACTTCAGTAGTAGCCCGTAGCGTAATGGTTAGTGCGTTCAACTGTCACGCTGAAGGTCTGGGTTCGCTTCCCAGCCTCGTCCACCTAAGAACTAAAAAGTTTTTTTCAGGGCTACTGCGTCTTGCGAGGAATTGACAAATCCTGCAAGAGTATCACTTGTCACGAATAAGTGCTTCTCGTCTAGCCGTTCGGATTCGGCATACAATTGTAGGTCCCTTCCATTTCTGTCGATAGGCACAGGAATGGTTGCGGGTTGTTAGTCACTAGGCCCTGGTTCTTCATGAGCCGTTGTGCCACCCGATTTATTTATTTTTTTTTTCCAACTTCAGAAGCTGCTTCAATCTGTCTGCTCAAGATCCACCGGTAGGTTTCTGATTTGGTTTGGATTCCATTTAAATCTGGGTAGCAAATTTATTTTAGCCTCATAACCTCTCATTTCATTAGTAGCAAAATTAAAAGTTGTGACAATTGGTAAGTGATCTGAGAAGTTCTGTGATTCTACCTCAAAATTGGTAATCAAATAGTTCCAATCTCCTCCGCTTAGACTCAGGTCAATCACTGAGCTACATTGGGCACCCACAAATGTATATTCACCTTGTAAATCTCCTGAACAACCGTTTTGAATTTCCAGTCCATACTCGCTGCAAGATTCCATAAGTTGACAGCCTTTTCTATCCAACACCAAGTCCTTTGAGCTTCGAGGTCTCGATGGTACATCTCCCTCAGAATTTGAAACCAGCAGTTGTTGTGTACCTGTCCTTGCATTAAAATCACCTGTGAGCAGAATATTCGTTTGATCATGTAAGTTGTTTATGACATCTTTTAGTTTTTGCAGATTAGTGCCCCACTGTGGTCCTTAGTCCGTTTAAATAAACAGGGATAACTTGGTACTTACAACTCGAAGAGGCAGAAACTTGAATATTGATTATACCGTAGCCCATTATTTCTTGGAATTCTATTTCAATATCAGTTAGATTCTTTTTGTATCCATAAAGGCACCCTACACTTGCACGTCCTCTTATATTTTTAGTACCAGGTGTCGACTTAAGTACATATTTTCCAAAATAATTTTCAAAATTCTTTTCTTTACTTTCTAAGAGATGAGTTTCAAACAAACAGAAAAACTCAAATTCATTTACATATTTAAAGAAGTCAGAAAACAATAATTTACTATTTAAACCACATACGTTATAACTTAAAATTCTGTAATTAACAGTTTTTACAAAATTCTTACTTAAAACTAAACTTGGGCAGACGGAAATTTCCTAACTATGTTGTTTAGAAGTGGCAGCACTGTTTTTCTGCTGATTAAATATTGTTACCGAGTTTCCATTTATACACACAGATGGCGCTGGTGATGTATTGAGGTATTCTTTTTTTGCCAGCTGTTCCTCTGATAGCCAGATGTTGTAAAATGTTAACATTTTGCATGCTGCTCATAATCTGCTCTAGCATTGAATTTCCTTCATATTTGCCGCACTTCAATCCACTATTAAAGCTCCACGTAAACGTTTTGCCCAGAACCAAAAGGCGGTTATCCCTCTGGAAAGCATCCACGTTAGGATTTTTCGTCTTTATTGACTTTCTAACTTCCAGCAATTTCGATCTTTTTTGTCGGATCGTCAGAGGATAGTCTCGGTGAACGGATACACCAGCTTCTCTAAGGGATTTTGATGCGCACAGAATGTTTATTGCAGGTGTTTTATCTTTTAATTGGACCAGAAAATTGTTGCTATCCGGAGCATTTGATCAATTAGCGATGATGTTGTTTTCATTTATTGGCGATGAAATTTTAACATGAGTGCGACAAATGGTTTGTATCTCAGCTCTCTGATCAACAGCATTATCATCTTTAAGGTAGAATATGAGGTTTACCTCAGTTCTCCGCATCTTTCCTCTAAAAGTTCACACTTATCCTCCAATGCCATGACCTTTTCTGTTAGAATTTGATTGCTGTTTTGCAAATACTTTATTTCGCCATGTAGGTTTTCCAAGTCAGAGAGTCTTACTACCTCTTTCAAAGTCAAGCGAATATCTTTTAAATTCTCCTCAAATGCTTCCTGCATTATAGTGTGAATCATGTCACCTTTCATGGTGTTGGTAACACTTTTAATTTAGCTATGGTTTGATTTTGCTGGTGATATATCCTGAGCCTTCCTTTTATTTTCAGTCATCAGTACATAAATTATAGGTAAAGATAAAAAATAATAATTTAAATAAAAAACTTTATTATTATAATTTTTTGTTTATTTATAAACTAAATATCGCAACTTTATTTCATTTCATTAAATGCAACGCGCTTCGGAGATTATATCTCCATCTTCAGGCGATTTGTTTTGTTATTATGTTCTGCCACTCCCTTCAAGCAAAATCACGGACCCGAATTTCTCGGTTCACTTTGGAATCACTTGGGAATCCAAAAAAAACTGAGTATCTCGCACACATTAACAAATTTTCTGTGTACGCATGTAAAAAGAAGAACAAGAATCGAGATAATTTTTTTTATGCACGGAGAAATAGAGAGATTACAGTCATTTTGTTTTAATTTCCATCACTTTTTTTTTTTAGTTCAGTTTTGTAGGTAGCATGGCGAAGACCATTGCTTTTTTATCTTTAATTTATTTTTTTGTGAAAACTTTAAGAAATTTTCAATGACAAATACAAGTTTACTGTTTATTATATGTATATGTTTAGTTGTAGAAATATATAATGTACCATATATAATTGATAAATAAAAATAAAGTCTTGAAATTAAGAAAATTCTGTTTGTCTTTTATTTCTTGAATGCAATGTAGAAACTCGACTAGATGGGGAAGTTTCTTTGTAATACAATACATTTGGGTATGCCTCGATTCATTCATTTTTGTTGGTCCGTTTTGGATTCCATTTAGGCTCCGGTTTCTCGGAGTATGGTGAATTGGAATACAATCTCTCTCTCTCTCTCTCTCTCTCAATGCATTCACATAATGGCTCCTTGGTGATTCTAATTTTCATACTAATTTGATCCGATTTGGAATCGTTTTGGATCCGGTTTTGGGTCCGTTTATGAACTGGTTTTGGATCCAAAACGGACTCGCTTCCTTGAAGGGCTCGTTGAATTAGCTGTCATCCGTGATTGAATTGTTTTAACTTTTTGTCGCGTGTAGAAAGTGAGTGCAGTGTCAAAAAGTGCGTTAGTTTTAAATATTAGTTTGTCGTTAAGTAGTTGGTCTTGTTCTGTTTTGTTTGCTTTGAATATCTCGTATTCTTCCAGTTCGTCGATGAGGTGCAAAGCGTAGTTTGATTTTGTGTTTGGTTTTGGTAAATGTTCCGTAAATCGTTTGTAAAAGGTCTTAGAAGAAGAAATAGAGGAACTGCCCTTGTTAAAAAAGTGAAGCAGTTTTTAAAATGGTGTGAGGTCTCACAAACACAAATGCATTACAGCAGGGACGGAGTGCTCTTTGTAGGCAACTCACTAGGGCGCCATCAGAATAGTCATTTTTGTTATTTTCCGAAGTGGTTTTAGTGGAATGTTCTAAAAAAAAGAAAGAGTACGTGCGTGAAGCAATTTGTAAATCTGAAATGTCAAATCGCTAGTGTGATTTTAAAAAAGAATAATAGAAAAATGTTACAAATTAAGACATTTACATATAAAAAAAAAACTTTGAAAACACAAACCTTTTCAAGTGAATAAAATAGACATTGTAGTTATTTAGCAATCGACAAAAAAACAGTAAGTGCGGTAAGAGCATTTCGTCTCACAAGTGAGTTTTATTATATTTTTCTCAAAGCAAGTGCTGTTAACTGTTTGTAGTTATGTAGATTAATTAACTATCGAAGAACATATTATTTATAATGAAGAAAGAAAAAACCTAAACAATAGAAGTTATATTGTTTTTGTTTTTATTTTAGTGGACTGTATTGAATGAAATTCAATAAAAAGTATTTAAGCGACCTTTAGTCCATTGCGTTTCGGTCCTGATAACAATTACAGTGGACCTCATCAGTTAGAGCTGTAATTGTTACCTTTCTAAGACGCAACATTTTAGTCGATGGCTACCGACGTTTATAAAATGTACAGCATAAACACACTGCAAATTATATTTTTCTAGGGGAACATGGTTACATTCAGACACCTAGATAAAGATATAGATATTATGCCCGTGGTCTGGCAAAGGTAATAAAGAAAGAAAAAACCTAAACAATAGAAGTTATATTGTTTTTGTTTTTATTTTAGTGGACTGTATTGAATGAAATTCAATAAAAAGTATTTAAGCGACCTTTAGTCCAATGCGTTTCGGTCCTGATAACAATTACAGTGGACCTCATCAGTTAGAGCTGTAATTGTTACCTTTCTAAGACGCAACATTTTAGTCGATGGCTACCGACGTTTATAAAATTTACAGCATAAACACACTGCAAATTATATTTTTCTAGGGGAACATGGTTACATTCAGACACCTAGATATAGATATAGATATTATGGCCGTGGTCTGGCAAAGGTACAACAAACAAAAACAATATAACTTCTATTGTTTAGGTTTTTTCTTTCTTTATTACCTTTGCCCGACCACGGGCATAATATCTATATCTATATCTAGGTGTCTGAATGTAACCATGTTCCCCTAGAAAAATATAATTTGCAGTGTGTTTATGCTGTAAATTTTATAAACGTCGGTAGCCATCGACTAAAATGTTGCGTCTTAGAAAGGTAACAATTACAGCTCTAACTGATGAGGTCCACTGTAATTGTTATCAGGACCGAAACGCATTGGACTAAAGGTCGCTTAAATACTTTTTATTGAATTTCATTCAATACAGTCCACTAAAATAAAAACAAAAACAATATAACTTCTATTGTTTAGGTTTTTTCTTTCTTTATTACCTTTGCCAGACCACGGGCATAATATCTATATCTATATCTAGGTGTCTGAATGTAACCATGGTTCCCTAGCAAAATATAATTTGCAGTGTGTTTATGCTGTAAATTTTATAAACGTCGGTAGCCATCGACTAAAATGTTGCGTCTTAGAAAGGTAACAATTACAGCTCTAACTGATGAGGTCCACTGTAATTGTTATCAGGACCGAAACGCATTGGACTAAAGGTCGCTTAAATACTTTTTATTGAATTTCATTCAATACAGTCCACTAAAATAAAAACAAAAACAATATAACTTCTATTGTTTAGGTTTTTTCTTTCTTTATTACCTTTGCCAGACCACGGGCATAATATCTATATCTATATCTAGGTGTCTGAATATTACCATGTTCTTCTAGAAAAATATAATTTGCAGTGTGTTTATGCTGTAAATTTTATAAACGTCGGTAGCCATCGACTAAAATGTTGCGTCTTAGAAAGGTAACAATTACAGCTCTAACTGATGAGGTCCACTGTATTATTTATAATGGATTAAACTTTAAACATGAACCATGAACAACCAAATATGGACTGATAGACACCTTACTGAACAGACAAATTAACATTGAAATATGAACTTTAAAGTTGGCGACGGAACAATTAGATATTTTATTGCTAACTTAAAACGTAAAAAATCGATTTAATAACAAAAAATAATTTTCTCATAAGAACCCAACTATCAATTTTTCCTCTATAAGGTTCCTTTTTTTGAATTTCTATAAGTTATTATTTCTACAAGGCTTGTATTTAGTTTGGACATCGAAGTTGAACATTTTTGAAGCTATATTTTAGAAAACAGCTTCCCACAAACCTATTACAAGCAGAATCTTTAATTTAATTTTCTGCAAGCCTGAATATTTACAATTTGGTTATAGTTCTGAAGGTCAAGGCATAATGGGTAGGTAGATTGTTTTTTTTGCTTTCTAGATATTTAGGTCTGTTGGTAAGAATATGAGTGATGCAATAATTTATGAGTTTGATGGCGATGATGTTTTTTGATGATATTTAGGTAGAAACTTGTAGGTAGGTAGGTACCTAGACCTACCCAAATTTTAATTGAATGTTTATGATTATTTTTCGCTGATTTTTGTCTTTTTAAGGTGTTAGTTTAGAAATTTGAAATTAATAGGAATGATGGCTACCATTATTTATGATTTTCAGTGAGAAATTTGAACTTATAACTTACCACTATGTGACCATGTTGTTGAGTCTTAAGGGCATCTAGGTATTACCTAAATCGTTACTCTTGGTAATTAAAAATTGGTGAAATTTCTTTGAAATTCTCTGTTTGGTTCATGGTCGACAATCGCCTACCAATTTTCTAATTGGAGTTTTAAAATTAACTTTTTTACAGAAAAAAAGTAACTTTTTTACAAACAAAAATTAACTTTTTTACAATAAAAATTAACTTTTTACAAAAACAAAAACTTTTTTACAAAAAAAAAAAATTAACGTTAGTAAAATAATTAAATTTTGTACAAGGAAAAAATTAATTTTTTACAAAAAAAAAACTAACTCTAATAAGCCCAAATTGGATAAAATTTTAAGGGTTGCCACATCCTTAAAATAACTTCTTTTTTTAAGTGAAGCTCGAGGTAGTCAACTAATTTATATACATATATAGGTATTTACGCTCAGCCCTGACTCACATTAAATAACATAGCGCCTTTGGCGACCTGCTACCTACTAGTAAGTATGTAAATAATTTTCTATTTGTTAATCTAACGGGAACAAAGTGGGGGCGTTTGAATAAAAAAATCAAAATTGGATTTTAATCGCTTTAAAAAATAAAAAAAAAAAAACTAGTGATACACAATTATTATACCTATATATAAAATACACGTAAATGGCCATAACTTGGGCAATTATTTTTTGATATTTATAAATGAAGTATCAAATGAAAGCTTATATAATACAAAAATTATATATAGGGTTTTTGTTTTTGATTCAGCTTTTGTATGGTGTTATGAATTTTTGAGCAGAAGTCCCCATCGATCCTAGCTCCGCGTCTATTAAATAGAGGGAGTCAAAGGTCACGAAGCATGGTATTTCGCTGATTTTGATCAAACAAAAATCTTCGACTAATGAAACATGACGTAAATATTTCAATTTATCATTGAAATATAGGATCAAAAGCGTGCTTACAAATATCTGGGGTGAAATTTGTTTTTATAGTAGGGGTGGGGTTGTAGATTGAAGAATGGGGTGTGGGCTTATAATGAAAAAGTATATAAAACAGTGTCAGTGAAATTGTGCAATAGACGCGGAGCTAGGATCGATGGGGATATTTACTCAAAAATTCATAACACCATAAAAAAGCTGATTCAAAAACAAAAACTCTTTATATAATTTTTCCGAACTTTGTAGGAATTTATGTCTAATTTTCCTGGATTATAATGTTTCAATGATCTTCTAGTTTTAATTTTTTGACTAAAAATTAATTGAAGCAGTTTATAAAGAAAAAAATAGTATTAAGTCAAGTTAAATTTTGAAAAAAAATTTAATACATTTTTTCCAATTTTTGTTCTCTAGTTTAGTAAAGTAATTGTTCAAAAAAACGTATTATTAAAATTAATTCAATATAGCTTTTAACGGCCTTTAGTCCATTAAAATTGGCGTTTCGCCCCGGCGTTCATACTTGGACTCTTCAATTGACAGTAAGGGCCTTGTCAAGACGCAATTTTTATTAAGTCCAGTCCAGCTTACATCAATTTTACTGCGAAAATCAATTTTGAACTATATCCAACCCAATTAGAATTTCTAATCAAGAATTGTTGGAAATTTTGTTACCCGTGGCCTAGCATTGTTTACATAGGAGTTTTTTTTATAATACAAATTCTATATACTATTGAAATACATAAGCCAAGTAGAAGACTTAGTATTATTTAATTGGACTTGTTGAATTATTGATTCAATATAGCTTTTAACGGCCATACAAATTGGCGTTTCGTCCCGGCGTTCTCATTTTTTAAAATTGTTTTTCAGAAAAATTGTTTTAAGATTTTTAGTTTTTAAAAGTATAGATATACATAAGGTCCTGTACCAAAAACGACCGGTACAGTACCGAAAATTAACGCTGTGTACCGCGTACCAAAGAAAAGCTTCGGTACACACAAATATTCCGAAATCCAATTCGTATACCAAAATTTAAAAATAAATTGAGATCAAGTCTGATCTGTATATGTACCTACCTAGATACGTATACAGGGTGTCCCATTAACAATGGTCTAAACCAAGAACTGGTGAAAGGCCAGGCCATACCCTATGAGAAATTTGGTAACTTTTTCATACCAAATCATAGCAGTTCTCGAGTAACGGCTATTTTTTGAAATTTGAAAAAAAAATCTTACTTTGAATCAATTTTTTGCTCACCCTGTCCACAATTGATTTTTGTTCTTTTTTTTACAAATTTTGCATTAAAACATTGACTTATAGTTGCACTATCTTTATTGAGTAAAATATTTTTCATTGGCATCACCATTTGCCTAAAATTCACTAGTTAATATTGAACTTTGCCAAAATAAATTTTGACCTCAATTTTCTGAAGAGCTCCCTGAACAAAATTCATATGTCTCAATACAGGTTTTATATTTCAAAAATTGCCTATTTTTCTGTAGTTTTTAAAAAGGTACAAAACTTGCCAAAGCTATGTTTAAATAGACAGTTATAACCGTTTGAACCCAATCAAACAGGTGCTGCAATAAAAGTATGTAAAAAACCCAAAATTCGACTTTTTACCTGGTTTAGATTTTCTCAAGTATCATAAAATGTATGGGTTTTTGGGTGCACTTATTAATAAGTTTTTTATTATTGTTTTGTTCATCAGGTAAAAATAATAAAACTTAATGTTATTAGGCATTTTTTGAAGAAAAAACAATTGACCTCAAAGTCAAAATTTTGCTCGGGCAAGAAAAATTGAACACCATTGTTTAAAATATCTAGCAACCCTAAACAGGTAGGTAGGTACCTACCTACCTACACTCAAATAAAAAAAATTATTTGACAACTAAAACTTATAAAACCTACCTACCTACTGGCTAAAATTCAACCACCACATTGACAGACTCTAGTGTCAAACAATTAAAAGTTACCTAGGTAGGTACCTTCATACCTACCTACATTCCTACTCGTATGATAAATTGTGAATGCAAAGTCAAACCAAATAAACATACCTACCTCCTACCTACCCTGAAAATCAAACAAACAAATTTCAAGCCAAACACAGGAAATTTGTTTTTATTTTCTGTACCTAGGTATACAACTTGCATACAAATTCTGACTTTTGTCATTTACTTATATAGGTATTCCGCATAAAAAATTGTAAATTTCTTGTGAAAAATTTCAGGTCAAACTCAAAATCATCCAACAATTTAGATATTAATAAAACCTACCATTCATTATTTATACGAATATATCTACCTATTTAGTTATATTTTCCTTTCCCGCAAAAAAAAAAGGTCAAAATCTTGCAGTTGCAACAAATTTCACGGCAAATAAGAAATCTTTGCCAGACAATTTAATGTCTATTTGTCTATGTGTTCCATCAAAAATGATGGATGTGTCGTCAAAGTATCTTGAGTATGATATTATTTTTTGATATTGTTCATTGTTATTGGATAAAATATATCTGTTTTCAAAGAAGTTGAGGTATATATCTGCAATTAATCCACATGGTGACCCCATTGCCAGGCCTTCTTTTTGTTGGTAGAATTTGTCATTAAATGTAAAATAATTTTGTTTGAGTATTATATTAAGTATATAAATTAATTCGCTTATTTGTTGATGGTTGCATTCGTTTCTAAATTGTCTTGTAATTTTTTTAAGTGTTTCGATGATGGGTATGTTTGTATACATGTTTGTTACGTCGAAGGATATCATCTTTAGTTGTGGTGTTATATTTATGTCTTTTAATTTGTTAGTCAGTTGTGTAGAATTAGTTAAACTATTGTTATTTTGTAATCTGATATTGTTTTTAATGAGTGTTTGTAACTTTTTGGCGACTTTGTATGCAGGTGAAGTCGTTTACTTAATGAGAGGTCTAATTGGTATTCCATCCTTGTGTATTTTTGGGAGGCCTGTGAAATAAGTTCTTTTGCATTTGACTGTTTTAATTGTTGTTTGTTTATATTATTAAAAAGTTGGTTGCATTTGTTTAAAACAAACGCACTTTTTGACACTGCACTCACTTTCAACACGCGACAAAAAGAGAAAACAATTCAATCACGGATGACAGCTAATTCAACGAGTTGCAGAACATAATAACAAAAAATATCGCCTGAAGATGGAGATTTAATCTGCGAAACGCGTTGCATTTAATTAAATGAAGTAAAGTTGTGATATTTAGTTTATTAATAAACAAAAAATTTTAATAATAAAGTTTTTTATTTAAATTATTATTTTGTATCTTTACATATATACACACAACTTGGAGACCGACAATCCACAATGATAAATTATATGTGTTTGATGTTTAGGTTAAGTTCTTTGGATTTTTTTTGTTTCAATTTTAAGTAATGAAAGAGATAACTTACTGAGTTTTTTTTTAAATAATTTAGTAGGCTCATAAATTATATTTCGTTTACTGCACTTTTTATTATTTTTTCTCAGTTTTTTATTTAATTTGTTTTTTTTTTAAGTCAGTACAATCTTTTTACACTTTGTATTCACTAGCCAGGGTTGCCAAAACACCGGAGATTTGTGTTGATAATGCCCCTTTTCGCCATTTGACAAGCTCGTACAATTTCGTTTACTTCGTCTTTGATAAGCAAGACTTGATGAATGATGTCCTGTTCGAACTTCTGAATATCTGCCACCATTATTTCATGATTAGAGTTTTCAATGACCCAGTTAATTTTCCTTGTCATGTCCTCTATTACATTAGAAATCCTCTCATTCACCTTGTACTGTTGGTTATTATTCTGCACAATTTTCTTCTGACTTTGCAGGATGCTGTTCCAGTCTGCTGCATCAGGATTTCCTGCAACCCATTTCAATGCCAAACCAATCCAGTCGATTGACCTCTGTTTTCTCAGTGGTTTTGCTTTCAGCAAGTTGATACGGTCAGTTATCTGATTAAGGTGAAAGTTAACAAGCTACTTTCTGTCCAAGTCCCGAAAGTTTTTCTTGATTGATTCGGAAACTTCTTCTAATTGATGTTCAAATTGGCTCAGGTTGATGACATGGATGAGGTTACAGTTGCCGTTGATTATCCAAGCTCTGCTGTCTGTGATAGAAACTAGCGGTGACGTGTAGGCAAACAGCTCCAAACCTTAGGCTGTTGCTAGGCAGGTTAGGCAGGTCAGTCTGTAATTTAATCGAAATCTAAATAATATCAAATAATTTTCTTAAGCCAATGGCTAATTAACATTGTTCTAATAGTTTTAGTTTTTTCTTATACTATGTAGTGTTATATATTATTATGTGTAATCAAATTTAAAATTTTTTACATCACTTTAAGTTTTCAAGTTTTTCTCAAAATTTGAAGGTCTTACATCTCTTATTAAGTAAAGGATTAGATAATGTTAAATATAGGAAAGAATATAATTCATAAATTTCACAAATCAATTTTCGATTGTAGGGAATATGATTCTAAAATTTTTACGTTACTCTAAGTTTTTCTTAAAATTTGAAGGTCTTACATCTTTTTTAAGTAAAGGATTAAATTATGTTAAATATAGGAAAGAATATAATTCACAAATCAATGTTCAATTGTAGGGAATATGATTCGTCTTTTACTTTCTCCTTTTTTTTTGTATTGCTTTACATTTTTAATGTTTGCTTATGCACCTTTCTGCCAGTGGATGTAATGACAGTTACTTTATTATCTTTAGCTACTCTTTCCTTTCGGAATAGCGGTTTGTTTTTTGCTTTAAAGCCCTTAGAGGCTGTGTATATGACATCGCCTTTTTTATACATTATGGGATGTACTCTTTTCTTATTTCTATATAGATTTGTTTCTCTTTGTTTTATTTGAATTTCTTGTTTTAATTCTCTATTGACCTTGGTGCGGAAATCTAAGAAATTTTGATAATTAAACCTTTGAGTTCTTTAAAAAAAAATGTCGCTCGGTTTGCGCTTGGTAACAGAGTGGATTGATCTATTGTATCTGTCGACTGCTATGTTAAGCAATTCTTTAAGTCGCAGATCTTTATGCTCTTGCTTGAGGCAACGGTATATTTCTAAGATCGTCGAGTGGAATTGCTCAACTTGACCATTGACCTCAGATCGACGCACGGGTGTGTCGTAAAGTTTAATCCCTAACATTTTAATAAAATTGATTATGATGGGGCTAAGGAAACTACTCTCGTTATCAGTGACCAACATTTCCGGAGCCGTGAAATAATGAGGAGGTGTAGGACAGATCTGTTCTTGATATGAAACAGTTTCCCAAATTTTTAATGAATTTTTCATTTTAAATTTCAGCTATATCTAGATGGAGAATCTGGCAAGGATAAGAGGGGATATGAGTTGATTGGAATTCCGGGTTAGTTGGATGCCTATCATATTTGTTCGCAATATAAATTTCACATGTCTTGGTGTATTTCTTTATAAGACTATTCATTTTTGGAAAGTAGTAATTTTTAAGGAGTTCTTCCTTGTTTTCACGAGCGTTCCTATGTGCCCTCTTATGTTCTTTCATAATCAACTCACATACCCTGTCTGGCATTGTTACATCATCGACGATTCGTTGAGTGACTCTCAGTCTAAACTTAGTAAAGTTATCTAAGTATACTTCTTCCAATAATGACAAGTAAATCTCTGGTATTTTAATACCGTTTACAACATTGGGATTTAGTTTTGCCTTTAAGAAAGCTGTTTTAATTTTCTTTATCCGGTTTAGGGATCGCAGAGTAGTGACGAAAATACCCCGGATGAGGTTCACAAGCTTTTACTGCGCCTGGTCCGACCTTAACAATGAGCTGATTTCGAAATACATTGATCGGGGCTTCCACGTGTGGAATCAGATCTGTATTATCCTGATCGGCGCTGTGGGCAGTTGAGCTCGATGATTGAACTTCAGCCGCTGTCTCTGTTCTAAAGCCATTCTCGGACTCGCCAGCATCTACAGTGGCAGCATCGCTAATACAGTTTTCTTCGGCGGCCTCGGTAGATTCGTTTTCGGTGGTTAAGATATCACTTAGTGCCGTCTCAGTGCCTTCTGAGTCGGTTAAGTGATTGACTTCAGTCTTTAACCTTGAGAGAGAATCTCTCTAGAATCTGCGACTACATTGGATTTTCCCGGTTTGTAGATCAGTTCGCAGTTATACTCCTCTTAACGGGCTTTCCAGCGTTTCAACTTAGCATTGTGGTTCTTATTACCCAATGAGTAAGTCAAAGGCTGGTGGTCCGTATATATGCGAATCTTCCTAGCCCCATAGAGGTAGGAGCGAAGATTATCTAGTGCCCATACAATTGCCAACATCTTTTTTTTTGTTAGTGGCGTATCCCTCTTCTGGTTTGCTGAGGGACTTTAAAATGTAGGCTATGGGACGATCCTTTCCCCATTCACCTTGGGAAAGAACCGCTCCTATTGTCGCGACGCGTCGGTCGTGAGATTGAACGTCTTTTCAAAATCCGGAAAGGACAGTACTTCGGATGACGTTAACAATGTCTTCAAGTCCTCAAACACTCGCAAGGCTTCGTCATTTAATGTTATAGGAATACGTTTCGATTCGTTAGCCCTTATCTGCGCATATTCACCTCTGGTTAAGTTGGTCAAAGGTTTTGCGACCTTCGCATAATCGCGTATAAATTTTCTTTAGTAGGACGTGAGTCCCAAAAAGCTTTTAAAATCTTTTAAAGTCTCAGGGGGCGAGATGGCTTGTATTGCCGCCACTTTTCCTGCATCAGGCTGTATGCCTTCAAGAGTGACATAACCGAGGAATTCCAATTGTGTTTTTATAAATCGCGTTTTCTCAAGATTTACTTTGAGATTCACCATCCGAAGCCCTTGGAATATAGTATCTATATTCTTGAGGTGGTCTTCTTTAGTTTGACCAAAAACGATTATGTCGTCAATAACGTAACCTATTTATTATTTTAGAAGATTGCTGGAGCGTTCTTCAGTCCAAATAGCAACCTCAGGAATTCGTACTTGCCGTTCATAATTGAGAACGCAGTTTTGGGTATATCGCTAGGTTTCATCGGAATCTGATGAAATCCGGAGGTGAGATCCAAAGTTGTGAAATACTTGGTTTTGCCAAGGCTAGCCAGCGTGGAATTAATATCCGGAGTTGGGTAAGTATCTGCAATTGTGATGCTGTTAAGGCGTTTATAGTCTATTACGATACGATATTGCTTTTCCCCTACTGGCTTAGGTTTTTTCGGGACAACGCATATTGGGAAGTTATACGGACTATTAAAAGGACGAATTTTTCACTCATTGAGTAAATTTTATATCTCCTTCTCGACTACTTCTCTCATGCACGCGGGATATGGATAGCTTTTAGCCTAAACGGGTTCTGTGGTATTCGTTTTGATTTCTGCTCTCACATTCGCTCTGATTTCTTCGTTCGTATCGATTGGTCCAAAAATGGATTCGTATTTACCAATCATTTCACGAATTTGTATCCTCACATTTTCAGGGAGGGTTTCATCAAGGACAGAATTTACTTGTTCAGAAAACCGAGCTTTCAAGGGTATGACGATACCAGGTTTGAGCGTTTGGGTATGCATTCAACTCTTTTAGGTTGTCGTTGCCAATAATTCCATCCAACATAGAATGTGAGAAGCGTGTCATTTCCCGCTTTTGCAAGGAATTTACCGGATATTTTTTTACTAAATAATATATTTCCCTTAGTTTACAGTTTCCGGGGAATTGGTCTCTGTTTTAATCTTGTTTATAATTAGTGAAAATTGATGATTCACCGTAGCGTAAAATTCATCGATTTTGGACCCCCTTTGAGACAATTGTCGGTGTTCAAGAGTCCTTATGTAGCGTTTATCCGCGTAATGAAGCGACAGACACCTCTTGATGGCGTTCCAGTCGTCTTTAAAAATATTATAGGAAATCAGTGCCGTTTCCGCATTTCCTCTAATCTTTTGACGGATATGTTGCATAATAGCTCTTTATATGGGCTTACCTCTTACGATTTTGAAGTCGCTCAAAATCGACTCCACATAATGCATCCACGACACGTATTGTGTCGGGTTCCCATCAAATACCAGCAATTACTTTACGTTGTCGGGAAGCTTGCTTATCTCCCTAAACTCGGCCTCGGTTTTTGGGCCAATTAAGGGCGTTTCCCCCGCACTAACATCACTAGCACTAACCCTGTTTGAGCACTCGAGCGACACAACCCTACAGATCTGCTCAAATATTTGATTTACCGCACCGGTCAAATCTTGTACAGATTTTTTAAGCTCATCCATTTTTATTTTAGGTATGAGGTTCTTTTTTTTGGGGAAATTTCTCAAAAAAATAAATTGAATATATATTTTTCATCTTTTACTTTTACAATTTTTGATTGCCTTTTCTTATTAATTTCTTGAATTTATTAATTTCCTTTTTACTTTCACGTCTTTAACAAATTTTTCTTTGACCTTCACTTTATTTTTACAATTTTTCACTTTAATTTTTTTAATTTCTTCTTAACTTCTTTCTTAAATTTATTATTTTTCTCTTTTATTACTTTCACGTCTTTAACAAATTTTTTCTTTGACTTTCACTACTTGAATTAGTTCTTTTTAACTCACAGTTGTTTAATCATTGTTTTTTTTCTGCTCGTTTAAAGTCACACAGTAGGTATCTACATGAAAAAAAAGGAACGGGGTTATTAACTGGTTCTTTTTTGTTTAGGAAACCGGCAAGGAACTGTCGTATTGGTCGTTTCAAAACGACCTACTAATGGCACGAACATCTTCACACCACACCTTTCTGCCTTCTTGAATATCCGTATGTTCCCATGTGAACACGGAAATTGTAAAAAGAAACAGGAGGATACTCTGTTCCCATGTTAACAGCTGTCGTCACTTCGGTTAAGAAGTGTCCTGAACTTTTACAGATTCATGGGCGAGGAAAGTGCAGTCTGCCGGTCCCTGCTCGGGCGCCAATTAAGGATTTCAGATCCTTGATATCAATAAAATAAAGGACGCCGACCGAAGTCGGCCTTAATTGTCCATACCTACTTGGGCGTTAATTTAATTAAAGACACTTGAATATTTTTAGACTATCTTTATTCGACTCTACGTTAATCCGGCTAACACAAGACTGCCTCGCTAACCTACCTATTGGCTACCTGCCCAGCCAATCGTAATGCTGAGTCAGCTATTTCCCTCCATTCGGCTATATGCGTATAGTATTGCACAATGCAATGTGCAGTTACCCAGTCAGCAGGTTCTCACGAATGAATGGTGCTTGCTTGGTTCAACGATATCCAATCGGATCATGTTTCCGAAGGTTAACGTCGTTGGCGTGTGTTAACTTACACTCCCTGTCACTTGTTTGAGGCCACTATTTTCAGAAAAGTTTTTTCTCGATAAATACCTGTAGGAATTATTTTTCCTGGAAATGTTTGTGAGTAGGTAAATATATTTTGCAATAAAAAGGTATACATTTAAAGGGGTAACTTGGAAATTCCATAGGAATTTCAAAAATTATAAGAATGGACTGCAAAAATGGGTATCAAAAAATTCGTCACTTGATTGAGGCCACTTGAAAAATCTTATAAAAAAAGAACAAAACTATAAAAATGTTTACTTTTTTTTATTTTTAAACATTAATGTATTATGTTTTCGTCAATTAAAAATGAGTATGCCTGCCATTTTTTGAAATTAGCTTTATTAGACGGTTTGGAATTAAATCATACAGTTTTTTTTGAATAATCCAGTGAAATCTGGCTGCAGGCATCGCAGTTAGCTTCGACCAAGACGTCCTTATCTCCAAACTATCTACCAGCAAAAGAAACTTTTCAAGATAGCCAGGTCCAAACGTTTTCAATGTTGTTTGAGTCCTGTGAATGATGTTCAAAAGGGTAGTTATGTGCATTCAAGAGGACACAAGCGTCCACAGGTTTTTCTCAAAACCCACCTCTGTCTACCAACTCCTACTCTCACCTCCACGTGGTGAACATCGGGTGTCTAGTACCTCAGCTGGAGACGGGGTTTAAATCCCCGTAGAAAGCTGTTGGGGACAGCCAACGAGAGAGGGGGGGAGGAGTGTTCCCACTAAGGCACTTCTCCTTTCATCGAGGCGGCAGCGGACGAATTCTCTAGATGGAATCAACGGTGGCGTCTACAGTTCCAGTTAGGTTGAACTACTTAGTGAACACCTTATATGGGCTACTACGACATATTTGTAGCTCAGGCCTATAAGGAGCGGTTTATCCGGCTCCCTACCCTTGGAGTTATATGAAGGGGCTGGTCCTCCGGGTCGGGGGTTGTGCGTCGTGGTAACTTCCCTACCACGTAAAAAAAAGTTGTTCCGAAACAACAACAAGCCTCGGATATGGATGATTTTAAAGTTGACGACCCCAGCAAACGAAACAAGGACAATGAATTTCGGATCTGCACGTGGAACGTACTGTCCTTATACAGAACACGTGCAGCCGAACAATTAGTGGAGAACCTGGACAGGCTTAAGGCTGACGTAACAGCCATCCAGGAAGTGCGATGGGATGGAGAGGGCGTACGGAGACTGAAAACGTGTGACATCTACTACGGTGGGTGCTTGAAGGAACAGGGTCAGCGGCTCTTTGGTTGTGGTTTTGTGATAAGGCGAAGACTTAGGCAAGAAGTCTTGGGCTTCCGAAGTGTAAGCGAGCGCCTGGTCACAATCCGCATCAAAGGCAAATTTAAGAATATTTCGCTGATTTGTGTTCACGCCCCCCATGAAAGGAGAGAAGACTCAACCAAAGAAGCATTCTACGATCTCTTGGAGACAACGTATGATATGTGCCCGAAGTACGACGTGAAGATCATTCTTGGTGACTTCAACGCAAGATTCGGAAAGGAGGGCATCTTTGGTTCGATAGTCGGAGGACACAGCCTACACGACGAAACTTCCGGCAATGGACACAGGCTGGCAGATTTGCGGCGGGGCGAAATGTCATCATCTCAAGCACCTACTTCCCACACCTCAATATACACAAGGGGACTTGGCGGTCGCGTGATCAAGTAACCGTCAACCAAATCGACCACGTTGCGATAGACGCGAGACATGCTTCCAGTATCTTGGACGTCCGAACGTTCCGAGGGGCCAATATTGACTCGGATCACTACCTGGTGGTAGCTAGACTACGTATGCGGATATCCATGACGCGACAACGCAGAGCAGATGCTGTGAAAAGATTCGATTTCGAGAAGCTTAAATTGCAAGAGACTGCCAGAACTTTTGCAGACCACGTAACTCTTAATCTCTCAGGAGGTCCGCCACCAGCATCAGGTGCAGAGGACCAGTGGGAACACTGTCAACAAGCCATCAGAAGTGCCGCCTCTGATGTGCTGGGTTTCACTAGGCGAATACAACGAAACCCCTGGTTCGATGAAGAGTGCCGGCTAGCGCATGCAGCTAAGGACGAGGTCTACCAGGCAATGCTGCAGACTCGAACAAGAGCTGCTGAAAGAGTGGCCCGGGAGCTCTACGGGCTGAAACGAAAAGAGGAACGCCGACTTCTCAGGAGGAAAAAGAGAGAGCACGAGAAGCGGGCGGTAGAGTCTATTGAGGGTTGTAGCGGTAGGGGAGATGTTCGAAAATTTTATCAGTTGGTGAAGCGATCCACCCAAGGATTCAAGGCTAGAACTGAAGCCTGCCGAGATGAGAGTGGGAATATGGTAGTAGACACACAGTCAGTGCTGAGGATCTGGAAAGAACACCTCTCTAGACTACTTAATGGCGAAGACAGCCAAGATGCCGCTAATAGGCAGAACGCTCCATTCAACTTGGACGATGATGGCCAAGAGTTCCGTCCACCCGACCTAACCGAAGTGCGGCTGGCGATATCCAAACTTAAGTCGTACAAGGCTGCAGGTGCGGATGGCTTACAAGCCGAACTATTTAAATCAGCGGGAGATGAATTGGCTAGGAGCATACACCAGCTCATCTGCAAAATTTGGTCGGAGGAAAGTATGCCCGATGAATGGAACCTCGGTATAGTGTGCCCCATCCATAAAAAGGGAGATGTTCTGAAATGTACCAACTACAGAGGAATTAGTCTCCTAAACGTCGCTTATAAAATCTTGTCGGCCATCCTGTGTGACCGCTTAAAACCTTTTGTCAACGATCTGATCGGCCCTTATCAGTGCGGTTTTAGGCCAGCCAAGTCAACCGTCGATCAAATGTTCACACTCCGACAGATTTTAGAAAAATCCCGGGAATTCCAGATCGATACACACCACCTTTTTATCGATTTTAAAGTCGCGTATGATAGCGTGAAAAGGGATGAATTATACAGAGCCATGTCGAGTCTCGGCATCCCTGCCAAACTCGTCCGCTTGTGCAGGATGACGATGGAGAAATCTCGCTGCTCCGTCAAAATTGGTAAGAACACCACCGATTCCTTTGATGTTGAGAAAGGATTGAGGCAAGGCGACGCGTTATCATGCAACCTTTTCAACATCGTTCTTGAAGCCATTGTACGCAACGCACATGTCAACACCAGCGGCGGTACAATCTATCAAAAGTCCGTTCAATTGCTTGCATATACGGATGACATAGACATTGTCGGCAGAACGAAGCGAGCTGTGGCAGGGGCATTTGCGAGCATTGAATCGGAGGCGGCTAGAATGGGATTGGCGGTTAATGAGGACAAGACGAAGTATATGCTGTCATCGAGAGAGGAATCTCAACATCGTCGACTCGGGCAAAATATCACGATGGACAGATATAACTTCGAAGTTTTCAAGGACTTTGTCTACCTGGGCTCCACTATTACATCGCAGAATGACATCAGTGCAGAGATCAAGCGAAGAATTACTCTTGCCAACCGCTGTTTCTTCGGTCTAAGAAGGCATTTAAGTAGTAAGGCCCTCTCTCAGAGAACCAAGGAGACTTTATACAAAACCCTAATCATCCCGGTCCTGCTTTATGGGTCAGAAGCATGGACACTGAAAGATTCGGATAAAAATCTGCTAGGGTGCTTTGAGAGGAAGATTCTTCGTGTGATTTTCGGTCCGGTGTGTATCGAAGGAGTATGGAGGAGAAGATTCAACGACGAGCTATACGGGCTATACAGCGACGTTGACCTGGTCAAAAAGCTGAAAATACAGCGGCTGAGATGGCTGGGGTACGTGGAGCGTATGGACAGCAACGCACCTGCCCGACGAGTCTTCGAATCCAACCCCGATGGGGTACGCAGCAGAGGAAGAACCCGTAACAGGTGGCGCAATCAAGTGAGTGACGACATCAAAGCACTCTGTGTGCGCAACTGGAAGCGGCTAGCTAGGGACAGAGCTGGCTGGAGGGGCTTGTTAGTTGAGGCCGAAGCCCATCCCGGGCTGTGAGCGCCATCAAAAGTAAGTAAGTAAGTTGAGTCCTGTGAGTAGGGTGGCCATGGTAAAAGTTCAACGTTTCCCGACTGAATCCAGCTTCTAGCTACGCTGGAAGTTTGGATAGGGGTGTTGTCTTATTGGAATATCCAAGGTAGAGGTTCAAGAATAGTTCTCAGCTTGGAAACACCCGTTACAGCAGGCATTTGTAATTATTTCCTTTCACTGTTGTAGTTATAAATTCCAATTCAATTGATCCATTATAGGCGATAGCTCCCCACACCATAACACGTGATGTGTGACTGTGATGTCTTGACAAAATAAGTTCTTCTTTTCTTTAATCGTGAAAATAAAAGTTTTAGCTATCGGGTGCGTCACTATCGCGTCCTTAAACCCGTCGAAATACTGGCTGATACTCCACTTTTTGACCTTATTTTTAGCGCTGATAGTGATGAACTTGAAGCTAGCCGCTGAATGAGACGCTTTTCTCGGATTGTCGTTGCTTGAGTTGGGCGCCCTTTTCCCTTTTTTCAGTGTCTGCTAGATAGTTGTTGACAATGATCTTACTTCTGTTCGGTCTCCTAGCTATTTCTCGGTCTGAGAATCCCAGTTCCTTTAAAGCATTTATTGATCCTCTTTCTGCTACTGTCAACGTGTTTCCAGAGCACATTTTAACTTGAAATTTAGTATAAAATATAGTCTTCCGTCCTTTTTCGCCATTTTAAACTTATGTTTGAAAAAAATCGGCAATGTTAACTTTTGCCAAGCAATTTTTGGAATGACCTTAATCAAGTGACGCAACGTTTTACTCGTTTATCCATTTTTTGCAGTCCATTCACACAATTTGATCTTACTTCTGTTCGGTCTCCTAGCTATTTCTCAGTCTGAGAATCCCAGTTCCTTTAAAGCATTTATTGATCCTCTTTCTGCTACTGTCAACGTGTTTTCAGAGCACATTTTAACTTGAAATTTAGTATAAAATATAGTCTTCCGTCCTTTCTTCGCCATTTTAAACTTATGTTTGAAAAAAATCGGCAATGTTAACTTTTGCCAAGCAATTTTTGGAATGACCTTAATCAAGTGACCCAACGTTTTCCTCGTTTATCCATTTTTTGCAGTCCATTCACACAATTTGGGATTTTTTTTATTAACTCTTTAACTTTATCCTTTTTTATTGCAAAATATATATACCTACTCCCACGTATCAAAAATTTCCAGGAAAAATATTGTTTACCGGTATTTAAAACTTTTATGAAAATAGTGGCCTCAAACCAGTGACAGGGAGTGTATATAACAACTAGCTGACCCAGCGAACTCCGTTTCGCCTAAATTATTAATGAAATAAAAATGATACATAATTGCGAAGCCTGGCATATTCTGCTTCATGTACTTAATTCGGTCAATTCATATTCTGTATTCGAAAAAATGCAAAGGAAATAACTAAATTATAACAATTTTGACGTTTTTGAATCAAACCGCAGGATGGACGTGTCATACTGTTATTTTACTGAAGTGCTTTATGGTAAACAACATTTTTTCGTTCTACTCTCAACCGGGTACACGTACAAAGCGGGATGTTTACCGACACGTGAGCACGCCACATACAATTGACCATGTGAGAATCATGGGAATTCGAGATTAATACCACAAATATCCTGCAAATGTCCTTGCGACTTATTAATTCTCATAGCGAAAGCGAGACGCTTAAATAAAAAGGACAGGTCGCTCGAATGGCAAATTTCATAATATACATAGTTTGTGGCTTCGTTTTCATCTATCAAGGATTCGATTGCAATTTCTTCACATATCCCCATAAGGCCGACGCCTTCGGGCAAGTGTTCAGTTCGTCTGTCGGATTTTATGTTGAAATGACAGGCCCCAACTAACAATTTAACTTCTGTAAGGGTCTATCAAAGTTATTTCCTAATCAGCAAATTTGACTCTATAAGGCCTTAGAGAAACACATTTGGCCCACATTGAGAAGCTCGAAAGACTTTCAAGCAATCATTTACATGTTTATTAGAAGTACTCGATTTATTTCGCTAAGAACTTATAGAAAAAACTACACTCAAACATTGCAAATGTGGTAGTGTAGTTTTGTTCAAGTGTTTCGATAGGCACATCTAAAAACCCTTATAAATGACTTGTCGAGGCCTAGGAGAAGCCTTTTCGAAGAACAATGCAAAACAAAATAAAAACAAATTCTTTATTTTTATTTCTATATTTTCTCCTTTATTTTCATGCAAGTAATGATTTTCCTCTGGAACTTAATGCACAATAATTTTTTATATCTAAAAAAAAATTACCTACTTGATGGATTTTGCGAGATTTGAACCGAGGACGATCCGTTTGAGAAAACATGGAATTGGTCACACAAACATTAAAATAAATGTAAGTTCCTTTCTCATTGAAATCGATTCTTTTTAAGAACGAAAGGCTTTGATTTGAGAAAATATATAAAAACTCTTTTATGCTCCATAAAATTTTTAAAAACATTAATTTTCCAAAATAAAAAACATAAACAATAACGACCATCATTAAGTTTTTCAACTGAAAGTAGCTGTGTAGTACAGATATTAAAAAAAAGTTTAAAATGTAAGAAATGAAAGCTTCATACTAAGATAATTTTTGAAAACATTCGAATTTCTTAACCTGACAATATTTTTTAACGATGAAACAGAAACTTTACTATGGTCACCTCGTTTGTGAATAATTCAGCCAGCAGTAGCTTATTTTCACATCAATACTACTTTCCATGCGAAGTAGCGTAACGACTACAATTATTGGCACCCCTAAGGAAATTTCAACTTTGATCAACTATAACATATTTATTTGTAGAGTAGTTTGAGTATGTTGTATACTTTAGTATACTTTATTAAATTCCGCGTTGATTAAGTTTAATAAATAAAAATTTAATTATTTGGATTATATTTATAATGTCAATTTAAAAAAAGCTTACCAAGAACTACAATTATTGGCACCCTGATATAATTATTGGTACCCAGGCACTACAATTATTGGCACCCTTTAAAATACAAGAACATGATGTTTTAATCAATGTTTTATAATTTGATTTTAATGATTTAAGAAAACTTTATTTTAAATTAAAAACAATAAATAAATATAGTATCTATGTATAAGTAAATAAATATATATACAGAGTGTCCAACAGTCACCGGCCTAGACGAAATTTATTAAAAGTCGAAAAAATTAAGAGGTAATTTTCTCCCTTTCGCTACCTTTTCGACTTATAATAATTTTTACTTTTTTTGATTTCGTTTCTTTTAACTAGATTTAAACTTGCCCCTCTGCAGACAATTTTTGAATTTTTGTTTGTATTTAAACAAGAACAATTAATAGTTTTTACTCACCGTGCAACGCAATTTATTTAAACCCATTTTGGCTGCATAGGGTGTAACTATTGGCACCCCCTGCCAATAATTGAACCCTAGTTTTTTTTGTTGATCTAATTATTGGCACCCTTTTTATTAATATAACAATAACTTTTTTAACAAGATATATTTAAAAACGGCTCATTTAATGTATTATTAACACATTAAAAAAAGAAATTATTAAAAAAAATTAAAAGGAAGCAGTTAAAAACACACTTAAAAATATCCAAAACAACGAAAATTTCGAAGATTTTTCAAATTTTTTTAGTGTGTTTTTACTTCCACTTGTAAAACAGAGTTTAAAAAGAATGTCTGAAAACTAAAAACGCATATATATGAGAAAAATGTTAGAATTCAAAATAAAAAATAAATGGACTTATTCTGACACCAAGTTACTGAGAAAATGAATG
Organism: Melangyna quadrimaculata; assembly: GCA_949320155.1. Classification (NCBI taxonomy): domain Eukaryota; kingdom Metazoa; phylum Arthropoda; class Insecta; order Diptera; family Syrphidae; genus Melangyna; species Melangyna quadrimaculata. Next base: position 319,618,411 of record OX439483.1, on the reverse strand, counting down.
TTGAATGATGGGGTGCCAATAGTTGGGTCAAAAATTTGGGGTGCCAAAAATTGTAGTCGTTACGCTACTATAGCTTTTAATGCTTTCATGCTGAGTGGGCAACACTGCGCTAGGACCAAATAATCGGAATTATAACTTCCCGCGCATGCGCCTGAGAGGATGATTAAAATTATGTTTGCATAACCACCTCTTCACAGGTCTTATAGAAACCAATTAGGCTGACATCACTTCGCTGAGGCAAATTCATCGAAATAAATGCTTCTCGCGCATGCGTCTGACAGAGTTCACACAATTATTATGCTTGTGTCGGGCTTGTGTTTGATGGGTTATAGAACCAAAATTGGATGTCATGCTTAATCAGAGTTACCACTGCGATCAAATTTAATTCTGAGGGAATCATTTTTATTGGTGGGATCTGGGGTATTATTTTTTTTATAGAAATTAAAAAATAAAGACAAATCACGAATATGAATAAAGTTTATCTGTTTTTGTTAAATCATTTCTAATAAAAAATGATTAAATAATTTGTATTTGTACTGCAATTCTGAATATTAATTACATAATTATAGTTCCATGTAAAAAAAAAAAAATATATTTTTTTTCTTTTTTTTTTTCAATTGAATTTAAATTGTTATCTTTTTCCATATTTATCTCAATGCAGAAAATAAATGTTTGTTCTGTTTTTGTTTTGCAAAATTTAAAAGCTTTACCTATACTCAATGAATCGGTTTAATTTAAATTTTCAAAATGATACAAATTTTCCTATTTTTATTTTCATAAATAATTTGACCTGTGGTAACCCTCTCTTGGCAGTAGAAACATACATGCGCCGAACAGTACACAAATAATGCTTGTATCGGGCTTTTTCTCAGGGGGCTTACACAAACAAAATAAATTGACATAATTCCCTTTGTAAGCAGGCCCTTCCAAAGCTCTTGGCAGTGCTTCCTAATGAAAGCTTTTTCTTTGCTTTTATTTCGCATGCCTCTCAAAACTAATTTCTGGGAAGCCTTACGAAAACTTTAACCAAATTGTAAATATTCAGGCTTGCAGAAAATTAAAGATTCTGCTTGTAATAGGTTTGTAGGAGGCTGTTTTCAAAAATTTAGCTTCGAAAATTTGCAACGTCGATGTCCAAACTAAATACAAGCCTTGTAGAAATAATAAACTTATAGAAATTCAAAAAATGAACCTTATAGAGGAAAAAATGTTAGTTGGGGCAGCCTATGAAGAAACTAACCATACAGCATAATTATTGCGCTACTGAAACGTCTTTCATCATTTCGTATATCTTTCAACATGGAATTCAGCACTTCCCATGCTCGTTTGTCAATCATTGGGCACTTGAAGTAGGTGAAAATGTTAGCTTGTTGCAATTCTTTTGCATCGCAGACTTCTTTGAAATGTTGCATGTAGGTTCTTCATCCACTTGCAGATTCAGTGTCAATTTCAATGCAGAATGGTCCGATTCCCTTCTTACAACGTAGAATCAACCCCCTAAAAGGCCAATACCAAAGGAATCTCAGATCTCGTATACTTGACAGCTGTCACTTTGACATTTATCACCTTGACATCTGTCATTTTGACATCTGTCATATTGACATCTTTCATTTTGACATATGTGATTTTGACATCTGTCACTTTGACATATGTCACTATGACATCTGTCTCTTTGACACCTGTCACTTTGGCATCTGTAACTATAACATCTGTCACTTTGACATCTGTCACTGTAATATCTGTCATTTTGCCACCTGTCACTTTGACATCTGTCACTTTGACATCTGTAACTTTGACAACTGTCACTTTGACATCTGTCACTTTGAGATCTGTCACTTTTTCATCTGTTTTTTTTTTACATCTGTCACTTTGACATCTGTGGCTTTGACCTCTGACCATCCATCCATCAAACCCAAAATCGTGAAAATCGAACGATTCATTCTCGAGTTATCCTGCTGAAAAACGAAATTTGAGCATACAGAGCCTTGTGATGGGAATTTTTTTTTACATATGTCACTATAACATCTGTGTCTTTGACACCTGTCACTTTAAGTTCTGTCACTTTGACACCTGTCACTTTAACATATGTCACTTTGACCCCTGTCACTTTGACATCTGTAACTTTGACACCTGTCACTTTGACATCTGTCACTTTGTCATCTGGCACTTTGACATCTGTCACCTTAACATCTATCACTTTGACATTCACTTTGACATCTGTAACGTTTACACATGTGACTTTGACATTTGTCACTGCGACATCTGTCACTTTGTCATCTGTCACTTTGACATCTGTCACTTTGACATCTATCGCTTTGAAATCTGACCATCCATCTATCTAACCCAAAATCGTGAAAATCGAACGATCCATTCGTTGTTGTCCTGCTGAAAAACGAAATGTGAGCATACAGCGCCACCTGTTGAGAATTGTTTTCTCCTAAACCTTCGCGTAACAATTACAAACAAACCCTCAGAGAGATGTATAATTTTATCCAGCCGTTTTCAAGTTTTAAGCAGCCGAACGACCCACGGTCCATTTTATATAATAGATTTTCTCTTAAAAAGTTAACAAAGTTAACAAAGATTCAAATATTCGATAATTCAAATATAAATACTGTTTTTTTTTTTTTTAAGATAGGGAAATTAAAATAGGTAATAGTAACATAAACAATAACGACCATCATTAAGTTTTTCAACTGAAAGTAGCTGTGTAGTACAGATATTAAAAAAAAGTTTAAAATGTAAGAAATGAAAGCTTCATACTAAGATAATTTTTGAAAACATTCGAATTTCTTAACCTGACAATATTTTTTAACGATGAAACAGAAACTTTACTATGGTCACCTCGTTTGTGAATAATTCAGCCAGCAGTAGCTTATTTTCACATCAATACTACTTTCCATGCGAAGTAGCGTAACGACTACAATTATTGGCACCCCTAAGGAAATTTCAACTTTGATCAACTATAACATATTTATTTGTAGAGTAGTTTGAGTATGTTGTATACTTTAGTATACTTTATTAAATTCCGCGTTGATTAAGTTTAATAAATAAAAATTTAATTATTTGGATTATATTTATAATGTCAATTTAAAAAAAGCTTACCAAGAACTACAATTATTGGCACCCTGATATAATTATTGGTACCCAGGCACTACAATTATTGGCACCCTTTAAAATACAAGAACATGATGTTTTAATCAATGTTTTATAATTTGATTTTAATGATTTAAGAAAACTTTATTTTAAATTAAAAACAATAAATAAATATAGTATCTATGTATAAGTAAATAAATATATATACAGAGTGTCCAACAGTCACCGGCCTAGACGAAATTTATTAAAAGTCGAAAAAATTAAGAGGTAATTTTCTCCCTTTCGCTACCTTTTCGACTTATAATAATTTTTACTTTTTTTGATTTCGTTTCTTTTAACTAGATTTAAACTTGCCCCTCTGCAGACAATTTTTGAATTTTTGTTTGTATTTAAACAAGAACAATTAATAGTTTTTACTCACCGTGCAACGCAATTTATTTAAACCCATTTTGGCTGCATAGGGTGTAACTATTGGCACCCCCTGCCAATAATTGAACCCTAGTTTTTTTTGTTGATCTAATTATTGGCACCCTTTTTATTAATATAACAATAACTTTTTTAACAAGATATATTTAAAAACGGCTCATTTAATGTATTATTAACACATTAAAAAAAGAAATTATTAAAAAAATTTAAAAGGAAGCAGTTAAAAACACACTTAAAAAATTTTAGGTCCTTAACCAAAACAACGAAAATTTCGAAGATTTTTCAAATTTTTTTAGTGTGTTTTTACTTCCACTTGTAAAACAGAGTTTAAAAAGAATGTCTTAAAACTAAAAACGCATATATATGAGAAAAATGTTAGAATTCAAAATAAAAAATAAATGGACTTATTCTGACACCAAGTTACTGAGAAAATGAATGTTGAATGATGGGGTGCCAATAGTTGGGTCAAAAATTTGGGGTGCCAAAAATTGTAGTCGTTACGCTACTATAGCTTTTAATGCTTTCATGCTGAGTGGGCAACACTGCGCTAGGACCAAATAATCGGAATTATAACTTCCCGCGCATGCGCCTGAGAGGATGATTAAAATTATGTTTGCATAACCACCTCTTCACAGGTCTTATAGAAACAAATTAGGCTGACATCACTTCGCTGAGGCAAATTCATCGAAATAAATGCTTCTCGCGCATGCGTCTGACAGAGTTCACACAATTATTATGCTTGTGTCGGGCTTGTGTTTGATGGGTTATAGAACCAAAATTGGATGTCATGCTTAATCAGAGTTACCACTGCGATCAAATTTAATTCTGAGGGAATCATTTTTATTGGTGGGATCTGGGGTATTATTTTTTTTATAGAAATTAAAAAATAAAGACAAATCACGAATATGAATAAAGTTTATCTGATTTTGTTAAATCATTTCTAATAAAAAATGATTAAATAATTTGTATTTGTACTGCAATTCTGAATATTAATTACATAATTATAGTTCCATGTAAAAAAAAAAAATATATTTTTTTTCTTTTTTTTTCAATTGAATTTAAATTGTTATCTTTTTCCATATTTATCTCAATGCAGAAAATAAATGTTTGTTCTGTTTTTGTTTTGCAAAATTTAAAAGCTTTACCTATACTCAATGAATCGGTTTAATTTAAATTTTCAAAATGATACAAATTTTCCTATTTTTATTTTCATAAATAATTTGACCTGTGGTAACCCTCTCTTGGCAGTAGAAACATACATGCGCCGAACAGTACACAAATAATGCTTGTATCGGGCTTTTTCTCAGGGGGCTTACACAAACAAAATAAATTGACATAATTCCCTTTGTAAGCAGTTCCTTCCAAAGCTCTTGGCAGTGCTTCCTAATGAAAGCTTTTTCTTTGCTTTTATTTCGCATGCCTCTCAAAACTAATTTCTGGGAAGCCTTACGAAAACTATAACCAAATTTTAAATATTCAGGCTTGCAGAAAATTAAAGATTCTGCTTGTAATAGGTTTGTAGGAAGCTGTTTTCAAAAATTTAGCTTCGAAAATTTGCAACGTCGATGTCCAAACTAAATACAAGCCTTGTAGAAATAATAAACTTATAGAAATTCAAAAAATGAACCTTATAGAGGAAAAAATGTTAGTTGGGGCAGCCTATGAAGAAACTAACCATACAGCATAATTATTGCGCTACTGAAACGTCTTTCATCATTTCGTATATCTTTCAACATGGAATTCAGCACTTCCCATGCTCGTTTGTCAATCATTGGGCACTTGAAGTAGGTGAAAATGTTAGCTTGTTGCAATTCTTTTGCATCGCAGACTTCTTTGAAATGTTGCATGTAGGTTCTTCATCCACTTGCAGATTCAGTGTCAATTTCAATGCAGAATGGTCCGATTCCCTTCTTACAACGTAGAATCAACCCCCTAAAAGGCCAATACCAAAGGAATCTCAGATCTCGTATACTTGACAGCTGTCACTTTGACATTTATCACCTTGACATCTGTCATTTTGACATCTGTCATATTGACATCTTTCATTTTGACATATGTGATTTTGACATCTGTCACTTTGACATATGTCACTATGACATCTGTCTCTTTGACACCTGTCACTTTGGCATCTGTAACTATAACATCTGTCACTTTGACATCTGTCACTGTAATATCTGTCATTTTGCCACCTGTCACTTTGACATCTGTCACTTTGACATCTGTTACTTTGACACCTGTCACTTTGACATCTGTCACTTTGAGATCTGTCACTTTTTCATCTGTTTTTTTTTTTTACATCTGCCACTTTGACATCTGTCGCTTTGACCTCTGACCATCCATCCATCAAACCCAAAATCGTGAAAATCGAACGATTCATTCTCGAGTTATCCTGCTGAAAAACGAAATTTGAGCATACAGAGCCTTGTGATGGGAATTTTTTTTACATATGTCACTATAACATCTGTGTCTTTGACACCTGTCACTTTAAGTTCTGTCACTTTGACACCTGTCACTTTAACATATGTCACTTTGACCCCTGTCACTTTGACATCTGTAACTTTGACACCTGTCACTTTGACATCTGTCACTTTGTCATCTGGCACTTTGACATCTGTCACCTTAACATCTATCACTTTGACATTCACTTTGACATCTGTAACGTTTACACATGTGACTTTGACATTTCACTGCGACTGTCACTGCGACATCTGTCACTTTGTCATCTGTCACTTTGACATCTGTCACTTTGACATCTATCGCTTTGAAATCTGACCATCCATCTATCTAACCCAAAATCGTGAAAATCGAACGATCCATTCGTTGTTGTCCTGCTGAAAAACGAAATGTGAGCATACAGCGCCACCTGTTGAGAATTGTTTTCTCCTAAACCTTCGCGTAACAATTACAAACAAACCCTCAGAGAGATGTATAATTTTATCCAGCCGTTTTCAAGTTTTAAGCAGCCGAACGACCCACGGTCCATTTTATATAATAGATTTTCTCTTAAAAAGTTAAAAAAGATTCAAATATTCGATAATTCAAATATAAATACTGTTTTTTTTTTTTTTAAGATAGGGAAATTAAAATAGGTAATAGTAACATAAACAATAACGACCATCATTAAGTTTTTCAACTGAAAGTAGCTGTGTAGTACAGATATTAAAAAAAAGTTTAAAATGTAAGAAATGAAAGCTTCATACTAAGATAATTTTTGAAAACATTCGAATTTCTTAACCTGACAATATTTTTTAACGATGAAACAGAAACTTTACTATGGTCACCTCGTTTGTGAATAATTCAGCCAGCAGTAGCTTATTTTCACATCAATACTACTTTCCATGCGAAGTAGCGTAACGACTACAATTATTGGCACCCCTAAGGAAATTTCAACTTTGATCAACTATAACATATTTATTTGTAGAGTAGTTTGAGTATGTTGTATACTTTAGTATACTTTATTAAATTCCGCGTTGATTAAGTTTAATAAATAAAAATTTAATTATTTGGATTATATTTATAATGTCAATTTAAAAAAAGCTTACCAAGAACTACAATTATTGGCACCCTGATATAATTATTGGTACCCAGGCACTACAATTATTGGCACCCTTTAAAATACAAGAACATGATGTTTTAATCAATGTTTTATAATTTGATTTTAATGATTTAAGAAAACTTTATTTTAAATTAAAAACAATAAATAAATATAGTATCTATGTATAAGTAAATAAATATATATCAGAGTGTCCAACAGTCACCGGCCTAGACGAAATTTATTAAAAGTCGAAAAAATTAAGAGGTAATTTTCTCCCTTTCGCTACCTTTTCGACTTATAATAATTTTTACTTTTTTTGATTCCGTTTCTTTTAACTAGATTTAAACTTGCCCCTCTGCAGACAATTTTTGAATTTTTGTTTGTATTTAAACAAGAACAATTAATAGTTTTTACTCACCGTGCAACGCAATTTATTTAAACCCATTTTGGCTGCATAGGGTGTAACTATTGGCACCGCCTGCCAATAATTGAACCCTAGTTTTTTTTGTTGATCTAATTATTGGCATCCTTTTTATTAATATAACAATAACTTTTTTAACAAGATATATTTAAAAACGGCTCATTTAATGTATTATTAACACATTAAAAAAAGAAATTATTAAAAAAATTTAAAAGGAAGCAGTTAAAAACACACTTAAAAAATTTTAGGTCCTTAACCAAAACAACGAAAATTTCGAAGATTTTTCAAATTTTTTTAGTGTGTTTTTACTTCCACTTGTAAAACAGAGTTTAAAAAGAATGTCTTAAAACTAAAAACGCATATATATGAGAAAAATGTTAGAATTCAAAATAAAAAATAAATGGACTTATTCTGACACCAAGTTACTGAGAAAATGAATGTTGAATGATGGGGTGCCAATAGTTGGGTCAAAAATTTGGGGTGCCAAAAATTGTAGTCGTTACGCTACTATAGCTTTTAATGCTTTCATGCTGAGTGGGCAACACTGCGCTAGGACCAAATAATCGGAATTATAACTTCCCGCGCATGCGCCTGAGAGGATGATTAAAATTATGTTTGCATAACCACCTCTTCACAGGTCTTATAGAAACAAATTAGGCTGACATCACTTCGCTGAGGCAAATTCATCGAAATAAATGCTTCTCGCGCATGCGTCTGACAGAGTTCACACAATTATTATGCTTGTGTCGGGCTTGTGTTTGATGGGTTATAGAACCAAAATTGGATGTCATGCTTAATCAGAGTTACCACTGCGATCAAATTTAATTCTGAGGGAATCATTTTTATTGGTGGGATCTGGGGTATTATTTTTTTTATAGAAATTAAAAAATAAAGACAAATCACGAATATGAATAAAGTTTATCTGTTTTTGTTAAATCATTTCTAATAAAAAATGATTAAATAATTTGTATTTGTACTGCAATTCTGAATATTAATTACATAATTATAGTTCCATGTAAAAAAAAAAATATATTTTTTTTCTTTTTTTTTTCAATTGAATTTAAATTGTTATCTTTTTCATATTTATCTCAATGCAGAAAATAAATGTTTGTTCTGTTTTTGTTTTGCAAAATTTAAAAGCTTTACCTATACTCAATGAATCGGTTTAATTTAAATTTTCAAAATGATACAAATTTTCCTATTTTTATTTTCATAAATAATTTGACCTGTGGTAACCCTCTCTTGGCAGTAGAAACATACATGCGCCGAACAGTACACAAATAATGCTTGTATCGGGCTTTTTCTCAGGGGGCTTACACAAACAAAATAAATTGACATAATTCCCTTTGTAAGCAGGCCCTTCCAAAGCTCTTGGCAGTGCTTCCTAATGAAAGCTTTTTCTTTGCTTTTATTTCGCATGCCTCTCAAAACTAATTTCTGGGAAGCCTTACGAAAACTATAACCAAATTGTAAATATTCAGGCTTGCAGAAAATTAAAGATTCTGCTTGTAATAGGTTTGTGGGAAGCTGTTTTCAAAAATTTAGCTTCGAAAATTTGCAACGTCGATGTCCAAACTAAATACAAGCCTTGTAGAAATAATAAACTTATAGAAATTCAAAAAATGAACCTTATAGAGGAAAAAATGTTAGTTGGGGCAGCCTATGAAGAAACTAACCATACAGCATAATTATTGCGCTACTGAAACGTCTTTCATCATTTCGTATATCTTTCAACATGGAATTCAGCACTTCCCATGCTCGTTTGTCAATCATTGGGCACTTGAAGTAGGTGAAAATGTTAGCTTGTTGCAATTCTTTTGCATCGCAGACTTCTTTGAAATGTTGCATGTAGGTTCTTCATCCACTTGCAGATTCAGTGTCAATTTCAATGCAGAATGGTCCGATTCCCTTCTTACAACGTAGAATCAACCCCCTAAAAGGCCAATACCAAAGGAATCTCAGATCTCGTATACTTGACAGCTGTCACTTTGACATTTATCACCTTGACATCTGTCATTTTGACATCTGTCATATTGACATCTTTCATTTTGACATATGTGATTTTGACATCTGTCACTTTGACATATGTCACTATGACATCTGTCTCTTTGACACCTGTCACTTTGGCATCTGTAACTATAACATCTGTCACTTTTACATCTGTCACTGTAATATCTGTCATTTTGCCACCTGTCACTTTGACATCTGTCACTTTGACATCTGTTACTTTGACACCTGTCACTTTGACATCTGTCACTTTGAGATCTGTCACTTTTTCATCTGTTTTTTTTTTACATCTGTCACTTTGACATCTGTCGCTTTGACCTCTGACCATCCATCCATCAAACCCAAAATCGTGAAAATCGAACGATTCATTCTCGAGTTATCCTGCTGAAAAACGAAATTTGAGCATACAGAGCCTTGTGATGGGAATTTTTTTTACATATGTCACTATAACATCTGTGTCTTTGACACCTGTCACTTTAAGTTCTGTCACTTTGACACCTGTCACTTTAACATATGTCACTTTGACCCCTGTCACTTTGACATCTGTAACTTTGACACCTGTCACTTTGACATCTGTCACTTTGTCATCTGGCACTTTGACATCTGTCACCTTAACATCTATCACTTTGACATTCACTTTGACATCTGTAACGTTTACACATGTGACTTTGACATTTCACTGCGACTGTCACTGCGACATCTGTCACTTTGTCATCTGTCACTTTGACATCTGTCACTTTGACATCTATCGCTTTGAAATCTGACCATCCATCTATCTAACCCAAAATCGTGAAAATCGAACGATCCATTCGTTGTTGTCCTGCTGAAAAACGAAATGTGAGCATACAGCGCCACCTGTTGAGAATTGTTTTCTCCTAAACCTTCGCGTAACAATTACAAACAAGCCCTCAGAGAGATGTATAATTTTATCCAGCCGTTTTCAAGTTTTAAGCAGCCGAACGACCCACGGTCCATTTTATATAATAGATTTTCTCTTAAAAAGTTTACAAAGTTAACAAAGATTCAAATATTCGATAATTCAAATATAAATACTGTTTTTTTTTTTTTGAAGATAGGGAAATTAAAATAGGTAATAGTAACATAAACAATAACGACCATCATTAAGTTTTTCAACTGAAAGTAGCTGTGTAGTACAGATATTAAAAAAAAGTTTAAAATGTAAGAAATGAAAGCTTCATACTAAGATAATTTTTGAAAACATTCGAATTTCTTAACCTGACAATATTTTTTAACGATGAAACAGAAACTTTACTATGGTCACCTCGTTTGTGAATAATTCAGCCAGCAGTAGCTTATTTTCACATCAATACTACTTTCCATGCGAAGTAGCGTAACGACTACAATTATTGGCACCCCTAAGGAAATTTCAACTTTGATCAACTATAACATATTTATTTGTAGAGTAGTTTGAGTATGTTGTATACTTTAGTATACTTTATTAAATTCCGCGTTGATTAAGTTTAATAAATAAAAATTTAATTATTTGGATTATATTTATAATGTCAATTTAAAAAAAGCTTACCAAGAACTACAATTATTGGCACCCTGATATAATTATTGGTACCCAGGCACTACAATTATTGGCACCCTTTAAAATACAAGAACATGATGTTTTAATCAATGTTTTATAATTTGATTTTAATGATTTAAGAAAACTTTATTTTAAATTAAAAACAATAAATAAATATAGTATCTATGTATAAGTAAATAAATATATATCAGAGTGTCCAACAGTCACCGGCCTAGACGAAATTTATTAAAAGTCGAAAAAATTAAGAGGTAATTTTCTCCCTTTCGCTACCTTTTCGACTTATAATAATTTTTACTTTTTTTGATTCCGTTTCTTTTAACTAGATTTAAACTTGCCCCTCTGCAGACAATTTTTGAATTTTTGTTTGTATTTAAACAAGAACAATTAATAGTTTTTACTCACCGTGCAACGCAATTTATTTAAACCCATTTTGGCTGCATAGGGTGTAACTATTGGCACCCCCTGCCAATAATTGAACCCTAGTTTTTTTTGTTGATCTAATTATTGGCACCCTTTTTATTAATATAACAATAACTTTTTTAACAAGATATATTTAAAAACGGCTCATTTAATGTATTATTAACACATTAAAAAAAGAAATTATTAAAAAAATTTAAAAGGAAGCAGTTAAAAACACACTTAAAAAATTTTAGGTCCTTAACCAAAACAACGAAAATTTCGAAGATTTTTCAAATTTTTTTAGTGTGTTTTTACTTCCACTTGTAAAACAGAGTTTAAAAAGAATGTCTTAAAACTAAAAACGCATATATATGAGAAAAATGTTAGAATTCAAAATAAAAAATAAATGGACTTATTCTGACACCAAGTTACTGAGAAAATGAATGTTGAATGATGGGGTGCCAATAGTTGGGTCAAAAATTTGGGGTGCCAAAAATTGTAGTCGTTACGCTACTATAGCTTTTAATGCTTTCATGCTGAGTGGGCAACACTGCGCTAGGACCAAATAATCGGAATTATAACTTCCCGCGCATGCGCCTGAGAGGATGATTAAAATTATGTTTGCATAACCACCTCTTCACAGGTCTTATAGAAACAAATTAGGCTGACATCACTTCGCTGAGGCAAATTCATCGAAATAAATGCTTCTCGCGCATGCGTCTGACAGAGTTCACACAATTATTATGCTTGTGTCGGGCTTGTGTTTGATGGGTTATAGAACCAAAATTGGATGTCATGCTTAATCAGAGTTACCACTGCGATCAAATTTAATTCTGAGGGAATCATTTTTATTGGTGGGATCTGGGGTATTATTTTTTTTATAGAAATTAAAAAATAAAGACAAATCACGAATATGAATAAAGTTTATCTGTTTTTGTTAAATCATTTCTAATAAAAAATGATTAAATAATTTGTATTTGTACTGCAATTCTGAATATTAATTACATAATTATAGTTCCATGTAAAAAAAAAAATATATTTTTTTTCTTTTTTTTTTCAATTGAATTTAAATTGTTATCTTTTTCATATTTATCTCAATGCAGAAAATAAATGTTTGTTCTGTTTTTGTTTTGCAAAATTTAAAAGCTTTACCTATACTCAATGAATCGGTTTAATTTAAATTTTCAAAATGATACAAATTTTCCTATTTTTATTTTCATAAATAATTTGACCTGTGGTAACCCTCTCTTGGCAGTAGAAACATACATGCGCCGAACAGTACACAAATAATGCTTGTATCGGGCTTTTTCTCAGGGGGCTTACACAAACAAAATAAATTGACATAATTCCCTTTGTAAGCAGGCCCTTCCAAAGCTCTTGGCAGTGCTTCCTAATGAAAGCTTTTTCTTTGCTTTTATTTCGCATGCCTCTCAAAACTAATTTCTGGGAAGCCTTACGAAAACTATAACCAAATTGTAAATATTCAGGCTTGCAGAAAATTAAAGATTCTGCTTGTAATAGGTTTGTGGGAAGCTGTTTTCAAAAATTTAGCTTCGAAAATTTGCAACGTCGATGTCCAAACTAAATACAAGCCTTGTAGAAATAATAAACTTATAGAAATTCAAAAAATGAACCTTATAGAGGAAAAAATGTTAGTTGGGGCAGCCTATGAAGAAACTAACCATACAGCATAATTATTGCGCTACTGAAACGTCTTTCATCATTTCGTATATCTTTCAACATGGAATTCAGCACTTCCCATGCTCGTTTGTCAATCATTGGGCACTTGAAGTAGGTGAAAATGTTAGCTTGTTGCAATTCTTTTGCATCGCAGACTTCTTTGAAATGTTGCATGTAGGTTCTTCATCCACTTGCAGATTCAGTGTCAATTTCAATGCAGAATGGTCCGATTCCCTTCTTACAACGTAGAATCAACCCCCTAAAAGGCCAATACCAAAGGAATCTCAGATCTCGTATACTTGACAGCTGTCACTTTGACATTTATCACCTTGACATCTGTCATTTTGACATCTGTCATATTGACATCTTTCATTTTGACATATGTGATTTTGACATCTGTCACTTTGACATATGTCACTATGACATCTGTCTCTTTGACACCTGTCACTTTGGCATCTGTAACTATAACATCTGTCACTTTTACATCTGTCACTGTAATATCTGTCATTTTGCCACCTGTCACTTTGACATCTGTCACTTTGACATCTGTTACTTTGACACCTGTCACTTTGACATCTGTCACTTTGAGATCTGTCACTTTTTCATCTGTTTTTTTTTTACATCTGTCACTTTGACATCTGTCGCTTTGACCTCTGACCATCCATCCATCAAACCCAAAATCGTGAAAATCGAACGATTCATTCTCGAGTTATCCTGCTGAAAAACGAAATTTGAGCATACAGAGCCTTGTGATGGGAATTTTTTTTACATATGTCACTATAACATCTGTGTCTTTGACACCTGTCACTTTAAGTTCTGTCACTTTGACACCTGTCACTTTAACATATGTCACTTTGACCCCTGTCACTTTGACATCTGTAACTTTGACACCTGTCACTTTGACATCTGTCACTTTGTCATCTGGCACTTTGACATCTGTCACCTTAACATCTATCACTTTGACATTCACTTTGACATCTGTAACGTTTACACATGTGACTTTGACATTTCACTGCGACTGTCACTGCGACATCTGTCACTTTGTCATCTGTCACTTTGACATCTGTCACTTTGACATCTATCGCTTTGAAATCTGACCATCCATCTATCTAACCCAAAATCGTGAAAATCGAACGATCCATTCGTTGTTGTCCTGCTGAAAAACGAAATGTGAGCATACAGCGCCACCTGTTGAGAATTGTTTTCTCCTAAACCTTCGCGTAACAATTACAAACAAACCCTCAGAGAGATGTATAATTTTATCCAGCCGTTTTCAAGTTTTAAGCAGCCGAACGACCCACGGTCCATTTTATATAATAGATTTTCTCTTAAAAAGTTAACAAAGTTAACAAAGATTCAAATATTCGATAATTCAAATATAAATACTGTTTTTTTTTTTTTGAAGATAGGGAAATTAAAATAGGTAATAGTAACATAAACAATCGATGTCCAAACTAAATACAAGCCTTGTAGAAATAATAAACTTATAGAAATTCAAAAAAATGAACCTTATAGAGGAAAAAATGTTAGTTGGGGCAGCCTATGAAGAAACTAACCATACAGCATAATTATTGCGCTACTGAAACGTCTTTCATCATTTCGTATATCTTTCAACATGGAATTCAGCACTTCCCATGCTCGTTTGTCAATCATTGGGCACTTGAAGTAGGTGAAAATGTTAGCTTGTTGCAATTCTTTTGCATCGCAGACTTCTTTGAAATGTTGCATGTAGGTTCTTCATCCACTTGCAGATTCAGTGTCAATTTCAATGCAGAATGGTCCGATTCCCTTCTTACAACGTAGAATCAACCCCCTAAAAGGCCAATACCAAAGGAATCTCAGATCTCGTATACTTGACAGCTGTCACTTTGACATTTATCACCTTGACATCTGTCATTTTGACATCTGTCATATTGACATCTTTCATTTTGACATATGTGATTTTGACATCTGTCACTTTGACATATGTCACTATGACATCTGTCTCTTTGACACCTGTCACTTTGGCATCTGTAACTATAACATCTGTCACTTTGACATCTGTCACTGTAATATCTGTCATTTTGCCACCTGTCACTTTGACATCTGTCACTTTGACATCTGTTACTTTGACACCTGTCACTTTGACATCTGTCACTTTGAGATCTGTCACTTTTTCATCTGTTTTTTTTTTTACATCTGTCACTTTGACATCTGTCGCTTTGACCTCTGACCATCCATCCATCAAACCCAAAATCGTGAAAATCGAACGATTCATTCTCGAGTTATCCTGCTGAAAAACGAAATTTGAGCATACAGAGCCTTGTGATGGGAATTTTTTTTACATATGTCACTATAACATCTGTGTCTTTGACACCTGTCACTTTAAGTTCTGTCACTTTGACACCTGTCACTTTAACATATGTCACTTTGACCCCTGTCACTTTGACATCTGTAACTTTGACACCTGTCACTTTGACATCTGTCACTTTGTCATCTGGCACTTTGACATCTGTCACCTTAACATCTATCACTTTGACATTCACTTTGACATCTGTAACGTTTACACATGTGACTTTGACATTTCACTGCGACTGTCACTGCGACATCTGTCACTTTGTCATCTGTCACTTTGACATCTGTCACTTTGACATCTATCGCTTTGAAATCTGACCATCCATCTATCTAACCCAAAATCGTGAAAATCGAACGATCCATTCGTTGTTGTCCTGCTGAAAAACGAAATGTGAGCATACAGCGCCACCTGTTGAGAATTGTTTTCTCCTAAACCTTCGCGTAACAATTACAAACAAGCCCTCAGAGAGATGTATAATTTTATCCAGCCGTTTTCAAGTTTTAAGCAGCCGAACGACCCACGGTCCATTTTATATAATAGATTTTCTCTTAAAAAGTTTACAAAGTTAACAAAGATTCAAATATTCGATAATTCAAATATAAATACTGTTTTTTTTTTTTTGAAGATAGGGAAATTAAAATAGGTAATAGTAACATAAACAATAACGACCATCATTAAGTTTTTCAACTGAAAGTAGCTGTGTAGTACAGATATTAAAAAAAAGTTTAAAATGTAAGAAATGAAAGCTTCATACTAAGATAATTTTTGAAAACATTCGAATTTCTTAACCTGACAATATTTTTTAACGATGAAACAGAAACTTTACTATGGTCACCTCGTTTGTGAATAATTCAGCCAGCAGTAGCTTATTTTCACATCAATACTACTTTCCATGCGAAGTAGCGTAACGACTACAATTATTGGCACCCCTAAGGAAATTTCAACTTTGATCAACTATAACATATTTATTTGTAGAGTAGTTTGAGTATGTTGTATACTTTAGTATACTTTATTAAATTCCGCGTTGATTAAGTTTAATAAATAAAAATTTAATTATTTGGATTATATTTATAATGTCAATTTAAAAAAAGCTTACCAAGAACTACAATTATTGGCACCCTGATATAATTATTGGTACCCAGGCACTACAATTATTGGCACCCTTTAAAATACAAGAACATGATGTTTTAATCAATGTTTTATAATTTGATTTTAATGATTTAAGAAAACTTTATTTTAAATTAAAAACAATAAATAAATATAGTATCTATGTATAAGTAAATAAATATATATCAGAGTGTCCAACAGTCACCGGCCTAGACGAAATTTATTAAAAGTCGAAAAAATTAAGAGGTAATTTTCTCCCTTTCGCTACCTTTTCGACTTATAATAATTTTTACTTTTTTTGATTCCGTTTCTTTTAACTAGATTTAAACTTGCCCCTCTGCAGACAATTTTTGAATTTTTGTTTGTATTTAAACAAGAACAATTAATAGTTTTTACTCACCGTGCAACGCAATTTATTTAAACCCATTTTGGCTGCATAGGGTGTAACTATTGGCACCCCCTGCCAATAATTGAACCCTAGTTTTTTTTGTTGATCTAATTATTGGCACCCTTTTTATTAATATAACAATAACTTTTTTAACAAGATATATTTAAAAACGGCTCATTTAATGTATTATTAACACATTAAAAAAAGAAATTATTAAAAAAATTTAAAAGGAAGCAGTTAAAAACACACTTAAAAAATTTTAGGTCCTTAACCAAAACAACGAAAATTTCGAAGATTTTTCAAATTTTTTTAGTGTGTTTTTACTTCCACTTGTAAAACAGAGTTTAAAAAGAATGTCTTAAAACTAAAAACGCATATATATGAGAAAAATGTTAGAATTCAAAATAAAAAATAAATGGACTTATTCTGACACCAAGTTACTGAGAAAATGAATGTTGAATGATGGGGTGCCAATAGTTGGGTCAAAAATTTGGGGTGCCAAAAATTGTAGTCGTTACGCTACTATAGCTTTTAATGCTTTCATGCTGAGTGGGCAACACTGCGCTAGGACCAAATAATCGGAATTATAACTTCCCGCGCATGCGCCTGAGAGGATGATTAAAATTATGTTTGCATAACCACCTCTTCACAGGTCTTATAGAAACAAATTAGGCTGACATCACTTCGCTGAGGCAAATTCATCGAAATAAATGCTTCTCGCGCATGCGTCTGACAGAGTTCACACAATTATTATGCTTGTGTCGGGCTTGTGTTTGATGGGTTATAGAACCAAAATTGGATGTCATGCTTAATCAGAGTTACCACTGCGATCAAATTTAATTCTGAGGGAATCATTTTTATTGGTGGGATCTGGGGTATTATTTTTTTTTATAGAAATTAAAAAATAAAGACAAATCACGAATATGAATAAAGTTTATCTGTTTTTGTTAAATCATTTCTAATAAAAAATGATTAAATAATTTGTATTTGTACTGCAATTCTGAATATTAATTACATAATTATAGTTCCATGTAAAAAAAAAAAATATATTTTTTTTCTTTTTTTTTTTTCAATTGAATTTAAATTGTTATCTTTTTCCATATTTATCTCAATGCAGAAAATAAATGTTTGTTCTGTTTTTGTTTTGCAAAATTTAAAAGCTTTACCTATACTCAATGAATCGGTTTAATTTAAATTTTCAAAATGATACAAATTTTCCTATTTTTATTTTCATAAATAATTTGACCTGTGGTAACCCTCTCTTGGCAGTAGAAACATACATGCGCCGAACAGTACACAAATAATGCTTGTATCGGGCTTTTTCTCAGGGGGCTTACACAAACAAAATAAATTGACATAATTCCCTTTGTAAGCAGGCCCTTCCAAAGCTCTTGGCAGTGCTTCCTAATGAAAGCTTTTTCTTTGCTTTTATTTCGCATGCCTCTCAAAACTAATTTCTGGGAAGCCTTACGAAAACTATAACCAAATTGTAAATATTCAGGCTTGCAGAAAATTAAAGATTCTGCTTGTAATAGGTTTGTGGGAAGCTGTTTTCAAAAATTTAGCTTCGAAAATTTGCAACGTCGATGTCCAAACTAAATACAAGCCTTGTAGAAATAATAAACTTATAGAAATTCAAAAAATGAACCTTATAGAGGAAAAAATGTTAGTTGGGGCAGCCTATGAAGAAACTAACCATACAGCATAATTATTGCGCTACTGAAACGTCTTTCATCATTTCGTATATCTTTCAACATGGAATTCAGCACTTCCCATGCTCGTTTGTCAATCATTGGGCACTTGAAGTAGGTGAAAATGTTAGCTTGTTGCAATTCTTTTGCACCGCAGACTTCTTTGAAATGTTGCATGTAGGTTCTTCATCCACTTGCAGATTCAGTGTCAATTTCAATGCAGAATGGTCCGATTCCCTTCTTACAACGTAGAATCAACCCCCTAAAAGGCCAATACCAAAGGAATCTCAGATCTCGTATACTTGACAGCTGTCACTTTGACATTTATCACCTTGACATCTGTCATTTTGACATCTGTCATATTGACATCTTTCATTTTGACATATGTGATTTTGACATCTGTCACTTTGACATATGTCACTATGACATCTGTCTCTTTGACACCTGTCACTTTGGCATCTGTAACTATAACATCTGTCACTTTGACATCTGTCACTGTAATATCTGTCATTTTGCCACCTGTCACTTTGACATCTGTCACTTTGACATCTGTTACTTTGACACCTGTCACTTTGACATCTGTCACTTTGAGATCTGTCACTTTTTCATCTGTTTTTTTTTTACATCTGTCACTTTGACATCTGTCGCTTTGACCTCTGACCATTCATCCATCAAACCCAAAATCGTGAAAATCGAACGATTCATTTTCGAGTTATCCTGCTGAAAAATGAAATTTGAGCATACAGAGCCTTGTGATGGGAATTTTTTTTACATATGTCACTATAACATCTGTGTCTTTGACACCTGTCACTTTAAGTTCTGTCACTTTGACACCTGTCACTTTAACATATGTCACTTTGACCCCTGTCACTTTGACATCTGTAACTTTGACACCTGTCACTTTGACATCTGTCACTTTGTCATCTGGCACTTTGACATCTGTCACCTTAACATCTATCACTTTGACATTCACTTTGACATCTGTAACGTTTACACATGTGACTTTGACATTTGTCACTGCGACATCTGTCACTTTGTCATCTGTCACTTTGACATCTGTCACTTTGACATCTATCGCTTTGAAATCTGACCATCCATCTATCTAACCCAAAATCGTGAAAATCGAACGATCCATTCGTTGTTGTCCTGCTGAAAAACGAAATGTGAGCATACAGCGCCACCTGTTGAGAATTGTTTTCTCCTAAACCTTCGCGTAACAATTACAAACAAACCCTCAGAGAGATGTATAATTTTATCCAGCCGTTTTCAAGTTTTAAGCAGCCGAACGACCCACGGTCCATTTTATATAATAGATTTTCTCTTAAAAAGTTAACAAAGTTAACAAAGATTCAAATATTCGATAATTCAAATATAAATACTGTTTTTTTTTTTTTTAAGATAGGGAAATTAAAATAGGTAATAGTAAAATAGGATAAATTAATTTTTTTAGCTTATGAGTTTCTTGAAACCTTTTTTTCTTTTCAGCTAATTGCTTGCCTCTTTTTTTTATTTGTAGGTTTTAACACGT
The DNA here is from genome assembly GCA_949320155.1 of Melangyna quadrimaculata. Taxonomy (NCBI): domain Eukaryota; kingdom Metazoa; phylum Arthropoda; class Insecta; order Diptera; family Syrphidae; genus Melangyna; species Melangyna quadrimaculata. Next base: position 319,598,246 of record OX439483.1, on the reverse strand, counting down.
CCAAATAAAAATATTCAAAAATGAGGTCTACCCTGTTATTTTTTCAGGTTTAAAACACTTTTTTTAGCATACCAATAATAATTTTTATAATAATTTTTCTTACGGGTTCTGAAGATCTATGTTGAATCTGTGCACAGCTTCCATAGTTTGTAGCAGGGTTGCGAGATTTTGAATTAAAAAAAACTAAGTCATAAGCTAGTAGGTGACTTATGAATTAAAAAATATTTAATTCACAAGCTCTTTCTGATTTGTGAATTGAAAAATATTTAATTCACAAGATCTTTCTGATTTGTGAATTGAAAAATATTTAATTCACAAGCTCGTTCTGATACGGTAAACCTAAACCTACCTAAAATCAACCGCGTGTGCCAAATAAAGGGCCTTATGAGTAACTTATTTCTGAATTTGTCAAATAAAAACACAGTTTTTCGAAATATAATTTAAATACAACAATATGTAGGAAACCAACACTACGCCTCGGATAATTAATGATAACTCGTTGACGACTTTTGGCTATTGTACCCGGACAAAGATTGGTTTCTGGAATGTGAAGACGCTTCTTGACAACGGAAAAGAAGGTCCTCAGAATGCCAGATTCCTGCAACTAGAGAGGGAATTCATGCGGTATAGGATGGACATCTTAGGGATAAGTGAAGTTAGATGGCTGGGTTCGGGGAAGTTCAAGTCACCAACCCGTAACACTGTACTATTCTATTCCGGAAAAACACCTGGAAGCGCTTGGGAATCTGGCGTTGGATTGCTGCTTTCCAAAACAGCTCTCAAAAGCCTAATTTCCTGGGAGCCTTTAGATGACAGGATCCTGAAAGCCAGGTTCCGGACTAGAGTACGTCGCGTCACCATCATACAGTGTTACGCCCCAACTTTGCTCTCTTCTGACGAGGAGAAGGAGGCCTTTTATAACCGGCTGAGTGCTGCTTATGATAGCGTTCCACGAGGTGATATAGTTATGGTGATGGGAGACTTAAATGCCAAGGTTGGCAATGACAACTCTGGGCTAAGGTATGTCATGGGAAAACATGGTGTTGGTAACCGAAACGACAATGGCGAACGATTTGTCGATTTCTGCAACGCTAACGGCCTTGTTATTGGAGGGACCATGTTCGAGCATAAGACGTGCCACAAAGTCAGTTGGGTGTCGACTGACAGACAAGCAACTTCCAACCAAATTGACCACTTCGCGATCAGCCGGCGTTTTAGAAGCAGTCTCCAGGACGTCCGTAACAGAAGAGGTGCTGACATGGGAATGGCCCGGGACCACCATCTGATGGTTGCTACCGTAAGATTGCGTACAGCTGCAGTTCGTAGACCCCAAGGAAACACTCGAATGCCCAAGTTTAATACAGATAGACTAAAGGATCCCACAGTGCGCCAACAACTAGGGGACCACCTTTCACAAGGATTGAACGCAATCAGCAGCACGGAAACCACATCCATAGAAAATCATTGGTGTGCTGTGAAAAATGTGTTCATATCCGGTGCTGAATGTATAGTCGGCCGGGCACAAGGGAGAAATAGTGCTTGGCTTTCCGACGAAACTTGGGCAAGGATCGAAGAAAGGAAACACCTTAAAGCTCGCATCGCAGCTACCCCAGCAGCAGGGAGAAACGAGCTTGAGTCTACGTACCGCATGAAGATGAGGGAAGTTCACCGTAGTGTGAGACGTGATAAGCGTAACTACATCAACGCACTGGCTACAGAAGCAGAAGAAGCCGCTAGTAGGTGTGACAGTAGGACCGTCTACAGAATTACCAAAGAGCTCACTGGTGTCCAGAGCTCTAAGCAACACCTGGTTAAAGACACAAACGGATCCCTGCTAATTTCGGATGAGGACCAGCTCATAAGGTGGAGGGAACACTTTTCTGCGGTTTTAAACCGCGTTTTCGCAAGTGAAGTGAACCCTATTCCCACTGAGCTACCCAAAGTAACAATTTCCCGAATACGCACCGTACCCCCCAGTAAAGAAGAAATTATCACCGCCATCAAAGCACTGAAGAACAACAAAGCGGTTGGACTTGACGGTATTCCTGCAGAGCTCTTAGGAGCAGCCCCAACGACATCGAGCGAGCTACTGCACCCACTTATTAAGAGAGCTTGGGAAACAGAGAACTTTCCTGAAGAGTGGAAAAAAGGAATGATTGTCAAGCTTCCAAAGAAACGAGATCTCACACAGTGCGAAAACTGGAGAGGAATATGCGTTCTGCCTGCAGTAGCCAAGATAATAGCAAGGATAATATTGGACCGAATTAAAGACCACCTCGAAGACACACTCGACGCCGAACAAGCAGGTTTCCGCACTGGATCTTCCTGTGTGGATCACATCAACACCTTGCGGATCATCATCGAACAGTGCGTTGAATATCGATCACCACTTCACCTGCTGTTCATCGATTTTGAAAAGGCGTTCGACAGTGTCAATAGAGAATTTATTTGGCTTACTTTGCACAGGAGGGGCATCCCAGATAAATTGATTGCTATTATCAAGGCTACATATGATGGATCCAGGTGTCACGTTTTGCACAAAGGTAGGCTGTCAGAGGAGTTTGAAATCCAAAGTGGAGTTAGGCAAGGCTGTATACTGTCACCAATACTGTTCCTGTTGGTGGTAAGTGACGTACTGCACGCAGCTTTGTCAAATGGAATTGGAGGAATTCAGTGGACTCTGCAATCTCACCTCAAACATCTGGACTACGCAGACGACGTATGCTTACTCTCTCATAGGATCATGGATCTCCATCAAATGACAACAAGGGTGGAGAGAGAAGCAGAAATCGTAGGGCTTAAGATCAACTCGGAAAAAACTAAAAGGATCAGCCTTGGAACTTCCTCATCAATCCAAGGAAATATTTCTGGACAACCCGTAGAGATGGTACAGGATTTCCAATATCTTGGGAGTATTGTCTCTACGGGTGGCGGAACTGAACTGGACGTAAACAGCCGAATCAGAAAAGCGAAGGCTGCGTTCGGAATGCTGTCCAAAATATGGAGAAACAACTCTTTTAGCTTAAAGACCAAGCTACGACTGTTCCACTCCAATGTTGAATCCGTTCTGCTTTACGGCTGCAGCACTTGGAAAGTCACTGACACTGTCACTAGAAAGCTGCAAACCTTCGTTAATAGATGTCTACGAAACATCTTGAGGATTTTCTGGCCCAACCGTATCTCCAATGCCGAACTTCATGCGAGAACGGGTCAGGAGCCCATAGACTCCATTATACGAAGAAGAAAGTGGCAGTGGATTGGCCATACGCTTCGAAAAGGCGATCGGTGCATTGCATCTCAAGCAATGCAGTGGAACCCGCTCACACAGGAGGGAAGACAAGTGGGCCGGCCTAGAAGTACATGGCGAAGAACGGTCGAAAAGGAATCGGCACGACTGGGGAAAAGTTGGAGAGAACTGAAATACATTTCAAGAAATCGTACACGATGGCGCGTAGGTGTAGTGGAGGCCCTATGTCCCGTAAGGGAAACATCACGGACGTAATAGGTCCGAGGACCTAAGTAAGTAAGTAAGTAATATGTAGGTACTATTAGAAACCAGGCTTGTAAAAGCTTAATATCATTTTTAGCTTAAGCCCTCTGTTTAGTTATCTATATTTGTATATTTGTATTTATGTATGAATATTACTCAAAGGTACTTTTATGATTGTAGAAACATATTGTAAACTAGCGGAAACACCCGGCGTTGCCCAGGCCCCTTTTGATAAGGGATAGTTTGTTAACAAGTCTTGAAAAAAAAAAATTTCCCGTGGAAAATAGTTTTCCTTGAAAATATTTCTGCTGTCGTGAACATCTCTGAAAACTTATTCCCGACATCAATAAATTTTCAAAATCATTCATGTTCTCAATTTTCAAAGGATAGAAATATTGTGCAAGTGTTAATTATTATAAATATAAAAGCTTATTCACGTACCTTTAAATATTTATGCTAAAGACACCTACTTGTATGAAAATATTTGAAAAATTTGTATGGTTTGCTATCTCGCCCCCAACTCTCAACTGTCAAAGCAAAAGGTGTGATTTTTCGGATTTTTGACATTTCACCATCATCACTGTCAACTGTCAAGTGCGATTTTTTTGATATCCACTGGACTTAGAGTGCAAAATCCACCTCCTAAATCGATTGGCGCTCTCAGATCTTGACATTTCGACACATTTCAAATTGAAAAGTGAAATTTCTTATTTTCTGTTGGTGCTAAAGTGCTGGCCGAGACATTAGGAACTAAAACCCTCCTTAATCGATTGGTGCCCTTGGATTTTGACATTTCGACACACGACCTGCAATGTACAGAAGTGAGGAGCTGTAATACGGCAGTTTTTGCTCTTATAGCATTGATGTTACCATTTTTGTTATACATGTGAATGATTTACTCTACGAAGCGAATGTTTCTCACTGATTTGGGAGATTGTGAAAGTATTCGCCATATTGATTTCAGCATAACGAAATTTTCACCGACCATGTAAATCAAACATGATTGGTTAAGGTTTTACCTTCCACCACAATCCAATCAACAACAAGCGCATTTTTACTTACTTGAGAATTATATCATGCCATTCATTAGCCTTTCATCACTACTTATTATATTTTCCAACATTCTTACATTCACTTACACATTCAACAAAAACCACGCAAAAAACTCATACGCACTTGAAACGTCAAATCTCATAGCTAAGCTTTGTACAACGCTCATGTCTTGTTCAAAAAGTTATATTTTTCGCCATGTCGGTCGCTACATGTGGACATAGATTTTTCGGACTCCATTGGATTTTTTCTGAACATGTTCATAATCCTGCCATCTGTTTAATCGACTCAGTCTTTAAAATTGTATGGTTTTCTATTAATATTTTGAATGTATTTAAATAGTGAGACAACGACCTTTCCAAAGACATCTAAATTTTGAAATTCGAATATGTACTTTCCGATTTATATCCCATTTTATGCAGATAAATTGACAATTTTGAATTTTTTTCTGGATTTTATCTGTAAAAAATATTTCTAATGTAAAATTTTAATATTTGAAATTATTTTGTGAAGCTTGTGAGCAACGCACAGTTATGTTTTGTATCCATGATCCATTTTACATTTTGTTTGGTAAATAAATCAATAAAGCTAATTCTGGAGTGGCTTTTGTTGAAATGATCACTTAATATTTACTAGCAATATTTTAGAAGAGGATTAGAGCAATTGGTGTGTTCGTTTTGTTTTTCAAAATTTATCAATTTTGTATTAACTTTTGCTTTAAAAGTACCAAAAATAGATTTAATTTTTCACTAAAACACATTTTTAATATGATTTTTTTTAAGATTTGGCAAAAATTTTAGCACAAAAATTTAGATTATAAATTTCTACCGTAGTTTATATCATTTGTTAGTATCATTTGTTATGAACTATCAGGCATTACCAAAGTTTGAAGCCTCTAAATTTGGCTAAATGGAGCTTTATTGTGATTTATCTCATTAAATTGCCCCTACTTATTTTCCTTTAGATTTACAAATATAAAATTTCTAACATATTTGTAGAAGAATGTAACACCTATAATTGTATGTTATTAGTTTTTCAAAATTTAAAAATTTTTCATTAAGTTTTAACAATTTTCTAAGTAACTTCACTCTTTCACTTTTCGCATTATGGCAAATTCTTTCTCTTTTACCAATTTATTTTGTCATGAAAGTGAATTATTTTTTAATTTTATAATTTTTTATGTCTTATAACCTTTTATTGGATACCTAATTTATAAATATCAAAAAAGTATTGCTGAAGTTATGGCTATTTACAGGTATCTTAAGTATATTTTTCCAAAAAGAAACAATTTTATCGACCAGACTGGATTTTTGCAAAATTTTTCTTTCAATTATGTTTAAAAATCGATATTAAAGCTTACGGTTATCATAGGAATATGTTTTATATACCAAAATAATTGTTGATTGGTATAAATTATTATAAAATTTAAATTTCGATAATCGGTTACATAAAAAATTATAATATTCACTATTTAATCAAAATAATGCAATTTTATCTGTTCAACCGTATAAGTCTTTAAATTTATATTGTTGTCTATTAATATTATGTATGTATTTAATAGTGAGACAATGACCTTTCCATAGACATCTAAATTTTGAAATTCGGATAAGTACTTTTTGATTTATAGCCAATTTTATGCAGACAAATTGACAATATTAAATTTTTCTTCTGGATTTTATCTGTAAAAAATATTTCTTATGTAAAATTATAATATTTGAAATTATTTTGTGAAGCTTGTGAGCAACGCACAGTTATGTTTAATATATTAACATTTTTATTAGACTTTCAAGATTTATAATTTTTAAATTTAAAAATATTTTATGGGCGTGGTGAAAATATAAAAATAAAAGCCGTTGACAAAGCATGATCGATTCTGCATTTTTGTTGGTAAATAAATCAATAAAACTAATTTTAGAGTAGCTTTTGTTGTAATAATCACTTAACTTTTACTAACAATATTTAAGAAGAGGATTAGATCAATTGTTGTGTTGGTTTTGTTTTTCAAAATATATCAATTTTGTATTAAGTTTTGCACTGAAAGTACCAAAAATCGAATTGATTTTTCACTAAATCACATTTTTTGTATGAATTTTTTCTAAGATTTTGCAAAACCTTTAACACAGCAATTTAGATTATATATTTCTACCTCAAATTCATGTATCAATTGTTATGAACTATTAAGTATTACTCAAGTTTGAAGCCTCTTTAAATTGGCTAAATGGAGCTTTATTGTGATTTATCTCATTAAATTGCCCATACTTTTTTTCCCTTTAGATTTACAAATATAAAATTACTAAAATATTTGTAGAAGAATGTAACACTTTTAATTGTGTCATTAGTTTTTCAAATTTTTCATTAACTTTTAACAAATTTCTAAGTAAATACAGTCAAAAGGTATGATTTTTTTGCATTATGGCAAATTCTTTCTCTTTTAACAATTTATTTTGTGATGAAAGTGAATTATTTTTTATTTTTATAATTTTCTATGTTTTATAACCTTTCATTTGATACCTCATTTATCGACCAATAGACTGGATTTTTGCAAAATTTTTCTTTCAGTTATGTTTAAAAATCCATATTAAAGCTTTTGGTTATCGTAGAAATATGTTTTATATACCAAAACAATTGTTGATTCGGGTCGATTATTACAAAATTTAAATTTTGATAATAGGTTAAATAAAAAGTAACAATATTCACTATGTAGTCAAAATAATGATATTTTATCTGTTTAAGCGTATTAGTCTTTAAAATTGTACACTCAGAAAAAAAAGTATTTTTGTAACTATTGCATTAGTTATTTGATAATTTTCCATGAAATTTATGAAATGACTATTTTTGAACAAAAATAATTGTAAAATAGTTAAAAACTAGTTATAAAAAACCATGAAAAAGTTAAAAAAAAACAGTCATTTTACCCAGTTACTATCGAAAAAGTTAATTGCGACTATTTCGCAAAAAAAAATAGTTGATATAAAGAATTAACAACGCTACTATCTAATGGTCAATTCTGACTATTTAATAATAGCTTCTTACTATCAATTAGTCAAACTATGGAAACATTCGTTTTTAATAGCCAATATAACTGTCAGAAACCACTACACAATATTGTTGATAATTACTGTGGCTTATAGTAAGTACTAATTCGTCATACAAAATAGTTCCGAAGTGACTATTGGATAGTCAGTTTTGACTATTTAGATTAAATACGATATTTCGGTTTTTGCAAATTAACTATTAAAAAATTAATTCTGACTATTGAATAATAGCTTTTTACTGTACATTAGTCAAAATATTCGTTTTTATTAACTAATACAGCTGTCAGAAACCACTACACAAAATAGTTAAAATTTACTATGGCTTAGTAGATACTAATACGTCGTGCAGAATATTTCCGAAGTAACTATCGCATAGTCAGTTTTGACTATTTCATAATAGATTCTTCTTTATATTAGTCAAAATATCAGTAGTTTTTTACATTTATTTAAAGTAACTAACACAGTTGTCACAAACAACTCAAGAATAGTTGAAAACAACTATGACTTAGTAGATTAAATAAATTATTCGGGCTTAGCAAGTTAACTATTAAATAGTTAATTCTTACTATTAAATAATAGCTTTTTACTATACTTTAGTCAAAATATTAGTTTTTATTAACTAATACAGCTGTCAGAAACCACTACACAAAATAGTTACAAATTACTATGGCTTAGTAGATACTAATACGACGTGCAGAATATTTCCGAAGTAACTATCGCATAGTCAGTTTTGACTTTTTCATAATAGATTCTTCTTTATATTAGTCAAAATATCAGTAGTTTTTTACATTTATTTAAAGTAACTAACACAGTTGTCACAAACAACTTAAGAATAGTTGAAAACAACTATGACTTAGTAGATTAAATAAATTATTCGGGCTTAGCAAGTTTACTATTAAATAGTTAATTCTGACTATTAAATAATAGCTTTTTACTATACATTAGTCAAAATATTAGTTTTTATTAACTAACACAGCTGTCAGAAACCACTACACAAAATAGTTAAAAAATTACTTTGGCTTAGTAGATACTAATACGACGTGCAGAATATTTCCGAAGTAACTATCGCATAGTCAGTTTTGACTATTTCATAATAGATTCTTCTTTATATTAGTCAAAATATCAGGAGTTTTTTACATTTATTTAAATCAACTAACACAGTTGTCACAAACAACTTAAGAATAGTTGAAAACAACTATGACTTAGTAGATTAAATAAATTATTTGGGTCTAGCAAGTTAACTATTAAATAGTTAATTCGCGTGGGATAGAATGTCGGGTTGTGTAGGCGGGGCTTTCATGTTTTGTTTCTACACTATTCTACATGATTTGTTTCCCACTTTTTTGACATGAATTAATAAACAGTGGGCTAGTGTGGAAGGCCCTTAAGCAGACACACAACCATTGTATATATACTCTTATAGTAGTATCATCACTCAAATAAATGGTGCTAGCAAAGGTGAGGAGTGTTAGAACTAACGATTTAAGAGACTTTTCAATTTGTGAAGAGATTAAATGAGAGGAAAATTAGAAGAAAACGAAGGCTAAAGACAGAAAAGAAGAATAGAGAAGGCTATACAAAATGTATGAGGTTACAAGGGAGACAAAAAATAACAGTTTTGTTTTGGCTGTCAATTTGTTTTCTATAGGAATTAGATAGTAAAAGAGGAAGTATATAGAATACAGATGACAAAAAAACAAAAACCATTTGTATGTTCCCAAATTTAAACAAATTCCCCTAGAATAAAAAAAAATTTACAGTATCTTTTTGCTGTGATTTTTATAAGAGTCGGTAAACATCGACCAAAATTTGTGTCTTAGTAGGGTATAACAGACTGACTGAAGAGCCCACCGTTATAACTTGGGCGAAACACAATCATTTCGGGAGTTGAGGTCACTTGTACTTTTTAATTGAACTTTATTCATTCACTCCACTTAAAACAGAAGTAATTTCAATATTTTAATATTTAAATTTCTTCATCTTCTTATTATAAAAAACCTGACCACGGGTATTTATTTTCTAGGTGTACGAATTTAAACAAATTCCCCTAGAATAATAAAATTCACAGTATCTTTTTGCTGTGATTTTTATAAGAGTCGGTAAACATCGACCAAAATTTGTGTCTTAGTAGGGTATAACAGACTGACTGAAGAGCCCACCGTTATACCTTGGGCGAAACACAATCATTTCGGGAGTTGAGGTCACTTGTACTTTTTAATTGAATTTTATTCATTCACTCCACTTAAAACAGAAGTAATTTCAATATTTTAATATTTAAATTTCTTCATCTTCTTATTATAAAAAACCTGACCACGGGTATTTATTTTCTAGGTGTACGAATTTAAACAAATTCCCCTAGAATAATAAAATTTACAGTATCTTTTTGCTGTGATTTTTATAAGAGTCGGTAAACATCGACCAAAATTTGTGTCTTAGTAGGGTATAACAGACTGACTGAAGAGCCCATCGTTATACCTTGGGCGAAACACAATCATTTCGGGAGTTGAGGTCACTTGTACTTTTTAATTGAATTTTATTCATTCACTCCACTTAAAACAGAAGTAATTTCAATATTTTAATATTTAAATTTCTTCATCTTCTTATTATAAAAAAAACCTGACCACGGGTATTTATTTTCTAGGTGTACGAATTTAAACAAATTCCCCTAGAATAATAAAATTCACAGTATCTTTTTGCTGTGATTTTTATAAGAGTCGGTAAACATCGACCAAAATTTGTGTCTTAGTAGGTGGGGCGAAACACAATCATTTCGGGAGTTGAAGTCACTTGTACTTTTTAATTGAATTTTATTCATTCACTCCACTTAAAACAGAAGTAATTTCAATATTTTAATATTTAAATTTCTTCATCTTCTTATTATAAAAAACCTGACCACGGGTATTTATTTTCTAGGTGTACGAATTTAAACAAATTCCCCTAGAATAATAAAATTCACAGTATCTTTTTGCTGTGATTTTTATAAAAGTCGGTAAACATCGACCAAATTTTGTGTCTTAGTAGGGTATAACAGACTGACTGAAGAGCCCACCGTTATACCTTGGGCGAAACACAATCATTTCGGGAGTTGAGGTCACTTGTACTTTTTAATTGAATTTTATTCATTCACTCCACTTAAAACAGAAGTAATTTCAATATTTTAATATTTAAATTTCTTCATCTTCTTATTATAAAAAACCTGACCACGGGTATTTATTTTCTAGGTGTACTAATTTAAACAAATTCCCCTAGAATAATAAAATTCACAGTATCTTTTTGCTGTGATTTTTATAAGAGTCGGTAAACATCGACCAAAATTTGTGTCTAAGTAGGGCATAACAGACTGACTGAAGAGCCCACCGTTATACCTTGGGCGAAACACAATCATTTCGGGAGTTGAGGTCACTTGTACTTTTTAATTGAATTTTATTCATTCACTCCACTTAAAACAGAAGTAATTTCAATATTTTAATATTTAAATTTCTTCATCTTCTTATTATAAAAAACCTGACCACGGGTATTTATTTTCTAGGTGTACGAATTTAAACAAATTCCCCTAGAATAATAAAATTCACAGTATCTTTTTGCTGTGATTTTTATAAGAGTCGGTAAACATCGACCAAAATTTGTGTCTTAGTAGGGTATAACAGACTGACTGAAGAGCCCACCGTTATACCTTGGGCGAAACACAATCATTTCGGGAGTTGAGGTCACTTGTACTTTTTAATTGAATTTTATTCATTCACTTAAAACAGAAGTAATTTCAATATTTTAATATTTAAATTTCTTCATCTTCTTATTATAAAAAACCTGACCACGGGTATTTATTTTCTAGGTGTCCGAATTTAAACAAATTCCCCTAGAATAATAAAATTCACAGTATCTTTTTGCTGTGATTTTTATAAGAGTCGGTAAACATCGACCAAAATTTGTGTCTTAGTAGGGTATAACAGACTGACTGAAGAGCCCACCGTTATACCTTGGGCGAAACACAATCATTTCGGGAGTTGAGGTCACTTGTACTTTTTAATTGAATTTTATTCATTCACTCCACTTAAAACAGAAGTAATTTCAATATTTTAATATTTAAATTTCTTCATCTTCTTATTATAAAAAACCTACCACGGGTATTTATTTTCTAGGTGTCCGAATTTAAACAAATTCCCCTAGAATAATAAAATTCACAGTATCTTTTTGCTGTGATTTTTATAAGAGTCGGTAAACATCGACCAAAATTTGTGTCTTAGTAGGGTATAACAGACTGACTGAAGAGCCCACCGTTATACCTTGGGCGAAACACAATCATTTCGGGAGTTGAGGTCACTTGTACTTTTTAATTGAATTTTATTCATTCACTCCACTTAAAACAGAAGTAATTTCAATATTTTAATATTTAAATTTCTTCATCTTCTCATTATAAAAAACCTGACCACGGGTATTTATTTTCTAGGTGTACGAATTTAAACAAATTTCCCTAGAATAATAAAATTCACAGTATCTTTTTGCTGTGATTTTTATAAGAGTCGGTAAACATCGACCAAAATTTGTGTCTTAGTAGGGTATAACAGACTGACTGAAGAGCCCACCGTTATACCTTGGGCGAAACACAATCATTTCGGGAGTTGAGGTCACTTGTACTTTTTAATTGAATTTTATTCATTCACTCCACTTAAAACAGAAGTAATTTCAATATTTTAATATTTAAATTTCTTCATCTTCTTATTATAAAAAACCTGACCACGGGTATTTATTTTCTAGGTGTACTAATTTAAACAAATTCCCCTAGAATAATAAAATTCACAGTATCTTTTTGCTGTGATTTTTATAAGAGTCGGTAAACATCGACCAAAATTTGTGTCTAAGTAGGGTATAACAGACTGACTGAAGAGCCCACCGTTATACCTTGGGCGAAACACAATCATTTCGGGAGTTGAGGTCACTTGTACTTTTTAATTGAATTTTATTCATTCACTCCACTTAAAACAGAAGTAATTTCAATATTTTAATATTTAAATTTCTTCATCTTCTTATTATAAAAAACCTGACCACGGGTATTTATTTTCTAGGTGTACGAATTTAAACAAATTCCCCTAGAATAATAAAATTCACAGTATCTTTTTGCTGTGATTTTTATAAGAGTCGGTAAACATCGACCAAAATTTGTGTCTTAGTAGGGTATAACAGACTGACTGAAGAGCCCACCGTTATACCTTGGGCGAAACACAATCATTTCGGGAGTTGAGGTCACTTGTACTTTTTAATTGAATTTTATTCATTCACTCCACTTAAAACAGAAGTAATTTCAATATTTTAATATTTTAATTTCTTCATCTTCTTATTATAAAAAACCTGACCACGGGTATTTATTTTCTAGGTGTACGAATTTAAACAAATTCCCCTAGAATAATAAAATTCACAGTATCTTTTTGCTGTGATTTTTATAAGAGTCGGTAAACATCGACCAAAATTTGTGTCTTAGTAGGGTATAACAGACTGACTGAAGAGCCCACCGTTATACCTTGGGCGAAACACAATCATTTCGGGAGTTGAGGTCACTTGTACTTTTTAATTGAATTTTATTCATTCACTCCACTTAAAACAGAAGTAATTTCAATATTTTAATATTTAAATTTCTTCATCTTCTTATTATAAAAAACCTGACCACGGGTATTTATTTTCTAGTTGTACGAATTTAAACAAATTCCCCTAGAATAATAAAATTCACAGTATCTTTTTGCTGTGATTTTTATAAGAGTCGGTAAACATCGACCAAAATTTGTGTCTTAGTAGGGTATAACAGACTGACTGAAGAGCCCACCGTTATAACTTGGGCGAAACACAATCATTTCGGGAGTTGAGGTCACTTGTACTTTTTAATTGAATTTTATTCATTCACTCCACTTAAAACAGAAGTAATTTCAATATTTTAATATTTAAATTTCTTCATCTTCTTATTATAAAAAACCTGACCACGGGTATTTATTTTCTAGGTGTACGAATTTAAACAAATTCCCCTAGAATAATAAAATTCACAGTATCTTTTTGCTGTGATTTTTATAAGAGTCGGTAAACATCGACCAAAATTTGTGTCTTAGTAGGGTATAACAGACTGACTGAAGAGCCCATCGTTATACCTTGGGCGAAACACAATCATTTCGGGAGTTGAGGTCACTTGTACTTTTTAATTGAATTTTATTCATTCACTCCACTTAAAACAGAAGTAATTTCAATATTTTAATATTTAAATTTCTTCATCTTCTTATTATAAAAAAAACCTGACCACGGGTATTTATTTTCTAGGTGTACGAATTTAAACAAATTCCCCTAGAATAATAAAATTCACAGTATCTTTTTGCTGTGATTTTTATAAGAGTCGGTAAACATCGACCAAAATTTGTGTCTTAGTAGGGTATAACAGACTGACTGAAGAGCCCACCGTTATACCTTGGGGCGAAACACAATCATTTCGGGAGTTGAGGTCACTTGTACTTTTTAATTGAATTTTATTCATTCACTCCACTTAAAACAGAAGTAATTTCAATATTTTAATATTTAAATTTCTTCATCTTCTTATTATAAAAAACCTGACCACGGGTATTTATTTTCTAGGTGTACGAATTTAAACAAATTCCCCTAGAATAATAAAATTCACAGTATCTTTTTGCTGTGATTTTTATAAGAGTCGGTAAACATCGACCAAATTTTGTGTCTTAGTAGGGTATAACAGACTGACTGAAGAGCCCACCGTTATACCTTGGGCGAAACACAATCATTTCGGGAGTTGAGGTCACTTGTACTTTTTAATTGAATTTTATTCATTCACTCCACTTAAAACAGAAGTAATTTCAATATTTTAATATTTAAATTTCTTCATCTTCTTATTATAAAAAACCTGACCACGGGTATTTATTTTCTAGGTGTACTAATTTAAACAAATTCCCCTAGAATAATAAAATTCACAGTATCTTTTTGCTGTGATTTTTATAAGAGTCGGTAAACATCGACCAAAATTTGTGTCTTAGTAGGGTATAACAGACTGACGGAAGAGCCCAACGTTATACCTTGGGCGAAACACAATCATTTCGGGAGTTGAGGTCACTTGTACTTTTTAATTGAATTTTATTCATTCACTCCACTTAAAACAGAAGTAATTTCAATATTTTAATATTTAAATTTCTTCATCTTCTTATTATAAAAAACCTGACCACGGGTATTTATTTTCTAGGTGTACGAATTTAAACAAATTCCCCTAGAATAATAAAATTCACAGTATCTTTTTGCTGTGATTTTTATAAGAGTCGGTAAACATCGACCAAAATTTGTGTCTTAGTAGGGTATAACAGACTGACTGAAGAGCCCACCGTTATAACTTGGGCGAAACACAATCATTTCGGGAGTTGAGGTCACTTGTACTTTTTAATTGAATTTTATTCATTCACTCCACTTAAAACAGAAGTAATTTCAATATTTTAATATTTAAATTTCTTCATCTTCTTATTATAAAAAACCTGACCACGGGTATTTATTTTCTAGGTGTACGAATTTAAACAAATTCCCCTAGAATAATAAAATTCACAGTATCTTTTTGCTGTGATTTTTATAAGAGTCGGTAAACATCGACCAAAATTTGTGTCTTAGTAGGGTATAACAGACTGACTGAAGAGCCCACCGTTATACCTTGGGGCGAAACACAATCATTTCGGGAGTTGAGGTCACTTGTACTTTTTAATTGAATTTTATTCATTCACTCCACTTAAAACAGAAGTAATTTCAATATTTTAATATTTAAATTTCTTCATCTTCTTATTATAAAAAACCTGACCACGGGTATTTATTTTCTAGGTGTACGAATTTAAACAAATTCCCCTAGAATAATAAAATTCACAGTATCTTTTTGCTGTGATTTTTATAAGAGTCGGTAAACATCGACCAAATTTTGTGTCTTAGTAGGGTATAACAGACTGACTGAAGAGCCCACCGTTATACCTTGGGCGAAACACAATCATTTCGGGAGTTGAGGTCACTTGTACTTTTTAATTGAATTTTATTCATTCACTCCACTTAAAACAGAAGTAATTTCAATATTTTAATATTTAAATTTCTTCATCTTCTTATTATAAAAAACCTGACCACGGGTATTTATTTTCTAGGTGTACTAATTTAAACAAATTCCCCTAGAATAATAAAATTCACAGTATCTTTTTGCTGTGATTTTTATAAGAGTCGGTAAACATCGACCAAAATTTGTGTCTTAGTAGGGTATAACAGACTGACGGAAGAGCCCAACGTTATACCTTGGGCGAAACACAATCATTTCGGGAGTTGAGGTCACTTGTACTTTTTAATTGAATTTTATTCATTCACTCCACTTAAAACAGAAGTAATTTCAATATTTTAATATTTAAATTTCTTCATCTTCTTATTATAAAAAATCTGACCACGGGTATTTATTTTCTAGGTGTACTAATTTAAACAAATTCCCCTAGAATAATAAAATTCACAGTATCTTTTTGCTGTGATTTTTATAAGAGTCGGTAAACATCGACCAAAATTTGTGTCTAAGTAGGGTATAACAGACTGACTGAAGAGCCCACCGTTATACCTTGGGCGAAACACAATCATTTCGGGAGTTGAGGTCACTTGTACTTTTTAATTGAATTTTATTCATTCACTCCACTTAAAACAGAAGTAATTTCAATATTTTAATATTTAAATTTCTTCATCTTCTTATTATAAAAAACCTGACCACGGGTATTTATTTTCTAGGTGTACGAATTTAAACAAATTCCCCTAGAATAATAAAATTCACAGTATCTTTTTGCTGTGATTTTTATAAGAGTCAGTAAACATCGACCAAAATTTGTGTCTTAGTAGGGTATAACAGACTGACTGAAGAGCCCACCGTTATACCTTGGGCGAAACACAATCATTTCGGGAGTTCAGGTCACTTGTACTTTTTAATTGAATTTTATTCATTCACTCCACTTAAAACAGAAGTAATTTCCATATTTTAATATTTAAATTTCTTCATCTTCTTATTATAAAAAACCTGACCACGGGTATTTATTTTCTAGGTGTACGAATTTAAACAAATTCCCCTAGAATAATAAAATTCACAGTATCTTTTTGCTGTGATTTTTATAAGAGTCGGTAAACATCGACCAAATTTTGTGTCTTAGTAGGGTATAACAGACTGACTGAAGAGCCCACCGTTATACCTTGGGCGAAACACAATCATTTCGGGAGTTGAGGTCACTTGTACTTTTTAATTGAATTTTATTCATTCACTCCACTTAAAACAGAAGTAATTTCAATATTTTAATATTTTAATTTCTTCATCTTCTTATTATAAAAAACCTGACCACGGGTATTTATTTTCTAGGTGTACGAATTTAAACAAATTCCCCTAGAATAATAAAATTCACAGTATCTTTTTGCTGTGATTTTTATAAGAGTCGGTAAACATCGACCAAAATTTGTGTCTTAGTAGGGTATAACAGACTGACTGAAGAGCCCACCGTTATACCTTGGGCGAAACACAATCATTTCGGGAGTTGAGGTCACTTGTACTTTTTAATTGAATTTTATTCATTCACTCCACTTAAAACAGAAGTAATTTCAATATTTTAATATTTAAATTTCTTCATCTTCTTATTATAAAAAACCTGACCACGGGTATTTATTTTCTAGTTGTACGAATTTAAACAAATTCCCCTAGAATAATAAAATTCACAGTATCTTTTTGCTGTGATTTTTATAAGAGTCGGTAAACATCGACCAAAATTTGTGTCTTAGTAGGGTATAACAGACTGACTGAAGAGCCCACCGTTATAACTTGGGCGAAACACAATCATTTCGGGAGTTGAGGTCACTTGTACTTTTTAATTGAATTTTATTCATTCACTCCACTTAAAACAGAAGTAATTTCAATATTTTAATATTTAAATTTCTTCATCTTCTTATTATAAAAAACCTGACCACGGGTATTTATTTTCTAGGTGTACGAATTTAAACAAATTCCCCTAGAATAATAAAATTCACAGTATCTTTTTGCTGTGATTTTTATAAGAGTCGGTAAACATCGACCAAAATTTGTGTCTTAGTAGGGTATAACAGACTGACTGAAGAGCCCATCGTTATACCTTGGGCGAAACACAATCATTTCGGGAGTTGAGGTCACTTGTACTTTTTAATTGAATTTTATTCATTCACTCCACTTAAAACAGAAGTAATTTCAATATTTTAATATTTAAATTTCTTCATCTTCTTATTATAAAAAAAACCTGACCACGGGTATTTATTTTCTAGGTGTACGAATTTAAACAAATTCCCCTAGAATAATAAAATTCACAGTATCTTTTTGCTGTGATTTTTATAAGAGTCGGTAAACATCGACCAAAATTTGTGTCTTAGTAGGGTATAACAGACTGACTGAAGAGCCCACCGTTATACCTTGGGGCGAAACACAATCATTTCGGGAGTTGAGGTCACTTGTACTTTTTAATTGAATTTTATTCATTCACTCCACTTAAAACAGAAGTAATTTCAATATTTTAATATTTAAATTTCTTCATCTTCTTATTATAAAAAACCTGACCACGGGTATTTATTTTCTAGGTGTACGAATTTAAACAAATTCCCCTAGAATAATAAAATTCACAGTATCTTTTTGCTGTGATTTTTATAAGAGTCGGTAAACATCGACCAAATTTTGTGTCTTAGTAGGGTATAACAGACTGACTGAAGAGCCCACCGTTATACCTTGGGCGAAACACAATCATTTCGGGAGTTGAGGTCACTTGTACTTTTTAATTGAATTTTATTCATTCACTCCACTTAAAACAGAAGTAATTTCAATATTTTAATATTTAAATTTCTTCATCTTCTTATTATAAAAAACCTGACCACGGGTATTTATTTTCTAGGTGTACTAATTTAAACAAATTCCCCTAGAATAATAAAATTCACAGTATCTTTTTGCTGTGATTTTTATAAGAGTCGGTAAACATCGACCAAAATTTGTGTCTTAGTAGGGTATAACAGACTGACGGAAGAGCCCAACGTTATACCTTGGGCGAAACACAATCATTTCGGGAGTTGAGGTCACTTGTACTTTTTAATTGAATTTTATTCATTCACTCCACTTAAAACAGAAGTAATTTCAATATTTTAATATTTAAATTTCTTCATCTTCTTATTATAAAAAACCTGACCACGGGTATTTATTTTCTAGGTGTACGAATTTAAACAAATTCCCCTAGAATAATAAAATTCACAGTATCTTTTTGCTGTGATTTTTATAAGAGTCGGTAAACATCGACCAAAATTTGTGTCTTAGTAGGGTATAACAGACTGACTGAAGAGCCCACCGTTATAACTTGGGCGAAACACAATCATTTCGGGAGTTGAGGTCACTTGTACTTTTTAATTGAATTTTATTCATTCACTCCACTTAAAACAGAAGTAATTTCAATATTTTAATATTTAAATTTCTTCATCTTCTTATTATAAAAAACCTGACCACGGGTATTTATTTTCTAGGTGTACGAATTTAAACAAATTCCCCTAGAATAATAAAATTCACAGTATCTTTTTGCTGTGATTTTTATAAGAGTCGGTAAACATCGACCAAAATTTGTGTCTTAGTAGGGTATAACAGACTGACTGAAGAGCCCACCGTTATACCTTGGGGCGAAACACAATCATTTCGGGAGTTGAGGTCACTTGTACTTTTTAATTGAATTTTATTCATTCACTCCACTTAAAACAGAAGTAATTTCAATATTTTAATATTTAAATTTCTTCATCTTCTTATTATAAAAAACCTGACCACGGGTATTTATTTTCTAGGTGTACGAATTTAAACAAATTCCCCTAGAATAATAAAATTCACAGTATCTTTTTGCTGTGATTTTTATAAGAGTCGGTAAACATCGACCAAATTTTGTGTCTTAGTAGGGTATAACAGACTGACTGAAGAGCCCACCGTTATACCTTGGGCGAAACACAATCATTTCGGGAGTTGAGGTCACTTGTACTTTTTAATTGAATTTTATTCATTCACTCCACTTAAAACAGAAGTAATTTCAATATTTTAATATTTAAATTTCTTCATCTTCTTATTATAAAAAACCTGACCACGGGTATTTATTTTCTAGGTGTACTAATTTAAACAAATTCCCCTAGAATAATAAAATTCACAGTATCTTTTTGCTGTGATTTTTATAAGAGTCGGTAAACATCGACCAAAATTTGTGTCTTAGTAGGGTATAACAGACTGACGGAAGAGCCCAACGTTATACCTTGGGCGAAACACAATCATTTCGGGAGTTGAGGTCACTTGTACTTTTTAATTGAATTTTATTCATTCACTCCACTTAAAACAGAAGTAATTTCAATATTTTAATATTTAAATTTCTTCATCTTCTTATTATAAAAAACCTGACCACGGGTATTTATTTTCTAGGTGTACGAATTTAAACAAATTCCCCTAGAATAATAAAATTCACAGTATCTTTTTGCTGTGATTTTTATAAGAGTAGGTAAACATCGACCACAATTTGTGTCGTAGTAGGGTATAACAGACTGACTGAAGACCCCACCGTTATACCTTGGGCGAAACACAATCATTTCGGGAGTTGAGGTCACTTGTACTTTTTAATTGAATTTTATTCATTCACTCCACTTAAAACAGAAGTAATTTCAATATTTTAATATTTAAATTTCTTCATCTTCTTATTATAAAAAATCTGACCACGGGTATTTATTTTCTAGGTGTACTAATTTAAACAAATTCCCCTAGAATAATAAAATTCACAGTATCTTTTTGCTGTGATTTTTATAAGAGTCGGTAAACATCGACCAAAATTTGTGTCTAAGTAGGGTATAACAGACTGACTGAAGAGCCCACCGTTATACCTTGGGCGAAACACAATCATTTCGGGAGTTGAGGTCACTTGTACTTTTTAATTGAATTTTATTCATTCACTCCACTTAAAACAGAAGTAATTTCAATATTTTAATATTTAAATTTCTTCATCTTCTTATTATAAAAAACCTGACCACGGGTATTTATTTTCTAGGTGTACGAATTTAAACAAATTCCCCTAGAATAATAAAATTCACAGTATCTTTTTGCTGTGATTTTTATAAGAGTCAGTAAACATCGACCAAAATTTGTGTCTTAGTAGGGTATAACAGACTGACTGAAGAGCCCACCGTTATACCTTGGGCGAAACACAATCATTTCGGGAGTTCAGGTCACTTGTACTTTTTAATTGAATTTTATTCATTCACTCCACTTAAAACAGAAGTAATTTCCATATTTTAATATTTAAATTTCTTCATCTTCTTATTATAAAAAACCTGACCACGGGTATTTATTTTCTAGGTGTACGAATTTAAACAAATTCCCCTAGAATAATAAAATTCACAGTATCTTTTTGCTGTGATTTTTATAAGAGTCGGTAAACATCGACCAAAATTTGTGTCTTAGTAGGGTATAACAGACTGACTGAAGAGCCCACCGTTATACCTTGGGCGAAACACAATCATTTCGGGAGTTGAGGTCACTTGTACTTTTTAATTGAATTTTATTCATTCACTCCACTTAAAACAGAAGTAATTTCAATATTTTAATATTTAAATTTCTTCATCTTCTTATTATAAAAAACCTGACCACGGGTATTTATTTTCTAGGTGTACGAATTTAAACAAATTCCCCTAGAATAATAAAATTCACAGTATCTTTTTGCTGTGATTTTTATAAGAGTCGGTAAACATCGACCAAAATTTGTGTCTTAGTAGGGTATAACAGACTGACTGAAGAGCCCACCGTTATACCTTGGGCGAAACACGATCATTTCGGGAGTTGAGGTCACTTGTACTTTTTAATTGAATTTTATTCATTCACTCCACTTAAAACAGAAGTAATTTCAATATTTTAATATTTAAATTTCTTCATCTTCTTATTATAAAAAACCTGACCACGGGTATTTATTTTCTAGGTGTACTAATTTAAACAAATTCCCCTAGAATAATAAAATTCACAGTATCTTTTTGCTGTGATTTTTATAAGAGTCGGTAAACATCGACCAAAATTTGTGTCTAAGTAGGGTATAACAGACTGACTGAAGAGCCCACCGTTATACCTTGGGCGAAACACAATCATTTCGGGAGTTGAGGTCACTTGTACTTTTTAATTGAATTTTATTCATTCACTCCACTTAAAACAGAAGTAATTTCAATATTTTAATATTTAAATTTCTTCATCTTCTTATTATAAAAAACCTGACCACGGGTATTTATTTTCTAGGTGTACGAATTTAAACAAATTCCCCTAGAATAATAAAATTCACAGTATCTTTTTGCTGTGATTTTTATAAGAGTCGGTAAACATCGACCAAAATTTGTGTCTTAGTAGGGTATAACAGACTGACTGAAGAGCCCACCGTTATACCTTGGGCGAAACACAATCATTTCGGGAGTTGAGGTCACTTGTACTTTTTAATTGAATTTTATTCATTCACTCCACTTAAAACAGAAGTAATTTCAATATTTTAATATTTAAATTTCTTCACCTTCTTATTATAAAAAACCTGACCACGGGTATTTATTTTCTAGGTGTACGAATTTAAACAAATTCCCCTAGAATAATAAAATTCACAGTATCTTTTTGCTGTGATTTTTATAAGAGTCGGTAAACATCGACCAAAATTTGTGTCTTAGTAGGGTATAACAGACTGACTGAAGAGCCCACCGTTATACCTTGGGCGAAACACAATCATTTCGGGAGTTGAGGTCACTTGTACTTTTTAATTGAATTTTATTCATTCACTCCACTTAAAACAGAAGTAATTTCAATATTTTAATATTTAAATTTCTTCATCTTCTTATTATAAAAAACCTGACCACGGGTATTTATTTTCTAGGTGTACGAATTTAAACAAATTCCCCTAGAATAATAAAATTCACAGTATCTTTTTGCTGTGATTTTTATAAGAGTCGGTAAACATCGACCAAAATTTGTGTCTTAGTAGGGTATAACAGACTGACTGAAGAGCCCACCGTTATAACTTGGGCGAAACACAATCATTTCGGGAGTTGAGGTCACTTGTACTTTTTAATTGAATTTTATTCA
The DNA here is from genome assembly GCA_949320155.1 of Melangyna quadrimaculata. Classification (NCBI taxonomy): domain Eukaryota; kingdom Metazoa; phylum Arthropoda; class Insecta; order Diptera; family Syrphidae; genus Melangyna; species Melangyna quadrimaculata. The sequence continues at coordinate 319,575,535 of OX439483.1, read as the reverse complement.
TTCACTCCACTTAAAACAGAAGTAATTTCAATATTTTAATATTTAAATTTCTTCATCTTCTTATTATAAAAAACCTGACCACGGGTATTTATTTTCTAGGTGTACGAATTTAAACAAATTCCCCTAGAATAATAAAATTCACAGTATCTTTTTGCTGTGATTTTTATAAGAGTCGGTAAACATCGACCAAAATTTGTGTCTTAGTAGGGTATAACAGACTGACTGAAGAGCCCATCGTTATACCTTGGGCGAAACACAATCATTTCGGGAGTTGAGGTCACTTGTACTTTTTAATTGAATTTTATTCATTCACTCCACTTAAAACAGAAGTAATTTCAATATTTTAATATTTAAATTTCTTCATCTTCTTATTATAAAAAAAACCTGACCACGGGTATTTATTTTCTAGGTGTACGAATTTAAACAAATTCCCCTAGAATAATAAAATTCACAGTATCTTTTTGCTGTGATTTTTATAAGAGTAGGTAAACATCGACCACAATTTGTGTCGTAGTAGGGTATAACAGACTGACTGAAGACCCCACCGTTATACCTTGGGCGAAACACAATCATTTCGGGAGTTGAGGTCACTTGTACTTTTTAATTGAATTTTATTCATTCACTCCACTTAAAACAGAAGTAATTTCAATATTTTAATATTTAAATTTCTTCATCTTCTTATTATAAAAAACCTGACCACGGGTATTTATTTTCTAGGTGTACGAATTTAAACAAATTCCCCTAGAATAATAAAATTCACAGTATCTTTTTGCTGTGATTTTTATAAGAGTAGGTAAACATCGACCACAATTTGTGTCGTAGTAGGGTATAACAGACTGACTGAAGACCCCACCGTTATACCTTGGGCGAAACACAATCATTTCGGGAGTTGAGGTCACTTGTACTTTTTAATTGAATTTTATTCATTCACTCCACTTAAAACAGAAGTAATTTCAATATTTTAATATTTAAATTTCTTCATCTTCTTATTATAAAAAACCTGACCACGGGTATTTATTTTCTAGGTGTACGAATTTAAACAAATTCCCCTAGAATAATAAAATTCACAGTATCTTTTTGCTGTGATTTTTATAAGAGTCGGTAAACATCGACCAAATTTTGTGTCTTAGTAGGGTATAACAGACTGACTGAAGAGCCCACCGTTATACCTTGGGCGAAACACAATCATTTCGGGAGTTGAGGTCACTTGTACTTTTAAATTGAATTTTATTCATTCACTCCACTTAAAACAGAAGTAATTTCAATATTTTAATATTTAAATTTCTTCATCTTCTTATTATAAAAAACCTGACCACGGGTATTTATTTTCTAGGTGTACTAATTTAAACAAATTCCCCTAGAATAATAAAATTCACAGTATCTTTTTGCTGTGATTTTTATAAGAGTCGGTAAACATCGACCAAAATTTGTGTCTTAGTAGGGTATAACAGACTGACGGAAGAGCCCAACGTTATACCTTGGGCGAAACACAATCATTTCGGGAGTTGAGGTCACTTGTACTTTTTAATTGAATTTTATTCATTCACTCCACTTAAAACAGAAGTAATTTCAATATTTTAATATTTAAATTTCTTCATCTTCTTATTATAAAAAACCTGACCACGGGTATTTATTTTCTAGGTGTACGAATTTAAACAAATTCCCCTAGAATAATAAAATTCACAGTATCTTTTTGCTGTGATTTTTATAAGAGTCGGTAAACATCGACCAAAATTTGTGTCTTAGTAGGGTATAACAGACTGACTGAAGAGCCCATCGTTATACCTTGGGCGAAACACAATCATTTCGGGAGTTGAGGTCACTTGTACTTTTTAATTGAATTTTATTCATTCACTCCACTTAAAACAGAAGTAATTTCAATATTTTAATATTTAAATTTCTTCATCTTCTTATTATAAAAAAAACCTGACCACGGGTATTTATTTTCTAGGTGTACGAATTTAAACAAATTCCCCTAGAATAATAAAATTCACAGTATCTTTTTGCTGTGATTTTTATAAGAGTCGGTAAACATCGACCAAAATTTGTGTCTTAGTAGGGTATAACAGACTGACTGAAGAGCCCACCGTTATACCTTGGGGCGAAACACAATCATTTCGGGAGTTGAGGTCACTTGTACTTTTTAATTGAATTTTATTCATTCACTCCACTTAAAACAGAAGTAATTTCAATATTTTAATATTTAAATTTCTTCATCTTCTTATTATAAAAAACCTGACCACGGGTATTTATTTTCTAGGTGTACGAATTTAAACAAATTCCCCTAGAATAATAAAATTCACAGTATCTTTTTGCTGTGATTTTTATAAGAGTCGGTAAACATCGACCAAATTTTGTGTCTTAGTAGGGTATAACAGACTGACTGAAGAGCCCACCGTTATACCTTGGGCGAAACACAATCATTTCGGGAGTTGAGGTCACTTGTACTTTTTAATTGAATTTTATTCATTCACTCCACTTAAAACAGAAGTAATTTCAATATTTTAATATTTAAATTTCTTCATCTTCTTATTATAAAAAACCTGACCACGGGTATTTATTTTCTAGGTGTACTAATTTAAACAAATTCCCCTAGAATAATAAAATTCACAGTATCTTTTTGCTGTGATTTTTATAAGAGTCGGTAAACATCGACCAAAATTTGTGTCTTAGTAGGGTATAACAGACTGACGGAAGAGCCCAACGTTATACCTTGGGCGAAACACAATCATTTCGGGAGTTGAGGTCACTTGTACTTTTTAATTGAATTTTATTCATTCACTCCACTTAAAACAGAAGTAATTTCAAATTTCTTCATCTTCTTATTATAAAAAACCTGACCACGGGTATTTATTTTCTAGGTGTACGAATTTAAACAAATTCCCCTAGAATAATAAAATTCACAGTATCTTTTTGCTGTGATTTTTATAAGAGTAGGTAAACATCGACCACAATTTGTGTCGTAGTAGGGTATAACAGACTGACTGAAGACCCCACCGTTATACCTTGGGCGAAACACAATCATTTCGGGAGTTGAGGTCACTTGTACTTTTTAATTGAATTTTATTCATTCACTCCACTTAAAACAGAAGTAATTTCAATATTTCGGGAGTTGAGGTCACTTGTACTTTTTAATTGAATTTTATTCATTCACTCCACTTAAAACAGAAGTAATTTCAATATTTTAATATTTAAATTTCTTCATCTTCTTATTATAAAAAACCTGACCACGGGTATTTATTTTCTAGGTGTACGAATTTAAACAAATTCCCCTAGAATAATAAAATTCACAGTATCTTTTTGCTGTGATTTTTATAAGAGTCGGTAAACATCGACCAAAATTTGTGTCTTAGTAGGGTATAACAGACTGACTGAAGAGCCCACCGTTATACCTTGGGCGAAACACAATCATTTCGGGAGTTCAGGTCACTTGTACTTTTTAATTGAATTTTATTCATTCACTCCACTTAAAACAGAAGTAATTTCAATATTTTAATATTTAAATTTCTTCATCTTCTTATTATAAAAAACCTGACCACGGGTATTTATTTTCTAGGTGTACGAATTTAAACAAATTCCCCTAGAATAATAAAATTCACAGTATCTTTTTGCTGTGATTTTTATAAGAGTCGGTAAACATCGACCAAAATTTGTGTCTTAGTAGGGTATAACAGACTGACTGAAGAGCCCACCGTTATACCTTGGGCGAAACACAATCATTTCGGGAGTTGAGGTCACTTGTACTTTTTAATTGAATTTTATTCATTCACTCCACTTAAAACAGAAGTAATTTCAATATTTTAATATTTAAATTTCTTCATCTTCTTATTATAAAAAACCTGACCACGGGTATTTATTTTCTAGGTGTACGAATTTAAACAAATTCCCCTAGAATAATAAAATTCACAGTATCTTTTTGCTGTGATTTTTATAAGAGTCGGTAAACATCGACCAAAATTTGTGTCTTAGTAGGGTATAACAGACTGACTGAAGAGCCCACCGTTATACCTTGGGCGAAACACGATCATTTCGGGAGTTGAGGTCACTTGTACTTTTTAATTGAATTTTATTCATTCACTCCACTTAAAACAGAAGTAATTTCAATATTTTAATATTTAAATTTCTTCATCTTCTTATTATAAAAAACCTGACCACGGGTATTTATTTTCTAGGTGTACGAATTTAAACAAATTCCCCTAGAATAATAAAATTCACAGTATCTTTTTGCTGTGATTTTTATAAGAGTCGGTAAACATCGACCAAAATTTGTGTCTTAGTAGGGTATAACAGACTGACTGAAGAGCCCACCGTTATACCTTGGGCGAAACACAATCATTTCGGGAATTGAGGTCACTTGTACTTTTTAATTGAATTTTATTCATTCACTCCACTTAAAACAGAAGTAATTTCAATATTTTAATATTTAAATTTCTTCATCTTCTTATTATAAAAAACCTGACCACGGGTATTTATTTTCTAGGTGTACGAATTTAAACAAATTCCCCTAGAATAATAAAATTCACAGTATCTCTTTGCTGTGATTTTTATAAGAGTCGGTAAACATCGACCAAAATTTGTGTCTTAGTAGGGTATAACAGACTGACTGAAGAGCCCACCGTTATACCTTGGGCGAAACACAATCATTTCGGGAGTTCAGGTCACTTGTACTTTTTAATTGAATTTTATTCATTCACTCCACTTAAAACAGAAGTAATTTCAATATTTTAATATTTAAATTTCTTCATCTTCTTATTATAAAAAACCTGACCACGGGTATTTATTTTCTAGGTGTACGAATTTAAACAAATTCCCCTAGAATAATAAAATTCACAGTATCTTTTTGCTGTGATTTTTAAAAGAGTCGGTAAACATCGACCAAAATTTGTGTCTTAGTAGGGTATAACAGACTGACTGAAGAGCCCACCGTTATACCTTAGGCGAAACACAATCATTTCGGGAGTTGAGGTCACTTGTACTTTTTAATTGAATTTTATTCATTCACTCCACTTAAAACAGAAGTAATTTCAATATTTTAATATTTAAATTTCTTCATCTTCTTATTATAAAAATCCTGACCACGGGTATTTATTTTCTAGGTGTACGAATTTAAACAAATTCCCCTAGAATAATAAAATTCACAGTATCTTTTTGCTGTGATTTTTATAAGAGTCGGTAAACATCGACCAAAATTTGTGTCTTAGTAGGGTATAACAGACTGACTGAAGAGCCCACCGTTATACCTTGGGCGAAACACAATCATTTCGGGAGTTGAGGTCAATTGTACTTCTTAATTGAATTTTATTCATTCACTCCACTTAAAACAGAAGTAATTTCAATATTTTAATATTTAAATTTCTTCATCTTCTTATTATAAAAAACCTGACCACGGGTATTTATTTTCTAGGTGTACGAATTTAAACAAATTCCCCTAGAATAATAAAATTCACAGTATCTTTTTGCTGTGATTTTTATAAGAGTCGGTAAACATCGACCAAAATTTGTGTCTTAGTAGGGTATAACAGACTGACTGAAGGGCCCACCGTTATACCTTGGGCGAAACACAATCATTTCGGGAGTTGAGGTCACTTGTACTTTTTAATTGAATTTTATTCATTCACTCCACTTAAAACAGAAGTAATTTCAATATTTTAATATTTAAATTTCTTCATCTTCTTATTATAAAAAACCTGACCACGGGTATTTATTTTCTAGGTGTACGAATTTAAACAAATTCCCCTAGAATAATAAAATTCACAGTATCTTTTTGCTGTGATTTTTATAAGAGTCGGTAAACATCGACCAAAATTTGTGTCTTAGTAGGGTATAACAGACTGACTGAAGAGCCCACCGTTATACCTTGGGCGAAACACAATCATTTCGGGAGTTGAGGTCACTTGGACTTTTTAATTGAATTTTATTCATTCACTCCACTTAAAACAGAAGTAATTTCAATATTTTAATATTTAAATTTCTTCATCTTCTTATTATAAAAAACCTGACCACGGGTATTTATTTTCTAGGTGTACGAATTTAAACAAATTCCCCTAGAATAATAAAATTCACAGTATCTTTTTGCTGTGATTTTTATAAGAGTCGGTAAACATCGACCAAAATTTGTGTCTTAGTAGGGTATAACAGACTGACTGAAGAGCCCACCGTTATACCTTGGGCGAAACACAATCATTTCGGGAGTTGAGGTCACTTGTACTTTTTAATTGAATTTTATTCATTCACTCCACTTAAAACAGAAGTAATTTCAATATTTTAATATTTAAATTTCTTCATCTTCTTATTATAAAAAACCTGACCACGGGTATTTATTTTCTAGGTGTACTAATTTAAACAAATTCCCCTAGAATAATAAAATTCACAGTATCTTTTTGCTGTGATTTTTATAAGAGTCGGTAAACATCGACCAAAATTTGTGTCTAAGTAGGGTATAACAGACTGACTGAAGAGCCCACCGTTATACCTTGGGCGAAACACAATCATTTCGGGAGTTGAGGTCACTTGTACTTTTTAATTGAATTTTATTCATTCACTCCACTTAAAACAGAAGTAATTTCAATATTTTAATATTTAAATTTCTTCATCTTCTTATTATAAAAAACCTGACCACGGGTATTTATTTTCTAGGTGTACGAATTTAAACAAATTCCCCTAGAATAATAAAATTCACAGTATCTTTTTGCTGTGATTTTTATAAGAGTCGGTAAACATCGACCAAAATTTGTGTCTTAGTAGGGTATAACAGACTGACTGAAGAGCCCACCGTTATACCTTGGGCGAAACACAATCATTTCGGGAGTTGAGGTCACTTGTACTTTTTAATTGAATTTTATTCATTCACTCCACTTAAAACAGAAGTAATTTCTATATTTTAATATTTAAATTTCTTCATCTTCTTATTATAAAAAACCTGACCACAGGTATTTATTTTCTAGGTGTACGAATTTAAACAAATTCCCCTAGAATAATAAAATTCACAGTATCTTTTTGCTGTGATTTTTATAAGAGTAGGTAAACATCGACCAAAATTTGTGTCTTAGTAGTGTATAACAGACTGACTGAAGAACCCACCGTTATACCTTGGGCGAAACACAATCATTTCGGGAGTTGAGGTCACTTGTACTTTTTAATTGAATTTTATTCATTCACTCCACTTAAAACAGAAGTAATTTCAATATTTTAATATTTAAATTTCTTCATCTTCTTATTATAAAAATCCTGACCACGGGTATTTATTTTCTAGGTGTACTAATTTAAACAAATTCCCCTAGAATAATAAAATTCACAGTATCTTTTTGCTGTGATTTTTATAAGAGTCGGTAAACATCGACCAAAATTTGTGTCTTAGTAGGGTATAACAGACTGACGGAAGAGCCCAACGTTATACCTTGGGCGAAACACAATCATTTCGGGAGTTGAGGTCACTTGTACTTTTTAATTGAATTTTATTCATTCACTCCACTTAAAACAGAAGTAATTTCAATATTTTAATATTTAAATTTCTTCATCTTCTTATTATAAAAAACCTGACCACGGGTATTTATTTTCTAGGTGTACGAATTTAAACAAATTCCCCTAGAATAATAAAATTCACAGTATCTTTTTGCTGTGATTTTTATAAGAGTCGGTAAACATCGACCAAAATTTGTGTCTTAGTAGGGTATAACAGACTGACTGAAGAGCCCATCGTTATACCTTGGGCGAAACACAATCATTTCGGGAGTTGAGGTCACTTGTACTTTTTAATTGAATTTTATTCATTCACTCCACTTAAAACAGAAGTAATTTCAATATTTTAATATTTAAATTTCTTCATCTTCTTATTATAAAAAAAACCTGACCACGGGTATTTATTTTCTAGGTGTACGAATTTAAACAAATTCCCCTAGAATAATAAAATTCACAGTATCTTTTTGCTGTGATTTTTATAAGAGTCGGTAAACATCGACCAAAATTTGTGTCTTAGTAGGGTATAACAGACTGACTGAAGAGCCCACCGTTATACCTTGGGGCGAAACACAATCATTTCGGGAGTTGAGGTCACTTGTACTTTTTAATTGAATTTTATTCATTCACTCCACTTAAAACAGAAGTAATTTCAATATTTTAATATTTAAATTTCTTCATCTTCTTATTATAAAAAACCTGACCACGGGTATTTATTTTCTAGGTGTACGAATTTAAACAAATTCCCCTAGAATAATAAAATTCACAGTATCTTTTTGCTGTGATTTTTATAAGAGTCGGTAAACATCGACCAAATTTTGTGTCTTAGTAGGGTATAACAGACTGACTGAAGAGCCCACCGTTATACCTTGGGCGAAACACAATCATTTCGGGAGTTGAGGTCACTTGTACTTTTTAATTGAATTTTATTCATTCACTCCACTTAAAACAGAAGTAATTTCAATATTTTAATATTTAAATTTCTTCATCTTCTTATTATAAAAAACCTGACCACGGGTATTTATTTTCTAGGTGTACTAATTTAAACAAATTCCCCTAGAATAATAAAATTCACAGTATCTTTTTGCTGTGATTTTTATAAGAGTCGGTAAACATCGACCAAAATTTGTGTCTTAGTAGGGTATAACAGACTGACGGAAGAGCCCAACGTTATACCTTGGGCGAAACACAATCATTTCGGGAGTTGAGGTCACTTGTACTTTTTAATTGAATTTTATTCATTCACTCCACTTAAAACAGAAGTAATTTCAAATTTCTTCATCTTCTTATTATAAAAAACCTGACCACGGGTATTTATTTTCTAGGTGTACGAATTTAAACAAATTCCCCTAGAATAATAAAATTCACAGTATCTTTTTGCTGTGATTTTTATAAGAGTAGGTAAACATCGACCACAATTTGTGTCGTAGTAGGGTATAACAGACTGACTGAAGACCCCACCGTTATACCTTGGGCGAAACACAATCATTTCGGGAGTTGAGGTCACTTGTACTTTTTAATTGAATTTTATTCATTCACTCCACTTAAAACAGAAGTAATTTCAATATTTCGGGAGTTGAGGTCACTTGTACTTTTTAATTGAATTTTATTCATTCACTCCACTTAAAACAGAAGTAATTTCAATATTTTAATATTTAAATTTCTTCATCTTCTTATTATAAAAAACCTGACCACGGGTATTTATTTTCTAGGTGTACGAATTTAAACAAATTCCCCTAGAATAATAAAATTCACAGTATCTTTTTGCTGTGATTTTTATAAGAGTCGGTAAACATCGACCAAAATTTGTGTCTTAGTAGGGTATAACAGACTGACTGAAGAGCCCACCGTTATACCTTGGGCGAAACACAATCATTTCGGGAGTTCAGGTCACTTGTACTTTTTAATTGAATTTTATTCATTCACTCCACTTAAAACAGAAGTAATTTCAATATTTTAATATTTAAATTTCTTCATCTTCTTATTATAAAAAACCTGACCACGGGTATTTATTTTCTAGGTGTACGAATTTAAACAAATTCCCCTAGAATAATAAAATTCACAGTATCTTTTTGCTGTGATTTTTATAAGAGTCGGTAAACATCGACCAAAATTTGTGTCTTAGTAGGGTATAACAGACTGACTGAAGAGCCCACCGTTATACCTTGGGCGAAACACAATCATTTCGGGAGTTGAGGTCACTTGTACTTTTTAATTGAATTTTATTCATTCACTCCACTTAAAACAGAAGTAATTTCAATATTTTAATATTTAAATTTCTTCATCTTCTTATTATAAAAAACCTGACCACGGGTATTTATTTTCTAGGTGTACGAATTTAAACAAATTCCCCTAGAATAATAAAATTCACAGTATCTTTTTGCTGTGATTTTTATAAGAGTCGGTAAACATCGACCAAAATTTGTGTCTTAGTAGGGTATAACAGACTGACTGAAGAGCCCACCGTTATACCTTGGGCGAAACACGATCATTTCGGGAGTTGAGGTCACTTGTACTTTTTAATTGAATTTTATTCATTCACTCCACTTAAAACAGAAGTAATTTCAATATTTTAATATTTAAATTTCTTCATCTTCTTATTATAAAAAACCTGACCACGGGTATTTATTTTCTAGGTGTACGAATTTAAACAAATTCCCCTAGAATAATAAAATTCACAGTATCTTTTTGCTGTGATTTTTATAAGAGTCGGTAAACATCGACCAAAATTTGTGTCTTAGTAGGGTATAACAGACTGACTGAAGAGCCCACCGTTATACCTTGGGCGAAACACAATCATTTCGGGAATTGAGGTCACTTGTACTTTTTAATTGAATTTTATTCATTCACTCCACTTAAAACAGAAGTAATTTCAATATTTTAATATTTAAATTTCTTCATCTTCTTATTATAAAAAACCTGACCACGGGTATTTATTTTCTAGGTGTACGAATTTAAACAAATTCCCCTAGAATAATAAAATTCACAGTATCTCTTTGCTGTGATTTTTATAAGAGTCGGTAAACATCGACCAAAATTTGTGTCTTAGTAGGGTATAACAGACTGACTGAAGAGCCCACCGTTATACCTTGGGCGAAACACAATCATTTCGGGAGTTCAGGTCACTTGTACTTTTTAATTGAATTTTATTCATTCACTCCACTTAAAACAGAAGTAATTTCAATATTTTAATATTTAAATTTCTTCATCTTCTTATTATAAAAAACCTGACCACGGGTATTTATTTTCTAGGTGTACGAATTTAAACAAATTCCCCTAGAATAATAAAATTCACAGTATCTTTTTGCTGTGATTTTTAAAAGAGTCGGTAAACATCGACCAAAATTTGTGTCTTAGTAGGGTATAACAGACTGACTGAAGAGCCCACCGTTATACCTTAGGCGAAACACAATCATTTCGGGAGTTAAGGTCACTTGTACTTTTTAATTGAATTTTATTCATTCACTCCACTTAAAACAGAAGTAATTTCAATATTTTAATATTTAAATTTCTTCATCTTCTTATTATAAAAATCCTGACCACGGGTATTTATTTTCTAGGTGTACGAATTTAAACAAATTCCCCTAGAATAATAAAATTCACAGTATCTTTTTGCTGTGATTTTTATAAGAGTCGGTAAACATCGACCAAAATTTGTGTCTTAGTAGGGTATAACAGACTGACTGAAGAGCCCACCGTTATACCTTGGGCGAAACACAATCATTTCGGGAGTTGAGGTCAATTGTACTTCTTAATTGAATTTTATTCATTCACTCCACTTAAAACAGAAGTAATTTCAATATTTTAATATTTAAATTTCTTCATCTTCTTATTATAAAAAACCTGACCACGGGTATTTATTTTCTAGGTGTACGAATTTAAACAAATTCCCCTAGAATAATAAAATTCACAGTATCTTTTTGCTGTGATTTTTATAAGAGTCGGTAAACATCGACCAAAATTTGTGTCTTAGTAGGGTATAACAGACTGACTGAAGGGCCCACCGTTATACCTTGGGCGAAACACAATCATTTCGGGAGTTGAGGTCACTTGTACTTTTTAATTGAATTTTATTCATTCACTCCACTTAAAACAGAAGTAATTTCAATATTTTAATATTTAAATTTCTTCATCTTCTTATTATAAAAAACCTGACCACGGGTATTTATTTTCTAGGTGTACGAATTTAAACAAATTCCCCTAGAATAATAAAATTCACAGTATCTTTTTGCTGTGATTTTTATAAGAGTCGGTAAACATCGACCAAAATTTGTGTCTTAGTAGGGTATAACAGACTGACTGAAGAGCCCACCGTTATACCTTGGGCGAAACACAATCATTTCGGGAGTTGAGGTCACTTGGACTTTTTAATTGAATTTTATTCATTCACTCCACTTAAAACAGAAGTAATTTCAATATTTTAATATTTAAATTTCTTCATCTTCTTATTATAAAAAACCTGACCACGGGTATTTATTTTCTAGGTGTACGAATTTAAACAAATTCCCCTAGAATAATAAAATTCACAGTATCTTTTTGCTGTGATTTTTATAAGAGTCGGTAAACATCGACCAAAATTTGTGTCTTAGTAGGGTATAACAGACTGACTGAAGAGCCCACCGTTATACCTTGGGCGAAACACAATCATTTCGGGAGTTGAGGTCACTTGTACTTTTTAATTGAATTTTATTCATTCACTCCACTTAAAACAGAAGTAATTTCAATATTTTAATATTTAAATTTCTTCATCTTCTTATTATAAAAAACCTGACCACGGGTATTTATTTTCTAGGTGTACTAATTTAAACAAATTCCCCTAGAATAATAAAATTCACAGTATCTTTTTGCTGTGATTTTTATAAGAGTCGGTAAACATCGACCAAAATTTGTGTCTAAGTAGGGTATAACAGACTGACTGAAGAGCCCACCGTTATACCTTGGGCGAAACACAATCATTTCGGGAGTTGAGGTCACTTGTACTTTTTAATTGAATTTTATTCATTCACTCCACTTAAAACAGAAGTAATTTCAATATTTTAATATTTAAATTTCTTCATCTTCTTATTATAAAAAACCTGACCACGGGTATTTATTTTCTAGGTGTACGAATTTAAACAAATTCCCCTAGAATAATAAAATTCACAGTATCTTTTTGCTGTGATTTTTATAAGAGTCGGTAAACATCGACCAAAATTTGTGTCTTAGTAGGGTATAACAGACTGACTGAAGAGCCCACCGTTATACCTTGGGCGAAACACAATCATTTCGGGAGTTGAGGTCACTTGTACTTTTTAATTGAATTTTATTCATTCACTCCACTTAAAACAGAAGTAATTTCTATATTTTAATATTTAAATTTCTTCATCTTCTTATTATAAAAAACCTGACCACAGGTATTTATTTTCTAGGTGTACGAATTTAAACAAATTCCCCTAGAATAATAAAATTCACAGTATCTTTTTGCTGTGATTTTTATAAGAGTAGGTAAACATCGACCAAAATTTGTGTCTTAGTAGTGTATAACAGACTGACTGAAGAACCCACCGTTATACCTTGGGCGAAACACAATCATTTCGGGAGTTGAGGTCACTTGTACTTTTTAATTGAATTTTATTCATTCACTCCACTTAAAACAGAAGTAATTTCAATATTTTAATATTTAAATTTCTTCATCTTCTTATTATAAAAAAAAAATGACCACGGGTATTTATTTTCTAGGTGTACGAATTTAAACAAATTCCCCTAGAATAATAAAATTCACAGTATCTTTTTGCTGTGATTTTTATAAGAGTCGGTAAACATCGACCAAAATTTGTGTCTTAGTAGGGTATAACAGACTGACTAAAGAGCCCACCGTTATACCTTGGGCGAAACACAATCATTTCGGGAGTTGAGGTCACTTGTACTTTTTAATTGAATTTTATTCATTCACTCCACTTAAAACAGAAGTAATTTCAATATTTTAATATTTAAATTTCTTCATCTTCTTATTATAAAAAACCTGACCACGGGTATTTATTTTCTAGGTGTACGAATTTAAACAAATTCCCCTAGAATAATAAAATTCGCAGTATCTTTTTGCTGTGATTTTTATAAGAGTCGGTAAACATCGACCAAAATTTGTGTCTTAGTAGGGTATAACAGACTGACTGAAGAGCCCACCGTTATACCTTGGGCGAAACACAATCATTTCGGGAGTTGAGGTCACTTGTACTTTTTAATTGAATTTTATTCATTCACTCCACTTAAAACAGAAGTAATTTCAATATTTTAATATTTAAATTTCTTCATCTTCTTATTATAAAAAACCTGACCACGGGTATTTATTTTCTAGGTGTACGAATTTAAACAAATTCCCCTAGAATAATAAAATTCACAGTATCTTTTTGCTGTGATTTTTATAAGAGTCGGTAAACATCGACCAAAATTTGTGTCTTAGTAGGGTATAACAGACTGACTGAAGAGCCCACCGTTATACCTTGGGCGAAACACAATCATTTCGGGAGTTGAGGTCACTTGTACTTTTTAATTGAATTGTATTCATTCACTCCACTTAAAACAGAAGTAATTTCAATATTTTAATATTTAAATTTCTTCATCTTCTTATTATAAAAAACCTGACCACGGGTATTTATTTTCTAGGTGTACGAATTTAAACAAATTCCCCTAGAATAATAAAATTCACAGTATCTTTTTGTTGTGATTTTTATAAGAGTCGGTAAACATCGACCAAAATTTGTGTCTTAGTAGGGTATAACAGACTGACTGAAGAGCCCACCGTTATACCTTGGGCGAAACACAATCATTTCGGGAGTTGAGGTCACTTGTACTTTTTAATTGAATTTTATTCATTCACTCCACTTAAAACAGAAGTAATTTCAATATTTTAATATTTAAATTTCTTCGTCTTCTTACCTTTGTCAGTACTTTAATGGAGGGGAAATTCAATACATATCGCATGATAAAAAGAGATAGCTTCTTCATGTATTCTCATGTATAGAAGGTATATAACTGAGTTTATTCCCGAGCCCCTATCTTTTTTCAGTGGAAAAGAAGTACTTCTATTACGTGCATATTTCACCGGTTATTTATGTAGTTCGACGTTTGCTGGGCATCTGATTAGTCCGCACTGTCCCAATTTGCATTGACCGATTTTTGTAGTGCCAATTTGTCTTTGTCGTTTAAATCGTTTTGTTTACCAGTACCGGCACTTTCACTTGTACTTCAGTACTCCGATACTGGGACATAGAGTAAGTATACTACTATACATAGAGTAAGTATACTACTAGTATTTTCTCTATGTACTGGGACTTGAAAATGCCAAGTACCTACAAGTATTTTTCAAGTACTTCGTCTCGAGTACCAAGCATCGGGTACTTAATTATTAAAGTACTTGAGCAGTACTTCCATGTACTTAACCAGTACTTTCAAGTTTTGGTCTGTTCAAATCAAAGAAACAGCTTTTTCTGATGGTATACATAATATTTCTTTATGAATTAACATTGAAATTGAAAAAAACATTACTCAATGGGCTAGAAAGTACTTGAAAGGGACTGGACTGGCAAAGGACTGAATTATGAATTAACCTTGAAATTGAAACAAACATTACTCAACGGACTATAAAGTACTTAGAAGGGACTGGACTGGCAAAGTACTCGCTAACTTGGTTCTTGCATCCAAATACTTAAAAAAATACTGGTGCTTGCCTTTTTTTAAGTACAACTACCAGTCGTGAAGTAACAACTCAACCTAAACTTAAAACAAATTGTTCAACCGAGAATTCAAGGCGGGCATAACATTTTAATTGACTAATAATTGAAAATATCCAATCTTTTATATGTATAATACCGGATTTAGACGAATGACAAAATGTCGTTATTTCTGATATTATGTACTTATTTTTTGTCGTTATTATGACAAAAGAATGAATTTGCCCATTCGATTGTCATATAATAATGACAGAAAAATTCCAACTTGTTATTCGTGTAAATCCGGGATAAGTAGGCGTACGTATGTAACTTTTCCAATCCGGGTCTGTATTTTTTTTCGACATACCTGCAAACCACTACAAAATATTTGAATATACCAAGTGCATAGTAGATACTAAGTGCCTGTCCACATTGGATTTTTAATGCTAGGTGCATGCAGTGAGACAGGTAGATTTTATGTGAGTGAAAAAGAGATGGGTAAATTCCACCGAAACTGCACCGATGCGCCATTTTCAAACAATATTCTCGGATTCAACATTAAAGATTTATTATTGTGTGAATGAAAGATAGATGAATTTCAAGGATGGGAGATAGGGATGGGTAGTTTGAACTGAGAGGATTTACTCTTCATCTTATGAACACAAGGAACATATTAACACCCAGAATTAAAAATCCAATTTGGACAGGCACTTAGGCCTGAACTACATAGATCTACTTCTGCCAAAAAGTATAAGAGTGAGAAAGTGCTGCAGACACCTGCTGGCAAAAACACAATTGAAAATTGTGTATGGTGGCTTAATTTGTCTGTCATAACAATTTTCGTATGTGTTTTTGCAAAGCATGTTTCTTTAGCGAACATTTTAATTTTTCACTTTTGTACTTTTTGGCAAAAGTAGATCTATGAAGTAATGGCTTAATACGCTATACAGTTTTTACAAAGTAAAGGCTAACTACATAGACCTACTTTTTTGCCAACAGTACAAAAGTGAGAAATTAAAATGTTCGCTAAAGAAACCTGCTTGCAGAAAAACATACGAAAATTGTTTAAAACGATAAATTAAGCCACAATACACAATTTTCATTTGTTTTTTTTTTTGCAAGGTGTCTTCAGCATATTTATTTATTTCTGACTTTTGTACTTTTTGCCAAAAGTAGGTCTATGTAGTTAAGCCTTAACTATTTTATAGTCAATTCTGACTATATAATAATAATAAGTTTTTGCTTTCAAGTAGTCATACACCTTACAAAATAGTTGAAAATGACTAGCATTGTGATACAAGGTTTATAAAGTAACTATTAAAAATAGTCAAGTCTGACTACTTAGCAATAACTCCTTACTTCCCAGTAGTTAAAAACCACTACAAAAGTGTTGAAAATGACTATAGAGTAGTTATACACTTTTTACCATATAACTATTGAATAGTCAACTCTGACTATGTAATGATAACTGCTTACTTTCCAGTAGTCGAAAACTACTATAAAAGAGTTTAAAATGACTATGTGGTAGTTGTATCTAACTAATACTATGACGCTACGCACGCATCTCTGGAAGTAACTCATTTCTTTCTTTGTTCAGTGTTTCTGTTTAGTCAAAAACCGTACATCGTCGATAGAAGTTGTGTGCTGTAGGCTGTAAGTAAAAAAAAATTTATATAGACTAAATAATTTCTTTGTTTGATCAAACTAAAAAAAAAATCATAATCATTTAAAAATTGAAAAAAACAATAAAATGAATTCAGAATATCTGAGTGAAAGTGTAGAGGATACAGGTGGGCAGCAAATCCAAATAGAATTTATAAATGCGGCAAGCGAAACCGACGCTGCAGAAAATCCCGAAACAGCCACGGGTGGACAGCAACTCCAAATACAGTTTGTAAGTACGCCAAGTGCAACTGACGCTGTAGAAAATTCCGGAACGGACGATTCAGGTGAAGCGGCCAATGGCGGTTAAAACCGTGTTCGACGAGCAACTGTATATTTTGCTGCTGTCTTGGAATCTGCAAGCGTTATACATTAACTTTATCGGTAAGTTTATTCTGCATTAAAATAATGACATTAAAATGGTGAAATATTTTCCATGACATAATTTTATGTATGTATTATTACATATGTACCTACATAATGCATGTACATTACGGTTGTGGTTTAATTTTTGTTTTAATTTCTTAAACGTTTACACGTGCAAGTGCCACCACGCACTTCAATTCCCCATGGTACTTCGGTAAATCCTTTAAAATTGATGAAAAATCAATTTAGCCCATATATTGAGAAGGTACCTACTATAAGGAGTAGGTATATGTAGGTACCGGTACTTAAGCAAATTTTTTTTTTTGATTTTTAATGTATATTTCGATTCAACAATTTTGGATTTGGTGGTCAGACTTTATATCAATCGTGGTAAAAAGAACTCAAAACGTGATTTGATTTATGTGTGCAATGTGAGTGCCATTTTCTATTGATTTGGATGAAAATGTGATTTTAATTTGGTATTTAAAAATTGAAAAAAATAATAAAATAAATTCAGAATATCTGAGATACAGGTAGGCAGCAAATCCAAATAGAATTTATAAATGAGCCAAGCGAAACCGACGCACGCCAACGCTGCAGAAAATCCCGAAACAGCCAGGGGTGGACAGCAACTCCAAATACAGTTATTAAATACGCCAAACGCAGCCAACGCTGCAGAAAATTCCGGAACGTAAGTGCGTGTGAAAATCTGTGTAGATCTTTGCCTGAAATCAAGATTTGCAAAATTGATCTAAACCAAATCAGACCACCAAAAAATTAGATTTTTGTTTTATTGAAACGAAAGTGGAATCTGAAAAAGATACAAAAAAGTAGAAAAAAATATTCAGCATATCAATTCGAAAATCAAAAAAATAAACAAATTCAAAAAGAATTATTTTGCCCTAAAACTGATTAACTTAATACGGATAAACAAACAGAGGCCGAACAAGGAAAGCAAAAAAAAAAAAATAGAACAGTTTTGTATATATGATTATTGTATTCCATTTTTAATCATTCTCATTTTATGTTAAATGGTCCAGTCAAGTTGACGTTAAAATTCTTGAATTGTTTTAAACATCAGGTTAGTTTGGAATTTTTAATATTATGTTGTTTAGGTTGGAACAAATGGAACAATAGCGTTGAAAATTACGAGATTTCCAATTCACCCAACCACCACCCAATTTTTTTTGACTTGTCCGTTTATTTCAAAATATATCCTTAGCTATCGGTTTGACAAAAAATATGTCACAATGCTCTTTTTCTAATTTGAATAATCTATTTTTGGAGACAAGTAAGAAATTTATATCTTTTATACATTTTGAGGTAGAGATTTTTGGATTTCAAGATTTTCTGACGATTTTTTAAAATGAAAAGTTGAAATTCTATATTGATTACTTTTTTTGTATCTGCCAAATCATGAATTTTGATAGCATTGTAAGTCAAGGCAAATAAGGATCGAAATGCGACCACAAACAATATATAAATGAATATAATATAATTGCTCTGGCTCAAACAGGTGTTTCATTTGTAGGAAAAATCCAAACTTGAAAGAAGTCCAAAAATCTTGTTTTTTGTTAATTTACTAACTTTGGAACTATCCACATGTGTTTGCCTTACAATTCTATTTAAGATAACATTTAATTATATCTCGCTCATGTTTTAAGTATTTCATTTTGTAATAATTTAGATTTAAGAGTACCGCAGTCCACATTTATAGTAGAATTGCCATACAATTGGGCTCTACAAAACTAATCTGTTTTTTACAACTTTTTTCGAGTTTATTTCTATATAGCATCAAAAATGTAACATCACCCAGTTTTAAACAAATGTCACCTTGAACAGAGTTTTGAAGCAAACAAATGCATGCCAATTTAACATAAGTTGAATATTTCCAAAGCAATATATGAAATTAATATAATAACAGGTGATTTTTGCTCTTTTTTTGCGTCTACATTTTTCTCCATACAAACCTTTCTGAACCAGATCTATTTCATATATGTTCATTGTATGTATATGTAATTTTTGTTAGTAATCTCAGTTACTATATGAAAAGTCCAGAGGTAAAACGCCTTAAGTTGATTCCGAGAAAAACGACGATATATGTACATAAGTTTTCAATCTATTAAAAGCCTAAATTCTAAGGAAAATTACTAAAATGGTAAAATTATTATAAAATATTTGTCTCGTAAAATGCGCTCATTTATACAACACAAAAATTAATTTTAACCTATGAATGAATTATGAATTCTTATACTACGTTGCATGCATTCTAGATACACGTTAAGGTCTTCCGTTTCCATCTTGTAGCTGAAAATTTTAACTTATTTTTGAAATTTTTTTGCGAATGAACTAAACAATAATTAGAAACAGTCTTTTACTTTTTGTTTACATCTTTCGTTTTTCAAAATCTAATTTTGGAAAAAAAAAATAAGAAACGCGACTTAGAGCCGTCCTTTACCGTTTCGTGTTTTTCAATTTGCTTTACCAACACTACTACCAAAAGTATTTAAAATATCGGATCAATTTTGTTTTAATTATCACTACTCAGACGTGCTTCTAGTATTGAACACATGTTTTTTTTTACAAAACAAACATTATTTTTTATCTAAGTTTTGTAGCCAACAAAATAATTAAAAATTGTATTTTCTAAAAAAGTGGAATTTTGAAAGTTGTCCAAGAATTTTGTGGTCAAATGTACATCACATCAGATAGAACTTAGAGATAACTACAAGATGTTATAATTAGTTTAATTTTTTTATAAATAATTAAAAATTGTATTTTCTAAAAAAGTGGAATTTTGAAAGTTGTCCAAGAATTTTGTGGTCAAATGTACATCACATCAGATAGAACTTAGAGATAACTACAAGATGTTATAATTAGTTTAATTTTTTTAACGGACTCTTCCATACCAATATCTAATTTGACAGCACTTTGTTATATACAGTTCTTCTTGCTTCGGAGAACACTTATGTTATTCCAAGATTCAGTGTCATGTCAACTAGAACAATAAGGGCCAGTTTGTTCACACCTAATCATCTTTAATCAATGATTATTGCAACTGATAAATCGTCGAATGAGCTTGTTGACCAATTTGATATTACTTAAACCCTAAATTTGAGTTGTTCATCATGGAAATCGCTAATCAGCTAATTTTGGTCCACTAGCGTTACGTAATTAGAACCTATGAAAGTGGCATCAACAATTTACCCCACTATGACAAAACTGATCAAAATCATTGCTTATAGTAAAAAATATGGTATAATCTACCTAGTAAAGTGAAAAACACATACATTTCAACAAGGCATTTTTCGGATAGTAAAACAAATATTAGAAAGATTTAAACTGAATTTTAAGCCCGTATGACACTACATTTTTGTTTTTTCAGCCGAGAGAAAAAGAACGGTATTATGTGTTCACAATTACAATGTACCACAGAAGTAAATATACACTAAAAACTAGTGTTCTCATGAGTCCAGTGTATATTTTTTTGTAGTCACATTGTAGTTTGAAATAATTTTTAATTTACAATTTCTGAAAAGTAAAAAAATAACTGCTAGAATCTAAAAATTGTAAACCAAATCTCATTTTTAATAAACTTTTTGTGACATTTTCGCATTAATGTTGTTATTGTGAACGCGGTCACTCATATCGGAAGTTTGGTTCTAAATTATTCTTACTATTCTAGTTTCATTTTCAATGAACTTAATATGAAGAAAAAATGTAGTTTGATACGGGCTTTTAAGAAGAAGATTATGTACCTATTTTAGGAATCATCACAAATTGTATTGACAATAGCCTCAAATATAGCGAAAAATCGGTTAAGATTTAAGTAACTATTCCTAGGAAATTGATATAATACATAATGAGAAATATTTAAACCAATTTTTTAAAAAAGAGATCACTAATTTTTGTATTTTTGTCTACAAATTTGAAAAAAAAAAAAAATACCTTCTTCATCTTTATTATAACCTCCAAAATTGTTGAAAAAAACGTTTTTTTTCTCATTTTAAAATGGGATTCAGTGTATATAGTATATATATATATATGTCATGAAGCTTTGTCATTTTCCCTTATCCCGAACACCATAAGATTTAAGCTTTAGAAGCAGGCGCGAACGCAGGTTTTTTTTTATAAAAATAAATACCATTGCAGAATTCCTAGTTATTTTAAAATTTTCTTAAAAACAAAATAGTTAGATCATCTACAATTGGTAAATTCAGTATTCAAGTACAAAATACAATACAATATAATGAAGCGTCCAGAACAGCAATGGTCGAAGCTCACCATTAGAATGATGATTGTAGTAGAGATACATACGTTTTTAAATTATTTTGGATTTGGTCTAAAAGGGCAAGTTCATATTCGATTTGTATTAAAAAAGTTGGGTATTTTATAAAATCTAACATTAAAATGATGGAAAAAGATCAAGAGTCAAAACACGTTTAACGATTTCCTTTAAATTTGGTATTTGTAGCTAGAGGAAAAATTCTAATTTTAGTCATCAACTTATTTAGAAAGGATAGCATACATACAGCAGTATGGGCTACAGGCTACTACCGGATGTGTATGCTTTTAACCTTGATACAGAAACTGATGTCGCTTTAATGTATTTTATAAATATTTTCACGAAGGTAATTGCGAATAATTAATTTCTCAAAAAACGAAAATAATAGATACTTTTTGGTAGGAAACTAGTTTAGAAAATTTCCCTTTTAACAGGAGGTACCTACCTTTGTTAAAATGTTTCCTTTGGGTTTCGACTTTCTCAATAAGGAACTAATTGATTAAGATTTGTTTGCAAATGACCATGAATAAATAAACTATATAACTAACATTGTAATCTTCAATGTTAAAAAAAATATTGATTTAAAGAAAAAATCGAACAAAACTTATGGTAAGGCTGAGAAAAAAACCTGTCAGACTTTTCTGTTTGATATCTCAATATACGCACCTACTTATACTCATATTTTTGTTATACATATACATCTACTTCCGAAACCATCTTTCGGCTAATCTTAAGAAGTTTTTGCTCTAATATATCATATTTTAACAAAATTGGTAAATGTTAATTATAGTTTTATGCAGTATTGTTTTAATTTTAAAACTTAATCCTTTTTAGAACTGGGCCTTGAGTTCAAAACATTACATCTTTTAAATAATGAAGACTTAAAAGAAGTTGTGGGAAGAGAAAAAAAGTCTTACGGATTATACGTCCAACTAAGAGAAAATTTACTGGCATGGAAAAAAGTGAGTCTATTACAACAGAATTAAGGAAACCTACTTGTGTCTCATTTATTGTGTTTGTGTGTTAATTATTAATAGGGATTACAAACGCGTTCAGTAACCAGCGCCAGCGATTCTACTGTAGAAGACAACTTTAATTCCTCTCTGGTAAATTTAGAAAAAAACCTGCAATCAACCCCAAGTACAAGCAACAGGACATCCACTTTTACGGACAATGTAGTGAGTGACTAACTTGTATTAATTTATTTTATAAGCTAAATTTAATATACACTATTATCACAGACCCTTGAAGAGATATTACAATGTAGTATTGGAAAAAATATACAAGACTATTATAAATTAAACAAGACATTAAATGATTCGGCAAGAAATAAACTAGTCAACCTCATTTTAGATAATGTTTTTATCAAAGATTATACATTGAAAATAACCGAAATAGAATTCATAGCAGAAAAAATAACATTAGAATTTCCTACAGAAAATAAGGTAAACCATTTTAAGGTTAACCCTAGAAAGCTAACGTTCGTCAAAATGACGAGTATCAAACAAATAATGCCTTTCCCTTCTCAACTGTTATATCAAGCCAATCGTGGTTGCGTGCCACCTAAGTATCCTTTATGCTGTGTTGCATGGTGGTCACGTTAAGCTGAAAAGTAATTTTTATTTTGAGATATCTACTGCAAACTGCATATCTTGATTTTGGCTTTGATCTATTTAGTTGATTTATGAAAATGGTCGCAATGTCGTTTATTGAGATATCAAGTTTTTAGTTGTTTAAAGTAAACGAATTTTTCGTTTCGTTTATAATAATCTTTGATTGAATTGAATTTCAAAGACCTGGATAAAATGATACAACATATTGATAAAATGAATATTTCAAATTGATCGTCAAAAAGACGAATGATTAGCCCTTTATGGAAGTTTGGTATCGTTAGCTTTCTAAGTTTAATAGCGCAACATTTTAAATAAACACGATAGTAAATGAATTAGTACGATACTTAAACTTATTTTGCCTTCGAAAATGCTTATTATCATAGTAACAGCCCTTTTCTGCCGCTGTGAGGCTCACAGGTCATAATTTTTGTAAGCTTGTTTTTGTGAGGATCTCTTATAAGGCGGTCAAAATTTCGTATCCTGTGGAAGCCCTCATATGAAACCTCACAAGAACAACTTGAGTTGTGATCTACCAAGGAGCAGATCATAATATTTAACACGAGTTATGAAGTTATTGTGACTTGTGAGGTTGCCAGAATAAGGCTGTAAGCTTGCTTAAGTTATCGTATTAATTTAATTTAAAGAACGGGCAGAAATGTATGGAGTGCTGGTCAGGTTCCAATAAGTAGAACAAACTTTATATTCATATATGTACATGTATGTACATAGGTAAATATTCATACATTCTTTTTGTGAAACGTTCCACAAATTTCAATTAAAAACCTTTAGAACAATACCCACAGTTATTTTGATAAATGAAAAAAAAAAGTACCCATTTTTCGTTTTTTTTAAGATGATTTTGACACTAAAAACACGATTGAAGTTCCAATATGTATTTGTACTTTTTGCAAATAAAAATCTTTTCTTGTATACAAATCTGAGTAAGTTTTGTCAGGGTCCAAAGAACTTATCTCAAAGAGATGTCTTAAAACTAAAAAATAACGAAAAAAGAGAGTTGGGCACCTAAAACTCATTTCATTCAAAAAAATTAATGCGGTCACATATCGAATTTATTCATGCGCCTGAGTCATAATGAATGTATGAAATAGTGCCTTTATATGATATAAACGTCATTTTTATTGGAGCTGGGCCAAATTTTCCTATTTTCCTTTTTTACTAAGGCGTTATTTATAAAAAAACGATTATTTTATTTAACAGGGACTAAATTATACACCACGTGAAACAAAAATCCCACCAAGTGGTATATTATACCATCGTTATACAAATAGGTTGAAACTCCTTCGCAAGAAAAATTTGAACGAAAAACCAGCGAACAGAAGGAAAGCATGTAATGAACCCGATACCACTGTATCAGAACCAGAATCTTGCGAATTAAACGGTAATATTTTTTATTACATTGGAGCTTATTTACATGCATTTTCAATTTTATTAATAAATACCTACTTATTAGAAACCGAAATCGAATCCGCAAAGAGTTTTATTAAATATAACCAAGCGGATTGGACTGCTTGTGTTAAGAAGTGGGAACAATTGTTTCAGTATAGGAAACAAGATTTATGTGCAAAGACTGACAAAAACCTTAAAAGAATTTTAGAAGATTGGCCTATCATAAGGCACAATTTGGGATACACTTTGGTAAGTTTTAAGTTTATACTTTATACATACTTTCTTTTCCATATTTTCTTTTAACCTACACCACCTCATTCTTATTAACTTCAAAATAAATTATGGAAGCGTATCGGATCGCCGTTTTTTCAAACTTTCGAAAAAAAATCCTTAAAATTCTGTCTTCTAAAATTTTATAAGCACCATCCAATTTCAGTTTGATATGCAACTTTTTGCTATGAGTGTGAGACATCTTTATTTATGATTATTTGTTATGCAATGGTATTAAACATTATAGTACCTACTCGCTGTTAAGCGAGCTATCCCAATAGGTAGCGTATTGGACTGCCAAACAGAGAGTGGAATGATCAAATTTCAGATACATTTTTTTTTTGCCTCACGAGGCAAGAGGGTTCTCATATTTTTTTTTTTTTTTTTTGTTTTATTAAATTTTGTATTTGATTTTTGTTAAATAGTATCGCCCACTAGCCGAAATTCGACCACCAAAAACTCACATTTACAGACTATAGAGTCAAACTATTTGTTTGAAATTTAAATCACAAAACATTTTGCTTTAGTTTTATTTTTTTTTTTTATAAATATGCACAGTGATCGGCAGTGCAAAAACAAAAATGACCAAGAGTGTTAATGCGTGTCTCAGATATATTCTGCATATTTCCGCACTTATGGCTTTTCAACCATATGAAATTGTATACTTTTTGAGCAAATGGTACCACTCAGTTTTTGTATGGCTATTTATATAAAGATATTTATAGGATAGATACTCATGTACTCATGAAATCGACAAGGGCCTATTTCTAGCCAGTACTAATCGATAAATTATAGAATTCATATTTGATTTACAACACTGACCAAGTGCAATTAAGTCTACCATTTCTTTTCCTATTTTGTTTGCCATAAAATACGATTATGGCAACTAATGTCAAAATATGAACGACATAATATGATTTTCACACCATGTAAAAGCAGCATGAAACCCAAAAACAAAGTTCCTTCCTAATTTTTTAAAGAAGACAACTTAGGAAAGCAAACATTTAAAACAAAAATATGACACATTTTTACTATTTTAAAAAAGAATTTTGTGAAGAAAAAATTTCCTTCCTTTGTTGAAAAATTCACTGATTTCTTAACAACTTATTCATAAGTTATATATAAATAGCCTTATAAAAATTTGTGGTACCATTTGCTCAGAAAGTATCCAACGGATTTCGATAAATTTTATATGGTTGGAAAGCCATGGGTGCGGAGATGTGCAGAATGTACCTGTGACACGATTTATCGTAAAACAATTTTCATACGAATTGTGACAGTTCGCTTACGACGTCGTAAACTTTCCGACACTTACGACGTTTACGATGGTTTTCCGACGTTGCATGAATACCCTTAATGGCCCGTTTACATGATGTTTTGAAGCGAGTGGGTAAAATTATTTATTTGTTTCGAAAGCTGAGCGTAGTAGGTATCTATAACTAAATTTCATTGAAAACCTAAGCAACTTGCCCGTCAACTGGCATGGAATTTCTGAAACCAGTAGAGAAGCAAGTTGTAAGGCAAACGGACTCGTCCAGACTTGTATATAAAGCGGTATTTACTCGTACATATAGCTTTTCGTGAAATATTAGGAATTAAATATTCTTTTTGTCACAATTATTAATGAGAGGTGGGACCAAGAAATTTAAACATTTCCAAACATTTCTGGGAAAAATGAGCAGACAAATAAAATGAACTCGGTGTTCCAACCAAGTTTACTGGCACTATATTTTAGCGTTTACAGATCCCTTTAATCATTCGAACTTCCTAGTTTATTCTTTAATTTTTGGAAAAAATCGAACTTGAACCCGAAAACGGAAACAATAATTTTAAAGAGGTGTTCAAGCGTTTTATTTGGTGAATCATTCCTGACTCCTAAAATTACCAAAGAGTCGACTCTCGCTTTAAAAATAGTTTTTAGATCCGACTCACATGTGATTTAGAGTCGGTTTTAAATGTTTAAAATTTTGCGCCATTGTTTCTTGACAAGTAAGCACCTTTTATAGAGTAAAATAATAACAAAATGTTTTAAACTGTTTTACACAAATAAATTATATTGCATTGCTAGTAAAATTTAAAATGTTCCCTACTTTTCTCAACCACATTTTTTAAAATATCATAATATCTTACATTATATTGTACATAATATATATTTATATTTCTTTACATATAGATTAACAAAGACTTAGCTCTTTCCTATGGCGAAGAAAAATCCATGGGGCTTTTTGAAAGCTGGCCAGAATTTGTTTTAAAGTTCCATCGCTTGCTACCAAAAATTAAGGATAAGGAAAGGATAGCTTTATATGCAAGCTTAACTGAAAATTAATCAGGTATGGTTTAAAGTTTATATCTGTGCGTTTAATTGTAATAACTAAAGATTATTTCCCTTGGCATAGATTCGAGAGACGTGGTGCTTTTGTCTTTAATGCACTACATTCTACATCCCGTAATACAAATCAAAATTAAAAATCAAAAGAAAACGTGGTGCCCAACTTGTGCTGCTTCAGAGGAGAGTTTTTTAATTAAAGTTGCATCGACAGCCGAGGTTATGCCTACAACTGAGCAAAGAGCAACCAGATATTTGGAAATGGGACTTAGCTGCCAACCATATGTTATAGTTGTTGGGAAAAACATTTGTGAGCCAACAGAATTCTTTGTAATTTTAGATAACATAATTTATAAGTTCGATAGCTTATTAAAAGCGGTAGATGCTTGCTTTAAAATCTATTACGTTTTAAATGTACACTACGCTTTAGAAAGTGATTTAGTGTGGAATTTTATTGAAAACTATTTCTACAAAATTGAAAACAAAAAGAAAACACAAAAAACTTCAATTTTGAGAGTTATAGAAGCATTAAAAAATTAATCTAAGTGATCAAATTTCAATTTAAGCAAATATGTAATGAATATGTAAAAAGTCCATTCAGCTTTAAGGTCCTCAATGTTTATAATCTTAACGCATTTGTGACCCATAATTATTTCCGATATTTTGATAACTATTACGCATTTGTGGCCTTTAATTCCTTTAAATTGTGATCACGCCATAGTGACCTGTAATTATTTCTGCTCTTTGGATAACTATCACTTTTGATTCCTTTAATTCCTTTTAATTGCGATCACGCCATAGTGACCCGTAATTATTTCCGATATATTGCTAATTCATGCATTTGTGACCTTTAATTGCGATCACGCCATAGTGACCCGTAATTATTTTCGATATTTTGATAGCTCACTCATTTGTGGCCTTTAATTCCTTTTAATTGCGATCACGCCATAGTGACCCGTAATTATTTCCGATATTTTGATAACTCACGCATTTGTGACCTTTAATTCCTATTAATTGCGATCACGCCATAGTGACCCGTAATTATTTCCAATATATTGATAATTCACGCATTTGTGACCTTTAATTGCGATCACGCCATAGTGACCTGTAATTATTTCTGCTCTTTGGATAACTATCACTTTTGATACCTTTAATTCCTTTAAATTGCGATCACGCCATAGTGACCCGTAATTATTTCCGATATATTGCTAATTCACGCATTTGTGACCTTTAATTGCGATCACGCTATAGTGACCCGTAATTATTTTGGATATTTTGATAACTCACTCATTTGTGGCCTTTAATTCCTTTTAATTGCGATCACGCATTTGTGACCTTTAATTCCTTTTAATTTCGATCACGCCATAGTGACCCGTAATTATTTCCGATGTATTGATAAGTCACGCATTTGTGACCTTTAATTGCGATCAGGCCATAGTGACCCATAATTATTTCTGCTCTTTGGATAACTATCACTTTTGATACCTTTAATTCCTTTAAATTGCAATCACGCCATAGTGACCCGTAATTATTTCCGATATTTTGATAGCTCACGCATTTGTGGCCTTTAATTGCGATCACGCCATAGTGACCAGTAATTTTTTCCGATATTTTGATAACTATCATATTTGTGACCTTTCATTCCTTTTAATTAACACACTTTGTTATTTTAGATAACATAACGTTCACACGATTGTTACCCATAATTTTTGAAAACCAATATGTTTACTTGCTTTTTGTGTAATAAGGATCACACAGATTCGGTGGAACTTGTTAACCATCTGGATCGAAAAATTGCAAATCATCCCTTGTAGCATTTCAAAAAAATATTGAACTTTCATCACTAAAATTTTTGTGCAAGCTACACAGTAAAAATAACTTAACACGTAAATGCGTGTTTGAAATTGCATCAGATGTTAACGAATTTTTAATTGAACCAATATGTGACGGTATAACCAGTATGTTCCTCTCCAACGATAGCCTTCCAGAGAACTTTTCAAGAGAGTTAAACAATTTTAATGACCTTATTAAAAATCCATTTTCTAAATTTTCTTCAGAACATACATTTCTTAAGTATTTAGAACAAAATGATTTATTCTCGTGGCCAATTCAATATTTGATACATAATGAAGTAGACTTCAAAATCATTAAATCGAATGCTGTGCTTGATGGCAAAAGTAGAAAAGGAGTCCTTATGCCATTTAAATTCCAAATTAAAAAATTCTTTGAGCTACCAAATGTGGCCGTCAAAACAATTGAAAATATAGAATTTCTTATGAGCCAAAATGAATTTCTAAATTTAATTAATGGAAAGCTTTGGAAAGACAAACGTTCAAGTTATGAAAAAGATGACATTGTTATACCTTATTTCATCTTCGTCAACGATTTCGAAACAAATAACCCTTTAGGGGCTCATAGAGGTGATCGAAAACTCACCGCAGTATATTATTCTTTTCCAGTTTTACCCCAAGAATTCCTTTCACAACTCGAAAATATTTGTTTGCTTATGTTATTTGAATCGAAACATAATGCGACATATGGAAATGACGTATGTTTTAATATTTTAATTAAAGAAATAGAAGACTTGGCCAAAGAAGGATTACAAATAAATGTTGAGGGTAAATACTTTAAAATATATTTTGTTTTGGGATTGATTCTTGGCGATAACTTGGGATTAAACACTGCATTAGGCTTCATCAAATCATTCTCTGCCAATTATTATTGCAGATTTTGTAATAGACACAAACGTTTACTTAGTAAGGATTTGAAAGGATATGTTGATAATCTTCGAAACAAAGTAAATTACGAAAAAGATTTAGAGGCCCAAGATCCAAAGCTGACTGGTATAGTCGAAAATTCAATATTCAACCAAATTTCTAACTTCCATGTTGTTACAAATTTCTCTGTTGACTTGATGCATGACATTTTCGAAGGCATTTGTCATTATAATTTCTGTTTAATTATTTTATACTTCATAGAAGTAGGTAATTTCTTTTCGTTAGATACATTAAATGCTCGGATCCGTATGTTTGACTACGGTGAAACTGAAATTGGGTACTGTCCAACCACTATTCAGTTGAACCATTTGAAAAACGGCCATTTGAACATGCCCGCTCGGAAAATGTGGTGTTTTTATCACCATTTTACTCTTTTGGTAGGGGACTTAGTTCCAAAAGGTTGTGATGTGTGGTTATTCACATTGAAAATGATCAAGCTAATCGATCTCATTTGACACCCATCCTCAACGCAGACAAAACAAATTTAATTCGCAGTTCAGTCGCTGGTTTAAATGAAATGTATATCCGAATTTTTGGTGAAAACTTAAAGCCTAAACATCATTTCCTTGTGCACTATGCAACTATTATTGACCAAAGCGGTCCTCCAAAATTTTTCAGCTGTTTTCGGTTCGAAGCCAAGCATAGATCTTTAAAGCAATACGCTTATAGTACAAATAGTAGAAAGAATATTTCGTGGTCACTAGCAATTAAATTTCAAGTTACAAGTGCGTTTAGATTAGTTGAACAAAGGGTTTTAATAAAAGTATAGATTTATCTAATTTTAATAAAATATTAATTAAGGAAGATCCATCTCTTAGTTACTTGCTTAGTTCCGATAACCCAGTTTCTTTCAATGATCCTGTATATGTATCAAATTCAATAAATTTTAAAGGAACATTGTATAAAAAAGATTTTTATGTTGCATTATAAGAGCCAAATTTATGTTTTTTTAAAATAAATTTAATTATTATTGACTCCAAGGATGAGATATATTTAGTTTGTTATGAATTCAAAAACTATAGTTTTGGTGAACACTTCGAAGCATATTTTATTGGTTCCGAGCAGAATAAATCCTTAGTTTTTAAGTTATCTGAGATTAATGCCCCACCACTTCACTTACATGTTACTTCATCTAATAAAAAGCTTGAAAGATTAAAATATTTTTAATTGTATAACGTAATAATTCTAATAATTTTAACAGTATGAACTTAAAATGTTTTAAATAAAATAAAATTAGTTGGAAAAAGAATATGCTTGTCTGTTTATTTGTTTAATCTCTGGAGATTTTTAGGAAAAAATATTGTTTTTCGCAGAGAGTTAAGTATTTACGGTAAGTGTATTTCTGGACTTAAACTTGTATTAGTTAATTCATGTGTCTTGATTTTTAGCAGATAATTTTTATAAGATTAATGGGTGTCAATACTGAATGATCAAACTTGCCAATCCACACAGTTAAATTGGCAATATCAATATTCTAGTGAATAGTTACATATAACTATGGATAAGTTAGATGTAACTATTCACTCGAATAATTTGATATAGTCAAATTTAACTGTGTGGATTGGCAAGATTGACCATATGAATAGTTAGATGTGACTATTTATAAAATCACAAAACAACCATTCGAAATGGTCAAGTTTGACTTTATGTATAGTTAGGTGTAACTATTTATAAAGTCACAAACCAACAATTAGAAATAGTTAAATTTAACTATGTGGAATGTCAAGTTTGACTATATGAATAGTTAGGTGTAACTATTTATAAAGTCACAAAACAACAATTCGAAATAGTCAAATTTAACTATGTCGACTGTCAAGTTTGACTATATGAAAAGTTAGGTGTAACTATTTATTAAGTCACAAAACAACAATTAGAAATAGTCAAATTTAACTACGTGGATTGTCAAGTTTGACTATATGAATAGTTAGATGTAACTATTTATAAAGTCACAAAACAACCATTCTAAATAGTCAAATTTAACTATGTCGACTGTCAAGTTTAACTATATGAATAATTATGTGTAACTATCTATAAAGTCACAAAACAACAATTAGAAATAGTCAAATTTAACTACGTAGATTGTCAAGTTTGACTATATGAATAGTTAGATGTAACTATTTATAAAGTCACAAAACAACAATTCGAAATAGTCAAATTTAACTATGTGGAATGTCAAGTTTGACTATATGAATAGTTAGGTGTAACTATTTATAAGGTCACAAAACAACCATTCTAAATAGTCAAATTTAACTATGTTGACTGTCAAGTTTAACTATATGAATAATTATGTGTAACTATCTATAAAGTCACAAAACAACAATTAGAAATAGTCAAATTTAACTATGTGGATTGTCAAGTTTGACTATATGAATAGTTAGGTGTAACTACTTATAAAGTCACAAAACAACATTTGAAATAGTCAAATTTAACTATGTGGAATGTCAAGTTTGACTATATGAATAGTTAGGTGTAACTATTTATAAAATCACACAAGAACCATTCGAAAAAGCCAAATTTAACTATCTGTATTGTCAAGTTTTACTAAATGAATAGTTAGATGTAACTATTTATAAAGTCACAACACAACACCCCAATACAGTTAAAGAATAGTTAGGTGTAACTATTTATAAAGTCACAAAACAACCATTCGAAATAGTCAAATTTAACTATGTTGACTGTCAAGTTTAACTATATGAATAATTATGTGTAACTATCTATAAAGTCACAAAACAACAATTAGAAATAGTCAAATTTAACTATGTGGATTGTCAAGTTTGACTATATGAATAGTTAGGTGTAACTACTTATAAAGTCACAAAACAACATTTCGAAATAGTCAAATTTAACTATGTGGAATGTCAAGTTTGACTATATGAATAGTTAGGTGTAACTATTTATAAAGTCACACAAGAACCATTCGAAAAAGCCAAATTTAACTATCTGTATTGTCAAGTTTTACTAAATGAATAGTTAGATGTAACTATTTATAAAGTCACAACACAACACCCCAATACAGTTAAATTTGACTATGTGATTTAGTAAAAAAAAACTATTGTTTAGTTGTTTTGTAAATTCTTTTTGTGTCACACGTAAATTGACAAACAGAATAGTCATTTATGACTATTTTTGACTATTTTTTATAGTTGTCTCTAAACAAACTATGAAAATAGTCAAAAAATAGTTGAAAATGACTATTTTTTTCTCTGAGTGTATGGACGTCTATTAATGTTTTGTATGTATTTAAATAGTGAGACAATGACCTTTTCATCGACATCTTAATTTTGAAATTCGAATTCGTACTTTCCGATTTATAGCCAATTTTATGCAGAGAAATTGACAATTTTAAATTTTTTTCTGGATTTATCTGTAAAAAATATTTCTAATGGAAAATTTGAATATTTGAAATTATTTTGTGCAGCTTGTGAGGAAAGCGCATTTATTTTTTATATATCAAAATTTTTGTCAGATTTTCAGGATTTATAATTTTTAAATTTGAAAATATTTTATGGGCGTGGTGAAATTATAAAAATAAAATTCGTTGAAAAGGCATGATTTTTTGGTAAATAAATCAATAAAACTAATTTTAGAGTGGTTTTTGTTGAAATAATTACTAAACATTTATTAGCAATATTTTAGAAGAGGATTAGAGCAATTGGTGTGTAAGTTTTGTTTTTCAAAATTTATCAATTTTTTATTAACTTTTGCATTTAAAGTACCAAAAATTGAATTGATTTTTTACTAAATCACATTTTTAGTATGAATTTTTTTAAGATTTTGCAAAAATTTTAACACTGGAATTTATATTATAAATTTTTACCTCAAATTCATGTATCATTTGTTATGAACTATTAAGTATAACTCAAGTTTTAAACCTCTTAATTTGGCTAAATGGAGCTTTTTTGTGATTTATTTTATAAAATTGCCCCTTCTTTTTTCCCGTTAGATTTACAAATACAAAATTATCACATATTTGTAAAAGAAAGCTACACCTATAAATGTGCATCCTTTGTTTTTTTCAAATATATAAATTTTTGATTAACTTTTGAATTTAAATTTTTAGTACACATTTTTTTCATATTTTGCAATAACTTTTACACACAAATTTAAGTTATAAATTTCTATTTAAATTTCATGTATAATTTATTATGAACTATTAAGGTTTGCTCAATTTTGAAACCTCTAAAGTTGTCTAAATGTAGCTTTTTTTGTGATTTATTTATTAAATTACCCGTACTTTTTTTCCCGTTAGATTTAAAAATACAAAATTATTGACATATTTATAGAAGAAGGTTACACCTATAAACGTACATCATTAGCTTTTTGAAATAAAAAAAAATTTCATTAAGTTTTGAATTTAATATATGTAATATAAATTTGACGGGTCATTAACACACCCTTTTAGTATGAAATTGTTCACCCCCTCAATAATTTTTATACACAAATTTAGCAATATCTCATAGCTAAATTCTGAGATCAAAACTTTAATAATCGTCTGAGTTGAAATGAAGTTATGATTTTGTATATTAAAAGAACTCCAATTAGAAATTCAATTGAGATAACGGTGCTCTCCACTGGTAGACAATTGTTGACAATGAACAAAGCAGAGCATTTCTATGGATTTTATTCGATTTTTAATGATTTTTAAAAAATCAATTGTGACGCTAATATAGGAGGCAGATTAAAAAGTGAGGTATCAAATTAATGGCTATACTATTGAGATTAAATATAAGAAAAAATTAAATCAATCCCACATGATATTAAGTAATATGTGTGAACAATATTATATTGTGAATTTCTCAGCTCAACGGTACAATAGGAATATAATAAAATAGACAAGTTCCTAGGACATATAGCTATAATTTATTAGTATATTGCAAACCTCTACGACTGTTAATTAAAAAGATATTAATAAAAAACCAAAAAAAAACAAATTTCATATAGGCAACATTTTTTTATTATTGTTAAAGATTTCTAAAAAAATTTAAGTTTATTTTTTTTTAGCAGCTATCTATCGGATAGCAAGGGGATAGACATTTTTTGATGCCATAAAAAAAAGTTAGTATTTTGATTGTTTTGTTGTTAGTTTGGACACCCGTACAGCCAAACTGACAAGAAAACAAAAAAAGACTTTTATACATTAGTTAAGATATCTAAGATCAAAGTGGACGGCGACGCTGTGTCGCGTCGATCCCTTTTCATAGAAACAGTAAATGATCTCGCAGATTGTGTTTATGACACACATCTGCGAGCATTATGTTTTATGGCGTTGCATCGTCATTATCCACCTTGAAACCTTGTTAATGTTAGTTTAGGATAATAACAAACTAGAGATAAGATAACATAAGAAAATGTATTTACATATATGAAATTTAGGTATAAGAAATAATTGTAATGTAGATATAGTTTATTGGAATAAATGAGTTCATGTTTAGACTTTAAAGTGTACGGGTGTTTTGTTTTCTTTGCTCGTGAGTTCGTTAATGGGTGTTCAGATTTTCATGGTGACCCCTAGTGTTTCTTTTGAACGCGAAATTAAAATTCTAAATTAAATTTACCGTTTCAAATTTATTGGGTCGTTCTTTCGGTTAAAAATTTTAATATGGAAGACTTGTCCGAGGACCAACAGTATGGTAATATTTGTATCGGTAGTAAATTTGATTCAACCCAAAATAAGGCAGTGTTGGATACTGCCGCATTGGTGCGAACATTTAAATTCGCTATTCGTGAATTTAAAGATTGCTTAGAAAACTTCCAAATTGGAGTCGAAACAAAACTTTCTCTTAGAAAGTCTAAGACTTTTGCTCAGAAAATTTGTGATGAGTATTTGCAAAGATGCAATGAGGATGAACTCACCAAATCATATTATTCACTGGAAAGTGAATATATGAATTTGTTATATCCCTCTTCAGATGAAAAACTTTCACTGACATTCTCTTTCGCAACTGGCTTTTGATATACTCCAAGTGTTAAGTCCCCGAATGTTCGGGATCTTAATGATGATCTTGATCAAGGGTCATTATTTATTGGCAACCACAGCAATTTGCTCCACAGGCAAAAAATATTAATTAAAGATCCAAGTTGCGACAAATTAATGTCTCATGAGAAACATGATGTGATCCTTAGTGATCCTGTGGTGGAAAAGCATTCAATCTGCGAAAAAGAAAATGTTGTGAATTAGTCAATGATGGTAAATGATCCACCAATATATAAAGAATTATGTTCTTCTAAAGAAAAACTGGATGTGATCCTTAGTGGTCGAACAGTGCTAGATGATCCTCTAATTTTCAAGGAAGTTTGTTCGTCTAAACAAGAACTGGATATGATCCTTAGTGATCCAACGGTGATAGACGATCAACCAATATGTAAAGAATTATGTTCTTCTAAACTGGATGTGATCCATAGTGTTCGAACAGTGGTAGATGATCCTCTAATTCGCAAGGAACTTTTTTCTTTTAAAGAAAAACTGGATGTGATCCTTAGTGGTCAAACGATGGTAGATAATCCACCAATTAATAAAGAAGAACATAAAAGAATCCTGAGTAGTTCAGTGACGAAGAAAATATTGCCTTGTTACAATAAGAGATGTACTAATTTAGAACAACCTCATGGAATCTTGAGTGATCCAAACAATTTAAAGCCATTTTCAAGTCGTTACGTATCTTCCAGTTTTAAAAAGAGCTTATGTAAACAAGTAACAAAAATGGGTGATAGGTTCAAACAAATAAATTTTAAAACATATTTTAATAAAATAATTTTCTTTACAGATTTGGAAATGCTTCTGGGTCGGCTTGAGATTTGCTCAGTCAAGTATTGGGAAAACCTTTCAAACAAAGTCAGAAGTTTACATATTGACAGTAACACAGAAGTTACAATATCAAATAAATTTTCAAAAATTAATAATCTATCCGGGAAAAATAACACCTTGTTGTACATTATTTTTTTTAATACAATTTTTCAACAGAAAAAACGGATTTTCTGTGTCCTCGGAAAGGGGCAGGGAATCAAAGGCAATCTTTTGCATAGTTGGCCTTTGTCGTATACTAGACGTAAGGACAAGAAATGGGATTTCGACAAGCGCGATTTACATTATTTGTCCTTTTCCTATAGTAGTATAATATTTAAATACTATGATGTACATATATGTATTAAATATAAATATATATACTGTAAATGTGTATGTATGTAGATATATGGAAACGATTAACTAAAGTTAAGAAACGAAAATATTTTCTACGAAACAAATAATTCAAATCTTATTAAAAATTGAATATTTTAAATTATTGTAATTTCATTTTATTAAATAAAATTGTTTTATGATTAAATAATAAAAAGATAATTAAGAGAAAATTGTAATTCCAATTAATGTTTCAAAACACTATAATCTTAAAACTGAAAATGTATTAAGATATCGTATATATCCGTATTTTTATTGATGTTCATTTTACTTCTTTTGCTTTCTATTATAAATTATTATGTATGTATAAATGATTTTATGTACGAGTATGGCTGGACCAAACTGGAGTTGTCTACGAGGACTAAAGAGTTGACAGATAACGAAGCTGCAATGGTCGCTGACGACGAGCCTTCATATTTGACGGCATTGTTCAACATTCTCCAAAGATGATGAAGATGATAATGAAAATAATATGAGTGATAATACCCTTGATAATATTGATGGTAACAGCAAGAGAAACTGGAAGTGGTCAGTTGATCGATCTATCTTCAAACTATCGTAAAGAGACAGCAATGAAGTTTCAACTTTTCCAGTTGAGACTCCAAATTGAGACTCAATATTAATCACTGGAGTCTTGCCTTGTTTGAAAATTCAAACCACCAATGTCAATGAATACAAAAATTGCTATTACTCGTACGACACAAAAGGGCTTTCAGAAAGGGAAGTAACGTACATTTAGTGAGGACTGTTGGTTTGATTTGATTCCTGTAACCATCGTCATCTTGAATCAGCCAAGTAAATCTTGTTATCCTAATCTTCTAAACCTTAATGTGAATGCTGGAAAGGAAGAGAACTATGACATGAATGGTGTCTAGTCATCTCGTGTCTACTACCGAATCTACATTCCAAGATATTGAAGAGGTTTCCTTGTCACTTCGAGAATTCGAAGGTTCTCCATTGAAATCAGCATGTGATCGCAGCACTTCAAGACAGTGTCTGAAATCACCACTAAGAAGTAATTATCAACAGCAATAATTACTCTGCCAAATCCAACAACTGATGTTTCTACAAGAGAGCATAAACCTTTCAACATTTGAATTGACATTTGAATTAGACATTGCATGTCAATGGCGGGAGTATGTTTAGTTATCTATATTTGTATATTTGTATTTATGTATGTATAATACTCATAGGTACTTTTATGACTGTAGAAACATATTGTAAATATCTAAGATCAAAGTGGACGGCGACGCTGTGTCGCGTCGATCCCTTTTCACAGAAACAGTAAATGATCTCGCAGATTGTGTTTATGGCACACATCTGCGAGCATTATGTTTTATGAGCAAGGGATGCGTTGCATCGTCATTATCCACCTTGAAACCTTTTAAATGTTAGTTTAGGGTAATAACAAACTAGAGATAAGATAACATAAGAAAATGTATATACATATATGAAATCTAGGTATAAGAAATAATTGTAATGTAGATATAGTTTATTGGAATAAGGTAGACTTTAAAGTGTACGGGTGTTTTGTTTTCTTTGCTCGTTAGTTCGTGAATGGGTGTTCAGATTTTCACCCTCGTTTAATTCTTAATTCAGTAGTTGATTTGTGAATTAAAAAATATTTAATTGACAAATCAGAAAGAGATTGTGAATTAAATATTTTTCAATTCACAAATCAGAAAGAGCTTGTGAATTGAAAATTTTTCAATTCACAAATCACAAATGGCTTGTGAATTAAATATTTTTCAATTCACAAGTCGACGAATGAATTAAGAATTAAACAAGGGCTTAAGCTAAAAAAAGGCTTAAGCTTTTGCAACCCTGGTTTGTAGTAATCAATTGATGACTTTTTCTAGATAATGAGGCCTATTCGGCGCAATCTTTTATTCTTCTATTGTTATTCTTTTATGAATTTCCATACAATTTTGTGGCCTCGAGGCAAAACCGCTAAACTCTGATTTTAGCATTTTTCAGGAGAGAAATTTGAAGTTTTTAGAAAAAGTTCGAAATTACAAATTGCTCTAGAAAATTATTGGAAAATCTGTCGGTATTTAAAATAGTATGGAATTAAAGGTAATTGTACTGACCACCCTTTGAACTTAAAATCAAAAAAACTATCGAGCATTGTAATTAAGAGCGCGGTATGCAAAAGAAACACTTTTGTTGTTTTGCCTCGAGGGTGTTATCTTAAATCAAGTTAAGCTGTTCAAAGTCAATTTAAGTCTTTTAATGATCAATATTTCCTTGTGGAATAATGACTAACCTCAACTCAACAATTAAGGTTAATTTTACTGGAATATTTATGTCCTTGCTAAATTTGATTATTGGTAACACCCAAAGGTTTTATCGAAACCAAACACCAATTATAAAAACGAATTTGTAAAGTAATTAAACGAAAATGCACTAACCGGCGGCGTGCGTCGCGAAGAAGCAAGAGGTAAGAGAACTGTCACTTGTTAGGTGCGTTTGATAATTTCCACAACCAACAACACATATGTACGTAGTACTGTCACCCAGTATCTCAGCAATGGGGTGGGTTCAGCGATTTTTGGGGTTTTATTAATTTTAAATATTTTATATATGAATGTTTGAATGTTGAACAACCACTTGAGTGGGCTACCACCATTGTATTTGGCTGGAATTATTGCAATTTCATGGCTG
Organism: Melangyna quadrimaculata; assembly: GCA_949320155.1. Classification (NCBI taxonomy): domain Eukaryota; kingdom Metazoa; phylum Arthropoda; class Insecta; order Diptera; family Syrphidae; genus Melangyna; species Melangyna quadrimaculata. The sequence continues at coordinate 319,535,848 of OX439483.1, read as the reverse complement.
CCACACCAATCATCAGATTCCTTATTAGTGGTGCTTAGTCTTTATGTTCAATTTTAATTTATAAATTATAAGTGCCGTCAATTGGAATCGAACCTAGACCAGCTACCTCTGAAGCCTATGCACTACGCACGGTTGCCACGTTGGTTATTTGTGACCAAATTTGGTCATTTTTTTATACTTGGTCACTTGGTCATTTTGTTATCCATCTGGTCACTTTTTTTGAAGAAGAATTATGAAAAAAAAACTCGACTTTTAATTTTTATTTTCTCAAAATGAAGTGCAATTTTTTTTCATCTCCTATGTAAACGTTGCATGTATTAAATTGAACGCACTGCATAACCCATCCACGACCACTTCATTTGACAATTTATTGACAGATGGAAAGTTTGAAAAATTTTTGGGTTTAAGCGTCTCGATCTATTTCGCTTGTTGGTTCTCGTTGAAAACAAAACATACAAAATGGATAGGCAAGTAATAAGTTATATTAATAAATCTTTCTTGTAAAATTAAAACAACATTGCTAAAGGTTTGTTATTGTCGTTACCACACAGCTCAGCTGCTGCTGAAAGAAAGTTTTATGGTTTAAGTTTAATTAAACCTAAGTTAAGAAACAGACTTAACTTTGACACCATTAATAATATTATGTTGTCGAAAGAGCTTCAGGATAAAAAATATGTGACATAGCGTTTGGTTGGCAGAAACCTTTTTTTAAATAATTAGATATTATGGGATATATTCATAGTCGCAGATAGACCCAAGTTTAACTAAACTACAGTTTAAGAAAATTTTGCTCAAGGAATACAGACCGATTTTAATTACAAATTGTTGGTTTTATATTTGCATAAGATAATAAACTTGGTATAATACTACACAAACAGCTTCAAATATTTTGAAATTATGAACTTAAAAAAATAAAATAAACGTCCGAAATTTCAACTAAACCTATGTTTAACTTAGAACCAGCTATAAAATGACTATAAATACGCCCCTACGTGTGTACATTTTAGTAGATTCAATTTAACTATACGCAATTGATTGATTTAAAAAAATATTGTGAATTTAATATAAAATGCTGTAAAAATTTTGTGATTTAGTAAATAAACCTTTATGTTTATTTATTTATGTTTCTTAAGGTTAGACCACACACAACTGCAGCGGAACTACACTTCACGACGCGACGGGACGCGGCAAAACATTATTTGCATGAAATTGTAAGCGGTAACTGAACTTCATAAAATTTCATACAAATTATTGTGAATGGTAGTTCCGCTGCAGTGCAGTTCAACCTTGTGCTGTCTAAACTTTATTATGAAGAAGGGGTGATCACATTGCCCTTAAAGTAATTTTGTGAATTATGTTGTACCTTTTTGTTTATTTATTTTTGTTAATTTCTAATTAATTATTTATGATAATACATAAATGAGAAAAATATGGCTAACTTTAATTTTCTGTGTGCTATGAAGTTTTCAGATTTTAATTATTTTGGTCACTTTTTACTCGTTTTGGTCCTTTTTATTTTCAATTTTGGTCACAAGATTTATTTCCAAGTGGCAACCGTGGCACTACGCATTGCGCCACCGAGGTCACCTGATCATGCACATCCAATGTAGGGTTTTTGCCTTTATAAATTGCATATTGAGACAACTAGCATTTTTACTAGCACACAAGTTGGTTGTTGATCATTCATATTTTATTAATTTTAAATTTGTTATTAATTCGAATAATTTATTCGACTAATAAAAAAATAAAATGAATGATAAGGACGTAGATAAAATGCGAGTTGAAGTACAGGGTGTACTTAAACTATACAATTTATACAATTTAGGGAAAATCCAAATCTAAATTACAATGAATAATGAATGAAACAGTTTTAATATACTCAAATAGGGATTTTAAAATGTTTATTAAAATTAGAATCTGGGAAACCTTTATAGATATAAGCTTAGTACGCAGATCACGCTAAATTTTAGCTCCCATACAAAATTCTTTACCAAAGCTAGATATTTGAGAGAATATTGATTGGGAGCTAAAATTTAGCGTGATCTGCATACTAGGCATAAGATATTAAACCCAGAATTTTTACGAACACAAGTAAAACTAACAATTGATTTTGGAGGTTGGCAGATGGCCAATTTTCCAAAGATAAAAGAAGGTTTAAAATAAAAGTTATCAAATCAAAATGAAGCAAACAGTATAGTCACAGAAAAATCACTTCGGGAAAGTTCCCGAATACACAAATGATTTTAAACCAGTCGTGAGTCCCGCAATATCGGGATATTAACAACGGTGTGAAAGTCTAACCGGGGTACAATGTAGCATTACTTTAAAATAAATAATATGATTCAACTTATAATATAGGTATTAAGATTAAGTTATGTTTGATAAAATTGTTTGAGAAGGAACAATTTGTTTTATTTTTCACGCTTACAACCTCAGAAGTGGGATAGAATTCTAATTCTATTAGCATGTCATCTGACAATGATAATTTAAACCAATTAACCGTGGTTCAGATGAAGACTTGCCTAGGTGTTCTAAAAATGAAAACTAGCGGAAGCAAAGCAGAACTGAAAACACGATTGGCCAGTATTCCTTTAAATTCAAGGGGGGAATGCTGCAGACTCGAGCAAGAGCTGCTGAGAGAGTGGCCCGGGAGCTTTACGGGCTGAAACGAAAAGAGGAACGCGATCCACCCAAGGATTCAAGGCTAGAACGGAAGCCTGCCGAGATGAGAGTGGGAATATGGTAGTAGACACACAGTTAGTGCTGAGGATCTGGAAAGAACACTTCTCTAGACTGCTTAATGGCGAAGACAGCCAAGATGCCGCTAATAGGCAGAAAAGGCAGAACGCTCTATTCAACTTGGACGATGATGGCCAAGAGTTCCGTCCACCCGACCTAACCGAAGTGCGGCTGGCGATATCCAAACTTAAGTCGTACAAGGCTGCTGGTGCGGATGGCTTACAAGCCGCACTATTTAAATCAAATCGGGAGATGAATTGGCTAGGAGCATACACCAGCTCATCTGCAAAATTTGGTCGGAGGAAAGTATGCCCGATGAATGGAACCTCGGTTTAGTGTGCCCCATCCATAAAAAGGGAGATGTTCTGAAATGTACCAACTACAGAGGAATTAGTCTCCTAAACGTCGCTTATAAAATCTTGTCGGCCATCCTGTGTGACCGCTTAAAACCTTTTGTCAACGATCTGATCGGCCCTTATCAGTGCGGTTTTAGGCCAGGCAAGTCAACCGTCGATCAAATGTTCACACTCCTGTAGATTTTAGAAAAATCCCGGGAATTCCAGATCGATACACACCACCTTTTTATCGATTTTAAAGTCGCGTATGATAGCGTGAAAAGGGACGAATTATACAGAGCCATGTCGAGTCTCGGCATCCCTGCCAAACTCGTCCGCTTGTGCAGGATGACGATGGAGAAATCTCGCTACTCCGTCAAAATTGGTAAGAACACCACCGATTCCTTTGATGTTGAGAAAGGATTGAGGCAAGGCGACGCGTTATCATGCAACCTTTTCAACATCGTTATTGAAGCCATTGTACGCAACGCACATGTCAACACCAGCGGTACAATCTATCAAAAGTCCGTTCAATTGCTTGCATATGCGGATGACATAGACATTGTCGGCAGAACGAAGCGAGCTGTGGCAGGGGCATTTGCGAGCATTGAATCGGAGGCGGCTAGAATGGGATTGGCGGTTAATGAGGACAAGACGAAGTATATGCTGTCATCGAGAGAGGAATCTCAACACCGTCGACTCGGGCAAAATATCACGATGGATAGATATAACTTCGAAGTTGTCAAGGACTTTGTCTACCTGGGCTCCACTATTACATCGCAGAATGACATCAGTGCAGAGATCAAGCGAAGAATTACTCTTGCCAACCGTTGTTTCATTTAAGGCATTTAAGTAGCAAGGCCCTCTCTCAGAGAAGCAAGGAGACTTTATACAAAACCCTAATCATCCCGGTCCTGCTTTATGGGTCAGAAGCATGAACACTAAAAAAAAATGAAGAACCAGGGCCTAGTGACTAACAACTCGCAACCATTCCTGTGTGCGCCTTTCGACAGGAATGGAAGGGACCTACAATTTTATGCCGAATCCGAACGGCTAGACGAGAAGCACTTATTCGTGACAAGTGATACTCTTGGAGGATTTGTCAATTCCTCGCAAGAGGCAGTAGCCCTGAAAAAAAACTTTTTTGTTTTTAGGTGGACGAGGCTGGGAAGGTATCCCAGACCTCCAGCGTGACAGTCGAACGCACTAACCATTACGCTACGGGCTACTACATGAACACTGAAAGATTCGGATAAAAATCTGCTAGGGTGCTTTGAGAGGAAGATTCTTTGTGTGATTTTCGGTCCGGTGTGTATCGAAGGAGTATGGAGGAGAGCTATACAGCGACGTTGACCTGGTCAAAAAGCTGAAAATACAGCGGCTGAGATGGCTGGGGCACGTGGAGCGTATGGACAGCAACGCACCTGGCCGACGAGTCTTTGAATCCAACCCCGATGGGGTACGCAGAAGAGGTAGAACCCGTAACAGGTGGCGCAATCAAGTGAATGACGACATCAAAGCACTCGGTGTGCGCAACTGGAAGCGGCTAGCTAGGGACAGAGCTGGCTGGAGGGGCTTGTTAGTTGAGGCCGAAGCCCATCCTGGGCTGTGAGCGCCATCAAAGGTACAGTATATTAAGTATAACACAGGAGGGATTCAAAGTCCTGAAATAAACTTAAATTCTGTAGAGCAAATGAAGAGAGAAATGGGGCTAAAAGGAAAAGAAATATAACTGCAAAGAAGAGAAATTGAACTCTCAAAAAAAAAAAGAAAGATTTTTATAAAACCCGGTCTGGAAATGCACAGGAATCGTCCTACCTATTTAAAATGTTGCAAGTAATTTTTCTAAAGCAAAAGACTTGGTTTTTAACTATACTGGTGAAGAAGGTAACTTCCAGATATGGAAATCTCAAGTTCAGTTTGTCAAAACCGTGTTTATACTAGACGACATGAGCACACAAAGCCTCATTGTAGAACAAATTAAGAGGAAGAGCACTCAATTGGTTTTACACAAGACCAGACACAGCGGAAGTAACTTTTATAACACTTTTAAGTGACTGAGAGCCCTATTCGACGGTGGAAGAAGTCGACTTGCTATTCGTCGCCAATTCGAAGAAAGAAAATGGTCGATAAACGAAAATTTTAAAAGCTATTTCTGTGAAAAACTCATTTTGTCAAATAAAATTCAATTTGACGACGAGGAGCTAATCGAATACATAATAGAAGGAATACCGACCCTGTTCTCCGAACACAAGCAAAAATGCATCGGTTTAGTAATAAAACTGAATTATTGGATGCATTTTCGGATGTAACGCTACATAAAGAAACAGAATCTAATCAAAAATCAACTGAATCCTTTACGTTGTTACAACTGTTACTTATTGGGTCATTTTGCAGCAGAGTGCCGAGGACCAAAAAAAAACAAGCCTGTATTTGCACATCATGCAGGCAGTTTGGACACTTTATACACCAATGTTTTAAGGGAAAAGATACTGATCTGGTTCACCATCTGGACGATGAAGGACGAAATGAATTTGTTTGAAATTTAGAGATAAGTTTTTATTTTGACAATTTTCAAAATTGTATTTTATTAGAATGCCTAGTCGATACAGGAAGTCCAATAAGTTTCATCCAAATTAAATTCTTACAAAATTATATTAAAATATCAGAAATTATAAATAAAACTTACTTTGGAATAAACTTAAATGTATTAGTTGTGTGGGATGAAACTATGGAATATCCTATGGTATTAGGAAGAGATTTTCTTTTTAAATCAAAATTAAGCTTGCAAAATAAAAAATAGTTTATCCAATTGTAAATAATATTGCAAATGTTAGTAATGGAGATTTCGAGAATATTTATAACTTACAAAACGAAATATTTAAATTTAACTTAATTGAAATTGAACAAGATGCATAGTTTAGACCTTAATATTAGCGAAAATTTAGATTTCGAAACCACAGAAAAAGTCAAAGATATATTTAAGAATATATTTTCACGAATTGCAAAGTTGCCAATATTTCTGCCAAAAAAATGGTAAAATAATGGCAGAAATAATTTTTTTTATGACATGCATTTACACGAGTTCAAATAATGGCAGATTTCAAAATACTGTCAACATGCCATAAAAGAATGAGCAAGTTCATTCTTATTCTAGAATGGCATAATTTGGAAAATGGCGTCAATAAAGTGTTTACACATAGCCATATTATTGGCAGCATTTTAATGCCAAATTCTCTCTGCCATTTTTTTTGTCAAAAATATTGCCAGTATTTAGAGCGTTTACACGATGAAAAGAAAAATGGTATTTTGCCATTCGTGTTAATGCAGCATTAGTCAATAAAATGAAAACGCTAACTATAATTTTACTATAATTTGTGTTTTTTCTGTATAAATAATTTCGTGTGCAGCATCATGGGCATTTGTCGACAACTGCGTGAACGAAAAGGGCATTTTCGTTCATTTGTGTTCATTAGCATGCCAACTGGAAAAGTCTCGCATCACTGATTGTACCCCAAGAAGGTTATCATATTTTTAAAAAGATAAATTAGAGGAAACCATATCTGATTTGTTATCTAAAAACATTAGGCCCGAGATTCTGAATATGCTTCGCCAATTGTTTTTGCAAAAAAAAAGACAGGAGAATTTAGACTTTGTATAGACTATAGGGTTTTGAATAAGGTTATTCTGAGGAATAATTTTCCGCTTCCCCTGATATGAGTTATTTTTCGACACTGGACTTGAAAAGTGAATTCTATCATTGAGTTTATACACATAGATAGGGTGTTCCTCTGGGTACTTTACAAAATGAGAACATTTTCCTCTAAGAGCTATAAAAAAGAGAACATTTAGAGACGAAAAAGAGAACAAAAAAGAGAACGTAACAAAATAAAAAAAAAATATAAAATTGATTTGACGTTTTGACTGTCATTTTAGTAAGTCGCGCCTAAATATAGCTCTTCCTCTTTAAATTAAAAATAATTGTTGTATCACATTTTATAATCAACATTTTATAATAATTATTAAAACAAAAAGCCGAAAAATATCTTGTGAGAGCCAATTCACCAATATAAAATATCCGCTAAAAATCACAAGGTGAAACTAAATTTTGGACAAAATAAATTATAGCCACTTATATGTATAGAGAGCGTTACGTGTCTGAAACTTCGCCAGAACAAATTCTTTCAAATAAGAAACTTATTATGGCTGCTACAAATTCTAACAGTGAAGTGGGAAAAATGTCTACCGATGCACTTAAATTGCTAATTAGTAATTTGTTAAGTGATTCACACACAGAAGTTGCAACAAAGAAAGACATTTTAGATATCTCTTAGGAACTCGAATTACTTGGTTCTCAAAACGCGCATTTTACCTGTCAAATGGCCAAGGTGCATGAAAGGTGTGACCTCCTTGAAAGAGAAATCAAATTGTTGTCACGGAAATCAAACGATTCTAGTATTGTTGTGCATCTCCCGAAAATACCTGAAAAAATCCCGACAGATCTAGCCATCGAAACCTGCGCAGGTCTGATTAATCTCAGGACACCAACCGATCTACAATTGAAAAAGCTAAGGGAAGTCCCCTTAAGAAATAAAAATAGATCTCTTGTGATAATTGACCTCGCAAACGAAGAGATTGCCGAAAACATTTTGGACGCAGCGAGACGATTGAGGAATACAGGGATCACAATTCACAGAAACCAAACACTTACACAAAGTAGACGCAGACAAGAACTTTTTACTATTAAAAACAAACTAAACGAGTCCAACCCCCTTCTTACAACGTAGAATCAACCCCCTAAAAGGCTGTCACTATGTCATCTATCACTTTGACATCTGTCATTTTGGCATCTGTCATATTGACATCTGTCATTTTGACATATGTGATTGTGACATCTGTCACTATGACATCTGTCTCTTTGACACCTGTCACTTTGGCATCTGTCACTTTAACATCTGTCACTTTGACATCTGTCACTTTAACATCTGTCACTTTGACACCTGTCACTTTGACATCTGTCACTTTGACACCTGTCACTTTGACATCTGTCACTTTGAGATCTGTCACTTTGTCATCTGTTTTTTTTGTGACATCTGTCACTTTGACATCTGTCGCTTTGACATCTGTCGCTTTGACATCTGACCATCTATCCATCAAACCCAAAATCGTGAAAATCGAACGATTCATTCGCGAGTTGTCCTGCTGAAAAACGAAATGTGAGCATACAGCGCCACTTGTTGAGAATTTTTTCTCCTAAACCTTCGCGGAACAATTACAAACAAACCCTCAGAAGGATGTATCTTATTTGGTCCAGCCGTTTTCAAGATTTAAGCAGCCGAACGACCCACGATCCATTTTTATATAACAGATTTTCTCTTAAAAAGTTTTGACTTGTGTTCTCTTTTTTTTTATAAATTCCAACAAGGATTCAAATATACGATAATTGAAATATAAATACTGTGTGTCAAATAAAGGGCCTTATGAGTAACTTATTTCTGAATTTGTCAAATAAAAACACAGTTTTTCGAAATATAATTTAAATACAACAATATGTAGGTACTATTAGAAACCAGGTTTGCAAAAGCTTAATATCTTTTTTGGCTTAAGCCCTCTGTTTAGTTATCTATATTTGTATATTTGTATTTATGTATGTATATTACTCATAGGTACTTTTATGACTGTAGAAACATATTGTAAATATCTAAGATCAAAGTGGATGGCGACGCTGTGTCGCGTCGATCCCTTTTCATAGAAACAGTAAATGATCTCGCAGATTGTGTTTATGACACACATCTGCAAGCATTATGTTTTATGAGCAAGGGATGCGTCGCATCGTCATTATCCACCTTGAAACCTTGTTAATGTTAGTTAAGGATAATAACAAACTAGAGATAAGATAACATAAGAAAATGTATATACATATATGAAATCTAGGTATAATCTAGGGTGTTCAGATTTTCATGGTGACCCTTAGTGTTTCTTTTGAACGCAAAATTAAAATTCTAAATTAAATTTACCGTTTCAAATTTATTCGGTCGTTCTTTCGGTTAAAAATTTTAATATGGAAGACCTGTCCAAGGACCAACAGTATGGTAAGATTTGTATCGATAGTAAATTTGATTCAACCCGAAATAAGGCAGTGTTGGATACTGCCGCATTGGTGCGAACATTTAAATTCGCTCTTCGTGAATTTAAAGATTGCTTAGAGGACTTCCAAATTGGAGTCGAAACAAAACTTTCCCTTAGAAAGTCTAAGACTTTTGCTCAGAAAATTTGTGATGAGTATTTGCAAAGATGCAATGAGGATGAACTCACCAAATCATATTATTCACTGGAAAGTGAATATATGAATTTGTTATATCCCTCTTCAGATGAAAAACTTTCACTGACATTCTCTTTCGCAACTGGCTTTTGCTATACTCCAAGTGTTAAGTCCCCGAATGTTCGGGTTCTTAATGATGATCTTGATCAAGGGTCACTATTTATTGACAACCACAACACTTTACTCCACAGGCACAAAATATTAATTAAAGATTCAAGTTGCGACAAATTAATGTCTCATGAGAAACATGATGTGATCTTTAGTGATCCTGTGGTGGAAGAGCATTCAATCTGCGAAAAAGAAAATGTTGTGAATAAGTCAATGATGGTAAATGATCCGCCAATATATAAAGAATTATGTTCTTCTAAAGAAAAACTGGATAAGATCCTCAGTGGTCGAACAGTGCTAGATGATCCTCTAATTTTCAAAGAAGTTTGTTAGTCTAAAGAAGAACTGGATATGATCCTTAGTGATCCAACGGTGATAGGCGATCAACCAATATGTAAATAATTATGTTCTTCTAAACTGGATGTGATCTATAGTGTTCAAACAGTGGTAGATGATTCTCTAATTTGCAAGGAACTTTTTTCTTTTAAAGAAAAACTGGATGTGATCCTTAGTGGTCAAGCGATGGTAGATAATCCACCAATTAATAAAGAAGAAAATAATAGAATCCTGAGTAGTTCAGTGACGAAGAAAATATTGCCTTGTTACAATAAGAGATGTAATAATTAAGAACAACCTCATGGAATCCTGAGTGATCCAAACAATTTAAAGCTATTTTCAAGTCGTTACGTATCCTCAAGTTTTAAAGAGAGCTTATGTAAGCAAGTAACAAAAATGGGTGATATTTTATAAAATATTTTAATAAAATAATTTTCTTTACAGATTTGGAAATGCTTCTGGGTCGGCTTGAGATTTGCTCAGTCAAGTATTGGGAAAACCTTTCAAACAAAGTCAGTAGTTTACATATTGACAGTAACACAGAAGTAACAATATCAAATAAATTTTCAAAAATTAATAACTTATCCGGGAAAAATAACACCTTGTTGTACATTATTTTTTTTTAATACAATTTTTCAACAGAAAAAACGGATTTTCTGTGTCCTCGGAAAGGGGCAATGAATCTATACTAGACGTAAGGACAAGAAATGGGATTTCGACAAGCGCGATTTACATTGTTTGTCCTTTTCCTATAGTAGTATAATATTTAAATACTATGATATACATATATTAAATATAAATATATATACTGTAAATGTGTATGTATGTAGATATATGGTAACGATTAACTAAAGTTAAGAAACGAAAATATTTTCTACGAAACAAATAATTCAAATCTTATTAAAAATTGAATTTTTTAAATTAATGTTATTTCATTTTATTAAATAAAATTGTTTTATGATGAAATAATAAAAAGATTATAAAGAGAAAATTGTAATTCAAATTAATGTTTCAAAACACTATATTCTTAAAACTGAATGTATTAAGATATCAAAAACGTATTTTTATTGATGTTCATTTTACTTCTTTTGCTTTCTATTATAAATTATTATGTATATATAAATAATTTTATGTACGAGTATGGCTGGACCAAACTGGAGTTGTCTACGAGGACTAAAGAGTTGGTAGATAACGAAGCTGCAATGGTCGCTGACGACGAGGCTTCATATTTGACGGCATTGTTCAACATTCTCCAAAGATGATGAAGATGATAATAAAAATGATATGAGTGATAATACCCTTGATAATATTGATGGTAACAGCAAGAGAAACTGGTCTAATGGAAGTGGTCAGTTGATCGATCTATCTTCAAACTATCGTAAAGAGAAAGCAATGAAGTTTCAACTTTTCCAGTTGAGACTCCAAATTGAGCAACCGTGATATTCTGCATGACGAAATAGTTCGACTTCTTCAATATTAATCACTGGAGTCTTGCCTTGTTTGAAAATTCAAACCACCAATGTCAATGAATACAAAAATTGGTATTACTCGTACGACACAAAAGGGCTTTCAGAAAGGGAAGTAACGTACATTCAGTGAGGACTGTTGGTTTGATTTGATTCCTGTAACCATCGTCATCTTGAATCAGCCAAGTAAATCTTGTTATCCTAATCTTCTAAACCTTAATGTGAATGCTGGAAAGGAAGAGAACTATGACATGAATGGTGTCTAGTCATCTCGTGTCTACTACCGAATCTACATTCCAAGATATTGAAGAGGTTTCCTTGTCACTCCGAGAATTCGAAGGTTCTCCATTGAAATCAGCATGCGATCGCAGCATTTCAAGACAGTGTTTGAAATCACCACTAAGATGTAATTATCAACAGCAATAATAACTCTGCCAAATCCAACAACTGATGTTTCTACAAGAGAGCATAACCCTTTCAACATTTGAATTGACACATTTGCAATGATGTCAATGGCGGGAGTATGTTTAGTTATCTATATTTGTATATTTGTATTTATGTATGCATATTACTCATAGGTACTTTTACGACTGTAGAAACATATTGTAAATATCTACGATCAAAGTGGACGGCGACACTGTGTCGCGTCGATCCCTTTTCACAGAAACAGTAAATGATCTCGCAGATTGTGTTTATGACACACATCTGCGAGCAATATGTTTTATGAGCAAGGGATGCGTTGCATTTTCATTATCCACCTTGAAACCTTGTTAATGTTAGTTTAGGATAATAACAAACTAGAGATAAGATAACATAAGAAAATTTATATACATATATGAAATCTAGGTATAAGAAATAATTGTAATGTAGATATAGTTTATTGTAATAAATGAGTTCAGTTTTAGACTTTAAAGTGTACGCGTGTTTTGTTTTCTTTGCTCGTGAGTTCGTTAATGGGTGTTCAGATTTTCACCCTCGTTTAATTCGTAATTCAGTAGTTGATTTGTGAATTACAAAATATTTAATTGACAAATCAAAAAGAGATTGTGTATTAAATATTTTTCAATTCACTAATCAGAAAAAGCTTGTTAATTAAATATTTTTCAAATCACAAAGAGCTTGTGAATTAAATATTTTTCAATTCACAAATCAGAAAGAGCTTGTGAATTGAATATTTTTCAATTCAAAAATAACAAAGGGCTTGTGAATTAAATATTTTTCAATTCACAAATCAAAAAGAGCTTGTAAATTAAATATTTTTCAATTCAAAAATCAGAAAGAGCTTGTGAATTGAATATTTTTCAAGTCACAAATCACAAAGGGCTTGTGAATTAAATATTTTTCAATTCACAAATCAGAAAGGGCTTGTGAATTAAATATTTTTCAATTCACAAATCAGAAAGAGCTTGTGAATTGAACATTTTTCAATTCACAAATCACAAAGGGCTTGTGAATTAAATATTTTTTAATTCACAAGTCGACGACTGAATTAAGAATTAAACAAGGGCTTAAGCTAAAAAAAAGGCTTAAGCTTTTGCAACCCTGGTTTGTAGTAATCAATTGATGACTTTTTCTTTGTGGCCTCGAGGCAAAACCGCTAAACTGTGATTTTAGCATTTTCAGGAGAGAAATTTGAAGTTTTTTTGAAAAAGTTCGAAATTACAAACTGCTCTAGAAAATTATTGGAAAATCTGTCGGTATTTAAAATAGTATGGAATTAAAGGTAATTGTACTGACCACCCTTTGAACTTAAAATCAAAAAAACTATCGAGCATGGTAATTAAGAGCGTGGGATGCAAAAGAAACACTTTAGTTGTTTTGGCTCGAGGGTGTTATTTCAAAAAATCTTAAATCAAGTTAAGCTGTTCAAAGTCAATTTAAGTCTTTTAATGATCAATATTTCCTTGTGGAATAATGACTTAACTCAACTCAACAATTAAGGTTAATTTTACTGGAATATTTAAGTCCTTTCTAAATTTGATTATTGGTAAAACCCAAAGGGTTTATCGAAACCAAACACCAATTATAAAAACGAATTTGTAAAGTAATTAAACGAAAATGCACTAACCGGCGGCGTGCGTCGCGAAGAAGCAAGATGTAAGAGAACTGTCACTTGTTAGGTGCGTTTGATAATTTCCACAACCAACAACACATATGTACGTAGTACTGTCACACAGTATCTCAGCAATGGGGTGGGTTCAGCGATTTTTGGGGTTTTATTAATTTTAAATATTTTATATATGAATGTTTGAATGTTGAACAACCATTTGAGTAGGCTACCACCATTGTATTTGGCTGGAATTATTGCCATTTAATAGCTGCCACACCAATCATCAGATTCCTTATTAGTGGTGCTTAGTCCTTATGTTCTAAAGTTAAGAAACGAAAATATTTTCTACGAAACAAATAATTCAAATCTTATTAAAAATTGAATTTTTTAAATTAATGTTATTTCATTTTATTAAATAAAATTGTTTTATGATTAAATAATAAAACGATTATAAAGAGAAAATTGTAATTCCTATTAATGTTTCAAAACCATATAATCTTAAAACTGAAAATGTATTAACATATCAAAAACGTATTTTTATTGATGTTCATTTTACTTCTTTTGCTTTCTATTATAAATTATTATGTATGTATAAATAATTTTATGTACGAGTATGGCTGGACCAATCTGGAGTTGTCTACGCGGACTAAAGAGTTGGTAGATAACGAAGCTGCAATGGTCGCTGACGACGAGCCTTCATATTTGACGGCATTAGGTTAGGTTAGTGTGCTGACAGTTGATCTTGTTACCGTCACACTTAGATCAGTGTAGATCCATTGTGATACCCTGGGGATTAATCCCCATAAAAGAAACATATGATAAATCCAATGACATAGCCCGTAGAGGGCGTCAATACCGTTCTTACAAGCTGAAGCTTGGAAAAGTCGTCTACAAATTGATTGAAGGAGTGTCAGTCGCTGTGTAAATACCGGGTTGAGGATAGGTTGACGCACCATTGTCTTTTAAGGGCGTGTCCCTTTCCTTAACCCTCACTGGATTGATCAACCCCACATCAGACCCGTAGGAGCAGTGGCTCCATGCAACGTCTGGCGCTGGGTACGATAAATCAGTGGTTGGTGCCAGCGACTGCCCAGTTAGGTCAGATAAGGAGAGTCCGTCGACACAATCACCGGGCAAAGGAGAGGCCAGCTCACCATAGTGTTTTAAGAGCGTCAGCCTCTCCCTAACCCCCAACAGGTAAATCATTCCTCCGCCAGGCCCGTAGGAGCAGTGGCTCCATGCAACGTCTGGCGGGTAAGTTTGATAAATCAGTGGTTGGTGTATGTGGTAGCTTTGTAAAGTTGGTCCCATTAAGGTGTTGGAGAAGTGTTTGTTAGCGCATAATCACCGGGTTGTGGAGAGGTTAACGCACCGTTGTCTTTTAAGGGCGTGATCTCTACCTCTACCCCCTCTGAATAGATCATCCACTCACCAGGCCCGTAGGAGCAGTGGCTCCATTCAACGTCTGGTGAGTGAGTTTGATAGATTAGTGGTTGGTGTCTGCGTCTACCCCGTTCTGTCATGTAAACCTACGTCATCGGCACAATCACCGGGCTTAGGAGAGACCAACGTATCACTGTCCTTTAAGGGCGTGATCTCCCCTACCCCCACTGGTTAAATCATCCCCCATCAAGCCCGTAGGAGCAGTGGCTCCGTGCAACGTCTGGTGGATGAGTTTGAAAGATCAGTTGTATGTGTCTGCCTAGTTAACTCGGTGAAGCTATCGAGGTATTGAAGAATTGTCTGACGGCATATTAACACCGGGTTGAGGAGAGTTAAACGCACCATTGTCTTCTTAGGGCGTGATTCCCTCATTTACCCCCACCGGAAATATCATCTCTCCACCGGGCCCGTAGAAGCAGTGGCTCCATGCAACGTCCGCTGGGTGAGCTTGATAGAGGTTGGTGCATGCGTCTGCCCCGTTCAGTTAGATTAGTCTTCAGGTTAGTGAAGAAGTGTCCGTAAGCACAATCACCAGGTTGTGGAGAGTTCAACGCACCATCGTCTTTTCAAGGGCGTGGTCCCTTCTCTTTACCTCCACTGTTTAAATCATCCCCACCACCAGGCCCGTAGGAGCAATGGCTCCATGCAACGTCTCGCGGTTGAGTTTGATAGATCAGTGGGTTGGTGTATGTGACTCATTTGTTTAGCTGTATTTAAGAATTGTCAAGCCATTTTGTAGCGTTAATAAATTTTAACATGTTTTTGCTTGTAATGTCAGATAGTTCCTCTAAGTCATTGAAGAAATGTCTCCCGAGGAGCCTATTTCTTAGATCACATAGTGCAGGGCAGTGACAAAGGTAGTGTGGAGTATCCTCATGTATCTCTTCGTCACCACATACTCTAGATAAGTCATCCATACTGAGACTCATCTTTTTCTTATGGTAACCCAGTTGGTTGTGCCCAGTGGTAACGCTCACGAGAATAGATAGAGACTTTTTTCCCAGGTGGATGATTTTGTCGGTCTTTTGTTTATCGAAACTAGGCCATAATTTTCTAGTTATAACACAGGTATCGAGTGAGTTCCATCTCTTGTTGGTTATAGCTAGAACTTTACTCTCGATTACCCTCTTAAGATTACAGGGCGGGATTTGAACAGTTGAATCTGCTTGATTAAGATCAAGTGCTGATCCCATTCTTGCCAGTTCGTCAGCACTTTCATTACCTGGGACTCAGCAGAGTCGTATGTTGTGTTGTGTACCAAGAACCCTTAGCTCTTCGCGACAGCATGTCACCAGCTTCGATTTTATTTCAATGGCAGAAATTGCTTTAATTGCCGCTTGGCTGTCAATGAAAAAGGTGATATCCGCTTGTGGTATAGCCATCATTGAGACCTGTCTAGCAGCTTTCGTCACTGCCAGGACTTCAGCTTGGAAGACACTGCTGTAATTAGGAAGTCTGAATGAGCTGGCTAGTCCAAGAGTTTCCGAAAAGAAGCCTGCACCAAAACCAGTATCCATCTTGGAACCGTCGGTATATATTGCTATCATCGATTCGCAGGTTGATGGTTCTTTGGTTTGCCAATCCTCTCTACTAGGAAAGGCGATCGTGAACGGCTTGTGAAAGTCTAAACGGGGTGTAATGTAGTCAGTGCATACCATACTTCCCGTGTATTTCTGCAGAATCTGCGCGTGTCCTATGGCGCTGCGCTTCCAGCTACTAGTTTGGCTAAGTCGAAGTGCGCTCTTGGCTGCCGATTCTTGTACAAATAAATCAAGGGGTGTTGACGGCATTGTTCATCATCTTTGGAGAATGTTGAACAATGCCGTCAACACCCCTTGATTTATTTGTACAAGAATCGGCAGCCAAGAGCGCACTTCGACTTAGCCAAACTAGTAGCTGGAAGCGCAGCGCCATAGGACACGCGCAGATTCTGCAGAAATACACGGGAAGTATGGTATGCACTGACTACTTTACACCCCGTTTAGACTTTCACAAGCCGTTCACGATCGCCTTTCCTAGTAGAGAGGATTGGCAAACCAAAGAACCATCAACCTGCGAATCGATGATAGCAATATATACCGACGGTTCCAAGATGGATACTGGTGTTGGTGCAGGCTTCTTTTCGGAAACTCTTGGACTAGCCAGCTCATTCAGACTTCCTAATTACAGCAGTGTCTTCCAAGCTGAAGTCCTGGCAGTGACGAAAGCTGCTAGACAGGTCTCAATGATGGCTATACCACAAGCGGATATCACCTTTTTCATTGACAGTCAAGCGGCAATTAAAGCAATTTCTGCCATTGAAATAAAATCGAAGCTTGTGACATGCTAACGCGAAGAGCTAAGGGTTCTTGGTACACAGCACATCATACGACTCTGCTGGGTTCCTGGCCACAGTGGTGTCCCAGGTAATGAAAGTGCTGACAAACTGGCAAGAATGGGATCAGCACTTGATCTTAATCAAGCAGATTCAACTGTTCAAATCCCGCCCTGTAATCTTAAGAGGGTAATCGAGAGTAAAGTTCTAGCTATAACCAACAAGAGATGGAACTCACTCGATACCTGTGTTATAACTAGAAAATTATGGCCTAGTTTCGATAAACAAAAGACCGACAAAATCATCCACCTGGGAAAAAAGTCTCTATCTATTCTCGTGAGCGTTACCACTGGGCACAACCAACTGGGTTACCATAAGAAAAAGATGAGTCTCAGTATGGATGACTTATCTAGAGTATGTGGTGACGAAGAGATACATGAGGATACTCCACACTACCTTTGTCACTGCCCTGCACTATGTGATCTAAGAAATAGGCTCCTCGGGAGACATTTCTTCAATGACTTAGAGGAACTATCTGACATTACAAGCAAAAACATGTTAAAATTTATTAACGCTACAAAATGGCTTGACAATTCTTAAATACAGCTAAACAAATGAGTCACATACACCAACCCACTGATCTATCAAACTCAACCGCGAGACGTTGCATGGAGCCATTGCTCCTACGGGCCTGGTGGTGGGGATGATTTAAACAGTGGAGGTAAAGTGAAGGGACCACGCCCTTGAAAAGACGATGGTGCGTTGACCTCTCCTCAACCTGGTGATTGTGCTTACGGACACTTCTTCAGTAACCTGAAGACTAATCTAACTGAACGGGGCAGACGCATGCACCAACCACTGATCTATCAAGCTCACCCAGCGGACGTTGCATGGAGCCACTGCTCCTACGGGTCCGGTGGAGAGATAATATTTCCGGTGGGGGTAAATGAGGGAATCACGCCCTAAGAAGACAATGTTGCGTTTAACTCTCCTCAACCCGTTGTTAATATGCCGTCAGACAATTCTTCAATACCTCGATAGCTTCACCGAGTTAACTAGGCAGACACATACACCAACCACTGATCTTTCAAACTCATCCCCCAGACGTTGCACGGAGCCACTGCTCCTACGGGCTTGATGGGGGATGATTTAACCAGTGGGGGCAGGGGAGATCACGCCCTTAAAGGACAGTGATACGTTGGTCTCTCCTAAGCCCGGTGATTGTGCCGATGACGTAGGTTTACATGACAGAACGGGGTAGACGCAGACACCAACCACTAATCTATCAAACTTACTCACCAGACGTTGAATGGAGCCACTGCTCCTACGGGCCTGGTGAGTGGATGATCTATTCAGAGGGGGTAGAGGTAGAGATCACGCCCTTAAAAGACAACGGTGCGTTAACCTCTCCACAACCCGGTGATTATGCGCTAACAAACACTTCTCCAACACCTTAATGGGACCAACTTTACAAAGCTACCACATACACCAACCACTGATTTATCAAACTTACCCGCCAGACGTTGCATGGAGCCACTGCTCCTACGGGCCTGGCGGAGGAATGATTTACCTGTTGGGGGTTAGGGAGAGGCTCACGCTCTAAAAACACTATGGTGAGCTGTCCTCTCCTTTGCCCGGTGATTGTGTCGACGGACTCTCCTTATCTGACCTAACTGGGCAGTCGCTGGCACCAACCACTGATTTATCGTACCCAGCGCCAGACGTTGCATGGAGCCACTGCTCCTACGGGTCTGGTGTGGGGTTGATCAATCCAGTGAGGGTTAAGGAAAGGGACATGCCCTTAAAAGACAATGGTGCGTCAACCTATCCTCAACCCGGTATTTACACAGCGACTGACACTCCTTCAATCAATTTGT
Organism: Melangyna quadrimaculata; assembly: GCA_949320155.1. Taxonomy (NCBI): domain Eukaryota; kingdom Metazoa; phylum Arthropoda; class Insecta; order Diptera; family Syrphidae; genus Melangyna; species Melangyna quadrimaculata. The sequence goes on along the minus strand of OX439483.1, from coordinate 319,516,858 downwards.
AGACGACTTTTCCAAGCTTCAGCTTGTAAGAACGGTATTGACGCCCTCTACGGGCTATGTCATTGGATTTATCATAGCTTTCTTTTATGGGGATTAATCCCCAGGGTATCACAATGGATTTACACTGATCTAAGTGTGACGGTAACAAGATCAACTGTCAGCCCACTAACCTAACCTAATGCATTCAAATATGAAGGCTCGTCGTCAGCGACCATTGCAGCTTCGTTATCTGCCAACTCTTTAGTCCTCGTAGATAACTCCAGTTTGGTCCAGCCATACTCGTACATAAAATTATATATACATAAATAATAATTTATAATAGAAAGCAAAAGAAGTGAAATGAACATCAATAAAAATACGTTTTTGATACCTTAATACATTTTCAATTTTAAGATTTTAGTGTTTTGAAACATTAATTGGAATTACAATTTTCTCTTTATAATCTTTTTATTATTTAATCATAAAACAATTTTATTTAATAAAATGAAATAACATTAATTTAAAAAATTCAATTTTTAATGAGATTTGAATTATTTGTTTCGTAGAAAATATTTTCTACTTTCTTTAGAACATAAGGACTAAGCACCACTAATAAGGAATCTGATGATTGGTGTGGCAGCCATTAAATGGCAATAATTCCAGCCAAATACAATGGTGGTAGCCCACTCAAATGGTTGTTCAACATTCAAACATTCATATATAAAATATTTAAAATTAATAAAACCCCAAAAATCGCTGAACCCACCCCATTGCTGAGATACTGTGTGACAGTACTACGTACATATGTGTTGTTGGTTGTGGAAATTATCAAACGCACCTAACAAGTGACAGTTCTCTTACCTCTTGCTTCTTCGCGACGCACGCCGCCGGTTAGTGCATTTTCGTTTAATTACTTTACAAATTCGTTTTTATAATTGGTGTTTGGTTTCGATAAACCCTTTGGGTTTTACCAATAATCAAATTTAGCAAGGACTTAAATATTCCAGTAAAATTAACCTTAATTGTTGAGTTGAGTTAAGTCATTATTCCACAAGGAAATATTGATCATTAAAAGACTTAAATTGACTTTGAACAGCTTAACTTGATTTAAGATTTTTTGAAATAACACCCTCGAGCCAAAACAACTAAAGTGTTTCTTTTGCATCCCACGCTCTTAATTACCATGCTCGATAGTTTTTTTGATTTTAAGTTCAAAGGGTGGTCAGTACAATTACCTTTAATTCCATACTATTTTAAATACCGACAGATTTTCCAATAATTTTCTAGAGCAATTTGTAATTTCGAACTTTTTCTAAAAACTTCAAATTTCTCTCCTGAAAATGCTAAAATCACAGTTTAGCGGTTTTGCCTCGAGGCCACAAAGAAAAAGTCATCAATTAATTACTACAAACCAGGGTCGCAAAAGCTTAAGCCTTTTTTTTAGCTTAAGCCCTTGTTAAATTCTTAATTCAGTCGTCGACTTGTGAATTGAAAAATATTTAATTCACAAGCCCTTTGTGATTTGTGAATTGAAAAATGTTCAATTCACAAGTTCTTTTTGATTTGTGAATTGAAAAATATTTAATTCACAAGCTCTTTCTGATTTTTGAATTGAAAAATATTTAATTCACAAGCCCTTTGTGATTTGTGACTTGAAAAATATTCAATTCACAAGCTCTTTCTGATTTTTGAATTGAAAAATATTTAATTCACAACCTCTTTTTGATTTTTGAATTGAAAAATATTTAATTCACAAGCCCTTTGTTATTTTTGAATTGAAAAATATTCAATTCACAAGCTCTTTCTGATTTGTGAATTGAAAAATATTTAATTCACAAGCTCTTTGTGATTTGAAAAATATTTAATTAACAAGCTTTTTCTGATTAGTGAATTGAAAAATATTTAATACACAATCTCTTTCTGATTTGTCAATTAAATATTTTTTAATTCACAAATCAACTACTGAATTACGAATTAAACGAGGGTAAAAATCTGAACACCCATTAACGAACTCACGAGCAAAGAAAACAAAACACGCGTACACTTTAAAGACTAAAACTGAACTCATTTATTCCAATAAACTATATCTACATTACAATTATTTCTTATACCTAGATTTCATATATGTATATACATTTTCTTATGTTATCTTATCTCTAGTTTGTTATTATCCTAAACTAACATTAACAAGGTTTCAAGGTGGATAATGAAAATGCAACGCATCCCTTGCTCATAAAACATATTGCTCGCAGATGTGTGTCATAAACACAATCTGCGAGATCATTTACTGTTTCTGTGAAAAGGGATCACCGCGACACAGCGTCGCCGTCCACTTTGATCTTAGATATTTACAATATGTTTCTACAGTCATAAAAGTACCTATGAGTAATATACATACATAATAAATATACAAATATAAATAACTAAACATACTCCCGCCATTGACATCATTGCAAATGTGTCAATTCAAATGTTGAAAGGGTTATGCTCTCTTGTATAAACATCAGTTGTTGGATTTGGCAGAGTAATTATTGCTGTTGATAATTACTTCTTAGTGGTGATTTCAAACACTGTCTTGAAGTGCTGCGATCGCATGCTGATTTCAATGGAGAACCTTCGAATTCTCGGAGTGACAAGGAAACCTCTTCAATATCGTGGAATGTAGATTCGGTAGTAGACACGAGATGACTAGACTACATTCATGTCATAGTTCTCTTCCCTTCCAGCATTCACATTTAGGTTTAGAAGATTAGGATAACAAGATTTACTTGGCTGATTCAAGATGACGATGGTTACAGGAATTAAATCAAACCAACAGTCCTCACTTAATGTACGTAACTTCCCTTTCTGAAAGCCCTTTTGTGTCGTACGAGTAATACCAATTTTTGTATTCATTGACATTGGTGGTTTGAATTTTCAAACAAGGCAAGACTCCAGTGATTAATATTGAAGAAGTCGAACTATTACGTCATGCAGAATATCACGGTTGCTCAATTTGGAGTCTCAACTGGAAAAGTTGAAACTTCATTGCTGTCTCTTTACGAAAGTTTGAAGATAGATCGATCAACTGACCACTTCCAGTAGACCAGTTTCTCTTCCTGTTACCATCAATATTATCAAGGGTATTATCACTCATATCATTTTTATTATCATCTTCATCATCTTTGGAGAATGTTGAACAATGCCGTCAAATATGAAGGCTCGTCGTCAGCGACCATTGCAGCTTCGTTATCTGCCAACTCTTTAGTCCTCGTAGACAACTCCAGTTTGGTCCAGCCATACTCGTACATAAAATTATTTATACATAAATAATAATTTATAATAGAAAGCAAAAGAAGTGAAATGAACATCAATAAAAATACGTTTTTGATATCTTAATACATTTTCAGTTTTAAGATTTTAGTGTTTTGAAACATTAATTGGAATTACAATTTTCTCTTTATAATCTTTTTATTATTTAATCATAAAACAATTTTATTTTATAAAATGAAATAACACTAATTTAAAAAATTCAATTTTTAATAAGATTTGAATTATTTGTTTCGTAGAAAATATTTTCGTTTCTTAACTTTAGTTAATCGTTACCATATATCTACATACATACACATTTACAGTATATATATTATTTATATTTAATATATGTATATCATAGTATTTAAATATTATACTACTATAGGAAAAGGACAAACAATGTAAATCGCGCTTGTCGAAATCCCATTTCTTGTCCTTACGTCTAGTATACGACAAAGGGCAACTATGCAAAAGATTGCCTTTGATTCCCTGCCCCTTTCCGAGGACACAGAAAATCCGTTTTTTTCTTTTGAAAAATTGTATTAAAAAAAATAATGTACAACAAGGTGTTATTTTTCCCGGATAAATTTTTAATTTTTGAAAATTTATTTGATATTGTAACTTCTGTGTTACTGTCAATATGTAAACTACTGACTTTGTTTGAAAGGTTTTCCCAATACTTGACAGAGCAAATCTCAAGCCGACCCAGAAGCATTTCCAAATCTGTAAAGAAAATTATTTTATTAAAATATGTTTTAAAATTTATTTGTTTGAACCTATCACCCATTTTTGTTACTTGCTTACATAAGCTCTCTTTAAAACTTGAAGATACGTAACGACTTGAAAATAGCTTTAAATTGTTTGGATCACTCAGGATTCCATGAGGTTGTTCTTAATTACTACATCCTCTTATTGTAACAAGGCAATATTTTCTTCGTCACTGAACTACTCAGGATTCTATTATGTTCTTCTTTATTAATTGGTGGATTATCAACCATCGTTTGACCACTAAGGATCACATCCAGTTTTTCTTTAAAAGAAAAAAGTTCCTTGTGAATTAGAGGATCATCTACCACTGTTCGAACACTATGGATCACATCCAGTTTAGAATAACATAATTATTTACATATTGGTTGATCGTCTATCACCGTTGGATCACTAAGGATCATATCAAGTTCTTCTTTAGACTAACAAACTTCTTTGAAAATTAGAGGATCATCTAGCACTGTTCGACCACTGAGGATCTTATCCAGTTTTTCTTTAGAAGAACATAATTCTTTATATATTGGTGGATCATTTACCATCATTGACTTATTCACATTTTCTTTTTCGCAGATTGAATGCTCTTCCACCACAGGATCACTAAAGATCACATCATGTTTCTCATGAGACATTAATTTCTCGCAACTTGAATCTTTAATTAATATTTTTTGCCGGTGGAGCAAAGTGTTGTGGTTGTCAATAAATAGTGACCCTTGATCAAGATCATCATTAAGATCCCGAACATTCGGGGACTTAACACTTGGAGTATAGCAAAATAGCAAAAGCCAGTTGCGAAAGAGAATGTCAGTGAAAGTTTTTCATCTGAAGAGGGATATAACAAATTCATATATTCAATTTCCAGTGAATAATATGATTTGGTGAGTTCATCCTCATTGCATCTTTGCAAATACTCATCACAAATTTTCTGAGCAAAAGTCTTAGACTTTCTAAGGGAAAGTTTTGTTTCAACTCCAATTTGGAAGTCCTCTAAGCAATCTTTAAATTCACGAAGAGCGAATTTAAATGTTCGCACCAATGCGGCAGTATCCAACACTGCCTTATTTCGGGTTGAATCAAATTTACTATCGATACAAATCTTACCATACTGTTGGTTCTTGGACAGGTCTTCCATATTAAAATTTTTAACCGAAAGAACGACCGAATAAATTTGAAACGGTAAATTTAATTTAGAATTTTAATTTTGCGTTCAAAAGAAACACTAAGGGTCACCATGAAAATCTGAACACCCTAGATTATACCTAGACTTCATATATGTATATACATTTTCTTATGTTATCTTATCTCTAGTTTGTTATTATCCTTAACTAACATTAACAAGGTTTCAAGGTGGATAATGACGATGCGACGCATCCCTTGCTCATAAAACATAATGCTTGCAGATGTGTGTCATAAACACAATCTGCGAGATCATTTACTGTTTCTATGAAAAGGGATCGACGCGACACAGCGTCGCCATCCACTTTGATCTTAGATATTTACAATATGTTTCTACAGTCATAATAGTACCTATGAGTAATGTACATACATAAATACAAATATACAAATATAGATAACTAAACAGAGGGCTTAAGCCAAAAAAGATATTAAGCTTTTGCAAACCTGGTTTCTAATAGTACCTGTATATTGTTGTATTTAAATTATATTTCGAAAAACTGTGTTTTTATTTGACAAATTCAGAAATAAGTTACTCATAAGGCCCTTTATTTGGCACACGCGGTTGATTTTAGGTACCGTATCAGAACGAGCTTGTGAATTAAATATTTTTCAATTCACAAATCAGAAAGATCTTGTGAATTAAATATTTTTCAATTCACAAATCAGAAAGAGCTTGTGAATTAAATATTTTTTAATTCATAAGTCACCTACTAGCTTATGACTTAGTTTTTTTTAATTCAAAATCTGGCAACCCTGCTACAAACTATGGAAGCTGTGCACAGATTCAACATAGGCCTTCGGAACTCGTAAGAAAAATTATTACTTGGTATGCTAAAAAAAGTGTTTTAAACCTGAAAAAATAACAGGGTAGACCTCATTTTTAAATATTTTTATTTGGACGTGTTAAAACCTACAAGTAAAAAAAAGAGGCAAACAATTAGCTGAAAAGAAAAAAAAGGTTTCAAGAAGATTTATCCTATACACACCTGACCTATTTTAATTTCCCTATCTTAAAAAACAAAAAAACAGTATTTATATTTCAATTATCGAATATTTCAATCCTTGTTGAAATTTATAAACAAAAAAGAGAACACAAGTCAAAACTTTTTAAGAGAAAATCTGTTATATAAAAATGGATCGTGGGTCGTTCGGCTGCTTAAATCTTGAAAACGGCTGGACCAAATTAGATACATCCTTCTGAGGGTTTGTTTGTAATTTTTCCGCGAAGGTTTAGGAGAAAAAAATTCTCAACATGTGGCGCTGTATGCTCACATTTCGTTTTTCAGCAGGACAACTCGCGAATGAATCGTTCGATTTTCACGATTTTGGGTTTGATGGATGGATGGTCAGATGTCAAAGCGACAGATGTCAAAGTGACAGATGTCAAAAAAAAACAGATGACAAAGTGACAGATCTCAAAGTGACAGATGTCAAAGTGACAGGTGTCAAAGTGACAGATGTTAAAGTGACAGATGTCAAAGTGACAGATGTTAAAGTGACAGATGCCAAAGTGACAGGTGTCAAAGAGACAGATATCATAGTGACAGATGTCAAAATCACATATGTCAAAATGACAGATGTCAATATGACAGATTCCAAAATGACAGATGTCAAAGTGATAGATGACATAGTGACAGCCTTTTAGGGGGTTGATTCTACGTTGTAAGAAGGGGGTTGGACTCGTTTAGTTTGTTTTTAATAGTAAAAAGTTCTTGTCTGCGTCTACTTTGTATAAGTGTTTGGTTTCTGTGAATTGTGATCCCTGTATTCCTCAATCGTCTCGCTGCCTCCAAAATGTTTTCGGCAATCTCTTCGTTTGCGAGGTCAATTATCACAAGAGATCTATTTTTATTTCTTATGGGGACTTCCCTTAGCTTTTTCAATTGTAGATCGGTTGGTGTCGTGAGATTAATCAGACCTGCGCAGGTTTCGATGGCTAGATCTGTCGGGATTTTTTCAGGTATTTTCGGGAGATGCACAACAATACTAGAATCGTTTGATTTCCGTGACAACAATTTGATTTCTCTTTCAAGGAGGTCACACCTTTCATGCACTTCGGCCATTTGACAGGTAAGATGCGCGTTTTGAGAACCAAGTAATTCGAGTTCCTTAGAGATATCTAAAATGTCTTTCTTTGTTGCCACTTCTGTGTGTGAATCACTTAACAAATTTCTAATTAGCAATTTAAGTGCATCGGTAGACATTTTTCCCACTTCACTGTTAGAATTTGTAGCAGCCATAATAAGTTTCTTATTTGAAAGAATTTGTTCTGGCGAAGTTTCAGACACGTTACGCTTTCTATACATATAAGTGGCTATAATTTATTTTGTCCAAAATTTAGTTTCACCTTGTGATTTTCAGCGGATATTTTATATTGTTGAATTGGCTTTCACAAGATATTTTTCGGCTTTTTGTTTTAATAATTATTATAAAATGTTGATTATAAAATGTGATACAACAATTATTTTTAATTTAAAGAGGAAGAGCTATATTTAGGCGTGACTTACTAAAATGACAGTCAAACGTCAAATCAATTTTATTAATTTTTTTTTATTTTGTTACGTTCTCTTTTTTGTTCTCTTTTTCGTCTCTAAATGTTCTCTTTTTTATAGCTTTTAGAGGAAAATGTTCGCTTTTTGTAAAGTACCCAGAGGGACACCCTATCTATGTGTATAAACTCAATGATAGAATTCACTTTTCAAGTCCAGTGTCGAAAAATAACTCATATCAGGGGAAGCGGAAAATTATTCCTCAGAATAACCTTATTCAAAACCCTATAGTCTATACAAAGTCTAAAATCTCCTGTCTTTTTTTTTGCAAAAACAATTGGCGAAGCATATTCAGAATCACTGGGACACCACTGTGGCTACGAACCCAGCAGAGTCGTATGTTGTGCTGTGTACCAAGAACCCTTAGCTCTTCGCGACAGCATGTCACAAGCTTCGATTTTATTTCAATGGCAGAAATTGCTTTAATTGCCGCTTGGCTGTCAATGAAAAAGGTGATATCCACTTGTGGTATAGCCATCATTGAGACCTGTCTAGCAGCTTTCGTCACTGCCAGGACTTCAGCTTGGAAGACACTGCTGTAATAAGGAAGTCCAAGAGTTTCCGAAAAGAAGCCTGCACCAACACCAGTATCCATCTTGGAACCGTCGGTATATATTGCTATCATCGATTCGCAGGTTGATGGTTCTTTGGTTTGCCAATCCTCTCTACTAGGAAAGGCGATCGTGAACGGCTTGTGAAAGTCTAAACGGGGTGTAAAGTAGTCAGTGCATACCATACTTCCCGTGTATTTCTGCAGAATCTGCGCGTGTCCTATGGCGCTGCGCTTCCAGCTACTAGTTTGGCTAAGCCGAAGTGCGCTCTTGGCTGCCGATTCTTGTACAAATAAATCAAGGGGTGTTGACGGCATTGTTCAACATTCTCCAAAGATGATGAAGATGATAATGAAAATGATATGAGTGATAATACCCTTGATAATATTGATGGTAACAGCAATAGAAACTGGTCTAATGGAAGTGGTCAGTTGATCGATCTATCTTCAAACTATCGTAAAGAGACAGCAATGAATTTTTAGCTTTTCCAGTTGAGACTCCAAATTGAGCAACCGTGATATTCTGCATGACGTAATAGTTCGACTTCTTCAATATTAATCACTGGAGTCTTGCCTTGTTTGAAAATTCAAACCACCAATGTCAATGAATACAAAAATTGGTATTACTCGTACGACACAAAAGGGCTTTCAGAAAGGGAAGTTACGTACATTAAGTGAGGACTGCTGGTTTGATTTGATTCCTGTAACCATCGTCATCTTGAATCAGCCAAGTAAATCTTGTTATCCTAATCTTCTAAACCTAAATGTGAATGCTGGAAAGGAAGAGAACTATGACATGAATGTAGTCTAGTCATCTCGTGTCTACTACCGAATCTACATTCCAAGATATTGAAGAGGTTTCCTTGTCACTTCGAGAATTCGAAGGTTCTCCATTGAAATCAGCATGCGATCGCAGCACTTCAAGACAGTGTTTGAAATCACCACCAAGAAGTAATTATCAACAACAATAATTACTCTGCCAAATCCAACAACTGATTTTTCTGCAGAAGTGCATAACCATTTCAACATTTGAATTGACACATTTGCAATGATGTCAATGGCGGGAGTATGTTTAGTTATCTATATTTGTATATTTGTATTTATGTATGTATATTACTAATAGGTTCTTTTATGACTGTAGAAACATATTGTAAATATCTAAGATCAAAGTGGACGGCGACGCTGTGTCGCGTCGATCTCTTTTCACAGAAACAGTAAATGATCTCGCAGATTGTGTTTATGACACACATCTGCGAGCAATATGTTTTATGAGCAAGGGATGCGTTGCATCGTCATTATCCACCTTGAAACCTTGTTAATGTTAGTTTAGGATAATAACAACTAGAGATAAGATAACATAAGAAAATGTATATACATACAGGGTGTCCCGTAATTAATGGATAACCCTGAAATGCCACATAGTAGACTTTATGACCGTCCTGAAAACTGATAAAAAAAAGTTCTATCCCAACCACAAGAAAAGTTATATGCATTTTTTTGTTCGGTGCATTATTTTTTTTCTTACTTTACATTTTTGAATACCACGACTACAAGTGAATGAGTTCCATCACTGTTTTTTTGCAGGAATATTTTACATTACTTGTGCCAACACATAAGTAGAAGAAAATTATTATAACTGTTGGACTTCTTAGAGAAAAAAATTATTTAACATTGAATTTCAATGCAAAATTGTGAAAACAAATAATTTTTGAAAAAGTTAAATCATAGCTGGTATAAAAAAAATGCATGAATACCTGAGTGGCCAACTATTTTAAAAATATGCGCGTTAAATGCAGATTTCAAAATCGTATTACTTATTATTATATCTAGAGTCAATAGCAAGTTATTGGTAAAAATCTGCAATACTAGAGTTAATTTAGCAAAAACAAAAGTTTTCAAAATTAGCACAGTAAACGTGAAAATAATACCAAGCGTTGAACATAGCAGATTTTTGATTTATTGGCTGTTTCTACGATGTTGTCCTAATGAAAAATCCAAGCTTTCAACTTCTAGGGCCGAATGCATAATTGATAAAAATGTCAAAAAAGTGCAAAAAACGGTTACATTTTCGAGCTTGTTTTGAATTTTACCTGTTCTATTGGTCTTTAACAAACCCATCAAATATTTTGTTGGTTGCTATTTTTTATTTGTTATTTTCTCCAAACAAAAAGTCTTCTGATTCAATTTTTATTGTGTTTTTTGAATAGTAAATTGTAAGATCCTGAGAAAGTGAGAACGCATAAAATCGTAAGTTTTTTAAATTTTGAATTAAAGTTTTTGTAATTTGATCTTAATTCATAAGATTAAGACCACGACGAACACTTATTTATATCGTTTTTATTGTTCATTCTTCAGAAAAATTAACGGTCTAAATAGCTGTTTTCCTGAACCTGCTTTTTGATAATTAAGACGTTTTATTGAATGCCAGATATCCAGGCAGATGGATAGGACGTCTGGGACCAATTTTATGGCCACCCCGTTCACCAGACCTAAATCCACTTGATTTTTTTTATTGGGGATGCATTAAGGAAATCGTATACAGCAAGCCGCTCAGGTCTTTAGAGGAGCTAAAAAATCGTGTGGAGGCAGCTGCATTACAAATTTCTGAGCAAAACCTTGCACGTTCACTAAGGCGTTCATTTATTCGGAGGTGCAGATCCTGTATAAGAGAGGGTGGAAAACAGTTTGAGCATTTGCTTTAAATAAAAAAAAAATTAAAAAATTATCTATTTTTGTTTTTGTTTTCTAACTAAGTGATCATGTGATTAAAAGCTGGCTCAAAAACTTTTTGTTTAGAGAAAATAACAAATAAACTAATAGCAACCAACAAAATATTTGATGGGTTTGTTAAAGCCCAATAGAACAGGTAAAATTCAAAACAAGCTCGAAAATGTAACCGTTTTTTGCACTTTTTTGACATTTTTATCAATAATGCATTCGGCCCTTGAAGTTGAAAGCTTGGATTTATCATTAGGACAACATCGTAGAAACAGCCAATAAATCAAAAATCTGCTATGTTCAACGCTTGGTATTATTTTCACGTTTACTGTGCTAATTTTGAAAACTTTTGTTTTTGCTAAATTAACTCTAGTATTGCAGATTTTTACCAATAACTTGCTATTGACTCTAGATATAATAATAAGTAATACCATTTTGAAATCTGCATTTAACGCGCATATTTTTAAAATAGTTGGCCACTCAGGTATTCTTGCATTTTTTTTATACCAGCTATGATTTAACTTTTTCAAAAATTATTTGTTTTCACAATTTTGCATTGAAATTTAATTTTAAATAATTTTTTTCTCTAAGAAGTCCAACAGTTATAATAATTTTCTTCTACTTATGTGTTGGCACAAGTAATGTAAAATATTCCTGCAAAAAAAACAATGATGGAACTCATTCACTTGTAGTCGTGGTATTCAAAAATGTAAAGTAAGAAAAAAAATAATGCACTGAACAAAAAAATGCATATAACTTTTCTTGTGGTTGGGATAGAACTTTTTTTTATCAGTTTTCAGGACGGTCATAAAGTCTACTATGCGGCATTTCAGGGTTATCCATTACTTACGGGACACCCTGTATATGAAATCTAGGTATAAGAAATAATTGTAATGTAGATATAGTTTATTGGAATAAATGAGTTCAGTTTTAGACTTTAAAGTGTATGCGTGTTTTGTTTTCTTTGCTCGTGAGTTCGTTAATGGGTGTTCAGATTTTCACCCTCGTTTAATTCGTAATTCAGTAGTTTATTTGTGAATTAAAAAATATTTAATTGACAAATCAGAAAGACATTGTGTATTAAATATTTTCAATTTACTAATCAGAAAAAGCTTGTTAATTATATATTTTTCAAATCACAACGAGCTTGTGAATTAAATATTTTTCAATTCACAAATCAGAAAGAGCTTGCGAATTGAATATTTTTCAATTCAAAAATAACAAAGGGCTTGTGAATTAAATATTTTTCAATTCACAAATCAAAAAGAGCTTGTGAATTTAATATTTTTCAATTCAAAAATCAGAAAGAGCTTGTGAATTGAATATTTTTCAAGTCACAAATCACAAAGGGCTTGTGAATTAAATATTTTTCAATTCACAAATCAGAAAGGGCTTGTGAATTTAATATTTTTCAATTCACAAATCAGAAGGAGCTTGTGAATTGAACATTTTTCAATTCACAAATCACAAATGGCTTATGAATTAAATATTTTTCAATTCACAAGTCGACGAATGAATTAAGAATTAAACAAGGGCTTAAGCTAAAAAAAAGGCTTAAGCTTTTGCAACCCTGGTTTGTAGTAATCAATTGATGACTTTTTCTAGATAATGAGGCCTATTCGGCGCAATCTTTTATTCTTCTATTGTTATTCTTTTATGAATTTCCATACAATTTTGTGGCCTCGAGGCAAAACCGCTAAACTGTGATTTTAGCATTTTTCAGGAGAGAAATTTGAAGTTTTTAGAAAAAGTTCGAAATTACAAATTGCTCTAGAAAATTATTGGAAAATCTGTCGGTATTTAAAATAGTATGGAATTAAAGGTAATTGTACTGACCACCCTTTGAACTTAAAATCAAAAAAAAAACTATCGAGCATGGTAATTAAGAGCGTGGGATGCAAAAGAAACACTTTAGTTGTTTTGGCTCGAGGGTGTTATTTCAAAAAATCTTAAATCAAGTTAAGCTGTTCAAAGTCAATTTAAGTCTTTTAATGATCAATATTTCCTTGTGGAATAATGACTTAACTCAACTCAACAATTAAGGTTAATTTTACTGGAATATTTAAGTCCTTGCTAAATTTGATTATTGGTAAAACCCAAAGGGTTTATCGAAACCAAACACCAATTATAAAAACGAATTTGTAAAGTAATTAAACTAAAATGCACTAACCGGCGGCGTGCGTCGCGAAGAAGCAAGATGTAAGAGAACTGTCACTTGTTAGGTGCGTTTGATAATTTCCACAACCAACAACACATATGTACGTAGTACTGTCACCCAGTATCTCAGCAATGGGGTGGGTTCAGCGATTTTTGGGGTTTTATTAATTTTAAATATTTTATATATGAATGTTTGAATGTTGAAGAACCACTTGAGTGGGCTACCACCATTGTATTTGGCTGGAATTATTGCAATTTCATGGCTGCCAAACCAATCATAAGATTCCTAATTAGTGGTGCTTAGTCTTTATGTTCAATTTTAATTTATAAATTATTAGTGCCGTCAATTGGAATCGAACCTAGACCAGCTACCTCTGAAGCCTATGCACTACGCACGGTTGCCACGTTGGTCATTTGTGACCAAATTTGGTAATTTTTTTTATACTTGGTCACTTGGTCATTTTGTTATCCATCTGGTCACTTTTTTTGTAGAAAAATTATGAAAAAAAAACTCGACTTTTAATTTTCATTTTCTCAAAATGAAGTGGAATTTTTTTTTCATCTCCTATGTAAACGTTGCATGTATTAAATTGAACGCACTGCATAACCCATCCACGACCACTTCATTTGACAATTTATTGACAGATAGAAAGTTTGAAATATTTTTGGGTTTAAGCGTCTCCGTCTATTTCACTTGTTGGTTTTGTTGGTTCTTGTTGAAAATAAAACATACAAAATGGATAGGCAAGTAATAAGTTATATTAATAAATCTTTCTTGTAAAATTAAAACAACATTGCTAAAGGTTTGTTATTGTCGTTACCACACGACTTGTGGTTTAAGTTTAATTAAACCTAAGTTAAGAAACAGACTTAACTTTGACACCATTAGTAATATTATGTAGTCGAAAGAGCTTCAGGATAAAAAATATGTGACATAGCGTTTGGTCGGCAGAAACCTTTTTTTTTTAAATAAGTAGATATTATGGTGTATATTCAAAGTCGCAGATAGACCCAGGATTAACTAAACTACAGTTTATGACAATTTTGGCTCAAGGAATACAGACTGATTTTAAGTACAAATAGTTGGTTTTATATTTGCATAAGATAATAAACTTGGTATAATACTACACAAATAGCTTCAAATATTTTGAAATTATGAACTTAAAAAAATAAACGTCCGAAAATTCAACTAAACCTATGTTTAACTTAGAACCAGCTATAAAATGACTATGAATACGCCCCTATGTGTGAACATTTAAGTAGATTCAATTTAACTATACGCAATTGATTGATTTAAAAAAATATTTTGAATTTAATATAAAATGCTGTGAAAAAATGTGATTTAGTAAATAAACCTTTATGTTTAATTATTTATGTTTCTTAAGGTTAGACCACACACAACTACAGCGGAACTACTCTTCACGACGCGACGGGATGCGGCAAAACATTATTTGCATGAAATTGTAAGCGGTAACTGAACTTCATAAAATTTCATCCAAATTATTGTGAATCGTAGTTCCGCTGCAGTGCAGTTCCACCTTGTGCGGTCACATTGCCCTTAAAGTAATTTTGTGAATTATGTTTAACCTTTTTGTTTATTTATTTTTGTTAATTTCTAATTAATTATTTATGATAATACATAAATGAGAAAAATATGGCTAACTTTAATTTTCTGTGTGCTATGAAGTTTTCAGATTTTAATTATTTTGGTCACTTTTTACTCGTTTTGGTCCTTTTTATTTTCAATTTTGGTCACAAGATTTATTTCCAAGTGGCAACCGTGGCACTACGCATTGCGCCACCGAGGTCACCTGATCATGCACATCCAATGTAGGGTTTTTGTCTTTATAAATTGCATATTGAGACAACTAGCATTTTTACTAGCCGCACACAAGTTGGTTGTTGATCATTCATATTTTATTAATTTTAAATATGTTATTAATTCAAATAATTTATTCGACTAATATAAGCCTAGTACGCAGATCACGCTAAATTTTAGCTCCCATACAAAATTCTTTACCAAAGCTAAATTTTTGAGAGAATATTGATTGGGCGCTAAGATTTAGCGCGATCTGCGTACTAGGCAAAAGGTAGAAAACCCAGAATTTTTACGAGCACAAGTAAAACTAACAATTGATTTTGGAGGTTGGCAGATGGCCAATTTTCCAAATATAAAAGAAGGTTTAAAATAAAAGTTATCAAATCAAAATGAAGCAAACAGTATAGTCACAAAGGACACAAAGAAAAATCACTTCGGGAAAGTTCCCGAATACACAAAGGATTTTAAACCGGTCGTGAGTCCCGCAATTTCGAGATATTAACAACGGTGTGACAGTCTAACCTTGTATGTAGCATTACTTAAAAATAAATAATATGATTTAAATTATAATATAGGTATTTAGATTAAGTTATGTTTGATAAAATTGTTTGAGAGGGAATTTATTATTTAAATATATGTGAACTGAAAAGGACTAATTGTTTTATTTTTCACGCTTACAACCTCATAAGTGGGATAGAATTCTAATTCTATTAGCATGTCATCTGACAATGATAATTTAAACCAATTAACCGTGGTTCAGATGAAGACTTGCCTAGATGTTCTAAAAATGAAAACTAGCGGAAGCAAAGCAGAACTGATAACACGATTGGCCAGTATTCCTTTAAATTCAAGGGGGGGATGTCCTAATGAAGAAGTAGGTGATCCCAATGAAGAATCTGAAAAATATACCCATGATATTCAAAGTCATGATAATAATGACGAAGATAACACAGGAGGGATTCAAAGTCCTGAAATAAACTTAAATTCTGTAGAGCAAATGAAGAAAGAAATGGAGCTAAAAGGAAAAGAAATATAACTGCAAAGAAGAGAAATTGAACTCTTAAAAAAAGAAAGATTTTTATAAAACCCGGTCTGGAAATGCACAGGAATCGTCCTACCTATTTAAAAATGTTGCAAGTAATTTTTCTAAAGCAAAAGACTTGGTTTTTAACTATACTGGTGAAGAAGATAACTTCCAGATATGGAAATCTCAAGTTCAATTTGTCAAAACCGTGTTTATACTAGATGACATGAGCACGCAAAGCCCCATTGTAGAAAAATTAAGAGGAAGAGCACTCAATTGGTTTTACACAAGACCAGACACAGCGGAAGTAACTTTTATAACACTTTTAAGTGACTGAGAGCCCTATTCGACGGTGGATGAAGTCGACTTGCTATTCGTCGCCAGTTCGAAGAAAAAAATGGTCGATAAACAAAAATTTTAAAACCTATTTCTGTGAAAAACTCATTTTCTCAAATAAAATTCAATTTGACGACGAAGAGCTAATCGAATACATAATAGAAGGAATACCCGTCCCTGTTCTCCGAACACAAGCAAAAATGCAATAAAACTGAATTATTGGAGGCATTTTCGGATGTAATGCTACATAAAGGAACAGAATCTAATCAAAAATCAACTGAATCCTTTACGTTGTTACAACTGTAACTTATTGGGTCATTTTGCAGCAGAGTGCCGAGGACCAAAAAAACAAGCCCGTATTTGCACATCATGTAAACAGTTTGGACACTTTATACACCAATGTTTTAAGGGAAAAGATACTGATCTGGTTCACCATCTGGACGATGAAGGACGAAATGAATTTGTTTGAAATTTAAAAATAAGTTTTTATTTTGACAATTTTCAAAATTTCGAATCGATACTGGAAGTCCAACAAGTTTCATCCAAATTAAATTCTTACAAAATTACATTAAAATATCAGAAATTATAAATAAAACTTACTTTGGAATAAACAATGCTAAATTACAAATATTTGGAACTGTTAAAATAGGTATTTTATTCGAAGATGAACTTTTTAACTTAACTTAAAAAAAATGGTAAAATGATGGCAGAAATAATTTTTTTTATGACAAAATGCCATAAAAGAATGAGCAAGTTCATTCTTATTCTAGAATGGCATAATTTGGAAAATGGCGTCAATAAAGTGTTTACACATAGCCATATTATTGGCAGCATTTTAATGCCAAATTCTCTCTGCCATTTTTTTTCAAAAATATTGCCAGTATTTAGAGCGCTTACACGATGAAAAGAAAAATGGTATTTTGCCATTCGTGTTAATGCAGCATTAGTCAATAAAATGAAAACGCTAACTATAATTTTACTATAATTTGTGTTTTATCTGTATAAATAATTTCGTGTGCAACATCATGGGCATTTGTCGACAACTGCATGAACGAAAAGGGCATTTTCGTTCATTTGTGTTCATTTGCATGCCAATTAGAGGAAACCATATCTGATTTGTTATTTTAAAACATCATTAGGCCCAGTGATACTGAATATGCTTCGCCAATTGTTTTTGCAAAAAAAAGACAGGAGAATTTAGACTTTGTATAGACTATAGGGTTTTGAATAAGGTAACTCTGAGGAATAATTTTCCGCTTCCCCTGATATGAGTTATTTTTCGACACTGGACTTGAAAAGTGAATTCTATCTATCATAGATAGGGTGTCCATCTGGGTACTTTACAAAAAGAGAACATTTTCCTCTAAAAGCTATAAAAAGAGAACATTTAGAGACGAAAAAGAGAACAAAAAAGAGAACGTAACAAAATAAAAAAAAAATTAATAAAATTGATTTGACGTTTTGACTGTCATTTTAGTAAGTCGCGCCTAAATATAGCTCTTCCTCTTTAAATTAAAAATAATTGTTGTATCACATTTTATAATCAACATTTTATAATAATTATTAAAACAAAAAGTCGAAAAATATCTTGTGAAAGCCAATTCAACAATATAAAATATCCGCTGAAAATCACAAGGTGAAACTAAATTTTGGACAAAATATATTATAGCCACTTATATGTATAGAAAGCGTAACGTGTCTGCAACTTCGCCAGAACAAATTCTTTCAAATAAGAAACTTATTATGGCTGCCACAAATTCAAACAGTGAAGTGGAAAAATGTCAACCGATGCACTTAAATCGCTAATTAAAAATTTGTTAAGTGATTCACTCACAGAAGTTGCAACAAAGAAAGACATTTTAGATATCTCTAAGGAACTCGAATTACTTGGTTCTCAAAACGCGCATCTTACCTGTCAAATGGCCGAAGTGCATGAAAGGTGTGACCTCCTTGAAAGAGAAATCAAATTGTTGTCACGGAAACCAAACGATTCTAGCATTGTTGTGCATCTCCCGAAAATACCTGAAAACATCCTGACAGATCTAGCCATCGAAACCTGCGCAGGTCTGATTAATCTCACGACACCAACCGGTCTACAATTGAAAAAGCTAAGGGAAGTCCCCGTAAGAAATAAAAATAGATCTCTTGTGATAATTGACCTCGCAAACGAAGAGATTGCCGAAAACATTTTGAAGGCAGCGAGACGATTGAGGAATACAGGGATCACAAATCACAGAAACCAAACACTTATACAAAGAAGACGCAGACAAGAACTTTTTACTATTAAAAACAAACTAAACGAGTCCGACCCCTTCTAACAACGTAGAATCAACCCCCTAAAAGGCCAATACCAAAGTAATCTCAGATCTCGTATACTTGACAGCTGTCACTTTGACATCTATCACTTTGACATCTGTCATTTTGGCATCTGTCATATTGACATCTGTCATTTCGACATATGTGATTTTGACATCTGTCACTATGACATCTGTCTCTTTGACACCTGTCACTTTGGCATCTGTCACTTTAACATCTGTCACTCTGACATCCGTCACTTTAACATATGTCACTTTGACACCTGTCACTTTGACATCTGTCACTTTGACATCTGTCACTTTGACATCTGTAACTTTGACACCTGTCACTTTGACATCTGTCACTTTGAGATCTGTCACTTTGTCATCTGTTTATTTTTGACATCTGTTACCTTGACATCTGTCGCTTTGACATCTGACCATCTATCCATCAAACCCAAAATCGTGAAAATCGAACGATTCATTCGCGAGTTGTCCTGCTGAAAAACGAAATGTGAGCTTACAGCGCCACTTGTTGAGAATTTTTTTCTCCTAAACCTTCGCTGAACAATTACAAACAAACCGTCAAAAGGATGTATCTAATTTGGTCCAGCCGTTTTCAAGTTTTAAGCAGCCGAACGACCCACGATCCATTTTTATATAACAGATTTTCTCTTAAAAAGTTTTGACTTGTGTTCTCTTTTTTTATAAATTCCAACAAGGATTCAAATATTCCATAGTTCAAATATAAATACTGTTTTTTTTTGTTTTTTAAGATAGGGAAATTAAAATAGGTCAGGTATGTATAGGATTAATCTTCTTGAAACCTTTTTTTTCTTTTCAGCTAATTGTTTGCCTATTTTTTTTATTTGTAGGTTTTAACACGCCCAAATAAAAATATTTAAAAATGAGGTCTACCTTGTTATTTTTTCAGGTTTAAAACACTTTTTTTAGCATACCAAGTAATAATTTTTCTTACGAGTTCCGAAGATCTATGTTGAATCTGTGCACAGCTTCCATAGGATCGTGGATGCTTCGTTTGTAGCAGGGTTGCGAGATTTCGAATTAAAGAAACACTAAGTCATATGCTAGTAGGTGACTTATAAATTGAAAAATATTTAATTCTCAAGCTCTTTCTGATTTGTGAATTGAAAATATTTAATTCACAAGCTCTTTCTGATTTGTGAATTGAAAAATATTTAATTCACAAGCTCGTTCTGATACGGTACCTAAAATCAACCGCGTCTGTCAAATAAAGGGCCTTATGAGTAACTTATTTCTGAATTTGTCAAATAAAAACACAGTTTTTCGAAATATAATTTAAATACAACAATATGTAATCTTTTGCATAGTTGCCCTTTGTCGTATACTAGACGTAAGGACAAGAAATGGGATTTCGACAAGCGCGATTTACATTGTTTGTCCTTTTCCTATAGTAGTATAATATTTAAATACTATGATATACATATATTAAATATAAATAATATATATACTGTAAATGTGTATGTATGTAGATATATGGTAACGATTAACTAAAGTTATGAAACGAAAATATTTTCTACGAAACAAATAATTCAAATCTTATTAAAAATTGAATTTTTTAAATTAGTGTTATTTCATTTTATTAAATAAAATTGTTTTATGATTAAATAATAAAAAGATTATAAAGAGAAAATTGTAATTCCAATTAATGTTTCAAAACACTAAAATCTTAAAATTGAAAATGTATTAAGGTATCAAAAACGTATTTTTATTGATGTTCATTTCACTTCTTTTGCTTTCTATTATAAATTATTATTTATGTATATATAATTTTATGTACGAGTATGGCTGGACCAAACTGGAGTTGTCGACGAGGACTAAAGAGTTGGTAGATAACGAAGCTGCAATGGTCGCTGACGACGAGCCTTCATATTTGACGGCATTGTTCAACATTCTCCAAAGATGATGAAGATGATAATAAAAATGATATGAGTGATAATACCCTTGATAATATTGATGGTAACAGCAAGAGAAACTGGTCTAATGGAAGCGGTCAGTTGATCGATATATCTTCAAACTATCGTAAAGAGACAGCAATGAAGTTTCAACTTTTCCAGCTGAGACTCCAAATTGAGCAACCGTGATATTCTGCATGACGTAATAGTTCGACTTCTTCAATATTAATCACTGGAGTCTTGCCTTGTTTGAAAATTCAAACCACCAATGTCAATGAATACAAAAATTGCTATTACTCGTACGACACAAAAGGGCTTTCAGAAAGGGAAGTAACGTACATTTAGTGAGGACTGTTGGTTTGATTTGATTCCTGTAACCATCGTCATCTTGAATCAGCCAAGTAAATCTTGCTATCCTAATCTTCTAAACCTAAATATGAATGCTAGAAAGGAAGAGAACTATGACATGAATGTAGTCTAGTCATCTCGTGTCTACTACCGAATCTACATTCCAAGATATTGAAGAGGTTCCCTTGTCACTTTGAGAATTCGAAGGTTCTCCGCATGCACCTCAAGACAGTGTTTGAAATCACCACTAAGAAGTAATTATCAACAGCAATAATTACTCTGCCAAATCCAATAATTGATGTTTCTACAGGACAGCATAACCCTTTAAACATTTGAATTGACACATTTGCAATGATGTCAATGGCGGGAGATATCTAAGATCAAAGTGGACGGCGACGCTGTGTCGCGTAGATCCCTTTTCACAGAAACAGTAAATGATCTCGCAGATTGTGTTTATGACACACATCTGCGGGCATTATGTTTTATGAGCAAGGGATGCGTTGCATCGTCATTATCCACCTTGAAACCTTGTTAATGTTAGTTTAGGATAATAGCAAACTAGAGATAAGATAACATAAGAAAATGTATATACATATATGAAATCTAGGTATAAGATATAATTGTAATCATTGCATATAGAAACTATAGTACTATCATGGTGAATGTCGAATGGACTGCCATCTTCAGATCGATTGTGAAAGAATCTCATCGAATTTCACAGTGGAGAAAATTGAGTTTTGTGGAGAATTTCTAGTAAGAATAAGAAAGGAATACTATTATTTGTAATAGTTAGAGTGAAATAGGTAGAATAATTGTTTTTTGTTAGGTTTACATTTTTTTGTCGATTACTTTGCTATGCAAAGGTGCAGAGAATTAAAAAGTGTGAACAAAAATTGGGAATTCTCCTTGGTTTGCTGGGTCTTGTGCGCTTAAAGAGGAAGGCTTTTTATTCCAAATACTTTTTCTTCTGTTACTTTTATTATAACCAAGCACAAGTATGCAACTCTTTATTCACACTGACATTTATTCATTTACTTTCAAAATCAAACTGCCGCTTTCGGACTGGTGCCCCTGTATTTATACCCGAAAATAAAGGGTTCTAGAATTTTCTGGGGTCTGCCAGAAGGTGCTTTCCAAAAAGGTTTCGTCAATATTCCAGTACGAACGAGGCTGGACACCAACCGTGATGGATTTAATTATTTATTTCACTCATAGATGGCGCGGAACGTTGTACTAATGTGTGGTTGTTTACATAACTGGGCATATTCACCACAGTACTATCATGGTGAATGTCGAATGGGCTGCAAAGGTGCAGAAAATTATAAGGTGTGAAAAAAATTTGGGAATTCTCCTTGGTTTGTTGGGTCCTGTGCGTTTAAAGAGGAAGGGGTGGTTTTTTTTTACAACTTGTGTGCAATGCAAGAAGACAATCGTGACGTCGCGTCGGCCAGCGGCGGCATGAAGGTCAAGGCATAAGTAGATTGTTTTTTTTTTTTTGCTTTCTAGATATTTATGTATGTAGGTCTGTTGGCAAGAATATCAGTGATGGAATAATTCATGAGTTTCATGGCGATGATGTTTTTTGATGAGTATGGCTCATGGTAGGTAGTTAGGTATGTCGCTTTTTTATTTTAACCTAGAAAGATAGGTATGTTTGTAGATAATTTGTATTAATATCTAGGTAGGTACATTTAAGAAGGTACGTACCTTAATTTTATGTGAATGTTAATTTATTTATATTATAGATATAAATGAAAGAATAAAAATTGTAACAGCTTAAACTAGAAGTATTAAAAATAGGTAGGTATCTATATACTAAAATTTATATAATAGCAAATTTTAGTCAGTGTTGCACTAAGAACGGAATTTTTGAAATTCGCAAAAGGTTAAAATAGGGTAAAACTGAATCAAAGTCAAAAAACTAACTTCTAAACGTGACGTCGTAGAAACTTGATTTTTTTATTTCAAAGATATTGAAAAATTAGGCAAAAAATTTGCACAACTTTTTTTTATTAAAAATCTACAAACCGAGATATACCCGGTTTTAAAACTGAAAATTGATAAATAGTCGTTTCGAAAAGTACTTAGTAGTTATATGGGGGTACATTTTTTATTTTTACATATTTTTATAGGGGATGAACAAAAAAATTATCCATGTTTAAGCAATTTTTGACAGGATTTGTTTTTCATACCCAAAATGATTTTTGAAAAAGGGTACATTATTTTGGTCAATTTTTCAATCTATTTGATATTTAACGGGTGGTTGGAATAATATAAAATTTTAATATCTTATAGATATATTTGATAGCAATTAAATGGTTAAAAATGTTATCTTTCTAACTTATGATTTGATAGATTTATTTAAGAAAGGGTATACATTTTGATTTTTTTTTTTTTGTTTTTTATTAATATCTTTTCAATAAACAGTGTCAGTGTATTAGTGTCACCATTGATTTTGTAAAATTCATTAAAAATTTAAATAAAATCCATAGAAATGCTTTGCTTTGTTCATTGTCAACAATCGTCAACCAGTGCAAAGCAACGTTATCTCAAATCTATTTTTTTTTTTTAATATAAAAAATCATAACCATATACAAATCATAATTTACAAAAAATCTACATTAAGACAACTTTAGAGGCTTAAAAATTGAGTAATACTTAATAGTTCATAATAAGTGATACATGAAATTTAGGTAGAAATTTATAATTTAAATTTTTGTGTAAAAATTATTGCAAAATATTTGTACTAAAAATGAGTTTTAATGAATAATCAACTCTATTTTTCGTACTTTAAATTCAAAAGTTAATGAAAAATGTATATATTTTCGAAAAATAATGATGCACATTTATAGGTGTAACGGTGAGTAATTTTGTATTTGTAAATCTAACTGGAAAAAAGTAGGGGCAATATAAGCTCCATTTAACCAAGATCATAACAAATGATACATGAATTAAAGATAGAAATTTATAACCTAAATTTATGTGTTAAAATGTTTGCATAATCTTAAAAAATTCATACTAAAAATGGGATTCAGTGAAAAATCAATTCGATTTTGGGTACTTTAAATGCAAACGTTAATAAAAAACTGTAGTAGCCCGTAGCGTAATGGTTAGTGCGTTCAACTGTCACGCTGGACGTCTGGGTTCGCTTCCCAGCCTCGTCCACCTAAAAACTCAAAAGTTTTTTTCAGGGCTACTGCCTCTTGCAAGGAATTGACAAATCCTCCAAGAGTATCACTTGCCACGAATAAGTGCTTCTCGTCTAGCCGTTCGGATTCGGCATAATATTGTAGGTCCCTTCCATTCCTGTCGATAGGCGCACACAGGAATGGTTGCGAGTTGTTAGTCACTAGGCCCTGGTTCTTCATGAGCCGTTGTGCCACCCGATTTATTTATTTTTTTTAAATAAAAAATTGATAAATTTTGAAAAACAAAACCAACACGCTATTTGCTCTAATCCTCTTCTAAAATATTGCTTATAAATTTTAAGTGATTATTTCAACAAAAAACACTCTAAAGTTAGTTTAATTGATTTATTTACCAAAAAAATGGAAAGTGGATCATGCTTTTTCAAGGAATTCTATTTTTATATTGTCAACACGCCCATCAAATATTTTCAAATTTAAAAATTATAAATTTTGAAAATCTAATAAATCTAATAAAAAAGATCAAATCCAGAATTATGTCAATTGTCAATTTGTCGGCATAAAATTGGTTATAAATCGAAAAGTACTTATCCGAATTTAAAAATTTAGATGTCTATAGAAAGGTTATATATTATCAGCATTTAAATACATATGTACATATGAAATATTTAGATGATTATACAATTTTTAGTGCTTATACGCCTGGAATAGCTTTATTTGGGCTAAATTATAGTTAATATTATAACTATTTTTCTGCCAATTTTCACAACTTAAACTTGACGATAATCAACTGGTTGCTGAAATGATCATTTCGTCGGATTCGTCTTAGTTTAATGTGAAAGTTGCTTCATTAATTTTTTCATATCTTGAAAAGTAAAAATTGTCAATAGCATTAAGTTTTGAAAACAAAAATTATGCTTAATTACATACAATTTTGAAAAAAAATTGGTTTGAAATTTTTTTTATTTTTTTTTTTCAAAATTTTGATTTTGAAAATTTATTTTTCAAAAACTGTTCACTCCAGCAACTTAATTTAAAAATTATATTAAAGACTAGAATTTTGGCTTTTCAATATGCTATAGCGTCACTCTGTAAGTATTACTGTTATTTTTTAATATTTTTTTTTCTGTTTTAAGTGATTTTTTTGGAAAAGTCCCTCCCGCCTAAACGGAGGAAAATAGACCCCCCTCCCATACGAATTTTGTCTTGTCTAAGTCCAACCTACACGCTCTAGCCTTTTATGACACCTTATGCAAATCACCCTGTATACACATACTAAATACCTACTCAAACAAATAATTTTGGAAGAAATAAGTACTTCCATAAGTTTCGATTTTCTTTAAAACTAAACTATTTACCAGCTCCTGGTTCTTAGCGTTTGACTTAAAACTAATTACAGCAATCGTTTTTGAACAAAGAATATAACATAAGATTCTGAAGTAAAAAATGCAAACAAATTTTGTTTTTCAATTTTTTTTTCTAAATTTTGACTTTGAAAAATTTTGTTTCAAAAACTATTCATTGAACATTTTATTTTGAAAACAATTTGAAAAAAATAGACTGAAAAAAGCTATCGCATAATATTGTAAGTAATATCGTTGATTTTTAATCATTTCAATGCATTTAAAGCAAATGTTTTATAAAATTGCCCCTCCCCCACAAACGGAGGGAGATAGATGTTTTAAGCTTTAAACATTAAAAAAAAACACTTACTAATTAAAATTATTATTCAATTAAAAAGTACAAGTGACCTCAACTCCAGAAACTATTGTGTTTCGCCCAAGGTATAATAGTGGGCTCTTCAGTCAGTCTGTTATACCCTACTAAGACACAAATTTTGGCCGATTTTTACCGACTCTTATAAAAATCACAGCAAAAACATACTGTGAATTTTATCATTCTAGGGGAATTTGTTTAAATTCGTGCACCTAGAAAATAAATACCCGTGGTCTGGTGGTCAGGTTTTGTATAAGAAGATGAAGAAATTTAAATATTAAAATATTGAAATTACCACTGTTATACCTTGGGCGAAACACAATAATTTCTGGAGTTGAGGTCACTTGTACTTTTTAGTTGAATTTAATTCATTCACTCCACTTAAAACAGAAGTAATTTCAATATTTTAATATTTAAATTTCTTCATATTCTTATTATAAAATTATTATAAATTTCTAAAATTGTATTCCTTTTAGAAATTTATATAAAAAGGTCACGAAAATAGGAACAATTTATAATTATTATTATGGTATGCAAAAATTCATATTTAAGTTTTTCAAATTTATTTTACACTTAAATTTCAAGAAAAGGAAAAAATTCCTAACGAAAAAAATTATTGGTAGGAAGGTATCTACAGGTAAGTACCCACCTGTCTACATTAAAACATTTATTTTGTAAACTACCTGGAATCAAAAAATCGGAAATAAAAATCAAAATAGGTAAGTAGATAGGTACCTACCTGTTGGCACGTTTTGCAATTGGTTGATTTGAAACAAATAAATAACACTGGCTGAAATTCAACCACCACATTGACAGACTCTAGTGTCAAACAATTAAATCATATCTACCTATGTAGGTACATACCTATACCTACATCCTACATGCTTGCCTGTATGATAAATTGTGAATTAAAAGTAGGTAAACAAATACAACCTACCTTCCTACTTAGCACTTACCTATCTCAACATTGCATAGAAATTCTCCCTTTTTTCATAACTTATTTTCATACCTACCTACATATAGTTTTGCTTTATAAATGGACCTACCTATATTTGTCGGCATAATAAATTGTAAATTTCTTCGAAACATTTCATGTCAAACTCAAATCATGCAAACAACCTTAATAAAACCTACCATTCATAATTTATACGAATATATCTATCTACCTATATAGGTATGTAGGTATATTTTCCTTTCCCGCAAAAAAATATGCTCAAAATCTTGCACTTGCAACAAATTTCACGGCAAATAAGAAATCTTTGCAAGACAATTTAATATAAAAACTACCCTCAATAACATACGATTGCATTTATACCTACAAATATACTTACACAACATGAACATATTTTTCTTTCCCGCATTAAAATCAACCTACCCTTGATAATATAAGAATGTATACCTCCACGCATTATTCTTTCCCGAAAAAAAAAAAACTATATTCCTTCAAGGTTGATGACAACGATGACGCAAGAAGCTAACTTACATGTACGTATGTCCACTTCTCTTCTCGCAAATAGCATAATCAGTAAATTAAGCAAAAATAATAACCTTGAGTCGCACATTCAATCAAAGAGGATACGAAAATTTTTTTGCCATTCTCTTCACCTTTTTCTCATCATTGACGTTGAACAAAACCTTCGATTGGTAATCTCGCTTACTCCATTTGATTCTTACCAGAATCTAAAAAAATACACTCCTCTTGCTCTAACTACCTAGTTTCGATTCTCTGATAAATGGAAGTCTCCCAAAAATTGAAGTCTCCGCCGACAATTGTCTTCCAAAAATGGAAGTCTCCGCCGAGCTAAAGTGGCGCCACCATAAACACATAATATAAGGATGCCAAAACTTCGTACGTCTTACCCCTCAAAACCCATTTGTTTACATTGTTCTATTTGTAATTTTATTTTGTGTCGAAGAATAGATGTAAATTACAGCAACAATTTAACGCGGTGACTTTGATTGGTCTGACAGTTCTATTTTTTTTTATGAATTTGCTGTGGTGACTTTTGCTTTTAGGTCGATATCGGTACGTGCGTCTCAATTTCTGTCGTGTTTTTAACAATAATTCGCGGTTTTTCATTAAATATTAATAAAAAAAACATTAATTCAATCTGTCTTCAACATTGCTAGATATTTTTATAAAGTGTTTTTGATAATTTCGATGAACAAATGCGCAAAGCCTTGCTAAATCGATGGCGGTGGCTCTAAGAAGTTATCACCAGAATATCTATTTTTGGTTATTAAAAAAGTAGTTCCTCAATATCGTCAACATAAAGTCCATGAATTTTTTTGCTACATGTTGGACAGATAACGCACCGAGTTCCAGCACACCACGATTGGCGTGATACATTTACTGGCTGCTGAATGTTAATCTGCCACAAAACAACAACCATTGGAATCTTATGTTTTCCCGAGCAGTTCCAGAGACTGACGTCGAAGAGGACAAATTGAATTTTCTTGATAATCTCAAATTTGCAATACAACAACACACATAATCCTATTTCAGAACAGAATCTTAGTGTTTAAGCTTTATTTAGAGACAATGACAATTTTTTTTTGAAAAAGAACTTGCAATTTTGTGTATTGGTTGAAATTGGTTAATAAATAAAAAACACATAGAATATTGGTGTGATTTCACTTCTTTTTGCTAAGATTTTTTTATTGGATCAAAGTGGGTGGAACAATTAAAGCTGTCCCTATAAGGAATAATAAGTTCTCAATTTCCTTTTTTAATTTCATTATCCTAAGTAAATGGGCGAATGCCACGGCCCATAAGTGAAAATCTTCAAATTTTCCACAACCAAGACCTAACGTGCGTAAATATACATAACTACGCGCCTATTCATAGGTAGTTGTAATAATTTGTAAATTTCAATTAAAATACCTAAATATATCTTGCCAGCTAATTTTAAAGCAAATCTAGTTTTTGTAACCACCCACCACTAACATACGTCAACATTGCATACATATTCTTTCCTACGTTACAGCCACTGAAAAGTAACAAATATACCTATGTATCTACATAAACCTACCCACTCGTAGAATAAATTTTGCATTTCAACGCAAATAATATCCTCAAAATCTTGCAAACAAATGTAACACTAAACTGAAATCTTGCAAGAAAATTTAATACCTACCTAATAACCTACCCTCGATAATGCACAAATATATTCCTTTATGTTTATACTTACGTATGCACATTTTTTTCATTCCCACATAAACCATCAAGGAAAAAATCTGTCTCATTGCTTCGACGTTAACAGATGTTTCCTTCTACTATTCTATCGTTGAGGCTGCTACAGAATGAAATACCTATTTAATCAAGACAATCCAACACCAACATCCATAGGTCACGAAAAGCAAACATTCACCAGCCCAGAAACAGAAGACACAATTGTTTTTGTTTTTTTTCAGCTTTATTTTATTTAGGTACCTACTTATTTTCTAATGAGTAGCAGGTAAAGTAATGTGATAATGATTATAGATTAATAGTAGGGATTCACGTAATAATAAATCAACATTCATACAAAATACAAAGTTACTATTATTCTATAACTTAGCTAAGCACTTGATTTGGAAAAAAGAATTGAACTACAGTTTAAAAATTATGTGTTTGTTAAAAGAAACATTAATCCAAGTCATCTGCTGGCTTATCATCGGCCATAGTCCCACGAAGAGCTCCCTCACCACCATGATCCTTATTATTATACAATACATATTCAGCCCTGCAATGGATAGTTTTCTTCCAAATTCCATGAAGGGCTGAGAACCTATAAAAAAAAACATGAGACAAGAATTTACTCAAATTAATTAAAATGAGACATTCATAAATAGTTACGCTTTATAGAAATTCTGATTGTGGCACCGCTTCACATCTATTCGTCTGCCAAATCACCCAAACCAAAAATATAATATATTGTGTAAGGTCCACATGGCGAACTATAGGTACGTTTTCTATTTTTCAATAGGTTATTCTTTGGCTTCATCACTTTTTTAAGTTCGATAGTGAAAATTAATTTCAATTCAATGGAATAGGTTCCATTCATTGAGATATTCATAAAAGGTGTATCTACGCTTCTATGAATTCTTGCAATCCTCGCATATACTGATAGGAGTCACGATTTTCCAACTCTTTAGCCACTTCGAGGAAATTAGTAGACAAAGATTATTGTATGCGTAATTTCCCTTCAAGTAGAATCTTTTCTTTGTTTTTTTTTTAAACTAAAACCACTAAATTCTAAAACTACATATTTTATTTATATTTTTATTAACAGAAAAAAAGAAAACGCGATAAAATTGACCGAATTGTTTTGTTTTTTTTTCAATAATTTTTTGACATTTCACCATTCACCTCAAAGGGCGTGTTCGAAAACTACAAAAACTAAGGGCGCATACAGACTACAGCCCTATTATCAGAAATGAACCATATACAATTATAGATCACCAAAACACATACATTACAACGAAAATAGAAAATAATGATCTGGATCTCGTGTTGTTGTTGTGATATGTTTTTTGTGAACTATATGGATTTTTTCTGAAAATAATGTAAGATTATTTAACGGAATAAATAAATATGTAACTATTATCATTTTCATGGAATTATCTATATGGATCATGAGCGATAGATACATTTATTTTGTTGGTGTTTTTCTTTGCACAACACAACAATGTTTCTTCGCCGCGCCGAATGTTTTCTCGCTGGCTTGGAAGATCCCTTAAAAGTAAAACCGCACTCGACTTCAGCGGAAGTACACCTCACGATGCGACAAAACATTATTTGTATAAAATTGTATGAGCTTAATACTGAACTGCGATTCACAAGAATTCGTATGAAATTTTATGAAGTTCAGTTGCCGCTTAGTAGGCTATTAAATATACCGGAATATGTGAGGCAGAAAGAAACAATTGCATTCACGGGTTTTTATTAACTTCCCATTGGAAGTTATTGTAATTGGTGCGATTTGTCGAATTGAAAATTTTGACATATCTTCACGTTTTGAGGTTTCTAGAATCAGAATCCATCGTTTTTAGCAAGATATCTGTATGTATGTATGAACGTACGTTCGGGGTACTTTTTTCGTCCACCAAATCTTGAGAACGCATAAAGATATCGACCTCGGCTACATTTTATTTTACAGATAATATTGTCATAACGTGCTGAAAAGGTTTTCTAACAAATTCAATAAACCGTTTTTTTAATACAGCAATTTAAAAAGGGGCTTTAAAATGTCATTTATCTGGAATATCTCGAGAACGGAATAAGATATTCACTTCAGACTAATTTTATTTTACACATAATTACAAAATACCAAATGGGTAAATACTAAAAAAAAATATCCAACAGGCACTGTTTTTTTTTAAATAAGAAAAACAGTTGAAAAAAACTATTTAAAATAAAGTTATTACAATATAAAATATATAATTATATAATATGTATATTGTATATACCCTACCACCCACCACTTAAGTAAATATGTACATATCCCAACTAACAAAATTGCTTCCGATTTCAGACATTAAAGTTGAATTCGTTTCTTTAGTGACCCAGAAATCCTTCTGACGGGAAGCCAAATCGGTATAGGAGTCAAAGGTGATATAACTGATCCATAAGACTTTCAATTAGCAATAACATCAGCATCACATTGCGATGAACTGATGTTTCTTTAATCATATCCAATAGTGATCCAAGGAAATATTAATGCAATCCTTAAAGTTAGTATCTTGCTCGGGTTGCTATAATGTTTATATAAGTAAATATGGAAAGGCTTATATTGCAAACGCCATGACTCCATTTTGCTACCATTTGCAATTCAAGTAAAACGTGTTATGTGATTGTAATAATTAATTTGTAATAATGCGGATGGGCGCACGCTTTTTTAGTTTTGGAAAAATGTAGGCATCTTTATTATTTGCATAAATTATAATGTGCGTTGAAAACATTAGGCTCTTATTTTAATTCACGTGCGGCAGGCTAAATCGAGTTATAAAATTCTTTGAGAAAGCAATCGATTTTAGAGCTAATTATTTCACATAAGAGATTGGCCGAGCGGTAAGCGAGCTCTACAAGTATTGCGAGGCATCCAGAGTTCGATACCTAGGCTTACCTACTGAATTTTTTTTTTATTTTTCTTCACCCTCTATACTTTACTCCTTTAGCACTTCTTTCGAACTCTCTTAGAATGTTCTTCATAGCAACTGAATTTTCTTCATAAAGGTGCTATAGGAGTTAAAAAGTTCTCCTTTTGAACTCTATGGAGTACTAAAGAGAGATTAAATGAGTGCAATAAACGAGTATAAATAGCTTCTATGGATAATTATTGGAGTAAAATTGTTAGTTGGGATGTACATGGTTTTCAAGTGCACCAAACTAGTGTGGGTCGACCCCATACTCATTTTTTTTGAATGTTTGTCTGGAGTGTTATGTTGTGGAGTCATCTGTCGCTGTCATTCCATATATTTGATGCGTCACACTGCAACACAAAACACGAGAAAAATATGGTTCAACGCATATGAAATACATTGTAGCGATAGCGACACACGACTCCACAACACAACACACGACACAGATGTGGACCAAGCTTTAGGCTTGCTCAAAACACAAAATTCGACCAAACCCATGCATTTCTGACAGAATGATCGCACTGGTCATTTTTCAATGTTTTTGGTATAACTTGTGAACTAAGCTGATTTTGAGAATGAATCTGAAAACACTTTTTGTGGGAAAATAGATTTTATATTATAATTTAACGTTAAAACAAATTATAAAAAAAATTAAACAGACAAATGTAACAAAAACCAACCTGAAAACAACAGAAAATCGTTGGCCCTAAGTAATAAACGAATTTTGAGTCGAATTTATCCTAAATTCGAGTTTATTCCATAAAAAAAATAATCTAACTTAGGGCCATTGATTTTTATTGTTTTTTACTAAAATGCCCATAACTTTTGTTTGGCTTTCAATTCAAAATGTTCAAGTTCAAGTCTCCCATAGTTTGGGGAGACTTGATCCTATTGACTCCTTTCAATTTTTTTAAAACATCGCTTTAAATATTTAGAACTTAGTGCTTTTTTTATGCAAAACTGGAAGCTAATAAATGTATCTTTATTTTAACATAGGAAAGGGGCTTCTAAGAAACCTAAATAAATAACCTATGATACAAAAACTGCAAATGGGATCAAGTCTCCCTCTTCTCCCCTATATGTATATTATATTGAATTTTCAGTAATCTGTAAGATTTTTTTAAATCCGTAGATGAATAAATAAATAAATATTTTATTACCAAAAATGATCCACATAGATTATCAAAAAACATGGATTCCAACGTTTCACGTCGTCGGTCTATGAGAGATTTACACCAACCCTGAAAGATACAAACAAATTCAAGAAAGAATAGGAGTAAAATTGTTAGTCGGGATGTACATGGTTTTCAAGTGCACCAATGGGAAGTTACTAGTGTGGGTCGACCCCATACTCATTTTTTTTGAATGTTTGTCTGGAGTGTTATGTTGTGGAGTCATGTGTCGCTGTCATTCCATATATTTGATGCGTCACACTGCAACACAAAACACGAGAAAAATATGGTTCAACGCATATGAAATACATTGTAGCGATAGCGACACACGACTCCACAACACAACACACGACACAGATGTGGACCAAGCTTTAGGCTTGCTCAAAACACAAAATTCGACCAAACCCATGCATTTCTGACAGAATGATCGCACTGGTCATTTTTCAATGTTTTTGGTATAACTTGTGAACTAAGCTGATTTTGAGAATGAATCTGAAAACACTTTTTGTGGGAAAATAGATTTTATATTATAATTTAACGTTAAAACAAATTATAAAAAAAATTAAACAGACAAATGTAACAAAAACCAACCTGAAAACAACAGAAAATCGTTGGCCCTAAGTAATAAACGAATTTTGAGTCGAATTTATCCTAAATTCGAGTTTATTCCATAAAAAAAATAATCTAACTTAGGGCCATTGATTTTTATTGTTTTTTACTAAAATGCCCATAACTTTTGTTTGGCTTTCAATTCAAAATGTTCAAGTTCAAGTCTCCCATAGTTTGGGGAGACTTGATCCTATTGACTCCTTTCAATTTTTTTAAAACATCGCTTTAAATATTTAGAACTTAGTGCTTTTTTTATGCAAAACTGGAAGCTAATAAATGTATCTTTATTTTAACATAGGAAAGGGGCTTCTAAGAAACCTAAATAAATAACCTATGATACAAAAACTGCAAATGGGATCAAGTCTCCCTCTTCTCCCCTATATGTATATTATATTGAATTTTCAGTAATCTGTAAGATTTTTTTAAATCCGTAGATGAATAAATAAATAAATATTTTATTACCAAAAATGATCCACATAGATTATCAAAAAACATGGATTCCAACGTTTCACGTCGTCGGTCTATGAGAGATTTACACCAACCCTGAAAGATACAAACAAATTCAAGAAAGAATAGGAGAATCAAATAGAAATTTTTAAACCATCCAAATATTCTATGCTTCACGTTCTTAAGGCTCTCCCAAACCAATGCGGAACATTCGTTGCGGCGAAGAAACAGTCGTCAGTCAAAATGAATTCATATGTTTCTCGGCCGCGTTGGTGTGGGCACTCTCATATATCACCATGTAAATAAATTTTAACATGCGAATGTTTCTTCGCCGCAACCAATGTTCCGCATTGGTTTGGGAGAGCCTTTCATCTAGAATAACAAATCTCAACAAAAACATTCTCACATAAGGTCGGGTAAGCACTTCATAAATCATTCATCCATACTTTATACTTTTTGAACACTCTCATGATATTTTCAAAATACCCGCCATTTTGGTGGTGAAATAATGCCAACTGTCTATGTGTGCAAAACTGGCATGGTGAATTTGGCCCAGCTTATTATGTGTGCGTGTTTTAGCTTGTAGGCAAACCGGATGACAGCCGAGGTTTGGCATCTTTATATTATGTGTTTATGGGCGCCACCAACGAAGCATTGTTGCACAAAAAAATGTTGTCCATGATAGTACTATAGTTTTCATACACAAGGTTGTAATGTAGATATAGTTTATTGGAATAAATCAGTTCAGTTTTAGACTTTAAAGGGTACGGGTGTTTTGTTTTCTTTGCTCGTGAGTTCGTTAATGGGTGTTCAGATTTTCACCCTCGTTTAATTCGTAATTCAGTAGTTTATTTGTGAATTAAAAAATATTTAATTGACAAATCAGAAAGAGATTGTGAATTAAATATTTTTCAATTCACTAATCAGAAAAAGCTTGTTAATTAAATATTTTTCAAATCACAAAGAGCTTGTGAATTGAATATTTTTCAATTCACAAATCAGAAAGAGCTTATGAATTGAATATTTTTCAATTCAAAAATCACAAAGGGCTTGTGAATTAAATATTTTTCAATTAACAAATCAAAAAGAGCTTGTGAATTAAATATTTTTCAATTCACAAACCACAAAGGGCTTGTGAATTAAATATTTTTCAATTCACAAGTCGACGACTGAATTAAGAATTAAACAAGGGCTTAAGCTAAAAAAAAAGGCTTAAGTTTTTGCAACCCTGGTTTGTAGTAATCAATTTATGACTTTTTCTAGATAACAAGGCCTATTCGGCGCAATCTTTTATTCTTCTATTCTGTTATTCTTTTATGAATTTCCATACAATTTTGTGGCCTCGAGGCAAAACCGCTAAACTCTGATTTTAGCATTTTTCAGGAGAGAAATTTGAAGTTTTTAGAAAAAGTTCGAAATTACAAATTGCTCTAGAAAATTATTGGAAAATCTGTCGGTATTTAAAATAGTATGGAATTAAAGGTAATTGTACTGACCACCCTTTGAACTTAAAATCAAAAAAACTATCGAGCATTGTAATTAAGAGCGTGGGATGCAAAAGAAACACTTTACTTGTTTTGACTCGAGGGTATTATTTCAAAAAACCTTAAAGCAAGTTAAGCTGTTCAAAGTCAATTTAAGTCTTTTAATGATCAATATTTCCTTGTGGAATAATGACTTAACTCAACTCAACAATTAAGGTTAATTTTACTGGAATATTTAAGTCCTTGCTAAATTTGATTATTGGTAAAACCCAAAGGTTTTATCGAAACCAAACACCAATTATAAAAACGAATTTGTAAAAGAATTAAACGAAAATGCACTAACCGGCGGCGTGCGTCGCGAAGAAGCAAGATGTAAGAGAACTGTCACTTGTTAGGTGCGTTTAATAATTTTCACAACCAACAACACATATGTACGTAGTGCTGTAACCCAGTATCTCAGCAATGGGGTGGGTTCAGCGATTTTTGGGGTTTTATTAATTTTAAATATTTTATATATGAATGTTTGAATGTTCAACAACCACCTGAGTGGGCTACCACCATTTTATTTGACTGGAATTATTGCAATTTCATGGCTGCCAAACCAATCATCAGATTCCTAATAAGTGGTGCTTAGTCTTTATGTACAATTTTAATTTATAAATTATTAGCGCCGTCAATTGGAATCACTACGCATTGCGCCACCGAGGTCACCTGATCATGCACATCCAATGTAGGGTTTTTGTCTTTATAAATTGCATATTGAGACAACTAGCAGTTTTACTAGTTTTATTTTATTAGTTTTAAATATGTCATTAATTCGAATAATTTATTTGACTAATAAAAAAATAAAATGAATGATAAGAACGTAGATAAAATGCGAGTTGAAGTACAGGGTGTACTTAGACTCAAAGTGGGCGCCAGGAATTTTGTTTGATATACAATTTAGGGAAAATCCAAATCTAAATTACAATGAATAATGAATGAAACAATTTTAATATACTCAAAAAGGGATTTTAAAATGTTTATTAAAATTAGAATCTGGGAAACCTTTATAGATATAAGCCTAGTACGCAGATCACGCTAAATTTTAGCTCCCATACAAAATTCTTTACCAAAGCTAAATTTTTGAGTGAATATTGATTGGGAGCTAAAATTTAGCGCGATCTGCGTACTAGGCAAAAGGTAGAAAACCCAGAATTTTTACGAACAGAAGTAAAACTGACAATTGATTTTGGAGGTTGGCAGATGGCCAATTTTCCAAAGATAAAAGAAGGTTTAGAATAAAAGTTATCAAATCAAAATGAAGCAAACAGTATAGTCACAAAGGACACAAAGAAAAATCACTTCGGGAAAGTTCCCGAATACACAAAGGATTTTAACCGGTCGTGAGTCCCGCAATTTCGGGATATTAACAACGGTGTGAAAGTCTAACCGGGGTAGAATGTAGCATTACTTTAAAATAAATAATATGATTTAACTTATAATATAGGTATTAAGATTAAGTTATGTTTGATAAAATTGTTTGAGAAGGAATTTATTATTTAAATATATGTGAACTGAAAAGGACTAATTGTTTTCTTTTTCACGCTTACAACCTCAGAAGTGGGATAGAATTCTAATTCTATTAGCATGTCATCTGACAATGATAATTACCACCAATTAACCGTGGTTCAGTTGGAGACTTGCCTAGATGTTCTAAAAATGAAAACTAGCGGAAGCAAAGCAGAACTGATAACACGATTGGCCAGTATTCCTTCAAATTCAAGGGGGAGATGTCCTAATGAAGAAGTAGGTGATCCCAATGAAGAATCTGGAAAAAATACCCATGAGATTCAAGGTCATGATAATAATGATGAAGATAACACAGGAGGGATTCAAAGTCCTGAAATAAACTTAAATTCTGTAG
Source organism: Melangyna quadrimaculata (assembly GCA_949320155.1). Classification (NCBI taxonomy): domain Eukaryota; kingdom Metazoa; phylum Arthropoda; class Insecta; order Diptera; family Syrphidae; genus Melangyna; species Melangyna quadrimaculata. Next base: position 319,479,315 of record OX439483.1, on the reverse strand, counting down.
AGCAAATGAAGAGAGAAATGGAGCTAAAAGGAAAAGAAATATAACTGCAAAGAAGAGAAATTGAACTCTTAAAAAAAGAAAGATTTTTATAAAACCCGGTCTGGAAATGCACAGGAATCGTCCAACCTATTTAAAAATGTTGCAAGTAATCTTTCTAAAGCAAAAGACTTGGTTTTTAACTATACTGGTGAAGAAGATAACTTCCAGATATGGAAATCTCAAGTTCAATTTGTCAAAACCGTGTTCATACTAGACGACATGAGCACGCAAAGCCGCATTGTAGAAAAATTAAGAGGAAGAGCACTCAATTGGTTTTACACAAGACCAGACACAGCGGAAGTAACTTTTATAACACTTTTAAGTGACTGAGAGCCCTATTCGACGGTAAAAGAAGTCGACTTGCTATTAGTCGCCATTTCGAAGAAAGAAAATGGTCGATAAACGAAAATTTTAAAACCTATTTCTGTGAAAAACTCATTTTGTCAAATAAAATTCAATTTGACGACGAGGAGCTAATCGAATATAGAATAGAAGGAATACCCGACCCTGTTCTCCGAACACAAGCAAAAATGCATCGGTTTAGTAATAAAACTGAATTATTGGAGGCATTTTCGGATGTAACGCTACATAAAGAAACAGAATCTAATCAAAAATCAACTGAATCCTTTACGTTGTTACAACTGTAACTTATTGGGTCATGTTGCAGCAGAGTGCCGAGGACCAACAAAAACAAGCCCGTATTTGCACATCATGTAAACAGTTGGACACTTTATACACCAATGTTTAAAGGGAAAAGATACTGATCTGGTTCACCATCTGGACGATGAAGGACGCAATGAATTTGTTTGAAAATTAAAGATAAGTGTTTATTTTGACAATTTTCAAAATTTTATTTTATTAGAATGCCTAATCGATACAGGAAGTCCAATAAGTTTCATCAAAATTAAATTCTTACAAAATTACATTAAAATATCAGAAATTATAAATAAAACTTACTTTGGAATAAACAATGCTAAATTACAAATATTTGAAACTGTTAAAATAGGTATTTTATTTGAAGATGGACTTTTTAACTTAAATGTATTAGTTGTGTCGGATGAAACTATGGAATATCCTATGGTATTAGGAAGAGATTTTCTTTTTAAATCAAAATTAAGCTTGCAAATAAAAAATAGATTATCCAATTATAAATAATATTGCAAATATTAGTAATGGAGATTTCGAGAATATTTATAATTTAAGAAACGAAATATCTAAATTTAACTTAATTGAAATTGAACAAGATGAATCTAAATTTTCGCTAATATTAAGGTCTAAACTACCTTAATATTAGCGAAAATTTAGATTTCGAAACCCCAGAAAAATTCAATGATATATTTAAGAATATATTTACACGAATTGCAAAGTTTCCAATATTTCTGCCAAAAAATGGTAAAATAATGGCAGAAATCATTTTTTTTATGACATGCATTTACACCAGTTCAAATAATGGCAGATTTCAAAATACTGGCAACATGCCATAAAAGAGTGAGCAAGTTCAATCTTATTCTAGAATGGCATAATTTGGAAAATGGCGTCAATAAAGTGTTTACACATAGCCATATTATTGGCAGCATTTTAATGCCAAATTCTCTCTGCCATTTTTTTTTTTGTCAAAAATATTTCCAGTATTTAGAGCGTTTACACGATGAAAAGAAAAATGGTATTTTGCCATTCGTGTAAATACAGCATTAGTCAATAAAATGAAAACGCTAACTATAATTTTACTATAATTTGTGTTTTTTCTGTATAAATAATTTCGTGTGCAACATCATGGGCATTTGTCGACAACTGCGTGAACGAAAAGGGCATTTTCGTTCATTTCTGTTCATTTGTATGCCAACTGGAAAAGTCTGGCTTCACTGATTGTACCCCAAGAAGGTTATCATATCTAAAACATAAATTAGAGGAAACCATATCTGATTTGTTATCTAAAAACATCATTAGGCCCAGTGATTCTGAAAATGCTTCGCCAATTGTTTTTGCAAAAAAAAAAAGACAGGAGAATTTAGACTTTGTATAGACTATAGGGTTTTGAATAAGGTAACTCTGAGGAATAATTTTCCGCTTCCCCTGATATGAGTTATTTTTCGACAATGGACTTGAAAAGTGAATTCTATCATTGAGTTAATACACATAGATAGGGTGTCCATCTGGGTACTTTACAAAATGAGAACATTTTCCTCTAAAAGCTATAAAAAAGAGAACATTTAGAGACGAAAAAGAGAAAAAAAAAGAGAACGTAACAAAATAAAAAAAATTAATAAAATTGATTTGACGTTTTGACTGTCCTTTTAGTAAGTCACGCCTAAATATAGCTCTTCCTCTTTTAATTAAACATAATTGTTGTATCACATTTTATAATCAACATAATTTTTAAAACAAAAAGCCGAAAAATATCTTGTGAGAGGCAATTCAACAATATAAAATATCCGCTGAAAATCACAAGGTAAAACTAAATTTTTGACAAAATAAATTATAGCCACTTATATGTATAGAAAGCGTAACGTGTCTGAAACTTCACCAGAACAAATTCTTTCAAATAAGAAACTGGGAAGTGAAGTGGGAAAAATGTCTACCGATGCACTTAAATTGCTTATTAAAAATTTGTTAAGTGATTCACTCACAGAAGTTGCAACAAAGAAAGACATTTTAGATATCTCTAAGGAACTCGAATTACTTCGTTCTCAAAACGCGCAGGCAGTAGTTACACCGAAAACAGTGTTACTAGATAGGATTTTCCTGTCTGCCAGAATTCTTTAAATATTTTATGGCTAAAACAGATGTGCAGCGAGTCTGCACGCATCTCTGCATGCAGAGCTGCACACGAAACACATGTGCATAGTTTCTGACATTCATGATGCATAGTTATGTCAAACAAATACATGAAAGCACAGCGTTGCCGATGTCACACAATGGTGTTGGAATGAGATTTTCTTCGTTGGACGATGGTAGTGTGGCAACGCCGGCTTCATAGATTCTTAAACAAAAATCACTAACACAAACAAATTTTTTAAAAGAATGGCAGGTGATGTCAATATGAGTAATGCCAAATAGCAATTATTTAGAAATTTTCGTTTTTCAGTTGTGGCTGCAATGAAACTAGGCAGCAAATTTAGAAATAGAGACATCGTGCAGCGCTGCGCTGCATGCAGACTTTGAGTGAATCGGCTCCCATAAGAACCTGTGTAATTTAATTTCGCTGCATGGAAAAAGCTGCACATCTGTTTTAGGCATTAGGCTATAATATTTATGGATAAAAAAATAAGTTACTTTTTGCACATTTTTTTGAATATAAATAAATTTGATATTATAATTTTAGCTGAAACATTTATAGAGCATGAAAAAAAAAATGAAATTGTAAAATATCTAGGAAATTTCGCATTAAAATGGGTCCCAGCCACAAGTGTGCATCGTTATGGTAGAGCCATGGGGGGTATAGTTTGTGGCATACAAAATAAAATATACAGAACAAGCGCTCAGTTCACATCCATTTCCAACCAAACACTAATAGAACTTTCCATAAAGCAAGAGAAATGTTTTATAGTTCCCATTAACTTAAACTGTAACAACTCGCAAAGTGAATTTAACAATTTAAACGACTGGATGCACAACTTAAAATCGGATAATGTTATGCTGATAGGGGATTTTAATGCCCGTATTGGAGGATTTCAAAATATGATTTCGCCACTCTCGAATATGTATACTAATCTCAGTACAGAAAGAAAAACAAAGGACGTACTACAAAACGCGAATGGGAAAACCATAATAGAATTCGTTGAAATTTTTGGATTTTTTGTCTTAAATGATTCAACAGAAAGCGATAAGATGGGACATCTTACCTTTATTGGAGGACAAGGAAGCTCGCTCATAGATTACTGTATGATAAAAGGTGAATGGTTACAGTCTACTTTGGATTTTGAAATTTAACCAGAAAACTTCTCGGCCCATCTACCCATAACTGTCCTACGCAAATGTACTATCGCTACACAGTTCAGACAATCAAATGCACCAAGAGGTTTAAAGTGGAATGAAGGGTACAGAACTCAGTATCAGATAAAACTAAATAATAAACTAAGGGACATACCTGTGCTAAATAGTGTTAATACAGAAACATTCTACAATTCACTACAAGAAGTCATCAAAGAAGCAGCTTTAAAGAAACCATCAACGACAAATTTTCAATCGAAAACAAATATATGGTTTGATAGCGAATGTAAAAGACTTCGCAAGCTATGCTTTCAAACCCTGAAGCTATTTAGGTGCACAAACTCCCAAATCATTAAAAAAAACATTATTTAGAGTACATCAAAAATATAAAAACACCTGCTTAGTGAAAAAGCAGTGGTACTTTGATGATATAGGAGGTAAAATTGAAAATTGCAAGGACTCAAAATACTTTTGGAAAACCGTCAAGGAAATAGCTGGAATAAATTTCAAACCGCGATCTTCAATTAATGCAGATACCTTTGCTACTCATTTTGAAATGCTGCCTAGTGTAGATGAGTCGCTTAACACTTTCCATTTCGCAAGGCCAGAAGTTGAATTAAATGAACTCGATCGAATCATCGAACCGGAAGAAGTGATAGAGGCTCTCAACTCTATGAAAAACAGCAAGGCAGCAGGACAAGATGGAATTACTAGTGAATTTAATAAATTTGCAACAGACAATTTTAAGTTGAAACTTTGTGAATTATTTAACTTAATTTATGAAACAGCAAATATACCAAGGAGATTCAAAGATGCGGTAATCTTCGCTGTTTTAAAAAAGGAAGATGCATCATCTGCAGAAAATTATAGAGGAATTTCGGTGCTTAATTCATCAAGAAAAATCTTTGCACAAATTATGTACTCCAGATTAGTGAAATGGGTCGATGAAAACAATCATCTTAATGTCTTCCAAGCTGGTTTTCGACAAGGGTTCTATAGGGTTCAAGGATCTATAGCCAACAACTTTATATCTCAAAAAAAGAAACTATTTCGTGTGTTTGATGATTTCAAAGCTGCTTTTGATAAAGTTAATCGGCAAGCACTGATATACAAGCTTTCCACAATTGGTTTATCAACGAAGTTCATTAAAATGTTCGAAGGGCTTTTATCCGAAACAAGAGCAGCAGTTTTTGATGGGGACATAGCATCGCAGTTTTTTAACACCTCTACCGGAGTACCACAAGGATGTGTTTTAAGTCCTATCATGTTCTCACTCCTAGTTGATAATCTACTTGAATATATTCTTTTGCTGATCAAACCATTAAGCTATTACTATATGCATCTTCCTCAACGCTGCAGTTAATGATCAAATTCAAGGGAATTTGCAAGTAAATACATCGAAAACTAAAATTATGATATTTGGAAACCAACGGACAAGAGTAGAAGCAAGATGGATGCTGAACAGGGAAACGCTTGAAGTAGTCGATGAATTCAAATATTTGGGTGTAACTTTTACCCCTAAAATGAGTTTTAAAATACACATAAAGAAGAAATGCACAGAAGCAAAAATAGCAATAAACGTAATATGGAAAAGTTTTTTTTCAATGAACAAGAGTGCGCCAGCAGTAAATACAAAGTTTTCAAAGGGGTTGTCAACGGCAGCCTATACTACAGAAATTAAATTTTTGGTTTAGAAATGTCAGAAGATATAGAGAAAGCTCAACGGTATTTCTTCAAAAGACTTTTTAAACTTCCAAATACAACACCATCGTACGCAATTCACGTTGAATCTGGGCTTCCGTACGTATACACATCGAACTTAAACGCTAGTTGTGAGTACATGGCAAAAGTTATGAAAATGGATAATGAAATAATTCAAAAGGAATGTCTAATGTATACGCTTGGAAGAAGATCGGGACCTGTTAACACATTAGAAACAATCTCAGAAAAATGATATAGATGACTTACAAAAAGCAGCAACAAGCAGCACACGCGCGATCTATAAAAATCTGGATCATCAACTGGGTAGCAGAAACTATTTTAATGATTCGCTGCGAATTTCAAGCATCCGTTTAATATTTCTGGCAAGAATCGAGATGCTTAACCTGAATTTCATACCACACAGACAGGACCTACCTAATAATCGCACCCTCTGCAATAGAAACGAGAAGGAGGACTCCTACCACTTCATCGCAGTATGTCCGATACTTCAAGAATTAAGAAGATTGTATTTTATGAAGAGGTCAATGAATTTAAGAGAATTGTGTGAGATCCTCAATGGATATGGTGGCTGGGAAAATGTTTTCAAATATTGTGAACACGCTATGTACTATAGGAATAGCTATATTACTTGAACTATGAAAAGTTTTAAACATAATGCGAAAAACTTGTATTATAAAATTATTATTTGTAAATTTAAACCGTCAATCTGGCAGACGGCAACTAAGCCATGCCAATCTTATTGGTAAAAAAAAAATAATGTATGTAATTGTTATAAGCTTATAATCAATAAAATTGAATTGAATTGAATTGAAATTGAATAAAAAAAAAATTTGAAATACAAAATATGAATAACTTATACAAAAATGAAATTTTGTAAAATATTAAAACAAAATAATGTACATTCATGCACCTGTCCAGTCAAGTGTCCTAATTTCCAAGAATCATAAAAATGTTGTATTGCCAATCAAAATACAACTAAAATGTAAAATACAAAATAGGGTTCAGTGGGTAAGAAATGTGGTCTGCTCGTTTGGATAAGGGGCCAGAGTTGCCTTTATTATCATTAATATCGTCTTGATATTTTTCTTTTGTACTTTTTATTTGTTTTTTTTTTTTTAATTAAAACCCACGCCTCTTTCCCCCCCAGATACCGCACGCGCTGGGGTCCATTTTCACCGAGCACGACGGCAATTACGATTGCAAGTCGTATCGGCACTTAAATTAATTATTTGATGTTAAGATAATAAATTAAATGAACATAGTTGCTTGCTATGTTGACCATAACACAGCAACTTGTCTTACATGCGCGCAACGCATACCGTCGGAAGTTAAAAGATATAAGGACGCGAAAGCAGTTAAATAAACAAAATTACGAAATGTCAACAAATAAACATTTATGTATTAAAATATAAACAAAAATCATTTATGGCCAATTTCATAAACATTTAACAGGCTTTTAATTTTTTAAATGACGTATTTTGTATGGAATAAACGTCATGTTATGACTTAAAAGCTTGTTAAATTTTTAAAAGGGCTTTATGAAATCGGGGATAAGAGTGACAAAAAAAAATTAAACCGATCCCGACTGTGGAGCACTGGTTCGAAACAATTTTTTTAGAACCATTTTACTCATGCTAAAATCAACTGAGGAAACATTCAAATTATAACATTCGGTTAAGAGGTTCATGCATGCCATAGTTTGTTCTATGAAAATCTACGTGAAAAAGTTTAAATTCTCGCAGGTGGTGAGAACCCCCGCGGAAGTTTAAGCCAATATATGCTAGCAAATCGGGAGCATCAGTTTGACCATTAATAAGTTGGTGAATAAATATTAAATCATTTTTAATCCGCCTCTGATATAAAGTTTGGACCTTTAAAAGTTGGATTCTATGTTCATACGGTGGCAAATTATATGGATCATTCCAGGGTAACCCTTTTAAAGCAAAACGAATGAAGTTGTGTTGTATTGCCTCAATACGATTTTAATGAACTTCGTAAAAGGGGGTCCATACTTGAGATGCAAACTCAAGGTGTGGTCGTACATAACAGTTGTACAATGAAAGGGTAACACAGGGATCGTTAAATTCCTTTGCCCACCGTTTTATAAAACCAAGCATATGCCTTATTTACTATATAATTATTATGTTCAGTGAATTCTAGGTTAGAACTAAATTGAACACCTAGGTTTTGAAGCTAAAAACGCGAGTGAGAATCTGTTGTGAAATAGTATAATCAAATGCACTCACAATTCGTTTTCTTGAGAAGGTTATTGTTTGGCATTTAACAGGGTTTAGGGATAGACCATTTTTACCACACCAAATATTGAAATTGTCAATATCAGCCTGAAGGAGAATATGATCATGGTTAAATTGTATTGTTTAAAAAATCTTCATATCGTCAGCAAATATGAGAATATCGCTAGAACATATACAAGATTTAACATCATTAATAGCTAGATTGAATAGAAACGGGCCCAGATGACTTCCTTGAGGTACACCCGAGTGAGCACGAAATGAGTTTGAAAGAGTGTTCCTGAATTTGACTTCGTAAGATCTATTCACAAGATATGGCTTTATCCATGCTATAAAACGGAGTGGAAAACCCAACGCTTTAAGTTTGAATATAATAATATTGTGACTTAGTTGATCAAATGGTAAGTTCAGTGTGTGCTGAAATTAAAGAGGCTTCTTGGTAAGATTCATCTTCAGAAGGAATCCATATGGGGCAGATTAAAATCACCTATAAGTGGAACGTTGCTGTTTGAGCAAGACAAGTCAATTACAAAGTCTAAGGCCAAAGAGAGCTCATCAAAAACTGCACTCGAACTTTTTTGAGGAATATATGCGTTAAGTAAATACAAGAATTTGGAGTCAAGAGTTAATTTTATACAAACTAACTCAATGGAGAGGTTAAAAGGGAATACTACAGATGATGACATAATTATATTACGAACAGCTATCAAAACACCACCTCCCACTTCATTTGGTTTGTCATCATGACGATTTTTTCTGTATACTAGGAACTCTTGATTAAAAAGTTCTGTGTCCAAAAAGCTTGAGTTGAGCCAAGTTTCCGTCAAAATAAAGATGTCATGAGAAAACGCTTGAGAATTCAGAAAAATATCAGCAGTTTTGCTTCGAAGCCCTCTTACATTTTGATATAAGAGGGTTATCCTATTAAGTTTTTTGAAGATGAGTTTTTGGGTAAATTACGCGTGGATCTATTATTCCTTATAGAAAATTCTTTTATTAGAGCTTTAGAAGGCCAATTACGTATATCGCAAATAGACTCGAAGTATGAAGAATGGGTTACAATTTTAAAAGATGACACGAAACTATTCACTTTGCTAATTTTTGTTCACTTGATAGCAGTATTCGAAGGAATACAGTTGTTAGCTATTAAGTGAGATACGATATCGTCAGGAACGATGTCAGGTTCAAGGCGAGAAATAAAAATGGACTAAGGTTTGGAGACAGCTTTGATAGGCCTAGGGTAAGTTAGGCCTAGATAAAGTTACAGAATCTGAAACAGTTACTGCGGATGGAATTGTTTCTGAACTTTTATTCAAAACCTGAATGAAACTAGGCAATAGTAAGCAATATTTGGATTTGGGTTTGTTCGTTTAAGGGGTGGGCCAGAGTTTTTAACAACAAATGTGTTATCACGTCCTCTTTTATAGCTTTTTTTCGTGGCTGGTACGATTTCAGAACGTGAAGTTGAGGTCGAGTGCGCAAGCAGATCCTCAATAGCTGAACCTCCTGCAATTCGCCTTCAGTACGTAAATCTGAGCTGGACTGCGCAAGAAGATCCTCACCAGAAAGAGGAAGAGGCAATTGCAAAAGGTCGTCAGTAGAAGTTCCAATATCCACCGTATCGCTTGGGAGAGCTAATGAGTTTAAACTTGAGACCGCATTATTAAAATTATTAAGCAGATCCTCGAATCCCTTAGAAAGGTTTTAAATGTCAGTTTTAAAAGAAGACATTTTAAAAGCGAGTTGAGACAAAAAGAACTTACGGCAATCGGTGCAATACCAGAATGCAAATTTGGAATAATTTATTTTCTCAATAAACGCATTAGTCGAACCAATGCGTTTTGCGTGGTACAGATTCCCACACGGTCCGAAACAAGCAAAAAGTGGGGTAGTATTGGAGCCTTCGAGGCAATTTTACACAGGACAAGCCATTTTGTATTAGAAAATGAAAAAGAAAATAAACGAAAAAATTTTATCTTAAATCAAAAAAAGTAGAGAAAAAGAAATAATAAATAAATTAAGTAGGAAGAATTACAATTTAAAATTAAAAACAAAAATAAATAAATAAAAAAAAGATTTATGGAACTAAGCTGGGAATCGAACCCAAGTAGTAAGGAACAGTAGGCCGCGTGCCTTTTTTTTCCAACTTAGAACTATCTTAAAGCTAGACAAAAATTCATGAAAAACTAGCCTACTTATCAATATCTTAAAAATAACTTACTGGCTCTAAGGCGGCGCTCTAAAATTAAGCAATAACTTAATGCTAATGCCTTTCGGCCTACGAACTACTTAAAAAAATATCTTATACTCGTTTTATTTTTCCCAAGAAAGATTTAAAAATCTTGGCAACTATATCATTTATTTTTTTTTTTTTGTATTTAAAAGCTAAATGAAAATAATTAAAACTACTTAAAACTATACGTAAAACTACTATAAAACTACTTACAACTACCTTAAGACAGCCACAGCAAGCATATTTTATTTTTTTGTTTGATTTGTTGTTTTATAATTTTTTTGTTTGATTTTGTTGTTTTATAATTTTTTTTTTTTTTTGCCACCCTGACTGTCCCTACTCTTAAACACCTAAAAACTATGTAAGTCGGCCAAGACGAGCAGGCTCAGTCAACTATATTATATCATGTATAATTGTTATTCAATCACCAAAACTGCTTCTCCTGTTTTACTCTCTCTCTCCGGTCCCGATCGGAAACAGTCCTACTGAACCGAAGGCGCTCTGCTCCGTCCTGTGCGAGGACGTCTCGACCATAAAGGATTGGCCTATCTACAGTTCAACGGCCGACGTAATAGATTAGCGGAACCGCCGCTCTATCCTGTAGCAGCCCCCGACTGTCTAAATAGAGGAAAGCATCGGGTAGCATAAATCCACTTAAACGCACACTTTCGTAGTAATCAGTGTTGGGGTAGTAAGCTCCAATAATTAAGCTATTGGCTGAGGACATCGCTCTTGCAATGTGTCCTTGAATCAGCTTGAGTATAAAATTATCGATTCTGTAAATGTTGGCTCCGTTGTAAAGAACCTCGTTGGAATAATAATGTTTGTACTCCGACTCTGGTGTTCTGTATAATCCAAGGCAGCGTCGAAGACACTGCCTCTCAAACACCCGAATTTTTTCCATTTGAGATGGGGCAACGTTGAACCACACCGGGCATCCCTACGCAATAATTGGCCGGATAAGAGCCATGAAGCAAATCACCTTAACCCTGCTGTCAAGACGGCTGCTATAAAACAACCATTTTGTCAGGGCAAAAGCTCCCCTGGCCCTGGTCAAAGCAGCATTTATATGTCTGTCGAAATACAAATACTGATCCATCCAGATGCCAAGGTACTTTACTACACTTTTATTTGCCAGTGGATGTCCATGTGGCCCTACGATCACCAGCTTGCGCCAGTTCTTTCTTGTATCCCTAGTGGCTCCACGCAATGGAGTCCTGAACAGAATAGTTTCGGATTTCTGGACGTTGATTTTCAACTTCCAGTCATCACAATATCGCTGAATCTTGTCGAAGTCACGCTGCAAAAGAATTCTGATGACATCAACTGTTGGAGCCGTTCTGTACGCAATTAGATCGTCGGCATAAGCTATGGCATGGGCTGAAGAGAATCGGTGAGTTCACCGCTCCCTGCTGAAGACCATTTTTAATTTCGAAGGTTGCGGTAGAAGTTACATTGCCACTTTTGACAACAATCTTTCTACCATTGAGCATATCATAAAGCATATATAAAAGTGGTTTACTTATGCCAAGTCTGGATAGCTTTAGATAGATACCTTCTAACCATACGGTGTCGAAAGCTTTCTCCAAATCAACCAGACAAGCACCCGTACACTGTCTTCTAGATTTGTTCCATTGGACATCAGAACCTAGCTTTGACGCGGCGTGAATGGTGTCACGTCCAGCCTTAAGGCCAAACTGATTATCCGGTATGATATTGTTGTCCTCCGCCCACTTGGACAGAGCTCTATTTATAACTTTCTCAAATACCTTACTGATACTCGGAAGAAGACTTATCTACCGGAGATTCGCCGGATTGGAGTTGTCCTTTCCCTTTTTCGGGAGAGGATGAACCACAGCTGTTTTCCACCGCCCTGGATAATATGCATTATTCAGAGCAGTGTTAAACAGTGTGGCATAAATGTCAACTGCTTTCTGAGGCAGATGTCGCAGTACAACGTTGGATATACCATCGATTCCTGCTGACTTCTTTTTCTTTAATGAAGCGAAGATGAGCGGGAGCCCCGTTTCGTTCGGCGATGGTGGCGTTTGCCAAGTGTTCTTCATTGAACCCGGTGAAACCGAGATTCTCTGATCGCCATTGCGTCATTTCATCTCGAAGGTAGAAGTGGTGAAGCAAGGCTCTGTTTTGCAGGTCATAGTTCGGGCGAATGCTGGCATTCACCTTGTACACTTGCTGGAAAGCAGCCCCGACAGCCTCCACTTTCTCACGAGGATCTTCGATTATAAAGAGGTCATCGTCCAAGACGGCTTCCTCTGGATCTATGCCTGCTATCAGAATTACGTCTCTGTTCTCTGTCGTTCTCTGAAGCTTAAGACACGGAAGTTCGTTTTGATCATGCCGTCTAAATATTTTATTAATTTGCGGAAACATACTCGGGTCGCTAGAATTAACGGCCCGAATTTTGTTGTCCCAATACAAATTAATAGACAACCGGTAATTTTCTTTGATCAATTGGTTAATGTTCTTACTTGACGACTTCAGTGTCCTAATCTCCAGATCGTGTACATCAGATAAACGTCTGTACAAGAGTTTCAGTCTTGTCAAAAGCCCACTTTTTTGTCTCTTTAGTGCGTCGATGGTCGCGTTGCGGTACATATATGTGGCTTCGCGTTTTTGTATTTCGGTATTGTTTTTTTCATTGTTTGTTGGATTGTCTTGTCCATTTTCTCTAAGTATTCGTCAATTTGAGTGTTTGTTAAATTCCTGTCATTTGGTGGGGATATGTTGTTCGTACGTAGTTCATTCGATCAAGCGCTGGTGAAGCGTGGCCAGCGAGTCTTACTGTAATTGTAAGAATGCACTGGCACATACTCCTCCAACTCCACGAACTCGTTCGGAAGTTGAATGACGGCAGCAAGTCCGCAATGGTCACTGTCGTACTCTATTGTTCGTAAGCAGTTTCTTGGTCGTTGACCCACAGTGTCAGTAATTGTAAGTGTTGATTCTTTCAGCACTAAATCCAGAAAGGAACCGCTTCTTGGAAACGAGCATATACTCAACGTTGTTTTGACCCACCCAATTAAATAGATGGCTTCCTCTCGGAGTTTGTATTTGATTTCCCCAATCTAAATGTTTGGCATTCAAATCACCGGCCATGAGATATTGTAATTATCGTAAGTCAATTTAAGTTTCTGGTTCAGCTTAGTTGCGCTGGCCATAAACACATCTGGACTTTGGTCTTTCAACAATTGGAATAGATTTGCTCTACGTTCGGTCCAAATCAATGAATTTACATTCACAGCAAGGATCTTAAAGGGTCTCTCCGGCAGCGTGCCTTTAACCTATAAAGTGCGTTAAGCTCGGCAAAGCAGAGTAGATAATGTCCACCCTTTTCGCCTGCTCACTTATCTGGTTTTGAAGTCCTGCTATTTGGCTCTGAATGGCCAGTATCAACCCTCTTATTTCGGCCCATGCGTCTGGAGCCTTAGGCACGAACCTTTGGCAGCGCATGCATTAAAGCATGTCGCCGCGCATCTTTAATTTGTCCCATGTCACAACCTGGTAGTTGAGGACGGAGATACTCCTCAAACTATCTAGCTTACTGCTGGGCGAAAGCTGTACTACAAAGAACGGAAGGTTCCGTTTCTCCCGTCTGGCTCTAACTGTAGCGAACGGCTTAGCCCCGATAAACTCGAGATCGTCTTTCGCTTTTCGACGGAGCTCATTTAAGAGCACCAGAGGTTCCATGTAGGAATCTATGCCCTTTAGCAGGACCGTTTAAAACTTTTCTATTTTTGGAGTAAAACTGAAGAACTCAGTTGTTGTTTCTTTTAATAAATCTTTTATTTTTTAATATTGTTCCAAAGTGGAACATTGCATGGAATGCCTATCTTTATTTAGTCTTTTAATAAAAAAGTTTTCACCGACTTACCGACAAGTTTTTCGCCGACTTACATAGTTTTATGGTATCCTCTAACTCCATCTTGTATGCATTGATGGGTGGCACCTTCTCTTTTTTGTTTTTGGGCAGCTGTGGCTGCTGCTGTTGACTCTGCTGCTGTTGATTCTGCTGCTGTTGATTCAGCTGGTTCTGCTGATGTTGTTTCTGCAGCTGTTGTTGTTGCCTTTGCTCTTAAGGCTGCTGCTGTGGCTGTTGTTGTTGCAGCTGTACTTGTAGCAGTACTTTTGGCTGCTTTTTATCTTGATTGGGCTGCTCAGTTTGCTGTGGCAGCTTCGCACCCACTGGCGCCTGTAGGGTTTTTTTTTTGTTGGTGCTCCTGGACTTCTCTCTATCGGTGCGCTTCTTGTTTCTGTTTCACAGCTCTATTTCCCCTTGTACTGCATCGATTTGAATTTGTAGTTGTTGCTCTTCAATTTCATCTTCTGATAATGCCTCTGGTGAGGTAAGGTCCACAAACTAGTTACTGTCACCTGTTGTATACATTCCGTCTCCCCCCTCGGACATATACATTATCTCTTTGTCGGACGGCGAGCAGTTTAATTGCATTTGAATTTGGGCTGCAGCTGTCGTTTTAGCTCTGCGCGCCGTCTCCTTCCCTTCGGCTCGCAGCTTAGCTGAAGTGCTTGTGGAGCGACGCTTGACGAGGTTCGGCACATAGCGAATCCTCCTTCTCCTCTTCTTGGAAATTCCGGCTGTTGGTGCCGTTGCCGGTATTGTTTTTATTGCGGTGTAATCATTCGATGTACCCGCTGCTGGTTTTTTTGTTGTTGCGGTGTCATCATTCGATGTCTTCGCTGTTGTTTTTGCCGTTGTTATTGAAACATCTTTCGATGCCCCTGTTACTAACGCCGTTAATTTTGTTGCTGGTATACCACCATTCGATGGTCCCGCAATGTTATCGTTATCCATCTGTTACCTTAAATCGCTTTTAATTATTTGCGCCACTTCCCGGTTGTGAAAAAAAGTACATACAAATTCGGACCCCGGACGGGATTCGAACTTGCCTTGTTCCACACTGCGGTCTGCCACCCTACCACTGTGCTATCGCACTATATAGAAACAGCTTGGTTTATTTAATACTTGAAAAAAAAGTCGCGATTTAAGTTGAAATTAGCTGTGAAAGTCAATAACGTGTTCACTCCTTCACAGATCGAGATCGCCTGGGCCGCGTGCCTACTATCTGAACCAACGGCTTGATGAAAAAAAGAGGAACAAATTAATTTTAAGTCCTGGAAAACTATCAAGATTAAATTTGGTAAGATTACAATTACTTAAATGCTATTGGGAAAAAACAGAGACAACAACTACTAGCAGTCTAAAGCTTTTTAAAGCTTCGTTAATATTACAAGAGTGGGCACGCACACAGGGATATTAAGGGCAAACAGAAAAAAACTCAAATAGAGGAACACAAATCATAAAATCAACAAGGAATGAAATACTCTTACCAAAACGAGCACAACAAATTTTAATGTAATAAAAAAATCCACAGAATTAAAGAAAATGACATGCAAAATATAAAAACATTCACTAACTCAGTACACCAGATTAAAAAAAAACTAATTAAAATTCACAAAATACGGGTAAAAACAAATAATTAGACACACACGAAATGCAAGCACAACTATCAAGACGAACCAGTGCTGCCCACTGATATTAAACAACTTTATCGTTTAAAAATTGTATAGAAGTTCTGACACCGTATTCACACAATAAAAATAAGAGAACAAAAAAGATCTTTAAAGAAAAAGGTAGTGTAAAAAAGATCGGAGTAAAAAAAGAGAACATGTTCTCTTTTAAAGAGATAAGATGTACACCCTATACATAGAGGAACCGCCTCAGCTAACGAAAGTGTAGTGTCATGTCCAAACTAGGTGGCGATGCAAGAAATGAAGAACAAGAACCACAGATAATCAATACACGAACCATTTGCCCCTAAAGTTAGAATTTTTGTGGAATCTTGTGGACTGAATGTGGAATGTGGAACTCAGGCACCTTTTTTAATCGATATTCATGTTTAAGCAGAGTGAGTGAGCAGTGAACTCCATACATGAGCAAAGGGAAGGTAGAACTTTACTTTTGTTTTCTTTTGGGATGATGAAAGTATGTACATATGTGCACATATATTTTTCTTAATTTTTTCGAAAGTAAGTAGGCCAAAGCAGTGGCGGATCCAGGGGGTGGCTATAGTGGCTAAGGTCCCCCCCACAGGCTGTTCTTAAAATTGATTGAAATATAGAAATTAGAATCAGGAGTCAGACAAAAATAACGAGGCTGGGGCTACGCAATTTATATGCTACGTATTTTTTTTCTCATCCCGAAATTATTAAGGTTGGGGCTGAAACCTGAAGGGAATTGTACAAAAAAACAAGTTCGGGGCTACGAATAATTGACAGAAAATTGGAACGAAAAAAAAACAGCTCGCGAGTAGGTCTTTACAAGAATTGGACAAACAACGTGAACGCCTTTTAAACTTGCCTTAGTTATTCCATACAATTTTTGGGCTTGATTTAGGGGACTGTCAAGTCCAAGTTGGGGCTAAAGCTTGAAGAGATAATTGAAAAAACGGCGTCGGGGCTTAACAATTACCATGCCAAATTAAACAAAAATTCACCCTTAGAACTTAGCTAACTTTGCAAGAAAAACGCAATTGGGGCTAAAACTAGAGGAGAATTTGGGAACAACAAATCAAAATCAGAGTTTTCTCTGGGCACTCAGAAAATCATGCGTATGAATATTTGCGATCCCTCTAGACTGACGTGCAAATTTATTGACAAATGTTTTCCTCTGGTGGTTCAAAACTAAAGCTAAAACTTTTTTATATTAGTTATAAATTATAAAATTAAGTTGTGGACAAACAAATTGTATTATTTATTGCCAGTTTCGCAGTGAAAGTTTAAAACTAAGTTTAACTGATCCTGAACTTCAGTTCAAATTTAAAGGTCAAATCGTTGGTTTTCACAGTTTAAAATGAACCTCAGTTCAAAAAACCGAATGACTGTATGATGGCAAAGGCAACTTTGAAACAAATCAACATCGTCACAATAGTTAAAATAATTTGTTCTTCAAGGGAAGCGTTTTTCTGTTTTCACTCTCACAACGAATGTTACATTTCCTCGTCACTCGAAAACATTAAAAAAAAATAATTTCAAATAGAAATTGTTATTATTATTAAATGGCAGTTGTCAACTTAGATTTGAGAATGATTATAACGATCAAGTGTTCTGAACGTTGAACTGAAGTTTAAATGGCAGAATACATTCGTTTAACTAGAACTACAAAATTATCTAAGTTCAAGGTTTACTTTGAAACCGAATCAGGTACTGAACTTAAGTTTAAACTTATATTGTAGATTAACTTGTGAAACTGGCCATTAATGTCTCAAACTGGATCTACCAAGCCCCCCCCCCCCCCCACAGCCAAATCCTAGATCCGCTACTGGGTCAGACAATAACGAAACAAGCCTTTTGCTCATAAAATATTTAATTTGGGGATGAAAATTTAATTTTGATTGATTTTGGATTTCAAGTTCTATTTAGTGTTTTTTTGGATTCAAGAAAAAGGAACTTTTGCCATTTTAACTTGATGGCTTTTTTGAGATAGGTAAACTTTTAGAATACAAAAGTGTAGGTAGGTAGATAATATACCTACACTACATACCTTCAAGTTAAATTAAATAAAAAAAAAAACTTTTTATATTTAAAAAAAAGACATATTTTTTCTAAGTAGGTAGGTATGTATGTCAAAATTAAATTATAATGCAGGTACCTATGTTTTGGTGTATTTTTGTTTGTGGGTTACATACCTACATATATACGAAAGGGTTATCAATTAGTTGATAGGGTTCAATTGGATACGTAGGAAACAGGACATTTAGCGCAAAGATTAAGTATTGTGTCTACGAATATCTTATAAGGTAATTTTAATGAATTCGAATTTTGTACATTATTTAAAAGGAAATAATTTTTAAAGTTTTTAAATTTCATTTTTAAAAATGAACGTGAATATAATTAAATTAAATTAAAATTGAAATTTGTCTTATATGATATATGAAATAAAATTTAAAAATCATACTTGTGATGAACTTATAAAGCTTAAGCCTTTACTAGTCTTTATTATTATGCTAGTTAAAAATATTACTATCGTTAGTTAAAAATTACATTTTTATCCGGGGGATAATGCGCTTTTACCCACCATTTTCGAGGTGCTTTTTTAGAATGAGTACCCCTTTGCCTCTCATTACGGGCTGCTTGTTTAGAGTGAGTTCGCCTTGCCTCTCACTTCGGGGTACTTGTTTAGGGTGAGTTCCCCTTGCATCTCACTTGGGGATGCTTTTTAGGCACCTTGTCCGTCAATTATATGGGAATGTTTTTTTTTTTCGTTGGTAGAGATTTCCGAACAATTGAAAAGATCTTACTTCTTAAATTATGTATTGAGAATTTTTTGCTTCGAGAATTCTTTTCGTGGGGCTGATTAAATAAAAGATTCAGGGAAATTTTTTTGCAATACCATACGTGCATTTGAGTAGGTAATTATGTGGGTGTGGATCTATGCGCCCATCTGTGGATTGGGCTGGAACATAAACTCGTAGAAAGATTTTCTCCAAATTGTTACCTAGCATATTTGTATGTAAATTCTTAGAAAAAAAACCTGTAAGTATTCATATCTTGAATATGGTCCTTCGTATTTTATTTTAAATATCTTTTATTCGTGATACTCGTGTAAGGAAAACCCCCTATAATTATTGTATTTTTAACATTTAAAGCATCAAGTTTCTTGCATTCGACTTAAAATTGATAAGAGCATTGAATAATGAAAACCAAATTGCTACTTAATTATTTACCTACCTAAAATTTTGAAAAAATAGTAGGCACATAGGTAGATTTTTCAGAGAAATAGGTTCCGATTTGCAACCCACCGTGAGCGGACGTGTGCGTGAGTGGAGGAGATCCCTTGCTAAATACCCCCAGTGTTTTTCTATAATAACTAAATAGTTTAATACAAATATTATTGTGTTTTCCCTATTTGTCCCTCTCAAAAAATAAATAAACAACAATAGTGCAAGTGCAGTCTGCCTAAATCATTACACATATAACACAAAAAAATCATAAAACAGGCTCCGATTTGCAACCCACCGTGAGCGGACGTGTGCGTGAGTGGAGGAAATTCCTTGCTAAATACCCCCAGTGCTTTTCTATAATAACTAAATAGCTTAATACAAATATTTAAGTGTTTTCCCTATTTGTCCCTCTCAAAAGTCCCTCTCGAGTGCAGTCTGCCAAAATCATAACACATATAATACAACAACATGGTGTCCGCTGAACTGGAAAGTCAGGGAACAAAATTTGGTAAGGGAATGTCAGGGAAAGTCAGGGAATTCGGGAAGCGGTCAGGGAATTTTTTCTATATCAATTTTTAAAAAAATTCACTGAACTCCTTTTTCACTTTCTCTCATGAGAAACTTTTTTCTGATCAAACATTTCGTTCTGATTACATCTATGTTTAAAATTATTCATTTCGTATCTTTTGCCATACCTGTGAATGTGTCAAAAAAATGAGTGAAACACAACTAACTTCACTTCATTGTATTGTGTTATTTCGTACAGTAATGGCCGCGATCGGAAACCTATGTAGAGCTATCCAGAAAGGTACGTGTTGTTAGAATCCCGTGTAAAAACAGCTAATGACAAAACAGCTTCTGCTGTTGGATAGCTATCCATGTTATCTGAATTGTATCCCAAGCGAAGTCAAAAATAACCAATCCGTTCGAAAACCTATGGATATGAAACTATCTTAAGATCGATTCACAATGCGACGAAAAAACGCAACGTGACGAGAGCTCGTCGTAGTTGGCAAACCGATTTCAAACCATGTAAGTATACGAGGGAACGCCAGGGTATGCACAATGAAACGTTTCTCGTCGTCACGTCACGCCAAAGTTGGGAAAATTGAAAAAAAAGACGCTCTCGTCGACGATTTTTATATTTGACTGATGGTGAATTTTGTGAAATTGTAGAAAAGAATAAAGAAAACAAGAGATAAGCGGAAATTAAAAAAAAAAAAAATAAATTTTGTTGACAATGAAATTATATTTATAGATCTATTTATGTTGACAATATTATAATATTGTATTGTTTTAATTTATTAGGATTTTTAGCTGAAAATCGTTTCCCCAGCCAGCTATGGACAAACACAGTTATAATATTTATGCCGTTTTCGATTGGTCATCCGGAGCTACTCCTTTTTCACTGTTTCTGTTCCATTCCTATCGAATATGGAAAATCTGGAGTAGAAGGAGTAACTCCGAACCATCCACTCGAAACTGACATTAAATAATAAAAGTATTTTCATTTTGATTTTTTCATTATTTTGAACGCACACTGCACAGCTAGAACAAAAACAGTAAATAATTTAACGATGTCAAAAAACTCGTCGTCAAGAAACTCGTCGCATTGTAAATTGGGCAACGATTTTATGACTAGAAAAAAATGACAGCGAATCACGTCACGCTCTCGTCGCGTTTACTCCTTGCATTGTGAATCGACCTTTAAATAGGCTATCGCATAGGTTTCCGATCGCGGCCAATAAAAGAAACAATACAAACTGTTAAATTTGACTGAGATTCAACTAACGACGTGTCCAAGTTTATATATTTTAAGTACGATTATTTCTTCATACTGTTTCTGCATACCTGAATTAATACATTTTGATTTATTTAAAAAAAATAAACTATTAAATTTTAATATCGCAAAGATGTATGATTTAAAAGGTGATGTGAAATAAGGCCCAACGAAATAAAACCAAATATCAAAAATTTGGCCTTATTTCGTTTTTAATTAATAACGCGAAATTTCAGTTTTGGCTTTATTTCGTTTTAATTTTTTTCCGTTTCAAAAAACTGCAAAACAAATCACCGTTGTTCTTTTAATTCTGTTTAGTGCATTAACGCCAACGGAACTACCCCCCGCGGGTGTAATTTCCCAAAAAAAAAAACCGCGGGGGTTAAAGACTTTTACCCAAATCACTGTTTAGTACAAAAACTTTGAAAGCAGACCGACTGAAAGCACAGGAGCTTGCTATTCGACTGAGCGTACCCTTAGCGGAGTGACGGAGTCACGTGAGCGGAAGAGAGGACCCAAAAAGGGAGTTAACCCTTGAACCCGCGAAGTGGGCCACCCAATGTACTGTTTAGTTCAAAAACTTTGAAACTTAAGTGCCTGCCAGTTGGGGGATTAATTCCTTTTTTTTGGGAACTAGCACACGGCCATGTGACACATGGCCAAATGTCACGGCACCATAGCATAGGTGCCTCCCAGTTCGGGTTTAATTCTATTTTTATGGGAACTAGCACACGAGGGGTTTAGTTCCCAAAATAAAGGAATTAATCCCCCAACTGGAAGGCACCTAAGTTTCAAAGTTTTTGAACTAAACAGTACTTCGGGTGGCCCGCTTCGCGGGTTCAAGGATTTTAACTCTCTTTCTGGGTCCTCTCTTCCGCTCACGTGACTCCGTCTCTCCGCTTAGGGTACGCTCAGTCGCCTGGAAAGCGCTTATGCTTTCAATCGGTCTACTTTCAAAGCTTCTGTTATCACTGAATTTTTTCAAAAAAACAAATTTGGTCTTATTTCCAAATGAAATTTGCCCTTATTTCATTTTGCAAATAGAAATAGAGCCAATTTGGCCTTATTTCCATTTTCAAAGCGAAATAAGGCCAAATTTGAGATTTGGTTTTATTTCGTTGGGATTTATTTCACGTCACCATTTAAAAAGGATTTTATTATGTCATGAATTTGACCAATTTTCTTGTGTCACTTTTCCACTGTGATTATTTAGGATATTTTGGTCTATTTGTAAAAAATGCGAATAATAACAATATTATTCCATTATTTTCCCAACGTTTTGTGAGTATTCCTCACTTCTTCAGGGGTTATACCTATATTTTTTTAAATTTGATTGTTAAAAAACTACATAGGTACTCTGCTTCTTGTATCCTACTATTGCATCATTTCCGAAAACGGCACTGACACAAAATTGAACATAAAAGCAAATTAATAACCCTTCAAGCAAGCGAGCTCGTTTTCGGTCCGCAAACGTATCAAACAACGTATGGACGACTTCGCATTCGGATCCAAATACGGATCGAAAAACTGCGTTTTGTGGCTCAAATTAGTATGGAAATTAGAATCACCACGGAGCCATTATGTGAATGTATTGTGAGAGAGAGAGTTTTTCAATTCACCATACTCGGAGAACCGAAACCAAATGGATTCTAAAACGGTTCCAAAAAAAATTAATGAATTGAGGCAGACCCAAAACCCAACCCAAATGTACTAAAAAAACTTCCCATCTAGTCCAGTTTCTCCATTGCCTACAAAAATAAAACTAACAGAATTTTTTCATTGCAAGAGTTTTTTTTTATTTATCATTCATAAAAGGTTTTCTAAAGATTATTTCGCACTGATAAATATGACATATTTCCACAAATATAAATTTACCATTAATAAATAGAAACTTGCATTTCTGATTAAAATTTTTTTCATATGACACATGGCCAAATGTCACGGCACCATAGCATAGGTGCCTCCCAGTTCGGGTTTAATTCTATTTTTATGGGAACTAGCACACGAGGGGTTTAGTTCCCAAAATAAAGGAATTAATCCCCCAACTGGAAGGCACCTAAGTTTCAAAGTTTTTGAACTAAACAGTACTTCGGGTGGCCCGCTTCGCGGGTTCAAGGATTTTAACTCTCTTTCTGGGTCCTCTCTTCCGCTCACGTGACTCCGTCTCTCCGCTTAGGGTACGCTCAGTCGCCTGGAAAGCGCTTATGCTTTCAATCGGTCTACTTTCAAAGCTTCTGTTATCACTGAATTTTTTCAAAAAAACAAATTTGGTCTTATTTCCAAATGAAATTTGCCCTTATTTCATTTTGCAAATAGAAATAGAGCCAATTTGGCCTTATTTCCATTTTCAAAGCGAAATAAGGCCAAATTTGAGATTTGGTTTTATTTCGTTGGGATTTATTTCACGTCACCATTTAAAAAGGATTTTATTATGTCATGAATTTGACCAATTTTCTTGTGTCACTTTTCCACTGTGATTATTTAGGATATTTTGGTCTATTTGTAAAAAATGCGAATAATAACAATATTATTCCATTATTTTCCCAACGTTTTGTGAGTATTCCTCACTTCTTCAGGGGTTATACCTATATTTTTTTAAATTTGATTGTTAAAAAACTACATAGGTACTCTGCTTCTTGTATCCTACTATTGCATCATTTCCGAAAACGGCACTGACACAAAATTGAACATAAAAGCAAATTAATAGCCCTTCAAGCAAGCGAGCTCGTTTTCGGTCCGCAAACGTATCAAACAACGTATGGACGACTTCGCATTCGGATCCAAATACGGATCGAAAAACTGCGTTTTGTGGCTCAAATTAGTATGGAAATTAGAATCACCACGGAGCCATTATGTGAATGTATTGTGAGAGAGAGAGTTTTTCAATTCACCATACTCGGAGAACCGAAACCAAATGGATTCTAAAACGGTTCCAAAAAAAATTAATGAATTGAGGCAGACCCAAAACCCAACCCAAATGTACTAAAAAAAACTTCCCATCTAGTCCAGTTTCTCCATTGCCTACAAAAATAAAACAAACTGAATTTTTTCATTGCAAGAGTTTTTTTTTATTTATCATTCATAAAAGGTTTTCTAAAGATTGTTTCGCACTGATAAATATGACATATTTCCACAAATATAAATTTACCATTAATAAATAGAAACTTGCATTTCTGATTAAAATTTTTTTCAAAGTTTTAACAAGAAAAAAGAGATACAAAAGCAACCGTCTTCGCCACGCTACCTACAAAACTGAACTAAAAAAAAGTGGTGGAAATTAAGGCAAAATGATTGTATACTTCGCCTATGCTCTCTCTATTTCTCGGTGCTTAAAAAAAATACTCGCGATTCTCGTTCTTTTTACATGCGTATACAGAAAATTTGTTAACATGTGTGAGACACTCATTTTTTTTTGGAGTCCCAAGTGAACCGAGAAATTTGGGTCCGTGATTTTGCTTGAAGGGAATAAATTAAGAACAATCAAGCAAAAAATAATCAAATACAAAATTAACAATGACACTTATTTTTGTGTCAGTGCCGTCTCCGGGAATGATGCAATAGTAGGATATAAGAAGCAGGTAGGTAGGTAGGTAGAAATGGCGGCCACGGGCAGTGTAGCCCATAGCCTAATTAGCGCTGAAGTGCGCCGTTTTGATACCATAACTCGTTTGAACCTGTGGATGGAATTGAAGAGAGAGAATATGGGCATATCCTCAGGATATCGTCGCTTTTTATTTGAGTTTAGAATAGGATTTTGTTGTAGCTTTTAGCACAATCATCAGAAAGTGTATCACCCAGTCAAGCAGATCAGCACCCGCACCCGCACCATCAACAGTTAGCCCACTAGGCAGTTCGTTGGCTGGCACTGGAGCGTTCACTGATCTGATTGGATGATCATCCGGCCGCTGTTCACCACAAACCCCCACCAGAACCCTAGTCCACTATCTTGTGATCATAGGGAATCGACGGAAGGTATAATGCAGAAGTAGTCGAAATTTGTCCTAGAGCCATTTCGTCTAGTTGAGAAAAGAAATCAAGTCTTTGATCTTCATTTCAGAAAGTTCGTTAATTTCGTCAAAGAATGCTCTTCCGAGTGACTGTTTTCTAGCTTTGGCCAGAGCAGGGGATTTGCAGAGGAAATGAACTACTGTTTCCCTTTCCTGCTGGTCCTCACAGCTCTAACAGTGAGTATTGTGAGGTATGCCCAGCTTCGCTGCATGCTCTCCTATTGGCCAGTTTCCGCTACAGGTTGCAACTACCCTGGCTATGTTTTGCCTGGGTCTGCGTATTAGATCAATTGTTCGGTTCTTGTCATAGGTGGGCCAAATCTTCCTAGATATAATACAGTTTGATAAACTGCTCCACCTACGGTTCAGCCCCGCAAGCTCATCCGGCATTGCTGGACCAGTTTGGAGGATGCTGTAGCTGAATTAATGGCTTTAACAGCCGCTTGACTGTCTGTAATAATAGCTGCATTACGGTTCTGGTTTGGATCTGCTTTAAGTAACTTGCAAGCTTCCCTGATTGCCAGCAATTCAGCTAGAAAGACGCTAGCAAGGTCAGGTAGCCGAAAGGACCTAGATACATTTAGAGAATCAGAGAAGATTCCTGCACCAACGCCACACTCCATCTTTGAGCCATCAGTAATGATAGTTGTGTCGAAATCTTTCGTCACGACGTTATCATTCCAATCCTTCCTGGATGGAAATTTAACTTTGAAATCCTTACTGATACTCATTGTTAGGGTGCAGTAGTCAGTGGGAGTCGAAAACATTTCCATTGGAATCAAGTCTGTGATATTGCTGTGACCATAGGGCTTGGCAAACCAAGAGTTTGATTCTTTAAGTCTTATAGCTCTGCAAGATACTAGATATTTAATATGTAAATCAAGTGGTAGAAGGTGCAGAAAAACACTTAAGGCATCATTCGGGCATGATCTTATAGCCCCTGTCGTGCCAATGCAAGCAGTTCTTTGAACCTTCCTAAGTCTATCTAGTCTAGAGTATGTAGTTT
Organism: Melangyna quadrimaculata; assembly: GCA_949320155.1. Taxonomy (NCBI): domain Eukaryota; kingdom Metazoa; phylum Arthropoda; class Insecta; order Diptera; family Syrphidae; genus Melangyna; species Melangyna quadrimaculata. The sequence continues at coordinate 319,453,584 of OX439483.1, read as the reverse complement.
TTTTAACAATAAAATTGAAAAAAAAATATATAACCCCTGAAGAAGTGAGGAATACTCACGAAAATAATGGAATAATATTGTTTTTATTCGCATTTTTTACAAATAGACCAAAGAGCCTAAATAATCACAGTGTAAAAGGATTTTATTTAAATGGCCATTTATGATTATACTATGAACTACATTGCAAAACAATTTTTTTTTTTTGAATGCATGCAGTTATTATTTTTCACTTTCAATACAATCGGTAATATATACCTTCAGATAGATCTTTGAAAAATACAATTTGAGTTCTTTTTGCCTAAGGTTTAATTACTCCATTCAAATATGTACATTTTCTACCACTTTGTGCAATATTTATTTAATACGTACCTTCTCATAAAAAAATATTTTTTTTTTTAATTTTTTGGTCAGGGAACATTTTGAAATTGGTCAGGGAAAGTCAGGGAAATTTATTTTGAAAAAATAGTGGACACCATGAACAAAAATCATAAAACATATACCTACTAATCGCGCCGCGAATTAAATAAAAATAAAAAAATAGCCCAACTTAAATACCTAACAACAACAATAGTGCAAGGGACCTACAATTTTATGCCGAATTCGAACGGCTAGACGAGAAGCACTTATTCGTGACAAGTGATACTCTTGGAGGATTTGTCAATTCCTCGCAAGAGGCAGTAGCCCTGAAAAAAACTTTTTAGTATTTAGGTGGACGAGGCTGGGAAGCGAACCCAGACCTCCAGCGTGACAGTTAACGAACACCATAGCACAGCGGTAAATTTCATTTTCTCTCCTTCTCACGTCACTCACAATGCATTGGCTTCGTCACTATATGCAATGTGTATAACATCACACATAATGGAGCGTATTCATAGTCATTGTAGACCTGGGTCTAAGTTAAACATAGCTTTGGTTGAATTTTCGGACGTTGATTCTATTTTTTTAAGTTTATCATTTCAAAATATTTGAAGCTATTTGTGTAGGTAGTATACCAAGTTAATAATCTTATAAAAATATAAAACCAACAATTTGTAATTAAAATCGGACTGTATTCATTGAGCCAAAATTGTCTTACACTGTAGTTTAGTTAAGCCTGGGTCTATCTGCGACTATGAATATGCCCCAATGTATGTAATCGACTAAGCCATATCATATCAGATAAATTGCTGTTATTGATTTTGGGTATCCAAGGGCGGATCAATACAATGCTTTTTAGGCATAACACTAGCAGTATTGTACTGTGAAGTCATTTGGGGCCCAAACTTGATATCAGCATTGATAACTGTCTGATTTGGTTTTTTATGTCTGTTTATTGTAGTGGTGGGTGAATTTAAGGTTGACTACAGCAAATTCGGGGACTGAGGAAGAATTTTTGTGCTGCATATGTCCATACTGTGAAAAACAGGCCAGCTGTTTTGGCACTAAGTGAAACCCAGGTAGGGGAAAATACCGATCACTCGAAATTCAGCCTACATGGTTATAGCTTAGTGCATCTATTTTTTCCACATCATGGTCTCGCCGTGTATGTTCGAAATGATTTTGCTTATCAGCTTCAACCACAATATGGTTCATGTTTGAATACGAAATTTAATTTCATGTGGTTTAAATTCACCATCCATAAGCGCATCAGCCATACTTGTTTTATTTATCGTAGTCCTAATTTGGATAGTAATTCGACTTCCAACGAATTCCATGCAATATCCGACTCCATCCAGAGAATTATTTCCCATTTGCCGCACAGTGAAATCGTTGTTACGGGCGATTTCAATGTACATAATTCTTCGTGGCTACGCTATTCAGGTCAGACAACACCCGAAGGAAGGTATGTCGAGATTTTTGCTGAGATAAACAACCTAACTCAGCTGGTTGACGAGCCTACTCGGATTCCTGACGTTGCGGGTCAATCCGCAAACACTCTAGATTTGTTTCTTACCTATGACCCTGATAAATACACTATAAGTGTATTATCGCCTCTAGGCACATCAGACCATTGTGTCATATCTGCGAATTTCTCGTGCCTCTAAAACACAGTTAAAGAAAAAACAACCAAGAGAACCGTTTGGCAGTACGAGAAAGCCAACTGGGACGGTCTCAATGTTTTCTTCAGGAACTTTAACTGGTCACTGTGCTTCCTCGATAATGACGTAGATTCTTTGTGGAATGAGAAATTTTATTGCGAATAGGGTGGAACCTATCAAACCCAAAGAAAACTCAGGGTTTGATTCGAGCTGTAAAGAGGTTATTAGGGTTAGATAAGTAAGCTTCCGAAGTTATAAAGCCAACCTTGAGGAAAATTGGAAAAAGTTTCAACAAGCTTGAAAGACCTGTAACGTTCATATTCGACGAACCAAATTTTTACATGATCAAAAATTACGGCAAAAAATTCTACAATGTCCCAAACGTAGTACAAATTTTTGGTCATTTGTAAAAAACATACGAAACACCACCTCGTCCTCGGTTCCAACGCTCGTCTTCAACGATACTCCTTTTGTCAGCTCAATCGATAAAGCCAATTTGCTTGCAGCACAGTTTGCTGTTAATTCGTCGCTGCCAGAAAGTGTTATGACTCCTCCTGTACTTGAGAGCGCAAATGATTCTATGGAATGATTCTTCCGCACTCGTGCAGTTGTAAGAGTTCTGAAAGATCTCGATATACACAAATCTGCTGGCCCGGATAGTATCCCTCCCATTGTTCTGAAGAGGTGTTCTTCAACGCTGTGAAAACCACTGCGTAAGCTTTTCCATCTGTTCTACTCTAGTGGTCTCATTCCGAGTGGATGGAAAATAGCTTTTGTCTAGCCTGTCCCAAAACAAGGCGTGTCTTCTTCCCCCTCTTACTATCCACCAATTGCGCTTACGTCCCTTCTTTCTAAGGTCATAGAAACGCTGATTAATTTCCAGCTCAAGAAATATCTCGAAGAACGAAAGCTTCTTAATGACCGGCAGTACGGTTTTCGTAGCAATAGGTCCACTGGTGATCTGATGGTATATCTCACCGAACAGTGGCACAAATCTTTACATCGTTTTGGAGAAAGTAAGATTATTGCGCTTGATATTTCTAAAGCATTTGATTGAGTTTGGCATCAAGCTCTCTTATCGAAAATGCGTGCATTTGGTATCGATGAATCTCTTCTTCGTTGGATTAGAAATTACCTTTCGGAACATTCAATACAAGTTGTATTGGACGGTTTCAAGTCTGAAACTCACAAAATAAATGCTGGTGTGCCCCAGGGCTCGGTTCTGTCTCCGACTCTCTTCCTTATATTCATAAACGATCTTTTATCTGAAATTTCTTATCCATTAAATTGTTTTGTTGACGACAGTTTCCTCAGCTTTTCGTATTCGTTCTTAGATTCACATCCATGTTGTTCGGATGTGGAACTTGAACGGCAGTTTATCCTTGAGCCCAATTTTGGATGTACTGTTAAGTACAGAGATTCTTTCTTTAGTCGCACTACTCGAATGTGGAATGCTCTATCCAGCTCAATTTTCCCCTCCCATTGTGATCTACAGACGTTCAAACCCAATGTGCATCGGTATCTCCTTTTAAATCCCCTCCAATCTACCTAATCACTCGTGTTGTGTATATCATCTTAAGGGTAGTCACAACCCCTTTTACACGCGCTTAATATTAAAAAAAAAAAAAACGATAATATTTTTTTGAACCACTCCGATATGGAAACGATTTTTTCATTAAATTCTGGTCTCGACAGCATTGTCCAATAGGGAATCAAAAATCGTGTAGAACATTATGCTTCAAAAACTCAATGCTGTCTACTGTCGTTAAAACGAAACCCACCCCCCATGTCACTATCCATGAGTGGCACTTGCATTGAGGAAACCGAAAAGCTTTCAGTCCTCGGTATGTGTGTCACAGACCACCTTTTATGGAATGACCACATATTCGACATCGCCAAAAATGCTGCTTAGTGTTTAGGTTTTCTCCGTCGATGCAAGAAATTTTTCTCTCCTTCTGATCTGGCTGTGATCTACAAAGCCTTTATTCGTCCAAAACTTGGGTATAACTCCCACATTTGGGCAGGTGCTCTAATAACCCACTTGAGTTTATTGGAAGGAATTGAAAAGAGAGGTTTTAAAATGATAGGTGACAGAACTATAACGGAAACATTCTCATCTCTTGGGCACCGCCGAAATGTTTCATGTCTTTCGTTATTTTAACGTTATTTCCATAAACAATGCTCTAGTGAAATAACCAGTTGCATTCCTCCCCACAATTAAAAATTAGAAAAAAACTTAAATAAAATATTTATGGAACTAAGCTGGTAATCGAACCCAAGTAGTAAGGAGCAGTAGGCTGCGTGCCTTTTTTTTTTTTTTTTTTTAATTCATTTTTATTTTATATTCAACTTAAAACTATCTTAATGCTAGACAAAAATTCATAAAAACTAGCCTACTTATCAATATCTTACAACTAACTTACTGGCCCTAGGCGGGCGCTCTAAGTTAAACAATATCCTAATACTAATGCCTTTCGGCCTAAGAACTTATTATATACTAATATCTTTCTGGTTCTATTTTTCACCAAGAAAGATTGCAAAAAACTTGGTATCCATATCATATTATTTTATTTTTTTTATAAAAAACTTACATACTACCTAAAAATATCTTAAAACTAATTAAAACTACTATAAAACTACTTAAAATAACCTTAAAACTAGAACAGCCACAGCAGGTTTTTTCAGTTTTGTAATTTTTTTGTTTGATTTTGTCTTTTTTATAATTTTCTTGTTTATTTTTGTAGTTTTTATAATTTTTTTTTTTTTTTTTTTTGTGGTGCTACCCTGACTGTCCCTACTTAAAACGAATAAACCCTAACTATGTAAGTCGGCCAAGACCAGAAAGCTAAGTCAACTTTAAATATCATTGTTTTCAACGCTAAGCCACCAAAACTGGTTGTCCTGCTTCACCCTATCTATTCGGTCCCTATCAGACACAGTCCTACTGAACCGAAGTCGCTCAGCTCCGCCTTGTGCGTTGACGTCTCGACTATAAAGAAGGCGCCTATCTACAGTTCTACGGCAGACGTGGTAGATAAGCGGAACCGCCTCTCTATCCTGTATCAGCCCCCGACTGTCTAAATAGAAGAATGCGTTAGGTGGAATATAACCGCTCATACGCACACTCTCAAAGTATTCGTTGTTGGGGTAGTAAGCCCCAAAAATTAAGCTATTAGCTGAGGACATCGCTCTTGCAATGTGACCCCGAATCAGCTCCATTGTATAGAACCTCGTTGGAATAATAGTGTTTGTACTCCGACTCTGGTGTTCTGTGTAATCCAAGGCAGCGTCGAAGACACTGCCTCTCAAACACCCGAATCTTTTCCATTTGAGATGGGGCAACGTTGAACCACACCCGGCATCCATAGGCAATCATTGGCCGGATGAGGGCCATGTAGCATATCACCTTAACCCTGCTGTCAAGACGGCTTTTATAAAACAACCGTTTTGTCAGGGCAAAAGCTCCTCTGGCCCTGTTCAAAGCAGCATTTATATGTCTATCAAAATACAGATACTGATCCATCCAGATGCCAAGGTACTTTACTACACTTTTACTCGCCAGTGGATGTCCATGTGGCCCTACGATCACCAGCTTGCGCCAGTTCTTTCTTGTATCCCTAGTCGCTCCACGCAATGGAGTCCTGAACAGAATAGTTTCGGATTTCTGGACGTTGATTTTCAATTTCCAGTCATCACAATATCGCTGAATCTTGTCGAAGTCACGCTGCAAAAGAATTCTGATGACATCAACTGTTGGAGCCGTTCTGTACGCAATTAGATCGTCGGCATACGCTATGGCATGTGCTAGAATACCTATCAGATCGCTGGTGTAAATACTGAAAAGAATCGGTGAGTTCACCGCTCCCTGCTGAAAACCATTTTTAATTTCGAAGGTTGCGGTAGAAGTTACATTGCCACTTTTGACAACAAACTTTCTACCATTAAGCATATCATAAAGCATATATAAAAGTGGTTTACTTATGCCCAGTCTGGCTAGCTTTAGATACAGACCTTCTAACCATACGGTGTCGAAAGCTTTCTCCAAGTCAACCAGACAAGCACCTGTACACTGTCTTTTAGATTTGTTCCATTGGACATCAGAAACGAGCTTAGACGTGGCATGAATGCTGTCATGGCCCGCCTTAAAGCCGAACTGATTGTCCGGTATGATATTGTTGTCCTCCGCCCACTTGGACAGAGCTCTATTTATAACTTTCTCAAATACCTTACTGATACTCGGAAGAAGACTTATCGACCGGAGATTCGCCGGATTGGAGTTGTCCTTTCCCTTTTTCGGGAGAGGATGAACCACAGCTGTCTTCCACCGCCCTGGATAATATGCATTATTCAGAGCGTTGTTAAACAGTGTGGCATAGATGTCTACTGCTTCCTGAGGCAGATGTCGCAGTACAACGTTGGATATACCATCGATTCTTGCTGACTTCTTTTTCTTTAATGAAGCGAAGATGAGCTGGAGCTCAACTTTCGAAATTAACAGGGAATTAGCCCCGTTTCGCTCGGCGATGGTGGCGTTTGCCAAGTGTTCTTCATTGAACCCGGTGAATCCAAGATTCTCTGATCGCCATTGCGTCGTTTCATTCCGAAGGTAGAAGTGGTGAAGCAAGGCTCTGTTTTCCAGGTCATGGTTCGGGCGAATGCTAGCATTCACCTTGTACACTTGCTGGAAAGCAGCCTCCACATTCTCACGTGGATCGTCGATTATAAAGAGGTCATCGTCCAAAACGGCTTCCTCTGGATCTATGCCTGCTATCAGAAGAACGTCTTTGTTCTCTGTCGTTCTCTGAAGCTTAAGACACGGAAGTTCGTTTTGATCATGCCGTCTAAATATTTTATTAATTTGCGGAAACATACTCGGGTCGCTAGAATTAACGGCCCGAATTTTGTTGTTCCAATACCAATTAATAGACAACCGGTAATTTTCCTTGATCAATTGGTTGATGTTTTTAATTGACGACTCCAGTGTCCTAATCTCCAGATCGTGTGTGTCAGTAAAACGTCTGTACAAGAGTTCCAGTCTTGTCAAAAGTCCACTTTTTTGCCTGTGAAGTGCGTCGATGGTCGCGTTGCGGTACATGTCTGTGGTTTCGCGTTCTTTGTATTTTGGTATTATTTTGTCCATTGTTCGTTGGATTGTGCTGTCCATTTTCTCCAAGTTATGGTTAATTTCAGTGTTTGTTAAATTCCTGTCATTTGGTGGTGATATATTGTTTGTACGTAGTTCACTTGATAAGGCGTTGCTAAAGCGTGGCCATCGAGTCTTACTGTAGTTGTAGGAATGCACTGGTACATACTCTTCCAACTCCACGAGCTCGTTCGGAAGTTGAATTACGGCGGAAAGTCCGCAATGGTCACTGTCATACTCTATCGTTCGTAAGCAGTTTCTCGGTCGTTGACCCACAGTGTCAGTAATTGTCAGTCTTGAGTCCTTAATCAATAGATCCAGATAGGAACCGCTTCTTGGAAACGAAGGCCTATCAGTAGCCAGAAGGTCGAGCATATACTCAACGTTGTATTGACCCATCCAATTAAATAGATGGCTACCTCTCGGATTTTGTATTGGATTTCCCCAGTCTACATGTTTGGCATTCAAATTACCGGTCATGAGATAGTAATTATCTTCCGAGTTCCGAGTAAGCATTGAAAAAGTTTTTCGAGCTCTGTTAAAAAGTCAGTTGGCTGAGGTGATTCCGGTGTATAAGCCGCAATCGCATACATCCGTTTCCCATGTTTGAGGGAATGCATACGATACACGCCTCAAGCAACCGAAATCTGCGTACTTCATTATTACATATAACCTTATAACTAATGCCTTTTCGTACAAAGATTGTGACTCCTCCCCCAAAAGTGGAGTTGGGCCGATCTCTTCGTACAATATTGAAATTATTGTGCGTCAGTTTATGTTTCTGGTTCAGCTTAGTTTCGCTGGCCATAAACACATCTGGACATTGATCTTTCAGCAGTTAGAATAGATTCGCTCTACGTTCGATCCTAACCAGAGAATTTACATTCACAGCAAGGATCCTAAAGGGCCTCTCCGGCAGCGCACCCTTAACCTATAAATTGCGTTAAGCTTGGCAAATAAGAGTTGAGATGGTCTACCCGCTTTGCCTGCTCCCCGATCTGTTTTTGAAGACCTGTTAATTGGCCCTGAATGGCCACCAACCAGGTCATAATATCCGCCTGTGCCGCCGGAGCCTTAGGCACAGGGGCTTGTAGGGCTACCTTTGGCGTAGGCTGTACCGTTTTTCCCTTTACTGACGCCATTTGGGCGTAGGAAATTTGGGGCTAACGGGCATTGTTGTGGGAGCACGCGTTACTGGGCGTTTCTCTTCTTCCATTTACTTACTTACTTACTTAGGTGCTCGGACCTATTACGTCCGTGATGTTTCCCTTACGGGACATAGGGCCTCCACTACACCAACGCGCCATCGTGTACGATTTCTTGAAATATATTTCAGTTCTCTCCAACTTTTCCCCAGTTTGTGCCGATTCCTCTTCGACCGTTCTTCGCCATGTACTTCTAGGCCGGCCCACTTGTCTTCCCTTCTGTGTGAGCGGGTTCCACTGCATTGCTTGAGATGCAATGCACCGATCGCCTTTTCGAAGCGTATGGCCAATCCACTGCCACTTTCTTCTTCGTATAATGGAGTCTATGGGCTCCTGACCCGTTCTCGCATGAAGTTCGGCATTGGAGATACGGTTGGGCCAGAAAATCCTCAAGATGTTTCGTAGACATCTATTAACGAAGGTTTGCAGCTTTCTAGTGACAGTGTCAGTGACTTTCCAAGTGCTGCAGCCGTAAAGCAGAACGGATTCAACATTGGAGCGGAACAGTCGTAACTTGGTCTTTAAGCTAAAAGAGTTGTTTCTCCATATTTTGGACAGCATTCCGAACGCAGCCTTTGCTTTTCTGATTCGGCTGTTACGTCCAGTTTAGTTCCGCCACCCGTAGATACAATACTCTCAAGATATTGGAAATCCTGTACCATCTCTACCGGTTGTCCAGAAATATTTACTTGGATTGATGAGGAAGTTCCAAGGCTGATCCTTTTAGTTTTTGCCGAGTTGATCTTAAGCCCTACGATTACTGCTCCTCTCTCCACCCTTGTTGTCATTTGATGGAGATCCATGATCCTATGAGAGAGTAAGCATACGTCGTCCGCGTAGTCCAGATGTTTGAGGTGAGATTGCAGAGTCCACTGAATTCCTCCATTTCCACTTGACAAAGCTGCGTGCAGTACGTCACTTATCACCAACAGGAACAGTATTGGTGACAATATACAGCCTTGCCTAACTCCACTTTGGATTTCAAACTCCTCTGACAGCCTACCTTTGTGCAAAACGTGACACTTGGATCCATCATATGTAGCCTTGATAATAGCAATCAATTTGTCTGGGATGCCCCTGCTGCGCAAAGCAAGCTAAATAAATTCTCTATTGACACTGTCGAACGCCTTTTCAAAATCGATGAACAGCAGGTGAAGTGGTGATCGATATTCAACGCACTGTTCGATGATGATCCGCAAGGTGTTGATGTGATCCACACAGGAAGATCCAGTGCGGAAACCTGCTTGTTCGGCGTCGAGTGTGTCTTCGAGGTGGTCTTTAATTCGGATCAAAACTATCCTTGCTATTATCTTGGCTACTGCAGGCACAACGCATATTCCTCTCCAGTTTTCGCACTGTGTGAGATCTCCTTTCTTTAGGAGCTTGACAATCATTCCTTTTTTCCACTCTTCAGGACAGCTCTCTTCTTCCATTTGCCTTACTTTTTTGTGTTTTAAATCCTGAAAGACCGGACATCCCCGATAACTTGCAGGGTGCACGTCTTTCCGTCAGATTGCACATTGGAGCTGAGTCTTGTCTTCGACCCTTACTTCACCTAACTTGCATTCCCCTTTTATGTGGTTCTCGCCACACTTAACACAGCGTGACTGCATTTCGCAGTTTGCTGCAGCGTGTCCAAACCTTTGGCAGCGCATGCATTGAAGCATGTCACCGCGCCTTTTTAATTTATCCCACGTCACATATTGGTAGTTGAGGACGGAGATACTCCTCAAACTGTCCAATATGCTGTTGGGCGAAAGCTGAACAAGGAAGATGGACAAATTCCGCTTCTCCCGTCTTGCTCTAACTGTAGAAAACGGCTTGACCTCGATAAAGTCGATATCGTCGCTCGCTTTTTGGCGGAGCTCATTTAAGAGGTCCTCAGGTTCCGTGCAGGAATCTATACCCTTCAAAAGGACCGTTTGAAATTTTTCAACTTTTGGCGTGAAGCTGAAGAACTCAGTTGTGGAAGCTTTTAATAAATTTTGTATTACCTTATGCTGCTCCACTGTAGAGCAGTGGATAGCATGTCTATCTACGCTGTCTTTTAATAATAAAGTTTTGGCCTATGGCCGACTTACATAGTTCGATGGTCTCTTTTAGGTCCATATTGTAGACATTAATGGACGGCACCTTCTCTTTTTTATTCATGGGCGGCTGTGGCTGCTGCTGCTGTTGTTTCTGGATCTACTGGGTTTGTTGCTTTTGTAATTGCTGCTGCTGTTGCTGTTCTGATGACAGCTGTTTTTTTGGCTGCTTTGGTTGCTGTCGCTGGGGCTGCTTAGTTGGCAATTGCTGCTCCGCATTGTCGTTAAGCTGTTGGGCTACTTTTTGTGGAGCCTGTAGCGATTTTTTGTTTGCCCGCTCCTGCCTCTCACGCTCTCGTCGTGCTTCTTGCTTAAGCTTAAGAGCTTGTACCATCTAATCTACCTCTGCAGTTAGCTGGTCTATTTGCTTTTTTTTGCGCTTAACTGGCTATAGAGGGCCTGCTCCTCTATCTCCTCTTATTCTTCGGATGCGGAAGGTGATGTTAGGTCCACAAACGCATCTTTATCACCGCTGGTATAGAGCCCTTCTCCACCCTCGGACATGTATTGTATTTCCTCGTCATCTATGACTTTGGATGACGAGGAATCTAGTTTCTGTTTGCTTTCTGCTGCTTTTATTTGCTTTGGTTCAGGCGCCTTCTCCCCCCATTCAGCTGGCAGCTGAGCTGTGGTGATGGAGCGGCGTTTTATATTGAGGTTGGGTACACTTCTTACCCTCCTCCTCCTTTTTTTTGGTTGCTCGGCTGGAGGTACTGTACCGGCATCGGATGATGATGCTGCCAGGGCATCTTGCGATGTCCCCGGTTTTTCTGCCGTTGCTGGTTCACTTGCTATAGATGTTGTTGTTGTTGTTGGAACAGCTTTAGCGTTATCTCCTGATGTTGCCGTTGTCGGCTTTCTTATCTTTGATGGGCCACCTTTCGGTGCCCCCGCACTTTTTCCACCTTCCATTTGCTTTCGATCCAAAGAAATAATGTTTTCTACTTCTCAGTTGTGACAAAAAGCAGATAAAAGTTGAGACCCAGACTGGGGCTCGAACCTGCTACCTTTCGCACTGCCGTCTACCACTCTACCTTTGTGCTATTGCAGTATATCAAATTGGCTTGGCTAAACTTGTACTAATACGTCACTCGCGATTTTATTTAGAAAACTGTGAAAGCCGATAACGTTGGGCACACTTCCACAGATCGAGATCGACTGAGGCCGCGTGCCTACTATCTGAACCAATGGCTTGATGAAAAAAAAGGAACAAATTAAATTTAAGTCCTGGAAAACTATCAAGATTAAATTTGGTAAGATTACAATTACTTAAATCCACAATATTAAAGAAAATGACATGCAATTATTGAAAAAATAAAAACATTAACTAATTCAGTACACCATATTAAAAAAAAACTATTAAAATTCACAAAATACGGGTAAAAACAATTAACTAGACACACACGATATGCAAGCACAACTATCAAGACAAACCAGTGCTGCCCACTGATATTAAACAACTTTATCGTTTAAAAATTGTATAGAAGTTCTGACACCGTATTCACACAATAAAAATATGAGAACAAAAAAGATCTTTAAAGAAAAAGGTAGTGTAAAAAAGATCGGAGTAAAAAAAGAGAACATGTTCTCTTTTAAAGAGATAAGATGGACACCCTACACATAGAGGAACCCCCTCAGCTAAGAAAAGGGTAGTGTCATATCCAAACTAGGTGGCGATGCAAAAAATCAAGAACAAGAACCACAGATATTCAATACACGAACCATTTGCTCCTAAAGTTAGACTTTTTGTGGAATCTTGTGGACTGAATGTGGAATGTGGAACTCAGGCACCTTTTTTAATCGATATTCAAGTTTAAGCAGAGTGAGTGAGCTGTGAACTCATGAGTACCTACATACATGAGCAAAGGGAAGGTAGAACTTTATTTTTGTTTTCTTTTGGGATGATGGAAGTATGTACATATGTGCACATATTTTTTTCTTCATTTTTTCGAAAGTAAGTAGGTCAGTCAATAACGAAACAAGCCTTTTGCTCATAAAATATTTAATTTCGGGATGAAAATTTAATTTTGATTGATTTTGGATTTCAAGTTCTGTTTAGTGTTTTTTGGAATTCAAGAAAAAGGAACTTTAGTCATCTTAACTTGATGTTTTTTTTTGATATAGGTAAACTTTAAGAATACAAAAGTGTATGTAGGTAAGTAATGTACCTACACTACATACCTTCAAGCTAAATTGAACTAAAAAAAAAAACTTTTTATATTTAAAAAAAAAGACATATTTTTTCTAAGTAGGTAGGTATGTATGTACAAAATAAAAGTATAATGTAGGTATCTATGTTTTGGTGTATTTTTGTTTGTGGGTTACATACCTACATATATACATAAGGGTTATCAATCGGTTGGTAGGGTTCAATTGGATGTGTAGGAAACAGGACATTTAGCGCAAAAATTAAGTGTTGTGTCTACGAATATCTTATAAGGCAATTTTAATAAATTCGAATTTTGTACATTATTTAAAAGGAAATAATTTTTTAAGTTTTTAAATTTCATTTTTAAAAAGGAACGTGAATATAATTAAATTAAATTAAAATTGAAATTTGTCTTATATGATAAATGAAATAAAATTTTAAAATCGTACTTTTAATGAACTTATAAAACTTAAGCCTTTACTAGTCTTTATTATTACGCTAGTTAAAAATATTATTATCGTTAGGCCCCAGTTATAACTATCATAGAAAACCATCATTGAAAATATTTACTGTCAATTTTGAGAGACTTTGAAGCAAAAATAAAGATTATTTTGATGCCAAAGTAAAGCTAATTGATATAATAATTATTTCTAGGTAAAACAAAATTGAATTTGGCACAACTTTTCTCATAAAATGACTTAATTTTTCAATGATGAACTACCTTACCAATGATCATTGAACAAATTAAAAGTTACGTTATGGGGAAGACATGGGTCAAAATGAATTTTTTTTGGAGGAGAAATAATTTTGAAGTCGTAAGCTATATTTCTGCATTAAAATATTCAATGGTTAAACTTTCGAAGGTAATCAAAATCAACAGCTAACTTTTTCAATGATGGTTTTCAATGATAGCTATAACTGGCCCCTTAGTTAAAATCAACATTTTTATCCGGGGGATAATGCGCTTATACCCACCATTTTCGAGGTGCTTTTTTAGAATGAGTTCCCCTTTGCCTCTCATTTCGGGCTGCTTGTTTAGAGTGAGTTCGCCTTGCCTCTCACTTCGGGGTGCTTGTTTAGGGTGAGTTCCCCTTGCATCTCACTTGAGGATGCTTTTTAGGCTCCTTGTCTCTCACTTATATGGGAATGTTTTTTTTTTTTTTCGTTGGTAGAGATTTACGAACAATTGAAAAGATCTTACTTCCTATTTAAATTATGTATTGAGAATTTTTTGCTTCGAAAATTCTTTTCGTGGTTCTGGTTAAATAAAAGATTCAGAGAAATTTTGTTTGCAATATCATACGTGCATTTGAATAGATAGTTATGTGGGTGTGGATCTGTGCGCCCATCTGTGGATTTGGCTGGAACATAAACTCGTAGATAGATTACCTCCAAATTTTTACCTAGTATATTTGTACGTAAATTCTTAGAAAAAAAACTGTAAGTATTCATATCTTGAATATGGTCCTTCGTATTTTATTTTAAATATCTTTTTTTCATGAAACTTGTGTAAGGAAAACCCCCTATACTTATTATATTTTTAACATTTAAAGCATCTAGTTTCTTGCATTCGACTAAAAATTGATAAGAGCATTGAATAATGAAAACCAAATTGCTACTTAATTATTTACCTACCTTAAATGTTGAAAAAATAGTAGGCACCTAGGTAGTTATAGATATCATTTTTTAATTTAATTTTTCAGAGAACAAGGTTCCGATTTGCAACCCACGGTGAGCGGACGTGTGCGTGAGTGGAGGAGATTCCTTGCTAAATACCTCCAGTGTTTTTCTATAATAACTAAATAGTTTAATACAAATATTATAGTGTTTTCCCTATTTGTCCCTCTCAAAAAATAAATAAACAACAACAGTGCAAGTGCAGTCTGCCTAAATCATTACTCATATAACACCAACAAATCATAAAACAGGTTCCGATTTGCAACCCACCGTGAGGGGACGTGTGTTATATAATAGTTTAATACAAATATTAAAGTGTTTTCCCAATATGTCCCTCTCAAAATATAAATAAACAACAACAGTGCTAGTGCAGTCTGCCTAAATCATTACACATATAATACCTAACAACAACAATAGTGCAAGTGTCAGTGCATTACCCAAGCAAAAAGCAAAAAGAAAAAAAGTGCACCTGTGTAACGCAAATGATGATGCATAAGCAACGAACATCATAGCACAGCGGTAAATTTCCTTTTCTCTCCTTCCCACGTCACTCACAGTGCTTTAGCTTCGTCACTATATGCAATGGGACGTATTCATAGTCATTTTAGACCTGGGTCTAAGTTAAACATAGGTTTAGTTGAATTTTCGGACGTTGATTCTATTTTTTTAAGTTTTTCATTTCAAAATATTTGAAGCTATTTCTGTAGTATACCAAGTTAATTATCATTTAAAAATATAAAACCAACAATTTGAAATTAAAATCGGTCTGTATTCATTGAGCCAAAATTGTCTTAAACTGTAGTTTAGTTAAACCTGGGTCTATCTGCGACTATGAATATGCCCCAAAGTGTGTAGCATCACACACAATGGGGCGTATTCATAGTCATTTTAGACCTGGGTCTAACTTAAACATAGCTTTGGTTGAATTTTCGGACGTTGATTCTATTTTTTTAAGTTTATCATTTCAAAATATTTGAAGCTATTTGTGTAGTATACCAAGTTAATTATCTTATAAAAATATAAAACCAACAATTTTTAATTAAAATCGGACTGTATTCATTGAGCCAAAATTGTCTTAAACTGTAGTTTAGTTAAACCTGGGTCTATCTGCGACTATGAATATGCCCCAATGTATGTAATCGACTAAGCATATCATATCATATAAATTGCTGTTATTGATTTTGGGTATGCAGGGGCGGAGTAGACTGCGTTTTAGGCATTACACTAGCAGTATTGTACTGTGAAGTCATTTGGGACCCAAACTTGATATCAGCATAGATAACTGTCTGATTTGCTTTTTTTATGTCTGTTTATTGTAATGGTGGGTGAATTAAGGATTGACTACAGCAACATTCGGGGACTGAGGCAGAATTTTTGCGCTGCATATGTCCATACTGTGAAAAACAGGCCAGCTATTTGGCACTAAGTGAAACGCAGGGAGGGGAAAATACCGATCACTCGAAATTCAGCCTACATGGCTATAGCTTAGTGCCTCTATTTTTTCCACATCATGGTCTCGCCGTGTATGTTCGAAATGATTTTGCTTATCAGCTTCAACCATAATATGGTTCATGTTTGAATACGAACTTTAATTTCATGTGGTTTAAATTCACCATCCATAAGCGTATCATCCATACTTGTTTCAACAAGCTTGAAAGACCTGTAACGTTCATATTTGACGAACCAAATTTTTACATGATCAAAAATTGCGGCAAAAATTCTACAATGTCCCAAAGGTAGTACAAATTTTTGGTCATTTGTAAAAAACATACGAAACACACCCTCGTCCTCGGTTCCAACGCTCGTCTTCAACGATTGTCGATTGTCAGCTCAATCGATAAAGCCAATTTGCTTGCAGCACAGTTTGCTGTTAATTCGTCGCTGCCAGAAAGTGTTATGACTCCTCCTGTACTTGAGAGCGCAAATGATTCTATGGAATGATTCCTCCGCACTCGTGCAGTTGCAAGAGTTCTGAAAGATCTCGATATACACAAATCTGCTGTGAAAACCACTGCGTAAGCTTTTCCATCTGTTCTACTCTAATGGTCTCATTCCGAGTGGATGGAAAATAGCTTTTGTCTAGCCTGTCCCAAAACAAGGCGTGTCTTCTTCCCCCTCTTACTATCCACCAATTGCGCTTACGTCCCTTCTTTCTTAGGTCATGGAAACGCTGATTAATTTCCAGCTCAAGAAATATCTCGAAGAACGAGAGCTTCTTAATGACCAGCAGTACGGTTTTCGTAGCAATAGGCCCACTGGTGATCTGATGGTATATCTCACCGAACAGTGGCACAAATCTTTACATCGTTTTGGAGAAAGTAAGATTATTGCGCTTGATATTTCTAAAGCATTTGATTGAGTTTGGCATCAAGCTCTCTTATCGAAAATGCGTGCATTTGGTATCGATGAATCTCTTCTTCGTTGGATTAGAAATTACCTTTCGGAACATTCAATACAAGTTGTATTGGACGGTTTCAAGTCTGAAACTCACAAAATAAATGCTGGTGTGCCCCAGGGCTCGGTTCTGTCTCCGACTCTCTTCCTTATATTCATAAACGATCTTTTATCTGAAATTTCTTATCCATTAAATTGTTTTGTTGACGACAGTTTCCTCAGCTTTTCGTATTCGTTCTTAGATTCACATCCATGTCGTTCGGATGTGGAACTTGAACGGCAGTTTATCCTTGAGCCCAATTTTGGATGTACTGTTAAGTACAGAGATTCTTTCTTTAGTCACACTACTCGAATGTGGAATGCTCTATCCAGCTCAATTTTCCCCTCCCATTGTGATCTACAGACGTTCAAAACCAATGTGCATCGGTATCTCCTTTTAAATCCCCTCCAATCTACCTAATCACTCGTGTTGTGTATATCATCTTAAGGGTAGTCACAACCCCTTTTGCACGCGCTAAATATTAAAAAAAAAAAAAAAAAAAAAAAACGATAATATTTTTTTGAACCACTCCGATATGGAAACGATTTTTTCATTAAATTCTGGTCTCGACAGCATTGTCCAATGGGGAATCAAAAATCGTGTAGAACATAATGCTTCAAAAACTCAATGCTGTCTACTGTCGTTAAAACGAAACCCACCCCCCATGCCACTATCCATGAGTGGCACTTGCATTGAGGAAACCGAAAAGCTTTCAGTCCTCGGTATGTGTGTCACAGACCACCTTTTATGGAATGACCACATATTCGACATCGCCAAAAATGCTGCTAAGTGTACAGGTTTTCTCCGTCGATGCAAGAAATTTTTCTCTCCTTCTGATCTGGCTGTGATCTACAAAGCCTTTATTCGTCCAAAACTTGAGTATAACTCCCACATTTGGGCAGGTGCTCTAATAACCCACTTGAGTTTATTGGATAGAATTGAAAAGAGAGCTCTTAAAATGATAGGTGAAAGAACTATAACGGAAACATTCTCATCTCTTGAGCACTGTCGAAATGTTTCATGTCTTTCGTTATTTTAACGTTATTTCCATAAACAATGCTCTAGTGAAATAGCCAGTTGCATTCCTCCCTACAATTAAAAATTAAAAAAAAAAAAATTAAATCAAATATTTATGGAACTAAGCGGGTAATCGAACCCAAGTAGTAAGGATCAGTAGGCCGCGTGCCTTTTTTTTTTTTTTTTTTTTTTTTAATTCATTTTTATTTTATATTCAACTTAAAACTATCTTAATGCTAGACAAAAATTCATAAAAACTAGCCTACTTATCAATATCTTACAACTAACTTATTGGCCCTAGGCGGGCGCTCTAAGTTAAACAATATCCTAATACTAATGCCTTTCGGCCTAAGAACTTATTATATACTAATATCTTTCTGGTTTTATTTTTCACCAAAAAAGATTGCAAAAAACTTGGTATCCACATCATATTATTTTATTTTTTTATAAAAAACTTACATACTACCTAAAAATATCTTAAAACTAATTAAAACTTCTTAGACTACTTAAAACTACTATAAAACTACTTATAATTACCTTAAAACTAGAACAGCCACAGCAGGTTTTTTCAGTTTTGTAATTTTTTTGTTTGATTTTGTCGTTTTTATAATTTTCTTGTTTATTTTTGTAGTTTGTATAATTTTTTTTTTTTGTGGTGCTACCCTGACTGTCCCTACTTAAAACGAATAAACCCTAACTATGTAAGTCGGCCAAGACCAAAAAGCTAAGTCAACTTTAAATATCATTGTATTCAACGCTAAGCCACCAAAACTGGTTGTCCTGCTTCACCCTATCTATTCGATCCCTATCAGACACAGTCCTACTGAACCGAAGTCGCTCAGCTCCGCCTTGTGCGTTGACGTCTCGACTATAAAGAAGGCGCCTATCTACAGTTCTACGGCAAACGTGGTAGATAAGCGGAACCGCCTCTCTATCCTGTATCAGCCCCCGACTGTCTAAATAGAAGAATGCGTTAGCTGGAATATAACCGCTCATACGCACACTCTCAAAGTATTCGTTGTTGGGGTAGTAAGCCCCAAAAATTAAGCTATTAGCTGAGGACATCGCTCTTGCAATGTGACCCCGAATCAGCTTGAGTATAAAATTATCGATTCTGTTAATGTTGGCTCCATTGTATAGAACCTCGTTGGAATAATAGTGTTTGTACTCCGACTCTGGTGTTCTGTGTAATCCAAGGCAGCGTCGAAGACACTGCCTCTCAAACACCCGAATCTTTTCCATTTGAGATGGGGCAACGTTGAACCACACCCAGCATCCATAGGCAATCATTGGCCGGATGAGGGCCATGTAGCATATCACCTTAACCCTGCTGTCAAGACGGCTTTTATAAAACAACCGTTTTGTCAGGGCAAAAGCTCCTCTGGCCCTGTTCAAAGCAGCATTTATATGTCTATCAAAATACAGATACTGATCCATCCAGATGCCAAGGTACTTTACTACACTTTTACTCGCCAGTGGATGTCCATGTGGCCCTACGATCACCAGCTTGCGCCAGTTCTTTCTTGTATCCCTAGTGGCTCCACGCAATGGAGTCCTGAACAGAAAAGTTTCGGATTTCTGGACGTTGATTTTCAATTTCCAGTCATCACAATATCGCTGAATCTTGTCGAAGTCACGCTGCAAAAGAATTCTGATGACATCAACTGTTGGAGCCGTTCTGTACGCAATTAGATCGTCGGCATACGCTATGGCATTTGCTAGACTACCTATCAGATCGCTGGTGTAAATACTGAAAAGAATCGGTGAGTTCACCGCTCCTCAGAAACGAGCTTAGACGTGGCATGAATGCTGTCATGGCCCGCCTTAAAGCCGAACTGATTGTCCGGTATGATATTGTTGTCCTCCGCCCACTTGGACAGAGCTCTATTTATAACTTTCTCAAATACCTTACTGATACTCGGAAGAAGACTTATCGACCGGAGATTCGCCGGATTGGAGTTGTCCTTTCCCTTTTTCGGGAGAGGATGAACCACAGCTGTCTTCCACCGCCCTGGATAATATGCATTATTCAGAGCGTTGTTAAACAGTGTGGCATAGATGTCTACTGCTTCCTGAGGCAGATGTCGCAGTACAACGTTGGATATACCATCGATTCTTGCTGACTTCTTTTTCTTTAATGAAGCGAAGATGAGCTGGAGCTCAACTTTCGAAATTAACAGGGAATTAGCCCTGTTTCGCTCGGCGATGGTGGCGTTTGCCAAGTGTTCTTCATTGAACCCGGTGAATCCAAGATTCTCTGATCGCCATTGCGTCGTTTCATTCCGAAGGTAGAAGTGGTGAAGCAAGGCTCTGTTTTCCAGGTCATGGTTCGGGCGAATGCTAGCATTCACCATGTACACTTGCTGGAAAGCAGCCCCCACAGCCTCCACTTTCTCACGAGGATCGTCGATTATAAAGAGGTCATCGTCCAAAACGGCTTCCTCTGGATCTATGCCTGCTATCAGAAGTACGTCTCTGTTCTCTGTCGTTCTCTGAAGCTTAAGACACGGAAGTTCGTTTTGATCATGCCGTCTAAATATTTTATTAATTTGCGGAAACATACTCGGGTCGCTAGAATTAACGGCCCGAATTTTGTTGTTCCAATACCAATTAATAGACAACCGGTAATTTTCCTTGATCAATTGGTTGATGTTTTTAATTGACGACTTCAGTGTCCTAATCTCCAGATCGTGTATGTCAGTAAAACGTCTGTACAAGAGTTCCAGTCTTGTCAAAAGTCCACTTTTTTGCCTGTGAAGAGCGTCGATGGTCGCGTTGCGGTACATGTCTGTGGTTTCGCGTTCTTTGTATTTTGGTATTATTTTGTCCATTGTTCGTTGGATTGTGCTGTCCATTTTCTCCAAGTTATGGTTAATTTCAGTGTTTGTTAAATTCCTGTCATTTGGTGGTGATATATTGTTTGTACGTAGTTCGCTTGATAAGGCGTTGCTAAAGCGTGGCCATCGAGTCTTACTGTAGTTGTAGGAATGCACTGGTACATACTCTTCCAACTCCACGAGCTCGTTCGGAAGTTGAATTACGGCGGAAAGTCCGCAATGGTCACTGTCATACTCTATCGTTCGTAAGCAGTTTCTCGGTCGTTGACCCACAGTGTCAGTAATTGTCAGTCTTGAGTCCTTAAGCAATAGATCCAGATAGGAACCGCTTCTTGGAAACGAAGGCCTATCAGTAGCCAGAATGTCGAGCATATACTCAACGTTGTATTGACCCATCCAATTAAATAGATGGCTACCTCTCGGTTTTTGTATTTGATTTCCCCAGTCTACATGTTTGGCATTCAAATTACCGGCCATGAGATAGTAATTATCTTCCGAGTTCCGAGTAAGCACTGAAAAAGTTTTTCGAGCTCTGTTAAAAAGTCAGTTGGCTGAGGTGATTCCGGTGTATAAGCCGCAATCGCATACATCCGTTTCCCATGTTTGAGAGGAATGCATACGATACACGCCTCAAGCAACCGAAATCTGCGTACTTCACTATTACATATAACCTTATAACTAATGCCTTTTCGTACAAAGATTGTGACTCCTCCCCCAAAAGTGGAGTTGGGCCGATCTCTTCGTACAATATTGAAATTATTGTGCGTCAGTTTATGTTTCTGGTTCAGCTTAGTTTCGCTGGCCATAAACACATCTGGACATTGATCTTTTAGCAGTTAGAATAGATTCGCTCTACGTTCGATCCTAACCAGAGAATTCATATTCACAGCAAGGATCCTAAAGGGCCTCTCTGGCAGCGCACCCTTAACCTATAAATTGCGTTAAGCTTGGCAAATAAGAGTTAAGATGGTCTACCCGCTTTGACTGCTCCCCGATCTGTTTTTGAAGACCTGTTAATTGGCCCTGAATGGCCACCAACCAGGTCATAATATCCGCCTGTGCCGCCGGAGCCTTAGACACAGGGGCATGTAGGGCTACCTTTGGCGTAGGCTGTACCGTTTTTCCCCTTCCTGACGCCATTTTGGCGTAGGAAATTTGGGGGCTAACGGGCATTGTTGTGGGAGCACGCGTTACTGGGCGTTTCTCTTCTTCCATTTGCCTTACTTTTTTGTGTTTTAAATCCTGAAAGACCGGACATCCCCGATAACTTGCAGGGTGCCCGTCTTTCCGTCAGATTGCACATTTGAGCTGAGTCTTGTCTTCGACCCTTTCTTCACCTAACTTGCATTCCCCTTTTATGTGGTTCTCGCCACACTTAACACAGCGTGACTGCATTGCGCAGTTTGCTGCAGCGTGTCCAAACCTTTGGCAGCGCATCCATTGAAGCATGTCACCGCGCCTTTTTAATTTATCCCACGTCACATATTGGTAGTTGAGGACGGAGATACTCCTCAAACTGTCCAATATGCTGTTGGGCGAAAGCTGAACAAGGAAGATGGACAAATTCCGCTTCTCCCGTCTTGCTCTAACTGTAGAAAACGGCTTGACATCGATAAAGTCGAGATCGTCGCTCGCTTTTTGGCGGAGCTCATTTAAGAGGTCCTCAGGTTCCGTGCAGGAATCTATACCCTTCAAAAGGACCGTTTGAAATTTTTCAACTTTTGGCGTGAAGCTGAAGAACTCAGTTGTGGAAGCTTTTAATAAATTTTGTATTACCTTATGCTGCTCCACTGTAGAGCAGTGGATAGCATGTCTATCTACGCTAAGTCTTTTAATAATAAAGTTTTGGCCTATGGCCGACTTACATAGTTCGATGGTCTCTTTTAGGTCCATATTGTAGACATTAATGGGCGGCACCTTCTCTTTTTTATTCATGGGCGGCTGTAGCTGCTGCTGGTTTTACTTCTGCTGCTGTTGTTTCTGCTGCTGCTGATGCTTCTGTTGTTTCTGGATCTGCTGGGTTTGTTGCTTTTGTAATTGCTGCTGCTGTTGCTGTTCTGATGACAGCTGTTTTTTTGGCTGCTTTGGTTGCTGTCGCTGGGGCTGCTTAGTTGGCAATTGCTGCTCCGCATTGTCGTTAAGCTGTTGGGCTACTTTTTGTGGAGCCTGTAGCGATTTTTTGTTTGCCCGCTCCTGCCTCTCACGCTCTCGTCGTGCTTCTTGCTTAAGCTTAAGAGCTTGTACCATCTGATCTACCTCTGCAGTTAGCTGGTCAATTTGCTTTTTTTTTTGCGCTTAACTGGCTATAGAGGGCTACTCCTCTATCTCCTCCTATTCCTCGGATGCGGAAGGTGATGTTAGGTCCACAAACGCATCTTTATCACCGCTGGTATAGAGCCCTTCTCCACCCTCGGTATTGTTGGAGCGGCGTTTTAAATTGAGGTTGGGTACACTTCTTACCCTCCTCCTCCTTTTTTTTGGTTGCTCGGCTGGAGGTACCGTACCGGCATCAGATGATGATGCTGCCAGGGCATCTTTCGATGTCCCCGGTTTTTCTGCCGTTGCTGGTTCACTTGCTATAGATGTTGTTGTTGTTGTTGGAACAGCTTTAGCGTTATCTCCTGATGTTGCCGTTGTCGGCTTTCTTATCTTTGATGGGCCACCTTTCGGTGCCCCCGCACTTTTTCCACTTCCATTTGCTTTCGATCCAAAGAAATAATGTTTTCTACTTCTCAGTTGTGAAAAAGCAGATAAAAGTTGAGACCCAGACTGGGGCTCGAACCTGCTACCTTTCGCACTGCCGTCTACCACTCTTCCTTTGTGCTATTGCAGTATATCAAATTGGCTTGGCTAAACTTGTACTAATACGTCACTCGCGATTTTATTTAGAAAACTGTGAAAACCGATAACGTTGGGCACACTTCCACAGATCGAGATCGACTGAGGCCGCGTGCCTACTATCTGAACCAATGGCTTGATGAAAAAAAGGAACAAATTAAGTTTAGGTCCTGGAAAACTATCAAGATTAAATTTGTTAAGATTACAATTACTTAAATGCTATTGGAAAAAAACAGAGACAACAACTACTAGCAGTCTAAAGCTTCTTAAGGCTTCGTTAATATTACAAGAGTGGGCACGCAAACAGGGATATTAAGGGGAAACAGAAAAAAACTCAAATAGAGGAACACAAATCATAAAATCAACATGGAATAAAATACTCTTACCAAAACAAGCACAACAAATTTTAATTTAATAAAAAAAAAATCCACAATATTGAAGAAAATGACATGCAATTAATGAAAAAATAAAAACATTCACTAACTCAGTACACCAGATTAAAAAAAACTATTAAAATTCACAAAATACGGGTAAAAACAATTAACTAGACACACACGAAATGCAAGCACAACTATCAAGACAAACCAGTGCTGCCCACTGATATTAAACAACTTTTATTAAACAACTTTATCGTTTAAAAATTGTACAGAAGTTTTGACACCGAATTCACACAAAAAAAATAAGAGAACAAAAAAGATCTTTAAAGAAAAAGGTAGTGTAAAAAAGATCGGAGTAAAAAAAGAGAACATGTTCTCTTTTAAAGAGATAAGATGGACACCCTACACATAGAGGAACCCCCTCAGCTAAGAAAAGGGTAGTGTCATATCCAAACTAGGTGGCGATGCAAAAAATCAAGAACAAGAACCACAGATATTCAATACACGAACCATTTGCTCCTAAAGTTAGACTTTTTGTGGAATCTTGTGGACTGAATGTGGAACTCAGGCACCTTTTTAATCGATATTCATGTTTAAGCAGAGTGAGTGAGCTGTGAACTCATGAGTACCTACATACATGAGCAAAGGGAAGGTAGAACTTTATTTTTGTTTTCTTTTGGGATGATGAAAGTATGTACATATGTGCACATATTTTTTTCTTCATTTTTTCGAAAGTAAGGAGGTCAGTCAATAACGAAACAAGCCTTTTGCTCATAAAATATTTAATTTCGGGATGAAAATTAAATTTTGATTGACTTTGGATTTCAAGTTCTGTTTAGTGTTTTTTGGAATTCAAGAAAAAGGAACTTTAGTCATCTTAACTTGATGTTTTTTTGATATAGGTAAACTTTTAGAATACAGAAGTGTATGTAGGTAGGTAATGTACCTACACTAAATACCTTCAAGCTAAATTGAACTAAAAAAAAAACTTTTTATATTTTAAAAAAAGACATATTTTTTCTAAGTAGGTGAGTATGTATGTACAAAATTAAAGTATAATGTAGGTATCTATGTTTTGGTGTATTTTTGTTTGTGGGTTACATACCTACATATATACGAAAGGGTTATCAATCAGTTGATAGGGTTCAATTGGATGTGTAGGAAACAGGACATTTAGCGCAAAAATTAAGTGTTGTGTCTACGAATATCTTATAAGGCAATTTTAATAAATTCGAATTTTGTACATTATTTAAAAGGAAATAATTTTTAAAGTTTTTAAATTTCATTTTTAAAAATGGACGTGAATATAATTAAATTAAATTAAAATTGAAATTTGTCTTATATGATATATGAAATAAAATTTCAAAATCATACTTTTAATGAACTTATAAAACTTAAGCCTTTACTAGTCTTTATTATTACGCTAGTTAAAAATATTATTATCGTTAGGCCCCAGTTATAACTATCATAGAAAACCATCATTGAAAATATTTACTGTCAATTTTGAGAGACTTTGAAGCAAAAATAAAGATTATTTTGATGTAAAGCTAATTGACATAATAATTATTTCTAGGTAAAACAAAATTGAATTTGGCACAACTTTTCTCATAAAATGACTTTTAATTTTTCAATGATGAACTACCTTACCAATGATCATTGAACAAATTAAAAGTTACGTTATGGGGAAGACATGGGTCAAAATGAATTTTTTTTGGAGGAGAAATAATTTTGAAGTCGTAAGCTATATTTCTGCATTAAAATATTCAATGGTTAAACTTTCGAAGGTAATCAAAATCAACAGCTAACTTTTTCAATGATGGTTTTCAATGATAGCTATAACTGGCCCCTTAGTTAAAATCAACATTTTTATCCGGGGGATAATGCGCTTATACCCACCATTTTCGAGGTGCCTTTTTAGAATGAGTTCCCCTTTGCCTCTCATTTCGGGCTGCTTGTTTAGGGTGAGTTCGCCTTGCCTCTCACTTCGGGGTGCTTGTTTAGGGTGAGTTCCCCTTGCATCTCACTTGGGGATGCTTTTTAGGCTCCTTGTCTCTCACTTATATGGGAATGTTTTTTTTTTTTTCGTTGGTAGAGATTTCCGAACAATTGAAAAGATCTTACTTCCTATTTAAATTATGTATTGAGAATTTTTTGCTTCGAAAATTCTTTTCGTGGTTCTGGTTAAATAAAAGATTCAGAGAAATTTTTTTTGCAATATCATACGTGAATTTGAGTAGATAATTATGTGGGTGTGGATCTATGCGCCCATCTGTGGATTTGGCCGGAACATAAACTCGTTGATAGATTTTCTTCAAATTTTTACCTAGTATATTTGTATGTAAATTCTTAGAAAAAAAACTGTAAGTATTCATATCTTGAATATGGTCCTTCGTATTTTATTTTAAATATCTTTTTTTCATGAAACTTGTGTAAGGAAAACCCCCTATACTTATTATATTTTTAACATTTAAAGCATCTAGTTTCTTGCATTCGACTAAAAATTGATAAGAGCATTGAATAATGAAAACCAAATTCCTACTTAAATATTTACCTACCTTAAATGTTGAAAAAATAGTAGGCACCTAGGTAGTTATATGTATCATTTTTTAATTTAATTTTTCAGATAACAAGGTTCCGATTTGCAACCCACGGTGAGCGGACGTGTGCGTGAGTGGAGGAGATTCCTTGCTAAATATCCCCAGTGTTTTTCTATTATAACTAAATAGTTTAATACAAATATTATAGTGTTTTCCCTATTTGTCCCTCCCAAAAAATAAATAAACAACAACAGTGCAAGTGCAGTCTGCCTAAATCATTACTCATATAACACCAACAAATCATAAAACAGGTTCCGATTTGCAACCCACCGTGAGGGGACGTGTGTTATATAATAGTTTAATACAAATATTAAAGTGTTTTCCCAATATGTCCCTCTCAAAATATAAATAAACAACAACAGTGCTAGTGCAGTCTGCCTAAATCATTACACATATAATACCTAACAACAACAATAGTGCAAGTGTCAGTGCATTACCCAAGCAAAAAGCAAAAAGAAAAAAAGTGCACCTGTGTAACGCAAATGATGATGCATAAGCAACGAACACCATAGCACAGCGGTAAATTTCCTTTTCACTCCTTCCCACGTCACTCACAGTGCTTTAGCTTCGTCACTATATGCAATGGGGCGTATTCATAGTCATTTTAGACCTGGGTCTAAGTTAAACATAGGTTTAGTTGAATTTTCGGACGTTGATTCTATTTTTTTAAGTTTTTCATTTCAAAATATTTGAAGCTATTTCTGTAGTATACCAAGTTAATTATCATTTAAAAATATAAAACCAACAATTTGAAATTAAAATCGGTCTGTATTCATTGAGCCAAAATTGTCTTAAACTGTAGTTTAGTTAAACCTGGGTCTATCTGCGACTATGAATATGCCCCAAAGTGTGTAGCATCACACACAATGGGGCGTATTCGTAGTCATTTTAGACCTGGGTCTAACTTAAACATAGCTTTGGTTGAATTTTCGGACGTTGATTCTATTTTTTTAAGTTTATCATTTCAAAATATTTGAAGCTATTTGTGTAGTATACCAAGTTAATTATCTTATAAAAATATAAAACCAACAATTTGTAATTAAAATCGGACTGTATTCATTGAGCCAAAATTGTCTTAAACTGTAGTTTAGTTAAACCTGGGTCTATCTGCGACTATGAATATGCCCCAATGTATGTAATCGACTAAGCATATCATATCATATAAATTGCTGTTATTGATTTTGGGTATCCAGGGGCGGAGTAGACTGCGTTTTAGGCATTACACTAGCAGTATTGTACTGTGAAGTCATTTGGGACCCAAACTTGATATCAGCATAGATAACTGTCTGATTTGGTTTTTTATGTCTGTTTATTGTAATGGTGGTGAATTTAGGATTGACTACAGCAACATTCGGGGACTGAGGCAGAATTTTTGCGCTGCATGTGTCCATACTGTGAAAAACAGGCCAGCTATTTTGGCACTAAGTGAAACCCAGGTAGGGGAAAATACCGATCACTCGAAATTCAGCCTACATGGCTATAGCTTAGTGCCTCTATTTTTTCCACATCATGGTCACGCCGTGTATGTTCGAAATGATTTTGCTTATCAGCTTCAACCATAATATGGTTCATGTTTGAATACGAACTTTAATTTCATGTGGTTTAAATTCACCATCCATAAGCGTATCATCCATACTTGTTTCAACAAGCTTGAAAGACCAGTAACGTTCATATTTGACGAACCAAATTTTTGCATGATTAAAAATTGCGGCAAAAAATTCTACAATGTCCCAAAGGTAGTACAAATTTTTGGTCATTTGTAAAAAACATACGAAACACACCCTCGTCCTCGGTTCCAACGCTCGTCTTCAACGATTGTCGATTGTCAGCTCAATCGATAAAGCCAATTTGCTTGCAGCACAGTTTGCTGTTAATTCGTCGCTGCCAGAAAGTGTTATGACTCCTCCTGTACTTGAGAGCGCAAATGATTCTATGGAATGATTCTTCTGCACTCGTGCAGTTGCAAGAGTTCTGAAAGATCTCGATATACACAAATCTGCTGGCCCGGATAGTATCCCTCCCATTGTTCTGAAGAGGTGTTCTTCAACGCTGTGAAAACCACTGCGTAAGCTTTTCCATCTGTTATATTCTAGTGGTCTCATTCCGAGTGGATGGAAAATAGCTTTTGTCTAGCCTGTCCCAAAACAAGGCGTGTCTTCTTCCCCCTCTTACTATCCACCAATTGCGCTTACGTCCCTTCTTTCTAAGGTCATGGAAACGCTGATTAATTTCCAGCTCAAGAAATATCTCGAAGAACGAAAGCTTCTTAATGACCGGCAGTACGGTTTTCGTAGCAATAGGTCCACTGGTGATCTGATGGTATATCTTACCGAACAGTGGCACAAATCTTTACATCGTTTTGGAGAAAGTAAGATTATTGCGCTTGATATTTCTAAAGCATTTGATTGAGTTTGGCATCAAGCTCTCTTATCGAAAATGCGTGCATTTGGTATCGATGAATCTCTTCTTCGTTGGATTAGAAATTACCTTTCGGAACATTCAATACAAGTTGTATTGGACGGTTTCAAGTCTGAAACTTACAAAACAAATGCTGGTGTGCCCCAGGGCTCGGTTCTGTCTCCGACTCTCTTCCTTATATTCATAAACGATCTTTTATCTGAAATTTCTTATCCATTAAATTGTTTTGTTGACGACAGTTTCCTCAGCTTTTCGTATTCGTTCTTAGATTCACATCCATGTCGTTCGGATGTGGAACTTGAACGGCAGTTTATCCTTGAGCCCAATTTTGGATGTACTGTTAAGTACAGAGATTCTTTCTTTAGTCGCACTACTCGAATGTGGAATGCTCTATCCAGCTCAATTTTCCCCTCCCATTGTGATCTACAGACGTTCAAAACCAATGTGCATCGGTATCTCCTTTTAAATCCCCTCCAATCTACCTAATCACTCGTGTTGTGTATATCATCTTAAGGGTAGTCACAACCCCTTTTGCACGCGCTAAATATTAAAAAAAAAAAAAAAAAAAAACCATAATATTTTTTTGAACCACTCCGATATGGAAACGATTTTTTCATTAAATTCTGGTCTCGACAGCATTGTCCAATGGGGAATCAAAAATCGTGTAGAACATAATGCTTCAAAAACTCAATGCTGTCTACTGTCGTTAAAACGAAACCCACCCCCCATGCCACTATCCATGAGTGGCACTTGCATTGAGGAAACCGAAAAGCTTTCAGTCCTCGGTATGTGTGTCACAGACCACCTTTTATGGAATGACCACATATTCGACATCGCCAAAAATGCTGCTAAGTGTACAGGTTTTCTCCGTCGATGCAAGAAATTTTTCTCTCCTTCTGATCTGGCTGTGATCTACAAAGCCTTTATTCGTCCAAAACTTGAGTATAACTCCCACATTTGGGCAGGTGCTCTAATAACCCACTTGAGTTTATTGGATAGAATTGAAAAGAGAGCTCTTAAAATGATAGGTGAAAGAACTATAACGGAAACATTCTCATCTCTTGAGCACTGTCGAAATGTTTCATGTCTTTCGTTATTTTAACGTTATTTCCATAAACAATGCTCTAGTGAAATAGCCAGTTGCATTCCTCCCTACAATTAAAAATTAAAAAAAAAAAATTAAATAAAATATTTATGGAACTAAGCTGGTAATCGAACCCAAGTAGTAAGGATCAGTAGGCCGCGTGCCTTTTTTTTTTTTTTTTAATTCATTTTTATTTTATATTCAACTTAAAACTATCTTAATGCTAGACAAAAATTCATAAAAACTAGCCTACTTATCAATATCTTACAACTAACTTATTGGCCCTAGGCGGGCGCTCTAAGTTAAACAATATCTTAATACTAATGCCTTTCGGCCTAAGAACTTATTATATACTAATATCTTTCTGGTTTTATTTTTCACCAAGAAAGATTGCAAAACAAACTTGGTATCCATATCATATTATTTTATTTTTTTATAAAAAACTTACATACTACCTAAAAATATCTTAAAACTAATTAAAACTACTTAGACTACTTAAAACTACTATAAAACTACTTATAATTACCTTTAAACTAGAACAGCCACAGCAGGTTTTTTCAGTTTTGTAATTTTTTTTTTTGATTTTGTCGTTTTTATAATTTTCTTGTTTATTTTTGTAGTTTGTATAATTTTTTTTTTTTTGTGGTGCTACCCTGACTGTCCCTACTTAAAACGAATAAACCCTAACTATGTAAGTCGGCCAAGACCAAAAAGCTAAGTCAACTTTTAATATCATTGTTTTCAACGCTAAGCCACCAAAACTGGTTGTCCTGCTTCACCCTATCTATTCGGTCCCTATCAGACACAGTCCTACTGAACCGAAGTCGCTCAGCTCCGCCTTGTGCGTTGACGTCTCGACTATAAAGAAGGCGCCTATCTACAGTTCTACGGCAGACGTGGTAGATAAGCGGAACCGCCTCTCTATCCTGTATCAGCCCCCGACTGTCTAAATAGAAGAATGCGTTAGGTGGAATATAACCGCTCATACGCACACTCTCAAAGTATTCGTTGTTGGGGTAGTAAGCCCCAAAAATTAAGCTATTAGCTGAGGACATCGCTCTTGCAATGTGACCCCGAATCAGCTTGAGTATAAAATTATCGATTCTGTTAATGTTGGCTCCATTGTATAGAACCTCGTTGGAATAATAGTGTTTGTACTCCGACTCTGGTGTTCTGTGTAATCCAAGGCAGCGTTGAAGACACTGCCTCTCAAACACCCGAATCTTTTCC
This sequence comes from Melangyna quadrimaculata, assembly GCA_949320155.1. NCBI lineage: Eukaryota > Metazoa > Arthropoda > Insecta > Diptera > Syrphidae > Melangyna > Melangyna quadrimaculata. The sequence goes on along the minus strand of OX439483.1, from coordinate 319,422,473 downwards.
ATTTGAGATGGGGCAACGTTGAACCCCACACGGCATCCATAGGCAATCATTGGCCGGATGAGGGCCATGTAGCAAATCACCTTAACCCTGCTGTCAAGACGGCTTTTATAAAACAACCGTTTTGTCAGGGCAAAAGCTCCTCTGGCCCTGTTCAAAGCAGCATTTATATGTCTATCAAATTACAGATACTGATCCATCCAGATGCCAAGGTACTTTACTACACTTTTACTCGCCAGTGGATGTCATGTGGCCCTACGATCACCAGCTTGCGCCAGTTCTTTCTTGTATCCCTAGTGGCTCCACGCAATGGAGTCCTGAACAGAAAAGTTTCGGATTTCTGGACGTTGATTTTCAATTTCCAGTCATCACAATATCGCTGAATCTTGTCGAAGTCACGCTGCAAAAGAATTCTGATGACATCAACTGTTGGAGCCGTTCTGTACGCAATTAGATCGTCGGCATACGCTATGGCATGTGCTAGACTACCTATCAGATCGCTGGTGTAAATACTGAAAAGAATCGGTGAGTTCACCGCTCCCTGCTGAAAACCATTTTTAATTTCGAAGGTTGCGGTAGAAGTTACATTGCCACTTTTGACAACAAACTTTCTACCATTAAGCATATCATAAAGCATATATAAAAGTGGTTTACTTATGCCCAGTCTGGCTAGCTTTAGATACAGACCTTCTAACCATACGGTGTCGAAAGCTTTCTCAAAGTCAACCAGACAAGCACCTGTACACTGTCATTTAGATTTGTTCCATTGGACATCAGAAACGAGCTTAGACGTGGCATGAATGCTGTCATGGCCCGCCTTTAAGCCGAACTGATTGTCCGGTATGATATTGTTGTCCTCCGACCACTTGGACAGAGCTCTATTTATAACTTTCTCAAATGCCTTACTGATACTCGGATGAAGACTTATCGACCGGAGATTCGCCGGATTGGAGTTGTCCTTTCCCTTTTTCGGGAGAGGATGAACCACAGCTGTCTTCCACCGCCCTGGATAATATGCATTATTCAGAGCGTTGTTAAACAGTGTGGCATAGATGTCTACTGCTTCCTGAGGCAGATGTCGCAGTACAACGTTGGATATACCATCGATTCTTGCTGACTTCTTTTTCTTTAATGAAGCGAAGATGAGCTGGAGCTCAACTTTCGAAATTAACAGGGAATTAGCCCTGTTTCGCTCGGCGATGGTGGCGTTTGCCAAGTGTTCTTCATTGAACCCGGTGAATCCAAGATTCTCTGATCGCCATTGCGTCGTTTCATTCCGAAGGTAGAAGTGGTGAAGCAAGGCTCTGTTTTCCAGGTCATGGTTCGGGCGAATGCTAGCATTCACCATGTACACTTGCTGGAAAGCAGCCCCCACAGCCTCCATTTTCTCACGAGGATCGTCGATTATAAAGAGGTCATCGTCCAAAACGGCTTCCTCTGGATCTATGCCTGCTATCAGAAGTACGTCTCTGTTCTCTGTCGTTCTCTGAAGCTTAAGACACGGAAGTTCGTTTTGATCATGCCGTCTAAATATTTTATTAATTTGCGGAAACATACTCGGGTCGCTAGAATTAACGGCCCGAATTTTGTTGTTCCAATACCAATTAATAGACAACCGGTAATTTTCCTTGATCAATTGGTTGATGTTTTTAATTGACGACTTCAGTGTCCTAATCTCCAGATCGTGTATGTCAGTAAAACGTCTGTACAAGAGTTCCAGTCTTGTCAAAAGTCCACTTTTTTGCCTGTGAAGTGCGTCGATGGTCGCGTTGCGGTACATGTCTGTGGTTTCGCGTTCTTTGTATTTTGGTATTATTTTGTCCATTGTTCGTTGGATTGTGCTGTCCATTTTCTCCAAGTTATGGTTAATTTCAGTGTTTGTTAAATTCCTGTCATTTGGTGGTGATATATTGTTTGTACGTAGTTCGCTTGATAAGGCGTTGCTAAAGCGTGGCCATCGAGTCTTACTGTAGTTGTAGGAATGCACTGGTACATACTCTTCCAACTCCACGAGCTCGTTTGGAAGTTGAATTACGGCGGAAAGTCCGCAATGGTCGCTGTCATACTTCTATCGTTCGTAAGCAGTTTCTCGGTCGTTGACCCACAGTGTCAGTAATTTTCAGTTTTGAGTCCTTAAGCAATAGATCTAGATAGAAACCGCTTCTTGGAAACGAAGGCCTATCAGTAGCCAGAAGGTCGAGCATATACTCAACGTTGTATTGACCCATCCAATTAAATAGATGGCTACCTCTCGGATTTTGTATTTGATTTCCCCAGTGTACATGTTTGGCATTCAAATTACCGGCCATGAGATAGTAATTATCTTCCGAGTTCCGAGTAAGCATTGAAAAAGTTTTTCGAGCTCTGTTAAAAACTCAGTTGGCTGAGGTGATTCCGGTGTATAAGCCGCAATCGCATACATCCGTTTCCCATGTTTGAGAGGAATGCATACGATACACGCCTCAAGCAACCGAAATCTGCGTACTTCACTATTACATATAACCTTATAACTAATGCCTTTTCGTACAAAGATTGTGACTCCTCCCCCAAAAGTGGAGTTGGGCCGATCTCTTCGTACAATATTGAAATTATTGTGCGTCAGTTTATGTTTCTGGTTCAGCTTAGTTTCGCTGGCCATAAACACATCTGGACATTGATCTTTCAGCAGTTAGAATAGATTCGCTCTACGTTCGATCCTAACCAGAGAATTTACATTCACAGCAAGGATCCTAAAGGGCCTCTCCGGCAGCGCACCCTTATCCTATAAATTGCGTTAAGCTTGGCAAATAAGAGTTGAGATGGTCTACCCGCTTTGCCTGCTCCCCGATCTGTTTTTGAAGACCTGTTAATTGGCCCTGAATGGCTACCAACCAGGTCATAATATCCGCCTGTGCCGCCGGAGCCTTAGGCACAGGGGCCTGTAGGGCTACCTTTGGCGTAGGCTGTACCGTTTTTCCCCTTCCTGACGCCATTTTGGCGTAGGAAATTTGGGGGCTAACGGGCATTGTTGTGGGAGCACGCGTTACTGGGCGTTTCTCTTCTTCCATTTGCCTTACTTTTTTGTGTTTTAAATCCTGAAAGACCGGACATCCCCGATAACTTGCAGGGTGCCCGTCTTTTCGTCAGATTGCACATTTGAGCTGAGTCTTGTCTTCGACCCTTTCTTCACCTAACTTGCATTCCCCTTTTATGTGGTTCTCGCCACACTTAACACAGCGTGACTGCATTGCGCAGTTTGCTGCAGCGTGTCCAAACCTTTGGCAGCGCATCCATTGAAGCATGTCACCGCGCCTTTTTAATTTATCCCACGTCACATATTGGTAGTTGAGGACGGAGATACTCCTCAAACTGTCCAATATGCTGTTGGGCGAAAGCTGAACAAGGAAGATGGACAAATTCCGCTTCTCCCGTCTTGCTCTAACTGTAGAAAACGGCTTGACATCGATAAAGTCGAGATCGTCGCTCGCTTTTTGGCGGAGCTCATTTAAGAGGTCCTCAGGTTCCGTGCAGGAATCTATACCCTTCAAAAGGACCGTTTGAAATTTTTCAACTTTTGGCGTGAAGCTGAAGAACTCAGTTGTGGAAGCTTTTAATAAATCTTGTATTACCTTATGCTGCTCCACTGTAGAGCAGTGGATAGCATGTCTATCTACGCTAAGTCTTTTAATAATAAAGTTTTGGCCTATGGCCGACTTACATAGTTCGATGGTCTCTTTTAGGTCCATATTGTAGACATTAATGGGCGGCACCTTCTCTTTTTTATTCATGGGCGGCTGTGGCTGCTGCTGGTTTTTCTTCTGCTGCTGTTGTTTCTGCTGCTGCTGATGCTGCTGTTGTTTCTGGATCTGCTGGGTTTGTTGCTTTTGTAATTGCTGCTGCTGTTGCTGTTCTGATGACAGCTGTTTTTTTGGCTGCTTTGGTTGCTGTCGCTGGGGCTGCTTAGTTGGCAATTGCTGCTCCGCATTGTCGTTAAGCTGTTGGGCTACTTTTTGTGGAGCCTGTAGCGATTTTTTGTTTGCCCGCTCCTGCCTCTCACGCTCTCGTCGTGCTTCTTGCTTAAGCTTAAGAGCTTGTACCATCTGATCTACCTCTGCAGTTAGCTGGTCAATTTGCTTTTTTTTTTGCGCTTAACTGGCTATAGAGGGCCTACTCCTCTATCTCCTCCTATTCCTCGGATGCGGAAGGTGATGTTAGGTCCACAAACGCATCTTTATCACCGCTGGTATAGAGCCCTTCTCCACCCTCGGTATTGTATTTCCTCTTCACCTATAACTTTGGATGACAAGGAATTTAGTTTCTGTTTGCTTTCTGTTGCTTTTATTTGCTTTGGTTCAGGCGCCTTCTCCCCCCATTCAGCTGGCAGCTGAGCTGTGGTGATGGAGCGGCGTTTTATATTGAGGTTGGGTACACTTCTTACCCTCCTCCTCCTTTTTTTTGGTTGCTCGGCTGGAGGTACCGTACCGGCATCAGATGATGATGCTGCCAGGGCATCTTTCGATGTCCCCGGTTTTTCTGCCGTTGCTGGTTCACTTGCTATAGATGTTGTTGTTGTTGTTGGAACAGCTTTAGCGTTATCTCCTGATCTTGCCGTTGTCGGCTTTCTTATCTTTGATGGGCCACCTTTCGGTGCCCCCGCACTTTTTCCACCTTCCATTTGCTTTCGATCCAAAGAAATAATGTTTTCTACTTCTCAGTTGTGAAAAAGCAGATAAAAGTTGAGACCCAGACTGGGGCTCGAACCTGCTACCTTTCGCACTGCCGTCTACCACTCTACCTTTGTGCTATTGCAGTATATCAAATTGGCTTGGCTAAACTTGTACTAATACGTCACTCGCGATTTTATTTAGAAAACTGTGAAAACCGATAACGTTGGGCACACTTCCACAGATCGAGATCGACTGAGGCCGCGTGCCTACTATCTGAACCAATGGCTTGATGAAAAAAAGGAACAAATTAAGTTTAGGTCCTGGAAAACTATCAAGATTAAATTTGTTAAGATTACAATTACTTAAATGCTATTGGAAAAAAACAGAGACAACAACTACTAGCAGTCTAAAGCTTCTTAAAGCTTCGTTAATATTACAAGAGTGGGCACGCAAACAGGGATATTAAGGGGAAACAGAAAAAAACTCAAATAGAGGAACACAAATCATAAAATCAACATGGAATAAAATACTCTTATCAAAACAAGCACAACAAATTTTAATTTAATAAAAAAAAAAATCCACAATATTAAAGAAAATGACATGCAATTAATGAAAAAATAAAAACATTCACTAACTCAGTACACCAGATTAAAAAAAACTATTAAAATTCACAAAATACGGGTAAAAACAATTAACTAGACACACACGAAATGCAAGCACAACTATCAAGGCAAACCAGTGCTGCCCACTGATATTAAACAACTTTTATTAAACAACTTTATCGTTTAAAAATTGTACAGAAGTTTTGACACCGAATTCACACAAAAAAAAATAAGAGAACAAAAAAGATCTTTAAAGAAAAAGGTAGTGTAAAAAAGATCGGAGTAAAAAAAGAGAACATGTTCTCTTTTAAAGAGATAAGATGGACACCCTACACATAGAGGAACCCCCTCAGCTAAGAAAAGGGTAGTGTCATATCCAAACTAGGTGGCGATGCAAAAAATCAAGAACAAGAACCACAGATGTTCAATACACGAACCATTTGCTCCTAAAGTTAGACTTTTTGTGGAATCTTGTGGACTGAATGTGGAACTCAGGCACCTTTTTAATCGATATTCATGTTTAAGCAGAGTGAGTGAGCTGTGAACTCATGAGTACCTACATACATGAGCAAAGGGAAGGTAGAACTTTATTTTTGTTTTCTTTTGGGATGATGAAAGTATGTACATATGTGCACATATTTTTTTCTTCATTTTTTCGAAAGTAAGTAGGTCAGTCAATAACGAAACAAGCCTTTTGCTCATAAAATATTTAATTTCGGGATGAAAATTAAATTTTGATTGACTTTGGATTTCAAGTTCTGTTTAGTGTTTTTTGGAATTCAAGAAAAAGGAACTTTAGTCATCTTAACTTGATGTTTTTTTTGATATAGGTAAACTTTTAGAATACAGAAGTGTATGTAGGTAGGTAATGTACCTACACTACATACCTTCAAGCTAAATTGAACTAAAAAAAAAACTTTTTATATTTTAAAAAAAGACATATTTTTTCTAAGTAGGTGAGTATGTATGTACAAAATTAAAGTATAATGTAGGTATCTATGTTTTGGTGTATTTTTGTTTGTGGGTTACATACCTACATATATACGAAAGGGCTATCAATCAGTTGATAGGGTTCAATTGGATGTGTAGGAAACAGGACATTTAGCGCAAAAATTAAGTGTTGTGTCTACGAATATCTTATAAGGCAATTTTAATAAATTCGAATTTTGTACATTATTTAAAAGGAAATAATTTTTAAAGTTTTTAAATTTCATTTTTAAAAATGAACGTGAATATAATTAAATTAAATTAAAATTGAAATTTGTCTTATATGATATATGAAATAAAATTTCAAAATCATACTTTTAATGAACTTATAAAACTTAAGCCTTTACTAGTCTTTATTATTACGCTAGTTAAAAATATTATTATCGTTAGGCCCCAGTTATAACTATCATAGAAAACCATCATTGAAAATATTTACTGTCAATTTTGAGAGACTTTGAAGCAAAAATAAAGATTATTTTGATGCCAAAGTAAAGCTAATTGACATAATAATTATTTCTAGGTAAAACAAAATTGAATTTGGCACAACTTTTCTCATAAAATGACTTTTAATTTTTCAATGATGAACTACCTTACCAATGATCATTGAACAAATTAAAAGTTACGTTATGGGGAAGACATGGGTCAAAATGAATTTTTTTTGGAGGAGAAATAATTTTGAAGTCGTAAGCTATATTTCTGCATTAAAATATTCAATGGTTAAACTTTCGAAGGTAATCAAAATCAACAGCTAACTTTTTCAATGATGGTTTTCAATGATAGCTATAACTGGCCCCTTAGTTAAAATCAACATTTTTATCCGGGGGATAATGCGCTTATACCCACCATTTTCGAGGTGCCTTTTTAGAATGAGTTCCCCTTTGCCTCTCATTTCGGGCTGCTTTGTTTAGGGTCAGTTCGCCTTGCCTCTCACTTCGGGGTGCTTGTTTAGGGTGAGTTCCCCTTGCATCTCACTTGGGGATGCTTTTTAGGCTCCTTGTCTCTCACTTATATGGGAATGTTTTTTTTTTTTTCGTTGGTAGAGATTTCCGAACAATTGAAAAGATCTTACTTCCCATTTAAATTATGTATTGAGAATTTTTTGCTTCGAAAATTCTTTTCGTGGTTCTGGTTAAATAAAAGATTCAGAGAAATTTTGTTTGCAATATCATACGTGAATTTGAGTAGATAATTATGTGGGTGTGGATCTATGCGCCCATCTGTGGATTTGGCTGGAACATAAACTCGTTGATAGATTTTCTTCAAATTTTTACCTAGTATATTTGTATGTAAATTCTTAGAAAAAAAACTGTAAGTATTCATATCTTGAATATGGTCCTTCGTATTTTATTTTAAATATCTTTTTTTCATGAAACTTGTGTAAGGAAAACCCCCTATACTTATTATATTTTTAACATTTAAAGCATCTAGTTTCTTGCATTCGACTAAAAATTGATAAGAGCATTGAATAATGAAAACCAAATTGCTACTTAATTATTTACCTACCTTAAATGTTGAAAAAATAGTAGGCACCTAGGTAGTTATAGGTATCATTTTTTAATTTAATTTTTCAGATAACAAGGTTCCGATTTGCAACCCACGGTGAGCGGACGTGTGCGTGAGTGGAGGAGATTCCTTGCTAAATACCCCCAGTGTTTTTCTATAATAACTAAATAGTTTAATACAAATATTATAGTGTTTTCCCTATTTGTCCCTCTCAAAAAATAAATAAACAACAACAGTGCAAGTGCAGTCTGCCTAAATCATTACTCATATAACACCAACAAATCATAAAACAGGTTCCGATTTGCAACCCACCGTGAGGGGACGTGTGTTATATAATAGTTTAATACAAATATTAAAGTGTTTTCCCAATATGTCCCTCTCAAAATATAAATAAACAACAACAGTGCTAGTGCAGTCTGCCTAAATCATTACACATATAATACCTAACAACAACAATAGTGCAAGTGTCAGTGCATTACCCAAGCAAAAAGCAAAAAGAAAAAAAGTGCACCTGTGTAACGCAAATGATGATGCATAAGCAACGAACATCATAGCACAGCGGTAAATTTCCTTTTCTCTCCTTCCCACGTCACTCACAGTGCTTTAGCTTCGTCACTATATGCAATGGGACGTATTCATAGTCATTTTAGACCTGGGTCTAAGTTAAACATAGGTTTAGTTGAATTTTCGGACGTTGATTCTATTTTTTTAAGTTTTTCATTTCAAAATATTTGAAGCTATTTCTGTAGTATACCAAGTTAATTATCATTTAAAAATATAAAACCAACAATTTGAAATTAAAATCGGTCTGTATTCATTGAGCCAAAATTGTCTTAAACTGTAGTTTAGTTAAACCTGGGTCTATCTGCGACTATGAATATGCCCCAAAGTGTGTAGCATCACACACAATGGGGCGTATTCATAGTCATTTTAGACCTGGGTCTAACTTAAACATAGCTTTGGTTGAATTTTCGGACGTTGATTCTATTTTTTTAAGTTTATCATTTCAAAATATTTGAAGCTATTTGTGTAGTATACCAAGTTAATTATCTTATAAAAATATAAAACCAACAATTTGTAATTAAAATCGGACTGTATTCATTGAGCCAAAATTGTCTTAAACTGTAGTTTAGTTAAACCTGGGTCTTTCTGCGACTATGAATATGCCCCAATGTATGTAATCGACTAAGCATATCATATCATATAAATTGCTGTTATTGATTTTGGGTATCCAGGGGCGGAGTAGACTGCGTTTTAGGCATTACACTAGCAGTATTGTACTGTGAAGTCATTTGGGACCCAAACTTGATATCAGCATAGATAACTGTCTGATTTGGTTTCTTATGTCTGTTTATTGTAATGGTGGTGAATTTAGGGTTGACTACAGCAACATTCGGGGACTGAGGAAGAATTTTTGTGCTGCATATGTCCATACTGTGAAAAACAGGCCAGCTGTTTTGGCACTAAGTGAAACCCAGGTAGGGGAAAATACCGATCACTCGAAATTCAGCCTACATGGTTATAGCTTAGTGCCTCTATTTTTTCCACATCATGGTCTCGCCGTGTATGTTCGAAATGATTTTGCTTATCAGCTTTAACCACAATATGGTTCATGTTTGAATACGAACTTTAATTTCATGTGGTTTAAATTCACCATCCATAAGCGTATCATCCATACTTGTTTCAACAAGCTTGAAAGACCTGTAACGTTCATATTTGACGACCCAAATTTTTACATGATCAAAAATTGCGGCAAAAAATTCTACAATGTCCCAAAGATAGTAAAAATTTTTGGTCATTTGTAAAAAACATACGAAACAAACCCTCGTCCTCGGTTCCAACGCTCGTCTTCAACGATACTCCTTTTGTCAGTTCAATCGATAAAGCCAATTTGCTTGCAGCACAGTTTGCTGTTAATTCGTCGCTGCCAGAAAGTGTTATGACTCCTCCTGTACTTGAGAGCGCAAATGATTCTATGGAATGATTCTTCCGCACTCGTGCAGTTGCAAGAGTTCTGAAAGATCTCGATATACACAAATCTGCTGGCCCGGATAGTATCCCTCCCATTGTTCTGAAGAGGTGTTCTTCAACGCTGTGAAAACCACTGCGTAAGCTTTTCCATCTGTTCTACTCTAGTGGTCTCATTCCGAGTGGATGGAAAATAGCTTTTGTCTAGAATGTCCCAAAACAAGGCGTGTCTTCTTCCCCCTCTTACTATCCACCAATTGCGCTTACGTCCCTTCTTTCTTAGGTCATGGAAACGCTGATTAATTTCCAGCTCAAGAAATATCTCGAAGAACGATAGCTTCTTAATGACCAGCAGTACGGTTTTCGTAGCAATAGGCCCACTGGTGATCTGATGGTATATCTCACCGAACAGTGGCACAAATCTTTACATCGTTTTGGAGAAAGTAAGATTATTGCGCTTGATATTTCTAAAGCATTTGATTGAGTTTGGCATCAAGCTCTCTTATCGAAAATGCGTGCATTTGGTATCGATGAATCTCTTCTTCGTTGGATTAGAAATTACCTTTCGGAACATTCAATACAAGTTGTATTGGACGGTTTCAAGTCTGAAACTCACAAAATAAATGCTGGTGTGCCCCAGGGCTCGGTTCTGTCTCCGACTCTCTTCCTTATATTCATAAACGATCTTTTATCTGAAATTTCTTATCCATTAAATTGTTTTGTTGACGACAGTTTCCTCAGCTTTTCGTATTCGTTCTTAGATTCACATCCATGTCGTTCGGATGTGGAACTTGAACGGCAGTTTATCCTTGAGCCCAATTTTGGATGTACTGTTAAGTACAGAGATTCTTTCTTTAGTCACACTACTCGAATGTAGAATGCTCTATCCACCTCAATTTTCCCCTCCCATTGTGATCTACAGACGTTCACAACCAATGTGCATCGGTATCTCCTTTTAAATCCCCTCCAATCTACCTAATCACTCGTGTTGTGTATATCATCTTAAGGGTAGTCACAACCCCTTTTGCACGCGCTAAATATTAAAAAAAAAAAAAAAACGATAATATTTTTTGGAACCACTCCGATATGGAAACGATTTTTTCATTAAATTCTGGTCTCGACAGCATTGTCCAATGGGGAATCAAAAATCGTGTAGAACATAATGCTTCAAAAACTCAATGCTGTCTACGTTAAAACGAAACCCTCCCCCCATGCCACTATCCATGAGTGGCACTTGCATTGAGGAAACCGAAAAGCTTTCAGTCCTCGGTATGAGTGGTCTGTGACACCTTTAATGGAATGACCACATATTCGACATCGCCAAAAATGCTGCTTAGTGTTAAGGTTTTCTCCGTCGATGCAAGAAATTTTTCTCTCCTTCTGATCTGGCTGTGATCTACAAAGCCTTTATTCGTCCAAAACTTGAGTATAACTCCCACATTTGGGCAGGTGCTCTAATAACCCACTTGAGTTTATTGGATAGAATTGAAAGAGAGCTCTAAAAATGATGGTGAAAGAACTATAACGGAAACATTCTCATCTCTTGAGCACTGTCGAAATGTTTCATGTCTTTCGTTATTTTAACGTTATTTCCATAAACAATGTTCTAGTGAAATAGCCAGTTGCATTCCTCCCCACAATTTAAAATTAAAAAAAAAAAATTAAATAAAATATTTATGGAACTAAGCTGGTAATCGAACCCAAGTAGTAAGGATCAGTAGGCCGCGTGCCTTTTTTTTTTTGTTTTGCGGAAACATACTCGGGTCGCTAGAATTAACGGCCCGAATTTTGTTGTTCCAATACCAATTAATAGACAACCGGTAATTTTCCTTGATCAATTGGTTGATGTTTTTAATTGACGACTTCAGTGTCCTAATCTCCAGATCGTGTATGTCAGTAAAACGTCTGTACAAGAGATTCAGTCTTGTCAAAAGTCCACTTTTTTGCCTGTGAAGTGCGTCGATGGTCGCGTTGCGGTACATGTCTGTGGTTTCGCGTTCTTTGTATTTTGGTATTGTTTTGTCCATTGTTCGTTGGATGGTGCTGTCCATTTTCTCCAAGTTATGGTTAATTTCAGTGTTTGTTAAATTCCTGTCATTTGGTGGTGATATATTGTTTGTACGTAGTTCGCTTGATATGGTGTTGCTAAAGCGTGGCCATCGAGTTTTACTGTAGTTGTAGGAATGCACTGGCACATACTCTTCCAACTCCACGAGCTCGTTCGGAAGTTGAATTACGGCGGAAAGTCCGCAATGGTCACTGTCATACTTCTATCGTTCGTAAGCAGTTTCTCGGTCGTTGACCCACAGTGTCAGTAATTTTCAGTTTTGAGTCCTTAAGCAATAGATCCAGATAGGAACCGCTTCTTGGAAACGAAGGCCTATCAGTAGCCAGAAGGTCGAGCATATACTCAACGTTGTATTGACCCATCCAATTAAATAGATGGCTACCTCTCGGATTTTGTATTTGATTTCCCCAGTGTACATGTTTGGCATTCAAATTACCGGCCATGAGATAGTAATTATCTTCCGAGTTCCGAGTAAGCATTGAAAAAGTTTTTCGAGCTCTGTTAAAAAGTCAGTTGGCTGTGGTGATTCCGGTGTATAAGCCGCAATCGCATACATCCGTTTCCCATGTTTGAGAGGAATGCATACGATACACGCCTCAAGCAACCAAAATCTGCGTACTTCACTATTACATATAACCTTATAACTAATGCCTTTTCGTACAAAGATTGTGACTCCTCCCCCAAAAGTGGAGTTGGGCCGATCTGTTCGTACAATATTGAAATTATTGTGCGTCAGTTTATGTTTCTGGTTCAGCTTAGTTTCGCTGGCCATAAACACATCTGGACATTGATCTTTCAGCAGTTAGAATAGATTCGCTCTACGTTCGATCCTAACCAGAGAATTTACATTCACAGCAAGGATCCTAAAGGGCCTCTCCGGCAGCGCACCCTTAACCTATAAATTGCGTTAAGATTGGCAAATAAGAGTTGAGATGGTCTACCCGCTTTGCCTGCTCCCCGATCTGTTTTTGAAGACCTGTTAATTGGCTCTGAATGGCCACCAACCAGGTCATAATATCCGCCTGTGCCGCCGGAGCCTTAGGCACAGGGGCCTGTAGGGCTACCTTTGGCGTAGGCTGTACCGTTTTTCCCCTTCCTGACGCCATTTTGGCGTAGGAAATTTGGGGGCTAACGGGCATTGTTGTGGGAGCACGCGTTACTGGGCGTTTCTCTTCTTCCATTTGCCTTACTTTTTTGTGTTTTAAATCCTGAAAGACCGGACATCCCCGATAACTTGCAGGGTGCCCGTCTTTCCGTCAGATTGCACATTTGAGCTGAGTCTTGTCTTCGACCCTTTCTTCACCTAACTTGCATTCCCCTTTTATGTGGTTCTCGCCACACTTAACACAGCGTGACTGCATTGCGCAGTTTGCTGCAGCGTGTCCAAACCTTTGGCAGCGCATGCATTGAAGCATGTCACCGCGCCTTTTTAATTTATCCCACGTCACATATTGGTAGTTGAGGACGGAGATACTCCTCAAACTGTCCAATATGCTGTTGGGCGAAAGCAGAACAAGGAAGATGGACAAATTCCGCTTCACCCGTCTTGCTCTAACTGTAGAAAACGGCTTGACCTCGATAAAGTCGAGATCGTCGCTCGCTTTTTGGCGGAGCTCATTTAAGAGGTCCTCAGGTTCCGTGCAGGAATCTATACCCTTCAAAAGGACCGTTTGAAATTTTTCAACTTTTGGCGTGAAGCTGAAGAACTCAGTTGTGGAAGCTTTTAATAAATTTTGTATTACCTTATGCTGCTCCACTGTAGAGCAGTGGATAGCATGTCTATCTACGCTAAGTCTTTTAATAATAAAGTTTTGGCCTATGGCCGACTTACATAGTTCGATGGTCTCTTTTAGGTCCATATTGTAGACATTAATGGGCGGCACCTTCTCTTTTTTATTCATGGGCGGCTGTGGCTGCTGCTGGTTTTCCTTCTGCTGCTGTTGTTTCTGCTGCTGCTGATGCTTCTGTTGTTTCTGGATCTGCTGGGTTTGTTGCTTTTGTAATTGCTGCTGCTGTTGCTGTTCTGATGACAGCTGTTTTTTTGGCTGCTTTGGTTGCTGTCGCTGGGGCTGCTTAGTTGGCAATTGCTGCTCCGCATTGTCGTTAAGCTGTTGGGCTACTTTTTGTGGAGCCTGTAGCGATTTTTTGTTTGCCCGCTCCTGCCTCTCACGCTCTCGTCGTGCTTCTTGCTTAAGCTTAAGAGCTTGTACCATCTGATCTACCTCTGCAGTTAGCTGGTCAATTTGCTTTTTTTTTGCGCTTAACTGGCTATAGAGGGCTACTCCTCTATCTCCTCCTATTCCTCGGATGCGGAAGGTGATGTTAGGTCCACAAACGCATCTTTATCACCGCTGGTATAGAGCCCTTCTCCACCCTCGGACATGTATTGTATTTCCTCGTCATCTATGACTTTGGATGACGAGGAATTTAGTTTCTGTTTGCTTTCTGCTGCTTTTATTTGCTTTGCTTCAGGCGCCTTCTCCCCCCCATTCAGCTGGCAGCTGAGCTGTGGTGATGGAGCGGCGTTTTATATTGAGGTTGGGTACACTTCTTACCCTCCTCCTCCTTTTTTTTGGTTGCTCGGCTGGAGGTACCGTACCGGCATCGGATGATGATGCTGCCAGGGCATCTTTCGATGTCCCCGGTTTTTCTGCCGTTGCTGGTTCACTTGCTATAGATGTTGTTGTTGTTGTTGTTGTTGTTGGAACAGCTTTAGCGTTATCTCCTGATATTGCCGTTGTCGGCTTTCTTATCTTTGATGGGCCACCTTTCGGTGCCCCCGCACTTTTTCCACCTTCCATTTGCTTTCGATCCAAAGAAATAATGTTTTCTACTTCTCAGTTGTGAAAAAAGCAGATAAAAGTTGAGACCCAGACTGGGGCTCGAACCTGCTACCTTTCGCACTGCCGTCTACCACTCTACCTTTGTGCTATTGCAGTATATCAAATTGGCTTGGCTAAACTTGTACTAGTACGTCACTCGCGATTTTATTTAGAAAACTGTGAAAGCCGATAACGTTGGGCACACTTCCACAGATCGAGATCGACTGAGGCCGCGTGCCTACTATCTGAACCAATGGCTTGATGAAAAAAAAAAGGAACAAATTAAGTTTAAGTCCTGGAAAACTATCAAGATTAAATTTGGTAAGATTACAATTACTTAAATGCTATTGGAAAAAACAGAGACAACAACTACTAAAAGTCTAAAGCTTCTTAAAGCTTCGTTAATATTACAAGAGTGGGCACGCAAACAGAAACAGAAAAAAAACTCAATTAGAGGAACACAAATCATAAAATCAACATGGAATAAAATACTCCTACCAAAACAAGCACAACAAATTTTAATTTAATAAAAAAAAAATCCACAATATTAAAGAAAATGACATGCAATTAATGAAAAAATAAAAACATTCACTAACTCAGTACACCAGATTAAAAAAAACTATTAAAATTCACAAAATACGGGTAAAAACAATTAACTAAACACACACGAAATGCAAGCACAACTATCAAGACAAACCAGTGCTGCCCACTGATATTAAACATCTTTTATTAAACAACTTTATCGTTTAAAAATTGTACAGAAGTTCTGACACCGTATTCACACAAAAAAAAATAAGAGAACAAAAAAGATCTTTAAAGAAAAGGGTAGTGTAAAAAAGATCGGAGTAAAAAAAGAGAACATGTTCTCTTTTAAAGAGATAAGATGGACACCCTACACATAGAGGAACCCCCTCAGCTAAGAAAGTGTAGTGTTATGTCCAAGCTAGGTGGCGATGCAAAAAATCAAGAACAAGAACCACAGATATTCAATACACGAACCATTTGCTCCTAAAGTTAGACTTTTTGTGGTATCTTGTGGACTGAATGTGGAATGTGGAACTCAGGCACCTTTTTTAATCGATATTCATGTTTAAGCAGAGTGAGTGAGCTGTGAACTCATGAGTACCTACATACATGAGCAAAGTAAGTAGGTCAGACAATAACGAAACAAGCCTTTTGCTCATAAAATATTTAATTTCGGGATGAAAATTTAATTTTGATTGATTTTGGATTTCAAGTTCTGTTTAGTGTTTTTTGGAATTCAAGAAAAAGGAACTTTAGTCATCTTAACTTGATGTTTTTTTTGATATAGGTAAACTTTTAGAATACAGAAGTGTATGTAGGTAGGTAATGTACCTACACTACATACCTTCAAGCTAAATTGAACTAAAAAAAAAACTTTTTATATTTTAAAAAAGACATATTTTTTCTAAGTAGGTGAGTATGTATGTACAAAATTAAAGTATAATGTAGGTATCTATGTTTTGGTGTATTTTTGTTTGTGGGTTACATACCTACATATATACGAAAGGGTTATCAATCAGTTGATAGGGTTCAATTGGATGTGTAGGAAACAGGACATTTAGCGCAAAAATTAAGTGTTGTGTCTACGAATATCTTATAAGGCAATTTTAATAAATTCGAATTTTGTACATTATTTAAAAGGAAATAATTTTTAAAGTTTTTAAATTTCATTTTTAAAAATGAACGTGAATATAATTAAATTAAATTAAAATTGAAATTTGTCTTATATGATATATGAAATAAAATTTCAAAATCATACTTTTAATGAACTTATAAAACTTAAGCCTTTACTAGTCTTTATTATTACGCTAGTTAAAAATATTATTATCGTTAGGCCCCAGTTATAACTATCATAGAAAACCATCATTGAAAATATTTACTGTCAATTTTGAGAGACTTTGAAGCAAAAATAAAGATTATTTTGATGCCAAAGTAAAGCTAATTGACATAATAATTATTTCTAGGTAAAACAAAATTGAATTTGGCACAACTTTTCTCATAAAATGACTTTTAATTTTTCAATGATGAACTACCTTACCAATGATCATTGAACAAATTAAAAGTTACGTTATGGGGAAGACATGGGTCAAAATTAATTTTTTTTGGAGGAGAAATAATTTTGAAGTCGTAAGCTATATTTCTGCATTAAAATATTCAATGGTTAAACTTTCGAAGGTAATCAAAATCAACAGCTAACTTTTTCAATGATGGTTTTCAATGATAGCTATAACTGGCCCCTTAGTTTAAATCAACATTTTTATCCGGGGGATAATGCGCTTATACCCAGCATTTTCGAGGTGCTTTTTTAGAATGAGTTCCCCTTTGCCTCTCATTTCGGGCTGCTTGTTTAGAGTGAGTTCGCCTTGCCTCTCACTTCGGGGTGCTTGTTTAGGGTGAGTTCCCCTTGCATCTCACTTGGGGATGCTTTTTAGACTCCTTGTCTCTCACTTATATGGGAATGTTTTTTTTTTTTCGTTGGTAGAGATTTCCGAACAATTGAAAAGATCTTACTTCCTAAATTATGTATTGAGAATTTTTTGCTTCGAGAATTCTTTTCGTGGGGCTGATTAAATAAAAGATTCAGGGAAATTTGTTTGCAATATCATACGTGCATTTGAGTAGATAATTATGTACGTGTGGATCTATGCTCGTAGAAAGATTTTCTTCAAATTTTTACCTAGCATATTTGTATGTTAATTCTTAGAAAAAAACCTGTAAGTATTCATATCTTGAATATGGTCCTTCGTATTTTATTTTAAATATCTTTTTTTCATGATACTTGTGTAAGGAAAACCCCCTATAATTATTGTATTTTTAACATTTAAAGCATCAAGTTTCTTGCATTCGACTTAAAATTTATAAGAGCATTGAATAATGAAAACCAAATTGCTTCTTAATTATTTACCTACCTAAAATTTTGAAAAAATAGAAGGCACCTAGGTAGTTATAGATATCATTTTTTAATTTAATTTTTCAGAGAACGAGGTTCCGATTTGCAACCCACGGTGAGCGGATGTGTGCGTGAGTGGAGGAAATTCCTTGCTAAATACCCCCAGTGTTTTTCTATAATAACTAAATAGTTTAATACAAATATTATATTATATATACATTTCCCTCTCAAAGAAATAAATAAACAACAATAGTGCAAGTGCAGTCTGCCTAAATCATAACACATATAAAACAAAAAAAATCATAAAACATATACCTACTAATCGCGCCGCGAATTAAATAAAAAAAAAAAAAAAAAAAATAGCCCAACTTAAATACCCAACAACAACAATAGTGCAAGTATCAGTGCATTACCCAAGCAAAAAGCAAAAAGAAAAAAGTGCACCTGTGTAACGCAAATGATGATGCATAAGCAACGAACAACATAGCACAGCGGTAAATTTCCTTTTCTCTCCTTCTCACGTCACTCACAATGCATTGGCTTCGTCACTATATGCAATGTGTATAACATCACACATAATGGAGCGTATTCATAGTCATTGTAGACCTGGGTCTAAGTTAAACATAGCTTTGGTTGAATTTTCGGACGTTGATTCTATTTTTTTAAGTTTATCATTTCAAAATATTTGAAGCTATTTGTGTAGGTAGTATACCAAGTTAATAATCTTATAAAAATATAAGACCAACAATTTGTAATTAAAATCGGACTTTATTCATTGAGCCAAAATTGTCTTACACTGTAGTTTAGTTAAACCTGGGTCTATCTGCGACTATGAATATGCCCCAATGTATGTAATCGACTAAGCAATATCATATCAGATAAATTGCTGTTATTGATTTTGGGTATCCAGGGGCGGATCAGTACAATGCTTTTTAGGTATAACACTAGTAGTATTGTACTGTGAAGTCATTTGGGGCCCAAACTTGATATCAGCATTGATAACTTTCTGATTTGGTTTTTTATGTCTGTTTATTGTAATGGTGGTGAATTTAGGGTTGACTACAGCAACATTCGGGGACTGAGGAAGAATTTTTGTGCTGCATATGTCCATACTGTGAAAAACAGGCCAGCTGTTTTGGCACTAAGTGAAACCCAGGTAGGGGAAAATACCGATCACTCGAAATTCAGCCTACATGGTTATAGCTTAGTGCCTCTATTTTTTCCACATCATGGTCTCGCCGTGTATGTTCGAAATGATTTTGCTTATCAGCTTCAACCACAATATGGTTCATGCTTGAATACGAACTTTAATTTCATGTGGTTTAAATTCACCATCCATAAGCGTATCATCCATACTTGTTTCAACAAGCTTGAAAGACCTGTAACGTTCATATTTGACGAGCCAAATTTTTACATGATCAAAAATTGCGGCAAAAAATTCTACAATGTCCCAAAGGTAGTACAAATTTTTGGTCATTTGTAAAAAACATACGAAACACACCCTCGTCCTCGGTTCCAACGCTCGTCTTCAACGATACTCCTTTTGTCAGCTCAATCGATAAAGTCAATTCGTCGCTGCCAGAAAGTGTTATGACTCCTCCTGTACTTGAGAGCGCAAATGATTCTATGGGACAAATCTTCTTCCGCACTCGTGCAGTAGCAAGAGTTCTGAAAGATCTCGATATACACAAATCTGCTGGCCCGGATAGTATCCCTCCCATTGTTCTGAAGAGGTGTTCTTCAACGCTGTGAAAACCACTGCGTAAGCTTTTCCATCTGTCCTAGTCTAGTGGTCTCATTCCGAGTGGATGGCAAATAGCTTTTGTCTAGCCTGTCCCAAAACATGGCGTGTCTTCTTCCCCCTCTTACTATCCACCAATTGCGCTTACGTCCCTTCTTTCTAAGGTCATGGAAACGCTGATTAATTTCCAGCTCAAGAAATATCTCGAAGAACGAAAGCTTCTTAATGACCGGCAGAACGGCTTTCGTAGCAATAGGTCCACTGGTGATCTGATGGTATATCTCACCGAACAGTGGCACAAATCTTTACATCGTTTTGGAGAAAGTAAGATTATTGCGCTTGATATTTCTAAAGCATTTGATCGAGTTTGGCATCAAGCTCTCTTATCGAAAATGCGTGCATTTGGTATCGATGAATCTCTTCTTCGTTGGATTAGAAATTACCTTTCGGAACGTTCAATACAAGTTGTATTGGACGGTTTTCAAGTCTGAAACTCACAAAATAAATGCTGGTGTGCCCCAGGGCTCGGTTCTGTCTCCGACTCTCTTCCTTATATTCATAAACGATCTTTTATCTGAAATTTCTTATCCTTTAAATTGTTTTGCTGACGACAGTTCCGTCAGCTTTTCGTATTCGTTCTTAGATTCACATCCATGTCGTTCGGATGTGGAACTTGAACGGCAGTTTATCCTTGAGCCCAATTTTGGATGTTAAGTACAGAGATTCTTTCTTAAGTCACACTACTCGAATGTGGAATGCTCCATCCAGCTCAATTTTCCCCTCCCATTGTGATCTACAGACGTTCAAAACCAATGTGCATCGGTATCTCCTTTTAAATCCCCTCCAATCTACCTAATCACTCGTGCTGTGTATATCATCTTAAGGGTAGTCACAACCCCTTTTGCACGCGCTAAATATTAAAAAAAAAAAAAACAAAACGATAATATTTTTTTGTACTACTCCGATATGAAAACGATTTTTTTTTACAAGCATTTGAGCCGTTTCCACGATACCATTAAATCTATTAATTAATTACTTAATCAAATGTCATAAAACAAACTCTGAAAAATTCACCCAAATCGTTGGAGGCACTTCCAAAAAACAAACAAATACGAAAAATTGGTATGTCAGTGGGCGAATCGAAATAAATTAATTTTAGATTGTTTTCCTTGTTCTTAAAAACGGTCCAAACGGGAAAATCCTCCAATTGAAAATGAGTCCGTGAATTCCATGGAAAAAAAAAAAAGAAATATTTTCCTTGTTTAAAATGATGAGCTCTGAAAATTATATCCAAATCGTAGAACCCGTTTCTGAGAAATCAAAAATAGAGTAAAGTTGTTTGTTTGTTTGTTTTTTTGCTTATTAAAACGAACTCTGAAAATTTAATTGAAGTCGTTGCAGCCGTTTCCAAACTGACTTTTTAAAACAATTGCTGAATTATTAATTTGCTTATAAAAACATAGTATTAAAATTTAATCTAAATCGTTTGATCCCTAGAAACGCGTCTTTTCCATTAAACAAAGAAATAAGAAAATAGGGTGTGGTTGTGGGCGGATTCTATTATTACTGATTTGAAATTTTTGTTATTATATATAAAAACAAACTCTGAAAATTTCATCCAAATCGTAGGAGCCATATCCGATAAACCGAATATATAATAAATACAAATATACCTATACATATACATACATACCTACTCGTATATTTAACCACACACATGCAACTCATTAAAATCGGAGCTGCACTTTGAAAGTTGAACAATTGACGTTTTTCGGCTTTATTGACTTAATGCATTTTCTTATATAAATTGACTTGAATACCTACCTACCTACCTACCTGCACTCCCTGTCACTTGTTTGAGGCCACTATTTTCGTAAAAGTTTTTTCTCGATAAATGCTTATAGGAAATATTTTTCCTGGAAATTTTTGATACCTGTGAGTAGGTAAATATATTTTGCAATAAAAAATATAAATTTAAAAGGGTAACTTGGAAATTCCATAAGAATTTCACAAATTATAAGAATGGACTGCAAAAATGGGTATAAGAAAAAGCGTCACTTGATTGAGGCCACTTGAAAAATCTTATAAAAAAAGAACAAAACTATGAAAATGTTTACTTTTTTTCGTTTTTTATCATTGATGTATTATGTTTTTTGTCAATTAATAATGAGTATATTTTACCTTTTTGTTTTTCTTCATTTCAATTCAATAAAAACGCCTTTTTTGTATTATTTTATTTTGCTAATCTATATATTTCGAGGACCTATTTGCCTCATCGTCAGGATCTATACAAATAAAATACATGCGTTTCAATACAAAATAAAATAAATACATAAAAAATTTAAATATATACAAAATTACCAAAATTATTAATAAGAAGTTATTTGATAACAATCTGTTTCAGTTCAAAATTAGCTATAAATTATTTTTTAATGTTAGACATTTGTTTTTAAAATAAAAATTAAAATATTGAACAAATTTTCTTATAGAGTTATTCAAGTATTTAAAGATTACAAATTTGTTTGATTTTTAATTTGGTTATTCTGTAAATTAGCATTAACTATGAGATTGTAGTATGTATTAGTGCAGTCCCTTTTATCTGTTTTGTAGTTACACGCAATGCCCTCATTCCTTATAATTTGGTTTACCTCATGTATTTGTAACTTAAATTTGTTTCTTTCTAATTTTAAAATTTTAGCTCCATCAAAATCAAAAGAATGTCCATTTTCCTTTACATGATCAGCTAAAGCAGCTATATTTTTGTTGACCGATCCTTCGTTAACTTTTTGACATTCGTTTTTGTGTTGACGTAGGTCGACCCCAGTTTTTGAATAGTTTCTCCCATGTATATTTTTTCGTAATCGTTGCATTTTACAGATACAGATATTAATTTGTAACTAGGAGAATTGATAATTTGTAACTAGGAGAATTTATTGTTGAAATAATAGGTCGAACAGGTAAATTTTCTTTATGATATTTGTATTGTCCAAATGTACGGGGTGAAATAGCAATATACGTACGAAGCTGTTTAGACTCTTGTTGGCTTATTAATTTTCTACTTTTGTTAAAAAAATTTTCATGTTCGACTATTATTTCAACAATAAATTCTCCTAGTTACAAATTATCAAAATATTTAGCTAACATTCTTAAAGAATCTTATAAATCAAAATTCATAATCAAAAATTCAAAACAATTTGTTAAAACAATTACAAAAACCAAAATTCTACCTGGAAATATTCTTGTATCTTTCAATGTATCAAATTACTTTAATAATGTTTCAACTGAATTGGCACCACAAACTGTTGAACGTCACTTTGATTTACGTATCAAACCTAAAACTAAAATTCCAAAACAAATATTTATGATTATGTTAAAATTTTGGCTTTCTGACTGCAATTATTTTTGTTTTAAAAATCAATATATACGTATGAAAACTGGACTTTTTATGGGATCATCTTTAGTTCCAATTCTCGTCGAATGGGTTTTGGATGAAGTGATATTGAATGCGTTTGATAGAATAGATTTTACACCACAATTTTGGATAGCATATGTGGATGATCATTTAACAGCTATTCCAAGAAACACAATTGATGTAGTAAAATCAGCTCTGGAATCTCTTGACAAAAATATTATTTTTGCATATGAATTGGAGGACACACTTACTCGTGAAATAAATTATTTAGATGTTACAGTCAAAAGAAACAATGATGGTAATATTATAACAAATTGGTTTCATAAGCCAATTGCATCAAATCGTTTGTTAAATTTTTATTCGGCTCATCCTACTCGAATGAAATATAATATAAGACCTATTTTAACAATAATATAATAAAGATACAAAATATATTGAGAAAAAACAACTATCCAATGAATATAATCGAAAAACTTATTTCATCAGTTAAAAACGAAAATTTACAAGCCAAAATTAATTTACCACAAAGATTTGACCAAAGTTACTACAGCTTTCTATCTAATAACAATGTTCGGACAAGAAATTTATTAGATACGGATAATAAAATTTATTCAGCAATGACTTATGTACCTTAATTAAGTGAGTCCTTAGCAAAGGTGTGCCAATATTTTGTACCAGATGTTAAAGCAGCAATGAAGCCAATAGTCAACAAAATAAAATTCAAAATTCTTTCTTAATACAAAACAAAAAAATTAATAAAACAGAAAACAGTAGATTAGTTTACTCTGTAGAATGCAACGATTGCGAAAAAACATACATAGAAGAAACTATTCAAAAACTGGGGTCAAGAATGGGTCAACACAAAAATGAATGTCAAAAAGTTAACGAAGGATCGGTCAACAAAAATATAGCTGCTTTAGCTGATCATGTAAAGGAAAATGGACATTCTTTTGATTTTGATGGAGGTAAAATTTTAAAATTAGAAAGAAACTAATTTAAGTTACAAATTCATGAGGTCAACCAAATTATAAGGAATGAGGGCATTGCGTGTAACTACAAAATAGATAAAAGGGACTACACTAATACATACTACAATCTCATAGTTAATGCTAATTTACAGAATAACCAAATTCAAAATCAAACAAATTTGTAATCTTTAAATACTTGAATAAATCTATAAGAAAATTTGTTCAATATTTTAATTTTTATTTTAAAAACAAATGTCTAACATTAAAAAATAATTTATAGCTAATTTTGAACTAAAACAGATTGTTATCAAATAAATTCTTATAAATAATTTTGGTAATTTTGTATATATTTAAATTTTGTATGTATTTATTTAATTTTGTATTAAAACGCATGTATTTTATTTGTATAGATCCTGATGATGAGCCAAATAGGTCCTGAAATATATAGATTAGTAAAATAAAATAATACAAAAAAGGTGTTTTTATTGAATTGAAATGAAGAAAAACAAAAAGGTAAAATATAACTATAATTAATTCAGCAATACAAAAATCATAATATAAATAATGAGTATGACCGCCATTTTCTGAAATTCGCTCTATTAGACGGTTTGGAATTAAATCATACGGTCTTTTGAAATAAACCAGTGAAATCTGGCTACAGGCGTCGCATTAAGCTTCGACCAAGACGTCCTTATTTCCAAACTGTCTACCACCATCAGAAACTTATCGAGATAACCAAGCCCAAACGTTTTCGATGATGTTTGAGTCCGGTGAATAGGGTGACCATAGTAAAAGTCCAACGTTTTCGAACTGAATCCAGCTTCTAGCTACCCAGGAAGTATGGATAGGGGCGTTGTCTTGTTGGAATATCCAAGGTAGAGGTTCCAGAATATTCTTTAGCTTTGGAAATACCCGTCTAAGCAGGCATTTGTAACTATTAACGTTCATTGTTGTAGTTTTAAATTCCAATTCAATTGTTCCATAAAAGGTGATAACTCCCCACACCATAAAACCTGATGTATGACTGTGATTTCTTGACAAAATAAGTTCTTCTTTTCCTTAAGATTAAACTTTTACTCACCTGAAAAGACAACCTTTTTCCATGCATTGCTACAGGCAACATGCTTCCTGGCAAAATTCATCCGTAGTTCGTTATGTAGCTGCCTGTAGAACCATTTTCTCTTTGATTTTCATACTCTTGATGTTACCACTGGTTTTAATTATCCTTAAAACCGTCGAAATACTAGCTGATACCCCACTTTTTGACCTTATTTTAGGCTCTGATAGTGTGGAATTTGAAGCTAGCCGCTGAATGAGTCGCTTTTATCGGATTGTTGTTGCTTGAGCTGTGCGTCATTTTTGTTTTTTCCATAGTTTTCAGTGTCTGCTAGATAGTTGTTGACAATGGTCTTACTTCTTTTTGGTCTCCTAGCTTTTTCTCGGCCTGAGAATCCCAGTTCCTTTAAAGAATCTATTGATCCTCTTTCTGCTTTAGTCGACGTGTTTCCAGAGACCATTTTAAATTAAATATTTTAAATTTTTGTTTGAAAAAAATCGACGATGTTAACTTTTGTCAAGCAAATTTTTGGAATGGCCTCAATCCAGTGACCAACTTTTTATATCAATTTTTTTGAGTCCTTTCACATAATTTGGGAAATTTCTATGAATTTTCAATGGTAACTCTTTAACTTTATTGCAAAATATATATACCTACTCACACGTATCAAAAATTTCCAGGAAAAATATTGCTTACAAGTATTTATCGAGAAAAAAACTTTTATAAAAATAGTGGCCTCATACAAGTGACAGGGAGTGTATGTACATAAACTATAAACATAGTCTTGATATAGCAATATTAGTCCAATCAAATTAGCAAAAATATCTACAAAAATTCCGGAGGAGAATTTTATTATTTTGTTTTAAAGTGTACTTCTTGGGGATTCTAAAACTTCATTTTTCCAATAAAAAAAAACATCTGCGTCGTCCGCCATTTTGAAAAAGGTGTTTAAAAGTGTTTACTCAATTTTCTTAACCGCTGTTAGACGTAGAGTCAGTGTTGCCGCTGAAAAAATTTAAAAAGAGGCCCGAGACAAAAAAGGACTAATATATAAAAATTCGACAATACGTTCACACAAAACAAAAGAGTGTACAGGAGTAAAACCAAAATTCTTTATTTTTATAATTATTTCACAAAATATTAAAAAACAATTTTTTTTTTTAATTTTTAATTCGATATTATTGACACAAAACAAAAGGAACTTCTTGCCACAAAACAAAACTTGATATGTAACTGTTTAAGTTTTCCAAATAAATCGAAAATAAATTGTAGTGTTGTCCCTTCCTAATATCATTATGCGTTGCTAATTCAAATTTAGAAGGTAAACGACGGCGTTTTGTGAAAAGAAACTTTCTGATATTTTTTTTTATTAATAGAAATTGCTTAGAATATAACGAAAATTATTAAATTAAGAGTGAAATCGTAAAAAGGAGCCGATTGGGCAATTTCTGAAAAAGTCGGGGCCACGGGGATTAAACGCAAAAAAGGGGCCATTTGGCCCCATTAGTGGCCAAACAGCAACGCTGCGAAGAGTAGTAATTTTGTTTACTTTTGTAGGTTAACATGCTCTCTACAATTTTTGTCTTAAAATTTGTTTTGATAGCTCCTTTCTATAAAAAGTTATTATTGAAAAACCAGCAAATTTTCGATTTTAAAAATGGTTTTTCAAGTTTATCTCATCCAATGTCCAGCCGAACAAAAAATCACTTTTGATACTGTTTATAAAATATTAAATTTTCTACATTTCTGTTTATTTAGATTTCATGTAAGTAAAAAAAACTTTCAAGATATAGCACGACAAAGTTTCTAATATGATATAATAAAGTGTAGATAGATTGATTTGATTAAAATTGCTCCTACTTGCTTCCCGTTAGATTAACAAATATAAAATTACTAACATGTTTGTAGAGAAAGGTTATACCTATAATTGTGTATAATTTGTTTCTTGAATATTTAAAATTTTTCATCATACTTTAAATTTAAAATAGTATATATAAAGTTGACGGGACATTTACACGCCCTTTAAGTGCGAAACTTTTTGCCCCTCCCCAATAATTTTAACTAAAAAAAAACCAAATATAAAAATAAAATAAAAATAAATGTTTTCTAATTGGATTTTTTTCCTTTTAAAAAATCCTAACTTCATTTCTACTCGTCAGATTTTTAAGATAAAGATCTCAAAATTTAACTTATAAATGTGGCTTTTTAAATCAAAATTATTGGGGAGGGGCAAAAAGTTTCGTACTAAAAGGGTGTGTAAATGTATCGTCAACTTTATATATACTATTTTAATTTTCTCGTTTTCTCTACCTTGTCGACTTATAACAGTTTTTATTATTGTTGGCCCCGTTTCTTTTAACAGGAGTTAACTCCGCCCAACTGCAGGCAATTTTTGTTTGTATTTAAACCAGAACAGTTAGTAGTTTTTACTCACCCTGCAACGCAATTTCTTTAAAGCCATTTCGTCTGCATTTTTAGTCCGTTTTTTTTTTTCATTTTTATCTGTTTTGTACAAAAACATTATAAAGTATCTTTTTTTTTGTATTAAAGCCCAATTTTTTATCTTTAGGCTACCTTATATTTTATATTTAAAAATACATTTAAAATTATTAAAATTAAAAAAAAGGAAATTCTAGAAAATTTGAATGTTGGATAAAAAAGTAGGAGTCTTAACAGTTTACTATTTTTGTTTAAATGTTGGATCTTTTTAGCACTCAGTAGCTTAGACGTAGTTTTTATTTCGTTTAAGCAAATATTCAAACTTCTTTGAATTTTCTTTTTTTTTCGTTTTATTTTGTTGATAATTTTAGATTTATTTTCACAACAACATATTAGCTGTTGTTAAGAGAACAAATAAGGGTTTCATAAGAAAAGGAAAAAGAAATGTAAAAAAATGATATCAAAGTCAAAATAAATTGCGGGAAATGCTCAATCGGCATAAAAAAAAGTTGTAGGGTGTTCAAATACTGAGAAATAAATTATATTTTTAAAGGAAGGGGCCAAAATCAGTTTTCCATTGAAAATTCAATTAGTAGTTGACATAGTTGAATAATTACTTTCATATAGTCCCTACCTATATTTAAATGAAACAAACAAATATTAGGTCCGATCCTTTACTTTGTGCACAGAAAATCACAAACTGTCAGATCTTGGAGAGCAACGTTGATATATTCTCAAAAATATCATAACTGTGCCAAAGTACGGGAACGCAAATTCAACCAAATTCCGTATTACCTAACGTGCTGGACAAGTAAGGCACGATGTTTGGCTTTCATTCTTTTGCTCTCAAATTGACATTTTGCTGTGTTGTGATTTTCAGTCCGAAGAAATTTCTCGGACTGAAAATCACAGGTAGGGGAAATTACTTACTCTCTCGTGAGCGTTGTTTTTTGTAAAAAAAACTGTCAAATTATTGAGTACGGGAACGGCTTTGGACTGAAAATCACACAAATGCACAGAAAATCACAGAAATTTAAAGAAACGGACCTATTACCTAGTCTTTAATTCATTGCCAATGTAGTAAATTCAATTAAGTAAAATATACACAAACATTTTTTAAAAGGCAAACTGAATTTCTCGTCAACGAATAAATTGGCATTTTAGACGTTGCTCCCGTTTTTTCAAACAAACCTTATAAGAAGAAATTGGAAGATACGTTACACTTAGTGCTTTTAAATATTTAATATGGTATTCTTGTATTTTGTTCAAACTGAAATCAATAACGGTTGAATTATACAACTATTGGCACTCACAAAAGTACAATTACTGGCAGTGCCAATCATTGTATATGATGTAACTACTGGCACCCCCTGCCAATAATTGAACCCCTTGTTTTTGTTGTATTATTTATAAAACAATAACTGTTTTAACAAAATTTATTTAAGAGCGTCTTATTTAATTTATTATTAACACATTAAAAAAAGAAATTATTAAAAAAACATAAAAGGAAGCAGTTAAAAACGCACTTACAAAATTATAGGTCCTTAACCGAAACAACGGAAATTTCGAAGATTTTTTAATTTTTTTCAACGTGTTCTCACTTCCACTTGTAAAACGGAGTTTAAAAAGAATTTCTTCAAACTAAAAACACAGATATATGAGAATAATGTTAGAATTCCAAATAAAAAATAAATTGACTTATTCGGACAACAGGTTACTGAGAAAATAACTGTTGAACGATGGGGTGCCAAAAGTTGGGTCAACATTTTGAGGTGCCAATAATTGTAGTCATTACGCTATTCTTTAAAATAAAACAATAAAATTTTCCTCCCCAATTTTTGTAGATATTTTAGATTTTTTTGGATAATTTGATTGGACTATAAAGCCACACACCTGTTCATAGATCGACAAACAAACATTTCTCATTAGGCCACAATTATGTCCCTCTTACTCTATACGCTTTGATATAATATTATAATATGCATACATACCTACAGATGATGTATCTATACGCAGAAGCGCATCTGTACAAAAAATCGAAGGAAGATTATGTAAGTATCCGTACACAAAAAATCCACAAAATAAAACAGACACCCCTTGTACACTTTTCGTCTTGTTATTACTTGCTCAATCAATGTCCCGGTCTACATTGAACGATTTTTCCACTGCCGATCTTTTGTTCGTAGGTGAAGGGAGTGAAAAGTGAGGGGTAGGGATCAAATCGTTTGTACCAGAAAACTCGAACGATTTTTCCAGTCTGTTTATGTTCTCTCTCTTCTCCTTTCCAGTTTTTTGCGTGTGTTCGGTGTCAGTGTGCCATTCGTTTGATGGTGTGAGTGAATATCAATGAAAAATGAAGAGCACAGCAATAAAACATGGAAGAAGAAAAGGAAAAAATCTTACGAAAAAATCGTTCTGTGTGTACATTTCACACGATTTCTGGAAAAATCTTCGTGGAAAAATCGGGCAACGTAGATCGGGACAATGCGTTCCACAAAAATTTAAAATCGCAATTCGGTGTATGTAGTGACACCTAGTGAGGTAATCACTTTTTTTCGTTTTTAAACAATTAAAACCAACTCTAAATCCCTTTTAAAATGGGAGTCGGCTCTAAAAACTGTTTTTAAAGCGAGAGTTGACCCTTTGGTAATTTTGAACGACATAAAGTACAATTTAACGCTAAACCACTCTTCTAACTTTAAAAGCAGGAAATCGCTTGTTTAACTTCTTAAAGTATACTTTTACCACTAGAAAACAAATGTATAACAACAAAAAATATTTTCGTAAAATGTTTTTTCAGTTTTGAATATTTAGAGCTTTGTTAGAAATGATAACAATATTTATTTATGTAGGTATTGTAAGAGGTTGGCGGTGTTGAATTTTTCACGCGAAGACAAGGACATAAACATACAAAATTGATCACACAGACATTTGTAGGTACCTACAAAAAGACTCAGCATTGTCCATGGGCCTGAGTTTTTTTGTTAGAATCGGAGTTAAATGTGAGCACGGTTGCCACGTTGGTCACTTGTGACCAAATTTGGTCATTTTTTTTACACTTGGTCACTTGGTCGTTTTGTTATCCATCTGGTCACTTTTTTTGAAGAAGAATTATGAAAAAGAAACTCGACTTTTAATTTTCATTTTCTCAAAATGAAGTGCAATTTTTTTTGTCATCTCCTATGTAAACGTTGCATGTATTAAATTGAACGCACTGCATAACCCATCCACGACCACTTCATTTGACAATTTATTGACAGATGGAAAGTTTGAAATATTTTTGGGTTTAAGCGTCTCCGTCTATTTCGCTTGTTGGTTTTGTTGGTTCTTATTGAAAACAAAACATACAAAATGGATATGCAAGTTATAAGATATATTAATAAATCTTTCTTGTAAAATTAAAACAACATTGCTAAAGGTTTGTTATTGTCGTTACCACACAGCGGAACTACACTTCACGACGCGAAAAAATGTGATTTAGTAAATAAACCATTACGTTCATTTAATTATGTTTTTTAAGGTTAGACCACACACAATTGCAGCGGAACTACACTTCACGACGCGACGGGACGCGGCAAAACATTATTTGCATGAAATTGTAAGCGGGAACTGAACTTCATAAAATTTCATACAAATTATTGTGAATCGCAGCTCTGCTGCAGTGCAGTTCCACCTTGTGCGGTCTAAACTTTATTATGAAGAAGGGGTGATCACATTGCCCTTAAAGTAATTTTGTGAATTATGTTGTACCTTTTAGTTTATTTATTTTTGTTAATTTCTAATTAATTATTTATGATGATACATAAATGAGAAAAATGAAAAATATGGCTAACTTTAATTTTCTGTGTGCTATAAATAAATAACCTATGGAATCCTATGGAGCATCGAGACATTTCGAGGCGTTGATGAAGTTCATTAAATTTAGGATGTTATTATCTGTTGACTTCGAGATTTCTGCTAAATCTTTGAAGAAGTGGCTACCCGAAAATTTGTTCCTTATGTTGCAGAGTGCCGGACAGTGACATAAGCAGTGAAAGGTGTCCTCCTCTACTTCTTCATCTCCGCAGCCTCTGAAGTCTACAGTATTGAGTCCCATTTTGTTTTTATGATACCCTAAGAGATTATGTCCTGTGATAATTCCTATGTCAGAAGATGCAGGGATCTCTTTTTCAAGTTCATAATTTTGTCTGTTTTTTTTCTTATTGTAGCTGGACCACAGATTCTTTGTAGTTGTACACGTTGCAAGTGAGTTCCACCTGTCATTGGCAAGTTTCACTATTTGCTTGTTAATCGCCTGTTTAATGGCACAGAGTGGAATTTTAACACTGGAGTCTGTTAGGCTTGGATCTAACGATGAACCAGCCCTTGCCAGTTCATCGGCTTTTTCATTACCTTCAATTCCACAGTGTCCAGGGACCCAACAGTGTCTGATGTTGTGCTGTGTGGCAAGAATTCTAAGCTCTTCACGACAGCATGAAACCAGTTTGGATTTGATTTCTGTGGCAGAGATGGCCTTGATCGCCACCTGGCTGTCGATGTAAAAAGTGATATCAGCTCGTGGTATCGCCATCATTAATATTTGCTCGGTACCCTTAATCACTGCCAGAACCTCCGCTTGGAAGACACTGCTGTAATCGGGGAGTCTAAAAGATTTGGCTAAATTGAGGGTTTCTGAGAAGAATCCCACACCTACACACGCATCGATCTTCGATCCATCGGTGTATATTTCTACCACCGGTTCTTCTGATTGTTGTAAATCAGCATCCCATTCCTCTCTGGTGGGGATGGAGATAGAAAACGGTTTTTCAAAATCTGTACGGGGTGTTGTGTAGTCTGTGCATACATACCCCTCCGTAAATTTATTGATAATTTGTGCGTGACCTACCGAGTTCCTTTTCCAGCTATTGGTTTGGCTTAGTCTTAGGGCACTGTAGGCCGCAGTTTCTTGTACAAGTAGATCTAGGAGCTTTAGGTTGAGTATCGTTTCCATCCCACAGTGGGTGTGGATCTCATTTCCCTTGTAATTCCTATACACGCTAGTCTTTGAACTTTATTAAGCGTTTTGCAATTAGTTTCTTTGTAAGGATCGGTCTTATAATGGCCGTGTACATCCACATTATGATCTTAGGGTTTGGAGCCCAGATCTTAACAAAGATCCTGTTGCAGGAGTAAAAAGCGATCATGGCCTTCTTGGCTCTTTCTTTAATGTTCAAACCCCAGTTTATCTTTTTGTCAAGAATTACGCCTAGAAATTTGGCATGTTCTGAAAGACCAAGTCGGGTTCCTTCTATTGATGGTAGGACAAAATCTGGTATTTTCCTTTTGTTAGTAAAAAGTACCAGTTCGGTTTTTTGCGGGTTGACCGGGAGTCCACATTTCCTCGTCCAGCTACAAACTTTCGACAGAGCGTAGTTAATCTGTTCGCTGGTTGTGGAAAGAAATATACCAGTCGCTAGCAGCGCCAAGTCGTCTGCGTAGGTGACTACTTTGACGGTGACGTGAAATAAGGCCAATCGAAATAAGACCAAATCTCAAATTTGGACTAATTTCGCTTTGAAAATGGAAACAAGGCCAAATTGGCTTTATTTATATTTCCAAAACGAATTTAAGGCCAAATATCATATGGAAATAAGACCAAATTTGTTTTTACGAAAACATTCAGTGATAACAGAAGCTTTGAAAGCAGACTAACTGTAAAAATAGGCGCCTGCCAGGCGACGCGGGCCACCCAAAGAACTGTTTAGTACAAAAAGCTTTGATAACAGATCGACTGACAACATAGGCGCCTGCCAGACGACTGAGCATACCCTAAGCGGAGCGACGGAGTCGCTTGAGCGGGACAGAGGACCCGAAAATGGAGTTAAAATCTTTGAACCCGCGAAGTGGGCAACGCAAAGTACTGTTTAGTTCAAAAACTTTGAAGTATAGGCGCCTGCCAGTTGGGGGATTAGTTCCCTCCAAAAAAAGGAATCAAACCCCATCTGGCAGGCACCTATGTTATCAGTCAGTCTGCTTTAAAAGTTTTTGTACTAGATAGTACTTTGAGTGGCCCGCTTCGCGGGATCAAGGATTTTAACTCTCTTTTCAGGTCCTCTGTCCCGCTCACGCGACTCCGTTTCCGCTTAGGGTATGCTCAGTCGTCTGGCAGGCGCCTATGTTGTCAGTCGATCTGTTATCAAAGCTTTTTGTACTAAACAGTTATTTGGGTGGCCGCTTCTCCAATTTTCAACTGCGGGTCTTAGTTCTTTTTTTTGTGGTGGAATTAACCCACGCGGGTTCTTTTTTGTGAAATAACAACCGCGGGGGCTATATTGGTGGGCGTTTATGCACTGCACCTTATAAAAACAACATAACGGTGATTTGTTTTGCAGTTTTCTGAAAAAAATCATGAAAACGAAATAAAGCCAAATTGGCCTTATTTCGTTTTCTAAAGCGAAATAAAGCCAAAACTAAAATTTGGCGTTATTTCCATTTTAAAAGTGAAATAAGGCCAAATTTTTGATTTATGACTTTATTTCGTTGGGCCTTATTTCACGTCACCTACTTTGACACCGCTGTGTTCCAGTTCGATCAGGATTCGTTCATAACCAATATCCACAAAAGTGGTGAGATGTGGATACTTTGATCTATACATCCCCTAATTCTGAGTTTATTCGTCTGTATTTTAACATACAGATAATCCAGTTTATGAGGGAATTATCTACTGCGAGGTATACAAGTGCTCTTTTGCTCATTTTGTTCATTGTTGAAAGCTCCTTCAATGTCCAGAAAAGCAGAAAGAGTGTACTCTTTATTCTTGAGTGTCGTTTCTACTATGCCTACTAAGTTATGGAGTGCTGTTTCAACACTTTTTCCTTTCGTGTAAGCATATTGGGCGGGTGACAACATATTCGGTCTTAGAATGCTACGTATGTGTATATCTATTAGACGTTCGAAGGTTTTTAAAACAAACGGTGTTAGACTAATGGGTCTGTAGTCTGTAGACTTCCGTGTGGCTTGGTTTTCCAGCTTTCGGTATGAAGACTACTTTTACTTCACGCCATGCCA
Source organism: Melangyna quadrimaculata (assembly GCA_949320155.1). Classification (NCBI taxonomy): domain Eukaryota; kingdom Metazoa; phylum Arthropoda; class Insecta; order Diptera; family Syrphidae; genus Melangyna; species Melangyna quadrimaculata. The sequence continues at coordinate 319,388,302 of OX439483.1, read as the reverse complement.
AGGGACTGTATCCCCACTTAGAGCTGCTTACAAAGAAGCGCTTGAGATATTAGGTGACATTTAGTGTTCTTCTGTAGTATCAGTGGGAAGATGCTGTCTATTCCCGGAGATTCGTAGGGTGAAAACGAGTTTATCGACCAGTTTATTTTATTCTCCGTTATAAAATATCTGGTGGCACCGTGTGATCCGTTTGTGCTGCACCTGCTGTGTTATTAACATCAAAGTTACAACCAGGAAAATAAGTTCTGATAAGGAGCTCCAGCGATTCTCCACATGAATCAGTCCATTGTTCATTAGGGCCTTTAAGAGACCCTAGGGGAACTGGTTCTTTTGCTAGAATTTTTCTAAGTCTTGCTTATTCGTTTGTTCCTTTAATTTCGGTGCAGAAGGTTTTCCACGAGCTGCATTTCGCCCGTTATGTTTCAGCTTGGAATTTCTTTGACTGTTTTTGTATGCTTCCTAGTCAAATTCATTTTTATTTCGTTTGGCTGTATTGAAAAGTCTTCTTGTTTCTTTTCTGATAATGTCAATTTCGTGTATCCAACACTTACTTACTTTACATTTGATGGCGCTCACAGCCCAGGATGGGCTTCGGCCTCAACTTACAAGCCCCTCCAGCCAGCTCTGTCCCCAGCTAGCTGTTTCCAGTTGCGCACACCGAGTGCTTTGATGTCGTCATTCACTTGATTGCGCCACCTGTTACGGGTTCTTCCTCTGCTGCGTACCCCATCGGTGTTGGATTCGAAGACTCGTCGGGCAGGTGCGTTGCTGTCCATAAGCTCCACGTGCCCAGACATCTCAGCCGCTGCATTTTCAGCTTTTTGACTAGGTCAACGTCGCTGTATAGCCCGTATAGCTCGTCATTGAATCTTCTCCTCCATACTCCTTCGATACACACCGGACCGAAAATCACACGAAGAATCTTCCTCTCAAAGCACCCTAGCAGATTTTTATCCGAATCTTTCAGTGTCCATGCTTCTGACCCATAAAGCAGGACCGGGATGATTAGGGTCTCCTTGGTTCTCTGAGAGAGGGCCTTACTACTTAAATGCCTTCTTAGACCGAAGAAACAGCGGTTGGCAAGAGTAATTCTTCGCTTGATCTCTGCACTGATGTCATTCTGCGATGTAATAGTGGAGCCCAGGTAGACAAAGTCCTTGACAACTTCGAAGTTATATCTGTCCATCGTGATATTTTGCCCGAGTCGACGATGTTGAGATTCCTCTCTCGATGACAGCATATACTTCGTCTTGTCCTCATTAACCGCCAATCCCATTCTAGCCGCCTCCGATTCAATGCTCGCACTTGCCCCTGCCACAGCTCGCTTCGTTCTGCCGACAATGTCTATGTCATCTGCATATGCAAGCAATTGAACGGACTTTTGATAGATTGTACCGCTGTGTTGACATGTGCGTTGCGTACAATGGCTTCAAGAACGATGTTGAATAGGTTGCATGATAACGCATCGCCTTGCCTCCATCCTTTCTCAACATCAAACGAATCGGTGGTGTTCTTACCAATTTTGACGGAGCAGCAAGATTTCTCCATCGTCATCCTGCACAGGCGGACGAGTTTGGCAGGGATGCCGAGACTCGACATGGCTCTGTATAATTCGTCCCTTTTCACGCTATCATACGCGACTTTAAAATCGATAAAAAGGTGGTGTGTATCGATCTGGAATTCCCGGGATTTTTCTAAAATCTGTCGGAGTGTGAACATTTGATCGACGGTTGACTTGCCTGGCCTAAAACCGCACTGATAGGGGCCGATCAGATCGTTGACAAAAGGTTTTAAGCGGTCACACATGATGGCCGATAAGATTTTATAAGCGACGTTTAGGAGACTAATTCCTCTGTAGTTGGCACATTTCAGAACATCTCCCTTTTTATGGATGGGGCACACTATACCGAGGTTCCATTCATCGGGCATACTTTCCTCCGACCAAATTTTGCAGATGAGCTGGTGTATGCTCCTAGCCAATTCATCTCCCGCTGATTTAAATTGTTCGGCTTGTAAGCCATCCGCACCAGCAGCCTTGTACGACTTAAGTTTGGATATCGCCAGCCGCACTTCGGTTAGGTCGGGTGAACAGAACTCTTGGCCATCATCGTCCAAGTTGAATGGAGCGTTCTGCCTATTAGCGGCATCTTGGCTGTCTTCACCATTAAGCAGTCTAGATAAGTGTTCTTTCCAGATCCTCAGCACTGACTGTGTTTCTACAACCATATTCCCACTCTCATCTCGGCAGGCTTCCGTTCTAGCCTTGAATCCTTGAGTGGATCGCTTCACCCTCTGATAAAATTTTCGAACATCTCCCCTACCGCTACAACCTTCAATAGACTCTACCGCCCACTTCTCGTGCTCTCTCTTTTTCCTCCAGAGAGGTCGGCGTTCCTCTTTTCGTTTCAGCCCGTAGAGCTCCCGGGCCACTCTCTCAGCAGCTCTTGTTCGAGTCTGCAGCATTGCCTGGTAGGCCTCGTCATTAGCTGCATGCGCTAACCGGCACTCTTAATCGAACCAGGTGTTTCGTTGTATTCGCCTAGTGAAACCCAGCACATCAGAGGCGGCACTTCTGATGGCTTGTTGACAGTGTTCCCACTGGTCCTCTGCACTTTATGCTGGTGGCGGACCTCCTGAGAGATTAAGAGTTACGTGGTTTGCAAAAGTTTTGGCGGTCTCTTGCGATTTAAGCTTCTCGGCATCGAATCTTTTCACAGCATCTGCTCTGCGTTGTCTCGTCATGGATATCCACATACGTAGTCTAGCTACCACCAGGTAGTGATCCGAGTTAATGTTGGCCCCTCGGAACGTTCGGACGTCCAAGATACTGGAAGCATGTCTCGCATCTATCGCAACATGGTCGATTTGGTTGACGGTTAGTTGATCACGCGACCGCCAAGTCTCCTTGTGTATATTGAGGTATGGGAAGTAGGTGCTTGAGATGATGACATTTCGCCCCGCCGCAAAGTCTGCCAGCCTGTGTCCGTTGCCGGAAGTTTCGTGGTGTAGGCTGTGTCCTCCAACTATCGAACCAAAGATGCCCACCTTTCCGAATCTTGCGTTGAAGTCACCAAGAATGATCTTCACGTCGTACTTCGGGCACATATCATACGTTGTCTCCAGAAGATCGTAGAATGCTTCTTTGGTTGAGTCCTCTCTCCTTTCGTGGGGGGCGTTTACACAGATCAGGTAAATGTTCTTAAATTTGCCTTTGATGCGGATTGTGACTAGGCGCTCGCTTACACTTCGGAAGCCCAAGACTTCTTGCCTAAGTCTTCCCCTTATCACAAAACCACAACCAAAGAGCCGCTGACCGTGTTCCTTCAAGCACCCGCCGTAGTAGATGTCGCACGATTTCAGTCTCCATATTCCCGTCTCCATCACATCGCACTTCCTGGATGATTGTTTCGTCAGCCTTTAGCCCGTCCAAGTTCTCCACTAATTGTTTGGCTGCACGTGTTCTGTATAAGGACAGGACGTTCCACGTGCAGATCCGAAATTCATTGTCCTTGTTTTGTTTGCTGGGGTCGTCAACTTTAAAATCATCCATATCCGAGGCTTGTTGTTGTTTGGGAACAACATTTTTTACGTGGTAGGGAAGTTACCCCGACGCACAATCCCCGACCCGGAGGACCAGACCTTTCGTATAACTCCAAGGGTAGGGAGCCGGATAAACCGCTCCTTATAGGCCTGAGCTACAAATATGCCGTAGTAACCCATATAAGGTATTCACTAAGTAGTTCAACCTAACTGGAACTGTAGACGCCACCGTTGATTCCATCTAGAGAATTTGTCCGCTGCCGCCTCGATGAAAGGAGAAGTGCCTTAGTGGGAACACTCCTCCCCCCCCCTCTCTCGTTGGCTGTCCCCAACAGCTTTCCACGGGGATTCAAACCCCGTCTGCAGCTGAGGTACTAGACACCCGATGTTCACCACTAGGAGGTGAGAGTAGGAGTTGGTAGACAGAGGTGGGTTTTGAAAAAAACCTGTGGACTCTTGTGTCCTCTTGAATGCACACAACTACCCTTTTGAACATCCGTGTATCCACCAATGTGGTTTATTATTGCCTTTCCTCACCTGTTTAAGGGGACAACCTTTTTCAAAAGCCTTATTTAGAATTTCTGTAAATTCTGTGGTGGCTCTATCTAAGGATTCAGGTCCAATTATTGAATTATTTTCTAAGGAGTTAACCTCGTCTCTAATTCCCTGTTGAAAGAGTCCCAGCTCGTATTACGAAGGTTTCTAAATGGTTTCTTGGAGGCTATTGTGTCTGGTATGAGAAATTCAATAATTTTGTGATCAGAGAAAGATAGCTATTTTGACACCCTACATTGTTCTATTGGTATTATGCCTGAGTTGTTTGTTAAGGTAATATCAAGCTCCTCCTTACAATTTTTTGTAACAAACGTTGGTTCTCTACCCCTATTTTCTATTAATAAATTGTTCTTAATAATAAATTCAAAAACAGACTCACCTCTATTATTGATGTCAGTGCTACCCCACTGGGAATAATGCGCATTTGCATCGCATCCTAGCACTAAGTCGTGTTCTGTTTCCGTAGCATGAAGTACTAACTGGCATGTTAGTTCAGCTGGTGGCCCTTCCATCCCTTCCTCAGGCATATAGCATAAAGCTATAATGAGCGGTGGCAGACCATCTCTCTCCAAATTGACGGCCGTTTGATCTAAATTACTGTGTTTGGATAGAAAAAGAGAATAAAAAAATAAATTGTTTGCCACAACGGCTCGTGAAGAACCAGGTCCTAGTGACTAACAACTCGCAACCATTCCTGTCTGCGCCTGTCGACAGGAATGGAAGGGACTTACAATTTTATGCCGAAACCGAACGGCTAGACGAGAAGCACTTATTCGTGACAAGTGATGCTCTTGGAGGATTTGTCAATTCCTCGCAAGAGGCAGCAGCCCTGAAAAAAAACTTTTTAGATTTTGGGTGGACGAGGCTGGGAAGCGAACCCAGACCTCCAGCGTGACAGTCGAATGCACTAACTATTACGCTACGGGCTACGCCCGTACGGGATAGAACAAAAAGATTAAACTGTTTTCTAGCTAAGATACCTACATGTTCTAAAGCTACTGTTTCTTCCCACCTGAGCAGTTTTGTACAGTATGGTTTCTTTTGTATTCAGCCCTCAGATTTTGCCTTCTGCTAACCAGGGTTCTTGCACGAGGGCGACGTCAATTTGTCTTTTCTCCAAGAGATAGACTAGATTGGCACTGGCAGCTTTACTGTGGTGAAGATTTATTTGATAAAATTTCATGATTAGTTTCAACTATCGACCCCCCATTTACCTTTTTGTTCTGATTGGTTGCTTGTCTAAGTTTGCATCGGTTTAAACCAATGCGAACCTTGAAACCAATTTTCCGTAGAAGTGGCAACGATTTTTGCCTAAGTAGCACCGTCACTTCAGTCCCTTCGGGGGTCTGTTTTCCCACATCGACAACATCCCAGTTCTGGCTTAGTTGTTCGATGTTTAGGGATCTGAGATATCTTTCGATACGGTCCCTCGGGATTACAGGTCCTTTAATAACCAATTTCGCCTTAGGCCTAGTAATGTAGCTGATCTCATCCTTATTAATTAGGCGGAGTTCAGCATTTTGTCTTCACGAAGTCTTGGCGCCATGCATAGGTATACTTATCCTCGCATGCTAAAAGCTTGAATCCTTGCAGGGTTTGGAGGGTACCGAGAAGGGGCAGTGGCCCATTCTTAACGATAGCCTCGTTTACCTCGTCAAGGATTCTAGACTCCAAGAGTTTCCACAGGTCTTCCGTCAGTTTCCGTGATGGGTTTCCAAAGTCGGCAATTGCCGCCTGTTGGCCCTCTTTGGTCGCCTTCGTCTTTTTTGTCTTATTTTCTGGTGAGGAGTTCTTTGGAGATATTGTTTCGTCATTCCTTACTCTTTTGGATGACCCAGCAGTAGGGTGCAGTTAGAGAGGGTTGGGAGGCCCGACTGCACTTTCCCCAGCACTGTCTTTTGGGTAACCTTGGAATTCGGTTCGTTCCGACTATCTGTTTTGCTTGTTGTGTTCGTTGTTGCGTCCTGTACACGATACGATCTGTCCAGGGCTTGCTTTTCCTTTGTCGTTAATGAATCCGGATTCCTTCTGCTGAGCCGCCGGATGATCTTCTCAGTGCTTTGTTTTTGTCTGCCATGTATTTCCCTGTCACTTAGGCGATCCTTTGCCTTATGTCGCACTTGTGTAACAGATACAACTCTATCTTTGGTCACGTTCGTTCTGCTTGATTCGAGAGAATTTTCCGCATTTGGATTGCACTTAGGGCTATGGCCCATAATGTTTTCCTCTTGCGTTTTCTTCTCTCTGGCCACATCATCGATTGTCTTCTCACCTTCGAGACAATTAAGAGCAAGAGGCTCCATGTTTTGTCTAGTCCTTGAGAGAGACGGATCTCTGATGCTGCCTGTCGTGTCAGTAGTACCTATGGAATTTGGTTTATTCAAAACCATTGGGTTGCGTGTGGGGCTATGGACCGGCTCGTTTCCCAGGGGCAAGAAATTTACAAAATTCCCACCCGAGTTACTCGGCGCATCTTCCAGTCCCGAAGGAGCGGGAGGCTACTTGCAACGATTGGTTTACTGCTCAGTTAAATATACATCTTTTGTAACGCCAAATGCTCAATATGAGTTTCTAAGAATGCCTTTCGGCTTACAAAATGCACTAGCTGTATTTCAAAGGTATGTCGGTACAATTTTTGGTGACATCATCAATGCAGGAAAAATAACCGTTTACATGGATGACATCCTTATTTCTACTCGTAGCGTAGATGAACATTTAAGTGTTTTGAAAGAGGTTCTAACGGTTCCTGTTAACAATAAATTAGAGTTAAGACTAGATAAATGCAAATTGCTTTAGTCTGACATCAAATAATGTTTGGGCTACACAATTTCGAAAGAAGGAATTCGTCCGGATGAGAAAGGAATAAATTCAGTAACCGACTTTCCAATTCCAAATAGTGTTCAGTTATAGCTCAACCATTGAACAAACTAGTTCGGAAATCAGCGAAGTTTTATTTCGGTCAGGAAGAGGTGTCTTGCTTTGAGCTCCTAAAGCAAAAATTAGTCGAAGCTCCTATCTTATCCATTTACGATCCTCGAGATGAAACTGAGCTGCATTGTGATGCTAGTGCTATAGGGTTTGGTGCTATCCTTATGCAAAAGAAACAAGACGAAAAGATCAATCCAATTTTCTACTTTTCTAAAAGGACGACGGAACGTGAAGCTAAATTTCATAGCTTCGAACTAGAAACTCTTGCCATAATATATGCTCACGAGAGATTCAGGATTTATTTGCAATGAATACAATTTAAAATAGATACAGATTGTAACTCCTTAACGTTGACCATCAATAAGAAAGAAATAAATCCCCGAATCGCTCGTTGGGTACTTCAGTTACAAAACTATGATTATAAGTTAGAACATCGAAGTGGAAGCAAGATGCAACATGGTGATGCCTTAAGCCTAGTACATACTAGTGAACCACCTCGTGAACCTATACAAATTTCACTTTTTTGTTCACCCGTGAACGTGCTAGTGAAGCGGAGTGGAGAAGAAAGTGGAGAGTTTTCGTTCACGGACAATTCACAAGCAAAATGCATGTGAACCCTTGGTGAAGTTTTGACAGTTGGACAAAAGAAAAGAAAAAAAATGTGTACAGCTTCAATTTGTGCGTATTAATCATTTATTTTATGTTTTTTCTTTGCGTAGCGTTCTTTAAGAACTTGAATCAACTTGAAAAATTAAAAAAAAATGCAACCATGGATTCCTTAATAATGAATTTACACACCAAAGATTTATTTTGTGCTAGGCATTTGATGCAATGAGGTTTCAAACGTCAATCGTTCACTACGCATTCACAAGTGTGTACCAGTGATAAATGTCAAACGTTCACTTTCTTCACAGGCGAATGTTCACTTCACGAGGAAGTATGTACTAGGCTTAAGGCCGTACGAAAAACGTTTTAGTTTTAAGCCTAGTATGCTGCTGAAGCGAAAGGAAAAATCCCATACAAAAAAGACATGACGAAATCATAAACGAAAAATTTCGTTGTCCTTTTCGTTCCGTGGTACGCTGTTCGACCAGCGAAATTGATGATTATACCAAATTGTTTTGACAAGTCTCCACTCTATTTTCGCAATGAATTAATTGCCCGGACCATTAATTTTGTGCGGAAAATGACATTTGGGTTTGTTCGTGTTTTTATTTATTGTTTATTTCCTTACAGCACTGTTTTTGTTTGATTTTTTCGTTAAATTTCTATTTATTTATTTGCAATTTATTTAAACTCCCCATGAATATTTTCCGCTGTGTTTTCGTAAGCATTTCGTTGGCTTTTTGGAGACCGCAGGAAAATTTTGTTTCGCGTCAGCAGCGTACTGGGCTTTAGATGAGAACATTTTTGAGCAAAATCTATCAATATGTCAGAACAGAGACAGTATTATTCAACGAACACGTCAACAGCTGGAAAATTCAGAAAGTAAATCATATGAAACGCATAATGGCTTAGTCTACAATAAAACTAAAAATGGATTACTATTTTACGTCCAGACCGATATGGAAAATCAAGTTCTCCACAAATACCACAATGATTTAGGACACATAGGAAGTGACAAAGTACAAGCAGCTATTCTTAAAACATATTGGTTTCCAAAAATAAAACAAAAAATCGGTGTACATATAGAAAATTCTTTAAAATGTATAGCGTTTTCTCCTAAATTTGGAAAGAGGGAGGGATTGGCCACGTTCGGGTGGTAAGCAGATACGTATCTGAGATACGTTAGAATCTGATATATTTTCGTACGACCAAAACCGGATACGTAACCAAACCCAGAAAGTGAACAGATGAGATGTCAGCTGTTAGTATAATCCAAACAAATCCGAAAATTGTTGGGATAGCTTTAGATTTCTTTTTGACATCAGCTGTTTGGTTCGTCAGCTGGTTTTTCCTTAGGCATTACAACAACACGAACGAATCCAGATACCTTTGGTTACGTATCCGAACGCGGCCATTGTTTAATAGTAGGTATACCTTAAGGCGAATCACCATTTAACACCATAGATATTGATCACTATGGTCCAGTAAAATTGCAAAAATCTAAAAATATATATGTCCTTTTAGTAGTTGATGCATTTACAAAATACGTAAAATTATTTTCAACACGTTCTACGGATACTGGGGAGGCATTTGAAAAAATATTTCCAAATGTACAGTAGACTCTGATTTCCGACCATGGTAGTAGTTTTACGTCGAATATCTTTGAAGATTTTTTAGTAGCCAACAATGTTCAACATGTTAACATTGCCCAGCCAAGTTCTGGCACTACACCCTTTTTACAGGATCAAACTCAGGCGATTTTCGACCCCCCTCTAACTTCAGTACCAATAAAGTCAGAAACTTCAATCACGCAGCATTTGCTAAGCTCACCGGGCAACTCACCAAATTTGAGATATAAGACTGCAAAAACCGTAACTGACTGACTGACTCACTGACAGATCATCAAAATTATGGAGCACTTTCCGACATCGTAGAATCTTGTTATTTCGTACAAGGGTAGGCCCTGTGGTGTATACAAAGGAAAAAATAGAAAATATTAGATTTTTCATTCAGTGGGCGTGGTTTCCGCCCATTTTCATAGAATTGATATAAATTTTTTGGAGCACCTCTGATTGTCGTGGAATGATGACATTTAGTACAGCGGTAGGGCTTAAAGTGCAGACAAAGGTACAGTTTTAAAATTTGATATTTTACATTTAGGGGCGTGGCACACGCCCATATGAATAGAATTGATATTAAGTACGAGGAGCACTTCTGATTGTCGAAAAATTATGAAATTTGGTAGAACGGTAGGGCTAGAAGTGAGAGCAAATTTGAGATTTTAAATTCAGAGGGCGTGGCAGCCGCCCATTTTCACAGAATTAATATCAATTATATGGAGCACTTCTGGTTGTCGTAGAATGATGAAATTTGGCAGAGCGATAGGACTTGACATGCAAGCAAAGGGAAAATTAAAAATTTGAGATTTTACATTCAGTGGGAGTGGCAACCACCCATTTTCACAGAAATAATATTAAATATATTGAGAGTACTTCTGTTTGGTACAGGATTATGAAATTTGGTGTAAAGCGGTTCGTTTTCAGGCGTATACAAAGAAAAAGTTGAAATTTTAAAATATTTCATGCAGGGGCGTTTCATCTACCCACTTCTTATCAATTATTATTATGATTTCAATGGAGCACTTCTAACTTATTAAAATTGGCAGATGGGTAGGACTTGTTGTATATAGAAAAGGCCTAAATTAAAAACTTACTTTACTTATGAGGCTCTCATTGGGCGTTTATTCCACCCACTTTTCCTGATAAAAAGAACCTTTGCAAAAAGTATTGAAATTACAACAAAAACATAAATGTTAAAAAAGTAGCCAAGTTCTTCTAATACAAAAACTTTTGCGTAACAAGTCAGCCGTAAAAAGTAATGAGATCTAAAAGTACGCCAAGTTCTGAGTTTATTAATGTAAAATATCAAATATTTTAAGTAGAGTAATATTAAAGAACATCAAAATTATTAGAGACATCTTTTATTTAATGATTACTGACTTAAATTGAGTTGGTTTACTTGGCAAGTTTTCTTTTTTTACCTAATTACTCAAAAATAGACCATAATTGTATGGACTATACAAAATGAACCATAAATGTTATGTTTCATATTTTAGAGTCCAAACCATGTAATATTCATTATTTAGGGTCCACCTAAATATTAAAGTCATACCATGGTTGGTTCATTATTTAGAGCCCATACAATTATGGTCTATTTTACTTAAATATTTAAGTCGTTACTAAGTTTAATTTTTGGTAGGGCCCAATAACGATTATAATTCACTGAACAGGTTACATTTAGGAACATCTGCTGGGCATCTCATCTCCGATGCAGCTTCTTGTTGTTGATACTAATTTTACTTCACTAAGGCGCTCGTGCCGAATTCATGCGGTTCGTCTGTGTTGTGAGTAGTCTAATGTTTGTCAGGCCCGCATGGCCCGACCGTGCATCTAATGGGTAATTACTCCGTTTAAAATCTGCTTCAAAAGCTATGCAGTTGGTGTGTCTATTCAGGTGACAGACACTGTTATCAGCCCGTTTAAGGGACTGAAGCTGTTGCTGGGCAGGAACATTCCACCTGAAGATCCGTTTTAACGGTAAACGGGAACGTTATAAAGGCAATAGCTGGTACAGCTGCTAGGCCAAAACGTGGTACAGCCTGGTGGTCCGTTACAAGATACAACGGGATTGTAATTTATCCAATTCCAGGAATAAGATTTTTGGTTGCTGAAGATTAACATATCCTGTGTACCCAGGTGAAATCCTACTCCCCAATAGGCTCCCTCCTAGGATTTAAGAAAAAAAATTATACATAAAAAATAATTCAATTAAAAGTACAAGTGACCTCAACTCCAGAAATAATTGTGTTTCGCCCAAGGTATAACAGTTGGCTCTTCAGTCAGTCTGTTATACCCTAATTATAAAAAATAATTAACAGTTACTGTTTTAAATAAATAAAACTGGTGGAAGGTTGTGCAGCAGCACAATCTGCCTCTTTGCTTTCCTTATAAAAACTCCTGATTTGTTTGTGGGGATGTGTTTGAAAAATTATTATTCTTAGGGTACAAACAAACTTAATATATCAAATTATTTGAATTTATACGTTAAGGTTGGACTGCATCATGGTCAAATTCCGACGTAAATTTTTAGAAATTAATTTAAGGTCTCCCAAACCGATGCATTGACAACATTTTTGTCAGTCATCGGGTTCCTATGGAAAATCGCACCGCTTTAATTGTGGGTACTCTCAATAATTATTGCCAAACAAATAAATTTTAAAACAGTGAAAGTTTTGTTGTCGTGAATGTTTCGCTCCGATTGAAAGTTGATTTGAAACATTCTTTATTTAATTTTAATTGTGTTGCGACAAAAAGGGTCTCCTAAAGCAACGCGAACATTTTGGAATACCAACAAAACCTTCATTTGCCAGAATTAATTTGTATGGGGATAAAAGAAAGCACCCACCATGATGTGAATCTCGTCTGTTCTAAATTGCAAAAACATTTCTTTCAATAGATGAGCTTCTGATTGTGGAAAACACACAATAGGCGTGTTTTATTGAAAAAGCAACACATGGTACAGTACGATTTTACATGTATTACAAATACAACATCGCTAGTAGCTCTACAGCCGGTAAGAAGTTAAAGAAGAATAGAGACTCTAATAAACACCAAAAATCAATCCACGGTAGGATTCTAATCACATCGCACATAGTTTTGCATAAATGTAACTATCTCATTTCGACTTTTTAACAAAATATGCATCTAGATAGTTATTTGTCAAGTGTGTTCATCTTTTTAATCTTTTTGGTATGGTAAAAACACAACATAGATTTTATAAAGGTTCTCCCAAACAAACGCGAAAGCGGCACGGAATATTCGCCGACGGCAGTTTTTGTTGTTATTTAGCATTGTTTATTTGTCATTTTTGTTATTATTGTGAATAATTCGCCCTGGATAGCGAATGTTCCGCTTTTGTTTGGGAAAGACTTAAATCTAATCAAAGTATAAACAAAAAGTAAAAATTAAGGCAAGGCCGCACTTAACTTTCAGCGGAACTACTCTTCACGACGCGGCAAAACATCAAATCTTTACACCGGCTTGCACACACGAATTTTTTTGCGAGTTCCTTACAACAAAAAAAAAGATTTGATCTGCAACTGTTGAAAGGAAATCGACATAAAAGAACCTACGAATTTCATCACTTTTTGAACAAACCCTTGAATTTTAAATTATCCGCCATTTTGTTGAAGAACCGAGGTGAAACTCGGATTTTTTTCACGTACACTACTGCAAAAATCCCCGGTCGTCTGCACGAACACTAGTGCGAAAATCCGATGTTCACCACGGCCATTTGACGTTTGAGCTTGGAGGCAAACCGACTTGATAGCCGTGGATTCCCATCTAGGTATTGCTTATCTATGATATAGCCAATTTAAAAATTCCGAAAAATTAAAAAAAAAAATCACACTAAAATACCGTTATTATTTTTTCTTCAACACCCACAGGTACTGATATTTCTGAAAAGTTATATAGTGGTATTAAATACAATATAAGTAAGTAGCAAATCTATTACCGGAATTTAGAATTTTGTATGGAGCCATGTCTCAATAGGAATTTTGTAAAAAAAGGGTGCAATTAAAATCTTCTCAAACACAGTTAAAAAAATTTTGTATGTAATTCTAAAAATGAAATTTTCTGCACAATTGAATGCTTAAAACTGGACATTTTTTTTTATACGTTTAAACTAAAAATAAACCAACCTCCATTACGACTTGTTTCCAAGAATTTGAATTTTAGTGTATTTTTAAAAAGTTTATTAACGTATATATATTTCGTATTATTTTATTATTTAATTAAAAACAATTATCAATCATTTGACGTACCAGTCTTGTTTCTATACCAATTATACCCAAAGATAAGGTAATTTTAATGAAACGAAAAATTCCAAAAATTAAAAAAAAATCACACTTAAATCCCATAAATATAATATAATAGTATTAGGTTAGGTACAATAAATGTAAGTATCAAAGATATTTAGTCCAGTTTCTACCACACCCCAATTTTTTTTTTAAATTCGGTAGAGAGTTGATGGAATATGATAAATCTCAGTTTTCGCATTAGTATCATATGCCGTTTTGCCGCCATCTTGGATTTGACTTTGTACTAAATATCTCGGTTCATATTAGTCCTACAAAAAAAAATTGTAAGACATGAAATGCGTAGAATAAAATTTCCTATTTTATGTATTAAACACTTTTTCGTTATTGATAACATTTAAAAAGATACAGGCCCACAAAAAAAATTTCTACGACAAGTTTGTTGAACTCCAAATTTCCAACAATTTTGTTATTCAGCTTTTTTCTGTATTTCAATAAATAAAAAGTAATGAATGAATGTTTGAATTTTCAACAACCACTTGAGTGGGCTACCACCATTGTTTTTGGCTGGAATTATTGCAATTTCATGGCTGCCACACCAATCATCAGATTCCTTTCAGTGGTCACACTGATGAATGGTATGTCAGCCATGAAATTGGAATAATTCCAGCCAAATACAATGGTGGTAGCCCACTCAAGTGGTTGTTGAAAATTCAAACATTCAATAATATAAAATTACGGATCGAAAGCTATGCGAGTGTGTTATCACGCAAAAAACCCAATTTAAAAAGTTATGAATATTTGTCTATTAAAAAAAATGTTTTATACCAGAACTTATTTTTTTTTTTAATCTGCGATCTCGGCTGAAAATCTTGATTTGCGCTCGCTATAGTTAGATTTTCTCTTGGCTTAAACCGTTTTTAAGATTTAAATTTTAGTTTGTCGCTATTCTTATGCAAAACGGCTTTTCTAATTGGACCCATAAATTAATTTTTCCCGAGTACCGAATATTAGAAATTTATTTGAGGCTCCCTCCATAGGCAAATTAATTTCTCAGGTATATCATTTTGTTTTGGAGTCTGTTATATTTTACTGCACGATTAAAAAAAAGTTCAAGGTGCGATTCAGTGAAGTATCCCTACCGGATCAACTTTCTCCTGCGACTCATTTTCTGCTGATTCCCCGCATATGAAGCACAAGTGTTCATAGTCGAATCCAGAATTATAATCAAATAGCTCTTCCAATTCCAATCCTACGATGGCGATGGTTCTGGTGACAACATGCGTCTGTCAGACACTTCCCGACAGTACCGAAACTCGACGTAAGTCACCATATTTTTTCCAGCATATGCCACATGAATTTCTGTGCTACTTAAATTTCGTAGCATTTCCTCATACTGTTTCAGCCCTAGCCTAATGCTTGCTGGTATAAGTTTGTATGCATTTTTAAACATTAGCAATCTTGTCAAATTCTAACGGTTCACAGCAAATTTTTGTCACTGTTCACTTATTTTAGCTTTGACTGAATCGCGCTTTGAACTTTTTTCTTAATTGGGCAGTAGAATATTACAGACTCCAAAACAAAATGATATACCTGAGCCATTAATTTGCGTATGGAGCCTCAAATAAATTTCCAATATTCAGTACCTACTCGGGAAAAATCAATTGTGTCCAATTAGAAAAGCCGGTTTGCATAAGAAAAGCGACAAACTAAAAATAAGATCCTAAAAACGGTTTTAGCAAAGAGAAAATCTAACTATAGCGAGCGCAAATCAAGATTTTCAGCCAAGATCGTAGATTTAAAAAAACGAGTTCTGGTATAAACCATTTTTTTTTGTAATAGTAAAATATTCATAACTTTTTTATTTATTGAAATATAGAAAAAAGCTGAATAACAAAATTATTAGAAATTTGGAGCTCAACAAACTTGTCGTAGAAAGTTTTTTTAAATTTTTGATTGAAAATGGCCTTAATTTAGGAAAATACTAAATTTTGTTTTTTGTTGGCTTGTAACTTTTTTAATATTATCAATAACGAAAAAATGTTTAACACGTACAATAGGAAATTTTATTCTACGCATTCTATGTTTTACAATTTTTTTGTAGGACTAATATGAACGGAGACATTTTGTTAAAAGTCAAATCCAAGATGGCGGCAAAAGGGTAAATATTACGAATACGAAAACTGAGATTTATCATATTCAATCAACTCTCTATGGAATAAAAAAAAAAATGGGGGTGGTACAAACTGCTGGGTCCCCCATATAAAATTTTATAATTGCACTGGACTAATTACCAAAATTTAGAAACTTGTATGGAGCCATGCTTTTGTTTCCTAGGCTATAAGCTTACTCAACTGCAAGAGACGATGGGAAGGAAAGGGAAGGATTAAACCACTCGTTGTGCTTATGTAGGTGTTTTTTGTTTTTTTTTTTCATTCTCTTTTAGTGATTATTTTTATGATGCTTATGGTCCACTTGTATTTAAAATCTTATATCATGAAGAAAAAAATGGCGCTAGTCGAAGTGAGGTCGGTTAATGGTGGATTTACATGTATCTTCGTCCGACTTCTCCAAAAACAGGGGATGCAAAATTAAAATGTACATTTGTTGGATAGAGAGGGAACACCAAAATGCAGAAGATCTTCGTGCATGAGGATTATAGGAAGTGCCATAATGCAAATATGAAGACGAACATGTTCATCTTCTTGATGGTTCTCTTTCACACGCTCGGAGTTTTGGCATACATCTGTCCCGCTCTACTTTTCTTCATGTTTGCAGACGTTGCAGACGAAGATACATGTAAATCCAGCATAAAACTAAAATTTGGGAGACTTCAGTTTGTATTTGGTCACTACCCTTGTATATATAAACTATAGTACTATCATGGCGAATGTCGAAATGACTGACATCTTTATTCAGTAGGCAAAAGAATCTCATTGAATTCCACAACCCTATCTCACGGAGACATTTAAATTTTGTGGAGAATTATTTGCAAGAATAGGAAAGGAATATTCTAATTTATAACAGTTAGGGCCAGTTTGTTCACAGCTAATCATTTTTAATCCATGATTAGTGGAGCTGGGAAATCCTCAAATGTGTTCGTTGATCAAATTTTTGTTTTTAATCAGCCAATTTTGGTTGATTAGCGTTGTTTAATTAAAGTCTATGAAAGTCACATACTAAATTGAACACACTGTGTACAAACTGGCCCTTAAAGTGAAATATGTAGAAGGGATGTTTTTTGTTACTTTGCTATGCAAAGCCTTGTATATATAAACTATAGTACTATCATGGTGAATGTCGAATGGACTGCCATCTTCATAAGGAACGCGAAAGAATCTCATTGAATTTCACAACCCTATCTCACGCAGAGAATTGAATTTTGTGGAGAATTTCAAGTAAGAATATGAAAGGAATACTCTCATCTAGTTAAAGTGAAATAGGTAGAAGTGATGTTTTTTGTTAAGGGATAGGGATAAGAATGAAGGAAAAGATAAAATTCATAAAGAAGAATGAAGTTTTTATTTTTATTTGCTTTGGTTGGTTTACATTTTTTTGTCGGTTAACAAGTGGGAAACAAATTTTGGGAATTCTCCTTGGTTTGTTGGGTTTTGTGCTGCTAAAGAGGAAGGAGTGGTCTTTTAATATTTTTTTTGGCATCCTCTTTACCTTTTTCTCATCATTGACGATTAAAAAACCTTCAATTGGTAATCTCGCTTACTCTATTTGATTCTTATCACAACCGAAGAAAAATACACTCCTCTTGCTCTAACTACTTAGTTTCGATTATCTGATAAATGGAAGTCTCCCAAAAATGGAAGTCTCTGCCGAAATTTGCCTCTCAAAAATGGATATCTCCGCGAGCTAAAGTGGCGCCACCACGAGCGGTAGGTCGCCCTAAGAAATGTGATTCATGATAGTACTATAGTTTTCATATGCAAGTAACTATAGCACCATCATGGTGAATGTCGAATGGACCGCCATCTTCATTGGGAATGCGAAAAAATCTCATTGAATACCACAACCCTATCTCACGGAGAGAATTGAATTTTGTGGGGAATTTCAAGTAAGAATAGGAAAGGAATACCATAATTTATAATAGTTAGAGTGAAATAGGTACAATGAATGTTTTTTTTTAAGGGATAGGGATAAAATAAAGGAAAAGATAAAACTCATAAAGAAGAATGAAGTTTATTTTGATTTGTTTACATTTTTTGTATGTACATTACATGTATGTATTTTTGTTTGTATTGAATTCAAAAGTGTGAAATAAAACTTTGCGAATTCTGCTTGGTTTGTTGAGTTTTATGCGGTTAAAGAGGAAGGGGTGTTTTTTTTTTACAACTTTGGGTGTCAAGAAGACAACGGTGACGGCGGCGGGCGTGAAGGCCAACGCGTATAGACAGATTGTTTTGTTTTTTTTTTTGCTTTCTAGATATTTAGGTCTGTTCGTAAGAACATGAATGATGCAATAAAATATGAGTTTGATGGCGATGATGTTTTTTGATATGTAATATGCTCATGGTAGGTAGTTAGGTATGTCGCTTTTTATTTTAATGTTGTAGGTAACCTAGGTAGCTAGGTGTATTTGTATATAGTTTATATTAATATCAAGCTAAGTACTAGGTACATTTTAGGTACCTACCTAATTTTTAAGTGAATTTTTTTTTCGTTGGTTTTTGTCTTCTCGATCTTAAGGGGTAAGTTAAGAAGTTTGAAATTACAGAGAGTAATTTGAACTTTTAACTCACCACTATGTGACCATGTTGAGTTAGGTATAATAGTCTTAATGGCATCTAGGTATTAAGTCATTACTCATGATAATTAAAAATCGGTCAAATTCCTTTGAAATTCTCTGTTTGGTTCATCGTCGATAATCGCCAACCAATTTTCTAATTGGATTTTTAAAAAATCATAACTTAACATAATAACATTTCGACTGGGAAAAATTTTAAAGTTAAGATATTAAAATTTAGCCTTTATATGTGGCTAAATTTTTGTATAAAATGTATTAAGGAGGATCGACAAATTTCATACTAAAAGGGTGCGTAAATGCCCCGTCAAGTTTATATTTCATCTTTTAAATTGAAAGCTTGATGACAAATTTTAAAATTTCTAAAAATTAATGATACAAAATTATAAGTAAAACTCTCTTCTACGAATATGTAAATAATTTTTTATTTGTTAATCAAGCGGGCAAAAAATAAGGGCGTTTAAATAATAAAATCACAATAAAGCTTTATTTAACCAACAACATTCGAGGCTTCAAAGTTTACTAATACCTAATAAATAATTCTTTATAAATGAGACATATGATTTAAGTAGAAATTTATAACCTACTACCGGTGCCCGGCAGACATTGTTCTGCCCTTTTAGTAGGTAGATAATACATAAATATTTCGAGTATTCCCAACATAGACTCGTCGGCTATACATTTCTCATTATAGCCTTTCAAACCAAAAAGAATTTTAAAAATCGGAGTTGTGGTTTCTAAAAAAAAATGCAGCAACTTTTTAAAAACCCGCGTGCATAATGGGCCCAAATAAGCTTTTGCGTCTCAAAAAGTCTTATCTTTTTTTCCTCTTGAGATTTTGAACGTAGATATGTTCTTTAGGGTATTGCCTTTTAAGAAACATAATTTTTAGGGTGAAGATTGTGTAATGTTACTTAAAAGCAAGTGAATTGAAAAAAAATCATTCACTCTCTGACCTCGGAAATATTAATAATTAGCCTTGCTAAAGGGCTAAAGATTAGGATTCAACTTCCTAAACTTAAAGTTCAAAGCAATTTTATTAAAACTGCATATTTGTTTTTATTCTCTAAACTAAAGTTGATGGGTTTTTAGTTATTCTCTCATAACTGGCTAAGCCGAATTTGTTGCAATCTTGGGAAAAAGTATTTCTATTTGGAAAGTTTCCAAAGAACATTCGTTCCCCGATGACAGATACATTCAGTTTAACCTGGATGTTGAAGTTCCCACTACCCGACCGGAATTTCAAAATTACCTGAACTTCTAAGTCCTCCCTCTAATACGACTGAACTTGACATTAAAGTCAATGATCTCACGTAAGCCCTGAATAATTCAATGTCCATCTCCTGTCCACTTATTCAAATAAGGGGAAAAGGAAAACCACATTGGTTGGCCTTAGGGTTTGAGCCTCTCAGAAAAAACTGTAGGAAGCTCTTAAAAGACAAAAAACAAAAGAGCAATTTCAGACTGGGAATCCTATAAAGAGGCCCTAAAATCATATAAAAAAGAATTGAGGAAATCTAAACGCGCTTCTTGGAGGGCCTTCTGTGGTAAAGTAGAAGAAACCTCCGAAGCATCAAGACTTAGGAAAATCCTCTCAACCAGTCCAGTAATGCCCAGCTGTTCGAAAAATGCTGACGTCTCGTGGACCAATACTTGCGAAGAATCGCTCAATCTGCTATTAGATACTCATTTCCCAGATAGCTCCCAAACTGTAAACAGTACTGATCACATTAGATCTAACAATAATCTAACTTTTCCACAAGGTTTGATAACAAGGTAAAAATTGCTGTGGGCTATCAACACCTTCAAACCTTAGAAGTCTCCAGGACCAGACGGCATAATACCAGCCGAACTCCAAATGACCTCATGTAAAATGCTGCCTATTTTAGAAATAATCTTTAATAGCTGCTTGAACTTGGCTCACATTCCTAGTTCATGGAGCGAATTAAAAGTTGTTTTTATACCCAAAGCAGGTAAAAGCTCCCATGTTAATCCGAGAGATCTCAGACCTGTTAGTATATCATCATTCCTTCTGAAAACTTTTGAACGACTAATTGATATCTATTTACGTGCTTGTATTGATACGAGACTTTTATCTTAGGCTCAACACGCGTACTGCAAAGGGAAATCGGTGGAAACGGCACTACATACCCTGGTACGCACCATCGAATATTCCCTCCACCATAAAGAATAGATATAGAAGGCGCTTTAAACAATGTCGACACATCTGCAATTGCATCTGCACTGTCATGTCTGAAGGTAGACGGTTCGCTTGGTGAACTGATCAATCAAATGCTGACAAGCAGGATTATCAATTCAAAACTGGGCGACTTCTCTGCAAAAAGATCAGTCAGCAGAGGTACGCCGCAAGACGGTGTTCTATCTCCCCTTCTCTGGAACTTGGTAGTAAACGAACTGCTAACAAGTCTGGAAGCGGAGGGCTACATAGTGATTGCCTATGCGGATGATGTTACTATCGCCGTATCAGGTAACCATCCTACTGTTTTAAAGGACCTCTTACAGAATGACTTAAAAAAGCTAATAAACTGGGCAGAACGGTGTGGACTGGGTTTCAACCCCCACACAACTGATCTTGTCCTCTTTTCCAGGAAATAAAAAATTCCGCACATAGATCCTCCCACCATTCAAGGAATTCCACTAACATTCTCCGACAAAGCTAAATATCTGGGTTTAATTTTAGATAAGAAGTTGAGTTGGAAACCTAATATCGAAGAAAGAGTCAAAAAGGCCACAGTAGCACTCTTCTCTTGCAAGTAAGCCATTGGAAGTAAATGGGGACTCCAACCCCGTACTACTCACTGGCTATACATCTCGGTAATTAGACCGATTCTAACATATGGGGTGGCAGTATGGTGGACAGCTCTAGATAAAGCGGTTTACCGCGATAAACTTAGTAAAGTCCAGAGATCAGCTTGCATGTGTATAAGTGCAGCACTTCGTTCTACTCCCTCCGAGCCACTGGACACTCTTCTTCATCTGACACCCCTCGATATATTTAGTAAACAAACGGCAGCGAGTACGGCAATCCGTCTTAAAGCCTCTTCCCAATGGACCAATAATGAAATAGGCCACTCAGCTGTTCTGAACTCATACAGATAACTTCCAAGTATAATTGACTACACCATCTCACAATTCCGTTTCGATACAAAATTTCAAGCTGCCATACCTTCCAGATATACATGGGAGGACGTGACATTTTTGGAAGACGAGTCGATTCACTTCTATACGGACGGTTCAAAAACCGATGAGGCGTGTACTCAGAAAGATTAAATTTAAGTCTCTCATTTCGTCTTTCAGACCATTGTAGCGTATTCCAGGCCGAACTTTTGGTGATAAAGGAAGTTTTTTTCTGATATCCGCATCTTCTCAGACATCCAAACTGCCATAAAATCTCTCGGCGGTGTCTGTACAAACTCTATCACAGCCCTAAACTGTCGATCATCTCTTAAAGAGATGGCACAGCAGTTCCATATTCTCCTTTGTTGGATGCCGGGCCATAGGGACATTCCGGGTTATTGTAAAGCTGATGAACTCGCCAAAGGTGGAACAAGACTACCTATTTTACCTGAAAAGGTAGATATAGGTATGGTTATAGCTACAAGCAAATTTTTGCTGGAGCAAGATGCTTTGAGGAGAACAAACTTTAGGTGGAACAACGTAACCACTTGCCTGGCGACAAAACAGATCTAGCCTACGCTAGATGTGAGGCGCTCTAAGTGTTTGATATATTTGAACAGATTGCATATCAGCTCCGTAATTGGTGTCATAACCGGGCACTGTCTAATAAGCAAGCACGCAAAGCGGCTTGGAGTTTTCGCAAACGACTTTTGCAGAAGCTGTATGGATGAAGAGAAGGAAGAATCTGTTCCTCATCTTCTCTTCACATGCCCAGCCCTATCGCAAAGACGTAGGCTCCATCTCGGAGACTTCTTCTTCAATGATCCTAGTGATCTGACAAACATAGACATAAGTAGTCTCGCACGCTTCATTAGAAGCTCCAACTGGTTTTAACGAGTGGGAAGCTCTAGATTCACGTGGTATCACAACGGACCAACTGATGGTCTAAGTGTGTCAGTTCCTTGCTGGCAGCTACTCCAACCTAACCTAACCTAACAAAGAATATTGCGTTCCAAAATTCGCACACAAAATTTATTAAACAAAAAAATTCAGATGAAAAATAATTAATTAGACTTTTATACACTTTCCCATAATTATTCAATTCTATTTATAAATTAAAATGCTTAGCCACATTATAGTCTTAACCCAAAAGACCAAGTTCTAGTAGTGCATTTAATTTATGACGTATTCACTAATGACGTATTTTTCAAATTTTCTCGAAAACGATCAAACGGGTTTTGGTGTTTGTAATAAACCCGCGTGTTTGTTTTTTGGCTTAAAGTTTACATAGCTAATTTATGTTCTTACAAAAATGGTCATATTTATTTTTATGTCGAAAAAATCAAAAATTAAAAATTCAATTTTGTTTAGGAATTTTTATTTTTTTACAATTTTGGTATTGATCGTTTATTAAAGAAAAGCAAATAAAAGCATGAACTATTTTTCTACTATTGCACCTTCCACCAACATTTTGTTAAACATATGTTATCTATATTAATAGACCACAATCCTTTTTTACTTGCTCTTAAAGGCAAGTATTGATTTCGTGTCAAAAACAAATGTAGGGGTTTTAATTAAAACTAACTAATGGATAAGTCCAAATCGGTGATTTTCGTCAAGACGTCCGTTGGCGTCGGTCTGTTTTTCTGTGCGTCCTAACATGCCGCCTGCACAGGCCGGACTATGGATCATGTCAAAAAAATTCCAATGGAGTCGCAAAAATCCATGTCCAAGCAATGACATATCCATACAAATGAGATTGTGGATTGGATTGTAGATTGGATTATGGAAATCGTTCATGGCCTGTGGAGTCGGGGCTAGACCCATTTCTCTTTTACCAAGTTTTTTTTTTTTTTGAAAATGGCTGCAAATATTTTGATTAAACTTCGTATACAACGTTATTTCCAAAAAAATACGAATAACAAATATAAAAATATTTTTTTTTTTTTTGTATGGTCTATGGATTTTCTTTATACTTATTTAGGTACATACATTCTCTCATATCTTGTAATTGGCTTGGTTGCATTTTTCATTATTTTGCAATTCAGTAGTTCTATGTTATTCTACAAATATTGCATTTAAAATTTGTATAAATATTTTTTTTTTACAAAAATATACAACCGTAGACAAAATTAATTTTTTTTTTTCATTTTAAACTTTTTTTTCAAAAATATTTTTGTGTTAAATTTAAAAAAAAATGCTATTCTAACATGTTTTTATAATTTTTTCGTTTACGATATAAGAATATTAAAGAGCCATCACTCTATATGCACAATCAATATCTATAGCTTACATTATAGTTTTTAGCTAAGTTCGTTCCCTATTAACTTTTATTTATCTAGTACTGCAAATTCAATTACTCATTGAGATGATAATGTTGGTACGCTTTCTTAAAAATACAGTAAAATATTTTTTTTAATCAATTTAATGTCTTCCAACTTAAACTGCAACTATAACTGCGACTGCAATTGCTGCAATATCAACTCCCTCCCAATTTGTGTTAAGCCTATGAACATAAGTCACCACTAATTTCCAAAAAAATACGAATAACAAATATAAAAATATTTTTTTTTTTTGTATGGTCTATGGATTTTCTTTATACTTATTTAGGTACATATATTCTCTCATATCTTGTAATTGGCTTGGTTGCATTTTTCATTATTTTGCAATTCAGTAGTTTTAAGTTATTCTACAAATATTGCATTTAAAATTTGTATAAATAATTTTTTTTTACAAAAATATACAACCGTATATTTTTTTTTCATTTTAAACTTTTTTTTCAAAAATATTTTTGTGTTAAATTTAAAAAAAAAATGCTATTCTAACATGTTTTTATAATTTTTTCGTTTACGATATAAGAATATTAAAGAGCCATCACTCTATATGCACAATCAATATCTATAGCTTACATTATAGTTTTTAGCTAAGTTCGTTCCCTATTAACTTTTATTTATCTAGTACTGCAAATTCAATTACTCATTGAGATGATAATGTTGGTACGCTTTCTTAAAAATACAGTAAAATATTTTTTTTTAATCAATTTAATGTCTTCCAACTTAAACTGCAACTATAACTGCGACTGCAATTGCTGCAATATCAACTCCCTCCCAATTTGTGTTAAGCCTATGAACATAAGTCACCACTATTACCTATTCTGAAATGTCAGTATGAATTTTTGTTAAATACAACTGCAATTGCAACTAAAACCGCTACTCCTTGTTACGAAAAGAAATATTTGACCCTGAGTCAGTCCACTAAGAACCTACATAAAACACATTTTTCTATTTAATTTGATTTGGTTTGGCTGAAGTTACCCCTTCAGGAATGCATTTTTACTCCTGCTTGACAAATTTCAAGACCGATTTCAACCAAACTTCACAGGAACACGCTCGGACTCACATCAAAGATATACTAAAAATATGGATTCAATTGAATGGGTTGTTTCGGAATCTATAACATATTGACCAACATACAAACATCCATTTTTATATATAAGAAAGATATATTAAAATACTAAAAAAAACTTGATACTAAAAATGTGTTTTAATGGAAAATCAATTAGATTTAAATTTTAAATTCAAAAGTTAATGAAAAATTTATAAATTAAAAAAAAAAACTAATTATATACAATTATAGGTATAAATCTCTCCTACAAATATTTAAATAAAATTTTATATTACAAATCTAAGGGGAAACAACATTGGGGAAATTTAATAAAATAAATCACAATAAAGCTCCATACTTTTGAGGCTTCCAACTTGGATAATGCTTAATAATGTTCCTTATAAATGAGACATGTAATTCAGGAAGAAAATTATAATCTAAATTTCTGTGTTAACAGTTTTGCAAAATATTAAAAAAAAAACTCATACTAAAATTTTGTTTTAATGAAAAATCAATTTGATTTTTGTTACTTTAAATTCAAAAGTTAATGAAAAATGTATAAGTTAAAAAAAAACAAGACACCTATTGCTCTATTCCTCCTCTGAATATTGCCAACAAATATTTAAAAATTATTTCAACAAAAGCCACGCAAATGTTAGTTTTATCGATTTTTTTACAAAAAAAAAAAATGGTAAATGTATTATTATTTTTAGAACGAATTTGATTTTTATATTTTCACCACGCCCAACAAATATTTCCAAGTTTAACAAATATCAATCTTGAAAACCTAAAAAATGTTTGATATATCAAACATAACTGTGATACAGTCGACTCCCCTTTACTGGAACACCATACAAGGGCGGATCCAGACTTTCAGCCAGGAGGGGACGGAGGGTGTTCACGACGCCTATGTAAATACAAACCCAATAAAGCCTTACACGGAAAAAACTTCTTTTATTCTTTTTATTTAAGTGAAACCTATTGTTAAAAAAAATGTTGGTACATACATAAGTATGTCAATGGTTTCTAAACGTTTAATCTATATATTAATACGTCCTTAAAGTACGTAGTAAATTTGTTGAGGCTTGTAAGGCTTGTAAGGCTTTGTGGAAATAAGCAGGAATGGTTGAAAACCACCTAACAGAGGGCTAACTGTAAAGTGATTTTCTACCATTGAAGACCGCAAGCAAATTATCAATATAAAAAGCGTAGAGAAGGACCTTCTGCTAAAGCTACACTAATAATCTACCTAGCCTAGCCAGTATACTTAAATTTTTGTTTGAACCTATATTTTAATTTTCTTAAAATATTGTATTCCAAATATCACCCTAATTCCATGAAACAATTTGTTCATATGTACATATAAAAGGTCAAGATTTTCATAGTTTTCAGAGGGTTTTTTGATTCTATCAACGTCAAAACGTGTCTTCAATGCACTTGGTAAGTTTGTTGTTTTATCGCACTTAGAAACTGGCTATTACATTGCGTCTGAGATATCCAAATGATTTTGATTGTGAAATTAAATCTGTTTGGCCAAATATACCCGAAACAAAAAATAAATTTAAGAAATACTCGTAGATGATGAAAAATATCGATTTCCCGATCCAATAAAATTGTTATTTACTTTGACGTTGTTTCTTGCCTGTTGGGTGCCGGTATGAAGGTTTCATATGGGAACATTTGCAAGTTACTTGGAGAAACTTAATTTTAAATTTTAAATTTTAAATACCTAGTTTTTAAAGTGTTTTAAAAGGTTTTGTAAATATGAGCAAAGATACATATAACTAAAGATGAATAACACAATAAACGAGTACCATTACAAAATGTATAACCACTTAGCATCATCTTCGGATGAGTTTTTATAACTCTGCATGGTTAGTGATAAGATTATGCAGCTTAACTAGCCAATATTTGGGCCTTGATGTTGAACGTTGGGCGTTGCTTTTTACATAACCAAATATATATGTTCTTCCAATATTGAGCGCAGTTATCTCTAGAACTTAAGGGGGGGGGGGGGTTCATGAGCACAACAGATCTAGCTTTTGCTCCTAATTTAAACAAACTCATATTAAATAAAAACAAAAGTTGAATCTCCCGGGGGGGGGCATGACCCCCATGACCCCCCTCCTTGGATCTGCGTTTGACACCATTTGCAGACCATTTGTTTTAGTTAAGCGGAGTTTTCAGTTAACCGAATACCGAACTTTGGATAACTGAAACTTGTTTCAAATAAGCGAAGTTTTGTTAAAACAAATTAAATTCCATTTAGCCTGACAATCAAAAAAAATTTAGGTGGGTATGATTTGTGTCCAAATAGTTGATACCTATTTCAATATGAAACAATTCAAACAACAAAGGTATTAACATTTTTAATCACAAAACGAATATGAATACTTATAACATACACTCCTCGTCAACTGAATACGCACAAACATTTTTGAATATATTTTATCCATTTTTTCCAAACAGTGATGGTTATTATGCCATCTGTTGATGGTAAAAATTTTCGTAACATATAAATAACAGAATTTCAAAGTTTTATCCAAAAACAACCGTGAGTTTTTCCTTCAACCACTTCCAAAGTGTAACTTATGCAAAGTAGAAGTTTTTTTTTGAGTCAACTGAATAGGTACAAAAATTAAAATTGGTATTGGAATGGAATGAAACAAGTTTTTGTTTAAGTTTAGTAGTGGGTACTTCCACCTTTATTTTTAATTACTTCGTAAATTCGATCCGGCATGGAATCGTATAGCTTTTTAATGTAATTTAACGAAATTTCGCTCCACGCTAATTTGATTGCAGAAATTAAGGTTTCTTTGTCTTCGAACTGACGACCACCCTCATAAACTTTGCGTACTAACCATCCCCAGACATTTTCTATGATGTTTAGATCAGGTGAGTACGGCGGCCATTGAAGCAACTGCACTTGTTGCTCCTCTATCCATGTTTTTATTATGCGCGCTGAGTGAATAGGCGCATTATCATGTTGGTAGGTCCAGTTTATGGGTCCAAAGATGTTAGAAAATTTAGGAAAATTTTTTTCCAAAATTACTTTATACCCAGCTGCTGTCATTCTTGATGTTACAACCTCGATCTCAACTGTTCCTTAATAACTGACTGCTCCCCATATCATGACACCTCCTTCACGACTATGATGGCGCTTTAAAAATCTTTTTTCTTTTCTTAAGTCGTGAAAATAGAAGTTGAACCCATCAGGGCCATCGAAATTAAACTTTTTTTCATCTGAAAAAACCACGTGATACCATTCTTTTGTCCAACTCATGTGAAGTCTTGAAAAATCTAATCGCAACATTTTCCGTCTCTCGTCAAGTGGTGGTTTTTTCTTAAGTTTCATTCGTTTAAGATGGCTTGAGTTGTTGATTACTCTTAATACTGTTGAGCAACTTGCGTTTACGCCGACTTTTTGTTTTATTTTTGCCACAGAATCAGAAGAATTTGATGCACATCTTAAAATTCTTCGTCTCTCAGCTGCTGTTGTTGCTGTTTTCTTACCTCCCTTCATGTTTTTGCCGTATGCATCTTTATTTTTCAAGTAAGAATAAACTACATTAAAACTTCGGCCAACTTTATCAGCTATTGCACGTCCAGTTAGGCCTTGGTCTCTAAGTAAATCGATTTTAGCTTTTTCAACACTGTTAAGACACGTAGATCTACCCATTTTTCTTAAAATTTGAAATTAAGAATTAAATTTTACTGAAAACACTAAAATCGTTAATTTAAACTGTCAAGCACTCCAAAAAACTTATAAACAACGAAGAAAATGGCGTTGTACCTATTCAGTTGACTAAAAAAAAAAACTCCTACTTTGCATATAAAACACTTTGCAAGTGGTTGAAGAAAAACTCACGGTTGTTTTTGGATAATTCTTTCGGAATTATCTGCTTAACATCTTAAGGGAATAGTTAGCATCAACAGATGGCATAATAACCATCACTGTTTGGAAAAAATGGATAAAATATATTAAAAAATGTTTGTGCGTATTCAGTTGACGAGGAGTGTATTTAAAAACAGAAAAAACGGTCTTTTCATTTCATGCGGAGTTGAATAAGTGAAAATTGTTCATTTGAGGCAAACAATTTTGTTTCAATTACCTACAGTGTTTGCAATTAAGCGGAGTTCAGCTTTGCGAAGCAGTTTCTGTGAAAAATTTTTAAAAAGCCTCCGGAATAAATTACTTGTTTCAGATAACCGATGATTTCAGTTAAGCGGAGTTGACTGTACCTACATACAAAAATAAAAAAAAAACATTTTATTTGACAACTGAAACTTCGTTTCGTCTTTTTTTAACAATATCTATATAACTACAAACGTATACGTACATACCTACATACACTTGTGTATAATTTAATTTTTAGTGCACTGGCCGTTTTGCAATTTACATTAATTTTTGCTCTCTGGTTGATTTGAAAAAATAAAAATGTAGGTATGTTCCTTGTACATACCTAGTAGCCCAGTCAAAATATACATTTTTCCCTGAACAAAATTCCGATAACGCTTAAACGGTGGGGGCCTTCCAGTGACTATAACGCAGCAATGACTAATAGTCCCCGACGATCCGACAGTAGCATAACATTTTAAGAATGGTTAAGTGTCGAAGAAATCAGTTTTTAGGAAATAACTTTTTAATGGCAAATGCTATCGAAAAGAAGTTCGAGTACAGTTTGTAGAAGGTATAGCTATTTTAAAATAACATAAAATGACGAAAATATTTTTTTTTTTTTAATATAACTGTTAAACGAAAGATAATATAACATAAAGATGTCGCATCCAGTACAAAGAAAGTGAAACCAACAAAAAAATCGTCCGTATCTGATATCAGATACGACAACATGTTGCATATTGCTAAATGTTGCATTGGTCAATATAAAGAGCGAGAGCGAAAAATTCTCACTGGATAGAATTTAAAATTTGAATTCTCTTCAAAATGTATATCTCAATCGAGTGGGCATAAATTGAATTTTTTATGAAGCGATGCTAGCCTTGTTGGTGGCGCGTTTAGGACACTTGCGGTGGTTTTTTTTTTAGTTTGTTACTTATTCCATTGTATATGAAAACTATAGTAATATCATCAGAAGCGCCGACTACTGAGTCACGTTGTGTCGAAATCCATCAACTTCTCTCAACACTTTTTGTTGAGGAAACAAATTTGGAAGTCGAGATATAACTCCCTTACTCCCTTACAATGTAACAAGACTTACTCTTTCTAAAAATTAATGTCTACGCTGTCAAAATCATAGAACATGTTGCAAACACATGCGCCACCAGCCGTACAAATCCAGCGAAAATAATGAGAATACTATAGTTTTCATATACAATGCTTATTCTTTATTTGTGTGATCTTGATGATGGTGTGTCTGTGCATCTGTATAGATAGACATGCAGTACAACCCAGTAGGAAATATTCAAAAAATCGCTACAGAAAAGTAGCTTTTTCCTCAAGGAAAAGAAGTATCATCAATGAATTTTCTGGTGATTCCTCTAGTGAATTTAACATGGGCTTGGCCTAGGAGGTAAGTAGGTGTACCCATTCTCAGTGAACATTTTGTAATGAAATCATCGATAACATGGAATCATGAAATTGATGAGTTCAGTTTCTTGGTGAAAAAACTGATACTTGAGATGTGGTGATTTATTCAATGAAAAAGGATATATGAAATCACTGCGCTCGTGGAATCGGCGAATTCATAACTTCTTTTTCTTGGTTGAAAATACTGACTCCTGAGATGTGATGATTTCGTCAAAGAAAAAGGATACATGAAATCGCTGCGCTCGGGGAATCGTCGAATTCGTAACATCTTTTCCTTGGTTACCTTAACAAAATAGTTCTTATGGTGTGATGCTTTTTTGAAAAAAAAATACATGAATTTCAAGATTTCATGAACACAGTGATTTCATGACAAAATGAAAACTGTTCATCATTGTAGGATTCCCTAAAAAAGACTCCATTACATTTTAAAAATGTAATGAAATATTATGTTAACCTACTCGAACGAACCAAATGTACTTATTGACTTACAGCATTACCATTCCTGCGTAGATTCATCAAATATGGAACTTACTTGTTTTCTGTTTTTTTTTTTCTAATCGTAAGCAGAAGAGTGGATTTACACAACGAACTCATAAACTTATGCATTACTTTACATCTTCAGTAGAATCATCGAGTATGGTTTTTTAGTTGAATTATTGCGTTCATTTCTGTATTCATTTAAGTTTTTTTTTTGTTGCTGTCTATTCTCTACATTTTTTCTTGAGCACAGCACAACACGCTACTTAAATTGCAAACTGGTGACCGGCTGCATTACTTTTCATGAGTGAAATCAATGCATAATCTCTCCTAGATGAATGCGTCATATAGGACTTCACCAATGAATTTTTCATTGAGGAGCATATTTCCTACTGGGAATTTTTGTTCGTATTGATCTTCGAATGAAAGTTACCAAGCAAGGATTTTCTTTTGGTGTTGTTTTTTTTTTGTGAGGTAGGTAGGTATAACTTCATAATGTAGGTTCGTAGCTCGTAGGTACATAGTTCGTTATTTTGTATTCCTTGATAAATTAAAGAAAATCATTTTTCATTAATTTATTTACAGGTTAATTCATAAGTTGAAAGGAAAGCTAATTTATTAGGTAGGTAGGTAGGTGTGACTATGTGACATGTGTATGCTCTGATTTAATGAATACATACATACGTACCAGATATTTTTTGCAATGGTTTTATATGTAGGTATATTTATAGTTTTTTTTTTATTTTTCATTATTAAATCGTTAGGAAAAATGTGATGACTATATAGATAGGTAACTTGAGTTCCTATGGTCATATTTTTAAGATTAACAGGTAGATACATATGTTAAGATCTCAGAAAATAATGCACTACAATTTGTATTTAAGAATTATTCAAAAATATGGGAAGCTTTGCATCATACAGATTTTGAAAAATTATAAGTGCTTATGTGCACTATATCCATGGACAAAAGTGCAGTCAGCTGGAAAAGTATAAACAGAAGTAACATTTTCGCAGAGTAAATAAATAATATAAAATCCTTAATTTAAAACCCAAAAATGCTGTATTTGTTTTAATTTAATATTAAGTAATTATTTGCCGAAGTTTCAATTCTGGTCTGGATCTTGTTCAGAGCTGAATAAGTTAAACATATATAATATTGTGAACAAAATAGAAATGCTGTAGAAATGAGGAAAAACAAAATATTTTAAAATAAGAATATTAATATTATATCTTCAGGTTGACAAACTAAATAACTGCATTTTTATATATGTGTTTATCGACAGTAATTAAGCATTTTATATTTATTTACTAAAATGGATACAAACAAAAAAGGTTAAAAAGTATTTTAATTTAAAAGTGTGAAAAAATACTAAAACTTACTCCTACGAATGTTGAAGTATTTTTAAAACCAATTCCGAATAAAATTTAATGTATTTTTCTAGGAAATTTTATGGACCAAATTATTACCAAATAATTTAGTGTTAAATTGCTTTATCATTTTCATACGTTTCTTATCGACTTAAAAGTAATCCAATCTGGTATAAAGGAAGGCATAGCCACTAAATTAATATAACTTTTTGTTTTATGTTTTTATCATTTAAAGTAAAATTATAAAAATTAATAATGCCAGAAATTCTGAATTTTTTTTATTATTTTTGCTTTCGCTGATTTCCGAATGTCCAGTGCATAAAAGTCCTTTATCCCTAGGGAATTTCAAGTTTGTTTTTCATATATTTAGCATTCGTATGGAAGAGGGTTCTATAGCATTTCTGACTTTTTTCAAACTACATATAGATTTGTTTTAATTACCCGTAACGATTTTTGACATCAGGACTTACAAAAAAAAATACAAGAAAGGAATTTTCAATTAATATATATAAAAATTCAAAAGTCGTAATTGTCAAGAAAATAAATAACGGAATTATTTTTCAAACCTTAAAATTCGTTTTCTGAGGTATAATTTTTTTGTATATGGGGCACTTAAGTATTCAGCCAGCGATATGGCCAACTCTTAAAATTTGGCCTTATGTCACTTTGGGAAAGCGTCGAACCCCGAATTTGGCCTTATGACACTTGGTTTTATGTATTGGCACCTGCTTTTCCACCAATATAACTTTGAGCTGTCAGTTTGCAAACGTTTTTTCTCACTGTTTTAATTTATTTCGAATGAGAAAATTCTGTTCACAATAGAAGAAACAAATTTCTAATATTAAATGGAAGAATTTTAAAATGAATTGGCTACATTTCTTAACTAAGTATTGGAAAATATCATCAAAGTTATAATTTTTCAAAATCTGTATGATGCAAAGCTTCCCATATTTTTGAATAATGAATGAGATTTTAAAATATGCACCTGTTAATCTTGAAAATATGACCATAGGAACTCAAGTTACCTATCTATATACTCATCACATTTTTCCTAATGATTTAATAATGAAAAATAAAAAAAAAACTATAAATATACCTAAATATAAAACCATTGCAAAAAATGCCTGGTACGTATGTATGTATTCATTAAATCAGAGCAAACACATGTCACACGGTCACACCTACCTACCTACCTAATAAATTAGCTTTCCTTACAACTTATGAATTAACCTGTAAATAAATTAATGAAAAATGATTTTCTTTAATTTATCAAGGAAAACAAAATAACCAACTATGTACCTACGAGCTATGAACCTACATGTGTAGGTATACCTACCTAGCTCACAAAAAAAACAACACCAAAAGAAATTCCTTGCTTGGTACCTTTCATTCGAAGATCGAGACGAACAAAAATTGTACTGCCCCAGTAGGAAATTTCAAAAAATTCATGTCGGAATCACCAGCTTTTTCATCGGTGAGTGGAAGCTACAACCCATGACTTTTGGCATGAAAACAGCGGTGAATTTAACATGGGGCTGTCATAGGCCGGTCACCTAGTGATTTTGTAGGTGAATATTTACCAGTGAAATCACGAAGTAGGGGTAGCTAGTTTATTCATAAGCAATTATATGTGATGAAAAATAGTATGAACTTTAAGCTGTGAAATCACTCGATAGCTTAGAGTTGCTTTTTCACCGAGTGAAAAATGACATGAATGCTCACCCATTAATTCACTTTGTAAATGTAACTCGTTAATTCATATATGAGTTAAATATGCTGAAAAATACCATGAACGTTCAATTATGAAATCACTAGGTAAGCAAGAGTTGCTTATTCAGAGGGTGAAAAATACCATGAATGCTCATCCATGAAATCACTTTAGTAATGTAGCACTTATTTGTTTACTTTTTTTCACTAAATACGTATTTAATTACACTTGCTTTCACTTAGGACAATGAACTTGAAATGACAACAAATTTTTAGAACAAAAGGGTTATTATTTAATGATCGCTAAAAAAAAACGGGAATTTCTGGTTTATATGTTTTTTCTCTCTGTCTCTAAAAAAAAAAAACGCCAACTCTTGTCATAAGTATGACTCTGTACATTCCCATCCACCCCTGAAATCCTTGCATTTCTCGGGGTAGGTACAAAAAAGACGATGAACTTGAAATGACACACAATTTCTAGAACAAAAGACTATTTAATGATCGCGAAAAAAAAACTGGAAATTCTGGTTTAATTTTTTTTCTCTTTCTCTAAAAAAACCCACGAACTCTTGTCATAAGCATGTGCATGACTCTGTACATTACCATCCACCCCTGAAATGTTCGCATTTCTCGGGTTAGGTACAAAATAGGCAAAGGGTATGTTTTTTTTTATTTAAGAAAAAAAAAACCACAACAATGCATAGAACCCAATTTCGATTATCACTCAGGAACTAATTATCATATTAACGTACCTACTTCGAATAGGTAGAGAAAAGGCAGTAATTATTTGTTTTATTAATTATTATTATTTTATTCGGAAACATTATGTAAAGAAGAATATTTCTCTATTTGGTTCAAAAACTCGTGTATTTTTTTTCCCATCTTTGAAATCGTCATGGCAAGTAGAGAAAAGGCTTTTTGTTTGTATTTTTTCTTTCTCGGCAAGAAGACAGAACAACCAAAGCAGAGAACCAAACATCATTTACGAAGTAATGATCCTATGCATTACTCTTCATCAGTGGAATCACCGTTTATGATTTTGTAACTGAAATTTTAGTGAGTTGTAAGCATTCAATTCATTTGAATTTAGTTAACTGATGAAAAAATGCATAACCTTTTTTTTATGAAACCATTACATACCGTTCCGCGATGGAAACAGTCGGTGAATCCATTCATGAATTCACCAAAATATTTCATCGACGTCGAGATTTCCTACTGGGGCATGTCTAATTATACAGATGCACAGACACACCATCATCAAGATCACACAAATAACGAATAAGCAACAAACTAAAAAAAACCACCGCAAGCATTGTATATGAAAACTATAGTAATATCATCAGAAGCGCCGACTACTGAGTCACGTAGTGTCGAAATCCATCAACTTCTCTCAACACTTTTTGTTGAGGAAACAAATTTGAAAGTCGAGATCTAACTCCCTTACTCCCTTACTTGGTAACAAGACTTACTCTTTCTAAAAATTAATGTCTACGCTGTCAAAATCATAGAACATGTTGCAAACACATGCGCCACAAGCCGTACAAATCCAGCCAAAATAAAAACGACTCCATGAGAATACTATAGTTTTCATATACAATGCCGCAAGTCTCCTCAACGCGCGACTATTGTATATGAAAACTATAGTAT
Organism: Melangyna quadrimaculata; assembly: GCA_949320155.1. Classification (NCBI taxonomy): domain Eukaryota; kingdom Metazoa; phylum Arthropoda; class Insecta; order Diptera; family Syrphidae; genus Melangyna; species Melangyna quadrimaculata. Next base: position 319,352,773 of record OX439483.1, on the reverse strand, counting down.
TCTCATGGAGTCGTTTTTATTTTCGCTGGATTTGTACGGCTGGTGGCGCATGTGTTTGCAACATGTTCTATGATTTTGACAGCGTAGACATTAATTTTTAGAAAGAGTAAGTCTTGTTACTTGGGAGTAAGCATTGTATATGAAAACTATAGTAATATCATCAGAAGCGCCGACTACTGAGTCACGTAGTGTCGAAATCCATCAACTTCTCTCAACACTTTTTGTTGAGGAAACAAATTTGAAAGTCGAGATCTAACTCCCTTACTCCCTTACTTGGTAACAAGACTTACTCTTTCTAAAAATTAATGTCTACGCTGTCAAAATCATAGAACATGTTGCAAACACATGCGCCACCAGCCGTACAAATCCAGCCAAAATAAAAACGACTCCATGAGAATACTATAGTTTTCATATACAATGGAGTAAGGGAGTTAGATCTCGACTTTCAAATTTGTTTCCTCAACGAAAAGTGTTGAGAGAAGTTGATGGATTTCGACACTACGTGACTCAGTAGTCGGCGCTTCTGATGATATTACTATAGTTTTCATATAATGGGTGATTTTTTAAGAGGTTTAGAACTTTAAAAAAAAAAAAAACACAAAAAATTCGAAAAAATGAATGAATTATTTACTTGAATCGATAGTTTGAACCTTGCAATTTAATGTTTAAAGATAATTTCATGCAAATGTTGACCGCGGCTGCGTCTCAGGTAGCCCATCCGCTGGGTCCAATTTTGGCATACTCTTTCACACATATCGGCCGGTATCTCACGAATGAATGCATTGATGTTGGCTTCCAGTGCGTCAATCGAAGCGGGCTTGTCCCTATAGACATTAGCCTTGACATACCCCCACAAAAAATGGTCTAATGGTGTCAAATTGCACGATCTAGGCGGCCAATTGACCGGCCCGAAACGTGAAATTAACTGTTCACCAAACTCGCCTCGCAATTGCGCCATTGTTTCGCGTGCTGTGTGGCATGTGGCATGTGGCACCGTCTTGTTGAAACCACATATCATGCAAGTCAAGAACTTCCATTTCGGGCAAAAAAAAGTTTGTTATCATCGCTCGGTAGCGTTCACCATTGACAGTAACGCTGCGATTCGCATCATCTTTGAAGAAATATGGCCCAATAATGCCGCCGGCCCATAAACCGCACCAAACAGTGGCTTTTTCGGGATGCATTGGTAGCTGTTGCAATGCTTCTGGCTGATCTTCACTCCAAATGCGGCAATTTTGCTTATTTACGTACCCATTCAACCAAAAATAAGCCTCATCGCTGAACACAATTTTTCGATAAAAAAGCGGATCCTCGGCCAGCTTTCCAAGAGCCCATTCACTAAAAATTCGGCGTTGTGGTAGGTCGGCTGGCTTTAGTTCTTGCACCAGCTGTATCTTAAAAGGCTTTACGCCCAAATCCTTCCGCAAAATTTTCCACGTAGTGCTGTAACAAAGGCCTATTTGCTGGGAACGGCGCCGAATCGACATTTCGCGGTCTTCTGTCACACTAGCTGATACGGCCGCAATATTTTCTTCACTACGCACAGTACGTAAACGTGTTGGTGGTTTAATGTCCAACAAAGTAAATTTGGTGCGAAATTTGGTCACAATCTTCCGAATAGACTGCTCAGAAGGTCGAGAATGCCGACCATAAAATGGAAGCAGCGCGCGATGAACATTTCGAACCGAGCACGAATTTTGATAGTAAAATTCAATAATTTGCAAGCGTTGTTCATTTGTAAGACGATCCATGGTTAAATTGCAAACCAAACTGAAGCTGTTTGACAGTGACACAAGGTACTAAACACACGTCACCTGTCAAAACCAGTGTTGCCAAAACAAACCAGCTAAAAAATCACCCCTTACAATGGCTCCACCAACAAGGCTAGCATCGCTTCATAAAAAATTCAATTTATGCCCACTTGATTGAGATATACATTTTGAAGAGAATTCAAATTTTATATTCTATCCAGTGAGAATTTTTCGCTCTCGCTCTTTATATTGACCAATGCAACATTTAGCAACATGCAACATGTTGTCGTAAATGATATCAGATACAGACGATTTTTTTTTTTTTGGTTCACTTTCCTTGTACTAGATGCGACATATTTATGGTATATTATCTTTGGTTAAACCATTGAATATGAAAACTATTGACACCTGGTAAGTTGCTTTCCACGCCACCTGCATCTCAAGCGCTTAAGCTTCAAAAGGCGATAGAATTATTTTCGATTTGACGTTCAATGTATTTCCCATAAGAGAAAACGAAAAAAGCGCCAGATGAAAATTAGTTTTACCAAATTATTTTATATCAACGGGTATCCATATTATGATTGAAATAGAATCAAAAAATGTGTAAGCTTATAAATTACACCGAAAATATATTAAAATAGATAGCTAAAACGCTTTGCTTTGTAAATGAAAAATGTAAACAAACCACCTTTACAACCAGAAACAACAACAAAAGTACTCGATTAGAAAAAGAGAAAGGCAGAGGCGTAGTCACGATTATTAAAAAAATATGTTTGTTCGTAAAATAAAGGTATTTGAATAAAAATCTTCTTGTAAAGCAATTGTTAAAAAAATATTTTTCAATTGGCTATTTACACATTTGTTTTTTGGTTTACAAAAGAGGCAAGGTATGAATGAAGGTCAAGCTCGATCACTCTTAATTATTTCTATTTTTAAGAAGAGTTTACTTTAAAAGAGTGCTAACCTTTTTTTTTTAAATGGAGGATAAAATTTTTTTTGCCAGAAATTACATTATTCTTAGAAAGAAACTTACGTGGTAGGATAAAACAAACGAACACAGGGAAATCAAATGATGCCCCTATAATTTATATTAACTTTATATTAACCTGCGCGTACCTAATACAAAAAAAAAAAAATAAAATGAAGATTTATATCACTTAAGTGTATTATAGGTGACTCCTTTTGATAATTTGGAAAACTAATTTTTGTTGGCTTATTACATTTACTTAAGTGAGCGCTTTTGACTGTCATAATTCTATTTTTACGAAAGCAAATTTGAACGAAACTAATCGAAAAATAGCAAACCGCAATTATTGGTGCAACACATAATTTCCTGGTTTTATCTTTTTTTCTTACGATCAATTAAGTGGACCTTTGACATTTCTACTTTTTTCTTTACTTATAATAAACAGGAAAATTAATGTTTTAATTAAATCCATAAGAAACTCTAGCCCCCTAAACTTCTACCTGACTACGCACATGATATCGTTCTGACTGGCGCCTTGCATCCATTTGGGAAAACAAAAACAAAAAAGCACGTTTGTTTACATATTTCATCTGCAAAATAAAGCAAATTAGTAATAAGTTTCGATATATTTTACGTTTGATTTGCAAACTAGCATGTTTAATTATTCTATTGCAATTATAATAGAAACACCCGTTCATATAAAATTAATTTGTTAAAATAATGTTTCTACGAGCTGTTTTTGTTTTTCTCTTATGGGAAATGCATTGAACGTCAAATGGAAAAGAAATCTATCTCGTTTGTTAGTTTCACGCGCTGGCTGCTAGGTGCCGTGACTCCATGTGCCAATAGTAATATCATCAGAAGCGCCGACTACTGAGTCACGTTGTGTCGAAATCCATCAACTTCTCTCAACACTTTTTGTTGAGGAAACAAATTTGGAAGTCGAGATATAACTCCCTTACTCCCTTACAATGTAACAAGACTTACTCTTTCTAAAAATTAATGTCTACGCTGTCAAAATCATAGAACATGTTGCAAACACATGCACACAGCGAAAATAAAAACGACTCCATGAGAATACTATAGTTTTCATATACAATGGTTAAACCGTCAATGCTATCACAAAAAAAGTCTAAGAACACTGTAGACCACATAATTTTCTATAAAATAGATTAACAAACTTTTTTCATACGACCTATAATTTGCAAAAAATTGACGAAATTATTGTTTCTTTGAGACTAACTGCTAAGTCGTCAATGAAATCGAAAAGTAGTCTAGGTACAGTTTGTAGACCACAAAATTTTCTTTAAAAAATATAAAACTTTTTTATTGAACACGCAAGTATTTAGAAAATATAGCTATTTAAAAAAGATCATAAAATACTGTTATACCTTGGGCGAAACACAATCATTTCTGGAGTTGAGGTCACTTGTACTTTTTATTTGAATTTTATATTCATTCACTCCACTTAAAACCAAAGTAATTTTAATATTTAAATTTCTTTTTCTTTACTTAAATAAACCTGACCACGTGTTATTATTTTCTGGGTGCACGAATTTAAACAAATTCCCCTAGAATAATAAAATTCACAGTATCTTTTTGCTGTGATTTTTATAAGAGTCGGTAAACATCGACCAAAATTTGTGTCTTAGTAGGGTATAACAGACTGACTGAAGAGCCCACCGTTATACCTTGGGCGTAACACAATAATTTCTGGAGTTGAGGTCACTTGTACTTTTTATTTGAATTTTATATTCATTCACTCCACTTAAAACCAAAGTAATTTTAATATTATTTATCATAAAATACCAATAATACATATTTGTTTTATGGGTATTCCTATTTAACCGTGATGATGGATATATCTGGCACCTACTATAATATATATATACACTTTTAATAATCACTTTTCATGTATATATTAAACTGTACCTAGACTACTTTTCGATTTCATTGACGGCTTAGCAGTTATTCTCTAAGAAGCAATATTTCAATTTTTTGTTTTCTTAGAAGCTCTATTTTGTAAATTATAGGTCGTAGGAAAAAAAGTTTGTTAATCTTTTTTACATTTTGCTGTTTACAAAGTGTTCCTAGATTTTTTTTTCGAAAGCATTGACGGTTTAACAGTTATATTAAAAAAAAAAAATAATATTTTCAGCATTTTATGTTATTTTTAAATAGCTATACCTTCTTAATTATTAGTCGTAGGAAAAAAAGCGGGCATTTTGTATAGAGAATTTAATAATCTACAAACTGTACTCGAACTTCTTTTCGATAGCATTTGCCATACAAAAGTTATTTCCTAAAAACTGATTTTTTCGACACTTAACCATGCTTAAAAAGTTATGCTCCTGTCGGATCGTCGGGGTATTTTAGTCATTGCTGCGTTATAGTTACTGGAAGGCCCCCACCAAGCTTAAGCGTTATCGGAATTTCGTTCAGGATTTGAGATTTGTATGTCTATTTTGACTGGGCTATAGGTAGTTTTGTGGGGGGGGGCTTCAAGATCCAGTTTGATAAAAAATGGAAATTATATCTAATAGACTTTGCACAACAAACCCAAAACCCGGTTTTCGCGAAAATATCGGTTTTGGCTGAAAACTTAGATCGAAAACACAAGTTTTCCTATACATTTTCGCTAAACTACAAGTTTTAAATAAAAATTGTCCAAAACATTTTAGATCTGAAGGATGAAAATCAAACACACCTTGTGAAGCATTCAGCGCTCAGTTAAAAAGTCATACAAATAGGTGACAGGTTGCTGCCAGGAAAACAAAAATTCGCACATCCTTACTACTACTTGAAATTAAATATAACAAATCAGGATGCATTGCATTTCCATTTTTAACTTCCAATATTTACAGAATTGTCTTTTAATTTCGCATAAGACATTTTGGTAAACCCCGTTTTGGGTTTGGAGTGAAAAGGTGATAAGGGGTCTCACTGGCAAAAGCTCATAATATGATTTGTTTTGATAGTATGAGCCCAATCAACTAGTAGAGTAGGTATATATTTTGTTCGAACTATCACTGGAAAGCACAGAAAATAATAGTTTTGCCTATTGAAAAATAAAATCTCAAAACTTCAAGACTTTTGACCCTTTGTTTCGATGTGGTGGGTTATTGTTGTTTTACTCGTTGGTTACCTGCTTGTCTTCAAGAACAGTTCTTCAAAGCCAGCTAGAATATAAGCGAAAGGTTGGTTATTATCGAAGGCTTTAATAATTACCTCATTTACAACAGAGCACGTCGTTTTTGATTCGACGTTTGTATTGCTGTCGATCAGCCGGTTTCGTTTTAGGTCAATGATGATTCTTAAATGCCTGATTAAGTCTGCTCCAATGATCGGTGTCGTGACATCAGCTACGATGAACGTCCACGTGTAATCTCATCTCAATCCAAGGTCTAATGTAATGCTGTTTTCCCTTTTTCCGTCCGGAAGCGTCCAGAAGCGTCCGGGAGTCTTCTAAAACCATTCCATTGGCACAAAAAGTACGCTTCTGACGATTCTGAGAATAGAAATTCGATTCTTGATTTAAAATCAGAATCCACTCAAGAAGCACTAACACATTTAAAATCAAATGTCAAAAAAAACAACACTCAAGCGTTTTGACACCAAATTGTGAGAGATGAACAAAAATTGTTAAGATGTTTATCGATGCTGGTAAAACATCGATGTTAGATGAAAAAACATCGATGTTGGATGAAACATTTATTAGCTTTCAATGCTTTTGAAGTATTAAAATTATCGATGTTCAGAAAGCTAAGGCACCAATTAAACATGATTTGTTGTATAAATGACTTGTTAGATGTTTATTAATGCAAAATAATTTAATCGATGTTCAGAAATGATAGACACAGTTTACAAAAGATTTTTCTTACCTACGACTTGCTAGATATGTATAATAACTTAAGATCGATGTTCAAGCATTAAAATCATCGATGTTCAGAAAGCTCAGGCACTGTTTACACATGATTTGTTGTACATAAGACTAGTTAGGTGTTCATTCATGCTTAATAATTTATGATCGATTTTCAAACACTAAAATCATATAGAAAATTTGGCCTGGATCTTAATATTTTGAACTCATTGATGTAATAGAAGAAAATAACGTTCAAGAACATGGCTATAATTTTCAAAACAATGAAGGGATTTTGAATTTTTAATGTATTGCATTTTCATGTTGAACAAAATGTATTAAAAACATCGCTGTTAAAAAAAAAATCGGTGATTCTGATTCCATAATTTTTGAAATCGAGATTGGTTCTTCGATGTTGTCTTATCGATGTTAACATCTATAATTTTTCATATATCGCTTATCCCTAACACCACATCTTTTGCCGATTCACCAATACAAATATAAAACGTCAGAATTGAGCAGAAGCATTACAAACTGTTCCATTGGATTTCAGAATGAGTGGAACCTTGAGTGAAACCAATGGAAAACGGCATAAGTCTCTTTTCTCCATAAGTCTTAATCCTGCTGGCGTTTGCCGCGAACAATGTCGGCTAAGATGATGAAAATCGATCGCTATACGAAGGGGGTAGAACCAAAATGTCGGCACCGTTATCAATCAGAAATTTTGTTTTGGAAGATGAATCGTAAACAACTAGTCTTAATATCTGTTGGCCAACGAGTTGTTTACTTGTCGAGGCGTTGTTCAACGAGATCGGTTCTAGTTTTTTGATTCACTTCTGAAGGTGCAAGGTTCACGACACTTTATTGCTTCGCTGCCGAACATGTTACATGTTATGAAACCAACAGCAGTCTTCGTTTTTTCTTTGTCCAAAGCGTGAATTGCGATTAAAAAGAGGACGGGGGGAACTTGAGCTTCGGCTCCGATGATTACTTATGTAACGTGTTTTTCTTATTAATTGATTTAACTGGTTGCCAATCGTTTGTATTTCTTATTGTAGCTGCCATAAAGACAGTTCGTTTGAAGAAGCTTGGGATGGTGATGCATGTGTTGGCTTTCGTTGAACTGCGTTTATTTCTGAAACATGGGAAAAATCACCGACTTCCATAATTGTGTCGGCTAATTTTGACAAAGCAGTAAGCCTTTCGCCTGATGCTTGTAGAATGGCGCGTACTTGAGTAAGTAAGCGTTGCAACCACAATAAGAAATGCGTCGGCGATATGATTACCTCCTAGCTTCTTGCCTTTGATTGGAAGCTGTGATGGTCTCTTATCGCCAAGGTCAACTTCAGAGAGTAGTTTTTTGAATTTACGTTGTTCTGAATCGCCAAGGCATTCTATGATTACAGTCCTTAGATTCTCGTACTTGTTTTCACTATCTCGATTTAATACGTCGTCTGAGACCTGCGTAAGTACTTGAGATTCTATGGCGCCAATGATTGTGTTGAATTTAGACGAGTCTCTGACAATTTGGGCTGTTTGAAATTAGGCCTCGATTCGTGCAAATCATATTTGCGGTTTCTCGTGGCAAAATGGAGGGATGCGAATTGCAACTCGAGTAAACGTCTCTGGCGCTTCTTGTTGGTTGTTACTTGTGCTGGGATCTTTGGGTTTATTGTTGTCTTCGTTCGATATTTTATTACTTGCGTGAACTCGGGTCACCAATTATGGATTCTTATTAGTAAATAAAACAGATGACGTCCCTTATTTTGGCGGACGCTTTGTGGCGGAATCAAAAAAAATTGATATCAGTTTTTGTAGCTTATTAAATGCTAATTTGTTGCTCACTCAATCCAAAAATTTGTAGCTCGCTTAGTTTTTGAGTTATTGAAAATTTCGCTAAAATAAGTCTGAAGTTAGCGGACTAAATCCAAAATAATAAGAATTTTGAAATAAAATTGGTACTCAAATTTGTAGCTTTTGTAATGCTCTTAAGTCCTGAAAAAATAAATTCTGTACCTATAATAGTTTTTTAGTTGTTCAAATTTCCGCTAAAATAAGTCCGAAGTTAGCGGACGAACATTCGAAAATGACAATTTTTTTGACGTCCAAAATTGTAGCTTTTTAAATGCTAATTTGTTACCCAAAAACAAAATTCTCATCTCTTAATGGTAATTTTTAATTTGAATTTTAAGTTTAAAAGGTGCACTTCCGCTGAAGCTGGCGGACAAAATCTAAAAAAAATAGATTTTTAATTTTTTTTTCTAATTTTTTGCCACAATTTGAAGCTTCTCTGAACTAGACCAACTGCGCTAACCGCGATTTTGTAGCTCGCACGGTTTTTTGTTATACAATATTCCGCTAAAATAAGATTTTAACGGTCAAAATTTAAAAAAAATTTGATTTTTTGAACTTTTTTTTACCAGAAATTGTAGCTTTTGAAATGGGAATTTATTGCTCAAAAATTAATTTTGTAGCTTTTACTGGGGATTTTTTTTTTTTTGATTTTTAAGTTTGAAAAAGTGCACTTCCGGTACGGTGATTTTTTATTTGATTTTGAAGTTTAAAAAAGTGCACTTCCGGTACGCTGAAGCTGGCGGACGAAATCTAAAAAAAATGTGTGAGTACCGGGACTCAAGGGGATGATGTGTAAACATCAGTGTAGCTTATAGTTTATATAATAGCATACAGTACACAGGGTGTCCCTTAATTCGTCAATAGTATTTTAGGGTATGATTCTTGGATATATTTTAAGAAAAAAATCGTTCATTTAAACGCATTTGCAAAGGCTGGCATTACTTCTAAAAAAAAAAGTCTTAAACGAAGTTTCTATCATAAGTACTTACAGCGCAATTAGCGGTAACATAACATACTTATGATATATAATTTAAGTTTTGACTGTCGCACGTGGCGTCTATTATTCGAGAAGGATGATTTTTGGTGAAGCTACCTCTATTTATACCATTTAGAAAAAGGAAACAAAAGAAATATAAAAATCTGGGAAACTTAGTTGAGTAAGTTCATTAATGACAAAGAAATATTTAATTTCGTTGTGAAATTAAAGATGTCTCCACAAACTGATGATCAAATTAATTCATGAAATTTTACTGCTGGTATTGACGCAGAATTTTATCCTCTACAACTTTATCTAAAGTCGCCCAAAACCCCCGCATTGGGTTTTTGTATAGACGCATTTAAAGAGGGGGGAGGTGGTAGTTTATCAAGCTGAAAATGTTGTTATAATACGATCTAATCACATGACACATGTTTTTATGGTGCTTTTCAACGCTGATTCTAAAGAGACCAAAACTGAAAAGTTACATGTATTCTGTAGAATACAGTTCCCAAAACTATTGGTAGTGAAACAATATTTATTTAGTTAAATGTGAAGGCGAAGGTTTTGTTCTTTATTATATTTGATAGCTTGAAAAATAAAGGTTTTATTGAAGGGGTACTCTTTGCATCCTGTGAAAATAGATTGCAAACGGAAAGATTGTTTTTTTACTTATTTTAATGTATCTGACTGTTTTTTTTCCAAAGTACAAAAATGTAAGTTTTGAGTACTTTTGCAGGTCAATATTTTTTGTTACGTCCTACCAGTTTTAAATATTGTCGTCACGCCACTGACACACCTACATAGATAGTAAATAGTTTGCCTTATTCATTTGATTCCTTCAGGAGAAAATCTGAGGTGCAACAAGCTAATAACACCACAACGGAATTTCGAAAATCTAATGATGCAGGAATTAGGGGCTAATTTACTGCTCCAATGCCCAGTGAGCACCGAAATCCCTTCATCCTCAAACTTGGGGTGTTGTCAGCTTGACGTCAAGCTTGGCGTCAGCTTGACGTCATTGGTTATCATTGGTTATCAATCGATGTTTTTCCATTCAAGATCAAAATCTGTATCAAACTAAAATTTCAGAACAACCAAAAATTGTGATATTAAAGTTGAATAAACAAATTATTATATTATTTGAGAATATAGGTATTTCAGCCCTGCAGTTTTAATTTTTTTTAAGGATTTTGGCCCGTGCTATTTTTGTGACTGCGCAGTAACGATACATTACAAGAAAAAATTAAAGAGAAATGAAAATTAGATGTACATATGAATCTTAAGAATGCTTTGTGTTTCATCACAATACAACGATTAATCACAATGATACAGATTTTCAAAAAAACAATACAAAATCGAAAAAAATCGTTCCCTTACTTTTTTGACTAGTGTACCTATATTATTTTTTTTTTAATTCTGTATGACCGCTTTCACACAAGGAAACTGAGTTGCCAGAAACTAGCTAGTTTGTTGGAGAGAAAGGTGAGGGGCGAGATTTTTTTTGTTTCTCTTACGCCTTTCTCGCCAACAAACTCCCAGTTGCCGGCAACTCAGTTTCCTTGTGCGAAAGCAGCCTGTCACCAGTTTCACAGTGGAAGTTTAAACTCCACTTATGGTTTAAAAGTAAGGATTTTAAATGGGAAATTTGCATATTGAACTTAAATTCAAATTTGTATTCAGTTTTATACTTAGTTTCGTTTAAACCTTGAACGAAGTTCAATCTTTAGTTTAAACATTGTATATGAAAACTATAGTAATATCATCAGAAGCGCCGACTACTGAGTCACGTAGTGTCGAAATCCATCAACTTCTCTCAACACTTTTTGTTGAGGAAACAAATTTGAAAGTCGAGATCTAACTCCCTTACTCCCTTACAATGTAACAAGACTTACTCTTTCTAAAAATTAATGTCTACGCTGTCAAAATCATAGAACATGTTGCAAACACATGCGCCACCAGCCGTACAAATCCAGCGAAAATAAAAACGACTCCATGAGAATACTATAGTTTTCATATACAATGGTTTAAGTTAACGACAACATTGTTTTGTTTAAACTTAAGTTAAATGTTTGGAATCACTATGCATTACATTACGGAATTCGTGTCACTTAAAAAAAAAATGAGCACAGATTATCAATAACGTAAGATAATTTTTGCTGTTTCATAAAATCTAGTTAAACGAAGTTCAACTGAACTGAAATTCAGATTCATAATATTTAAACTCAGTTTAAGGTTCAGCGGATCTTAAGTTTAAACTCCCACTGTGAAATTGACGGTAAGTAAAGTTAAGGATGTCGTACAGATAACATAGATCGCTTCGTTTGTCTTCCTTGATGTATTAACTTGACTTCGTCATTTGAAGTAGCGTTTAAATGTTGAGATTGTGATTATTTTGATTTTGATTTAGCACCTTAATTTTTAATGAAAATATATAAAGTAACAATACCAACCATATAATCACTTTAAAAAAGTTCAAGGCAACCAAATCCACACTTAAAAAACATCACCTACTTATATACCCATCAACTTGGGTGGATAGGTATATAAATAAAACATGAAGCATTTTTAGCCTTAGAATGGCTTTTGGAAGGCCGCTGTTATATCGCACCAGTACGACCAAAGTAAGCAACGCAGCAACATCATCATCATAAACGAAAACACCCTTGCATAATGTACCGCTAGTACACCACTTTTATTGAACACTCCTCCTTTTCAGTCTTTCTTTTTCGTTTTCTGTTTCTATTTTCATCCCACAAGCAGTCATCACCGTTCAGCAAAACACAACCCCCGATGACAATAAATATACTGTACAGTGCTATTCACATTATAGGGGTGTGACTTATTAGGACTTTTCCCCCTTTTGTCTTTTATTTTGAACCTACATAAATTGCTTAGGAAGCAAAAAGTAAATGTGTTAGCCCATTTTTCGGTTGATATCGTAATATTCATTCAGTAAGCTTAATATTGCTGGTTTCGAGGACGGCGGTTGTTTTATTCGAAACCTTCTCTAAAAAAATCGTCTTTTTGTAAGACTTAGCTGTGTTGTGATTTGAGTGAATTAGTATCGCATTCCATGCTCGATAATGATAGTGGATTAATTTATCAAATCCCGGAGACGTCGGATCAACCCCAAAACCTTATAAGCTTTGAAGGCCAATTGCTTTATGTTTTGTGAATATAATATAATCCTTCAAAATATAATATACACTAGCACATATCGACAAACAGATGTAAATTTAAATAGTACCTATTAAAGTAAAGAGTAAAAGTTGTAGCTAATACCAATAGTGCATAATAATTACATATGATAAAAACAAATCCATGTGCAGTGTTTGTTTTTGGACTGTACCTATTTTAGGTATAATTAATTTCGAAAGTAAATTAAAGCATTTTGTAGTGTAATTTGTTCAGTTTTGATATGTTAATGGATTAAAAAGTTCTTCGTACATTTAAATATTCAGTCCGATAGGTGTATCAAAACAGTGAACAAAAACATCACTCTTGGGAAGATTCTAAATTAGGTATGTTTATTTTCTGCATTGCCTAGATAGCTGCCCAGATACTCACTGTAATTTAGACACACGAACAATTTAATTTTCAACCGATGCATAGTGTTTTCTGCTGTAGACAGAAAAAAAAGAACACACATACCTAAAATAGAATATTAAAACAATATATGTAGATACATTCAAAAACTGTCAATGATCATTTTATTACCACATGTTAACAACATGAAAATAACTTAAAGAATTTGGCGCAAAATTTTAAACAACCTATTGTTAAGGGCTTAACATTTTACTAGTTAACAATTTCCTAAGTATTTAGCAATTTACTATCTATTCCAAAATTGTAAACCTTTTGCTAACTAGTACACTGCATTTGTAAGGTTTGAATTTGATGAACACGATTATTGTTTTTATGCGTTGTAAATTAATTATCTGTTGATGGGAACCCATCATGAGCTTGAAATAAGTATACGATATTATTATTTTTATCATTTTAACTTTATTATTTACAAAATAAGTTGGGTACCAGCAGGACTCGAACCTGGCACATTCGGGTTTTCTCATATATGGATTTAGTACGATACTAAAAAGTTAAAATAGCCAATTGGTGTTTTTAACTTAAGTAAAATGTTAGGTGATAGATAGTACGATGCTTAACTCGTTTAAAATTAGCAAAAAACAATTTTAAACCTCGTATCATACTAAAAATGATTCAACATCGTACTAAATCGTCTATAATTTTACGCCTTTGCCTTTAGCTAACAAAAATTAATCGGACTATTTAGGATTCGAAGATGTGGTCTTCGTATGACTAGCCTCACACGCTTCCTCTTAAATAATCCACAGTATGCAGTGGCGGATCCAGGGGGGTGGCTATAGGGGCTAAAGCCCCCCCCCACAGGCGGTTCTTAAAATTGATTGAAATATAGAAATCAGAATCAGGAGTCAGAAAAAATAACGAGGCTGGGGCTACGCAATTTATATGCTACGTATTTTTTGTCTAAGTCCCAAATTAATTAGGTTGGGGCTGAATTCTGAAGGGAATTGTAGAAAAAACAAGTTCGGGGCTACGGATAATTGACAGAAAATTGGGATGAAAAAGAGATAATTGAAAAAAACGGGGTCGGGGCTTAATAATTAACATGCCAAACGAAAATATAATTCACCCTAAGAACTTCGCTAACTTTGCAAAAAAACGAAATTGGGGCTAAAACCCGTGAAGAATTTGGGAACAACAAATCAAAATCTGAGTTTTCTCTGGGCACTCAGAAAATCATGCGTGTGAATATTTACAGTCCCTCTTGACTGAATTAGTAGCCCGTAGCGTAATGGTTAGTGCGTTCGACTGTCACGCTGGAGGTCTGGGTTCGCTTCCCAGCCTCGTCCATCTAAAAACTCAAAAAGTTTTTTTTCAGGGCTACTGCCTCTTGCGAGAAATTGACAAATCCTCCAAGAGTATCACTTGTCACGAATAAGTGCTTCTCGTCTAGTCGTTCGGATTCGGCATAAAATTGTAGGTCCCTTCCATTCCTGTCGAAAGGCGCACACAGGAATGGTTACGAGTTGTTAGTCACTAGGCCCTTGTTCTTCATGAGCCGTTGTGCCACGCGATTTATTTTTTATTTATTCTAGACTGACGTACAAATTTACTGACAGATTTTTTCTTCTGACAGTTTAAAGCTTGACGTGGCTGAAAATTGAAGGTATATACATTTTTTTTTTCTATCTCCACTTAAAAATATTAACTACTACAGATGTTATTGTATGTAAAATTCAATTATTTATATAACTGTAGATTTTCACAAAAAAAAACCTTTAACCTAAACTAAAACTTTTTTATATTAGCTATGTATAAATTATAAAAATATATAAATTATAAAATCAAATCAACATCGTCACAATAGTTAAAATAATTTGTTCTTCAAGGGAAGTGTTTTTCTCTTTTCACTCTCACAACGAATGTTACATTTCCTCGTCACTCGAAAACATTAAAAAAAAATAATTTCAAATAGAAAGAAATATAATAATTTATTATTATTATAAAATGGCAGTTATCAATAAGATTTTAGAATGATTATTACGATGAAGTGTTCTGAACGCTGCACTGATAGACCAAGAGCCTACAGCAAATTTTGGGAGTGGATTGCTAACCAAGAAATGAGTATGATGGTTTGTAGGTGCATATATCGCGGTATCAAAAATAACCGTCTGGCAGGTTTCTTTTTTCAGCTTTTGGCGGGGGTGGGAGTTTGAAAATAACGATTTTCCAGTTTATTTTTTCAAAGGTATTACCACTTCAATTAATTTAAAAAATATATAATGTGATGCTCTGTCATTTTCTTTAAGTCAAAACGTCAAAATCTTGGCAATCCGACCAATAGAACTCAATATATTAGGTTTTTAAGCGAACCTTAATCGATTTTTTTGGAGACTTTGTTTTGTTGAGTTTTTGTGTTTTATAATTCTCCAAGAAAAAAAAGCTTATATTTTGAGTTCTATTGGTCGAATTGCCAAGATTATGATGTTTTGACTTAATGACAACATCACATAATATATTTTATAAATTTATTGAAGTGGTAATACCTCTGACAAAATAAACTGGAAAATCGCTATTTTCAAACCCCCACCCCCGCAAAAGGCTGAAAAAGAAACCTGAGAGACGGTTGTTTTTGATACCGCGATATATGCACCTACAAACCATCATACTCATATTTTGGTTATTAATCCACTCCCAAAATTTGCTGCCGGCTCTTAGGCTATGAAGTTTAAATGGCAGAATACATTCGTTGAACTAGAACTACAGAATTATCTAAGTTCAAGGTTTACTTTGAAACCGAATGAAGTGCTGAACTTAAGTTTTAACATAAATTGTAGTTTAACTTGTGAAACTGGCCATTAATGTCTCAAACTGGATCTACCAAGCCCCCCCCACAGCCTTATCCTAGATCCGCTACTGACAGTATGGATATCGAAAATTGACACATTTTAATGTACCTACATGTATTTCTTATACTCTTATACTCGAATTTGTTCTTATTTGGAGGAGAGCAGATACAAAAGACTAAAGGCAAGTTTCACAGTATCTAACAGGTTTGAAACTTAAGTGGGCAATATAGGATACAAAAAAAAATAACAGGAGTGCACACTTACCTGAATAAGTTGCCTTAAATCCCCAATATAAAAAGTTCTAGTGCAACTTATTCTGGTAGATGTGGCACTTTGGAACTGGCCCTAAGGATTGAATTAGTATAAGCGTATATCTGTTTTATATCAATTTTGCTTCAGTGCCCTACACATACTACGGTTAGGTAAATAGGTAGGAACTCAATTTTCAAAAAAAAATATTTTACCGTTTAATGGGGTCTACATTTAACATTTTACCTATTTCACTTTCAGTTATCAGCTTTTTTTAATTTTGTAAATCCAGGAATTTTATTCAACGGGTAGCTGTTTCTTTCCATTTTTCATTTCATTCCGACATTTGCCTTTGTAAGCTGCATCCTTTTGTTTTGTTCTCCTCTTCCGTTAAATGAATTCGCGCTTATTGAAGTGAAGAAAATAAGTGCTCAATTGTGCATAGTACCTTACCTACATATGTACGATGCATGAATAATAATAATGAGAAGACATTAACTATACTCTGTCCAACAAAAATAGTTAGTACAAGGAAGATAGGATATTTGACTCTGACTACAATGGATTTCAATAAGATGTCCCTTTTTTAAAGCTCTTACACGGTTGCCAAAGTAAACATGATAAAATAGATATATGCATAATATCAGGAAGACTACCATCTGTTGATTTCAATTTCAAATTGTCCTTCAAAGAACGAAGAAGAAGAAAAAAATAATATAATTATTTGTAGCAATGCACTTCTTAGGACCGACAGATAAATGCTCTTTGTTTTGATATCTTTATCATCAAAATAAATTTATTAGGTACATACTAGAATTGAATAATTTGAATAAATAGCTCTTCTCTATATAAGAAAGTAGTCACTGCATTTTAACGGATATTCCACAAATAAAAATAAACATTAAAACAGGAAAATGCTTATGGAAAACAACTTTCCTTCTTACGTTTTTAAAAGATCCTCAAAGCTCTTGTAAAAAAAAAGAACAAAGAAAAAGCTGTACGATTAGCTGTGTGAAGTGCGAACCCCGAACTCAAAATTTTTGGGTGGGCTTTATTAGAATCATTTGTCCAACCTTGTCCAACCAAAAAAATGGCACGAGTACGAAAACTTAGGCGCCAAGAAATAATAATGTTTTTTTGTAGAACAGTTCCAAAACAAATGAAGAACAAATCATTAAAAAAACAACGGCAACACTGAACATAAAGTACTATACCGGTTTTGAAAGCCAGAAATCTGTTCCTTAATCCTACATTTAAATTAAATTATTTAAGTCAATAAATTTTTAAAAATTGGCATGCAACTCAAAATTTTTATACCAAAAATGAAAATGAAAAGTTTAGACCAATTTTTTTCAAAATTGTGAAATGAAGTGCTAAATTAAATTTTTGCGGTTAATGCAAATATCAATTTTCAATCGATCACAAAAAAAAAGGAATGCCTTTTTGTCTTCTTGTTTTAAAGCAATTTAAAAATTACCAAACCTCCTTTTTTATATTTTTTTTTAGTTTGAGTATATTAACTTGGTCTTACTTTGTTAGACAGCGCTGTATTTATTTTTTTTGTATTCTCGTTGCCTTAGTGCATATGATAGGCATGCTGTCCCCCTGCAACCCCCCTGCTTGGGACAGTATAGGATTTGGGGTGGGTGCAAGTTTTTGTATATGCACAGTTTCTTATCGATTAAAAATTTTCCATACAAAAACCTCCAAGAAATCACATAGGTAAATTCCCCGTCCAATTTGAATAACTAGCAAAGTTTCAAAATATAAAAGCTTAAAATGTACAGCAAACAAACATTTATATTAATTTAAATCTTGTGAGACACGATTTAAGTGTTACGGACTGTACATAATTGGTCATAGAAAAAAAACCGCACAAGCTATAAAATTTGTCACGTTATTTTTTTTTTTCATGCACATCATGTGTAACAAGTTAATATAAACAAAGTTAATTCTTTAATGAGCCTTTGTGAGAATAAAGTGTTTTTTTTTAACAATGGCGGCTAAACATCCACTGCTTCAGCCTAAACTTAGGAATTTTTCCATTTTTTGTTCATTTGAGGATTTAGTTTCGACCAACGAAAAATAAAATTACATTACTTACTGTACTACAGAGCATGTCTAATAATGAGTAGGGACCAGAGTATATCTAATAATGAGTAGGGACACTCCACGTTTTTCTTATCAGTAACTTTTACTTGCGATATACGTAGTATAGGGCAAGTTTAGGATTCGTACAAAAAAAAAATCGAGATAAGAATTTTCCCTAACATTACGATGATAGAGAACGCGAAAAAAGTGGGTCTCGCGATTCTGTCTGTCTGTCTGTCTATCTGTCTGTCTGTCTGTCTGTCCGTCTGTCCATCTGTCTGTACCTTGACCAGCAGGCTAAACGGCTGAAGCGATTTTCTTCAAACTTTGGACTTAAGGTTTTTATGTGATTCCCTAGAGGGGAAATTGAAATTTTTTTTTAGCTCAAAAAATAACGGTACCTGTAATACAACCAATATACAAAAATTGATTTATTTTAAAAACGGCTCTAACGATTTTCCAAAAAAAATTACGAGGTACTAAAATTACTACAGTAAATATTTTGGCAGAAAAAAAAATTTATAACGGTTATTAACGGTACCTGTCATACAACCGATTTTTTTGGTTTTCAAATTTCTCGTTAACTGATACACCGATTTTAACCAAAATTTTTATACAAAAGGTCGCTTATAATTTTAATAAATTTGGATTTTTAAAAAAAAATATTGAAATTTTTTTTTTTGAAAATTCAATATCTTGAAAACGGGCCAATGAATTTTTTTTCTTAATTTCGTGAAAAATTGTGTTTTGTTAAATACTAAAAGTTGGCATACTCAATTTTATTTTAAAATATGTTCACGATTTTTTATATATAAAAAATAAATTTAAAAAAAACCGCTCTAACGATTTTTGAATTTTTTTTTTCATAAATTCATATTTATTAAACAAAGCAGATGGCATACTTTTTTTTGAGCTCTATTTATTTTAGCTATTAAAATAACTAGTTTATAATAATTCATAGTAATCATTTATAATTTAAATTGTTTTTAAAACTTTTTTTGTTGATGATATCATAATGTTATGGAACCAATAAATATGTACATGTCTATTTCAAGCTACGTTAAAGTTGTTAGCTACGAGAGCAAGTTTTGTGCGATCCAGTCGTGCCCATTTTTTTAAGTACACAGACACGAGAAATAGATGGTAATAAGAAGTGTGGTGGTGAAAGCGAGATAGAAGAGAAAGACTCTGGTTAACCCTAGAAAGGTAACCTTCGTCGATTCGACGAACATCAATTTTACTTTTTCATTTTTCTCTTTACTCCTCGTTCCGATTGCATTCTATCTCCGTGTAACCCTAGTATTCCCTAAGTGCTTGTGGTGTGTGGGCGTTCGTTGGTGTACCTACTTGGGAAAATGTTTTTTTTTATCGAAAAACGGCGCCAATGTTCCGCGAAACGACGAAGGTTACCTTTAATGTAACTTTTAGTGCTCGAAAAGCACCAATTTTACCCGCTAATATTAGATCTAATATTGCAAAATTTACTCCCAAAAGTAAGAAACCGTTAAGAGAGGACACAAACAATTTACAAATATTGTCTGTACCTACACAAAACCACGTATGACTAAGTCAACGTTTAATAAGTGTGATGCTAGCATGTGATGGCGAGCATAAAGTTCACATCTGCACCTAATGATGAAATATATTTTTTTTATTTTTAATTTTTATTTTGTTCTATTATTTAATGAATTAACTTTAAGGTCCTACTAAAAAAAAAAAAACACACATGTTTTTATGTAAATAAAAATGCAAAGGATCTCAAAACCAATGTGTTCAAAGACCATTATCGAAAATAATTACTCAAGTTGTTTAAAATAACTATTTATTTTCCTTTTCCCACAAAAAAAAAAACAACCATAAATATAAATTATTTAACTTCACTGAAATAAGTTAATAACTTTTCTTTACCAGTGCAGTTGAATATCACTTCGTCGATTCGACGAATGGTTATCTGTAACGTTACCTTTCTAGGGTTAAAGAATCTGGCGTAGGGTGTTCCGGAAAATAAAGGCATATGCCAATTTTTAATACATTTTTATTAAATAAATGAGAATAAATAAGTTATGAAATAAAAATTACATGTGCGTAACGCTGATCAGCTTCAATTTTGTCTACGAAAAATTTTTGGTTTTACCTTCTGATATATCATTTAAAATTTCCAAAATATTTATGTTAGGTTTAGCCGAAAACTCCGAATCAGAGTACATGTCTCCGGACTTAGAGTACATGTCTTTTGAGAAATGATTTTCGCACACCCTCAAATCCTTTGAAATTGGCTTGCCTAAAAGATGAATTTTATGAATAGCACTAAACCAATTTTTCTTCCTGAAAAAGGAAAAGTTCTAGAAATAATTTCACATCACACTTTTATCTTCTTCAAAACCGGTTTGATTGAAATATTCCTACACTAAACAACGCTATACATTTAAAATATTATGTATGTGTTGGAGGAAAATATTTTTACTTTGGTCAAACATCTACCTGCATCAATATATCTTCTCAATTTCACATGCAATCATCCTATGTATTGGTACCTACCTGTACGGACTCGGATAGACGCCAATAATCGTCCCGTTTTTGCGTTGACCACGCATCTAAAAAATATTTGTTTAAGAACCTATAAAAACAAAGGATTTCTCTAAGTTAAATGCAATATTAAAACTTCACCTTTTTTTAATTTAAACTCCATGATTTTCGGGTTAAGCTAAGTGTACAGTTCCTCAACAAAGAAAAAAATAAAAGCATTTCTTATGGGAAAGATTTTAGCAGAAAAAAAAAGTTTGACGTTTAATTTTTTTTATCGAGCGATAAAAAATTTTTTACTCACCCCTGCTCACCAGGAATATTTTTGGCGCAAAAGAATATCATTGAGATTTTTTTGTGTTTTTTTTTTAAATACCTATGTAAAAAAAAAATTCTCACCACCAATTTTTTTTCGTTTATAAGGGCCAGTTTGTTCACAGCGGGTTAAATTTAATATGTGACTTTGATAGGCTTTAATTAACTAACGCTTATAAACCAAAATTGGCTGATAAGTGATAACCATGATTAGCAACTCATACTTTGAATTTTGTAAACAAAATTCGATCAACAAACATATTTGAGGATTTCCCAGCTCCACTAATCATGGATTAAAGATGATTAGCTATGAACAAACTGGCCCTAAGAACGAACTGTATACCCACTAGGCTTTTAACAGAAAAAAAAACTTTTATAATTATATCCAATTACTTACTTTACTTTTGATGGCGCTCACAGCCCAGGATGGGCTTCGGCCTCAACTAACAAGCCCCTCCAGCCAGCTCTGTCCCTAGCTAGCCGCTTCCAGTTGCACACACCGAGTGCTTTGATGTCGTCATTCACTTGTTTGCGCCACCTGTTACGGGTTCTTCCTCTGCTGCGTACGCCATCGGGGTTGGATTCGAAGACTCGTCGGGCAAGTGCGTTGCTGTCCATACGCTCCACGTGCCCCAGCCATCTCAGCCGCTGTATTTTCAGCTTTTTGACCAGCCCATATAGCTCGTCGTTGAATCTTCTCCTCCATACTCCTTCGATACACACCGGACCGAAAATAACACGAAGAATCTTCCTCTCAAAGCACCCTAGCAGATTTGTATCCGAATCTTTCAGTGTCCATGCTTCTGACCTATAAAGCAGGAACGGGATGATTATGGTCTTATATAAAGTCTCCTTGGTTCTCTGAGAGAGGGCCTTACTACTTAAATGCCTTCTTAGACCCAAGAAACAGCGGTTGGCAAGAGTAATTCTTCGCTTGATCTCTGCACTGATGTCATTTTGCGATGTAATAGTGGAGCCCAGGTAGACGAAGTCCTTGACAACTTCGAAGTTATATCTGTCCATCGTGATATTTTGCCCGAGTCGACGATGTTGAGATTCCTCTCTCGATGACAGCATATACTTCGTCTTGTCTAATTGATAGAATTAATTAGATTTGTTAAAGTGTATTTTTTTATGAAACTGATTTAAACAATTTAATAAAACTACATTAATCTATTATCAATCACATATATTCTTCAAGAAGAAAAATGTCGTATTGCAACGAGAAAATCTACAATAAAATATATTTTCCTTACCTTTCACTATTTTATGGCATTTTAAAATACTTTGCTTCAGAACCATCTTTTTCCGATTTTACGCATAGTCCCGATCTACATTGCCCGATTTTTCCACGAAGATTTTTCCAGAAATCGTGTGAAATGTACACACAGAACGATTTTTTCCATACGATTTTTTCCTTTTCTTCTTCCTTGTTTTATTGCTGTGCTCTTCATTTTTCATTGATATTCACTCACCCCATCAAACGAACGGCACGCTGACACCGAACACACACAAAATACTGGAAAGGAGAAGAGAGAGAACATAAACAGACTGGAAAAATCGTTCGAGTTTCCTGGTACAAACGATTTGATCCCTACCCCTAACTTTTCACTCCCTTCACCTACGAACAAAAGATCGGCACTGGAAAAATCGTTCAATGTAGACCGGGACATACTAAACACTTTAAATAATGTTTACCCATTTTTATTTTTCACATTTAATTCACTGCACTTTAATAACACATATGGTACACCCTATATATTTCTCCATAGATCTCTTTGCGAATCTGTCAAACTCAAAAGTAACAGCCAGCACTTTGTGGGGAATGTCAAACAAAAGTAAATTGAAAAAAAAAACAAAAGCTCGATATTAAATTTTAATGCAGTTCTGCGTTGATAAAAGAAAAGTGATAGAGTGGATAAATATAAAATAAATAAATTTAAAGAAATGTCTTCAGATTTCACAAGATTCAAAAGTTTTTTTGATTTTATTGAAATAATTTTACAATTTTTTTTTCTTTGTCTTCTTTGATATGACATTCCCCACAAAGTAAAACGAATGAGACAGCCATATATTACCATTTGGTAAAGAGCTCTATCAATGGTTTTTGCACATCTGATAATAATTCAACCCAGACCGCCTTTAAAAATACATTATGAACAAATTAAAAAAAATACCAACTGCCCTTAGTGTGACCAACTGCTTTAAAAACAATCACCTAAAAAGTAAAAACAATTTTGCTTATACTTAGCCAAAAACGGCTTTGTTCGATTTTTTGAGAATGCAAAATAAATTTCAAATGATAATTTTAATATTCAAGAATGAAATATAAATTTTAAATTCGTTAATAAAGCCTAATATTATAAAACAAAAATCCAATCAGAAGAAATAAAACCTGTATTACGAAAAGAAGAACCTGGTCACACGAAGAAAGAGAACGGCACAGAAAAAAAATACACAAGCAATCAACCTAGACCGCCTTTAAAAAAACATTATGAAAAAGTGATGCATTTATATATCTTACGAATGAGTTTACATGTGTAGTGCTTGGAAAACATAATGTGTATCTTTCTTACATTAGTGATTTGTCGTAAGGATTAAAATTAATAGTTTGGAACTTCTCACACCTATTGTTTGTTTTTGTTTTAGTTATTTTTTGTGATAGTTGGAATTGGATATGTGTAGAGAGTGTCCCTACTCATTATTAGATATACTCTTCTGTACTATACCTATTATACAAAAAACTATTATTTCATAATCCAAAAAGAAAAATAATTAAAAAAATAAAAACCAAATAAAAAGAAGATCTACTAGTTTTAAATTTTCTCAACTAGAAGATATAAAATCATATAGTTTTCATTTTTCAATAAAGAATTAATTAGAGCAACGAATTTCAGAAAAAAAAACAATATTTTGTAATTAGTTTATGGGCTGTAGATCAGTTTGTTCAATTAAATGAAACACAAATTGTTGTTTAATGTCGGATTTACATGTATCTTCGTCCGACTTCTGCAAAAAAAGGGGATGCAAAATTAAATTGTACATTTGTTGGATAGAGGGGGAACACCAAAATGCAGAAGATCTTCGTGCATGAAGATTATAGGAAGTGCCATAATGCAGATATGAAGACGAACATGTTCATCTTCTTGATGCTTCTCTTTCACACGTTCGGAGTTTTGGCATACATCTGTCTAACTCAACTTTTCTTCATATTTGCAGACGAAGATACATGTAAATCCAGCATAATACTTTTTTTGCAGAAGTCGGACGAAGATACATGTAAATCCACCATAATGCTGGATGAAAATATGAAGAAAAGTAGAGCGGGACAGATGCATGCCAGAAACGCGAGTGTGTGAAAGAGAACCATCAAGAAGATGAACATGTTCGTCTTCATATCTGCATTATGGCGCATCTTATGATCTGCATGTAAAACGATCTTCTGCATTTTGATGTTCCCTCTCTATCCAAGAAATGTAAATTTTAATTTTGATTGGCAACACCCACGTTTGAGGTTATAGCCTTTTCACAACAAACCCGAAACCAGGTTTTCGACAATTGGTTTACGAAAACTTGAAATGCGTTCACATCGAAAATGTACAAGTTTTCATTTGACATTTCATTTGTTTTGCTTAAACACAATGGTATCGAGGAAGGGCCGCGCCGCTTTGAAAATTGTCAGTGCCACAGAAAAGGGAAGAATCAAATGTTTTATGTGCAATTAAAAGACAACTTATTAATATTGGAATTTAATAATGGAAATACAATCAATCCTGTTTCGTTATAATTAATTTATTTCTTAACCGATCAATTTCACGTAGCAGTTAGGATGCGCGACACTGCGTCGCGCTCTCTTGTGTTCCAGCAGAAAAAATATTTTTTTCCTGGCAGCAACCCATCAGCTATTTATATGACATTTAATTGAGGGCTGAATGTTTCACAAGGTGTGTTTGTTTAGTTCATACTGCAAATCCAACATGTTTTGGACAGGTTTTATTTAAAACTTGTGTTTTATCAAAACTTTTGGTTTAGCATAAATGTATGGGAAAACTTGTGTTTTCGATCAAGGTTTTCAGCGAAAACCGATATTTTCGCGAAAACCGGGTTTTGGGTTTAAAAGTTTTTTTGATTTTATTGAAATAATTTTACAATTTTTTTTTCTTTGTCTTCTTTGTTAAGACATTCCCCACAAAGTAAAATTAATGAGACAGCCATATATTGCCATTTGGTAAAGAGCTCTATCAATGGTTCTTGCACATCTGATAATAATTCAACCCAGACCGCCTTTAAAAATACATTATGAAAAAATTTTAAAAAAATACCAACTTCCCTTAGTGTGACCAACTGCTTTAAAAACAATCACCTAAAAAGTAAAAAGAATTTTACTAATACTTAGCCAAAAATGGCTTTGTTCGATTTTTTGAGAATGCAAAATAAATTTCAAATGATAATTTTAATATTCAAGAATGAAATATAAATTTTAAATTCGTTAATAAAGCCTAATATTATAAAACAAAAATCCAATTAGAAGAAATAAAACCTGTATTACGAAAAGAAGAATCTGGTCACACGAAGAAAGAGTACGGCTCAGAAAAAAAAAATACACAAGCAATCAACCTAAACCGCCTTTAAAAAAACATTATGAAAAAGTGATGCGTTTATATATCTTACGAATGAGTTTACATGTGTAGTGCTTGGAAAACATAATGTGTATCTTTCTTACATTAGTGATTTGTCGTAAGGATTAAAATTAATAGTTTGGAACTTCTCACACCTATTGTTTGTTTTTGTTTTAGTTATTATTTGTGATAGTTGGAATTGGATATGTGTAGAGAGTGTCCCTACTCATTATTAGATATACTCTGCTGTACTATACCTATTATACAAAAAACTATTATTTCATAATCCAAAAAGAAAAATAATTAAAAAAATAAAAGTCAAATAAAAAGAAGATCTACTAATTTTAAATTTTCTCAACTAGAAGATATAAAATCATATAGTTTTCATTTTTTAACAAAGAATTAATTAGAGCAACGAATTTCAGAAAAAAAAAAACAATATTTTGTAATTATTTTATGGGCTGTAGATCAGTTTGTTCAATTAAATGAAACACAAATTGTTGTTTAATGTCGGATTTACATGTATCTTCGTTCGACTTCTGCAAAAAAAGGGGATGCAAAATTAAAATGTACATTTGTTGGATAGAGGGGGAACACCAAAATGCAGAAGATCTTTGTGCATGAAGATTATAGGAAGTGCCATAATGCAGATATGAAGACGAACATGTTCATCTTCTCGATGCTGCTCTTTCACACGTTCGGAGTTTTGGCACACATCTGTCTAACTCTACTTTTCTTCATATTTGCAGACAAAGGTACATGTAAATCCAGCATAATCCTATTTTTGCAGAAGTCGGACGAAGATACATGTAAATCCACCATAATGCTGGATGAAAATATGGAGAAAAGTAGAGCAGGACAGATGCATACCAGAAACCCGAGCGTGTGAAAGAGAACTATCAAGAAGATGAACATGTTCGTCTTCATATTCGCATTATGGCGTTTTTTATGGTCTGCATTCAAAATGATGTTCTGCATTTTGATGTTCCCTCTCTATCCAAGAAATGTAAATTTTAATTTTGTTTGGCAACACCGACGTTTGACGTCAAATACAAGTGAAAATTGTCTCCTAGTTCTTTTTCCTTTTTACAAGTCTTTTTGTCATTATTTTATTAAAAAGCGATTTTAAAAAGTGTAATAAGGTTACAACTAAAAGCTGTAATTGAAATTATTTGGTGAGTCAATTCCGATTATCAAATATTTAAGCAATTAAAATCGACTCTGGACACAACAACTGTCAATATAATGCAAGGAATTCCGCCAAATAATTGCAATAACAACACTAATGAACTTGAATCCAACAAACGTAAACATGTAAAAATGTCTCAAGAACAATTGTCCGACTCAATCGCTGCAGCGTCGTCATTGAGTAACAACTTTGTTGGTAAAATGTCAACCATGGAATTAGAGAGTCTCATCATTAATATGATGACTGCTCTACTTGATGATAAGCTTAAAAATATGGCAACAAAGACTGACATTGAAGGAATAAGCGGCGAGGTGCAAGCTCTGAAGGAGGAAAATATGGTACTGCGAAATAAGTTACACCATATGGAAGCTAGCTATTCGTCATTGGAACGGAAAGTTGAAGAACTAGAACGGAAGGCTATCGAGAAAAACCTGGTAGTTCATATGCCTGTGGTATTTGGATGTAACCCCGAAGTTAAAGCCAAGGAATTATGCCAACAGATGCTAGGAAACACTGACCCATTGCTGGTTACGGACTCACGGTCCATAAGACCCAAGAACAATATTGGAAGTGTCATCCTACAGCTTCGGCAGAGAGAGGACGTAGGGCGTATATTAAAGGAAACATCCAAACTTCGTATCACAAGGGTATCAATGCACAGGGACTACACGGAAGCTGCTAGAGATAGAAGAAGACGTATGTTAAACATAAAAGCAAATATTGCAAGGAAAAACAAAAACATTAAAGTGGAATTGCGTGCAGTGGCGGATCCAGGGGGTGGCTATAGGGGCTAAAGCCCCCCACAGGCTGTTCTTAAAATTGATTGAAATATAGAAATCAGAATCAGGAGTCAGACAAAAATAACGAGGCTGGGGCTACGCAATTTATATGCTACGTATTTTTTTCGAATTCCCAAATTAATAAGGTTAGGGCTGAAACCTGAAGGGAATTGTACAAATAAAGCCTTTTCACAACAAACCCGAAACGAGGTTTTCGACAATTGGTTTACGAAAACTTGAAATGCGTTCACACCGAAAATGTACAAGTTTTCATTTGACATTTCATTTGTTTTGCTTAAACACAATGGTATCGAGGAAGGGCCGCGCCGCTTTGAAAATTGTCAGTGCCACAGAAAAGGGAAGAATCAAATGTTTTATGTGCAATTAAAAGACAACTTATTAATATTGGAATTTAATAATGGAAATACAATCAATCCTGTTTCGTTATAATTAATTTATTTCTTAACCGATCAATTTCACGTTGCAGTTAGGATGCGCGACACTGCGTCGCGCTCTCTTGTGTTCCAGCAGAAAAAATATTTTTTTCCTGGCAGCAACCCATCAGCTATTTATATGACATTTAATTGAGGGCTGAATGTTTCACAAGGTGTGTTTGTTTAGTTCATACTGCAAATCCAACATGTTTTGGACAGGTTTTATTTAAAACTTGTGTTTTATAACAAAAATCCAATTAGAAGCAATAAAACCTGTATTACGAAAAGAAGAATCTGGTCACACGAAGAAAGAGTACGGCACAGAAAAAAAAAAATACACAAGCAATCAACCTAGACCGCCTTTAAAAAAACATTATGAAAAAGTGATGCGTTTATATATCTTACGAATGAGTTTACATGTGTAGTGCTTGGAAAACATAATGTGTATCTTTCTTACATTAGTGATTTGTCGTAAGGATTAAAATTAATAGTTTGGAACTTCTCACACCTATTGTTTGTTTTTGTTTCAGTTATTATTTGTGATAGTTGGAATTGGATATGTGTAAAAAGTGTCCCTACTCATTATTAGATATACTCTGCTGTACTATACCTATTATACAAAAAACTATTATTTCATAATCCAAAAAGAAAAATAATTAAAAAAATAAAAGTCAAATAAAAAGAAGATCTACTAATTTTAAATTTTCTCAACTAGAAGATATAAAATCATATAGTTTTCATTTTTTAACAAAGAATTAATTAGAGCAACGAATTTCAGAAAAAAAAACAATATTTTGTAATTAGTTTATGGGCTGTAGATCAGTTTGTTCAATTAAATGAAACACAAATTCTTGTTTAATGTCGGATTTACATGTATCTTCGTTCGACTTCTGCAAAAAAAGGGGATGCTAAATTAAAATGTACATTTGTTGGATAGAGGGGGAACACCAAAATGCAGAAGATCTTTGTGCATGAAGATTATAGGAAGTGCCATAATGCAGATATGAAGACGAACATGTTCATCTTCTCGATGCTGCTCTTTCACACGTTCGGAGTTTTGGCACACATCTGTCTAACTCTACTTTTTTTCATATTTGCAGACAAAGGTACATGTAAATCCAGCATAATCCTATTTTTGCAGAAGTCGGACGAAGATACATGTAAATCCACCATAATGCTGGATGAAAATATGGAGAAAAGTAGAGCAGGACAGATGCATACCAGAAACCCGAGCGTGTGAAAGAGAACTATCAAGAAGATGAACATGTTCGTCTTCATATTCGCATTATGGCGTTTTTTATGGTCTGCATTCAAAATGATGTTCTGCATTTTGATGTTCCCTCTCTATCCAAGAAATGTAAATTTTAATTTTGTTTGGCAACACCAACGTTTGACGTCAAATACAAGTGAAAATTGTCTCCTAGTTCTTTTTCCTTTTTACAAGTCTTTTTGTCGTTATTTTATTAAAAAGCGATTTTAAAAAGTGTAATAAGGTTACAACTAAAAGCTGTAATTGAAATTATTTGGTGAGTCAATTCCGATTATCAAATATTTAAGCAATTAAAATCGACTCTGGACACAACAACTGTCAATATAATGCAAGGAATTCCGCCAAATAATTGCAATAACAACACTAATGAACTTGAATCCAACAAACGTAAACATGTAAAAATGTCTCAAGAACAATTGTCCGACTCAATCGCTGCAGCGTCGTCATTGAGTAACAACTTTGTTGGTAAAATGTCAACCATGGAATTAGAGAGTCTCATCATTAATACGATGACTGCTCTACTTGATGATAAGCTTAAAAATATGGCAACAAAGACTGACATTGAAGGAATAAGCGGCGAGGTGCAAGCTCTGAAGGAGGACAATATGGTACTGCGAAATAAGTTACACCATATGGAAGCTAGCTATTCGTCATTGGAACGGAAAGTTGAAGAACTAGAACGGAAGGCTATCGAGAAAAACCTGGTAGTTCATATGCCTGTGGTATTTGGATGTAACCCCGAAGTTAAAGCCAAGGAATTATGCCAACAGATGCTAGGAAACACTGACCCATTGCTGGTTACGGACTCACGGTCCATAAGACCCAAGAACAACATTGGAAGTGTCATCCTA
Organism: Melangyna quadrimaculata; assembly: GCA_949320155.1. Classification (NCBI taxonomy): domain Eukaryota; kingdom Metazoa; phylum Arthropoda; class Insecta; order Diptera; family Syrphidae; genus Melangyna; species Melangyna quadrimaculata. The sequence goes on along the minus strand of OX439483.1, from coordinate 319,322,651 downwards.
CAGCTTCGGCAGAGAGAGGACGTAGGGCGTATATTAAAGGAAACATCCAAACTTCGTATCACAAGGGTATCAATGCACAGGGACTACACGGAAGCTGCTAGAGATAGAAGAAGACATATGTTAAACATAAAAGCAAATATTGCAAGGAAAAACAAAAACATTAAAGTGGAATTGCGTGCAGTGGCGGATCCAGGGGGTGGCTATAGGGGCTAAAGCCCCCCACAGGCTGTTCTTAAAATTGATTGAAATATAGAAATCAGAATCAGGAGTCAGACAAAAATAACGAGGCTGGGGCTACGCAATTTATATGCTACGTATTTTTTTTCGAATTCCCAAATTAATAAAGTTGGGGCTGAAACCTGAAGGGAATTGTACAAAAAAAGCCTTTTCACAACAAACCCGAAACCAGGTTTTCGACAATTGGTTTACGAAAACTTGAAATGCGTTCACACCGAAAATGTACAAGTTTTCATTTGACATTTCATTTGTTTTGCTTAAACACAATGGTATCGAGGAAGGGCCGCGCCGCTTTGAAAATTGTCAGTGCCACAGAAAAGGGAAGAATCAAATGTTTTATGTGCAATTAAAAGACAACTTATTAATATTGGAATTTAATAATGGAAATACAATCAATCCTGTTTCGTTATAATTAATTTATTTCTTAACTGATCAATTTCACGTAGCAGTTAGGATGCGCGACACTGCGTCGCGCTCTCTTGTGTTCCAGCAGAAAAAATATTTTTTTCCTGGCAGCAACCCATCAGCTATTTATATGACATTTAATTGAGGGCTGAATGATTCACTGCAAATCCAACATGTTTTGGACAGGTTTTATTTAAAACTTGTGTTTTATCAAAACTTGTGGTTTAGCATAAATGTATGGGAAAACTTGTGTTTTCGATCTAGGTTTTCAGCGAAAACCGATATTTTCGCGAAAACCGAGTTTTGGGTTTAAAAGTTTTTTTGATTTTATTGAAATAATTTTACAATTTTTTTTTTCTTTGTCTTCTTTGTTATGACATTCCCCACAAAGTAAAATTAATGAGACAGCCATATATTGCCATTTGGTAAAGAGCTCTATCAATGGTTCTTGCACATCTGATAATAATTCAACCCAGACCGCCTTTAAAAATACATTATGAAAAAATTTAAAAAAAATACCAACTTCCCTTAGTGTGACCAACTGCTTTAAGAACAATCACCTAAAAAGTAAAAAGAATTTTACTAATACTTAGCCAAAAATGGCTTTGTTCGATTTTTTGAGAATGCAAAATAAATTTCAAATGATAATTTTAATATTCAAGAATGAAATATAAATTTTAAATTCGTTAATAAAGCCTAATATTATAAAACAAAAATCCAATTAGAAGAAATAAAACCTGTATTACGAAAAGAAGAATCTGGTCACACGAAGAAAGAGTACGGCACAGAAAAAAAAAATACACAAGCAATCAACCTAGACCGCCTTTAAAAAAACATTATGAAAAAGTGATGCGTTTATATATCTTACGAATGAGTTTACATGTGTAGTGCTTGGAAAACATAATGTGTATCTTTCTTACATTAGTGATTTGTCGTAAGGATTAAAATTAATAGTTTGGAACTTCTCACACCTATTGTTTGTTTTTGTTTTAGTTATTATTTGTGATAGTTGGAATTGGATATGTGTAGAGAGTGTCCCTACTCATTATTAGATATACTCTGCTGTACTATACCTATTATACAAAAAACTATTATTTCATAATCCAAAAAGAAAAATAATTAAAAAAATAAAAGTCAAATAAAAAGAAGATCTACTAATTTTAAATTTTCTCAACTAGAAGATATAAAATCATATAGTTTTCATTTTTTAACAAAGAATTAATTAGAGCAACGAATTTCAGAAAAAAAAAACAATATTTTGTAATTAGTTTATGGGCTGTAGATCAGTTTGTTCAATTAAATGAAACACAAATTGTTGTTTAATGTCGGATTTACATGTATCTTCGTTCGACTTCTGCAAAAAAAGGGGATGCAAAATTAAAATGTACATTTGTTGGATAGAGGGGGAACACCAAAATGCAGAAGATCTTTGTGCATGAAGATTATAGGAAGTGCCATAATGCAGATATGAAGACGAACATGTTCATCTTCTCGATGCTGCTCTTTCACACGTTCGGAGTTTTGGCACACATCTGTCTAACTCTACTTTTCTTCATATTTGCAGACAAAGGTACATGTAAATCCAGCATAATCCTATTTTTGCAGAAGTCGGACGAAGATACATGTAAATCCACCATAATGCTGGATGAAAATATGGAGAAAAGTAGAGCAGGACAGATGCATACCAGAAACCCGAGCGTGTGAAAGAGAACTATCAAGAAGATGAACATGTTCGTCTTCATATTCGCATTTTGGCGTTTTTTATGGTTTGCATTCAAAATGATGTTCTGCATTTTGATGTTCCCTCTCCATCCAAGAAATGTAAATTTTAATTTTGTTTGGCAACACCGACGTTTGACGTCAAATACAAGTGAAAATTGTCTCCTAGTTCTTTTTCCTTTTTACAAGTCTTTTTGTCGTTATTTTATTAAAAAACGATTTTAAAAAGTGTAATAAGGTTACAACTAAAAGCTGTAATTGAAATTATTTGGTGAGTCAATTCCGATTATCAAATATTTAAGCATTTAAAATCGACTCTGGACACAACAACTGTCAATATAATGCAAGGAATTCCGCCAAATAATTGCAATAACAACACTAATGAACTTGAATCCAACAAACGTAAACATGTAAAAATGTCTCAAGAACAATTGTCCGACTCAATCGCTGCAGCGTCGTCATTGAGTAACAACTTTGTTGGTAAAATGTCAACCATGGAATTAGAGAGTCTCATCATTAATACGATGACTGCTCTACTTGATGATAAGCTTAAAAATATGGCAACAAAGACTGACATTGAAGGAATAAGCGGCGAGGTGCAAGCTCTGAAGGAGGACAATATGGTACTGCGAAATAAGTTACACCATATGGAAGCTAGCTATTCGTCATTGGAACGGAAAGTTGAAGAACTAGAACGGAAGGCTATCGAGAAATACCTGGTAGTTCATATGCCTGTGGTATTTGGATGTAACCCCGAAGTTAAAGCCAAGGAATTATGCCAACAGATGCTAGGAAACACTGACCCATTGCTGGTTACGGACTCACGGTCCATAAGACCCAAGAACAATATTGGAAGTGTCATCCTACAGCTTCGGCAGAGAGAGGACGTAGGGCGTATATTAAAGGAAACATCCAAACTTCGTATCACAAGGGTATCAATGCACAGGGACTACACGGAAGCTGCTAGAGATAGAAGAAGACGTATGTTAAACATAAAAGCAAATATTGCAAGGAAAAACAAAAACATTAAAGTGGAATTGCGTGCAGTGGCGGATCCAGGGGGTGGCTATAGGGGCTAAAGCCCCCCACAGGCTGTTCTTAAAATTGATTGAAATATAGAAATCAGAATCAGGAGTCAGACAAAAATAACGAGGCTGGGGCTACGCAATTTATATGCTACGTATTTTTTTTCGAATTCCCAAATTAATAAGGTTGGGGCTGAAACCTGAAGGGAATTGTACAAAAAAAGCCTTTTCACAACAAACCCGAAACCAGGTTTTCGACAATTGGTTTACGAAAACTTGAAATGCGTTCACACCGAAAATGTACAAGTTTTCATTTGACATTTCATTTGTTTTGCTTAAACACAATGGTATCGAGGAAGGGCCGCGCCGCTTTGAAAATTGTCAGTGCCACAGAAAAGGGAAGAATCAAATGTTTTATGTGCAATTAAAAGACAACTTATTAATATTGGAATTTAATAATGGAAATACAATCAATCCTGTTTCGTTATAATTAATTTATTTCTTAACCGATCAATTTCACGTAGCAGTTAGGATGCGCGACACTGCGTCGCGCTCTCTTGTGTTCCAGCAGAAAAAATATTTTTTTCCTGGCAGCAACCCATCAGCTATTTATATGACATTTAATTGAGGGCTGAATGTTTCACAAGGTGTGTTTGTTTAGTTCATACTGCAAATCCAACATGTTTTGGACAGGTTTTATTTAAAACTTGTGTTCTATCAAAACTTGTGGTTTAGCATAAATGTATGGGAAAACTTATGTTTTCGATCTAGGTTTTCAGCGAAACCCGATATTTTCGCGAAAACCGGGTTTTGGGTTTAAAAGTTTTTTTGATTTTATTGAAATAATTTTACAATTTTTTTTTCTTTGTCTTCTTTGTTATGACATTCCCCACAAAGTAAAATTAATGAGACAGCCATATATTGCCATTTGGTAAAGAGCTCTATCAATGGTTCTTGCACATCTGATAATAATTCAACCCAGACCGCCTTTAAAAATACATTATGAAAAAATTTTAAAAAAATACCAACTTCCCTTAGTGTGACCAACTGCTTTAAAAACAATCACCTAAAAAGTAAAAAGAATTTTACTAATACTTAGCCAAAAATGGCTTTGTTCGATTTTTTGAGAATGCAAAATAAATTTCAAATGATAATTTTAATATTCAAGAATGAAATATAAATTTTAAATTCGTTAATAAAGCCTAATATTATAAAACAAAAATCCAATTAGAAGAAATAAAACCTGTATTACGAAAAGAAGAATCTGGTCACACGAAGAAAGAGTACGGCACAGAAAAAAAAAATACACAAGCAATCAACCTAGACCGCCTTTAAAAAAACATTATGAAAAAGTGATGCGTTTATATATCTTACGAATGAGTTTACATGTGTAGTGCTTGGAAAACATAATGTGTATCTTTCTTACATTAGTGATTTGTCGTAAGGATTAAAATTAATAGTTTGGAACTTCTCACACCTATTTTTTGTTTTTGTTTTAGTTATTATTTGTGATAGTTGGAATTGGATATGTGTAGAGAGTGTCCCTACTCATTATTAGATATACTCTGCTGTACTATACCTATTATACAAAAAACTATTATTTCATAATCCAAAAAGAAAAATAATTAAAAAAATAAAAGTCAAATAAAAAGAAGATCTACTAATTTTAAATTTTCTCAACTAGAAGATATAAAATCATATAGTTATCATTTTTTAACAAAGAATTAATTAAAGCAACGAATTTCAGAAAAAAAAACAATATTTTGTAATTAGTTTATGGGCTGTAGATCAGTTTGTTCAATTAAATGAAACACAAATTGTTGTTTAATGTCGGATTTACATGTATCTTCGTTCGACTTCTGCAAAAAAAGGGGATGCAAAATTAAAATGTACATTTGTTGGATAGAGGGGGAACACCAAAATGCAGAAGATCTTTGTGCATGAAGATTATAGGAAGTGCCATAATGCAGATATGAAGACGAACATGTTCATCTTCTCGATGCTGCTCTTTCACACGTTCGGAGTTTTGGCACACATCTGTCTAACTCTACTTTTCTTCATATTTGCAGACAAAGGTACATGTAAATCCAGCATAATCCTATTTTTGCAGAAGTCGGACGAAGATACATGTAAATCCACCATAATGCTGGATGAAAATATGGAGAAAAGTAGAGCAGGACAGATGCATACCAGAAACCCGAGCGTGTGAAAGAGAACTATCAAGAAGATGAACATGTTCGTCTTCATATTCGCATTTTGGCGTTTTTTATGGTTTGCATTCAAAATGATGTTCTGCATTTTGATGTTCCCTCTCCATCCAAGAAATGTAAATTTTAATTTTGTTTGGCAACACCGACGTTTGACGTCAAATACAAGTGAAAATTGTCTCCTAGTTCTTTTTCCTTTTTACAAGTCTTTTTGTCGTTATTTTATTAAAAAGCGATTTTAAAAAGTGTAATAAGGTTACAACTAAAAGCTGTAATTGAAATTATTTGGTGAGTCAATTCCGATTATCAAATATTTAAGCATTTAAAATCGACTCTGGACACAACAACTGTCAATATAATGCAAGGAATTCCGCCAAATAATTGCAATAACAACACTAATGAACTTGAATCCAACAAACGTAAACATGTAAAAATGTCTCAAGAACAATTGTCCGACTCAATCGCTGCAGCGTCGTCATTGAGTAACAACTTTGTTGGTAAAATATCAACCATGGAATTAGAGAGTCTCATCATTAATACGATGACTGCTCTACTTGATGATAAGCTTAAAAATATGGCAACAAAGACTGACATTGAAGGAATAAGCGGCGAGGTGCAAGCTCTGAAGGAAGACAATATGGTACTGCGAAATAAGTTACACCATATGGAAGCTAGCTATTCGTCATTGGAACGGAAAGTTGAAGAACTAGAACGGAAGGCTATCGAGAAATACCTGGTAGTTCATATGCCTGTGGTATTTGGATGTAACCCCGAAGTTAAAGCCAAGGAATTATGCCAACAGATGCTAGGAAACACTGACCCATTGCTGGTTACGGACTCACGGTCCATAAGACCCAAGAACAATATTGGAAGTGTCATCCTACAGCTTCGGCAGAGAGAGGACGTAGGGCGTATATTAAAGGAAACATCCAAACTTCGTATCACAAGGGTATCAATGCACAGGGACTACACGGAAGCTGCTAGAGATAGAAGAAGACGTATGTTAAACATAAAAGCAAATATTGCAAGGAAAAACAAAAACATTAAAGTGGAATTGCGTGCAGTGGCGGATCCAGGGGGTGGCTATAGGGGCTAAAGCCCCCCACAGGCTGTTCTTAAAATTGATTGAAATATAGAAATCAGAATCAGGAGTCAGACAAAAATAACGAGGCTGGGGCTACGCAATTTATATGCTACGTATTTTTTTTCGAATTCCCAAATTAATAAGGTTGGGGCTGAAACCTGAAGGGAATTGTACAAAAAAAGCCTTTTCACAACAAACCCGAAACCAGGTTTTCGACAATTGGTTTACGAAAACTTGAAATGCGTTCACACCGAAAATGTACAAGTTTTCATTTGACATTTCATTTGTTTTGCTTAAACACAATGGTATCGAGGAAGGGCCGCGCCGCTTTGAAAATTGTCAGTGCCACAGAAAAGGGAAGAATCAAATGTTTTATGTGCAATTAAAAGACAACTTATTAATATTGGAATTTAATAATGGAAATACAATCAATCCTGTTTCGTTATAATTAATTTATTTCTTAACCGATCAATTTCACGTAGCAGTTAGGATGCGCGACACTGCGTCGCGCTCTCTTGTGTTCCAGCAGAAAAAATATTTTTTTCCTGGCAGCAACCCATCAGCTATTTATATGACATTTAATTGAGGGCTGAATGTTTCACAAGGTGTGTTTGTTTAGTTCATACTGCAAATCCAACATGTTTTGGACAGGTTTTATTTAAAACTTGTGTTCTATCAAAACTTGTGGTTTAGCATAAATGTATGGGAAAACTTATGTTTTCGATCTAGGTTTTCAGCGAAACCCGATATTTTCGCGAAAACCGGGTTTTGGGTTTAAAAGTTTTTTTGATTTTATTGAAATAATTTTACAATTTTTTTTTCTTTGTCTTCTTTGTTATGACATTCCCCACAAAGTAAAATTAATGAGACAGCCATATATTGCCATTTGGTAAAGAGCTCTATCAATGGTTCTTGCACATCTGATAATAATTCAACCCAGACCGCCTTTAAAAATACATTATGAAAAAATTTTAAAAAAATACCAACTTCCCTTAGTGTGACCAACTGCTTTAAAAACAATCACCTAAAAAGTAAAAAGAATTTTACTAATACTTAGCCAAAAATGGCTTTGTTCGATTTTTTGAGAATGCAAAATAAATTTCAAATGATAATTTTAATATTCAAGAATGAAATATAAATTTTAAATTCGTTAATAAAGCCTAATATTATAAAACAAAAATCCAATTAGAAGAAATAAAACCTGTATTACGAAAAGAAGAATCTGGTCACACGAAGAAAGAGTACGGCACAGAAAAAAAAAATACACAAGCAATCAACCTAGACCGCCTTTAAAAAAACATTATGAAAAAGTGATGCGTTTATATATCTTACGAATGAGTTTACATGTGTAGTGCTTGGAAAACATAATGTGTATCTTTCTTACATTAGTGATTTGTCGTAAGGATTAAAATTAATAGTTTGGAACTTCTCACACCTATTTTTTGTTTTTGTTTTAGTTATTATTTGTGATAGTTGGAATTGGATATGTGTAGAGAGTGTCCCTACTCATTATTAGATATACTCTGCTGTACTATACCTATTATACAAAAAACTATTATTTCATAATCCAAAAAGAAAAATAATTAAAAAAATAAAAGTCAAATAAAAAGAAGATCTACTAATTTTAAATTTTCTCAACTAGAAGATATAAAATCATATAGTTATCATTTTTTAACAAAGAATTAATTAAAGCAACGAATTTCAGAAAAAAAAACAATATTTTGTAATTAGTTTATGGGCTGTAGATCAGTTTGTTCAATTAAATGAAACACAAATTGTTGTTTAATGTCGGATTTACATGTATCTTCGTTCGACTTCTGCAAAAAAAGGGGATGCAAAATTAAAATGTACATTTGTTGGATAGAGGGGGAACACCAAAATGCAGAAGATCTTTGTGCATGAAGATTATAGGAAGTGCCATAATGCAGATATGAAGACGAACATGTTCATCTTCTCGATGCTGCTCTTTCACACGTTCGGAGTTTTGGCACACATCTGTCTAACTCTACTTTTCTTCATATTTGCAGACAAAGGTACATGTAAATCCAGCATAATCCTATTTTTGCAGAAGTCGGACGAAGATACATGTAAATCCACCATAATGCTGGATGAAAATATGGAGAAAAGTAGAGCAGGACAGATGCATACCAGAAACCCGAGCGTGTGAAAGAGAACTATCAAGAAGATGAACATGTTCGTCTTCATATTCGCATTATGGCGTTTTTTATGGTCTGCATTCAAAATGATGTTCTGCATTTTGATGTTCCCTCTCTATCCAAGAAATGTAAATTTTAATTTTGTTTGGCAACACCGACGTTTGACGTCAAATACAAGTGAAAATTGTCTCCTAGTTCTTTTTCCTTTTTACAAGTCTTTTTGTCGTTATTTTATTAAAAAGCGATTTTAAAAAGTGTAATAAGGTTACAACTAAAAGCTGTAATTGAAATTATTTGGTGAGTCAATTCCGATTATCAAATATTTAAGCAATTAAAATCGACTCTGGACACAACAACTGTCAATATAATGCAAGGAATTCCGCCAAATAATTGCAATAACAACACTAATGAACTTGAATCCAACAAACGTAAACATGTAAAAATGTCTCAAGAACAATTGTCCGACTCAATCGCTGCAGCGTCGTCATTGAGTAACAACTTTGTTGGTAAAATGTCAACCATGGAATTAGAGAGTCTCATCATTAATACGATGACTGCTCTACTTGATGATAAGCTTAAAAATATGGCAACAAAGACTGACATTGAAGGAATAAGCGGCGAGGTGCAAGCTCTGAAGGAGGACAATATGGTACTGCGAAATAAGTTACACCATATGGAAGCTAGCTATTCGTCATTGGAACGGAAAGTTGAAGAACTAGAACGGAAGGCTATCGAGAAAAACCTGGTAGTTCATATGCCTGTGGTATTTGGATGTAACCCCGAAGTTAAAGCCAAGGAATTATGCCAACAGATGCTAGGAAACACTGACCCATTGCTGGTTACGGACTCACGGTCCATAAGACCCAAGAACAATATTGGAAGTGTCATCCTGCAGCTTCGACAGAGAGAGGACGTAGGGCGTATATTAAAGGAAACATCCAAACTTCGTAACACAAGGGTATCAATGCACAGGGACTACACGGAAGCTGCTAGAGATAGAAGAAGACGTATGTTAAACATAAAAGCAAATATTGCAAGGAAAAACAAAAACATTAAAGTGGAATTGCGTGCAGTGGCGGATCCAGGGGGTGGCTATAGGGGCAAAAGCCCCCCACAGGCTGTTCTTTAAATTGATTGAAATATAGAAATCAGAATCAGGAGTCAGACAAAAATAACGAGGCTGGGGCTACGCAATTTATATGCTACGTATTTTTTTTCGAATTCCCAAATTAATAAGGTTGGGGCTGAAACCTGAAGGGAATTGTACAAAAAAACAAGTTCGGGGCTACGAATAATTGACAGAAAATTGGAACGAATAAAAACAGCTCGCGAGTAGGTCTTAACAAGAATTGGACAAAAAAACGTGAACGCCTTTTAAACTTACCTTAGGTATTCCAGAAAATTTTTGGGCTTGACTCAAGGGACTGTCAAGTCCAAGCTGGGGCTAAAGCTTGAAGAGATAATTGAAAAAAAGGCGTCGGGGCTTAACAATTACCATGCCAAATTAAACAAAAATTCACCCTTAGAACTTAGCTAACTTTGCAAGAAAAACGCAATTGGGTCTAAAACCAGAGGAGACTTTGGCAACAACAAATCAATATCAGAGTTTTCTCTGGGCACTCAGAAAATCATGCGTGTGAATATTTGCGATCCCTCTAGACTGACGTGCAAGTTTATTGACAAATTTTTTCCTCTGGTGGTTCAAAGCTTGACGTGGCTGAAAATTGAAGGTATATAGATTTTTTTCTATCTCCACTCAAAAATATTTTAATGTTAAATACTACAGATGTGCTTGTACTTTATATTGTAAACATTTTAAACCGGAGATAGAAGCTGATATAAATGCACAAATAACACTGTTATTCTAAAAGGAAAAGTGGTAAATGCCAAAATTCAATTATTTATATAACTTTGTATATTTTCACAAAAAACCCTTTAATCTAAACTTAAACTTTTTTATATTAGTTATAAATTATAAAATTAAGTTGTGGACAAACAAATTGTATTACTTATGGCCAGTTTCACAGTGAAAGTTTAAAACTAAGTTTAACTGATCCTGAACTTCAGTTCAAATTTAAAGGTCAAATCGTTGGTTTTCACAGTTTAAAATGAACCTCAGTGCAATAGACCGAAGATTAATATGACTGTATGATGGTAATGGCAACTTTCAAACAAATCAACATAGTCACAATAGTTAAGACAATTTGTTCTTCAAGGTAAGCGTTTTTCTCTTTTCACTCTCACAACGAATGTTACATTTCCTCGTCACTCGAAAACATTAAAAAAAATAATTTCAAATAGAAAGAATAGAAATTGTTATTATTATTAAATGGCAGTTGTCAACTTAGATTTGAGAATGATTATATTGATCAAGTGTTCTGAACGTTGAACTGAAGTTTAAATGGCAGAATACATTCGTTTAACTAGAACTGCAGAATTATCTAAGTTCAAGGTTTACTTTGAAACCGAATCAAGTACTGAACTTAAGTTTAAACTTATATTGTAGTTTAACTTGTGAAACTGGCCATTAATGTCTCAAACTGGATCTACTAAGGCCCCCCCCCACAGCCAAATCCTAGATCCGCTACTGGGTCAGACAATAACGAAACAAGCCTTTTGCTCATAAAATATTTAATTTCGGGATGAAAATTTAATTTTGATTGATTTTGGATTTCAAGTTCTATTTAGTGTTTTTTTGAATTCAAGAAAAAGGAATTTTAGCCATTTTAACTTGATGGTTTTTTTGAGATAGGTAAGCTTTTAGAATACAAAAGTGTAGGTAGGTAGGTAATGTACCTACACTACATACCTTCAAGTTAAATTAAATTAAGAAAAAAAAAACTTTTTATATTTAAAAAAACGACATATTTTTTCTAATTAGGTAGGTATGTATGTACAAAATTAAAGTATAATGTAGGTACCTATGTTTTGGTGTATTTTTGTTTGTGGGTTACATACCTACATATATACGAAAGGGTTATTAATTAATTGATAGGGTTTAATTGGATACGTAGGAAACAGGACATTTAGCGCAAAAATTAGGTATTGTGTCTACGAATATCTTATAAGGTAATTTAATGAATTCGAATTTTGTACATTATTTAAAAGGAAATAATTTTTAAAGTTTTTAAATTTCATTTTTAAAAATGAACGTGAATATAATTAAATTAAATTAATATTGAAATTTGTCGTATATTATATATGAAATAAAATTTCAAAATCATACTTGTGATGAACTTATAAAGCTTAAGCCTTTACTAGTCTTTATTATAACGCTATTTAAAAATATTATTATCGGTAGTTAAAAATTACATTTTTATCCGAGGGATAATGCGCTTTTACCCACCATTTTCGAGGTGCTTTTTTAGAATGAGTTCCCCTTTGCCTCTCATTTCGGGCTGCTTGTTTAGAGTGAGTTCGCCTTGCCTCTCACTTCGGGGTGCTTGTTTAGGGTGAGTTCCCCTTGCATCTCACTTGGGGATGCTTTTGAGACACCTTGTCTGTCACTTATATGGGAATGTTTTTTTTTTTTTTCGTTGGTAGAGATTTCCGAACAATTGAAAAGATCTTACTTCCTATTTAAATTATGTATTGAGAATTTTTTGCTTCGAGAATTCTTTTCGTGGGGCTGATTAAATAAAAGATTCAGGGAAATTTTTTTGCAATACCATACGTGCATTTGAGTAGATAATTATGTGGGTGTGGATCTATGTGCCCATCTGTGGATTGGGCTGGAACATAAACTCGTAGAAAGATTTTCTCCAAATTTTTACCTAGCATATTTGTATGTAAATTCTTAGAAAAAAAGCTGTAAGTATTCATATCTTGAATATGGTCCTTCATATTTTATTTTAAATATCTTTTTTTCGTGATACTCGTGTAAGGAAAACCCCCAATAATTATTGTATTTTTAACATTCAAAGCATCTAGTTTCCTGCATTCGACTTAAAATTTATAAGAGCATTGAATAATGAAAACCAAATTGCTACTTAATTATTTACCTACCTAAAATTTTGAAAATATAGTAGGCACATATGTAGTTATAGATATCATTTTTTAATTTAATTTTTCAGAGAACAAGGTTCCGATTTGCAACCCACCATGAGCGGACGTGTGCGTGAGTGGAGGAGATTCCCCCAGTGTTTTTCTATAATAACTAAATAGTTTAATACAAATATTATAGTGTTTTCCCTATTTGTCCCTCTCAAAAAATAAATAAACAACAATAGTGCAAGTGCAGTCTGTCTAAATCATTACACATATAAAACAAAAAAATCATAAAACAGGCTCCGATTTGCAACCCACCGTGAGCGGACGTGTGCGTGAGTGGAGGAGATTCCTTGCTAAATACCCCCAGTGTTTTTCTATAATAACTAAATAGTTTAATACAAATATTATAGTGTTTTCCCCATTTGTCCCTCTCAAAAAAATAAATAAACAACAATAGTGCAAGTGCAGTCTGCCTAAATCATAACACATATAATACAAACAAAAATCATAAAACATATACCTACTAATCGCGCCGCGAATTAAATAAAATAAAAAAAAAGAGCCCAACTTAAATACCCAACAACAACAATAGTGCAAGTGTCAGTGCATTATCCAAGCAAAAAGCAAAAAGTGCACCTGTGTAACGCAAATGATGATGCATTAGCAACGAACACCATAGCACAGCGGTAAATTTCCTTTTCTCTCCTTCCCACGTCACTCACAATGCTTTATGGCTTCGTCACTATATGCAATGTGTATAACATCACACACAATGGGGCGTATTCATAGTCATTTTAGACCTGGGTCTAAGTTAAACATAGCTTTGGTTGAATTTTCGGACGTTGATTCTATTTTTTAAAGTTTATCATTTCAAAATATTTGAAGCTATTTGTGTATGTAGGTAGTATACGAAGTTAATTATCTTATAAAAATATAAAACCAACAATTTGTAAATAAAATCGGACTGTATTCATTGAGCCAAAATTGTCTTAAACTGTGGTTTAGTTAAACCTGGGTCTATCTGCGACTATGAATATGCCCCAATGTATGTAATCGACTAATAAATTGTATAATATTTGTGACCTTTTATCGATAAAGATTGATATAACTTTTTGTGGGCTATAGGTCAATAAATTAAAGATGTTATTTGATGTGCAACGTTTCGAGCATGTTTATGCTCTTCATCAGGCCTTTATTTATAAAAATTATAAAAGTTATACATACATACATTAATATAAAAAGTATTATATATGACGTCAAGTAACTTACAAACAATATTTAAAGAATTTACGTTAAGGGAATAAACCACTCATTATAGTTACATGATAATCTCATGAAATAAAATCTATAACAAAGAAACACATTAATTAAAAAGTTTAAACTTTAAATTTGAATTTGAATTTACTAGTGGACAGGAAAAAAACCTCCATTTATCAAAACAATCACCTATACTTTAACCTGCTGTATGTTGTTGGTCGCTTAATCAGTTGGCTGTATGCGCTGCTAAGCTTTTCGCAGTCCGATCTCCGGTTGACAGCATTGTTGTTGTTATTTATGTGTAGCATCTGCAGCAACATTCTCTTTGAATAATGTTGCTCTGTTTGCAAAATCTCCACATTGTCCAAATCTGGTTTGTGTTTTTCCTGTAAACAATGGAGAGCTAATGCAGTTTTTTGTGCAGCCCTGCTGTTCAAATCAGATCTATGACCAGACAGACGATTTTTTAGTTTTTGCTTGGATGTACCTATATAGACCGATGAACATGTTGTCTCTTTCCCACCCAAGCAATTGATCTTATAGATAATGTTGGCTTTCTCCATCTTATCCACTTTCCCTTTGATGTTAGTGAAAAGCTTGTCTTTCAGGGAATTTGCAGACTTGAAAGCAATTTTTGTTTTCGTCTTGTCTCTTATAGGTGCGGTGACGATACGGTTGGAGAGGTGGGGAATGAAAAGTGCGCTCTTGTACAAAGTTACTTGTTGGGCATCAATTTTTTTGTCTTTTTCGGTTTGTTGGTAGTTTTTGATGAGCTTGTTGACAATGATGGTGGGGAAGGAATTGAATAACAGGGTGTTCCGGATAATGTTTATATTCTTCTGGTGGAAGGAAACATCGCTTATGTCGAGAACACGGTTGACAAAGTTTTGTGCCGTGTTGATAATTATTGGTTTGGGTTGTTTGGAGTGAAAATTAATAAGGCGACCTGAAGCAGTAGGTTTTTTATACCAATCGAAAATCAGTCTATCATTCCGCCTTATAACTTTCACATCCAAATATGGAAGTTCGCCATTTGATTCCAATTCGACCGTGAATTTGATTTTATTATTGAAAGAGTTCAATGCATTAAGTGTATTTTGTACTTCTTGGGATTTGATCACAACAAACAGGTCATCTACGTACTTGGTAATGATCTTGGGTTTATAATCCAATTTACCCAATACATCTTCTAGTAAAGTTTCCATAACTAAATCCGCCAGAATTGGAGAAGCTGGACTACCCATAGGTATACCTTGTTTTTGTTGGTAAATGGTGCCGGAGTACTCTAAATAATTGTTGTCAATGACACAAAATCTCAATATTTCCATAAATTTCGCTTTTTTAATATTGGTATATTCTTTAATTTTATCCCAATTCATCTTTGTGATATCCAAAACCAACGCAATCGGAATGCTAGTAAACAAGGAAACCACATCAAATGAAACCAATATTTCTCCATTTTCCAGTTGGAGAGGTGCAACTTTTTCAATGAAGTCTTTCGAATTCTTTACATTGAATTTCGAATTGTGTGTCAGATTCTGAAGAATTTTCACGACAAACTTCGAAAGCTCATAACAAGGGACGTTCGTAGAAGCACAGATAGGTCTCAAAGGTACGTTATCCTTATGAATTTTTGGTAATCCTATAAGAGACAAGACGAAAACAAAAATTGCTTTCAAGTCTGCAAATCCCCTGAAAGACAAGCTTTTCACTAACATCAAAGGGAAAGTGGATAAGATGGAGAAAGCCAACATTATCTATAAGATCAATTGCTTGGGTGGGAAAGAGACAACATGTTCATCGGTCTATATAGGTACCTCCAAGCAAAAACTAAAAAATCGTCTGTCTGGTCATAGATCTGATTTGAACAGCAGGGCTGCACAAAAAACTGCATTAGCTCTCCATTGTTTACAGGAAAAACACAAACCAGATTTGGACAATGTGGAGATTTTGCAAACAGAGCAACATTATTCAAAGAGAATGTTGCTGGAGATGCTACACATAAATAACAACAACAATGCTGTCAACCGGAGATCGGACTGCGAAAAGCTTAGCAGCGCATACAGCCAACTGATTAAGCGACCAACAACATACAGCAGGTTAAAGTATAGGTGATTGTTTTGATAAATGGAGGTTTTTTTCCTGTCCACCAGTAAATTCAAATTCAAATTTAAAGTTTAAACTTTTTAATTAATGTGTTTCTTTGTAATAGATTTTATTTCATGAGATTATCATGTAACTATAATGAGTGGTTTATTCCCTTAACGTAAATTCTTTAAATATTGTTTGTAAGTTACTTGACGTCATATATAATACTTTTTATATTAATGTATGTATGTATAACTTTTATAATTTTTATAAATAAAGGCCTGATGAAGAGCATAAACATGCTCGAAACGTTGCACATCAAATAACATCTTTAATTTATTGACCTATAGCCCACAAAAAGTTATATCAATCGTAATAGACTAAGCCATATCATATCAGATAAATTGCTGTTATTGATTTTGGGTATCCAGGGGCGGATCAAAACACTGCTTTTTAGGCATAACACTAGTAGTATTGTACTGTGAGGTCATTTGGGGCCCAAACTTGATATCAGGATAGATAACTGTCTGATTTGGTTTTGTATGTCTGTTTATTGTAATGGTGGGTGAATTTAGGGTTGACTACAGCAACATTCGGGGACTGAGGCAGAATTTTTGTGCTGCATATGTCCATACTGTGAAAAACAGGCCAGCTGTTGTGGCACTAAGTGAAACCCAGGTAGGGGAAAATACCAATCAATCGAAATTCAGCCTACATGGTTATAGCTTAGTGCCTCTATTTTTTCCACATCATGGTCTCGCCGTGTATGTTCGAAATGATTTTGCTTATCAGCTTCAACCATAATATGGTTCATGTTTGAATACGAACTTTAATTTCATGTGGTTTAAATTCACCACCCATAAGCGCATCATCCATACTTGTTTTATTTATCGTAGTCATAATTTGGATAGTAATTCGACTTCCAACGAATTCGATGCAATATCCGACTCCATCCAGAGAATTATTTCCCATTTTCCGCACAGTGAAATCGTTGTTACGGGCGATTTCAATGTACATAATTCTTCGTGGCTACGCTATTCGGGTCCGACAACACTCGAAGGAAGGTATGTCGAGATTTTTGCTGAGATAAACAACCTAACTCAGCTGGTTGACGAGCCTACTCTGATTCCTGATGTGCGTGTCAATCCGCAAACACTCTAGATTTGTTTCTTACCTCTGACCCTGATAAATACACTATAAGTGTATTATCGCCTCTAGACACATCAGACCATTGTGTCATGTCTGCGAATTTCTCGTGCCTCCAAAACACAGTTAAAGAAAAAACAACCAAGAGAACCGTTTGGCAGTACGAGAAAGCCAACTGGGACGGTCTCAATTTTTTCTTCAGGAACTTTAACTGGTCACTATGCTTCCTCGATAGTGACGTAGATTCCAGGGCAGATATGATTCCAAACTTATTTCTTTGTCGAATGAGAAATTTTATCGCGATTAGGGTGAAATCTATCAAACCCAAAGAAAACTCAGGTTTTGATTCGAGCTGTAAAGAGGTTATTAGGGTTAGATAAGTAAGCTTCCGAAGTTATAAAGCCAACCCTGAGGAAAACTGGAAAAAGTTTCAACAAGCTTGAAAGACCTGTAACGTTCATATTCGACGAACCAAATTTTTACATGATCAAAAATTACGGCAAAAAATTCTACAATGCCCCAAAGGTAGTAAACATTTTTGGTCATTTGTAAAAAACATACGAAACACCACCTCGTCCTCGTTTCAAACGCTCGTCTTCAACGGTACTCCTTTTGTCAGCTCAATCGATAAAGCCAATTTTCTTGCAGCACAGTTTGCTGTTAATTCGTTGCTGCCAGAAAGTGTTATGACTCCTCCTGTACTTGAGAGCGCAAATGATTCTATGGGACAAATCTTCTTCCGCACTCGTGCAGTTGTAAGAGTTCTGAAAGATCTCGATATACACAAATCCGCTGGCCCGGATAGTATCCCTCCCATTGTTCTGAACAGGTATTCTTCAACGCTGTCAAAACCACTGCGTAAGCTTTTCCATCTGTCCTACTCTAGTGGTCTCTTTCCGAGTGGATGGAAAATAGCTTTTGTCCAGCCTGTCCCAAAAAAAGGCGTGTCTTCTTCCCCCTCTAACTATCGACCAATTGCGCTTACGTCCCTTCTTTCTAAGGTCATGGAAACGCTGATTAATTTCCAGCTCAAGAAATATCTCGAAGAACGAAAGCCTCTTAATGACCGGCAGTACGGCTTTCGTAGCAATAGGTCCACTGGTGATCTGATGGTATTTCTCACCGAACAGTGGCACACATCTTTACATCGTTTTGGAGAAAGTAAGATTATTGCGCTCTCTTATCGAAAATGCGTGCATTTGGTATCGATTACCTTTCGGACCGTTCAATACAAGTTGTATTGGACGGTTTCAAGTCTGAAACTCACAAAATAAATGCTGGTTCTGTCTCCGACTCTCTTCCTTATATTCATAAATGATCTTTTATCTGAAATTTCTAATCCATTAAATTGTTTTGCTGACGACAGTAGGTACCCTCAGCTTTTCGTATTCGTTCTTAGATTCACATCCTTCGGATGTGGAACTCGAACGGCAGCGTTGATAAGCTCATTAAATTCTGATCTCGACAGCATTATCCAATGGGGAATCAAAAATCGTGTAGAATTTAATGCTTCAAAAAGTCAATGCTGTCTACTGTTGTAAAACGAAACCCACCCCCCATGCCAGTATCCATGATTGGTACTTGCATTGAGGAAACCGAAAAGCTTTCAGTCCTCGGTCACAGACCACATTTTATGGAACGACCACCACCAAAAATGCCGCTAAGTGTTAAGGTTTTCTCCGTCGATGCAAGAAATTTTTCTACCCTTCTGATCTGGCTGTGATCTACAAAGCGTTTATTCGTCCAAAACTTGAGTATAACTCCCACATTTGGGCAGGTGCTCCAATAACCCACTTGAGTTTATTGGATAGAATTGAAAAGAGAGCTCTTAAAATGAAAGGTGAAAGAACTATAACGGAAACATTCTGTGAAATAGCCAGTTGCATTCCTCCCCACAATTTAAAATTAAAAAAAAAAAAAAAAAAAATTAGAAAAATATTTATGGAACTAAGCTGGGAATCGAACCCAAGTAGTAAGGATCCATAAGCCGCGTGCCTACTATCTGAACCAACGGCTTGATGAAAAAGGAACAAATTAAGTTTAAGTCCTGGAAAACTATCAAGATTAAATTTAGTAAGATTACAACTACTTAAATGCTATTGGAAAAAAACAGAGACAACAACTACTAGCAGTCTAAAGCTTCTTAAAGCTTAGTTTGAATTTAATATTACAAGAGTGGGCACGCACACAGGTATATTAAGGGGAAACAGAAAATAAACTCAAATAGAGGAACACAAATCATAAAATCAACATGGAATAAAATACTCTTAATAAAACGAGCACAACAAATTTAAATTTAATAAAAAAAAAATCCACAAAATTAAAGAAAATGACATGCAATTAATGAAAAAATAAAAACATTCACTAACTCAGTACACCAGATTAAAAAAAAACTAATTAAAATTCACAAAATACGGGTAAAAACAATTAATTAGACACACACGAAATGCAAGTACAACTATCAAGACAAACCAGTGCTGCCCACTGATATTAAACAACTTTTATTAAACAACTTTATCGTTTCAAAATTGTACAGAAGTTCTGACAGAAAAACGCAATTGGGGCTAAAACTATAGGAGAATTTGGGAACAACAAATCAAAATCAGAGTTTTCTCTGGGCACTCAGAAAATCATGCGTGTGAATATTTGCGATCCCTCTCGACCAGTGGCGGATCCAGGGGGGTGGCTATAGGGGATAAAGCCCTCGCACAGCCAAGTACTAAAAGTACTAAAAACGAGCACAACAAATTTTAATTTAATAAAAAAAAGTCCACAAAATTAAAGAAAATGACATGCAGTTAATGAAAAAATAAAACCATTCACTAACTCAGTACACCAGATTAAAAAAAAGTAATAAAAATTCACAAAATACGGGTAAGAACAATTAATTAGACACACACGAAATGCAAGCACAACTATCAAGACAAACCAGTGCTGCCCACTGATATTAAACAACTTTTTTTAAACAACTTTATCGTTTCAAAATTGTATAGAAGTTCTGACACCGTATTCACACAAAAAAAATAAGAGAACAAAAAAGATCTTTAAAGAAAAAGGTAGTGTAAAAAAGATCGGAGTAAAAAAAGAGCACATGTTCTCTTTTAAAGAGATAAGATGGACACCCTACACATAGAGGAACCGCCTCAGCTAACGAAAGTGTAGTGGCATGTCCAAACTAGGTGGCGATGCAAAAAATCAAGAACAAGAACCACAGATAATCAATACACGAACCATTTGCTCCTAAAGTTAGACTTTTTGTGGAATCCTGTGGACTGATTGTGGAATGTGGAACTCAGACACCTTTTTTAATCGATATTCATGTTTAAGCAGAGTGAGTGAGCAGTGAACTCATGAGTACCTACATACATGAGCAAAGGCAAGGTAGAAGTATGTACATATGTGTACATATATTTTTCTTCATTTTTTCGAAAGTAAGTACGTCAGAGCCAGTGGCGGATCCAGGGGGGTAGCTATAGGGGCTAAAGCCCCCTCACAGGCTGTTCTTTAAATTGATTGAAATATAGAAATCAGAATCAGGAGTCAGACAAAAATAACGAGGCTGGGACTACGCAATTTATATGCTACGCAGTTTTTTTCTAAGCCCCAAATTAATTAGGTTGGGGCTGAAACCTGAAGGGAATTGTACAAAAAAAAACAAGTTCGGGGCTACGAATAATTGGCAGAAAATTGGAACGAAAAAAAACAGCTCGCGAGAGGTCTTAACAAGAATTGGACAAAAAAACGTGAACGCCTTTTAAACTTTCCTTAGGTATTCCAGAAAATTTTTGGGCTTGACTCAAGGGACTGTCAAGTCCAAGTTGGGGCTAAAGCTTCAAGAGATAATTGAAAAAACGGCGTCGGGGCTTAACAATTACCATGCCAAATTAAACAAAAATTCACCCTAAGAACTTAGCTAAGTTTGCAAGAAAAACGCAATTGGGGCTAAAACCAGAGGAGAATTTGGGAACAACAAATCAAAATCAGTGTTTTCTCTGGGCACTCAGAAAATCATGCGTGTGAATATTTGCGATCCCTCTAGACCAGTGGCGGATCCTGGGGGGGTGGCGATAGGGGCTAAAGCCCCCGCACAGCCAAGTACTAATATAATTTGAAATATAGAAAGCAAAACTTAACAACGTGTAGAGTTTAATTTTCGTCTAAAATATTGTTAAGGTGTGAAATTTGATGGACAAAATAACGTGTTTGGGGCTGAACAATTTATATGTTGAATTTGTTTCTAAGCCCTAAGCTTAAGCCTGAAGCGAATTTGACAAACAACAAGTGGGGGGCTATAAATAATGGACATGCTTCATGCAACGACAATTTTCCCTAAAAACAAAACCCAGAAAACTGGAAAGAAAAATCAGCTTGTGGTTAATATGGTCTGAGAATATTGGACAAAAAACGTTGTCAGGGTTAAACAAATAACTCCCTAGGAAATAACCTTTTTCCAGAGGGTTTAAGTCTAGGGACTGTCAGTCCGAAGTTGAGACTAAAGCAAGAAAATTTAATTACAAAAAACGTGGTTGGGGTTAAACATTAACATGTCAAATTCAACAACTTTTTACAGCAAAAACTTAGCTAATATGACGAAAGAAATGCAATTGAGGCTAAAACAATTGGAGAACGACGGGGTGTAAGGCTTAGTACGAATGTTTAATACGACAGGAATTGTTTCTTACGGCCTTGGATGGGGTAAGAGAATTTTGGGGCTTGATTTCCAAAATTTCAAAAGTCTAAGGCAATTGTACATACAAAATAATTTTGGACTATGCAATTAAAGACAAATTCTGTTCTCTAGGAGCCAAATTCAAAATGCGTGAGAAACTCAGAAAAATCTTGCAGGTGGACATGAATATTTACCATCCATCCATTCATCGACACATTTATTGAGCAGGAATAAAAAGTATAGGTATGTAGCGTACACGAAAATTCATTCACACTTGCAGAATTGGGCCGTGAAGGTTATTTTTTAGAGCAGCTATTTCTTATGCTTGACTAAAGACTTGAAGTTTAAATATTTAATTTTTCGATCCGCAAAATATTATTTTCTGTGCTTTCCAGTGACAGTTTGAACAAAACAAGTAGGTACTCTACTTGTTGTTTGGCTAGTTTAGGAAAATGAAATATCAGTGGACTGACACTGTCAAAGCACATTATGAGCTTTTGCCAGTAAGACCACTTAAATATAATTTTTCTAAACTAGCCAATTACAAACAGTTTCTAAGTTTTATCAAAAATGTGAATTTCAAAGCATAAATTCAGCTTATTTAAACAAACACTTTCATAATGAAGGAAGGTACCTACTACCTAATCAATTATTATAAAGCAATATAAATAAACGAATTTGTAAAGTGGCTAAAAATTTAAGTTATAAAATTAGTTATACTGCCATGTTTTGCTTAGCCTTTATATTGGCTTCTAGCTCTGCTTAAAAATAATTCCCATGTTCAACACATATCAATTCCAAATTTTTGTTATTGTACTTTATATTGACAACCTTTTAAGGCGCGATAGGATTTGATAACGTCAATATTCATTTTCTGTTATACAGGGTGTCCCTTAAATCGTCAATAGTATTTTAGGGCATGATTCTTGGGTGTATTCTAAGAAAAAATTGTTCTACAGTAAGGGCCTATCTCCAATTTTGATATCATTTATCGGGGATTTAAGAAAAGTCTAATTTTGGTGAACCCTGACCCATGTTAAAGGTAATTGCGCTGTTAGTAATGATGATAGAAACTTCGTTTAGGGCTCATAACCTTAATCACCTCATATATGAGATATTCGCAAGAAAAGTATGTCATCTAAAAGGTCAGTAAGTGGTCAAAAAAGGTCAACTAGTTTCAGAAATTGGTCAGCCATAGACAATTTTTTATCAAGGGTTACATTTTGTCAAGTTCACCAACTATTTTTGGCACCTCATTTATGGGATATTCGCAAATAAAGTGTACCAATTGAAAGGCCACTGACTCGTGATAAAAGGTCAGCTAGTTTCAGTAATTGGTCAGCCATAGGTTATTTTTAATGAATTTGTAAAGATTGTTTCAAGGTTACAGTATAAGAGTCTTTAATAAAGAAAAACTTATGGCTGACATGGGTCAGGGTACACCAAAATAAGACTTTTCTTAAATCCCCGATAAATGATATCAAAATTGGAGATAGGCCCTTAGTGTAGAACAATTTTTTTCTTAGAATACACCCAAGGGTCATGTCCTAAAATACTATTGACGAATTAAGGGACACCCTGTATTACTTCATATGTACAAACTGGATCTCCAAACTCCAAGCCCCCCCCCCCCACAGCCAAATCCTAGATCCGCTTCTGGAATATTGGAAAAACGATTATTTTGATGAATGATCATAAACAGCCGGTGGACAAACGAACGCACTTAATATCATCAAATATTTGTCCTTGAGACTTGTTGATAGTCATTGCAAAGCAACCTTCAGTGGGAACTGCCTGCCACCAGCCGGCGCACTTTCGATTTTCGGAAAAATAAAAATGCCCATCGATGTATCTCTTATTGAACACTTGATTAAGGAAAAAAAAAAATGTATGTACACCCCCTCGTTTTCTTTTTAATTAAAAAAAAAGTATTTTTGTATGGAACTTTGAAACGCCCATATCTCCTTTACTATATCGGATATTTTTATGTACATGGGCTTAAATCATTCTCCTATTTCATACCATTATTGTACATACCACATTTTTCTTTTTAGACATCACCCAATCAATAAATCGATAATGAAAGTTTGCAAGCGAAATGCTTTTTCTGTGAAAATCTCTATATTACCAAACTAGCCCATGATATTTAATACTAACCGCAGTATGTTGGGCGCCCATGGCTCCAACAGTACAAAAAAAATAAACTTTTTTACAAAAAAAAATCTAACTTTTTTACAAAAAAAAATAACTAACTTTTTTACCTTTTACCTACTTTTTTAACCTTTTATGCAACAAAAATTTTCAAAAAACTTAAAAAAATTGAATTTTGCAATCATTTTGTTATTTTGGTTATTAACTTAACTAAATATTATTAACTTCAGCCTTAAACTTTTAAATCAAAAATCTGTTATTATAAATACCTTATTAATTTAAATTTTAAATAATAACAGATTTTCAAAAAACTTAAAAAACTGAATTTTTCATTCATTTTGTTATTTTGGTTATTATTTCTTAACAAAAGCGAATTTTGAACTCTGCATAATTGTAAAATATTACCTACTTCAATCTTAAACACTTAAATCAAAAATCTGATATTGTACACCCCTAGTTAATTTTTAAATAAATTTTAAAAAAACTGAATTTTTCATTAATTTTGTTATTTTGGTTATTATTTCTTAACTAAAGCGAATTTTGAACTATGTATAATTTTAAAATATTACTTACTTCAATCTTAAACACTTAAATCAAAAATCTGATATTGTGCACCCCTAGTTAATTTTTAAATAAATTTTCAAAAAACTTTAAAACTGAATTTTTCATTCATTTTGTTATTTTGGATAATATTTCTTAACTAAAAAGAATTTTGAACTCTGCATAATTTTAAAATATTATCTACTTCAATCTTAAACACTTAAATCAAAAATCTGCTATTGTACACCCCTTTTTAATTTTTAAATAAATTTTCAAAAAACTTTAAAACTGAATTTTTCATTGATTTTCTTATTTTGGTTAATATTTCTTAACTTAAGAAAATTTTGAACTCTGCATAATTTTAAAATATTACTTATTTCAATCTTAAACACTTAAATCAAAAATCTGACATTGTACGTCCCTAGTTAATGTTTAAATAAATTTTCAAAAAACTTAAAAAACTGAATTTTTCATAAGTTTTGTTATTTTGGTTATTATGTCTAAACTAAAGCGAATTTTGAATTTTGCATAATTTTAAAATATTGTCTACTTTAATCTTAAACTTCTAAATTCAAAAATCTGTTATTGTACACCCCTAGTTAGTTTTTTAATAAATTTTCAAAAAACTTAAAAAGTGAATTTTTCATTCATTTTGATATTTTGGTTATTATTTCTTAAGTAAAGCGAATTGTGAACTCAGCATTATTTAAAAATATTACTTACTTCAATCTTAAACACTTAAATTAAAAATCTGATATTGTGCACTCCTAGTTAATTTTTAAATAAATTTTCAAAAAACTTAAAAAACTTAATTTTTAATTCTTGTTATTTTGGTTATTATTTCTTATCTAAAGCGAATTTTGAACTCTGCATAATTTTAAAATATTACTTACTTCAATCTTAAACACTTAAATCAAAAATATTGTACGTCCCTAGTTAATTTTTAAATACATTTTCAAATAACTTAAATAACTGAATTTTGTATTCATTTTGTTATTTTGAATATTATTTCTTAACTAAAGCGAATTTTGAACTCTGCATAATTTTAAAATAGTACTTACCTCAATCTTAAACATTTAAATCAAAAATCTGATATTGTTCATCCCTAGTTAATTTTTAAATAAATTTTCAAAAAAACTAAAAAACTGAATTTTTCATTAATTCTGTTATTTTGGTCATTATTTCTGAACTAAAGCCAGTTTTGAACTCTGCATAATTTTAGAATATTACTTACTTCAATCCTAAACACTTAAATCAAAAATCTGATATTTTGCATAGTGAGTAAAAATGCACTGTTTTGTTGATTGGATTATGGTTGTGATGTTGGACATCTGTATGGCCTGTGGAGTCGGCCTGTAATTTTGTTCGACTTGTCGCTGCATGGGATGTACAATAACGCAGAATTCAAAATTCATATTAGTTAGGAAATAATAACCAAAATAAAAAAATAATGACAAATTCAGTTTTTTAAGTTTTTTGTAAATTTATTTAAAAATTAACTATTGGTTTACAATAACAGATTTTTGATTTAAAATAATAACCAAAATAACAAAATTAATGAAAAATTCAGTTTTAAAGTTTTTTGAAAATTTATTTAAAAACTAACTTGGGGTGTGCAATAACAGGATTTTGATTTAAAAGTTTAAAATTGAAGTAGATAATATTTTAAAATTATGCAGAATTCAATATTCGCTTTAGTTATGAAATAATAACCAAAATAACAAAATTAATGAAAAATTCAGTTTTGTAAGTATTTTGAAAATTTATTTAAAAATTAACTAGGGATGTACACTATCAGATTTTTGATTTAAGTGTTTAAGATTGAAGTAAGTAATATTCTAAAATTATACAAAGTTCAAAATTCGCTTTAGTTAAGAAATAATAACCTAAATAACATTATGAATAAAAATTCACTTTTTAAGTTTCTTGAAAATTTATTTAAAAATTAACTAGGGGTGTACAATAACAGATTTTTGATTTAAGTGTATTGAAATAAGTAATATTTTAAAATTATGCAGAGTTTTAAATTCGCTTTAGTTAAGAAATAATAACCAAAATAACAAAATTAATGCAAAATTCAGTTTTTTTAAATTTTTGAAAATTTATTTAAAAATTAACTAGGGATGTACAAGAACAGATTTTTGACTTAAGTGTTTAAGATTGAAGTAAGTAATATTTTAAAATTATGCAGAGTTCAAAATTCGCTTTAGTTAAGAAAAGACAACCAAAATAACAAAATTAATGCAAAATTTCACTTTTTTAAGATTTTTGATTTAAGTTGTAACGTGCGTCTAACCTACCTCACCTAATAAGCTATGGGGGATATTAAATAGCTTCCCCAAGCCGAATATGGATGATGGCTAGATGAGCCTATCTGTTCCTGGTTTAAGTAAAAATAAAAAACGGCTAAGGAGCCAATAGTTCAGTTTCAACTTCCAAAACGAAAGTGAATTTATTCGACCAAACTTATGCTATTTATACAAAATAATTTACTTACACACTTATATCTTAAGCCTATACATTTATAACTTAAACATATACACACATTAATATTTGAATTTAACTGTTTAATCGACGCAAACAGAAGCGGGCAGTATACTTGCTAAGTCATCAAGTTAATAGCCAATATGCCTGCCCCTTTCACAATGCACAAATGCATCCAAATACTTCCAGCCATAAATACTACACAGCGTGCAGTACATTGAACCTTAGGAAGTAGGTAGATACACTTGACCAAAGTTAAAGTAATCTGAAGCGTCGCGTCACATCAGTGCGACATTGAAAACGTTGAAATATAATTATTTGGATATATTTAGAGTGTTAGAGTGACTATTGTAGACATAAACGTGTTCATAGTGTAGTGCAGTATATGTTCACTACAAAGTGATTAAGTTGAAGTAATTAATATTTTAAAATTATGTAGAGTTCAAAATTCGCTTTAGTTAAGAAATAATAACCAAAATAACAAAATAAATGAAAAATTCAGTTTTTTAAGTTGAAAATTCATTTAAAAATTAACTAGGGGTGAACAATATCAGAATTTTGATTTAAGTGTTTAAGATTGAAGTAAGTAATATTCTAAAATTATGCAGAATTCAAAATTCGCTGTAGTTAAGAAATAATAACCAAAATAACAAAATGAATGAAAAATTCAGTTGTTTTAAGTTTTTTGAAAATCTGTTATTACTTAAAAATTAAATTAACAAGGTATGTACAATAACAGATTTTTGATTTAAAATTTTAAGGCTGAAGTAAATAATATTTTAAAACTATGAAGAATTCAAAATTCGCTTTAGTTAAGTTATAATAACCAAAATAACAAAATGATTGAAAAATTCGATTTTTAGTTTTTTGAAAATTTTTGTTGCATAAAAGGTTATTTTTTTCTGTAAAAAAGTTAATTTTTTTTGTAAAAAAGTTTAATTTCTTTTGTAAAAATGTTAATTTTTAAGCTTTTGTAAAAAGTTAAATTTTTTTTTGTAAAAATGTTAATTTTTTTTGTAAAGAGTTAATTTTGTTTGTACTGTTGGAGCCATGGGCGGCCAACAGACTGCGGTTAATATTAAACATCACGGGCTAGTTAGGTAATATAAAGATTTTCACAGTAAAGCATTTGGCTTGCAAACTTTCATTATCGATTTATTGATTGGGGGAGGTCTAAAAAAATGTGGTATGTACAATAATGGTATGAAATAGGAGAATGATTTAAGCCCATGTACATACAAATATCCGATATAGTGAAGGAGATATGGGCGTTTCAAAGTTCCATACAAAGTTATTTTTTTTTATTTAAAAAAAAAAAAACGAGGGGGTGTACATACATTTTTTTTTGCTAAATCAAATGTACAATAAGAGATACATATAGAAATTAGTCCACATAAAAGAAAGATGATAAAATTTTCTTTAAAGTGACCTATTTTAAAAAGTGTTTTTAGCAAAAAATCAACCAAGGTGCGGTCGCTCAAAGTAAGCCATATTTTCAATTTTTTTTTTACGTTTACCTCGAATTATTTTAATTCTTGTTTTATACAACAAAACGTATGTGTATTTAATAAAATGAGAATGATAAATCATTGTTCTTACAGCTTTTAACATCACTTTTGGGTTTTAAATAAAGTAAAAATCATACAAGCAAAAAGAAAATTAATTAAATACAATTTTTCAATTCTAGATTTGATTAAATCTATTGAATATCTTCATCCATGTCTTCAAGAATATCATCTTCTTGAATGGTCGTTCCTTGTGTTGTGAACTGACGTTGATACCGTGATGATAAGGACTAGTTTCCACAGGACCTATTACTAAATAAACAAGTGGAGTGAACAAATTTTAATCCTCTCAAACGGGGTGGAAAATATCTAAATATGGGTTGGTACCTAAAACATGAATCAAGCTCCTTCACCAGATATTTTGGTTCGAAAAATTTGCATGCGGATGCACAACCGGTTGTCACGGAAGCTGTGGCTTTAGACAATTAGGACTAACGTTAACGTGTTCTATGTTTTGTAAGAATAACATGGGTCCAAACTGCGACAGTTCACAAGGAACGAACATTATAATTCAAGAAGATGATATTCTTGAAAATTAAATCAAATCTAGAATTGAAAAATTGTATTTAATTTTTGCATGAATTAATTTTCTTTTTTCCTGTATGATTTTCACATTACTTAAAAAGCAAAAATGTTGTTTAAAGCTGTAAAAACAATGATTTATTATTAATAAATTAACTTATTATTCTCATTTCATTAAATACATTTACGTTTTGTTCCTTTACTTTGAGTTTTTGTGATTTTTAGTCCGAAGTCCTGTCAAGTTCATAAAAAAAAAAAGAAATTGACAGAACTTGGGACTAAAAATCACAGAAAATCGCAGAAATTCAGAGTAAAGGAACAGACATACGAATTAAAATAATGTCGAGGTAAACGTAATAAAAATTGAAAAAATGGCTTACTTTGAGTTACCGTATCTTGGTTGATTTTTTGCTAAAAACACTTTTTAAAGTAAGTCACTTTAAAGAAAATTTTTTGTTATCTTTCTTTCTTATGTACTTTAGAATCGCTCATAACAAAACAAACTCACAAGTCTCTGCGTTTTTAATTTTTATTTGTATATAACTACCTACTTTTCATTCATACAAAAATCGTATATGCACAAATGCGCAAGCAGACAACGGAGGTCCACACACTTTTGGCAATTTTTGACAGTTTAGTTTTTATTCATCATAGCTTCCTACCTACTTTTCATTCATAAAAAAAATCGTATATGCACAAATGCGCAAGCAGACACCGAAGGTCCACGCATTTGCACATGCTCACGCGCCCAATAGATACCTTAATACACTTGACTTTATTTAAATTCTAATTCTTATCCACTACTGTTTTTTTTTTCTATGTAACGAAGGAGGCAAAATATATGAGCACACAAAAAAAAAAAAATAATAAAGTAAAGAGGGGAAATAACTTTCTCTGCTTTTCTATGAAAGAAAAAGAGCTTCCTTGCCTTCTCATAGCACAGATAATAAAGTAAAAGAGGCAAAGAACTTTCTGTGCTTTACTATGAACAGCCAAAGAGCTTTCTTGCCTGCTGATCGTCAACCGGTCGTGAAGAAAATATGGGACATATTTTTCTATGGGGATGAGACATCTGTATAGTTTATTATCTGTGATACTATAGTTCCTGTTTCATCGTCAAAAAATATTGTCAAGTTAAGAAATTCGAATGTTTTCAAAAATTATCTTAGTATGAAGCTTTCATTTTTTCAGTAGTTCTTTTTATTACATTTTAAACGTTTTTTAATATCTATACTTTATACATAGCTAATTTCAGTTGAAAAAAACTTAATGATGTTCATTATTGTTTATGTTTTTTTATTTTGGCAAATTAGTGTTTTTAAAAAAGATACAAATTAAAATTGTCAGTAAACGGTTTGTGTACAAAATGAAAAGCACATAATTTATGGGGCATAAAAAAGTTTTTTTATATTTTTTCTCAAATCAAAGCATTTGGTTTTTAAAAACAATTGATTTCAACGAAAAACGAACTTATATTTTATTTGTTGTCTCACAAAAAGTATGTTTGTGTGAACACTTCCATATTTTCTCTAATGAGTAAAGTAATCATGGAAACATTAATAATTAAAAAAAATAACATTAAGTAAACAAAACTCCCTTTCCAGCAACAGACGAATGTTCACCTGTATTTTTCAAATTAGTATAATTCATTAGGAAGCCCCAAGGAAGCTTTACTTACTTTACTTTTGATGGCGCTCACAGCCCAGGATGGGCTTCGGCCTCAACTAACAAGCCCCTCCAGCCAGCTCTGTCCCTAGCTAGCCGCTTCCAGTTGCGCACACCGAGTGCTTTGATGTCGTCATTCACTTGATTGCGCCACCTGTTACGGGTTCTTCCTCTGCTGCGTACCCCATCGGGGTTGGATTCGAAGACTCGTCGGGCAGGTGCGTTGCTGTCCATACGCTCCACGTGCCCCAGCCATCTAAGCCGCTGTATTTTCAGCTTTTTGACCAGGTCAACGTCGCTGTATAGCCCGTATAGCTCGTCGTTGAATCTTCTCCTCCATACTCCTTCGATACACACCGGACCGAAAATCACACGAAGAATCTTCCTCTCAAAGCACCCTAGCAGATTTTTATCCGAATCTTTCAGTGTCCATGCTTCTGACCCATAAAGCAGGACCGGGATGATTAGGGTTTTGTATAAAGTCTCCTTGGTTCTCTGAGAGAGGGCCTTACTACTTAAATGCCTTCTTAGACCGAAGAAACAGCGGTTGGCAAGAGTAATTCTTCGCTTGATCTCTGCACTGATGTCATTCTGCGATGTAATAGTGGAGCCCAGGTAGACAAAGTCCTTGACAACTTCGAAGTTATATCTGTCCATCGTGATATTTTGCCCGAGTCGACGATGTTGAGATTCCTCTCTCGATGACAGCATATACTTCGTCTTGTCCTCATTAACCGCCAATCCCATTCTAGCCGCCTCCGATTCAATGCTCGCAAATGCTCCTGCCACAGCTCGCTTCGTTCTGCCGACAATGTCTATGTCATCCGCATATGCAAGCAATTGAACGGACTTTTGATAGATTGTACCGCTGGTGTTGACATGTGCGTTGCGTACAATGGCTTCAAGAACGATGTTGAATAGGTTGCATGATAACGCGTCGCCTTGCCTCAATCCTTTCTCAACATCAAAGGAATCGGTGGTGTTCTTACCAATTTTGACGGAGCAGCGAGATTTCTCCATCGTCATCCTGCACAAGCGGACGAGTTTGGCAGGGATGCCGAGACTCGACATGGCTCTGTATAATTCGTCCCTTTTCACGCTATCATACGCGACTTTAAAATCGATAAAAAGGTGGTGTGTATCGATCTGGAATTCCCGGGATTTTTCTAAAATCTGTCGAAGTGTGAACATTTGATCGACGGTTGACTTGCCTGGCCTAAAACCGCACTGATAAGGGCCGATCAGATCGTTGACAAAAGGTTTTAAGCGGTCACACAGGATGGCCGACAAGATTTTATAAGCGACGTTTAGGAGACTAATTCCTCTGTAGTTGGTACATTTCAGAACATCTCCCTTTTTATGGATGGGGCACACTATACCGAGGTTCCATTCATCGGGCATACTTTCCTCCGACCAAATTTTGCAGATGAGCTGGTGTATGCTCCTAGCCAATTCATCTCCCGCTGATTTAAATAGTTCGGCTTGTAAGCCATCCGCACCTGCAGCCTTGTACGACTTAAGTTTGGATATCGCCAGCCGAACTTCGGTTAGGTCGGGTGGACGGAACTCTTGGCCATCATCGTCCAAGTTGAATGGAGCGTTCTGCCTATTAGCGGCATCTTGGCTGTCTTCGCCATTAAGCAGTCTAGAGAAGTGTTCTTTCCAGATCCTCAGCACTGACTGTGTGTCTACTACCATATTCCCACTCTCATCTCGGCAGGCTTCCGTTCTAGCCTTGAATCCTTGGGTGGATCGCTTCACCCTCTGATAAAATTTTCGAACATCTCCCCTACCGCTACAACCCTCAATAGACTCTACCGCCCGCTTCTCGTGCTCTCTCTTTTTCCTCCTGAGAAGTCGGCGTTCCTCTTTTCGTTTCAGCCCGTAGAGCTCCCGGGCCACTCTCTCAGCAGCTCTTGTTCGAGTCTGCAGCATTGCCTGGTAGGCCTCGTCCTTAGCTGCATGCGCTAGCCGGCACTCCTCATCGAACCAGGGGTTTCGTTGTATTCGCCTAGTGAAACCCAGCACATCAGAGGCGGCACTTCTAATGGCTTGTTGACAGTGTTCCCACTGGTCCTCTGCACTTGATGCTGGTAGCGGACCTCCTGAGAGATTAAGAGTTACGTGGTCTGCAAAAGTTCTGGCAGTCTCTTGCGATTTAAGCTTCTCGACATCGAATCTTTTCACAGCATCTGCTCTGCGTTGTCGCGTCATGGATATCCGCATACGTAGTCTAGCTACCACCAGGTAGTGATCCGAGTCAATGTTGGCCCCTCGGAACGTTCGGACGTCCAAGATACTGGAAGCATGTCTCGCGTCTATCGCAACGTGGTCGATTTGGTTGACGGTTACTTGATCACGCGACCGCCAAGTCCCCTTGTGTATATTGAGGTGTGGGAAGTAGGTGCTTGAGATGATGACATTTCGCCCCGCCGCAAAGTCTGCCAGCCTGTGTCCGTTGCCGGAAGTTTCGTCGTGTAGGCTGTGTCCTCCGACTATCGAACCAAAGATGCCCTCCTTTCCGAATCTTGCGTTGAAGTCACCAAGAATGATCTTCACGTCGTACTTCGGGCACATATCATACGTTGTCTCCAAGAGATCGTAGAATGCTTCTTTGGTTGAGTCTTCTCTCCTTTCATGGGGGGCGTGAACACAAATCAGCGAAATGTTCTTAAATTTGCCTTTGATGCGGATTGTGACCAGGCGCTCGCTTACACTTCGGAAGCCCAAGACTTCTTGCCTAAGTCTTCCCCTTATCACAAAACCACAACCCAAGAGCCGCTGACCCGGTTCCTTCAAGCACCCGCCGTAGTAGATGTCACACGTTTTCAGTCTCCGTACACCCTCTCCATCCCATCGCACTTCCTGGATGGCTGTTACGTCAGCCTTTAGCCTGTCCAGGTTCTCCACTAATTGTTCGGCTGCACGTGTTCTGTATAAGGACAGGACGTTCCACGTGCAGATCCGAAATTCATTGTCCTTGTTTCGTTTGCTGGGGTCGTCAACTTTAAAATCATCCATATCCGAGGCTTGTTGTTGTTTCGGAACAACTTTTTTTTACGTGGTAGGGAAGTTACCCCGACGCACAACCCCCGACCCGGAGGACCAGACCCTTCGTATAACTCCAAGGGTAGGGAGCCGGATAAACCGCTCCTTATAGGCCTGAGCTACAAATATGTCGTAGTAGCCCATATAAGGTGTTCACTAAGTAGTTCAACCTAACTGGAACTGTAGACGCCACCGTTGATTCCATCTAGAGAATTCGTCCGCTGCCGCCTCGATGAAAGGAGAAGTGCCTTAGTGGGAACACTCCTCCCCCCCCCTCTCTCGTTGGCTGTCCCCAACAGCTTTCCACGGGGATTCAAACCCCGTCTCCAGCTGAGGTACTAGACACCCGATGTTCACCACGTGGAGGTGAGAGTAGGAGTTGGTAGACAGAGGTGGATTTTGAGAAAAACCTGTGGACGCTTGTGTCCTCTTGAATGCACATAACTACCCTTTTGAACATCCAAGGAAGCTTTAAGGAAGCTTATTTGGGTTTCAAGTGGTTCCAATTGGGCACTCATTTTTCATATGCCAGGCTAGCTCGATACCTAAGGTGCCCGACTCTCAACCCAACCATCCTCGGTTCAATTCCCGCAAAATCCATCAAATAAGTAATGTGTTTTTTCGGATATAAATAATTATTGTGAATTTAGTTCCAGAAGAAAATCATTACTAGCATGAAAATAAGGGAGAAAAAATAGATATAAAAATAAATAATTAATTTTTATTTTGTTTTGCATTGTGCTTCGAAAAGGCTTCTCCTAGGCCTTGACAAGCCTTTTATAAGAGTTT
Organism: Melangyna quadrimaculata; assembly: GCA_949320155.1. Taxonomy (NCBI): domain Eukaryota; kingdom Metazoa; phylum Arthropoda; class Insecta; order Diptera; family Syrphidae; genus Melangyna; species Melangyna quadrimaculata. The sequence goes on along the minus strand of OX439483.1, from coordinate 319,287,904 downwards.
TTCTGTGTCTATCGAAATACTTGAACAAAACTACACTCCTACATTTGCAATGTTTGAGTGTAGTTTTGTTCTATAAGGCATTAGTGAAATAAATTGAATACTTCCAATAAACCTGTAAATGATTGCTTGAAAGCCTTTCGAGCTTCTCAATTTGGGCCAAATGTGTTTCTCTAAGGCCTTATGGAGTCCAATTTGCTGATTTGGAAATAACTTCGATAGACCCTTACAGAAGTTAAATTGTAAGTTGGGTAAAGCCCACTAAGAATTTAAACTTCTTCTTCTTCATTTTTACCGGCGGTTGTCATGATCTGGAGGGGGACCACAACTCTTCCACTCAACTGCTACACCTAAGGTTCCACTCGTGGGGTTCGCCGCACCGGGTTGACCTCAGAAAACGTCAACAGGCCTCCCGGTTTTGGATTTTTCCATGTCTGAGGCCAACTTAATGCAGGTGCCGTTGCATTTGTTTCATCCTTTCTTCCGCGATAGTGTTGGAACGTCTTGTGCTTTTGTCTTTTGAACTGGGTTCTCATGGCATCTTCTTTGTACATGACAGTACCAGCTAAGTTGGTCATGCTGAATTTTGTCCAAGATGGTATTTTTGACGTGTAGGCTTCCTCGGATTCTCTTGTTTCTTATTCGATTACGCTTTGTCACTCCTGCTGTCATGCGAAGCATCTTCATTTGACTGTGAATCGTTTGTAGGCGCTGGACGAACAACTGCCGTGTAGAACTTTTCTTTCAGCTTAGGGGGCATTTTTCTATCACAGAAGATGGCAGAGTTTTTCCGCCACTTCATCCACCCTACGCCTACGCGGTGTTTGATGTCGTCATTACAAGATCCTTCGCTTTTGGTCACAGATCCAAGATTTTTCAACTTTTCCACTTGGGAAGCACTGTCCCAATCAAAAAGATGTCCGGAATAGGCCTGTGTGGATCAGAAAATGGACAGCATAGGTATTCGGTCTTTTTCGCTCTAATGCGGTATCCATTTCCCTCCAGAACATCCACCTATACATCTAGTGCTCGTTGCAAGGACACAGGATCTTCACATATGATGGCTCCATCGTCTGCAAAGAATAACTGATTCACTTTGGGGTCCGTCACCTTATCCTCAAGCAGAGGGACAAGAACAGTAATAAGAAGCAAAGGACTCAAGACGCTTCCCTGGTGCATACCTACTCTAATTGGGAACTCTTCGGTGATTCCTGCGGGGCATCTTAGCTTTCTTTTAACTTGCTCGTATATGTCCATGACCATCCGCACGTAGACTTCCGAAACCCCTCGTTGCCTAAGTGCAACCCATATCAGATCTCGTGGTTTTCTGTCGAATGCTTTTTCAAAATCAACCAATACAATATGCAAATCTCTCGAGGAATCCCGATATTTTTCCATTCTGATTCTTATACTCTGAATAGCATCTGTGGTTGATTTACCTGAAACAAACCCGCACTGGTCGTCAGATAGCCGTACTATTTTTCGTAGGCGGCCATCCAATATCCGCTCAATGATCTTCATGGTGTGGGACATCAGCTTGGTCGAACGGTAGCTATCGCAATTTCGTGTTTTTTCCTTTTAGATTGGAAGAAGGTAACTTTCCCTCCACTTATTAGGCATTTGGTTGCCGCAGATAAGTTTGGAGATGAGAATCATGAGCCATCTAGACCCGATGTCTAGCCCGAATCGAATTTGGAGTTTTTCACTAACATCTAAGTAACTAACATCTTCGACTGTGATGTCGGCGACTTCTTCATTGTTGGGTGCAGCTATTCCTCGGAAACTGTTCATTTAAATTCCTTCACAATACTCTTGCCATCTGTGAAGAATTTTGTCGTCATTCACAAGGAGTTGGCCTTGAGCGTTGTTAATGAATTTTGGTGAACGAATCTCCTAAGCATTTTTCCTTCTCTGTGCGGCGATTTTGAAAATAGTTGGGCCCTTGTTCATGTTGGCATGTCGCAGTTCCTGAATAGCTTGGTTTGCATCAGCAGCCGATAACTTGAAGTTGGGCACACTTTTCCTTTGCACACTTTTCCTTTCTTCTTTAACAACTCTAAGGCGAGCTTTTCATCTATGTTATGAGATGGGCAAGTTTATCAAGCTTTGAAAGACCGTTTACTGCTATGGCTTCATCATTCCAACACCATGTTTCTTTGTCGTGTTGGTAGTGTCTTCTGACAATTCCTAGCAGTGATTTCGCTTCCAGCAGGCAGGATTCTTGTAGAGAGTCACACATTTTTTGTACTCCACACTCTCCATTTGCATGTATGTCGATGTTTTTATACAGATATAATCTTTCATAGAAGAGACAAACGCTTCACCTTTTACTTTATCCAGATTGTACCACTTGATTCCCCTAGAAACCTCTGGTTGTTTATTCGTCTTCCTAGTCTCCATAAAAAAAATTCTGTCAGCAGAAGACGGTGTTGTGAGCCGATCGGTTCACCCAAAATCAATTTGCAAGATGGTAATCGATCTGAGTTTCTTTTTCACCACTACTGTAAGTGATAAGGTGCTTTTGTTGTTTGATGAACATGGTATTTAACACGATAAGTCCATAATAATCTGCACATGTTTAGGATGTCTTCACCAGAATGTTCCTAGTTCCGTGCCCCAAACCACCAAGACAATTTTTGATGTTTTTGAAGCCATATCCGTAGGAAGTAGCAAAGTTGAAATTCGGATTCAGGAACCCCTAAAACATTAAAGGCAAGTGAGAAAAAACTTCTATATTTTTTTCCTGACCAAAACACCATTTGACTGGACTAACCTAAATACACTTGACTTTATTTCAATTCTAATTCTTCCCCACTAATGATTTTTTCAAATCCAAAGACCTTTGTAGATGTGCAAAAAAAAACAGTTTAAATTTCATTTACCTATATGTACTTTAGAATCGCTCAAAACAAAACAAAATCACAAGTCTCTGCGTTTTTACTTTTTATTTGTATATACCTATCTACTTTTTATTCATACAAATTCTTATACGCACAAATGCGCAAGCAGACAACGAAGTTCCACGCACTTTTGGCAATTTTTGACAGTTTAGTTTTTATTCACCATAGCTACCTACCTACTTTTCATTCATAAACAAAATCGTATATGCACGAATGCGCAAGCAGACAACGAAGGTCCACGCACTTGCACAAGCTCACGCGCCCAATATATACCTAAATACACTTGACTTTATTTAAATTCTAATTCTTATCTACTACTGTTTTTTTTTTCTATGTAACGAAGGAGAGGCAAAATATATGAGCACACAAAAAAAAATAATAAAGTAAAGAGGGAAATATGAAAATGCAAAGAGCTTGCCTTCTTATAGCACAGATAATAAAGTAAAAGAGGCAAAGAACTTCCTATGCTTTACTATGAACAGGCAAAGAGCTTTCTTGCCTGCTGATCGTCAACCGGTCGTGAAGAAAATATGGGACATTTTTTTCTATGAGGATGAGACATCTGTATAGTTTATTATCTGTGATACTATAGTTCCTGTTTTATCGTTAAAAAATTTTGTCAAGATAAGAAATTCGAATGTTTTTATAAGTTATATTAATATGAAGCTTTCATTTCTCAGTAGTTTTTTTTATTACATTTAAAACGTTTTTTAATATCTATACTTTATACATAGCTACTTTCAGTTGAAAAAAACTTAATGATGGTCTTAATTGTTTATGTTTTTTAATTTTTTAGTGTTTTTAAAAAAGATACAAATTAAAATTGTCGGTTTGTGTACAAAATGAAAAGTACATAATTTATGGGGCATAAAAAAGTTTTTTTTTATATTTTTTCTCAAATCAAAGCATTTGGTTTTTAAAAAACAATTGATTTCAACGAAAAACGAACTTATATTTTATTTGTTGTCCCACAAAAAGTATGTTTGTGTGACCACTTCCATGTTTTCTCTAATAAGTAAAGTAATCATGGAAACATTAATAATTAAAAAAAAATAATATTAAGTAAACAAAACTCCCTTGCCAGCAACAGACGAAAGTTCACCTGTATTTTTCAAATTAGTTTAATTCATCAGGAAGCCCCAAGAAAGTTTTTAGGAAGCTTATTTGGGTTTCAAGTGGTTCCAATTTGGCACTCATTTTTCATATGCCAGGCTAGCTCGATACCTAAGCTGCCCGACTCTCAACCCAACCATCCTCGGTTCAATTCCCGCAAAATCCATCAAGTAAGTTATGTGTTTTTTTCGGATATAAATAATTATTGTGAATTAAGTTCCAGAAGAAAATCATTACTAGCATGAAAATAAAGGAGAAGAAATAGAAATGAAAATAAAGAATTAATTTTTATTTTGTTTTGCATTGTGCTTCGAAAAGGCTTCTCCTAGGCCTTGACAAGCCTTTTATAAGAGTTTTTCTGTGTCTATCGAAATACTTGAACAAAACTACACTCCTACATTTGCAATGTTTGAGTGTAGTTTTGTTCTATAAGGCATTAGTGAAATAAATTGAATACTTCCAATAAACCTGTAAATGATTGCTTGAAAGCCTTTCGAGCTTCTCAATTTGGGCCAAATGTGTTTCTCTAAGGCCTTATGGAGTCCAATTTGCTGATTTGGAAATAACTTCGATAGACCCTTACAGAAGTTAAATTGTAAGTTGGGTAAAGCCCACTAAGAATTTAAACTTCTTCTTCTTCATTTTTACCGGCGGTTGTCATGATCTGGAGGGGGACCACAACTCTTCCACTCAACTGCTACATCTAAGGTTCCACTCGTGGGGTTCGCCGCACCGGGTTGACCTCAGAAAACGTCAACAGGCCTCCCGGTTTTGGATTTTTCCATGTCTGAGGCCAACTTAATGCAGGTGCCGTTGCATTTGTTTCATCCTTTCTTCCGCGATAGTGTTGGAACGTCTTGTGCTTTTGTCTTTTGAACTGGGTTCTCATGGCATCTTCTTTGTACATGACAGTACCAGCTAAGTTGGTCATGCTGAATTTTGTCCAAGATGGTATTTTTGACGTGTAGGCTTCCTCGGATTCTCTTGTTTCTTATTCGATTACGCTTTGTCACTCCTGCTGTCATGCGAAGCATCTTCATTTGACTGTGAATCGTTTGTAGGCGCTGGACGAACAACTGCCGTGTAGAACTTTTCTTTCAGCTTAGGGGGCATTTTTCTATCACAGAAGATGGCAGAGTTTTTCCGCCACTTCATCCACCCTACGCCTACGCGGTGTTTGATGTCGTCATTACAAGATCCTTCGCTTTTGGTCACAGATCCAAGATTTTTCAACTTTTCCACTTGGGAAGCACTGTCCCAATCAAAAAGATGTCCGGAATAGGCCTGTGTGGATCAGAAAATGGACAGCATAGGTATTCGGTCTTTTTCGCTCTAATGCGGTATCCATTTCCCTCCAGAACATCCACCTATACATCTAGTGCTCGTTGCAAGGACACAGGATCTTCACATATGATGGCTCCATCGTCTGCAAAGAATAACTGATTCACTTTGGGGTCCGTCACCTTATCCTCAAGCAGAGGGACAAGAACAGTAATAAGAAGCAAAGGACTCAAGACGCTTCCCTGGTGCATACCTACTCTAATTGGGAACTCTTCGGTGATTCCTGCGGGGCATCTTAGCTTTCTTTTAACTTGCTCGTATATGTCCATGACCATCCGCACGTAGACTTCCGAAACCCCTCGTTGCCTAAGTGCAACCCATATCAGATCTCGTGGTTTTCTGTCGAATCCTTTTTCAAAATCAACCAATACAATATGCAAATCTCTCGAGGAATCCCGATATTTTTCCATTCTGATTCTTATACTCTGAATAGCATCTGTGGTTGATTTACCTGAAACAAACCCGCACTGGTCGTCAGATAGCCGTACTATTTTTCGTAGGCGGCCATCCAATATCCGCTCAATGATCTTCATGGTGTGGGACATCAGCTTGGTCGAACGGTAGCTATCGCAATTTCGTGTTTTTTCCTTTTAGATTGGAAGAAGGTAACTTTCCCTCCACTTATTAGGCATTTGGTTGCCGCAGATAAGTTTGGAGGTGAGAATCATGAGCCATCTAGACCCGATGTCTAGGCCGAATCGAATTTGGAGTTTTTCACTAACATCTAAGTAACTAACATCTTCGACTGTGATGTCGGCGACTTCTTCATTATTGGGTGCAGCTATTCCTCGGAAACTGTTCATTTAAATTCCTTCACAATACTCTTGCCATCTGTGAAGAATTTTGTCGTCATTCACAAGGAGTTGGCCTTGAGCGTTGTTAATGAATTTTGGTGAACGAATCTCCTAAGCATTTTTCCTTCTCTGTGCAGCTATTTTGAAAATAGTTGGGCCCTTGTTCATGTTGGCATGTCGCAGTTCCTGAATAGCTTGGTTTGCATCAGCAGCCGATAACTTGAAGTTGGGCACACTTTTCCTTTGCACACTCTTCCTTTCTTCTTTAACCACTCTAAGGCGAGCTTTTCATCTATGTTATGATATGGGCAAGTTTATCAAGCTTTGAAAGACCGTTTACTGCTATGGCTTCATCATTCCAACATCATGTTTCTTTGTCGTGTTGGTAGTGTCCTCTGACAATTCCTAGCAGTGATTTCGCTTCCAGCAGGCAGGATTCTTGTAGGGAGTCACACATTTTTTGTACTCCACACTCTCCATTTGCATGTATGTCGATGTTTTTATACAGATATAATCTTTCATAGAAGAGACCAACGCTTCACCTTTTACTTTATCCAGATTGTACCACTTGATTCCCCTAGAAACCTCTGGTTGTTTATTCGTCTTCCTAGTCTCCATACAAAATTCTGTCAGCAGAAGACGGTGTTGTGAGCCGATCGGTTCACCCAAAATCAATTTGCAAGATGGTAATCGATCTGAGTTTCTTTTCCACCACTACTGTAAGTGATAAGGTGCTTTTGTTGTTTGATGAACATGGTATTTAACACGATAAGACCATAATGATCTGCACATGTTTAGGATGTCTTCACCAGAATGTTCCTAGTTCCGTGCCCCAAACCACCAAGACAATTTTTGATGTTTTTGAAGCCATATCCGTAGGAAGTAGCAAAGTTGAAACATTAAAGGCAAGTGAGAAAAAACTTCTATATTTTTTTCCTGACCAAAACACCATTTGACTGGACTAACCTAAATACACTTTACTCTATTTCAATTCTAATTCTTCCCCACTCATGATTTTTTCAAATCCAAAGACCTTTGTAGATGTGCAAAAAAAAAACAGTTTAAATTTCATTTACCTATATGTACTTTAGAATCGCTCAAAACAAAACAAAATCACAAGTCTCTGCGTTTTTACTTTTTATTTGTATATACCTATCTACTTTTTATTCATACAAATTCTTATACGCACAAATGCGCAAGCAGACAACGAAGTTCCACGCACTTTTGGCAATTTTTGACAGTTTAGTTTTTATTCACCATAGCTACCTACCTACTTTTCATTCATAAACAAAATCGTATATGCACGAATGCGCAAGCAGACAACGAAGGTCCACGCACTTGCACAAGCTCACGCGCCCAATAGATACCTAAATACACTTGACTTTATTTAAATTCTAATTCTTATCTACTACTGTTTTTTTTTTTTTCTATGTAACGAAGGAGAGGCAAAATATATGAGCACACAAAAAAAAATAATAAAGTAAAGAGGGAAATATGAAAATGCAAAGAGCTTGCCTTCTTATAGCACAGATAATAAAGTAAAAGAGGCAAAGAACTTCCTATGCTTTACTATGAACAGGCAAAGAGCTTTCTTGCCTGCTGATCGTCAACCGGTCGTGAAGAAAATATGGGACATTTTTTTCTATGAGGATGAGACATCTGTATAGTTTATTATCTGTGATACTAAAGTTCCTGTTTTATCGTTAAAAAATTTTGTCAAGATAAGAAATTCGAATGTTTTTATAAGTTATATTAATATGAAGCTTTCATTTCTCAGTAGTTTTTTTTATTACATTTAAAACGTTTTTTAATATCTATACTTTATACATAGCTACTTTCAGTTGAAAAAAACTTAATGATGGTCTTAATTGTTTGTTTTTTATTTTTGCAAATTAGTGTTTTTAAAAAAAGATACAAATTAAAATTGTCAGTAAACGGTTTGTGTACAAAATGAAAAGTACATAATTTATGGGGCATACAAAAGTTTTTTTTATATTTTTTCTCAAATCAAAGCATTTGGTTTTTAAAAATCAATTGATTTCAACGAAAAACGAACTTATATTTTATTTGTTGTCCCACAAAAAGTATGTTTGTGTGACCACTTCCATGTTTTCTCTAATAAGTAAAGTAATCATGGAAACATTAATAATTAAAAAAAAATAACATTAAGTAAACAAAACTCCCTTGCCAGCAACAGACGAAAGTTCACCTGTATTTTTCAAATTAGTTTAATTCATCAGGAAGCCCCAAGAAAGTTTTTAGGAAGCTTATTTGGGTTTCAAGTGGTTCCAGTTTGGCACTCATTTTTCATATGCCAGGCTAGCTCGATACCTAAGCTGCCCGACTCTCAACCCAACCATCCTCGGTTCAATTCCCGCAAAATCCATCAAGTAAGTTACGTGTTTTTTTCGGATATAAATAATTATTGTGAATTAAGTTCCAGAAGAAAATCATTACTAGCATGAAAATAAAGGAGAAGAAATAGAAATGAAAATAAAGAATTAATTTTTATTTTGTTTTGCATTGTGCTTCGAAAAGGCTTCTCCTAGGCCTTGACAAGCCTTTTATAATAGTTTTTAGATGTGTCTATCGAAATACTTGAACAAAACTACACTCCTACATTTGCAATGTTTGAGTGTAGTTTTGTTCTATAAGACATTAGCGAAATAAATTGAGTACTTCCAATAAACCTGTAAATGATGAGCCTTTCGAGCTTCTCAATTTGGGCCAAATGTGTTTCTCTAAGGCCTTATAGAGTCCAATTTGCTTATTAGGAAATAACTTCGATAGACCCTTACAGAAGTTAAATTGTTAGTTGGGTAAGGGCCAATAAGAATTTAAACTTCTTCTTCTTCGTTTTTACCGGCGCGGGGGTTGTCATGATCTGGAGGGGGACCACAACTCTCCCACTCAACTACTTCACCTAAGGCGCCGGGTTGACCTCAGAAAACGTCAACAGGCCTCCCGGATTTGGATTGTTCCATGTCTGAGGCCAACTTAATGCAGGTGTTTTTGCGGCTGCCTTTCTTCCACGATAGTGTTGGAACGTCTTGTGCTTTTGCCTTTTGAACTAGGTTCTCATGGCATCTTCTTTGTACATGACAGTACCAGCTAAGTTGGTCTTGCTGTATTTTGTTCAAGATGGTATTTTTGACGTGTAGGCTTCCTCGGATTCTCTTGCTTCTTATTCGATTACGCTTTGTCACTGCTGCTGTCATGCGAAGCATCTTCATTTCACTGTGAACCGTTTGTAAGCGCTGGACGAATAACTTCCGTGTAGAACTTTTCTTTCGGCTTAGGGGGCATTTTTCTATCACAGAAGATGGCAGAGTTTTTCCGCCACTTCATCCACCCTACGCTTACGCGATGTTTGATGTCGTCATCACAAGATCCTTCGCTATTGGTCACAGATCCAAGATTTTTAAATTTTTCGCACTTGGGAAGCACTGTCCCAATCAAATAGATGTCCGGAATAGGCCTGTGTGGATCAGAAAATGGACAGCATAGGTATTCGGTCTTTTTCGCGCTAATGCGGTATCCATTTCCTTCCAGAACATCCACCTATACATCTAGTACTCGTTGCAAGGACACAGGATCTTTACATATGAGGGCTCCATCGTCAGCAAAGAATAACTGATTCACTTTGGGGTCCGTCACCTAAACTTCAATTAGTAATTCAAGGACAGTAATAAAGAGCAAAGGACTCAAGACGCTTCCCTGGTGCACACCTACTCTAATTGGGAACTATTCGGTGATTCCTGCGGGGCATCTTAGTTTTCTTTTAACTTGCTCGTGCATGTCCATGACGCACGTAGACTTCCGAAACCCCTTGTTGCCTAAGTGCTACCCATATCAGATCTCGTGGTTTTCTGTCGAATGCTTTTTCAAAATCAACCAATACAATATGCAAATCTCTCGAGGAATCCCGATATTTTTCCATTCTGATTCTTATACTCTGAATAGCATCTGTGGTTGATTTACCCGAAACAAACCCGCACTGGTCGTCAGATAGCCATCCAATATCCGCTTAACGATCTTCATGGTGTGGGACATCAGCTTGATCCAACGGTAGCTATCGCAATTTCGTGTATCACCCTTCCCCTTGTAGATTGGAAGAAGGTAACTTTCCCTCCACTAGGAAGGCAATTGGTTGCCTCAGATAAGTTTGGAGATGAGAATCATGAGCCATCATGACCCGATGTCTCCCATCTTTTTCCAGAACTCTCGTCTGGCCGAATCGAATAGTTTTTCAACGCATCACTAGCATCACCGACTGTGATGTCGGCGACTTCTTCATTATTGGGTGCAGCTATTCCTCGGAAACTGTTCATTTAAAAGTCCTTCACAATACTCTTGCAATCTGTGAAGAATTTTGTCGTCATTCACAAGGAGTTGGCCTTGAGCGTTGTTAATGAATTTTGGTGAACGAATCTCCTAAGCATTTTTCCTTCTCTGTGCGGCTGTTTTGAAAATAGTTGGGCCCTTGTTCATGTTGGCATGTCGCAGTTCCTGAATAGCTTGGTTTGCATCAGCAGCCGATAACTTGAAGTTGGGCACACTTTTCCCTTTCTTCTTTCTTGCAACGTCCGCTAACCACTCTAAGGCGAGCTTTTCATCTATGTTATGAGAGGGGCAAGTTTATCAAGCTTTGAAAAGCCGTTTTTTTTCTAGTCATTACTGCTATGGCTTCATCATTCCACCACCATGTTTCTTTGTCGTGTTGGTAGTGTCCTCTGACAATTCCTAGCAGTGATTTCGCTTCCAGCAGGCAGGTATCTTGCAGAGAGTCACACATTTTTTGTACTCCACACTCTCCATTTGCATGTCTGTCGATGTTTTTATACAGATATAATCTTTCATAAAAGAGACAAACGCTACCACTTGATATCCCTAGAACCTTCTGTGTATTTGTTCGTTTTTCTCGTCTCCATACAAAATTCTGTCAGAGAAGACGGTGTTGTGAGCCGATCGGTTCACCCAAAATCACTTTGCAAGATGGTAATCGATCTGAGTTTCATTTCCACCACTACTGTAAGTGATAAGGTGCTTTTGTTGTTTGATGAACATGGTATTTAACACGATAAGACCAAAATGATCTGCACATGTTTAGGATGTCTTCACCAGAATGTTCCTAGTTCCGTGCCCCAAACCACCAAGACAGTCCTGATAGTCCTCGTTAGGTTTCCCAACATGCCCACAAACAAAAGCTCATCTTTCGGGATGTGTTTATGGTGGTTGTGAAAGTCTAGCCAAAACGCATCTTTTCCCGGTTGTTCACATCCAATTTGGGGAGCATAAGCGCTGACAATATTCCACACATTACCTGGCATCACCAATTTCAGAGACATCAAACGGTCACTGGACTTCCAAATAGCCAAGACGTTACCAAGCAGTTCCTCCGCAAGGATGATACCCACTTAGAATTTAAACAGATAGATTAGATTTAGATTAGATTAGATTGATTTTATTTTCACTACAAATATTTAGCAATTATATATATGTATAATACAACCAATAAAGCATGGCTATGCCGTCTGACTGATTGACAATCATATTGACATACTGTTTTTGTTTAATTAAATAAGTTACAGTTATCGACTAGAAGTTTTCGTTTATTATTTGGTTTCGATAGATTAGTGCTGTTTTGCAAAATTTTAATAATTTATGTACATCCATTTCATTAAGGATCTCTATAATTTCGTTGTCATTAAGATTACCTTCTGGTTTCCTTGAGTACCGGACACCTTCCTACAAAGTGAAAAATATCTTCACGCTCTTCTATATTGCACATAATGCATATTACTGTTAGATCTTCGCGATGTGGTATAAAATTTAAATTCAGAAGTTCACCTCTTAGCCGAAACATGCTTGATATTTGGTCAATGGTATAATCATCTAGGAAATAGTTTCTTTGGTAGAGGTTATGGTTCAGTTTACTGTAGATCATGCGGTGTAATGAACTTGATGCCTCTTCCATGTACCTCTGTCTAAAATTTTCATCTAGATAAGTAATTACCATATACAATGTAGGCTTCCATTGGATCCGTTCGCTGACATCTAACTGCACACCTGCCTGTTCTGCTAGTTCTATCCAATTTTTGTACCATCCTGACCTACTTTGTATAGCTTGAATAGCTGCTTTCTTTGGAAGTCGATCGTTAGGCATAAAAAGAACTTTTGCTATGTAGTCGACTTGTAACCGGATAGTTTTGATGAACAGAGGGGATATACCCGTTTCGAGCATTATCATGTAATTTGGTGTGCTGGGAGGAAGGCGAAAAATTCGTTTTATGTAATACTTGAGAAGCTTTTCCATTGTTTCCATTGCATAAAAAAGGATCGATTGTGCTACTGCTTCAAAACATTAAATTTGCTGCTATGGGCAATATCTTTGTTGTTAAAGCATTCTCTCCATGCTGCATTGATAGCGGTTTTTGCTTTTCGAAGTTTTTCGGTCAGATGCCCCTCCATGTTTAGGTTCTTGGTGAAGTAGACTCCTAAGTACTTGTACTCTTTAACCACTTCTATCCTTTCATTGTTATACCGCCATTGCTCGTTCGTACTGTATCTGCCACCCCCTTTCTTAAATATCATCACTTTTGACTTATTTAGGTTTACGACTAAATTCCATCGCGCGCAATATTCGGACAGTCTGTTAATCATAAGTTGTAATGATTCTGGAGTATAAGAAAATAGCACAATGTCGTCTGCAAAAAGCAGCGCTTTAATGGAAACTCCCGCGTGCTCTATGCCACCTGGTAATGCTTCGATTATATCTTCTATAAATAGTGCAAACAAACTTCGACAGAGAGCACAGACCTGTCTTACACCTGACTTCGTCTGGAACCAGTCAGATACATGCGAGCCATTCCAAACTGCTGCTCTTGTGTCGATGTATAAATTCTGCAGTACTTATACGAACTTGTGCGACATTTCCACTCTAAATAACTTAAACATCAATGCATTTCTGTCTACTGTGTAGAAGGCTGCTTTTAGATCCACAAAAAAGGTATACAATTTTTTATTCCTTGAAAGAAAAGAGTCCGCGATACTACTGAGCAAAAATATGTGGTCTATGGTGGAGTAACCTGATCTTAACCCAGCTTGATACTTGCTCAGTAATTTATTTGCGTCTATCCACGCGTTTAACCTCTTGAGTAATATTGAAGTAAAAATTTTATAGGATGAGTTTAAGAAGAAAATTTCTCTATAGTTGGCTGGATCATCTATGCTACCTTTTTTGTGAATTGGAAATATAAGGGCATCTTTAAACTGTTGGGGAATGACTCCATGTTCTAATATGTCAATGAACAATCTTACTTAATTTTTGATCAGTTCCTCTGTTCCATATCTAAAAAATTCAGCTGGTATTCTATCTGCGCCTGCAGCCTTTCCATCAGATAGTTCATTAACCGATGCAAGAACCTCTTCTTTGGATATAGTCCTGTCTAAGATGGTGACATGGAACCTAGGTTGTGCGTAATGAATCATGCTACTGGTTGTAATCATTGGGTTCATTAATGAATTGAAGTGATTTTGTAAATTCTTGACATCTAATTTGGGACTGATGACGTATTTTGAGCCATTTAATTTCCGGGCCAGATTCCAGAAATCAGATGGATTGTTGCACTGAGCTAGTTTTCGAGCTTCTTCTTCGAAATACCCTTTTTTCTTTTCCTTGCACAGCCTTTTATATGTTTGATTATACCCAATAAACAAGTTTTTAGCGTAGGACTCATTAAACTTGCTATACTCAAAAAACAAAGCATATGATAGATTCCTGGCTTGCCAACACTCTTTATCAAACCATTGTTCCCTAAACTTCTTTTTTATCTGCCTGTTCGTGTTACTCGGAACCTGGTATGCTTCTTTTATGCACATTTCAATTCTTCGTAGACTGCCATCATTTTCATCGGCTAAAAGAAGTGTATCCAATGGCGTTCTATAGTTGGAAGCTGTTGCATTTCTCCAGAGCAGTTTTTGCAGAAGTTCCAAATTTGAATTTTCATAATTCTCTTCTCTACCACACTCAACTGAGACAATAATCGGCATATGATCAGATTAAGGTTTTTTCGATACTTCAAAATCAGTTACAAACAAGCTCCAATCACCATTTATAAGACTGTAATCGATGAAAGAACTTCCTTGTTTGTTTGTCTCCTTCACTTGTACCATTTTGAATTCGAAGACCGAACGAATCACATAGTTCAAGCACCCTCACACCTCTTCCATTTTTAGTCGCATCCTTTGTCTGTCTTATACGTCCAACTCGCTCGTTTTCAGCTCCTCCTTCTGTACCTATTCTTGCATTTAGATCGCCGATAAGCATTGCACTTCCGCTATCATAACATGTTAAGAATTCATTTATTTTTTCAAAATCTGAATCCCAGTGGTTACAATTGATGTAAGTTGGTAATATTCGTAGCTTCTTTCCATAAATTTTTAAGTTCAAACACGTTATATCTCCATAAATTTGAAATTCGCAGTTATTGCTATCCTTCTCCTTTTTATGTCCAAAAATACACCCCCACTCGCTCTTCCTTTCGCATTTGATGTTATTGCTGGTATTATTCTAAGTTCATAGTTATTGAATTTGTTCGCGTACTTTTCAAGGACACTATCTGTTAGATAAGTTTCATACAAAAAGATTATATCTAATTCATTTACAAAACTAAAAAAAATCATTAAATATGCACTTATTATTAAGTCCTGATATATTGTATGACAAAATCTTTAAATTTTTCTTATAACTAAAATTAATATTATTTAAATTAGATCTTTCGCTATTGTTTAATGGGCAGACGGCATTACTACTAAAAATTCATTTGCGACATCAAAGATGGCGTGTGTAAATCATAATTTTTTCTCTGTCCAGGAACGCATCCCATAGAAATGTCATTCACCAATTGGTCTAAAAGCCACCTTCCACAACAGCCGTCACATTTCAGATTGTTCTCGCTGTCATAATAAAATGATTTACCTTCCACCATTAATGTTTGTCCGCGTTTTTGGGTTTTCAGAAGTTTATTTTTCGCAAAAAAATCCGTTCTAAGCTTTATTAAAAGTCTTCTTCGGGCTCGTGCAGATGCAGGTAGATCTCTGTGAACAGAAATACCGGTGTTTCGTAGTTTAATAGTAGCTTTAAGAATACGTCCCACTTCCTCACTTCGGTTTAACTTAACGATGACATTAGCCACTCTATTTCTCCTCAAGCGTAAGACTCTTGTTGATGCAACAAGATTTGCCTCGTTCGATAGCAGAAGATCCATGCAACACTTTTCTGCCTTAACTCGAGCTTCTTCCTCTCCACTCACCGGAATGTGAACAACAACATTTTTCTCGTTGGCCTTCATTTCAAGATATTTCACTTGCCGCTCCAATGAGTTGCAGCGTGTCTCAAACTTCTTCACCTGGGACTGTAACACCGAGTTTCTGTCTTGAAGTTTATGGATTTCCTTGTTTATGACATCTATATCACTTTTTGTCGGCATATCCTTCATTTTGTCATCTAATATTAGTGACATTATTTCATGGATCAATATTCTCAGGTCTGACACTTCCATCGCTCCAACAGCAGTGGTGCTTCGGCTATTGCCAGCTTTCCCATCCTGTGGATATTCAGGCGCAACTTCTAAATGGAGTCTTTTGGGTGGTTGATTGCTCCTATTAGGTGTTTGTGGTGGAGGGGTTCGATTCATTTCCGATCCTTTGTTTTTCGCCAGTTGTATGTATGTATATACACCGTTCACTTTGTATTTTATTTTATTTTATTTAATTTTGATCATAGAAAAAAAAATGATTTACTAAGCAAATTATATAAGAATAAAGTGGTGAAAAAAAGAAAATATTTACGACTGTATTTTATAAATAACTATTGCATTAAAAAGGTTAAATTACAAAATTAATAAGAGTGACCGGAAAAAAACTGAACTTGATAATTGCAAACCAGAGTTGCCAATCTAGAATTTAAACATTGTTTAAAAAAAAAAGTCACGCACGAAGAAGGAATAATTATTTTATACCTAATTTTTAACAAAATTTGACAACGTTAACGACGGCGACGTCTGCCGGCCACTACGACTCTCGCAAACCGTCTGCCATTTTGTTTCACGTTTCTTGACGATGGACAGAACATATTTGCGTTATCAGAATCCATGTACCTTATAATTTTTTTTTCACCAAAATTTGACAATTTTGATCCCCCACCTACTCCATTTAGCCTCTCAATCGCGCTGGCAGACATGCATATTTGTGCTCAGCTACTCTGAATGATTCTCTCCAGTAAAAATCAATCGTGTACCGATGACTCCCTTTTGTTTGTAACCAGCTCTACGTCTATTAGGCGAAGGCATAAAGGGCCATTAGCAATATCAGAGCAAATACAAATATTTGTGGACGATATTGGCACTGTATTTGAATTAAGACGTTTGTCCGATGACCTTCGACCAATGTCTTTTGCATAGAAGTGCTTTTCACACGTGTGCCAATTCTTAGGTAAATTCCCAGTAGTTACACTTCCATGTTTAATCCAAATTGGCCTTCTATGGTCGGTGGGAATTTTGAAAAAGGACACAGAACCTAGGAGTTTTTTTTTAAATATTTATGTTAGAAGGTAAGTAAAAAAGTAAATGTAAAGATTTTATACATATTTATGTAAAAAATTAAGTAAAACAGTAAACACATACATTTTTTATGTTGAAAGCAGCTAAGTAAAGAGAAGTAAGTAGTAATTGTATAATAGTCCAATCAAATTAACAAAAATATCTAAACAAATTCGGGAAGAGAATTTTATTGTTTTATTTTAAGTAGTACATCTTGCGGATTTTAAAACCACAATTTTCCAATAAAAAAACCCTCTGCATCATCCGCCATTTTGAAAAAGGTGTTTAAAAGCGTGTACTCAATTTTCTCAACCGCTATTAGTCGATGAGTACTTATTTTTATTTACTTCTGTAGGCTAACATTTTTTCTATAATTTTTGTCTTAACAATTTTTTGGATAGCTCCTTCCTATAAAAAGTTACTGTTGAATGACCAGCAAGTTTTCGATTTTAAAAATGGGTTTTCAAGTTTATCTCATCCAATGTCCATCCGAACCAAAATCACTTTTTATACTTTTTATAGAACATTAAATTTCCTACATTCCTGTTTACTTAGATTCCATGTAAGTCAAATGAATTTCAAGATATACCACGACAAAATTTCTAATATTATATAATAAAGTGTCGATTCATTTTGTTAAAGTGACCCTACTTGTTCCCCGTTTGACTAACAAATATAAAATTACCAACATATTTGTAGAGAAAAGTTATACCTATAATTGTATATAATTGGTTCCATGAAAACTCAAAATTATCATAATGTTTTGAATTTAAAATGGTATATATAAAGTTGACGGCACATTTACACGCGCTTTTAGTACGAAACGTTTTACCATGTAAAACGTCGCTAAACAGCTCTAAACGGTTGAATAGTTATGCAGTGTATAAGGATTTATGTAGGTTCTATACAACGTTGCATAAATAGTGATTTATAAAACATTTCCCCAGCCAGTATAGTTCTCGACTGAAAAGTTAAAGTATCTTAAGTGCCGATCTGTCTCTCATCGAGTGCACTTGTGTTTTGTGAAAGTCAGTTTTGTCAACATCATTAAATTTCACTAAATTACCGCAGCCGAAAAAAAAATAAAACAACAAAATAAATGGAAATGAAAAAAAAAACACAGTGCAACGAGTGGTAAATCCCTCTTTTCATTTCCCGTCACTTTTCACA
Source organism: Melangyna quadrimaculata (assembly GCA_949320155.1). Taxonomy (NCBI): domain Eukaryota; kingdom Metazoa; phylum Arthropoda; class Insecta; order Diptera; family Syrphidae; genus Melangyna; species Melangyna quadrimaculata. The sequence continues at coordinate 319,269,988 of OX439483.1, read as the reverse complement.
GTTGAGTTTGCTTCATTGTTATATGCAATGCACCCACACAGAGCATTGCATCGTTTAAGTTAACTTCTCGTCAGATAGATAGCTGTTTGTTTTTTTCTATTTAACCAGGGGCGGCTCAGTTCAATTTTGTCAATAAGGCATACCACTGTTGACAGGTTGATACTGAAATGTTCAAATTGGGATCTAAGATAAATATTCAACTTAGTTAATTGTCTGACTTGGATTGTCGTTATTTTTGAATATTTAAATGGTTGATAGATTTAGTTTCGATTTTAGCATGCTTGGGCTTAGAAAGAATTTCTACGCTACGTACGTCTTTACTGCAAACAACAGGCCAGCTGTTTTGGCACTAAGTGAAACTCAGATAGGTGAAAATTCTGATCATTCGGAATTTTATTTATTTGGGTAGAACATGGTGCCATTATTCTTTCCCCACCATGGTTTAGCCGTCTACATAAGAAATGATGTTGCGTACCAACTTCAACCACAATATGGTTTGTGTTCTAACACAAACTTTAATTTCATGTGGGTAAAATTTACGGTAAATAAGCAAATCATTCACACCTGTTTCATTTATCGAAGTCCTAATCTGGACAGAAATTCAACTTGTAACGAATTTGATGCTCTGTCCGACTCCATCCAAAGAATTGTTGCCCATTACCCTCACACTGAAATCGTCATTGCGGGCGATTTCAATGTACACAATTCTAGTTGGCTTCGCTTTTCGGGTCAGACAACACCCGAAGGAAGGTATGTTGAGCTCTTTGCTGAGTTGAACCACCTGACTCAGATTGTTGACGAGCCAACTCGAATACCAGTCGTTACATGTCAATCCGCCAACACTCTGGCCCGGATAGTATACCTGCCATTGTTCTGAAGAGGTGTTCTTTAAAGCTGGCAAAACCCATGCGTAAGCTTTTGCATCTGTCCTATTGTTCTGGTCTCTTTCCGAGTGGATGGAAAACAGCATTTGTCCAGCGTGTCCCTAAAAAAGGCGTATCTTCTTCACCCTCAAACTATCGTCCAATTGCACTTACGTCCCTTCTTTCCAAGGTCATGGAAACGCTGATAAATTTTCAGTATAAGAAATATCTCGAAGAACGAAAGCTTCTTAATGACCGGCAGTACGGCTTTCGTAGCAATAGGTCCACAGGTGATCTGATGGTATATCTCACCGAACAGTGGAACAAATCTTTACATTGTTTTGGAGAAAGTAAGATTATTGCGCTTGAAATTTCAAAAGCGTTTGATAGTGTTTGGCATCAAGCTCTCTTATCGAAAATGCGCGCACTTGGTATCGATGAATCTCTTCTTCGTTGGATTAGAAATTACCTTTCGGACAAGTTGTATTGGACGGTTTCAAGTCTGAAACCCACAAAATAAATGCTGGTGTGCCCCAGGGATCCGTTTTGTCGCCGACTCTCTTCCTCATATTCATTGATGATATGCTGTCTGAAACTTCTTATCCATTAAACTGTTTTGCTGATGACAGTACCCTCAGCTTTTCATATTCATTTTTAGATTCACCTACATGTCCTTCGGATGTGGAATTTGAACGGCAGCGTATGATAAGCTCATTAAATTCTAATCTCGACAGCATTGTCCAATGGGGAATCCAAAATCGCGTAGAATTTAATGCTTCAAAAACTCAATGCTGTTTACTGTCGTTAAAACGAAACCCACCCCCATGCCACTATCCATGAGTGGCACTTGCATTGAGGAAACCGAAAAGCTTTCTGTCCTCGGTATGTGAATCACAGATCACCTTATGTGGAACGATCACGTATTTGATGTAGCCAAAAATGCAGCTTAGTGTTTAGGTTTACTTCGGCGATGCAAGAAATTTTGTACCCCTTCTGATCTGGCTGTTATCTATAAAGCCTATATGCGTCCAAAACTCGAGTACAATTCTCGTGTTGGGGCAGGTGCTCGAATAACCTAATTGAGTCTATTGTTTCATGTCTCTCGTTATTTTACCGTTATTTTCACAAACAGTGCTCTAGTGAAATAGCCAGATGCATTCCTCCCCTTAAACAATTTTAGTTTAGTTTAGTTTAGTTTTATTGACTTATAAAAATAATAATTAGTGTACAAACATATTTTGCTTATTTTAACAAAGAAGTCTATTGGTTTGGCCGAAAGCCGTCTACCAGACTGACATAATTAACATTGTTATTTTAATTTTGATTATATTAAGTAACATACATACATACATATTTATCTTTTTTTTTTCAAAAATGTTCGTTTACAATGCAATTTCGATATTTTAATGTTTTTCTAGTGAAATTAAAAAGTACTTCCCAGCCACGTGATCCATTTAAAATTTTTAGCACTTCCTCTAATTCCAATGACTGCACTCCAAAATACTGCACTCGAAATTCATTTAAAACGGGACAGACTGCCATAAAATGGAACACATCTTCTCTTTCATAACGGTTGCATAAAGTACATATAATAGGTAAATCTGGACGGTGTGGTATGAAATTGAGGTTTAATAGTTCACCCCTCAATCGAAAGATTGTACTTATTAATTCCGTAGAATGGTTAGCTAAAAAGTAAGTTCTTTCATTTAAGTAGTGGTCCAATTTGCTATAGTACAACCTGTACTGCGAATTCTGCGCTTCTTCCATGAATTTATGGTACATTCGGTTTCCTATTTTCTTTAGCAATTCGTCAAGTTTTGGTTTTAGCGATTCCACTTGCTCTTCAACTGTAAATAGCAGGTTTAATCCACATTCGGATGCCAGTTTCTTCCACTCTTGGACACATCCTCCTTCAATCGACAATAAGTGCATAAGTACTATTTTTGGCGTTCTCTGCTCATGCATTGCTAATACACGTATTATATAGTTGAAGTGAATCTTAAGAGTATCCAAAAACAGAGGCGGAATACCAGTCTCCAAATGTATCATATAGTTTGGGGAACTAGTGGGTATTCTAAAAAATCTCTTAATAAAATAACGTAGAAACTTCTCCACTGTTTCGAACGGTCGGTAACCCCATGCTTGTGCTCCATACAGAAGAATGTTTGTTGCAGTTGCACGAAATATCGCTTGCTTTGTTCTATGTGAAATACTCTTCTTGTTTATGCAGCTGCCCCAAACAGAACATATAGCTCGCTTCGCATCTGCTAGTTTGCCTTGGAGATGTTTTTTCATATTGGAATTCGATGAAATCAACACTCCCAGATATTTATACTCCTTTACGATTTCTATTTCCTGTCCGTTAAACGTCCACTTCTCCAGCCGTGAATATCTTCCTCCTCCACTTCTTAAGATCATCATTTTAGATTTAACCAGGTTGACAGATAGATTCCAACTCTTACAATATCTTCCTAATCTGTTGATCATAAGCTGCATGCCTTCAACTGTGTCTGCGAGGAAAACAATGTCATCTGCAAACAATAACCCTGGGATTTTCGTCTGATGGAGCTCAATTCCACCTTTAACAGCATCTGTGATATCATTTATATATAAGATAAAAAGTAGTGTCCTAAGAACGCACCCTTGCTTTACTCCTACTGTTGTTTCGAAATCTTCGGAAAGACGTTTTCCGTCCCAGATACGAGCAGTATTGTTATGGTACAAAGCTTTCAATACATTTATCATTTTTGACGATATCCCTAGCATATATAATTTATAGAAGAGTGCTTCTCGTGGTATGGAGTCGAAGGCTGCTTGAAAGTCGACAAAGAAAGCATAAAGTTTTGTATTCCTATTTTTGTATACCTCTGCTAAGCTTAACAACGAAAATATTTGGTCAACCGTTGAATAGCCTCTCCTGAAGCCAGCTTGGAACTCATGCAAAATATGATTCTTTTCCACCCAATGAGTAAGCCTTTCATAAAGAACGGATGAGAATAGTTTGGCGGCTGTGTTCAGAAACGATATACCTCTATAATTATCTGGATTTTCGAAGTCTCCTTTTTTGTGAAGCGGATATATAATTGTTTTCAGGAAGGTATCAGGTACTTCAGCTTTCTCAAAGATTCTGTTGAATGTTATTACGAGTAGGTTTTTGAACTCCGGTGTGCAGTTTTTGAAAAATTCAAACGAGATTCCGTCTTCACCTGGTGCTTTATTATTTTTGGATTTGTAAATAACCTCTTCTATCTCAAGCAGTGTTATTGGCGAGTCCAACTGTACATCCAATGTAAGAGGCGCTGCATATAGAATGGCTGGTGAGAATTGTTCTGCGTTAAGCAGCTGCGTGAAGTGAGTTTTGAGCTGTTCTGCAGGAAGACCTACTGCAATAGAATTTCTTTTCCCTACAACCACTTTAACTGCTTTCCAAAACTCTGCTGGCGATCTGGCTTCGTTAATAAAATCTATGTTTTTTAGGTCATACGCTTTTTTCTTTGCCGAGCATAGGTTTTTAAAATTTTTATTTTCTGCTGCATAGTTTGCTTGTATAAAGCTGTTATTCATTTTCCGAAACAGTCGTAAAAATGCAAAGGAAATATCTCTTGCTTTTCTGCATTCATCATCAAACCACTTTTGCTTAATTTGTTTGCTTCTGGAAGCTAGATTGTTGAATTTTGGGGCTGCGGTTTTTATCATTTCAGTTAGTTTTTCGAATTTGATATTTTCTATACACCCATTCGAAGCACTTAAAAGCTCAATTTCTTTGTTTAAATTTCGTTGAAAAATGGCACGATGACTATCCCTCCATATTAATTTTGGAATTAGTTCTAGTTGTGCAATAGCAGCTTTTTCTACAGAGCCAGAAAACTTAAACAGTACTTCTAAGGGCATATGATCAGAAAAGGGTTTAATCGCTACTCGAAAATCACTAAAATGCGTTAGCCAGTTTCCAGATAAAAAGCAATAATCGATAACTGAACTCGCTGAACCTCTTATAAACGTATATTCACCAAGCGTGTCACCACCACAGCTTCCATTCAGAACCTTACAGTCAAAAGCGTCTGATAGCTCTAAAATCTTATCACCTTTAGCATCACTTGATTCATCTTTCGATTTGCGATTATAGTGCAACATTGGTGTTACCATTCCTAAGGCAAAGCTATTTTGAGACAGGCCTATCCTTCCGTTGAAATCGCCAACAAGCATTAAATCTGATGATCCCAAATTATTTAACGAATCCCGTAGTTTGTTGTAATCAGGCTGCCAGTGACTACAATTTAGGTAAACTGGTGTTATGTGATGAGTTATGTCATTAATTTTAAGCTCCAGAATGCACGTGCCTTCGATTGTAATAAATTTAACCTGGACTCCACCTAGTTCCTTACGATATCCATAAAGCTCTCCACCACTTCCTCTTCCAAACAAGGAACTTTTCACCGCCGGTATATATTCTAATTTATAGTTTGTAAACATATTTTTAAATCTAATAACTTCGTTGCCTAAAACGTGTGTTTCAAACAAAACAAAAACATCGAATTCATTTATATAATTGAAAAAATCTACATATAGAAATTTGTTTTTAAGCCCTGCAACATTATAACTTAAAATTCTTAATGTTGAAAGCTTGGAAGTTGTCTGATAGACGGGAGCATGTCAATGATTTGTAGCCCCGTCTAAACTTGACGACGATGCTTGAACATCCGCATCCAGTACAGCGGTTGTTTCCCTTGTGTTTATACCTTGCTGTTTTTGACACAACGAACTGACATATCTTCTCTTTGACGTTTGATTGTTATCAGTTTTTGTTATGACTTGAATACAATTCAGTAAACGTGCCGGGATTTCACCAAAAAGTAGATTCAAGCAACTTAAACCATCTTCCATGCCACATTTCAGCCCTTCCGCCAAGTCCCAAGTAAACATCTTGCCTGATACCAACAGTTTATCATCCCTCAAATTGATTTTCATCATTGGGTTCAACTCACGAAGCACCTTCATGACAGCCACCAACTTGCTCCTTTTTTGACGTACATTTGGAGGTAGATCCTTATGGATGCTTATATTTGTTCCTTTGAGATTTTTTGTGTTTCGGAGGACATTGAAAGCTGTGTTGCGGGACCTAGTTCTGATAGCTATAATAGCATTTCGGGCATCTTGTCTGTTCACCCTGTAAGCAGATTCAATGGCATCCTCGGTTCCATGAGTGCCTAATAAGCCAACACAGATAGACCTTGCCTTCGCGACCGGATCGGTGTTAGCTTCTGATGGAATATGATCAATTAAATTTTCCTCAGTGCTTTTTTGTAACAGTTTGTCTATTTGTGCCTCAAGAAACCTATTTCGATCTTCCAAACTATTTACTTTTGCAGAGACTTCTTCGTGTTTGGATTTTAATTCACTCAGTTCTGAGTATATTAAGTGGAAATCAGTTTTAGTGACTAGTTCGTTACAAAGCTTCTTATTGTTTGCTTCCAAAATTTCTTTCATTTGCTCAACGGTGATACTAGTTGAAGACATAGTTAAAGTTTTATTTTCTGTTGTAGGACGTTTGTTTATCGGGGAATTATCGGGTGAAGTATTGTCCCTCAGTCTTTTGTTCATAAGTGAGGTTATTTATATGCCGATTTTAATTTTTTCTTTTTATGGGTCTTATGAATTAGAACTTACTCAAACTTCAGTGATTTGACAAAAAATATCACTTAAAGACTTGTTTAAACATTAAAATATTTTAACTTTTAAATTCTTTACACTTAAAAAAAAGAAATAAATACAGAGCTAATCAAAGACAAACCACTTTGACAGATTTCAAAATGTCGACCGTAATACTCAAGCTTTTGGAAGCCCAACTCCGGACGTACTGTTAAGTATAGAGATTCTTTCTATAGTCGCACTACAAGAATGTGGAATGCTCTACCTGACACTATTTTTCCCTGCCATTTCGATATTTAGAGGGTTCAAAACCAATGTGCATCGGTATCTCCTCTTAAATCCTTTTCTAACGCTCGCACTGTGTTTAAACATTTCAAGGGTTGTAAAAACCCCTTTAGTGCGCGCTTCATATAAAAAAAAGTCGACTTAAGATATTCCGCGTTTTTTTGTTGAACCACAGTGCCATTCTAGAGGACTACAGTTCTGTCTTATCGGCATCCTTCTATCTCACTCCTTTGCTTATTTATAGACAAAAACAATTCTATCTTATTTTCAAAAGACACATCTCTACACGAGGTAAAATATCTTAAGTCCACATAAGATTGTGTGTTCTGCTTAATTTTAAAACCTAAAATAAAATTAAGATTATATTGGCTTAAGACTTTTTTATTATTGTGAAATCGTAAATCATATTAAGTTGACTTAAGATATTTTCGCGCGTGTAAACAGAAACAAAAGTCATCCTTAAGTCGACATAAGATAAAATACTTAAAAAAAATTCCGAAAAAGTGTAAAAAGGCAGACCATCTTATTTCAACATAAGTTGAATTTTGAATTAAAAACTGAAAATTTTCTATCCCTAAGCAGTTATAGGATATTTTACCGTTTGAAAACCTAAAAAAATTCCCGAAATAACAAGAACATAAGATATTTTCTAGGTAGTTTTGTTCTGGATTTCTTTTAGTGAAAACGGTTTTCTTCTAGTGAATGAGTTAATAATTAGAGTTTCAGTTAGTGTTTCAAATAGTTGTTATGCGTGAGCCAAGAAATCAACTTCTTCTTTTTATCAAAATATATCAACTTCAAATTTTCTTATTATGCGCGAACCAAAAATGAAACAACTTCTTTGTATCTATGCTAAATGGGGACTGGACTCTTTAATTCGATTGAGATTATCTCAACCAAACAAATCCCCTACAAGATTCCTTCTTTTAATACAATCTGCATATCAAGTATAATGTGGATACAGAATACTTGTATGCAGACGATATTCGTTTTTGTTATTGTTATTTTATGATGTATCAATGAAGACCAATGATCAGTTCTGATATATGTTTTTGAGATAACATTCTCAGTAATAGGTTCACTGGTATTGTCGATATATGCATGTCGTGAAACCACAGGTTATACGGATGTTTACATTAACTATCCGATGTGGTTTTAAATATCTGTCTCAGCAGAAGTGGATAATTTATTGTTAAATAAATATCACTTTAAGCAAAGTAGTAATTAGGCACTTTTTCATCAATACAGATACCACGATCTTAAATCAACCAAACATTGAAATGAGAAGATAGCATCATCATAACACCTCCCCTCTTAAAAGAGTGAAGAAACAGTTTCTGAACTATAAAGGATCTTGCGAAGAAAGCATGTATGAGAGTCTCAAAGAACAAAAGCCGTCAATTTTATTGTATTATATGTATCATTAAATTTTGTACATAAATATAATTTTGTTCATTAAATAAAAAAAAGGTCTTTTTCTTTTTCCTTTTTTTTCATTTCAAGTTATATATCATAATTATGTTGTAATTTCTTTGTTTTTTTCATGAATATTTTTTGTAGATTCTCTACTATTTGCAAACATTATAGTAAATTCTCCTTTAAAATTACTTTTAAATGTAACAGCTATGGGTTTTCTTTCTCTTTTTACAAAACATCTATTGAAGATGGTTAATTTATTTTTGCCTTTAATACAATTTATTGATAAATATATTGTTATAAGAATTACAATTACTCCCTACAATCCGATTGCAAGGCCTTGTGTTCTTTCAGGTACGGAAATTAACATTTTCGAAATGTAACTATTTTGATTGTTTATCTCAATAGATAAATCTTGTAAATTTTGTAAATTATTACCTTTTATTTTTTGCAATTTCATTAAGGGAACTTTTTCATTTATTTTAATGTTTTCACAACAATTTTCTATTCCATAGTGTACAACATCATTATACATTGTTTCATTTAAATTTTCTGTCGTTTCTATATAAGTTTCCAAAGTACTAAATTTACAATTATCGTCAATATTTATGTTTCGTATATTAGAAATTGTACCCAATTCCTTATTCCTATTTTTACATTTACATCTGTATTTTGTTTCTTCTGTTATTGCAAATAGAAATCTGTTATTATTTAATGAATGAAAAAACTCTATATTATTTTCAATTTACATGAAGGAAAATTCCTTTTCATAAATACATTTAAAACACACACGTCAATTTTTATAGTACTTTCTAAAACCATTTCTTAACATACAAAAATATTTGTATCGTTGTCATCTTTATATTTAACACAATCATTTAAATTGTATTTTAGTGCAGAATGTTCTCTATTTTTACTTATTAATAATACATTTTCCTTACTTTCAAAAACATTTATATTATTATTCGAAACGATTGGCAATGCTATTATTTTATATGCTTCTCATATTCTTCTTTTAATATAGGTAAAGATATAATAACAAAGATTTTATTATTCTTTTCAAAAATGTTTACTTTTAATAATTGTATAATGTTATGGTAACTTTCGATACTTGGTGTAAATAACATTTTGTTTTCATATTTACTATTTCTTAAAACTGTAATTAATCTGGTGTCATAATAAATGGATGAATTATTTTTACTTGCAAAAATAGAATTGCATCAATTATTTTATCCAACTCAATTTCCAACTCTAAACTCTTTCCTATTATTGAATCATAAATGTGTAAATATTCTAACATTGCTTCCCTTTCTTGTAATTCATTAGTGTGAAGCATAATAGTATCTAAAGATTCAACTACATCTTTAGTTTTGTTTTCTAAAATATGATAATTATTGAGGAGTACTTGGTTTTGTTCATTCAAACTTTTCATTATATTTATTTCTTCTTTTAAACCATTTCGTATAAAGTCCTGGTTTTCTTTTGTAATTATAAGAGCGTTATCATAATATTTTGCATCTTCATAATCCATAGTTCCAAACAGTTCTTTTAATCCTGAACATATGATATTAATTAATCCTCTTCGAAATCTATGCTTATCTTTACCTAATAGACTATAAATATTGGTCATTTTCTTTATTAAATTTTCGTAATTTTTGTGACCCTTTTGTGCAAGTGATTTACATTCATCAAAGTATTTAAAACATGCTTTATCAATATTATTTGTTTGTAAATTTATGTTTGCAATGCCTAGCTCAATATTTTCTTAATCTAGAGACTTTTGTTATTCCGATTCCTTTGAAATAAAACCCGCCATTGTCATTGCGATTTTCAATAACAAGTCCTTTGACAAGAACAAAACTAAACGGGAGAAAAAAAAACATAATATGTATGTATTAATTTCAATGTGTTAAATATGGTTTTACTAAATTTTTCGAAAGTTTTCTGATCTTCCTATTAGTTTTCACAAAGATATTTGTATCTGTTACTTTAGTAATCAAAAATGGTCCTACAAATGTGTTTTCTATCTTTTTATTTTTTGTAAGATTTTTAACTAATACTTTTTTACCTACCTTATATAACGGTGCTCTATTGGTTTTACGGTCGTAATTTTCTTTCGATTTCAATGTTGACTTCACTTAATTTTCTTTTACTTTATTTTCCATGGAGACTGTGTTTTCAAGTACATTTTGAACATAATCCTGCACGGTTGCTAAGTTCAAAGTACCCTTACCACTCGGTCTATTAGCTTGTCTGCCAAATAATACCTCATGTGGACTATAACCTGTTGTCGAGTGTATCGTTGTATTACAACAAGAACCTGCAAATTTAAGTGCTTCATCCCAGTTTTCTCTTTCGAAGTTAACTGTATATAGGTATTCTTTCAGTCTTCCATGAAATCTTTCTACAGATCCATTTGATTGTGGATGGGCTACACTAGTAGTTATGTGTTTGATCTTAAGTATTTTTGCTAAATTCTTCATTAATTCATTGCGAAATTCAGTTCCGTTATCCGTCAAAATAATTTCAGGTATGCCTTAAAATGTAATCCAATCATTTACAAAAGCTTCTGCCACCGTTTCAGCATATTTATCTTTTATTTGAATAAACCTTACAAACTTACACAAATTATCTTGTATGCTTAGTGCATAAACATTTTCTTTCTTCGAAATTGGATATGGGCCTATCAGATCCATATAAACTTGTTCTAAACTATATAATGCATTGGATACCATAGTCATAGGTATTCTAGCAGGGTGCCTATCAATTTTCCCCAATTGACAGTTCTTACAAATTTTTATAAAATCAATTACCATCTGATTTAAATTTTTCCAATTAAATTTTTCTCTAATTTTTTCAATAGTTGCTTTTTGGCCTGCATGCCCCCCTGTCAAACTTTCGTGGTACTCCCTAATTATATCAATTTGTTTTTTCATATCTGTAATTTCTGTTATCTCATTACTTTTCCTACAGTTTTCTTGTATATTATCATCATATTCGCCTACTATACCATGTTCATATTGGTTACTCTGTTTTTCATTATTCCAAACTATCTTCATTATTTTCACGTTCTTCAATTTCATTCTGATTTTCATATTGAATTTCCTGATTATATTCTACACTATCTTTCATTTCACAGTCGCAGAAACATTTTTTCTTTTTCCTTTCTTGACCTGTTGCTACTTAAATATTTCTACTAAGATGGTCTGCTACAACATTATCTAAAACCTTTTTATATTCAATAGTATATGAATACTCTTCCAATTTCAACCTCCAACGAACCAATCTCGATCCTGGATCCTTAACATTAAATAACCATTTCAATGGTTTGTGGTCCGTCCTTATTATAAACTCCTGGCCATACAAATATGGTCGAAGAACTTTTACAGCCCAAACTATGGCTAAGCACTCTTTCTCTGTAGTGCTATAGATTTTTTTCATTTTTATTCAAGCTTCTACTTATAAACTGTATTGGCAAATCCTTATTTTCATGCTCTTGTGATAATACAGCACCTAAGCCTGCATTAGAACCATCTGTTATAACTATAAATTTTCTATTAAAATCTGGGTATTGCAGCACTGTAAAGTTAGATAAAGCATTTTTCAATTTCATAAATGCTTCTTGTTCCACCCTTCCCCATCTAAATTCTACAGCCTTTCTTAGTAGGTTATTTATAGGCGAAGCTATCTGACTAAAATTTTAAATAAATTTTCTTTCAAACTTTCTATAACTTTTATTCTCTCTAAGTTTGGTTTCACACCATCCTCTCCGATTAAATGCCCAAGGTAACTCACTTCCTTTCTTAAAAACTCACTTTTGTCTGCTTGTAATTTAAGATTTGATAATCTTAACTGTTTAGAAACATCTTCTAACCTCTCATTGTGTTCTTTTAAATCTTTTCCATACACGACTATATCGTCCATATAGACAAAACATTTAATACCTTTCAATCCAGAAAGTACAATATCCATCATCCTTTGGAAAATGCTTGGGGCATTTTTCAGCCCAAACGGCATTCGAGTAAACTCAAAATGGCCTTGTAGTGTAGAAAAAGCTGTTTTTTCTACATCTTTTTTTGTACTTTAATTTGATGGAATCCTGCGTATAAATCTAAGGTCCTAAAATATTTTGCCGTTGCTAGCTGATCTAAAATTTCTGTTATATTTGAGATAGGATAACTATCGGCTATTGTTAACTCATTCAGTTTACTATAATCTATTACAATTCTCCATTTAGACTTTCCTGACGCATCAGTCTTTTTTGGAACCACCAAAACTGGAGAACTCCAAGGAGATTTTGAATGTTTAACCATTACATTTTTTAACAATGTTTCTAATTGGAATTCTACTTATTTTCATGTATCTTCGGATACCTATATGACTTCATGTAAATTGGTTTAACGTCTTCTTTCGTTCGAATTTTACATTCCATTATATTTGTACACGTTAAGGATTCTCCGTCTACTACAAAAAGATCACTATATTTTGTAATTAGATCTCTTAATTTATTTTCCTCTTCTTTGTTCAAATGATTTAATCGTAACATACTTTGTACAATTTTCACTTTATCTTTTACATGGTACACAAATTTATTTTTCTGGTTTTTCCCTTTTCCTTAACTATATAAATTATTCCCATCTTATACATTGAAATCATTAAGACATGCTGTCTCTACACTTATGTCATTTAAAATCTTTTTATCTGATATATTTAGAACACTTACTAAACATTTACCGTCTTTCACTGTACTAATACAGTTTGGAACTATTATATGTTCGTTTTCAAATTTACTCACAACAACTGAAGTACCATCAGCTAATTTTTCTTTTAATTTTACCATTTTATAAACTTCTTTCCTAGGCATAATATAACTATCTTCATACTAGAATTTTAATTCATAACTTTCCTTCTCATTGTCTAAATATAACAAATTGCTTCCATAGTCTATTTTGCATTTCATTTCCCTAAGGAAATCTGCACCTATCAAACCATCATAATCATAGATCACGTTATTTGGTATTTTTTTTTTTTTTATATATTCCACGCGCGCAAAAGGGGTTATGGCTACCCTTAAAATGTTTTTAACACAGCACGAGCGATTAGGTAAGTAGGAGAGGATTTAGAAGGAGATACCGATGCACATTGGTTTTGAACGTTTGCACATCGAAATGGGAGGGGAAAGTCGAGTCAGGTAAAGCATTCCACATTCGTGTGGTGCGACTGAAGGAAGAATCTCTGTACATTACAGTACGTCCGAAGTTGGGCTCGAGGGTGAACTGATGGGCATTCCTAGAAGCGTGAGTATTACGGTTGAATTTTTTAAAGGGGGAATGCAACTGGCTATTTCACTAGAACACTGATTATAATAATAGCGATAAAATAGAGAAAGACACGAAACATTACGGCGGTGTTCGAGAGATGAAATTGTTTCTGTTATAGATCTTTCGCCTATCATTTTTAAAGCTCTCTTTTGAATTCTGTCCAACAAACTCAAGTGAGTTTTTGGAGCTCCTGCCCAAACACTAGAATTGTACTCAAGTTTTGGACGAATAAAGGCTTTGTAGCTCACAGCCAGATCAGAAGGGGAAAAAAACTTCTTGCATCTACGGAGAAAACCTAAACACTTAGCAGCGTTTTTGACGACATGAAATATGTGGTCATTCCACAAAAGGTGGTCTGTGACACACATACCGAGAACTGAGAGCTGTTCGGTTTTCTCGATGCAAGTGCCGCCCATGGATAGCGGCATTGGGGGTGGGTTTCGCTTTAACGACAGGAGACAACATTGAGTTTTAGAAGCATTAAATTCTACGCGGTTTTTGATTCCCCATTGGACAATGCTGTCGAGATCAGAAATTAGTGAGCTTATCATACGCTGCCGTTCAAGTTCCACATCCGAAGGAAATGGATGAAAATCTGTAAACGAATATGAGAAGCTGAGGGTACTATCGTCAGCAAAACAGTTTAATGGATTAGAAGTTTCAGACAAAAGATCATTTATAAAAAATAAGGAAGAGAGTCGGAGACAAAACGGAGCCCTGGGGCACACCAGCATTTATTTTGTGGATTTCAGACTTGAAACCGTCCAATACGACTTGTATTGAACGGTCCGAAAGGTAATTTCTAATCCAACGAAGAAGAGGTTCATCGAAACAAAATGCGTGCATTTTCGATAAGAGAGCTTGGTGCCAAACTCTATCAAACGCTTTTGAAATATCAAGTGCAATAATCTTACTTTCACCAAAACGATGTAAAGATTTGTTCCACTGTTCGGTGAGATATACCATCAGATCACCAGTGGACCTATTGCTACGAAAGCCGTACTGCCGGTCATTAAGAAGCTTTCGTTCCTCGAGATATTTCTTGAGCTGGAAATTAACCAGCGTTTCCATGACCTTGGAAAGAAGGGACGTAAGTGCAATTGGTCGATAGTTAGAGGGTGAAGAAGGTACGCCTTTTTTAGGGACAGGCTGGACAAATGCTGTTTTACATCCACTCGGATAGAGACCAGTAGAGTAGGACAGATGGAAAAGCTAACGCAGTGGTTTTGCCAGCGTTGAAGAACACCACTTCAGAACAATGGGAGGGATACTATCCGGGCCAGCGGATTTGTATACATCGAGATCCTTTAGAACTCTTGCAACTGCACGAGTGCGAAAGAATATTTGTCCCATAAAATCATTTACGCTCTCAAGTACAGGAGGAGTCATAACACTTTCTGGCAGCGTCGAATTAACAGCAAACTGTGCTGCAAGCAAATTGGCTTTATCTTGCGAGCTGACAAAAGGAGTATCATTGAAGACGAGCGTTGGTATTTCGTATGTTTTTTACAAATGACCAAAAATTTTTGCTACCTTTGGGACATTGTAGTATTTTTTGCCGTAATTTTTGATCATGTAAAAATTTGGCTCTTCGAATATGAACGTTACAGGTCTTTCTAGCTTGTTGAAACTTTTTCCGGTTTTCCTCAGTAGGGTTGGCTTTATAACATCGGAAGCTTACTTCTCTAACCCTAATAACCTCTTTACAGCTCGAATCAAACCATGAGTTTTCTTTGGGTTTGATAGATTTCACCCTATTCGGGATAAAATTTATCATTCCATTAAGAATCAAGTTTGTAATCATATCTGCACTGGCGTCAACATCACTATCGAGGAAGTCACTGGTCACTAACCAGTTAAAGCTCTTGAAGAAATTATTGAGACCATCCCAGTTGGCTTTCTCGTATTGCCAAGCGGTTCTCTTTGGGATTTTTTCTTTAACTGTGATTTGGTGGCTCGAGAAATTCGCAGATATGACACAATGGTCTGATAACGTGGAATCCCCATCTATGATACCGATTTTGTTCTGTTTCATTTCTTATGGAAAAACGTAAGTTAGTAGAACCTAATGTTTTGTGGGAAGCATTTCCCAAACCTATTAAATCTATTATTTCTTTATTAATAATTGTTTCTTTAGCACACTTTAATTTTATTAAACTAATTGATGCTCCAGTATCGAGAAGCATTTTAAGCACTGTGTCTTTATAATGTATATATATATAAGGACTTTCTTGGTTGTTTAAAGAAAACGCTGCCTTACGAATGGCGTTTCTTACTGGGAAAAAATTTTCTTTGTATTTTTATTTTGTTTGTAACAATTCTTTGCAATATGCCCTGCTTTACCACATTTAAAGCATTTAAAATGTTCATAACTCTTCGAATGGTTTGCGAATGGTTTCTTTGAAAAACAATTTTTTTCTAAATGTCCAACTTTATTGCAATTATTGCATTTAGTTTGTCCAACATTAATTTTTACCAAATGTTTATTTGTAAAGTCTTGTCCAGGAGTTCTTATTTGGTTAGCTAATCGTGACTATTCATGCTGTAAATAACGAGCCGCTTCAGCCAAAGTCGCTGGTCTACAATTATTGACATAATTTTCCAATTCATATCTCATACTATTTATGAAAATATTAAGAATTATTTTATTCTCATTATAATTGTGAATAACATGGATATCTTCTGAATCTGCCTCTTTGAGATCCTCTTTCGCATCGGAGCCGAGTCTTCTCGACATCGTCCCCATATGCTGTTCGTATTGCCTCACTGTTCTGTTTTCCTGCCTAGAATTTATTAATTCTCTATAAAGCCCTAATGTACTATTTGTATCTTTATATAGTTTTTTTAATTGCTCCTTAAGCTGTTACCAATTCGCAATAACTTTGTTTTCTAAAATAACTCTGGCATTACCAGTAATTTGGACCTTAATATACTTGAAAATGAAATCTTTTTTATTTGATGAGGCAAGGCTCATCTCGTCATCGCATCCGTTAAGGAAAGCGTATAATTCAGAGGAATCGCTATTGAGTTTCGGAATTAATATTAATAATGTATTAATGTCCACAGTAGGGTTTGTGACTACTCTTGTGGTTTCGTCAACCTGTTCACATATTTCAGGCATTTTATATATTTTTTTTTTTTTAGAATGTATGTAACTTAACTTTTGTTTATATCGTACAACATTTAAAACTTTTTTTTTATTATTTTTTACGTAAATTACCAATACCTAACTATAATAATAACAAAACTTAACTCACTTTATAATTATTATAATTTTTATAAACATCATACACCGACTCTGCTTTTCTTTTCAACCTTCAGCTTTCTTCTTCACTTGTCCAACTCGATTTTCTTCCTCTGCTTTCCAATTATCAGTACACATGTACCTCACTGTATCGACAATGCTTTTATTTTTATTCTACCGCTGCCACCAATTTTATATGTTACGCGTGAGCCAAGAAATCAACTTCTACTTTTTATCCAAATATATCAACTTCAAATTTTCTTATTATGCGCGAACCAAAAATGAAACAACTTCTTTTTATCTATGCTAAATGGGGACTGGACTCTTTAATTCGATTGAGATTATCTCAACAAAACAACTTCCCTACAAGATTCCTTCTTTAAATATAATCTGCATAGCAAGCATAATGTGGATACAGAATACTTATACAGACGATATTCGTTTTTGTTATTGTTATTTTATGATGTATCAATGAAGACCAATGATCAGTTCTGATATATGTTTTTGAGATAACATTCTCAGTAATAGGTTCACTGGTATTGTCGATATATGCATGTCGTGAAACCACAGGCTATACGGATATTTACATTAACTATCCGATGTGGTTTTAAATATCTGTCTCGGCAGAAGTGGATAATTTATTGTTAAATAAATATTACTTCACGCAAAGTGGTAATTAGGCACTTTTTCTGAATACAGATACCACGATCTTAAATCAACCAAACATTGAAATGAGAAGATAGCATCATCATAACATAGTGTTGTTTTATACGGGTTGGCTACGAAATCTATAGCAAATTAAAATCTCGTAATCGAAATTTCGCAAAACGAAATCTCGCAATTGCAGAAACACGCTTTTCATAATCTTGCAATTACAAAAACGTACTTTTTATAATCTCGCATTTACAATAACCCGCAAACTAAAATCTCAAAAACTTAAATCTCGCATTATGTATGTTGTCAGATGGTGTGCTTTCAGTTTATGTAATAAACAATACATTGGGTCGCACGCTGCGCGGGTTCAAGGATTTTAACTCCCTTTTTGGGTCCTCTGTCTTGCTCACGCGACTCCGTCGCTCCGATTAGTCGCCAGGCAGGCGCCTATGTTGTTATTTGGTGTGCTGGTTTATTTTTCATTTTCCATTTGCAGGATTTTTGATTTTCGTATATCGAGATTTATAAAAAATGCGAGATTTCGTTATTCGAGACTTTAGGTTGCGAGATATCCTAGTACTTCCGTTTTATACGCGATTGAAAAATTATTACAAAAAAAGGTATGTACCTTCTTATTACTTATTACCATTCTGGGAATGGTAAGTTAAAAAAAAAAGGAACTAGGCAACCAGTTAAATTCACCAGAGACAGAGACTTCTTCAACAAGCGGTGTA
The DNA here is from genome assembly GCA_949320155.1 of Melangyna quadrimaculata. Lineage (NCBI taxonomy): Eukaryota > Metazoa > Arthropoda > Insecta > Diptera > Syrphidae > Melangyna > Melangyna quadrimaculata. Next base: position 319,251,822 of record OX439483.1, on the reverse strand, counting down.
AAACAATGAAACAATAAAAAATGAAATCGATTTAAGTTTTTTCCAATGAATTTGTGTCATAACGGCGTGCTTTTGGCCACTTGGCTTTTTTCTTTAGCATTTGACTTTGATTTCTCTACCCTCAGAAATCTTAAAATTTGTTATTAATCTAACTTCTTTTGTTATTAATGTCTATCAATAAAATTATTTTCGATTTGAAGTTTGGGCAGAAAAAGTAAAAATATACATTTGTATATAAAATGTATAACAATTTTCATACAGTCCATCAAATATCTACCATCTGAACTATTCGAAAGAATTTATAATTTGGTTTATTTCCTTTTTATTAATTTTAAGTTTGTTTTGACTTTAAAAACAAAGTTAAATAAACTAATTTATTATTATTTTATATTTTTTTTAAGAAATTCAAGTCTTTGTTTTCTTAAGTTTTTTTTTTTCATTATTAAAGTTTATCTCTATAGAACAAATGTGATTTTCTTATTTTAAGAACTTATAGTTTTAAAAAATAATACCTGAAAATATCATCTTAAATATCTTTTTTCCACTTTTGCACACGCAAATCATCTTAATTGGACATAAGAATTGAAAACGTCCTTCGAAAAAACGAGACAAAATATCTTATCTCAACTTAAGATTTTGGAAATTAATATAAAATACAATTTAAAAAAAAGCCAAACTATCTTAAGTCATATTTTTCCTTATTTTATTTTAAAATTGACTTAAGATACTTTACCTTTTCAGTCGAGAGTTATACAGGCTTTGTGTCAAATAAAGTACGAAACAGTAGAAATCTATTACGTTTTGCTTCCAAAACTGACAATGAGACTCAGCTGGTTGTAAAAAATCAATAAAATAATTTTACTGACGATAGGATTCTTTTTGATTTTTTCTTTATTTCTTTTGTTGTTATTATGGTTATCGAGTTGTTTTGTTTGTTTTTTCTTTATTTGTGTTTACAAATATAATAAAATGTATTCAAAAGAAAAGAATGTGTGTTTGTTGAATTTTTGAATGAATTATTCCATTCACTCACAGCTAATGTTTTTGTTGAGAAAAATATAAGGGTGGCTCTTATTTGGCAGTGCTTATATTTCAATTGTATTTCTCCGTAAAGTGATCAACGTGTGTAGAATTTGATTGAAACTGGTTAACGTTAACATATAAGCCATAGCAGATAAAGAGTTGTAAAATTTTGATAGAAGTTGTAAAATTTTGATAGAAGTATTAAAATTTTGATAGAAGTTCTACAAATTTTGCACTTTTATTATGCAGAATCTATAAAATAAAGAGTGTACAAAGGATATTCCTTTTCTTTTTAAAACAATATCCCAACAAAATTAACATTAAATGCACAAAAACGTATTTATCTATTGTTATATTGATTTATATTAAAACTATTTAAGTAAGATTCCAACACAAACATTGAACAAATAAGCACCCCCCTAATATCTATCTATATTATTGATGTTTTATGTAAGTCAAAGTGACATTTCGATACTAAACATCCTTTATGTAGGCCCTAAACAACCTCCAAACGCGTTTAGCTTATAATGCCTCTATACAACGTTGCATAAGTTTTATAAATCACCATTTTGCGTTCAGATGCATTTTAAAGTGTACATAGCTCTATGCAAGCGTTCAACCAAAGATAATATAACATAAAGATGTCGCATCCAGTACAAGGAAAGTGAACCAAAAAAAAAAATCGTCCGTATCTGATATCAGAAACGACAACATGTTGCATGTTGCTAAAAGTTGCAATGCTCAATATAATGAGCAAGAGCGAAAAATTCTCACTGGATAGAATTTAAAATTTGAATTCTCTACAAAATGTATATCTCAATTCTCAAATCTCAATCAAGTGGGCATAAATTGAATTTCTTATGCCTAAAACAGATGTGCAGCTTTTTCCATGCAGCGAAATTAAATTACACAGGTTCTTATGGGAGCAGATTCAATCAAAGTCTGCATGCAGCGCAGCGCTGCACGATGTCTCTATTTCTAAATTTGCTGCCTAGATGCATTGCAGCCACAACTGAAAAACGAAAATTTCTAAATAATTGCTATTTGGCATTACTCATATTGACATTACCTGCCATTCTTTCAAAAAATTTGTTTGTGTTGGTGATTTTTGTTTAAGAATCCATGAAGCCGGCGTTGCCATCCTACCATCGTCTAACGAAGAAAATCTCATTCCAACACTATTGTGTGACTTCGGCAACGCTGTGCTTTCATGTATTTGTTTGACATAAATATGCACATGTGTTTCGTGTGCAGCTCTGCATGCAGAGATGCGTGCAGACTCGCTGCACATCTGTTTTAGCCATTATGAAGCGATGCTAGCCTTGTTGGTGGCGCGTTGAGGAGACTTGCGGTGTTTTTTTTTGGTTTGTTGCTTATTCTTTATTTGTTTGATCTTGATGATGGTGTGGCTGTGCACTTGTATAGATAAACATGCAGTACAATTTTTGTTCGTCTCCATCTTCGAATGAAAGTTACCAAGCAAGGATTTTCTTTTGGTGTGGGTTTTTTTCGTGAGGTAGGTAAATACTTATATATGTAGGTTCGTAGCTCGTAGGTACATAGTTGGTTATTTTGTATTCCTTGATAAATTAAAGAAAATCATTTTTCATTAATTTATTTATTTATTTCATTATTTTATTTAAGTTAATTCATTTATTAGGTAGGTAGGTAGGTGTGACATGTGTATGCTCTGATTTAATGAATACATACATACGTACCAGATATTTTTTGCAATGGTTTTATATGTAGGTACATTTATATGTATATTTTTTTTTTATTTTTCATTATTAAATCGTTAGGAAAACTGTGATGAGTATATAGATAGGTAACATCAGTTCCTATGGTCATATTTTTAAGATTAACAGGTTCATATGTTAAAATCTGGGAAAATAATGCAGGGTAAGAACCCGGCCACCTAACGGATTTTCCTACTTTGGTGTCCTATAAAAAATCAGTCTGACAATATAGAATTTTAAAACATTTTTTTTAAAATAATTTCAAGTGTAAAATAATTAAACAATAGACCCATATGAAAGAGTTTGAGTTTATTCTTGCCGAAATTTCACGTGATGCAAACAAATTTTAAGTGGGTGTAATGTATTTAGCACCAAACGTGGCGAGTGGATCTTTAATTAGAAATATTCTTGAATAATTGGGGTTCAATTTATCCTAAATGTATTATATGTGGCGATCTAAGCCTAGATTTTTGGAATGGGCACAAGAATCTTATACCACTTGTAGAATCCTTCGCTTCTTGATGTTTTTCTGGTATCTCAAATTGAACTCGTAGATCACTATAGTCAGATAGGTGCACCAAGTTTCTCGCACCATGATTTGATTTTGTTGGTCTTGAATATGTTTCCACCTGATGCAGTTTATGCTTTCAGCAAATATTATCATTTTCCTTCAGTTGATATTGAGTCTTTGTTTGCCGAATGTGAAACTTTAAATTGGACTCCACTGTATAGTACTTCCGATGTTGATCTTCAAGTGTTTGTTTTTAATGAAAACATACATTTTGTTCTTAATAAATACGTACCCTTGAGAACCAGAAAGGTGAAAAACGTTAATATTCCGTGGTTTTCAGCGCAAATTAAAAAGTCAATAGAAAAGAGGGATATACTGTACTTCAGGTGGCGGAGACACAAATGCCCACATATACTGGATGAGTACAGGCGCACTAAAAATTTGACTTCTTCCCTAATACGCAAATCCAAAACGCTCTTTTTTAAAAACAAATTTTCCACTGAACAGTCAAGTGCAGCATTTTGGAGAAATATTCGTGAAATAGGAGTAAATAATACTAACACAAAAAGTGACCAAATAGATATTGATTTAAATGAGTTCAACATGAAGTTTATCAGTTCGTCGCCTCAAGTAAACAATCAAATCGATTACTCTGCATTTAATAACAATTCAATTTCTGCACAGAATACATTTTTTTTACAGTGTATAGATAATCTATCTGTGGGACAAGCAATCCTCTCTACAAAATCTAAGGCTCAAGGGTTGGATGGAATAAATCCATTTTTCCTTAAAATTCTTTTGCCTTTTATATATAAGAAAGTAACACATATATTTAATTGTATTATCACAACATGTAAATTTCCCGATCAATGGAAGAATGCAAAAGTTATACCATTACCAAAGTCTTCGTCACCAGAAACTACTGATTTTAGACCTATTGCAATCTTGCCTTTTTTAAGTAAAGTGTTCGAAAAAATTATAACTTGTCAAATGAAAAAATATTTGGAAAAAGAGATGTTGATTACAAAACATCAATCAGGTTTCAGATGTAAACATAGTTGTACAACAGCGGTACTTGAAGTGAGTGACGATGTTCGTGCTGGTTTCGATGCTGATATGGTGACCGTAGCTGCATTTTTAGACTTTTCCAAGGCTTTTGACTCAGTAAACCACCGTATTATTTTATATAAACTGAAGAGTCAATTCGCCTTTGAGGAGTCTGTGTGCAATCTGATGTCATCATATCTTGCTCATCGTACACAAGCCGTACATTACAAAAATATGTCATCTACCAATTTGTCGGTGCAGTCGGGAGTTCCGCAGGGATCTGTACTTGGCTCACTTTTATTCACTTTATTTATAAATGACATTTCTACGTATATTATTAATTGCAAACATCATATAAACGCTGATGATGTACAGATCTACAATACATTTTCAAAAATTGATGAATCACATGGTGTATCGGTCTTAAACAATGATCTTGACTCAATTTTTACTTGGTCACAGCAAAACCAATTTAATCTGAACCCTTTGAAAACAAAAGCTTTAAAAATACACAGAAATTCCGCTGATTTGACCAACCCTTTATTGTATGTAAATAACAATCCTGTAGAGTTTGTAAACAAATTTAGAAATCTAGGCGTACATTTTAATACTCGCCTCAGCTGGAAGGACCACGTAAATCAAATTGTGTCTTAAATATATGGTATCCTTCGGGGCCTAAGTCCAACTAGACAATATCTACCATCTGAATGTTAAGTTTAAATTAGTGAGGTCCTTTGTTCTACCTTTAATACTGTATGGGTGTGAATTTTTTTCAAATCTTGACTCAGAGTCAATGAGAAAGCTAAATGTAGCGTATAACAACTGTGCAAGATACATATTTAACATAAGAAGATTTGATCACATTTCGATTTTTTCAAGACAGTTTGCAAATTGTCCCTTACAAGCTCTTTTGGAATATACAACAATCCTAGCTTTGTTTAAGATTATCCAAAGCGAAACTTCAAATGATCTTTTTGAAAAACTTAAAATCGCTCGCTCTCAGAGATCATTATTACTTATTCCACCTAAATACAAGTACTTAGTATGCAGCCGCCAGTTCTTTGTCCATGCAATTTGCCTATGGCACCAGCTCCCTCAAAGCAGTTGAATAATAAATAAATAAAATAAATCATTGATAATTTGTTTATGAAATAAAAAATATATGAAGGTAATTGTTGTTTTGCAATTAAAACTAAAATTAATTTTGTCATAAAAGTGCTTTTTCACCAGTATTCGGCCATTGAAATTCAGTAGCTGGCCACTTTTGAGCTAGTATCCGGCCAGTTAGTTTATTTTGTAAATATTAGAATCCAAACATTAATTTGAGGAATCTGTTTTAACTATACGTAACAATCATTGATGATATATTCCAAAAATCAGGCATTAATAGGACCTGCTGTTTAAGCTGTGAGCATTCTTGTGTTACTCCCTTCTTGCATACGTAATGTATCGACAGGATCAAAATTGGGCTGCAAAAATAATAAAACTTAACGTTGTAGCTCCTATGGCCGGATACATAAACAGCGTGTGCCAAAAACCGGCCAGAGAATTCATTATTGTTTTTTTGCTCATAATTTTTATGAAAAATAGTGGACGGATACTAAAATTTAAGCATATTTAATATAGGTATTCTACTCCCTCTTGCATTAAAAGAAAGATCCTTACTTAGTCTAAGAACAAATGAGAGAGCAATTTGTATGTCACTTCAAAATTTAGTATCCGGCAACTTGGCCGGTTACTAGTACAAAGGCTTTTACTTTGTTCCAGTAAACGGTCACCATTTAAATTGAATATTAAACATAATTTTTTTAATTTGTTGTTGGTTTTATTATTATTTATAGTATTGCTTTTAATAAAAACGTTTAACAAAAACTCGATTCACTCTCAATACCGGTTAAAATAATGTTTAAACTTCACTCTTTCCAATTGCATTCCAAGACTATAAATCTCACTTTTCACAGTGCGGTAAACCTTCGCAAGTTCTAATTTTTTTTCCTGACAAATTTATGAGGCCCTAATTAGTCAAATTTTACAAAATGTTTAAATAAGCCTGAAATAATTTAAATATTTTATATTGATATACAAAAAGTCTTTGGAAGTCTTATTATTGGGCATTAACTGAAAATTGGCCGGATACTAGTGAGTGGCCGGGTACTGATTCACCTACCCCACTACAATTTGTATTTAAGAATTATTCAAAAATATGGAAATCTTTGCATCATACAGATTTTGAAAAATTATAAGTGCTTATGTGCTCTATATCTATGGACAAAAGTGCAGTCAGCTGGAAAAGTATAAATAGAAGTAACATTTTGCCGAGTAAATAAATAATATAAAATCCTTAATTTAAAACCCAAAAATTCTGCCTTTGTTTTAATTCAATACTTAGTGATTAGTGGCCGAGTTTTCAATTCTGTTTTGGATCTTCTTCAGGGCTGAATAAGTAATATATAATATTGTGAACTAAATAAAAATGAGGTAGAAATGAGGAAAAACAAATTATTTTAAATAAGAATATTTATATTATATGTTCAGGTTGACAAACTAAATAACTGCGTTTTTATGTATGCTAAATAAAGTTTTTATCGACGATAATTAAGCATTTTTTTTTGTTTACTAAAATGGATACAAACAAAAAGGTTAAAAAGAATTTTAATTTAAAAGTGTGAAAAAAATACTAAAACTTACTCTTACGAATGTTGAAGTATTTTAAAACCAACTCCGAATAAAATTTAATGTATTTTTCTAGGAAATTTTATGGACCAAATTATTACCAAATAATTAAGTGTTAAAATGCTTTATCATTTTCATACGTTTCTTATCGACTTAAAAGTAATCTAATCTGGTATAAAGGAAGGCATAGCCACTAAATTAATATAGGTAACTTTTTGTTTTATGTTTTTATCACTTAAAGTAAAATTATAAAAATTAGTAATGCCAGAAATTCTAAATTTTTTTTTATTATTTTTGATTTCGTTGATTTCTGAATGTCCAGTGCATAAAAGTCCTACATCCCTAGGAAATTTGAAGTTTGTTTTTCATATATTTCGCATTTGAATGGAAGAGGGTTCTATTTCTGACTTTTTTCCAACTATATATTTTTTTTATTACCCGTAACGTTTTTTGACATCAGGACTTACAAAAAAAAAAAAAAAATACAAAAAAGGAATTTTCAATTAATATATATAAAAATTCAAAAGTCGTAGTTGTCAAGAAAAAAAAAAATAACGGAATTATTTTTCAAACCTTAAAATTCGTTTTCTGAGGAATAATTTTTTTGTATATGGGGCACTTAAGTATTCAGCCAGCGATATGGCCAACTCTTAAAATTTGACCTTATGTCACTTTGGGAAAGCGTCAAACCCCGAATTTGACCTTATGACACTTGGTTTTATGTCATGGCACCTGCTTTTCCACCAATATAACTTTGAGCTGTCAGTTTGCAAACGTGTTTTCTCACTGTTTTAATTTTTTTTCGAATGAGAAAATTCTGTTCACAATAGAAGAAAAGAATTTCTAATAACATTTTTTAACTAAGTAAGTATTGGAAAATATCATCAAAGTTATAATTTTTCAAAATCTGTATGATGCAAAGCGTCCCATATTTTTGAATAATTCTTAATTACAAATTTTAGTGCATTATTTTCCGAGATTTTAACATATGTACCTGTTCATCTTAAAATTATGACCATAGGAACTCAAGTAACTAATAATAATAATAATAATAATAATGTTGCAACTCAAGTTACCTATCTATATACTCATCACATTTTTCCTATCGATTTAATAATGAAAAAAAAAAAAAGCTATAAATATACCTACATATAAAACCATTGCAAAAAATATCTGGTACGTATGTATGTATTCATTAAATCAGAGCATACACATGTCACACCTACCTATCTACATACCTACCTAATAAATTAGCTTTCCTTACAACGTATGAATTAAAATAAATTAATGAAAAATGATTTTCTTTAATTTATCAAGGAATACAAAATAACCAACTAATGGGTGATTTTTTAAGAGGTTTAAAACTTAAAAAAAAAAAAAAAACACAAAAAATTCGAAAAAATGAATGAAATATTTATTTGAATCGATAGTTTAATGTTTAAAGATAATTTCATGCAAATGTTGACCGCGGCTGCGTCTCAGGTAGCCCATCCGCTGAGTCCAATTTTGGCATACTCTTTCACACATATCGGCCGGTATCTCACGAATGAATGCATTGATGTTGGCTTCCAGTGCGTCAATCGAAGCGGGCTTGTCCCTATAGACATTAGCCTTGACATACCCCCACAAAAAATAGTCTAATGGTGTCAAATCGCACGATCTAGGCGGCCTATTGACCGGCCCGAAACGTGAAATTAACTGTTCACCAAACTCGCCTCGCAATTGCGCCATTGTTTCGCGTGCTGTGTGGCATGTGGCACCGTCTTGTTGAAACCACATATCATGCAAGTCAAAAACTTCCATTTCGGGCAAAAAAAAGTTTGTTATCATCGCTCGGTAGCGTTCACCATTGACAGTAACGCTGCGATTCGCATCATCTTTGAAGAAATATGGCCCAATAATGCCGCCGGCCCATAAACCGCACCAAAAAGTGGCTTTTTCGGGATGCATTGGTAGCTGTTGCAATGCTTCTGGCTGATCTTCACTCCAAATGCGGCCATTTTGCTTATTTACGTACCCATTCAACCAAAAATGAGCCTCATCGCTGAACACAATTTTTCGATAAAAAAGCGGATCCTCGGCCAGCTTTCCAAGAGCCCATTCACCAAAAATTCGGCGTTGTGGTAGGTCGGCTGGCTTTAGTTCTTGCACCAGCTGTATCTTAAAAGGCTTTACGCCCAAATCCTTCCGCAAAATTTTCCACGTAGTGCTGTAACAAAGGCCTAACTGCTGGGAACGGCGCCGAATCGACATTTCGCGGTCTTCTGTCACACTAGCTGATACGGCCGCAATATTTTCTTCACTACGCACAGTACGTAAACGTGTTGGTGGTTTAATGTCCAACAAAGTAAATTTGGTGCGAAATTTGGTCACAATCTTCCGAATAGACTGCTCAGAAGGTCGAGAATGCCGACCATAAAATGGAAGCAGCGCGCGATGAACATTTCGAACCGAGCACGAATTTTGATAGTAAAATTCAATAATTTGCAAGCGTTGTTCATTTGTAAGACGATCCATGGTTAAATTGCAAACCAAACTGAAGCTGATTGACAGTGACACAAGGTACTAAACACACGTCAGCTGTCAAAACCAGTGTTGCCAAAACAAACCAGCTAAAAAATCACCCGTTATATACCTACGAGCTACGAACCTGAATATGTAGGTATTTACCTACTTGGTAACTTTCATTCGAAGATCGAGACGAACAAAAATTGTACTGCATGTCTATCTATACAAGTGCACAGCCACACCATCATCAAGATCACACAAATAAGAATAAGGATAAGCAACAAACCAAAAAGAAACCACCGCAAGTCTCCTCAACGCGCCACCAACAAGGCTAGCATCGCTTTATGCTTTAATTTATGCCCACTTGATTGAGATTTGAGAATTGAGATATACATTTTGAAGAGAATTCAAATTTTAGGTTCTATCATTGTATATATACTCTTATAGTAGTATCATCACTCAAATAAATGGTGCTAGCAAAGGTGAGGAGTGTTAGAACTAACGATTTAAGAGACTTTTCAATTTGTGAAGAGATTAAATGAGAGGAAAATTAGAAGAAAACGAAGGCTAAAGACAGAAAAGAAGAATAGAGAAGGCTATACAAAATGTATGAGGTTACAAGGGAGACAAAAAATAACAGTTTTGTTTTGGCTGTCAATTTGTTTTCTATAGGAATTAGATAGTAAAAGAGGAAGTATATAGAATACAGATGACAAAAAAACAAAAACAATTTGTATGTTCCCAAATGATAATGTAGGAATCATCTGTTTGCGGCGGGCAAGTAGACAGATTTTTCCATCGGCGATGTAGGAAATGAAGAATGTGTGCATAGGTAAGTATATAGGTAAGTATAATCGGGGGTAGGTTTTGGTTTTATGGGTATTCAATTTTCTTGCCAAATTTCAGTTTTATTTTTATGTATGGGCATAATTTCCTTGGTACTTTTCAGTGGCTAGAAGAAGGAATCTTTATGTGATGTTGAGGTAGGTAAGTGTTGATAGTTTCATTGTTTGCTAGAAAGAATCCCTATGCGATGTTAAGTGGTTAAGTAGGTTAAGTTATTTTATTTGTTATTTTTTTTATTATATAAAAGAAAGAAAACTTACAACTAGCTTAAACTAGAAGTCCTAAAAATATATACTAAAATTTATTGAATAGCAAATTTTATATAGGGGTGCACTAAGAACGGATTTTTTGAAATTTGTACATTTAATAGGGTTTTAAGGGTAAAAACTGAAATAAAGTCGAAAAACTAACTTCTAAACCCGTAGTCGTAGAGACTTGATTTTTTTTATTTTAAAGATTAAAAAAAAGTTAGGAAAAAACGGGTACATCCTTTTTTTTATTTAAAATCTATAAACCGAGATATAACCGATTTAAGACTGAAAATTGACAAATAGTCGTTACGAAAAGTACTTAGTAGTTTCATGGGGGTAGATATTTAATAATTTTTATTTTAACAAATTTTTAAAGATAATGAAAAAAAATTATCCATGTTTAAGGAATTTTTGATAGGATTTTTTTTTCGTACCCAAAATGATTTTTGAAAAAGGTTAAATTTGTTTGGTCAAATTTTCTAAGTATTTGATTTTTATCTTTTTAATGGGGTTTTTGGAAAAATCTAAGATTTCAATATGTTATAGATATAAGTATTTGATAGAAATCAAATGGTAAACATTTTATCTTTCTAACTTATCATTTGACAGATTTATTTAAGAAAGTAAAGTTTTTTTTTAATATCTTTTTAGTAAAGAGTCATACCTACAGGTTTGCAATGTACTAATGAATTATAGCTATATGTTCTAGGAATTTGTACAAACAAAATTATATGCCTACTGTACCGCTGAGCTGAGAAATTAACAATATAATATTGTTAACACATATTACTTAATAACATGTGAGTGTGTGCTTTGTGTGATTGATTTAATTTTTTCTTATACCTATTTAATCTCAACAGAACAACCATATATTTTATACCTCATTTTTTTAATCTACCTCCTATATTAGCGTCATAATTGCTTTTTTTAAATTCATAAAAAACCGGCTAAAATCCACAGAAATGCTCTGCTTTGTCAACAATCGTCAACCAGTGCAAAGCACCGTTATCTCAGATTATTTTTTATTCGATTTTTTTTCAATAAAAAAAATCACAACTTCATTTCTACTCGACCGATATTAAAAGTTAAATTTGTGTATAAAAATTATTGAGGAGGGTTGAAAATTTTCATACTAAAAGGGTGTGTGCATGACCCGTCAAATTTATATTAAATTCAAAACTTGATGATTTTTTTTTTAATTTCAAAAAACTAATGAAACACAATTATAGGTGTATTACTTTTCTACAAATATATGGGTTATTTTATATTTGTAAATCTAACGGGAAAAAAGTACGACCAATTTAGTTAAGATGTTTTTTTTTTGGAAACATCGATACATCGAACCATCGATTTGGTTCATGCTTTTTCAACGAATTTTATTTTTATATTTTCAGCACGCCCATCAAATATTTTCAAATTTAAAAATTATAAATTTTGAAAATCTAACAAAAAGTTTGATATATAAAACATAACTGTCAAAATACGATTAAACGGATAAAATAGCTTTATTTTGACTAAATAGTGAACATTATAACTTTTTATTTAACCGATTATCAAAAATTAAATTTTATAATAATTTCAACCATTAAACAATTATTTTGGTATATAAAACATATTTCTACGATAACCACAAGCTTTAATATGGATTTTTTTTTTTAAACTTCAAAAATATAATTTTTTTGTAAAAAATCGAAAAAAACTGTTTTTTTACAAAATGAAAAAATTAATGTAATTTTTTTCTCAAATATATTTATTTTTTTTTTAAACATCAAAAATATAATTTTCTTTTGTAATATTTGTTTGTAATATTTTTTACCAAAAAAAAGCTACCTATTTATTGAAAAAAATTGAGTTGTTGCTTACAAATGTTGTTTTCAAAACACATCTACCTATTATAGGTATGTATATTGTATATGTACCTATTTACCTACCTCCTACTTTAAATTGAAAATAATTTTGTTGTTTTTTTTTTGGTCTAACTAGGTACCTACTAGGTAAGCTTAGGTACTGATACCTACCTAACAAGTTTCTTTTCTTTTAAGTTTCAAATACCTGAGTTAATTTTTCAATTCAAAAAAGGGTACCTACATACATATATATTTTGTATTCAAAAAAGTTAGGACCTACATTTACATACCCAGGTGCCTACCTGTACCTACCTATGTACTTATTGTTTGTTTGTGCGATCCGGTCGTGCCCATTTTTTTTTTTTTTTGAATTTAATAAAGCTAATATAAATTTGACGGGTCATTTATACTCCCTTTAAGTATGAAATTTTTCATCCCTCCTCAAAAATTTGTAAACACAATTTAGCTATGTTTTAAGATCTAAAATCTCTGCGACTTTTTATTAAAAAGATATTGATACAAAACATAAACATTTTTTTTCATAATGTTTACCCTTAGATAAATCTGTCAATTGATAGAAATACAAATATAATTATACCTATAACATATTAAAATTTAAGATTTTTCCAACTACCCATTAAAACTATAAAAATCAGAAACTTTGAAAAATTGACCAACAAAAATGTATGTTTTTCAAAAATCATTTTCGACACGAAAAAAAATCCTATCGAAAATTCCTTAAACATGAATAATTGCTTTATTCATCTTTATAAAAATATGGAAAAATTAAAAAAATAAAAAATCTACACCCATGCAACTACTAAGCACTTTTCGAATTGACTATTTTTGAATTTTCATCATTAAAACATTTAAAACTTGGGGATATGGTTTTGCCGTCGGCAAAACGTATATGAGTTTTTTTTGTTTTGTTGATCTTTTTTTGATCTTATTGCATGTTGCGTTGCAATACTATTAAATTTAAGAATTAAAAAAAATCCTTTTTTAGTGCACTCCTACATAAAATTATTATTATTATAAAATTATAAATTTTAGTACCTATGTATATAATTTTAATACTTATAAATTAAGCTGTTGCGTCATTGGGAAAAGTAATTGTTATTTATAAGTAGTTGCTATACATGTATGTATATAATGGATACCTATAATATTGTCAATTGATATTTTTACCTTCCCATTGGAAGTTATTGTAATTGGTGCGATTTGTTGAACTATTTAAAATACTGAACAAATGTTTTTTAACTCACATATTTTGAAAAAAAAAAAAAAAAAACATTATATCGATTTCAAATTCTTACCAAAAATGTATACCTATACCATCTAAGTGTTGTGTAATTTTGAGATTTTTAAAACCACCAGCAAAAAATCAAAGTGTTTTAATTCGAAAAATGTTTAACATCAAAATCGAAATTTCGCATATGATTCCTATAATTTTTAAGCTATTTACAAACAAATTTTACTATTATAAATATAGCTAAAGTACAACATATAGGCAATGTAACATTTTGCCCTGTATCTCTATATCTATACCTACCTTTATACAGATTATCCAAAAACCCAAAGTTATTACACTATATAATATATAATTATGTAATAAAGGTATACTCTACCACCCACCACTTAGGTAAATATGTATGTATGTATATGGTTTTCAAGTGCACCAATGGAAAGTTGCTAGTGTGGGTCGACCCCAACCTCATTTTTCAAAAATATTTTTTTAACCCAAAAAAAGCTTTTTATTGAAAAAAAATTGAGTTTGTTGAATTGAGTTTCAAAATGTTTCTAGGTACCTACCTATGCATAGGTACCTATTTACGTAGGTAACTACTTACCTTCAATTGAAAATAATTTTGTTTATTTTTTTAATACATACCTACCTACCTTACGACCTTACCTATTTTAATTGATAATACCTATGTAGGTACATACATTAAAATAACCTTACGTACCTACCTACCTGGGTATATCAAGTTTTAATTTACCTACCTACATACCTCAATTCAAAATATTTAGATACATGTGTACCTACCATACCTACCTATTTTCATACTTTTTTTTGCAAAAATAAATTAATTTCTTTAAATACCTACCTAGTATATCTACCTACTAATTTATAAAAATGTAAATACATACTTACCTACATGATACATATGGTACCAATTTGCCAATATAGTAACCTTGCAAAATCGTGCAAAAAACCATATACCCAAAGCCATCAAAAGAAAGCAACAAAAACTCATTGAAAAAAACTGTAAGAACATAACCGAAGAATAAGCCCATAGAAAAACATATATTCTCATTTTGTTCCCCTTATTCTCGTTGTTGACTGACAAAAACATCTGACTCCCTTACTACCATTATAGTTGTACGAATTTAATCAATGTTCTCCTCTCCCTCTTACTAATTGTTTTTATTTTTCCTTGCATCGTTATCCCCAGGTCTCTATTGTGCATTTAAGCGATTTTAACGCCAATTTCGGCACATTTCGTGAGTACTATTAGTACTACAAAATTTGAGCCATGATATTACTATAAGAGTATATATACAATGGCAACATGCAACACGTTGTCGTATCTGATATCAGATACGGACGATTTTTTTTGGGTTCACTTTCCTTGTACTGGATGCGACATCTTTTCAACTGTGTTTACAAATAACACCGTAAAATTTTAGAAATATTTATGTAAGTAGTTAAGTAAAAAAAGGAAGCAGTAATTGTAAAAATATTTTATAAATACTTGTGCAAGCGGTCAAAAGTAAATATAAAAACTTAATAAATATTTATGTTAGCAGGTAAGTAAAAAAAAGTAAGCAGTAATTGTATAAATATTTATATTTAAATCTTTTATGATAAAGTCAAACAAATCTGCCTTTTATTCTGTTATGGTTTATAAAGGATTTCATAACAGAATTCGAACTGCAGAATACCAAATAATAAAAGAATTAAAGTTTTTTGACAGTTCGAAAATTTGTATGGAAATTGATAAAAGAATAACAGAATAAAAGAAGAAAAGCCGAATAATAAATTATTTATTATCTGTGATAAAAGATTGCGCCGAATAGGTCTAATTACCTGTAATACATGTAACTTGTATTGTAGGTACCTTCCCGTTTTATTCTTCAGTTTAATATATCTACCTATTAACTATATATTCTTCTAAAAACACCAGATCCAGGTGAGCCGAAAAGTATACATATATCCAAGGCAAAGTGGGTAGGTATGTACACATCTTACTTTATAAGAATTGAGAAAAAAAAAACATTTATATTTTACAGGCAAGTTGTATGATAAAAAAGTTTACTTTATACTGATAGGCAGTCCTACATGTTTGCGGTTTTTATGGTTGGGTTATAAAGATTAATCTTTGTGTACAACAAAAAAATTTGTTTCGTTAATAGTCTGGGGAAAATTAACCTGAACCCAAAAATTTCGGTATATAGGTACAAAATGTTTTGATGGTATCCGCGTGAAAAAAAAATGCTGAATCTGAAAATGCCGACATGACGGGTATACCTCTGGCAATATTGAGGATTTTTAAATATGACGTTTTGAAAAAGAAGAGGTTGTTGTGCATCAAATGAATAAAATTACTTTGGTTCAATCTATGCATATGGCACATTATTTCAAGGTATTTTTTTTAATGGAGAACCTAATGACATTAAAACTAAGACGATAGGACTACCCAAAGTAACAGTCCTTTTTATGTAAGTTTGACTTTATTTTCAGTACGATATGTACCTACATACTGCGGAAACCCTTTGGAAATATTGGTCCGTTGATGAAACTTAGAACAAATGTTGCATTTCGTATGCAATCCGAGTATAAGAATATTCAATAAAAATATCTTTTGTAAAAGGATGCTTTTTTGACAGGGAGAAAAAAGTATTGGACTATACCAATACACTTGTGATAAAAAATGCTATCCATGAAACTGAGTGCAAATCTTAAAAGTGTCAAAGTGTCACTATTATAAAGAATCAAAAGAGTCTAAAAAAATATTCAGGAAGGAAAGGTGTTAAAGGGTTAAATAAAATGTGTGATTTTGAACTGAAAATCACCTTTTTACGATAGATATTTTTATCAAATATTCTTATTCTTGGTATTCATGAGAAATGCAACAGTTATACCAAATTTCATTAACGGGCCATTATTTCCAAAGGGTTTCCGCAATATTTACATATCGTACTGAAAATATAGTTATACCAAATTTCATTAACGGGCCATTATTTCCAAAGGGTTTCCGCAATATTTACATATCGTACTGAAAATATAGTCACAGATGCACAACAACCTCTTCTCCTTCAAAACGTCATATTTAAAAGTCCTCAAGATTGCCAGAGGTATACCCGCCCGTATTTAGATTCAGCACTCTTTTTCCATGCGGATACCATCAAAATATTTTGTATATACCGACATTTTTGGGTTCGGCCCAAAAAGGCCACTTTTTCCCTAGGCTGAAGGTATTTTCAGTAATACCTTGGTATTTATAAATTATTCAAATAGACAGGGTAAGATGATTTTTTGCAAGAGTAAATTCAAATAAAATTCTCAAAATTTTGTTTACTTTTGTAATAATATTACAATTATTACAATAATTTTAAATGTCAGTTTAAATTTAAACACAGTTTTATTAAAGTTAGTGTATTTTGTATTGTTTCAATTATTGTTATTATAATGTAAACAATTTTTTTTTCTTGTTGTCCAAATAAAGTTCCCCAGAAGAAGGCAGCACAACCCCTGCCGAAACGTCACGTCGGGAAAGCAAATGTAACTTAATTGTTTCATTGCAAAAACTACAGTGACTACAAAAAGCCGACGCAAAGATTATTTTTAATCACTTCCAATCACAATTATTAATTCCAAATTGGTCAATAAATCATTTTTTGATATAAAAAGTTGGTTGGCGAACTTTATGAAAAATTAATTAATTAAGAAATGAAAAATTGTTACAAAAAACTATGTACACATTTCGAAATTTTAATAAAATTTGGTTTAAAAAAAGTAGGTATGTCAAACAAATTTGAGACATATACCTACCAACACACGATTTTCTATCGAACTGCATTTTTAGATTTTTCGAGCGTTATAGTTTGTGGTCCAAAAAGGTCTCCCAAATAAATTAATAATTAATTAAAAATAGAAATAAATACAAAATTAAAAATTAGCACGATGCAAAATCATTAATAAAAAAAAGTACAAACGATTGCATATATGACAAAATTTAAAAAAAAATTTGGTTTCAAATAAAATGTTTGTCAAACAAATTTGGGACGGGTACAAACGAAAATAAAAAAAATTCCAGAGGGTACACACGATTTTCTATCGAACTGCATTTTTAGATTTTTCGAGCGTTATAGTTGGTGGGCCAACTACATGTCCCAAATAAAGTAATTATTACATAATTAAAAATAGAAATAAATAAAAATTTTAAAAATTAACACGATGAAAAATCATCATAAAAAAAGTACAAACGATTGCATACATTTCAAAATTTTAATAAAATTTGGTTTAAAAAAAATGTTTGTCAAAAAAATTTGGGACGGGTAAAAACGAAAATAAAAAAAATCAAGAGGGTACAAACGATTTTCTATCGAACTGTATTTTTAGATTTTTCGAGCATTATAGTTGGTGGGCCAACAACATGTCCCAAATAAAGTAATAATTAATTAAAAATAGAAATAAAAAAAATTTAAAAAATTAACACGATGAAAAATAATTATAAGAAAAGTACAAACGAATGCATACATTTCAAAATTTTGTTTAAAAAAAAATGTTTGTCAAAAAAATTTCCGACGGGTACAAACGAAAATAAAAAAATTCCAGAGGGTACACCCGATTTTCTATCGAACTGCATTTTTAGATTTTGCGAGTGGGCCAAACTCCGTAAATTTATTTAAAGTGTATATATAAAAACAACGGTGATGGTACAAACAAATCTAAAACTGGCAAAAACGTATACAACCGAAGTACAAACGATTGCAATTAACAGTTTTGCTTAACTCAATAGTTGGTGGGCCAACTACATGCAAGCCTAGAAGACACTGTGAATTTTATTATTCTAGGGGAATTTGTTTAAGTAAGTGCACCCAGAAAATAATTACCCGTGGTCAGGTTTTTTTATAATAATAAAGATGAAGCAATTTAAATATTAAAATTACTTCAGTTTAAAGTGGAGTGAATGAATATAATTCAATTAAAAAGTACAAGTCACCCAGAAATAATTGTGTTTCGCCCAGGTACAACAGTGGCCTCTGCAGTCAGTCTGTTATACCCTACTAAGACACAAATTTTGGTCGATGTTTACCGACACTTATTAAAATCACAACAAGAAGATACTGTGAATTTATAATTCTAGGGAATTTGTTTAAAGTAGTGCACCCAGAAAATAATCAACCGTTTCTCTATTTCAATGTGAAGTTATATGATACCAAATAATAATACCTATGCTAGATTATAATTTAAATATTAAGGGTATTCATGCAACGTCGCCGTCGTAAGTTTACAAATTGTGTAAAATGATAAGTTTGCACAAAAGTTTGCATGAACGACCCTTTTATTCATTTGGTTATATGCTGTGTAACTGAATCAGCTGTTCGTTTAACGTCAACAATTTCGCGTCGCGTTTTCACGTCGCATTGTGAATCGAGCTGAAGTTTGTTGTAACTCAAAAAACCATTGCCATGTTGTTGCGACTGAATGCACCTTTTAATCTGTTTGTAAGAACTGTATTATACGAAAAACATACCCGTTTTGGTTCTTCTTTTTGATCAATTTTGTTATTCTGTGCAAACAAAGTTGTCATGCTCGAGTTTTTGATTTTTCTCATGTGCATTATAATGAGATCGTCAATCATTTTTTGGCTGTATCCATTTGAATTTGCAATATCCAAAATATGCTCATACTCTTTTTTATAGACAGCAACAAACTGATAGTGGTAATTTACACAATCTATGGATGTTTGAATGAGAAGCGGCCTTCTTGTGTTGAATCGGGCAATGCGAGTTACTCGGAATGCAACGTTTGTTACTCCTGGGTACCAAAATTCAAAATCCCTTCTCGATTACGTACTATAAGGTCTAAAAATGGTAACTTGTGATCTAGTTCTTCTTCGACCGTGAAGTTAATTGCTTTATATTGGGAGTTAAGAAGCTGAAGTAAGTCAGTTGTTGCTCCACTATGGCGAATATGTCATCTACATATCGTAACCAAATTCGTGGCAGATTTCCAGAGTTCCTTAGATTCATTTCAAACTTCGACATAAATAATTCGGCGATCAAAGCTGAGACGGGATTTCCCATACGTGTGCCGTGTTCTATTGTGGCTTATATTAAGCCACGGAGTTGAAAATAATTTTGTTCCATACATTTTTTCGCTACATTTACGTCAATCGATTCTCTTTCCGTGGATAAGTCAGTCAATTCTAAATATTCTTCTAAGGCTCTTTTAGCTTCTTCAATTGCTCGGAAATAAAGCCACTACATAGAATGAGACCATGACTTCATCCTCTCCTATTTTTGCGTCTCTAAGTTTGCTGATGAATTCAAATGAATTCTTCACTGAAGCACTGTCGATTGGTGGTATATTTTTTATCTCGTTTACAAGCCATTTTGCCAAGTAGTAACACGGTGAATTGATATTTGATACTATTGGTCTCATTTTACTTCCTGGTTTGTGTATCCTAGGCAGGCCATACAACTTTGGTACTTCAGGGTTTGATACTTGTAAGGTTCTTTTTAAATGCTAGCTAAAAATCTCACTTACTTCCTTCTTTATAGCTGTGGATTTTTTAACCATTTTAGGCAATGGGTTTTTTGGTATTCTTCTGTACGGACCATCTTCAACTAATTTTGTCATCCTGTCTTCATATTTTGACTTATATAGAATCACTAATTTGTTATCCTTGTCCGCTTTAACATAAAAACAATCCTTTTCCTTCAATGATTTTATAAGTCTTGTTTCTTCTTTATTTGTGTATTTTTTCTTGTCAACGTTTGAGATAATCTCACGCACCGATTCTCTAATATCGCTCTGCACTGTATACATTTTTGATTTGATTGCAGTTTAAATGTCTATGACTGTTTCTACGCAATCATTTTTAAAAGGCGTTGGTGTATATGACTTACTTATTTTAGAACTATTCGGAGGAAATGATGGTTTGTGAATTTTCTTTTACAAAAGTAAAATCCTTTTAATTATCTTTTAACAATAGATAAACAGAAAGAAAAAGAGGATGCAATTTAAGAAGATCTAACACTAACAATGGTTATGGCTGAGAATTCTCGATACTTCAGTCAATTTTTACATCACTCTGTTCCAAAGGCCAATAATTTCTTGACCGAAGTTTTACCTTATTTGGATGACGACAGATTCAAGCATATTGTTCGAGTCAATCGTTCAAAGTTTGATGTTGTCCT
Source organism: Melangyna quadrimaculata (assembly GCA_949320155.1). NCBI lineage: Eukaryota > Metazoa > Arthropoda > Insecta > Diptera > Syrphidae > Melangyna > Melangyna quadrimaculata. The sequence goes on along the minus strand of OX439483.1, from coordinate 319,230,947 downwards.
TAGTTTAATAAAAGAAAACGAACTTTTCAATGGTCCAAGGTCTTGCCAGCAGTTTTATGTTGAAAAACAATTAATAATTGTCTTATATCGGTTGGGTTCAAGTGGCGAGGGGGCATCAGTTGCAGAAATTGCAAACTTCTTTGGTATCGGTGATAGGGAAACAATCCAAGTAATTGAACCTGGTGTGATAAAACCTTTCAATTAATATATATCACCTTCTAGAACATCACTGCTAGGGTCTCTTCAAAGTTTTACTTATGCTGAAGAACAAATTTTTGTATTGGCCAGGTGCTTCAGAAGACACAAAAACTGTTGCAGAACTGCCCTATTGCATCGGCTATGTTGATGGGACCAAAATCAAGTTAGCCAAAAAACCTACAGATAATTCTGAAGCTTATTTTTCGAGAAAACATAATAATTGAAAGTCCAAGCACGGTGTGATTATAAACTGAGAATTCGACACATGGTTTTGGGTTACCCAGGAAGTGTCTATGATGCTCGCATTTACAACAACTGTGATTTAACGAGAGAACAAGTGTTTTTCACGGGAGAAGAATGGTTGGCAGGTGACAGTGCCTACAAATTAAACTGCACTGTTATAACTCCATTCAGGGATAATTCATCGGTAATGACTTTGATCAACGAACCGAATTTAACAAGAATTTCAGTAAATATCGCATCAGAATCGAACACTGCTTTGGACTTCTTAGAGAGAGGTTTAATAGTTTAAAAGAATTAAAAATTCAAATTAAAAATGACGTAAGCATCAAACTTGCATGTCGTTGGATCTTGGTTTGCGCTATTTTACATAATATCTTAATCGAACAAACTGAAACTGAAGATATTTTCCAAATTCCAAATGAACCATCGTCGATAGATGAAAACGAAGACAGAGAATCTGGAAATCACATCAGTTTCAATGTAGAAGGACAACTTAAAAGACGTGCCTTGTTGGAAATAATCCAGGAACAACAGTCGGAAATAATCCAGGAACAACAAAATAACTATTAGATATTTTATCAATTAAACAAAAAGATTTTATTGAAACATAATACAGTTTTCTTCGTTAAAATAACATAAATGATAAGTAAGTCTCGTCTCGGTCTCGTTGAAATCGAAAATATTCAGTCTCGTCTCGGTCTCGTTTAATTAAAGCTCGTCTCGGTCTCGTCTCCGAAAAATACGATTTCCGGACAAACTGTTGATTATTGGAACGAAATATCGTATTATCGTTTGAATATGTGCAGAAGAAAATAAATATTCCATTTAAATTGGATTTTTTAATTTATTAGACTCTCTGCAAATTTCGGTCCAAATATACAGTCTCTTCTCGCTTGCTTAAAAGGCAATCTCGACCGAGACTTTTCTCATCTCGTGGCCAACCCTACTCCCAAACCAACGCGAAAGCGGCGCGAAACATTCGCCGACGACTGTTTTTGTTGTTATTTAGCATTGTTTATCAAATAAACAATGCTAATTTAAAACAAAACTGCCGTGAGCGAATATTTCGCGCCGCTTTCGCGTTGGTTTGGGAGAGCGTTTAAGGGAGTTGATTGATCAGATCATCATAAGTTTAAATTTTGTTTAGAAATAAAAAGAATGAATCCAATTTAAAGTCATAAAATCTTATAGGCTGAATTCATGAACCTCTGACTGATTAGGGATAGTATAGAACACGCCATATTATATTTCTGTGGTGTTTGTTATAAACATGATAACTCCATAAAAAAAAACCTTTTGACGCACACTTTCCATCGAGCTAGACCGATTTACTTCAAATTCGATACAAAATATGCATTGAATTGAAATTGAAAATGACTACCTTAACAATACATTCATGGAGTCACATGTTTATACCAAACACTGAAACACCACATATATATTCACAGGCAAAGACACACATAGTGGATTGATTGCTGTTGTCTTGTTGTTTTATACACACAAAGCGAAAAGTGGCTTCAAATCTATGAACTGAGGAAACCTCGCATGACTCTTCACTGACTAAATCATAGCATGACGTTTCCTTTTATTATTTGGCTAGTAAATTGATTGAAGAATTCAGCTATAAAATTCATTGGGGACGATATTTCCCGCTGGGCAGCTACCTTTTACACTTTTCAAATCAGTTTTTTCTTTTGTTGTTTCCTTTGTTGTTTCTCCTGTTGCATCTTCTCCTTCTTTTGTCGTTTCTTCTCCTTCATTGTCCTCTTCACCCTCGTCCAGCACTTCATCGATCAGTGCAGCGCATCCATTATCCTGACTGGTCTCGTAGACTAATATTGGATTAACATGTTTCCTTAATCCAAATATCAAATCCAATTTCTGGTAATGGGGACAAATTTTGTCTATGTATTCAGCCACGGACCGATCCTCTCCGTTTACCCAGCCCCAGTTTGGCTCCTCCAGTTGACCGCTGCCATGTATGTGCCTTTGAGGTAGCGCATTTTATTTCTAATGCACTCCCAATTTATTCTTCCGAGACATTCTGATTTTGTTGCAATTTTTTGATGATACTTTTGAGCGGTTGGTTTCTGAAATTGTACGGTATAAATCATTTAAATTAAAAATACTTTATTAAGAAAACTACTACGGTCATACCTCATATAACTCCTTAAAATCATCAACGATTGTGTCAAGTAATGTAATCGTTTCGATTTCAGCCCAGCCGGTGCGTTGGATTATAGCCGCTGCGTCGGCGCTTCAATTGGTTTTCGATCAATTATCTCATCTGTTAATTTATTTAGGGTGACTTATCCAAATGCCGGCTCTTTTTTTCTAACAAAAATTAATTTGACAGATTAGGTGTGTGAAAGATTAGACATGTTCAGATTTCGGAGTTATTTTTAAATGGTGAACCTCTCCCAAACCAACGTGAAATCGGAGCCGAATATCTCGGAACGATAAAAAATGTAAGATACACGACAATAGTCGCGTTTTAACCGCAAGTCGCGTTTTATGCTGGAACTATAATATTCGCAAGCTCACGGAGGCAGTGGTCGGACGTAAATGAGCAAGCACAAAACAATCATATGGCAAGTCTATAATTTCGGTTTCTTGATTAAGATTGTACCTCACTGAAGTGAAAATGAAATTTGTTCAGACAGGAACAAGAAAAAGAGAAAGAGTGAATTGTGTCTCAATTCTGATTTTGATCTTTCAGAAAGCTTCTTTTCATTGGTTTATAAAATCTGCCTCCGACTACTATAAGAATCTCCAAAACTAATGATAATCTTTAGACAACGAAGAAAACAACAACAACAGCACGTTGTTGACAGCTTCGTCTTCGGGAACGAATGATTTGCATTGGTTAGGGAGAGCCGTTTTAGTTCTACCTTATATCGTTTTCGATTGGATTTCGGAACAGTACTACTCCTTTTTGATTCTAATCGAATTATTTTCTGTTGTTGCGAAACTAATTTGTGAAATATTTATGTGTGCATGCGTTAATTGTCTGATATTTATGTATATTTTGTACGTTCAGTCGAGTAAAATTAATTTGACAGATAATCCGGATAAAGGGTTTATATGTATATGAGTGTTCCGGGTCTACTCCTTCTCCTCTACAGAAAAATACAAAAAAGGAGTAACTTCAAACCTCCAACATAAAACGACATTAATAATTTACGAAAAGTATAAACTACGTTTTATTTACAACTTTTATAACCAAATAATCGAGATTCGATAGTTACAGAACACGTCAGAGTTTTTTTTAGTTCTTTGAGATATCATATATATCATTTTTCTGAATACGCCTAGTTCTAAAAGTCACAATGACGTTTGGATAAGTTTAATCAAATAAATTAAGTTAATTTTCCCCATAAAAATCCTTGGATAATTTTAACCAAATTGTGTAAACCATTTCCCATACAAAATTTGACAGTTTATTTACCAAATAAATTTAACCAAATCGTAAACTTATCTAGTGTTTTACGACGTTGCATGAATACCCTTATTATAACATGAAATACCAAAGGTATTCGCAATAAAATCGTTGAATTTTTGAATTTTTTGAATCACAATGCAAATGATGAAGCTTTTGTAACAGAATCATTGTTAAATTCAGATGTATTTAGCTGCACTCAAAATTATAAATGCTACCGCGTAGATCGAATTGATCAAAGAGGCGGAGGTGTAGCAATTTTCATAAATATATCTATTCAGAGGTTAAAACTAATGCAACAATAAAAATGTTCTGTTTATACTTTCCAGGTAAGAACTCTACTGAAGAAAAAAGAATGCACTTTAAAAAAGATCTTAGAAAATTAATAATAAGAAACGACAATTAGGTACATAATTGGAGGTGACCTAAATTGTAGACATAGAGATTGGGGATGTATTCGTGCAAACTCTTTGGGTAATGTTATTGTGAGTTGTCTTGCTTGTTTCCGTATTCCATGTTATTTCCGTTTAGTCCAACTTATTTTCCATCTGGGTCAAGAGAATATGCCTTCGTTTTTCACTCAGCCTAAAACTATTAACGAATTAAGTTCTGATCATATCCCAGTATTTTTTAAGATGAATGAATCTGCAGAACATGGAGATCAGTACTTTTGAAACTCAAAAAATGCAAATTAGAGTCTTTTCAGGTTAGAAATTAAATCTAACCTTACAACAATTTCTACTAATTTAAAATCTGTGTGTTCAAATGAAGATATTGATGTCCATATCGATACCTTCTCCAATCAAATACTCGACTCAGTATAGTCGTGTATCCCAAAAAAAACTTAAAAAGCCATTTTCTATTAAAATGCCGGAACACATAATGGAAATAATACGTATACGAAATTCTTTTAACAGGTAGTGGCAACGTTATCGAGTACCGGAATATCGTAATCAAGTAAAATTGTACAACAAAAAGATTAATTTGAAAATAAGTAATTTTAGAAACAGAAATTGGAATGATAAACTAAGCAAATTGGAAAAAAATGCAAAACCATTATGGAATATTCCTAAAATTATAAAAACCAGTATAAAGTAGTTTACCAGGACTCAATGAAAGCCAATATTTTTGAATCACAATTTTTGAATAATAACACCGTGTCACAACATCCAAAGGATGACAATACTCAAAACTAGTACGTTGAAGTTGGTAAATTCGCAAAACATTGATACTCCTATCGATCAGTTTGTATCTAGGCAGGAAGTTAAACATATTGTTTCCACCTTAAAATCACGAAAGTCTGATGGTCTTGACAATATCAAAAATATTTATATAAAAAGACAACCTAAAGCAGGGCTTGTGTTTCTTACGTTTTTGATAAATGCGTGTCTAAAGCTTCAATACTTCCCAACGATTTGGAAAAACGCCAAGGTAACACCAATCCCAAAACCGGTAAAACCTCAGTAAGTTACTCAAAAAAGTCCTTAAGCGAAAAATATTACTAATCGCGGATAGTAAATGAAGAATTTGGATTCAGGATGTATCACAGTACATCTCATCAAATCTGCGAACATGTGAAAAAAAATTGTTCTCTTGGCAAATCGACAGGTCTCATTCTACTCGATATAGAAAAGGAATTTGATACACTATGGCATGATGGGATTTCCCATAAATCTTGTTAAAATAATTAAGAGTTTTCTGTCAAATCGATGTTTCAGTGATTTTGCCAATAACAGTCCCTCAGACTCTTATCAAGTTGGCCAAGGGGTACCACAAGGATCAGTGCTGGGTGCATTTTTGTACAATATCTACACATCTGATATTCCAAGGCTACCAGAATGTCAAGTAGCTATATTCGCTGATGATACAGGCATCTTTTCGTCACATGAATTTTATCTCGACATAGAGACAAATTTACGTCATGCATTCGAACTTATGACCCAATATTATCAAAAGTGGAAAATAAAGTTGAATGCTGATTAACTTCAAGCTATCTTTTTTAGTAGAAAAAGAAAGTCTTCCTATCTTCCCAGCAATCAGCTTAATATTAATGGTATAAATATTAATTAGGCTTTAAGTGTCAAATATTTAGATGTTCATTTAGATCAAAAAATTACGTTTAAGGAACATATACCCAAAACCTTACAAAAAGTAAGCATAGGAATCAACATGCTCTACCCATTTATTAATAGGAAGTCATGTCTAAGCAATTAAAATAAAATGATAATTCATAAGGTAATCTTTCAAGCAATTCTTTTGTATGTTTGCCAAGTGTGGGGAAAATGTGCACAAAAAAAGATACTCAAAATGATGCTTAACCTCCCTCGATACTATTCTACTTCAGATTTACACGAAAGAGCGAATGTTGAAATGATTTCTTTTAGAATAAATAAACTTAATGAAACTTTCTTACGAAATTGTGAAACCTCTGATAATCCGCTTATTAACCAACTGAATCCCTAACCATACTTCTGATATTTTTTGTTTTATCTGTATTAATTTATTTAATGATTTGTTATATATTTAAGTGTAACTATTTATTATGACCATTGTATAATTAAATTCTTATTCATCTTTGTATTTAAATGATGTTATTTATTTATTCTTCAATTATTTATTTATTTATTCATTTATTGAAATAGTTATACAGTAATTTATTTATTTACTTATATATATACTTATTTATTTAGTTATTTATTTATTTATTAACGTATTTGTTTAATTATTTATTTTTGTTTTGATTTGTCTATTAATTTATCTATTTAATTTTTATATTTATTTAATTAATTATTTATCGACTAACTACTCTTACTAATATATATATTAGGGTGGTCCTTATAAAGGTTATTGTCTTATTTTGAATTTGTTCTAATTTGTTCTAAATAAATAAAAAAAAAATCCTGTAAAATTTTACCGCATTTTACTAACGTTAACCCGGCCCCCAAGATGGCTGAAGTTTTATATGGGAAATCCCATGGTAATTTTGTGCATCCAACTTTAAAAATTCGTAACTTAAATAATAATTGATAAAGACATGTTTAAAAATCATGTATTTAAAAAAAATTATTTATTAAAATTAAAATTAAATAAAAAATATATTTTTTTGTTTAAATGGCTATTAGTACGGAAAAAACTGTTGTCATTTTTTTTTCAGATGTATTTTTATAAATATGACAAAAGTGACCACATGTGTGCAAAAATTCAATTTTTTCTAATAACAAAAAAAAAAATGTTTACATATATGATTGTATGTATCAAATGATTTAAAAGTACATATTTACAAAAAAAAAAAATAGTAAAAAAATTAAAAACAAAATAAAATAAAAATATATATACATACATTTATATATACATATACAAAATAAAAAATATATAAAATTCATTTAAAAAAAAATAAATTATTTAATTAATTAATTTAAAAACAAAATAAAATATATATATACATATGTATATACATATAAGAAATAAATACGAACTTCAGTAAATTTGTTTTAAGGAAAAAAAAAAGTAAAACCATAAACTAAAACGCAGCGAAGAAATAAGCAGAGGGGAAACGTTTAAACTTGGAAACTTACTTTTCTGGCCTTACATTTTGCAAATTCAGAAATGAGATCATCAAATTCTAAAGATTTTTTTTGTAAAAAGTTAATTTTTTTTTGTAAAAAAGTTCTTATAAAATAATTAATTTTTTTTTTGTAAAAAAGTTAATTTTTTTTGTAAATAAGTTTAATTTTTTTTTAAAGTTAATTTTTTTGTAAAAAAGTTATTTTTTGTTGTGAAATAATAATTTTTTTTTGTAAAAAAGTTTATTTTTTTTTGTAAAAAAGTTAAATTTTTTTTTATAAAAAAGTTAAGTTTTTTATTTGGATATCGCATTGCAATTTGCAACGTTATTCAGCCAGTGAGTCAGGGATGAGCGTAAATATTTATTTTAATACTTACATTTTCCCCATATGCTTGTTCCTCGCTGCGTTTTAAAAATTTTGCGAAATTTTTGCTCTGCTCTTTATTTTCGACTATACATACATTCTTCCCTCGTAGCTTTCATTTTTCCACTCTATTCTATTCTCCTTTTCCGTTCTATTCAAATTTCCATTTCCTGTGTAAGCAGGCACTTAACTGAGTTGCCGTCAACTGGTTGTTTGTTGGCGAGAAGGGCGTAAGGAAAAGAAAAAAAAATCTCCCCTCTCACCCTTCTCGCCAACAAACTACCTAGTTTCTAGCAACTCAGTTTCCTTGTGTGAAAGCAGTCTTACAGTGTGCAATAAGAAAACCTGGGGTGGAATCGGCTAAGGTGATAGTTGATTATCAATTGTGGTGATCGTCGTTTTGACTATTGCTGCCTCTATTTTTGCCTTTAGATGTGATAGAGACAGCTATCTTCAAAACGACGATCACCACAATTGATAATCAACTATCACCTTAGCTGATTCCACCCCTGCACACTCTGACCCATATGATTCCGTATAAATAAGTTTTTTTTTTTTAAATATTTTCCCATATTACATTCGATGCAGAAAAAAAAACTTGCACATCCATTAAGTATTGAAGTAGTAGGTAGCACAGCTACCTACCTGTTCTCTTTTTCGGATAAATTTTGTTGTTGTTTTTTTTCGTAGATGAGAAGTCACATACAGAGGTACGGTGCGTAATACAAAACCTGCACGTTCTAGCCCACATCAGTGCTGTCGTTTCACAAATTCCGTGAGTAGCACTTTTCATAAAATTTGGGGAGCATTTTCGGAAGTTGGGGAGCCTCGTTTAAAGGCTCTCCAAAACCAACGCGGAAGCAGAGCGGAACATTCGCTCTGCAGGGCGAATCATTCACAATGATAACAAAAATGAGAAATAAGAAATGCCAAATAACAACACAAACTGTTTAAAACACACTCGCCTGACGGCGAGTGTGTTATCATACAAAAAACCCAATTGAACAAAAACTGTCGTCGGTGAATGTTCCGTGCCGATTTCACGTTGGTTTAGGAGAAATTTATACTACGTTTCCACCTACCACTAAAAAGAGATTTAGGTAATGAGATTTATTTGGTGTTAACACTGCCCGAAAATATCAAAAAAAGGATTATGACAAAACATTCAAGTGGATTTTCACTTTTTTGATATGAAGTGGAAGTGAGATAAGTACTTTTGTTTAAATTTCCATCTGTCAATAAAAGAAAATTGTGTTTAAATGGGTCGGTTCCACAATTATTCTTCGAAAAAAAAGTTTGTTTGATTTGACAAACTAATGTCTCCAAGAAGATTTGAATGAAATGTACTCATTTTAGGAGATTACAATGTGTATGGTTAATCTTCGAGATTTAAAATATGATAGCAAATATGACATTTTGGAGTTTAAGAGAGATGTGGAATATTAAATAGGAGCATGGATGTGAGAAAACAGAATTAAAAAATATTTTCAAACTGCGAAATACGTTTTTCATCAAATTTTTCATACGGAGACTTTGGGAGCCTTTTTGAGACATGGGTAGCATGGTCGTCCTTTCCACAGTAAAGGAGCCAAATTCTACTATAGTAGCCTTTCCGACAGCATTGGCCCACATGATTCAGTATGAATAAGTATTTTTCGTTGTCATATTCTCTATGTTAGTTTTGGGACTCAGTGTGCATGAAATAAATCTTGCACATATGATGTGTGACATGGAACTTTTTTGTGTTGAGATTTTTTCTTTTGTACGACCAAATTGAAATATTTGGAAATTAGGTAGGTAGGGATCAGTGTTACCGCAGGTTTAATTTTTAATAAGTCCTGAAAAAAATGATTCATTTTGAAAATAAATGAGTCCTAATAAAAAATCTGTTCAAGCTGTATGATATGTCTTTTTTCATTTTTTAATAATAAAAATAATTACTTTGAAATCATAAAACAATATATTTCATTCATAAATATTATTAAACTTACTAAGCCAATCTAAAATGAGCCCAATCTAAAAAAGATGAATCCCTGAGCCAAGTTTAAGAAAATGAATGGTAACACTGGTAGGGATTGAACTTGCATGGGTCTACTGGGATTTTTAACTCTACGATATCTTGAGTTAAATTTTCCTTGAATGCAACAATGAAAGTGATGTTAGTTAGTGTGCAAGAAATAACTTAGCACGATTGTGATGGATGTTATTTTGGGATTATTTGAATAATGTTTGTGGTTAAAATGTAAATGTTAGTACATATTTGTTTGCGCAAGATCAGATTACATTTTCTTGCTCCTGGTAATGCGCCACCAGAATTTTGCGCCCTGTGCATTTGCACATCTTGCACATATGGTTGGTCCGGCCCTGGTTGTACCTGGGCGAAACACAATTATTTCTGAAGTTGGGGTCACTTGTACTTTTCAATTTAATTATATTCATTTACTCCACTTAAAACCGAAGTAATTTTAATATTTTAAGATTTAAATTTCTTCATCTTTATTATTTTAAAAAACCTGATCACGGGTGATTATTTTCTGGGTGTAATAATTTAACCAAATTCCCCTAGAATAATAAAATTCACAGTGTCTTCTTGCTGTGATTTTTATAAGAGTCGGTAAACATCGACCAAAATTTGGGTCTTAGTAAGGTATAACAGACTGACTGGAGGGCCTATTGTTGTACCTGGGCGAAACACAATTATTTCTGGAGTTGAGATCACTTGTACTTTTTAATTAAATTATATTCATTCACTCCACTTCGAACCGAAGTAATTTTCATATTTTAATATTTAAATTTCGTCATATTTATTATCATTCCTACCATTTTTAAGCAACGTACTAGTTCACGGAGGGGTTTACTGATCATACGTTAAGACTTTTCCCTTTCACTCAAAAAAAAGACTCTTTCTTGTTTCTTACGACCAATGAGACATATGTGCCAAGTTTCATCACCATATTATGCTCGTTTAACTGAAAATTGCGTCATCATTTTATAAAAAAGGAATATAACTTCTTCTAGGGAAGTTGAATTGTATTTATTTTTATTGCATAAGATTAGGAATTAAAAACTACCCTAATATCATGTGTCATATGCTAAGATTATACCAAGCCAAATATAAAGTGGTTTGATATACTTACACATTCCCCTCCACCATTTTGAAAACGATTATACAAAAAACAAATATATGGATTAAAATGGACTGCGGATATGCTATAGAATATAAAATTCTGCGTTGATACTCATCATAAAATTTTATGAATATTTATACTACTACCATTATTTTCTGACAAATATTTACCCTTATCCGCCGACGGTATTTTGCGCCACAAGCTTCAAGTATTCTGAAACCAATGAGAAATTTTACGTCATCTTCCGATGTCTGGTTCTCGATTTATAGGCCAATTAATTTGTTTTTTTGTTGTTATAACCTGGAGACTTCCCTTATATATCGTCAGCATAAAGTGCAAGGTTGATGCCCTTAACGCCCTAACGCCTAACTACAGTATACATTTTTTTTTCCAGTAGAGATGGGTATTTGCTTTGCGGCATATAAAAGAAAGACTTTAAAATTTTGATTAAAATGACTTATTCAAAAAAGTTTTTTTTAGACAAACTTAACCATGATACAGTCGCTCAAAGTAATAGTGCGGCGGCTTAGCAATATACATGTGCACTTTGTGATACAAGCATGCAATTTTTATCATAGTTGGTACCTTGCAAAAACATGATGTTAAGAGATTTGGCCACTTCATATGTCCGCCCCTTTTGGTGGGCGGGGCAATTTTGTTAGGAATATTACCTAAAATGGAAAGAAAGTCTTAAAAAAAAACAACAATACCTACAAGATTGTGTTATAGCTTTTCTTAAAGGTAATACGTCATACTCTTATATTGTATTTAAATAAAGTTTTTTCAATGGTAAGTTTTCGAAAAAAATATTTTCAGTCCAAATTTTGAAAAAAAAAAAAAAAAAAAAAAAATAAAAATTTTAAATGATTTTTTTTTACAAAATTTTACGTAATTAATTAATTATTTAATTTTAATTTTTTAATAGTATTATTATTTGTTGATAAAATGGTAAGCACTAGATGGTTGTATTTTTTCTAGTTTTTGAGAAAATTTAAAATTACCAAAACCACTTTTATTATAATTTTTTTTTGTTGATAAGCAAACCGTCATCTTTGATCTAAAAAACACACTGGGTTTTTATTTTAGTATTTTTTTTTATATTTCCTTTTAAATAAGAACCAAAAGACCCGTGCGAAAATTTTGCACATTCAATAAGGCTTTAAATTTTCAAATAGAATGCTTGAACAAAATAAATAAATTCTTTTTATACATATCATTTTTGCAAAACCCTTTGTAAACAATATAATCCAGCTCTTTCAAATGTTTGTCCTTGAGAATTGTTGATAGTCATTGCAAAAGCAACTTTCAGTGGGAACTGCCACCTTATCATGTGGAAAGGCATAGTTGGGTTAGATGGAATAAGATTAATTCAGGGTATAACAAAAGTTTTCCCAGAATCAATCAGCTGAGCCTTGATGGTGTACTCATGTAGGTATGTGACAACCATACTGGCCTCAATTATTATGCCACATTTAGCATTTAAATTTCTTATTAACATGACGATAATGTTCTTCTTCAAAACCAATTTATGTGTTGGCAAGCCTGACGGATTTAAACTATTCAAAATTTCATTTTTCTTTCAATGAAGTATTGCACGTATTCACTATATTTACGTCAATTTCACTTTTTTATTTAGTTTAATAAGCTTTTTTACTATTAAACTTAAATCTCAAGAAATACGTCTTTCAAACACACAGCATTTAGCTATCTCACTGCATTCCGACCCTGTGTGAATGCATTTGCGTTTGTGTAACTCACATTTTTTTGAAAAAAGCCTCACTTTTTCCTCGATATGCCCGTTCCTCTATTTCTTCTTTTAAGATTCTAAATTAAAGAATTAATAAATATGTTTCTTTCATTCATGTAATCTAGTGATACCTAATAAATGCATTCGGATTTTATAATGAGAAAAAAGATTACAAACAACAGAAGTAGGTAACAAATATGTTTCTCCGCCACTCACTTAATGTATAAGCGAAAAAAAGGATTATATATTACAAAAGTAATAAATATGTTTCTTTCATTCATGCATGGTGTAGGTAACTTAAGAATGTTTCTCCCAAACTTACTCAATTACAGAAGTAATACATATTTTTCTCTTTCACTCATTCAATGGGTTAAAAGTGAGGTATTCTTTATGTCAAATTTTTCATTCATTTATTGAATTATTTGAAATTTCCGAAATTTATAGAAAATAGTGTGGTATACCATACATTTTTTGTGCAATGTCGTGAGTAGGTGTAAATTCCTATTCAGTGATACGTATTTTAGTGGATTTGACTATTTTCTGGGTGCGATAATTTAAATAAATTCCCCTAAAATAATAAAATTCACAGTGTCTTCTTGCTGTGATTTTTATAAGAGTCGGTAAACATCGACCAAAATTTGTGTCTTAGTAGGGTATAACAGACTAACTGGAGAGCCCACTGTTGTACATACCTGGCTGAAACACAATTATTTCTGGAGTTGAGATCACTTGTACTTTTTAATTGAATTATATTCATTTACTCCACTCCAAACCGAAGTAATTTTTATATTTTAATACAGTAAAACCCGCTTAAGAGAAACCCGCTTAAGATAAAAACCCGCTTATCTGAAATACTTTTTCCATCCCCGAGTATTTGTCGACCTTTAAAACATTCCGCTTTAGCGAAACTCGCTTAAGTGAAAAACCCGGATACCTGAAACATATTTTCAGATAAATTTTATATTTTTCATCGAAAAAAACTCGCTTAGGTAAAAAAGTATTGATAATGAACTAGAGCTAATATAATCGTTGTTGGTTATTGAAACTGTTTTATTTAAACTTTTGCCAGGCAACTCCAAAAGATAAATGCAATTTTTTCTAGCTTAAAATCTACGCTTTATGGTATTTTTAAATCCGCTTAAGTGAAATTTTTCTTATCACTTATCCAGAAACAAATTTCACTTAAGCGGGGTTCGTTAAAGTGAAATACCCGCTTAAGTGAAAGAAAGACTGTGACATTTTGCTTTTTGTCTTAAGCGGATTTTACTGTATTTAAATTTCTTCATATTTATTATCATTCCTACCATTTTTAAGCAACGTACTAGTTCACGGAGGGGTTTACTGATCATAGGTTTAGACTTTGCCCTTTCACTCAAAAAAAAAAGAGTCTTTCTTGTTTCTAACGACTAATGAGACATATGTGCCAAGTTTCATCACCATATTATGCTCGTTTAACTAAAAATTGCGTCATCATTTTATAAAAAAGGAATATAAATTTTTCTAGGGAAGTTGAATTGTATTTATTTTTATTGCATAAGATTAGGAATTAAAAACAACCCTAATATCATGTGTCATATGCTAAGATTATACCAAGCCAAATATAAAGTAGTTTGATATACTTGCACATTCCCCTCCACCATTTTGAAAACGATTATACAAAAAACAAATACATGGATTAAAATGGACTGCGGATATGCTATAGAATATAAAATTTTGCGTTGATACTCATCATAAAATTTTATGAATATTTATACTACTACCATTATATTCTGACAAATACATACCCTTATCCGCCGACGGGTTTTTGCGCCACAAGTTTCAAGTGTTCTGAAACCAATGAGAAATTTTACGTCATCTTCCGATGTCTGGTTCTCGATTAATAGGCCAATTAATTTGGTATTTTGTTGTTCTAACCTGGAGACTGACCTTATATCTCCGACCTGCCAGTGTTGCCACTTTGCAATACTTCTTAAAATTAAATATAGGATGTGGACTTTTAGTATACGACAGCTCATCCCCTCAGCATGAAGTGCAAGGTTGATGCCCTTAACGTCCTAACGCCTAACTACAGTATACATTTTTTTTTCAGTAGAGATGGGTATTTGCTTTGCGGCATATAAAAGAAAGACTTTAAAATTTCCTTTAAAACATTATTATTATTCAAAAAAGTTTTTTTTAGACAAACTTAACCAAGATACAGTCGCTCAAAGTAATAGTGCGGCGGCTTAGGAATATACATGTGCACTTTGTGATACAAGCATGCAATTTTTATCATGGTTGGTACCTTGCAAAAACACGATTTTAAGATATTGGGCCACTTGATATGTCCGCCCTTTTGGTGGGCGGGGCAATTTTGTTAGGAAAATTACCCTTAATGGAAAGAAAACATTAAAAAAAAACGACAATACGTACAAGATTGTGTTATAGCTTTTCTTAAAGGTAA
Organism: Melangyna quadrimaculata; assembly: GCA_949320155.1. Classification (NCBI taxonomy): domain Eukaryota; kingdom Metazoa; phylum Arthropoda; class Insecta; order Diptera; family Syrphidae; genus Melangyna; species Melangyna quadrimaculata. The sequence continues at coordinate 319,215,820 of OX439483.1, read as the reverse complement.
TACGTCATACTCTTATATTGTATTTAAATAAAGTTTTTTCAATGGTAAGTTTTCGAAAAAAATATTTTCAGTCCAAATTTTGAAAAAAAATTTAAAATAAAAATTTTAAATGATTTTTTTACAAAATTTTACGTAATTAATTAATTATTTAATTTAAATTTTTTAATAGTATTATTATTTGTTTATAAAATGGTAAGCACCAGATGGTTGTATTTTTTCTAGTTTTTGAGAAAATTTAAAATTACCAAAACAACTTTTATTATAATTTTGTTTTGTTGATAAGCAAACCGTCATCTTTGATCTAAAAACACACTGTATTTTTATTTTACGATTTTTTTTATATTTCCTTTAAAATAAAAACCAGAAGACCCGTGTGAAAATTTCGCAAATTGAATAAGGCTTTAAATTTTCAAATAGAATGTTTGAACAAAATAAATAAATTCTTTTTATTATTGATATGAACATATCATTTTTGAAAAACCTCTTTGTAAACAATATTTGATGTAAGAATGAAATATTGTTGAATATTTTGTTTATCATTTTCTTTAATAGATACGTTATGTTGTTTGATTTTTTGACTCTTGAAAATGCTACGTACAGCTGTCCATGAGTAAAAACTGCATTTGGTAGGTGGTAGGTATAATCCAGCTCTTTCAAATGTTTGTTTCTGGGACTCTTTGATTGTCATTGCAAAAGCAACTTTCAGTGGGAACTGCCTCCTAATCATGTGGAAAGGCATAGTTGGGTCAGATGGAGTAAGATTTATGGAGGGTATAACAAAAGTTTTCCCAGAATCAATCAGCTGAGCCGTGATAGTGTACTCATGTAGGTAAGTGACTACCATACTGGCCCCATTAATTAAGCCACATTTAGCATTTAAATTTCTTATTAACATGACGATAGTGTTCTTCTTCAAAACCAATTTATATGGTGGCAAGCCTGACGGGTTTAAACTATTCAAAAATTCATATTTTTTTCAATGAAGTACTGAATGTATTCACTTTATTGTAATATTTTACCAAGTACAAGTATGCAACTCTCTAGTCATACTGACATTTATTCGTTCACTTTCAAAATCAAACTGCCGTTTTCGGACTGGTGGCCCTGTATTTATGCCCGAAATGAAGGGTTCTAGAATTTTCTAGGGTCTGCTAGATGGTGCTTTCCAAAAAGGAATCGTCAATTATTCCAGTACGAATTAGGCTGGACACCAACCGTGATGGATTTAATTATTTATTTCATTCATAGATGGCGCGCCAAGTTGTACTAATGTGTCGTCGTTTTCATAACTGGGCATATTCACCACAATATTTACATTAATTTCACTTTTTTATTTAGTTTAATAGGCGTTTTTACTATTAAACTTAAATCTCAAGAAATACATCTTTCAAAAACACAGCATTTAGTTATCTCACTGCATTCCGACCCTGTGTGAATGCATATGTGTTTGTGTAACTCACACTATTTTGAAAAAAGGCTCACTTTTTCCTCGATATGCCCGTTCCACTATTTCTTCTTTTAAGATTCTAAATTAAAGAATTAATAAATATGTTTCTGTTTAAAAAATCAACTAACATATATCATAACATAACATAATTTTCATCATAGTTTTAATTATTATGCTGAATGCAACCAATATATTACCAACTTAGAGATGATAAAATAAATTATGTATACTAGATTTAATTTCTTAGAAGTGTCAATTTTAGCTTAATAAAGCTCTTCTTTAACAAAACGTTATCGGGTGAGGTTATCTCATCAGCTTTATTCTTTAAATAAAAGGCTTTCAATTTTCATACATAAATCTTAACATTTCTGGTCCATCGATTCCGGATTGCAGTAATTTATCAGAATATATATCAATCAATTATGTCTAAGGCAAATCAAATTCAACATCTGTTGGAGAAGCAAGGCGAACTGTGCGAGTTGATTGCAAATTCTCTTGCTAAACTGAAAGTTAGCGAAAATATCACCAGTCAGCGCATAGAATCCCGCATCAAAGCTCTTTCTTAAAACTGGGATGACTACAAGGATAACCATAATTCGTTGGGAATTATAAAAGCATCATTGAAACCTGAACAGAAGACAGACTACGACGAGGAGCCATATTTCAAAGAAAAAGCATTCATGGAGTGTGAAGAAAATTATCTCGATTCAATGGAACAAATGACAATCTTGTTAGAAGAAATCATGCCCAAACCTTCTGTTGATGGAAGAGCATTATCTGATGTTTCCATGGTTCGATCATTATCTTCGTGCACATAACATGTTCGCTTGCCAATAATGAATCTTCCCATGTTTAGTGGAGAGTTTTTGGATTGGGCTCCTTTCAAAGACGCTTTTAAATCGCAAATCGGTATCTTTGACATGTGTTGAGAAATTACAATATCTAAAAACCTGTCTCCCTGGTGGCAAAGCTGCTTCCCGTTTGCATACTATTCCTCTAACAGCAGTTAACTTCAAGGTTGCTTGGGACGATCTTTTGGAGCACTACGACAACAAGAGACTTTTGGTTGACTCAGCATTGGATTTACTTTTTTCTGCCAAATCAGTCGCTCAAGAAAGTTCAGAAGATCTTGATGGTTTAATGAACACAATAAATCAAGCAGTAGGTTCATTAGAAAGTCTTGGTTCTAAAGTCGACCATGGGAAAAACATCTAGGTTCCAAAACAGAAACTTCTTCTTGGAAAAAAATTTAAATTATTTATACAAACCTGCATTCGTTCTCTGCAGGCTTTTGAACGGGTGAATCCGAAACATCAAGACCAGAGAAAGCCAGCATCATCTAAAAATCAGTCATCTAAAGCTAAATCTCATCACGTGACTATGCGGAGCTCTTCTCAATCGTGTTCTCTTTGCAATGGGAATCATTTTATATCAGTTTGTCCAACTTATCTATCAAAGAACTTTGAAGAGCGTCATCAGTTTGTCACACAAAAAAGACTCTGCTATAAATGTCTCGGTCCACACTCAATCAACGGGTGTTATTCAAAAAAAAGGTGTAACATGTGCAGTGGTCATCATCATACCTCTATACACCCCGGAGGCAATACATCTAATCATCAGTCTAACAGCTCGGCGCAGAACAAAGGTACAATAGAACCAGTGTCAGCTGTTTCTTCTCTTCCTGCTGCATCTGTTAACGCGACTTGCATCTATAAATCTCCCACAAGCGCAAGGCTCCTGGCAACAGCTTCAGTAAAAATTAAATCGAGTAGTGGAGAGCGCCACGTGGTAAGAGCTTTTCTAGACCAAGGTTCTGAAATTAATTTAATTTCTGAAAAATTAAGCCAATTTCTTGGATTGCCACGTGCTCACACATCATTCACTATAACGGGTATAGGAGCAGACTCATCATCTTCGCACAAAGCAAATGGAAAGGTCATCTTGGATATGCAATCTTGTGTAAATGGATTCACAAGTGTTTTTGACGCTTTCATTTTACCAAAACTAACTAATTATCTTCCTTCATCAATGGTTGCTGTCAATAATTGGCCACATCTCAAAGGACTACAACTTGCAGATCCTGAATATTATCAGCCTGGCTAAATCGATCTTCTACTAGGAGTGGAAGTTTACAGCCATAGTATCCTGAATGGACTTCGAAAAGGGCCAATGGAGGCGCCTATTGCTCAACTTACCCGTTTGGGTTGGATTCTTTCTGGATCGATACCATTATCAGCACATACAGCATCGGTGGGAGCGGCGGCGGCTTTTCATTGTCATATTGACTACGACCTCAACGACCTTGTGAAACGATTTTGGATTCAAGAAGAAGTCTTCAGTTCTCCTAAGAATCAACTCACCTTAGAAGAAAAACATTGCGAGCAGTTTTTTATGGATACTCACACTCGAGATTCAGAAGGAACGTACATTGTGAGGCTTCCTTTTAAGTCACGCCCATCATCTTTTGGAGACTCAAGAACCCCAGCACTAAACATGATTTATAGGATGCAAAAACGTTTCATGAATAATCCATCGTTTTATGAGGACTACTCAAACTTCATAACAGAGTATGAAAACTTGGGCCACATGCGCCGAACGTCTGAACCTCCAAAATCAGCTGATCAAGTTTTTTATTTACCACATCATGGTGTTGTTCGTGAAACGAGTGATACAACTAAACTCCGAGTTGTTTTCAACGGATCTTTTAAGCCACAACAAGGTTGGTCACTGAATGAGTTTCTTCACGAAGGTCCTAAGCTTCATGTTGATCTTCCTGATGTTTTAACACGATGGCGGATGAATAAATTTGCGTTTTCGTCAGACGTCACAAAAATGTTTAGGCAAATTCAAGTTCATCCTGACGATTGGGACTTTCAAAGAATTTTGTGGCTCGAAGGTCGGAATTTAGTGGAGTTTTTGTTGACAACGGTAACATATGGAACCACTCCAGCTCCGTATCTTGCAAAACAGAGTTCTTCGTCAACTTGCATCAGACGAAGGGCAAATTTATCCTAAAGCTAAAGAAGTTATCGAGCGTAACACGTACGTCGATGATGTCTACAGTGGAGCGTCAACTATTACGGAGGGTAAGCAACAAATCAGTCAAATAATAAATCTTTTCAAATCAGGTTGTTTTCCACTTCAAAAATGGGCAGCCAGCCACGAAAGTCTATTAGAAGATGTGTCTATTGAAGCACGTGCTTCGTGTTCATCTTCATATTGTATCAGGGATGGGCCTATACATCGCACATTAGGGTTTAACTGGCAACCTGTTCATGATCGGTTCATTTTCATTTCTGAAAAAATAAGTGAACCTGCCGTATATACAAAAAGAAATGTCTTGTCTCGTATTGCAAAGCTATTTGATCCACTGCGATGGCTATCTCCAGTAGTTGTTCGAGGCAAAATATTTATGCAGGAGCTTTGGGGAGCAAACTTAAGCTGGGATGAAGCTATTCCTCTTAACCTTGAGCTAAGATGGAAAGCTTACATTAATGAGCTTGAAGATCTACATTTGATCAGTGTACCTAGGTGGCTTGGATTAACTCCTTCGTGTTTATGTGTTGAAATCCATGGCTTTGTTGATACCTCTCAGACAGCACTAGGTGCAGTCATCTATCTTCGCGTTTCAAGAACCATAAATATAGGTGACATTCAAATAATAATTTTAGCATCAAAGACGAAAGTAGCTCCTATTCAAAAAACAAGTAAGTCTGGCATTCGATTGAGAAGTGTTCGCGTTACAACTCCACGCTTAGAACTATCGGCAGCGTTGCTTCTAACACGGCATGTACAACACATGAGAAAAGTTTTGAATATCGATGTGTGAACATCTCTGGACTGATTCCAGTACGGCCTTGTTTTGGATTCAAGGTCAACCCAATAGGTGGAAAGATTTCGTACGCAACCGTGCCTCTCAAATACAAGAAAATCTTCCTGAGGCACATTGGCATCATTTACCAGGTGAGGACAATCCAGCTGATTATGCATCAAGGGGCTTATCACCACACAAGTTATCTGAGAAATCGCTTTGGTGGTTTGGACCCAGTTGGCTGAAACTAAGTGTAAGTTACTGGCCATCTCGTTGTCTTAACTTGGATAAAAACGCGCATCTGGAGGAACGTCAGCAAATAGTAGCCCTTGCTAGAAAGAAGGCAACCGATACTACTTGGGATCTTATAAGTAAGTATTCATCGCTGATGAGACTCCTGCGAATAACAGCCTGGTGCAGGCGCTTCATTTATATTCGAAAAAATATCCAAGAAAAGAAAAAAGCCAAAGCTGATGCAACCTATATACCAAAAATCATCAAATTCAGTAGTTGGCTTAAACCTGAGAAACTCGATGCGGCTAAGGCATTTTGGATCACTTGTGTGCAGTTCGAAAGTTTTTCTTCAGAAATCATAAATTTATCTCGTTTACAGTCCGTTCATCACAGCAGTTCTATTTTTCGTCTTACTCCATTCATCGACTCACATGGAATTCTTCGAATTGGCGGGCGGCTTCGCAACGCCCAAATAGATGTAGATACGAAGCTTCCAATCATAATTCCTCGGGAGTCTAAATTAACGGAGCTTATTCTGGATTATACCCATGTGTCAACACTTCATGGAGGAGTTCAATTAATGCTGGCCACGCTGAGAAGAAATTACTGGATCATCGGAGGTCGCAATGCAGTTCGCAGTTTCGTCAATCGTTGTGTAATTTGCACAAGGTATCGAGCTACAACTCCTAGGCAACTAATGGTTCAGCTTCCTATCAATCGAACGATTCCATCACGTCCATTTTTGCATTCGGGCGTGGATAATGCCGGACCATTCACATTCAAAACCTTGAGAGGGCGAGGAGCTAAAGGGTACAAAGCATATCTTGTGGTATTCGTGTGCTTTTCTACATCAGCAGTTCATCTTGAACTTGCTATAGATTACTCTGCAGAAGGATTTATTGCGGCTTATAAGCGCTTCACTGGTCGACGAGGTATTTGCTTGACACTGAGAAGCGACTGTGGAACTAACTTTCTTGGTGCTGACGTGGAGCTGCGTAAGTTATTTAATTCTGCCTCTAATAATGTTAAATCTTTGGTAGATATACTTGCCAATGACGGTACCAAATGGTCATTTAACCCTCCATCAGCGCTCCACTTTGGCGGCAAATGGAAAGCAGCTGTTAAGTCAGTCAAATTCCACATCAAACGAGTAATTGGAGATTTTGTTCTAACGTATGAGGAATTTTCGACTTTCTTGATCCAAGTTGAAGCTGTTTTGAACTCCCGCCGGACAAACAACAGAAGTAGGTAACAAATATTTTTCTCCACCCCTCACTCAATGTGCAAGCGAAAAAAGAGGATTATACATTACAAACGTAATAAATATGTTTCTTTCATTCATGCATGGTGTAGGTAACTAAGGAATGTTTCTCCCCAACTCAGTCAATTACAGAAGTAATACATATTTTTCTCTTTCACTCATTCAGTGGGTTAAAAGTGAGATATTCTTTATGTCAAATTTTTCATTTATTGAATTATTTGAAATTTCCGAAATTTATAGAAAATAGTGTGGTATACTATAAATTTTTTGTGCAACGTCATGAGTAGGTGTAAATTCCTATTCAGTGATACCTATTTTAATGGATTCGACTATTTTCTGGGTGCAATAATTTAAATAAATTCCCCTAAAATAATAAAACTCACAGTGTCTTCTTGCTGTGATTTTGATAAGAGTCGGTAAACATCGACCAAAATTTGTGTATTAGTAGGGTAAAACAGACTGACTGGAGAGCCCACTGTTGTACCTGGGCGAAACACAATTATTTCTGGAGTTGAGATCACTTGAAATTTTTAATTGAATTATATTCATTGACTCCACTTCAAACCGAAGTAATTTTTATATTTTAATATTTAAATTTCTTCATATTTATTATCATTCCTACCAGTTTTAAGCAACGTACAAGTTCACGGAGGGGTTTACTGATCATAGGTTTAGGCTTTTCCCTTTCACTCAATAAAAAAGACTCTTTCTTGTTTCTTACGACTTATGAGACATGTGCCAAGTTTCATCACCATATAATGCTCGTTTCACTGAAAATTGCGTCATCATTTTATACAAAAAAGGAATATAACATTTTCTAGGTAAGTTGAATTGTATTTATTTTTATTGCATAAGATTAGGAATTAAAAACTACCCTAATATCATATGTCATATGCTAAGATTATACCAAGCCAAATATAAAGTGGTTTGATATACTTACACATTCCTCTCCGCCATTTTGAAAACGATTATACAAAAAACAAATAAATTCTGCGTTGACACTCATCAGAAAATTGTATGAATATTTATACTACTACCATTATTTTCTGACAAATATATACCCTTATCCGCCGAAGGTATTTTGCGCCACAAGTTTCAAATATTCTGAAACCAATGTGAAATTTTACGTCATCGTCCTTTGTCTGGTTCTCGATTTATAGGCCAATTAATTTGGTATTTTGTTGTTATAACCTGGAGGCTAACCTTATATCTCCGACCTGCCAGTGTTACCACTGTTGCAATACTTTTTAAAAGTAAATATAGGATGTGGACTATTAGTGTACCACAGCTCTCCCGCCAGCATGAAGTGTAAGGTTGATGCCCTTAACGCCCTAACGCCTAACTACAGTATAACTTTTATTTGCTTTGCGGCATATGAGAGAAAGACTTTAAAATTTTCTTTAAAATGACTTATTCAAAAAAGTTTTTTTAGACAAAATTAACCATGATACAGTCGCTCAAAGTAATATAAGTCAATTTGTCGATTTTTATTGCGTTTACTTCGACGTTATTTTTATATTTTTTTTATAACAAAACTTAGTTTTATTTAATGAAATGAGAATAAAAAGTAAATTTATTAATAACAAATGATTATTTTTACAGCCTTGTTACTCTTGTTGAACTCTTTTGGTTTTTATGTAATGCGAAAATGAAAATCATACAAAAATAAAATAAAATCTTTCACTCCTAGATTTGATAAAATCTCTTAAATATCGCCATCCTTGTCTTCAAGAATATCATCTTTTTCTATTTGCATTTCTTGCGAATTGTCGCAGTTTACACCCATGCAATTCTTACGAAACATAGAACACGTTAGCCCCAATTTTGTACACCCACGGCCACAGTAGGGTGGATCGTTTTAAGCATTTTTTGCCGAATCACTGATAACAATATATGCTCAATGGTTTTCAAAACTTATCCTCATCATTTATTTTGAGTCGCCCTAGAGAAAAAAAATCGGGAAGCCATTGAAAATTTGTAGTTTTTCACAAAAAATGATATATTATGAATTTAGGGTGGGAATATTTGGCGACAAAAAAACAACGGATTCCTGTAGACGGACCAAATACAAGTATTTTTCTTCATGGGTAGAGCGGTCTATCTCTTTCAGTATAGGCTGGAGGGTCAATCTAAAAAACAAAATGGTTGAATGCAATTAGTATTTTTCGTGATTTTAGATTTTCTAAAAAAGAGAAGACATAAAGTCATCTAGTTTTCAGTGCTTGATGAAGAATAAATAGAAGCCCTTATCCACTGAGGAATTTAAGCCTTCTTCTAACCCACTTCCACATTCTTTAATGAAAAAATCAGTTCATATTTTCTTTTATTTTTTCGAGTTTGAGTTTGAAAATATTTTTTTCGAAAACTATTAACAGATTCAAAAACTCAATAAAAGAACACACTTCTAGCTTGCAAAAAATGTATCATTTTTTATCATCAGTGTTTCCGTTCTTTTTAAATAATTTTTTAGTCGGTTTATTTTCATTTTTAAGCATTTTTTAAAAAATTCCGCTCCCACCTATACGGAAGGAGATAGACCCTTACATCCATGCTGAAAAGTACTTGTGTTTAGTCTTTCTACAAAAATCCGTTATTATTTTGCGCCAACTATTCGCGTCCTTAATTCTTAATATGTAGGTATGTATATAATTTGTTTTATGAAAAACGACCAATTTTCAATGGCTTCCCGATTTTGTTTTTGCCAAGGGCGACTCAAATTAAATGATGAGGATAAGTTCAGAAAAGCATCAATCATAAACTATGAGTTGCACTTACCGATTTGGCAAAAAAATTTGGCCATTGAAAATCACGCATTTGTTGATAGTTTACAAAAAGTGGAAAGCGAAAGCTACTAAGTGTGTTATTCAACTTTGCCCCAAACAAAGATGCTGCTAGAAGTTCAGATGCAGAACCTATCTCTTTTTCATTAGCATCTCCACGTTAAAACGAGTCCTTACACGATTTCATTTATTTCATATTTTTAGTAATAGTTTTCATAAATTTTTTTATCCTATATTAAAAAATCCGGGTTGTGGAATCGCATTCGCTAAAAGCATGCATAGTTCCAAGATATTGTTGTTGTTGCGGAGAATTAAAACTGTTTCGATCACAAAATTTTGCTGGTACGTTTCCTATGCTCGGTTTCAAAAAATACATATTTTGAAATTGCTCTGGAAGCAATTACAAGATGATAAGAAGATCAATATCTTGGACAACTACAACCACAGTATTTGAACGGATTCTTTTGCACATTAATTGCTAAATGGGTACATCTGCACCTTCGTGGGCATGTTTCGTTTCTATATTGGCGACCAAGAATTTTTGCAAGAAGTGTGTAATACGTTAGTATTACACACTACAAAAACGCAGTAAAAGCTTGAACGATTTGTTTTCACTTCGTTTGATAGCACTGTAGATCGTAGATAGAGCAGAAAACAGATCGTTGTGACAGACTTGCTCATGGAGTGGAGTTTTGTGCCTAGAAACAGCTTTTATAGGATATTTTCTTCCTGTTTTTGTAAAACAAAGTATATAATAAAAACAGAAAAGAAACTCATGCACAGTTCCATTCATTGTGAACGGTCCCTTTTTATGAATCTCCACACCTTCAGATCTATAAAATATGATCAAAATTTACGAATAATCCTTTGTTACTTTGTTTGAAAACCATACGAATTGCTTAAATCTGTAAAAATAATCAATTGTTATTAATAAATAAACTTATTATTCTCATTTTATTATATAAAATTAAGTTTTGTTGCAAAAAATAAGAATTAAAATAATAATGCAATAAAAATTAAAAAAAAAATAAGAACATTGTTTGAATAAGTCATTTTAAATCTAATTTTATAATCTTTCTTTTTTATGGAGCAATGTTTTTTTTTAAATTTAGAACATTAAAAATGTATTCAAAATTTTTTAAATAAGCTTATTCGATAGTAAATTTTATTCTCTACAATAAAGGTTTGCTGCATTTTATCGAAATTTAGCTTGGTTTTCGGGTTCTATACCAACAAAAAAAGGGGGGTTGCATTTGCCCCCCCCCCTCAAAATTCACCCTTAAAATGGGTATACACAGTGCGAGCGTTAGAAAAATAGGAGAGGATTTAAAAGGAGATACCGATGCACATTGGTTTTGAACCTCTGAAAGAAAGAATATCTATACTTAACAATACGTCCGAAGTTGGGCTCAAGGGTAAACTGATGGGCATTCCTAGAAGCACGAGTTTTACGGTTGAATTGTTTTAGGTGAGGAATGCAATTGGATATTTCACTAGAGCACTGTTTGTGAAAATAACGGTATACTAACGAAAGACATGCAACATTGCGGCGGTGTTCGAGAGGTGCAATTGCTTCCGTTATATTTCTATCACATATCATTTTTATAGCTCTTCTTTGAATTCTATCCAATAAACTTAAGTGGGTTATTGGAGCGCCTGCCCAAACATGAGAATTGTACTCAAGTTTTGGACGAACAAAGGATTTATAGATAACAGCCGGATCAGAAGGTGTGAAGAAAACCTAAACACTTAGCAGCAATTTTGGCAACATCAAATATGTGATCGTTCCAAATAAGGTAGTCTATGATACACATACCGAGGACTGAAAGCTTTTCGGTTTCCCCAATGCAAGTGCCACTCATGGATAGTGGCATGGGGGTTGGGTTTAGTTTTAACGACAGAAGACAGCATTGAGTCGTTGAAGCATTGAATTCTACGCGATTTTTGATTCCTTGGACAATGCTGTCAACATCAGAATTTAATGAGCTTATCATACGCTGCCGTTTTAGTCCCATATCCGAAGGACATGTATGTGAATCTAAAAACGAACATGGAAAGCTGAGGGTACTGTCGTCAGCAAAACAGTTTAATGGATTAGAAGTTTCAGACAGCATATCATTAATGAATATGAGGAAAAGAGTCGGAGACAAAACGGAGCCCTGGGGCACACCAGTATTTATTTTGTGGGTTTCAGAGTTCAAACCGTCCAATACAACTTGTATTGAACGCTCCGAAAGGTAATTTCTAATCCAACGAAGAAGAGATTCATCAATACAAAATGCGCCCATTTTCGATAAGAGCTTTTGATGCCAAACTCTATCAAACGCTTTTGCAATAACAAGGGCAATAATCTTACTTTCTCCAAAACAATGTAAAGACTTGTTCCACTGTTCGGTGAGATATACCATCAGATCACCTGTGGACCTATTGCTACGAAAGCCATACTACCGGTCATTAAGAAGCTTTCGTTCTTCGAGATATTTCTTGAGCTGAAAATTAATTAGCAATTGAATGACCTTGGAAAGAAGGGACGTAAGTGCAATTGGACGATATTTTGAGGGTGAAGAAGATACTCCTTTTTTAGGGACAGGCTGGACAAATTCTGTTTTCCATCTACTCGGAAAGAGACCAGTAGAATAGGACAGATGGAAAAGCTTACGCATTGGTTTTGCCAGCGTTGAAGAACACCTCTTCAGAACAATGGGAGGGATACTATCCGGGCCAGCGGATTTGTGTATATCAAGATCTTTTAGGAATCTGGAGTGTGAAAGAAGATTCGTCCCATTAAATCGTTTGCGCTCTCAAGTACAGGAAGAGTCATAACACTTTCTGGCAACGTCGAATTAACAGCAAACTGTGCTGCAAGCAAATTGGCTTTCTCTTACGAGCTGAAAAAAGGGGTGTCATTGAAGACGAGCGTTGGAACCGATGACGAAGTAGCATTTCGTATGTTCCTTGCAAATGACCAACAAATTTTACTACTATTGGGACATTGTAGTATTTTTTGCCTTAATTTTTGGTTATGCAAACATTTGGTTCTTCGAATATGACCGTTACAGGTCTTCCTGGCTTGTCGAACTTCTTCCGGTTTTCCTCAGTACGATTGGCTTTATAACTACGGAAACTTACTTCTCTGACCCTATTAACCTCCTTACAGCTCGAATCAAACCATGAGTTTGCTTTTGGTTTGATACATTTTACCCTATTCGGAATAAAATTTCACATTTCACAAGGAATTAGATTTGTGATCATATCTGCACTGGTGTTTACTTCACTATCGAGGAAGCATAGTGACCAGTTTAAGCTCCTGAAAAAATCGTTGAGACCGTCCCAGTTGGCTTTCTCATATTGCCAAACGGTTCTCTTTGGAGTTTTTCTCCAACTGGATTTTTTTTGGCATGAGAAATTTGCAGATATGAATGACACAATGGTCTGATGTGCCTAGAGACGACAATACAGAATACGCTAATAGTGTATTTATCAGGGTCAGATGTAAGAAACAAGTCGAGAGTGTCGGCGGATTGACCTGTAACGTCCGGTATTCGAGTTGGCTCGTCAACAAACTGAGTCAGGTGGTTCAACTCAGCAAAGAGCTCAACATACCTTCCTTCGGGTGTTGTCTCAACTGGAAAGCGAAGCCATCTAGAATTGTGTACATTGAAATCGCCCGCAATGACGATTTCAGTGTGAGGGTAATGGGCAACAATTCTTTGAATGGAGTCGGACAGAGCGACAAATTCGTTACAAGTTGAATTTCTGTCCAGATTAGGACTTCGATAAAGAAAACAAGTGTGAATGATATGCTTATTGCGGATTTGTGTATATCAAGATCTCTTAGGAATCTGGAAACTGCACGAGTGCGAAAGAAGATTCGTCCCATTAAATCGTTTGCGCTCTCAAGTACAGGAAGAGTCATAACACTTTCTGGCAACGTCGAATTAATAGCAAACTGTGCTGCAAGCAAATTGGCTTTCTCTAACGAGCTGACAAAAGGGGTGTCATTGAAGACGAGCGTTGGAACCGATGACGAAGTAGCATTTCGTATGTTCCTTGCAAATGACTAACAAATTTTACTACTTTTGGGACATTGTAGTATTTTTTGCCTTAATTTTTGCTCATGCAAACATTTGGTTCTTCAAATATGACCGTTACAGGTCTTCCTGGCTTGTTGTACTTCTTCCGGTTTTCCTCAGTACGATTGGCTTTATAACAACGGAAACTTACTTCTCTGACCCTATTAACCTTCTTACAGCTCGAATCAAACCATGAGTTTGCCTTTGGTTTGATACATTTTACCCTATTCGGAATAAAATTTCACATTCCACAAGGAATTAGATTTGTGATCATATCTGCACTGGTGTCTACTTCACTATCGAGGAAGCATAGTGACCAGTTAAAGCTCCTGAAAAAATCGTTGAGACCGTCCCAGTTGGCTTTCTCATATTGCCAAACGGTTCTCTTGGGAGTTTTTCTCCAACTGGATTTTTTTTGGCATGAGAAATTTGCAGATATGAATGACACAATGGTCTGATGTGCCTAGAGACGACAATACAGAATACGCTAATAGTGTATTTATCAGGGTCAGATGTTAGAAACAAGTCAAGAGTGTTGGCGGATTGACCTGTAACGTTCGGTATTCGAGTTGGCTCGTCAACAAGCTGAGTCAGGTGGTTCAACTCAGCAAAGAGCTCAACATACCTTCCTTCTGGTGTTGTCTGACCTGAAAAGCGAAGCCATCTAGAATTGTGTACATTGAAATCGCCCGCAATGACGATTTCAGTGTGAGGGTAATGGGCAACAATTCTTTGAATGGAGTCGGACAGAGCGACAAATTCGTTACAAGTTGAATTTCTGTCCAGATTAGGACTTCGATAAAGAAAACAAGTGTGAATGATATGCTTATTGCGGATTTGTGTATATCAAGATCTTTTAGGAATCTGGAAACTGCACGAGTGCGAAAGAAGATTCGTCCCATTAAATCGTTTGCGCTCTCAAGTACAGGAAGAGTCATAACACTTTCTGGCAACGTCGAATTAATAGCAAACTGTGCTGCAAGCAAATTGGCTTTCTCTAACGAGCTGACAAAAGGGGTGTCATTGAAGACGAGCGTTGGAACCGATGACGAAGTAGCATTTCGTATGTTCCTTGCAAATGACCAACAAATTTTAGTACTATTGGGACATTGTAGTATTTTTTGCCTTAATTTTTGCTCATGCAAACATTTGGTTCTTCAAATATGACCGTTACAGGTCTTCCTGGCTTGTTGAACTTCTTCCGGTTTTCCTCAGTACGATTGGCTTTATAACAACGGAAACTTACTTCTCTAACCCTATTAACCTTCTTACAGCTCGAATCAAACCATGAGTTTGCTTTTGGTTTGATACATTTTACCCTATTCGGAATAAAATTTCACATTCCACAAGGAATTAGATTTGTGATCATATCTGCACTGGTGTCTACTTCACTATCTAGGAAGCATAGTGACCAGTTAAAGCTCCTGAAAAAATCGTTGAGACCGTCCCAGTTGGCTTTCTCATATTGCCAAACGGTTCTCTTTGGAGTTTTTCTCCGACTGGATTTTTTTTGGCATGAGAAATTTGCAGATATGAATGACACAATGGTCTGATGTGCCTAGAGACGACAATACAGAATACGCTAATAGTGTATTTATCAGGGTCAGATGTTAGAAAAAAGTCAAGAGTGTTGGCGGATTGACCTGTAACGTTCGGTATTCGAGTTGGCTCGTCAACAAGCTGAGTCAGGTGGTTCAACTCAGCAAAGAGCTCAACATACCTTCCTTCTGGTGTTGTCTGACCTAAAAAGCGAAGCCATCTAGAATTGTGTACATTGAAATCGCCCGCAATAACGATTTCAGTGTGAGGGTAATAGGCAACAATTCTTTGAATGGAGTCGGACAGAGCGACAAATTCGTTACAAGTTGAATTTCTGTCCAGATTAGGACTTCGATAAAGAAAACAAGTTTGAATGATATGCTTATTTACCGTAAATTTTAACCACATGAAAATAAAGTTTGTCTTAGAACACAAACCATATTGTGGTTGAAGTTGGTACGCAACATCATTTCTTACACTCCTCGTCATAAGGTTAGAAGCAGTCATTTTTGAGAATTGAATTTGATTTGTCTCGTGTTATACGCCAAGGAGATTGAAATTTTATATGACACAAGAGAGACTATTTAATATGCCATAGCAAAACCTATGCTTGCACTTCAAGAACAAAAATTAACGGCGGCCAAGAGAATAAATGTTAGCTGAGTCACTTTTTAAAGTAATTTTTCGCGTCATAAGGTTAGAAGCACATACAAAATTGAAGAAAAACGATGGTTTAAATTTTTTTTTTTAATTTTTTGTTTCGACAATTCTCTAACTTAACAGTGTGTGCTGCCGCAAGCTTTAAACAAAAATTCCAAAATTCGACGTTTAAGAGAGTTATACAGTGATTTAAGATAGTCAAGTGAAATTTTAATCAAGGCCAAATTAACGGTATGAATCAGTCATCGCATTGCTTCGATTTTGTGTATACTTTTTATGTGAGCCATGTTCAAAAGGGTAGTTATGTGCATTCAAGAGGACACAAGCGTCCACAGGTTTTTCTCAAAACCTACCTCTGTCTACCAACTCCTACTCTCACCTCCTAGTGGTGAACATCGGGTGTGTAGTACCTCAGCTGGAGACGGGGTTTAAATCCACGTGGAAAGCTGTTGGGGACAGCCAACGAGAGAGAGGGGGGGAGGAGTGTTCCCACTAAGGCACTTCTCCTTTCATCGAGGCGGCAGCGGACGAATTCTCTAGATGGAATCAACGGTGGCGTCTACAATTCCAGTTAGGTTGAACTACTTAGTGAACACCTTATATGGGCTACTACGACATATTTGTAGCTCAGACCTATAAGGAGCGGTTTATCCGACTCTCTACCCTTGGAGTTATACGAAGGGTCTGGTTCTCCGGGTCGGGGATTGTGCGTCGGGGTAACTTCCCTACCACGTAAAAAAAGGTTGTTCCGAAACAACAACAATCCTCGGATATGGATGATTTGGGAAGAATTAGGCAAAAAGTCTTGGGCTTCCGAAGTGTAAGCGAGCGCCTGGTCACAATCCGCATCAAAGGCAAATTTAAGAACATTTCGCTGATCTGTCTTCACGCCCCCCATGAACGGAGACAGGACTCAACCAAAGAAGCATTCTACGATCTCATGGAGACAACGTATGATATGTGGCCAAAGTACGACGTGAAGATCATTCTTGGTGACTTCAACACAAGATTCGGAAAGGAGGGCATCTTTGGTTCGATAGTCGGAGGACACAGCCTACACGACGAAACTTCCGGCAACGGACACAGGCTTGCAGACTTTGTGGCGGGGCGAAATGTCATTATCTCAAGCACCTACTTCCCACACCTCAATATACACAAGGGGACTTGGCGGTCGCATGATCAACTAACCATCAACCAAATCGACCACGTTGCGATAGACGCGAGACATGCTTCCAGAATCTTGGACGTCCGAACGTTCCGAGGGGCCAACATTGACTCGGATCACTACCTGGTGGTGGCTAGACTACGTATGCGGATATCCATGACGCGACAACGCAGATCAGATGCTGTGAAAAGATTCGATGTCGAGAAGGTTAAATCGCAAGAGACCGCCAGAACTTTTGCAGACCACGTAATTCTTAATCTCTCAGGAGGTCCGCCACCAGCATCAAGTGCAGAGGACCAGTGAGAACACTGTCAATAAGCCATCAGAAGTGCCGCCTCTGATGTGCTGGGTTTCACTACGCGAATACAACGAAACCCCTGGTTCGATGAAGAGTGCCGCCTAGCGCATGCAGCTAAGGACGAGGCCTACCAGGCAATGCTGCAGACTCGAACAAGAGCTGCTGAGAGAGTGACCCGGGAGCTCTGCGGGCTGAAATGAAAAGAGGAACGCCGACTTCTCTGGAGGGAAAAGAGAGAGCACGAGAAGCGGGCGGTAGAGTCTATTGAGGGTTGTAGCGGTAGGGGAGATGTTCGAAAATTTTATCAGAGGGTGAAGCGATCCACCCAAGGATTCAAGGCTAGAACGGAAGCCTGCCGAGATGAGAGTGGGAATATGGTTGTAGAAACACAGTCAGTGCTGAGGATCTGGAAAGAACACTTATCTAGACTGCTTAATGGCGAAGACAGCCAAGATGCCGCTAATAGGCAGAACGCTCCATTCAACTTGGACGATGATGGCCAAGAGTTCCGTCCACCCGACCTAACCGAAGTGCTACTGGCGATATCCAAACTTAAGTCGTAAGTCTTAAGTGGCTTACAAGCCGAACTATTTAAATCAGCGGGAGATGAATTGGCTAGGAGCATACACCAGCTCATCTGCAAAATTTGGTCGGAGGAAAATATGCTCGATGAATGGAACCTCGGTATAGTGTGCCCCATCCATAAAAAGGGAGATGTTCTGAAATGTACCAACTACAGATGAATTAGACTCCTAAACGTCGCTTATAAAATCTTGTCGGCCATCCTTTGTGACCGCTTAAAACCTTTTGTCAACGATCTGATCGGCCCCTATGAGTGTGGTTTTAGGCCAGGCAAAACAACCGTCGATCAAATGTTCAAACTCCGACAGATTTTAGAAAAATCCCGGGA
Source organism: Melangyna quadrimaculata (assembly GCA_949320155.1). Classification (NCBI taxonomy): domain Eukaryota; kingdom Metazoa; phylum Arthropoda; class Insecta; order Diptera; family Syrphidae; genus Melangyna; species Melangyna quadrimaculata. The sequence continues at coordinate 319,197,642 of OX439483.1, read as the reverse complement.
ATTCCAGATCGATAAACACCACCATTTTATCGATTTTAAAGTCGCGTATGATAGCGTGAAAAGGGACGAATTATACAGAGCCATGTCGAGTCTCGGACTCCCTGCCAAACTCGTCCGCCTGTGCAGGATGACGATGGAGAAACCTCGCTGCTCCGTCAAAATTGGAAAGAACACCACCGATTCCTTTGATGTTGAGAAAAGGATTGAGGCAAGGCGCCGCGTTGTCATGCAACCTATTCAACATCGTTCTGGAAGCCATTGTACGCAACGCACATGTCAACACCAGCGGTACAATCTATCAAAAGTCCGTTCAATTGCTTGCATATGCGGATGACATAGACATTGTCGGCAGAACGAAGCGAGCTGTGGCAGGGGTATTTGCGAGCATTGAATCGGAGGCGGCGAAAATGGGATTGGCGGTTAATGAGGACAAGACGAAGTATATGCTGTCATCGAGAGAGGAATCTCAACATCGTCGACTCGGGCAAAATATCACGATGGACAGATATAACTTCGAAGTTGTCAAGGACTTTGTCTACCTGGGCTCCACTATTACATCGCAAAATGACATCAGTGCAGAGATCAAGCGAAGAATTACTCTTGCCAACCGCTGTTTCTTGGGTCTAAGAAGGCATTTAAGTAGTAAGGCCCTCTCTCAGAGAACCAAGGAGACTTTATTCAAGACCCTAATCATCCCGTTCCTGCTTTATGGGTCAGAAGCATGGACACTGAAAGATTCGGATACAAATCTGCTAGGGTGCTTTGAGAGGAAGATTCTTCGTGTGATTTTCGGTCCGGTGTGTATCGAAGGAGTATGGAGGAGAAGATTCAACGACGAGCTATACGGGCTATACAGCGACGTTGGCCTGGTCAAAAAGCTGAAAATACTGCGGCTGAGATGGCTGGGGTACGTGGAGCGTATGGACAGCAACGCACTTGCCCGACGAGTCTTCGAATCCAACCCCGATGGGGTACGCAGCAGAGGAAGAACCCGTAACAGGTGGCGCAAACAAGTGAATGACGACATCAAAGCACTCGGAGTGTGCAACTGGAAGCGGCTAGCTAGGGACAGAGCTGGCTGGAGGGGCTTGTTAGTTCAGGCCGAAGCCCATCCTGGGCTGTGAGCGCCATCAAAAGTAAAGTAAGTAATTGGATATAATTATAAAAGTTTTTTTTCTGTTAAAAGCCTAGTGGGTATACAGTTCGTTCTTAGGGCCAGTTTGTTCATAGCTAATCATCTTTAATCCATGATTAGTGGAGCTGGGAAATCCTCAAATATGTTTGTTGATCGAATTTTGTTTACAAAATTCAAAGTATGAGTTGCTAATCATGGTTATCACTTATCAGCCAATTTTGGTTTATAAGCGTTAGTTAATTAAAGCCTTTCAAAGTCACATATTAAATTTAACCCGCTGTGAACAAACTGGCCCTTATAAACGAAAAAAAAAAAATTGGTGGTGAGAATTTTTTTTTACATAGGTATGGGGTGAAATATACCCATCTCCTTTTTTTCACAAAAAAATCTCAATGATATTCTTTTGCGCCAAAAATATTCCTGGTGACCATGGGTGAGTAAAAAATTTTTTATCGCTCGATAAAAAAAATTAAACGTCAAACTTTTTTTTTCTGCTAAAATCTTTCCCATAAGAAATGCTTTTATTTTTTTCTTTGTTGAGGAACTGTACACTTAGTTTAACCCGAAAATCATGGAGTTTAAATTAAAAAAAGATGAAGTTTTATTATTGCATTTAACTTAGAGAAATCCTTTGTTTTTATAGGTTCTTAAACAAATATTTTTGTAGATGCGTGGTCAACGCAAAAACGGGACGATTATTGGCGTCTATCCGAGTCCGTACAGGTAGGTACCAATACATAGGATGATTGCATGTGAAATTGAGAAGATATATTGATGCAGGTAGATGTTTGACCAAAGTAAAAATATTTTCCTCCAACACATACATAATATTTTAAATGTATAACTCCGAACGTGTGAAAGAGAAGCATCGAGAAGATGAACATGTTCGTCTTCATATCTGCATTATGGCACTTCCTATAATCTTCATGCACGAAGATCTTCTGCATTTTGGTGTTCCCCCTCTATCCAACAAATGTACATTTTAATTTTGCATCCCCTTTTTTTGCAGAAGTCGGACGAAGATACATGTAAATCCGACATCAAACAACAATTTGTGTTTCATTTAATTGAACAAACTGATCTACAGCCCATAAACTAATTACAAAATATTGTTTTTTTTTTTCTGAAATTCGTTACTCTAATTAATTCTTTATTGAAAAATGAAAACTATATGATTTTATATCTTCTAGTTGAGAAAATTTAAAATTAGTAGATCTTCTTTTTATTTGATTTTTATTTTTTTAATTATTTTCCTTTTTGGATTATGAAATAATAGTTTTTTGTATAATAGGTATAGTACAGCAGAGTATATCTAATAATGAGTAGGGACACTCTCTACACATATCCAATTCCAACTATCACAAATAATAACTAAAACAAACAATAGGTGTGATAAGTTCCAAAACTATTAATTTTAATCCTTACGACAAATCACTTATGTAAGAAAGATACACATTATGTTTTCCAAGCACTACACATGTAAACTCATTCGTAAGATATATAAATACATCACTTTTTCATAATGTTTTTTTAAAGGCGGTCCAGGTTGATTGCTTGTGTATTTTTTTTTTTTGTGCCGTTCTCTTTCTTCGTGTGACCAGGTTCTTCTTTTCGTAATACAGGTTTTAGTTCTTCTGATTGGATTTTTGTTTTATAATATTAGGCTTTATTAACGAATTTAAAATTTATATTTCATTCTTGAATATTAAAATTATCATTTGAAATTTATTTTGCATTCTCAAAAAATCGAACAAAGCCGTTTTTGGCTAAGTATAAGCAAAATTGTTTTTACTTTTTAGGTGATTGTTTTTAAAGTAGTTGGTCACACTAAGGGTAGTTGGTATTTTTTTTAATTTGTTCATAATGTATTTTTAAAGGCGGTCTGGGTTGAATTATTATCAGATGTGCAAAAACCATTGATAGAGCTCTTTACCAAATACTAATATATGGCTGTCTCATTCGTTTTACTTTGTGGGGAATGTCATAACAAAGAAGACAAAGAAAAAAAAATTGTAAAATTATTTCAATAAAATCAAAAAAACTTTTGAATCTTGTGAAATCTTAAGATATTTCCTTAAATTTATTTATTTTATATTTATCTACTCTATCACTTTTCTTTTATCAACGCAGAACTGCATTTAAATTTGATATCGAGCTTTTGTTTTTTTTTTTTTTTTCAATTTACTTTTGTTTGACATTCCCCACAAAGTGCTGGCTGTTACTTTTGAGTTTGACAGATTCGCAAAGAGATCTACGGAGAAATATATAGGGTGTACCATATGTGTTATTAAAGTGCAGTGAATTAAATGTGAAAAATAAAAATTGGTAAACATTATTTAAAGTGTTTAGTATGCGTAAAATCGGAAAAAGAAGGTTCTGAAGCAAAGTATTTTAAAATGCCGTAAAATAGTGAAAGGTAAGGAAAATATATTTTATTGTAGATTTTCTCGTTGCAATACATTTTTCTTCTTGAAGAATATATGTGATAGATAATAGATTAATGTGGTTTTATTAAATTGTTTAAATCAGTTTCATAAAAAAATACACTTTAACAAATCTAATTAATTCGAACAATTACACAAGATGAAGTATATGCTGTCATCGAGAGAGGAATCTCAACATCGTCGACTCGGGCAAAATATCACGATGGACAGATATAACTTCGAAGTTGTCAAGGACTTCGTCTACCTGGGCTCCACTATTACATCGCAAAATGACATCAGTGCAGAGATCAAGCGAAGAATTACTCTTGCCAACCGCTGTTTCTTGGGTCTAAGAAGGCATTTAAGTAGTAAGGCCCTCTCTCAGAGAACCAAGGAGACTTTATTCAAGACCCTAATCATCCCGTTCCTGCTTTATGGGTCAGAAGCATGGACACTGAAAGATTCGGATACAAATCTGCTAGGGTGCTTTGAGAGGAAGATTCTTCGTGTGATTTTCGGTCCGGTGTGTATCGAAGGAGTATGGAGGAGAAGATTCAACGACGAGCTATACGGGCTATACAGCGACGTTGGCCTGGTCAAAGAGCTGAAAATACAGCGGCTGAGATGGCTGGGGCACGTGGAGCGTATGGACAGCAACGCACTTGCCCGACGAGTCTTCGAATCCAACCCCGATGGGGTACGCAGCAGAGGAAGAACCCGTAACAGGTGGCGCAAACAAGTGAATGACGACATCAAAGCACTCGGAGTGTGCAACTGGAAGCGGCTAGCTAGGGACAGAGCTGGCTGGAGGGGCTTGTTAGTTCAGGCCGAAGCCCATCCTGGGCTGTGAGCGCCATCAAAAGTAAAGTAAGTAATTGGATATAATTATAAAAGTTTTTTTTTCTGTTAAAAGCCTAGTGGGTATACAGTTCGTTCTTAGGGCCAGTTTGTTCATAGCTAATCATCTTTAATCCATGATTAGTGGAGCTGGGAAATCCTCAAATATGTTTGTTGATCGAATTTTGTTTACAAAATTCAAAGTATGAGTTGCTAATCATGGTTATCACTTATCAGCCAATTTTGGTTTATAAGCGTTAGTTAATTAAAGCCTTTCAAAGTCACATATTAAATTTAACCCGCTGTGAACAAACTGGCCCTTATAAACGAAAAAAAAAAAATTGGTGGTGAGAATTTTTTTTTACATAGGTATGGGGTGAAATATACCCATCTCCTTTTTTTCACAAAAAAATCTCAATGATATTCTTTTGCGCCAAAAATATTCCTGGTGACCATGGGTGAGTAAAAAATTTTTTATCGCTCGATAAAAAAAATTAAACGTCAAACTTTTTTTTTCTGCTAAAATCTTTCCCATAAGAAATGCTTTTATTTTTTTCTTTGTTGAGGAACTGTACACTTAGTTTAACCCGAAAATCATGGAGTTTAAATTAAAAAAAGATGAAGTTTTATTATTGCATTTAACTTAGAGAAATCCTTTGTTTTTATAGGTTCTTAAACAAATATTTTTGTAGATGCGTGGTCAACGCAAAAACGGGACGATTATTGGCGTCTATCCGAGTCCGTACAGGTAGGTACCAATACATAGGATGATTGCATGTGAAATTGAGAAGATATATTGATGCAGGTAGATGTTTGACCAAAGTAAAAATATTTTCCTCCAACACATACATAATATTTTAAATGTATAACTCCGAACGTGTGAAAGAGAAGCATCGAGAAGATGAACATGTTCGTCTTCATATCTGCATTATGGCACTTCCTATAATCTTCATGCACGAAGATCTTCTGCATTTTGGTGTTCCCCCTCTATCCAACAAATGTACATTTTAATTTTGCATCCCCTTTTTTTGCAGAAGTCGGACGAAGATGCATGTAAATCCGACATCAAACAACAATTTGTGTTTCATTTAATTGAACAAACTGATCTACAGCCCATAAACTAATTACAAAATATTGTTTTTTTTTCTGAAATTCGTTACTCTAATTAATTCTTTATTGAAAAATGAAAACTATATGATTTTATATCTTCTAGTTGAGAAAATTTAAAATTAGTAGATCTTCTTTTTATTTGATTTTTATTTTTTTAATTATTTTCCTTTTTGGATTATGAAATAATAGTTTTTTGTATAATAGGTATAGTACAGCAGAGTATATCTAATAATCAGTAGGGACACTCTCTACACATATCCAATTCCAACTATCACAAATAATAACTAAAACAAACAATAGGTGTGATAAGTTCCAAAACTATTAATTTTAATCCTTACGACAAATCACTTATGTAAGAAAGATACACATTATGTTTTCCAAGCACTACACATGTAAACTCATTCGTAAGATATATAAATGCATCACTTTTTCATAATGTTTTTTTAAAGGCGGTCCAGGTTGATTGCTTGTGTATTTTTTTTTCTGTGCCGTTCTCTTTCTTCGTGTGACCAGGTTCTTCTTTTCGTAATACAGGTTTTAGTTCTTCTGATTGGATTTTTGTTTTATAATATTAGGCTTTATTAACGAATTTAAAATTTATATTTCATTCTTGAATATTAAAATTATCATTTGAAATTTATTTTGCATTCTCAAAAAATCGAACAAAGCCGTTTTTGGCTAAGTATAAGCAAAATTGTTTTTACTTTTTAGGTGATTGTTTTTAAAGCAGTTGGTCACACTAAGGGTAGTTGGTATTTTTTTTAATTTGTTCATAATGTATTTTTAAAGGCGGTCTGGGTTGAATTATTATCAGATGTGCAAAAACCATTGATAGAGCTCTTTACCAAATAGTAATATATGGCTGTCTCATTCGTTTTACTTTGTGGGGAATGTCATAACAAAGAAGACAAAGAAAAAAAAATTGTAAAATTATTTCAATAAAATCAAAAAAACTTTTGAATCTTGTGAAATCTTAAGATATTTCCTTAAATTTATTTATTTTATATTTATCCACTCTATCACTTTTCTTTTATCAACGCAGAACTGCATTTAAATTTGATATCGAGCTTTTGTTTTTTTTTCAATTTACTTTTGTTTGACATTCCCCACAAAGTGCTGGCTGTTACTTTTGAGTTTGACAGATTCGCAAAGAGATCTATGGAGAAATATATAGAGTGTACCATATGTGTTATTAAAGTGCAGTGAATTAAATGTGAAAAATAAAAATGGGTAAACATTATTTAAAGTGTTTAGTATGCGTAAAATCGGAAAAAGATGGTTCTGAAGCAAAGTATTTTAAAATGCCGTAAAATAGTGAAAGGTAAGGAAAATATATTTTATTGTAGATTTTCTCGTTGCAATACGACATTTTTCTTCTTGAAGAATATATGTGATAGATAATAGATTAATGTAGTTTTATTAAATTGTTTAAATCAGTTTCATAAAAAAAATACACTTTAACAAATCTAATTAATTCTATCAATTAGACAAGATGAAGTATATGCTGTCATCGAGAGAGGAATCTCAACATCGTCGACTCGGGCAAAATATCACGATGGACAGATATAACTTCGAAGTTGTCAAGGACTTCGTCTACCTGGGCTCCACTATTAAATCGCAAAATGACATCAGTGCAGAGATCAAGCGAAGAATTACTCTTGCCAACCGCTGTTTCTTGGGTCTAAGAAGGCATTTAAGTAGTAAGGCCCTCTCTCAGAGAACCAAGGAGACTTTATACAAGACCCTAATCATCCCGTTCCTGCTTTATGGGTCAGAAGCATGGACACTGAAAGATTCAGATACAAATCTGCTAGGGTGCTTTGAGAGGAAGATTCTTCGTGTGATTTTGTGATTTTTTGTATGGAGGAGAAGATTCAACGACGAGCTATACGGGCTATACAGCGACGTTGGCCTGGTCAAAAAGCTGAAAATACAGCGGCTGAGATGGCTGGGGCACGTGGAGCGTATGGACAGCAACGCACTTGCCCGACGAGTCTTCGAATCCAACCCCGATGGGGTACGCAGCAGAGGAAGAACCCGTAACAGGTGGCGCAATCAAGTGAATGACGACGTCAAAGCACTCGGTGTGCGCAACTGGAAGCGGCTAGCTAGGGACAGAGCTGGCTGGAGGGGCTTGTTAGTTGAGGCCGAAGCCCATCCTGGGCTGTGAGCGCCATTAAAAGTAAAGTAAGTAAGTTCATGTGAGCCATACCAATAAATTTTCTATTATTTTGAAGTCCGGTGAATAGGAAACCAAGGCAGCAAAAGAACACTTTTCCTTAAAATAATGATTTAAATACTCGAGCTGCATGAAAATGAGCATTATTTTGTTGAAAACCAATGCGGTTTGTCCAAAAAGATCATTGGTTCGCGAAAACAATGCTTCTGGCAATGTTTTTCAGTACCAAGATGACTGAAAATCAGGCATCTTAGTACTTTCAACTGCCAAGTTTATTGTTCCCTAATAGGATATTGGATATTGCGGCCCAAATCATTACGCCTCCTTCCCTGTTGTGATGACGGTTCAAAAATCGTTCCTCTTTTCTCATATAGTGGAAAAATTACTATAGCCAACTTGTTGAGGAAAAATTAGTTATAATATACTTCTATTAGATATCAACCCTAACTTAATTCGCCGCTACTGTGAGAATGAACATAGTTCTTGTTCAAGCCTAGTACGCTGCGATGCCAAACCAAATTTTCCTGCGGTCTCCAAAAAGACACCGAAATGCTTAAGAAAACACAGCGGAAAAATATTCATGGAGAGTTTAAATAATTTGGAAATAAATAAAACGAAATTTAACGCAAAAAAATCGAACAAAAACAGTGCTGTAATGAAAGAAACAACAAATAAAAACACGAACAAGTCCAAATGTCATTTTTCCGCAGGCAAATAATGGTCCGGGCAATTAATTCATTGCGAAAAGAGAGTGGAGACTTGTGAACACAATCTGGTATAATGATTAATTTCACTGGTCGAACAGCGTACCACAGAACGAGAAGCACAACGAAATTTTTCGTTTATGATTTCGTCATGTAATTTTTGTATGGGATTTTTCGTTTCGCATCAGCAGCGTTCTAGGCTTTGAAATTAGTTCGTTTGGGACAGGATTGCCTAAAGCTATTTAGCCCAGTCAACGAAGACTAAAAATTATAAAATAAATGCAAAAAAGAAGGTCTTCTGCATTATTTTTTTATATGGTAGGTATTACCCCCAGGTATTACATACCCAAAGTCTCCAGCCCAGGACCGTGAGCTAAACTGAGGAGGGGGGTTAAAAGTATACCTTTTTAAATTTTCGTGAATATTAGCACAACCTAGCATGTTCGCGGAAAAGCCTATACTAATTAATTAGAGACTATTGTCTATAAAATGATATATTCACATTTTTTCTAAGGCCAATAATAAAGGAGATGCGGGGGTAAAAAAATCAACAAATCTGAAAAACCTTTTATTGTTTTAGATATTGAATGTTTTCTGACCAATTTACCTGGAAAAAACAAAAACGAAAATGCACATTCATTCACTGTTATTTCATCATGGCGTGGGGCTTAGAAAGGAGTTTTAATTTCCTTTTTTTTTATATATATCCGAAACTATACGAAAAAGTTGATGTATACTAAATTAGTCAAAATTAATTAGCGAAAGTTGTTTTCATATGGCGCCAAAAAATGAAAACGTTTTTTTTAAAGGAACCCAATACAAAATTTGCTTGCCATAGAGGGGGGTTCTTTCTTCCCCCTTTAGAGAGAGGGTGCATTTTTTTAAATAATAAATATTAAAAATAAACAACGGCAACACTTACAAAAAAAAAATGTAACTTTTTTGAAAGCCAGAACTCCGTTAGGGCTGGCTACGAGACAAGACTCTGCGAAACTTTTGTAAGTCTCGTCTCGGTTCGTTAAAATCCAAAATTTTCAGTCTCGAGTCGGTCTCGTATAATTAAGTCTCGTCTCGGTCTCGTCTCCGAAAAATACGATTTCCGGCCAACTTGTTGGCTATTGGAACGAAATATTTTTCGATTATAGTTTGAATACGTGCAGAAGAAAATAAATATTTAACTGAATTTGGATTTTTTAATTTATTAGACTTTCTGTAAATGTCGTTCCAAATATACAGTCTCGTCTCGGTTAATTCATTGCGAAAAGAGAGTGGAGACTTGTCAACACAATCTGGTATAATGATCAATTTCGCTGGTCGAACAGCGTACCACAGAACGAAAAGCACAACGAAATTTTTCGTTTATGCGAGATGCGGGGGGTAAAAAAACTCAACAAATCTGAAAAACCTGTTATTATTTTAGATATTGAATGTTTTCTGACCAATTTACCTGTTTCACTTGAAGTGTTGTGGTGTGCACATTACATTGAAATTGAATCACACCATTATTTTTGTAATATTATTACTGGTATAATAATCAAAATGATTTGTTCAAAGTGTTCACCAAAAATTGATCGCAATACTAGTGAAAAAATTACGTGCTCTGACTGCCATTCTATTTTTCATTTGCATGTATCACAATTAATACCCATGATATTGTGAACTCGAAATCAGGAAAATTTTTTCGTTGCAATAAACGCGCGGGAAAGTCCAAGTCTCTGGTAGTATCCGAGCGTGTAGTTCTGTCAAACAGTGATACTACGTCATCGATTAACAATAACACCAAAAGCTGTAAATCATCATCAACGTCTGCAACTGAGCATAAAAACGACAACAACAAGAGTGACAGCGAATGCACTATCCAAATGGTCTGTTCTAAACTCGCCAATTTGGAAGACAAATTTGATTGTTACTTAAAATCTCTTAACGAGTTGCATGCAGAGAATGTTGACCTGAAATCGAAGATTGAAGTACTGGAGAGCAGACTCAACTGGCAACAGCAACCATCTTAAAAAATGCATTGAAATTGTTGGAGTGCCAAACGTTAATAACAATAATGCACAAACTGAAGCACAGAAAATCTTCTCCAAATGTCTCTCGCTAGAAATTTCGAATGACAAAATAAAAAAATGTTATGTTAGAAGAGTACGATCGAAAAATTGACCAACGGCGATATTTTTTCACCAACAAAATCTATCATCTGCATTAAATTCTCTGACGTCATCACCAAACAGCAAATAAGGAGTGAGAAGACTAAGAATAAAAATAATCTTTTGTCATTGTTTTGTAACACCGATGATGCTAGTTGTGATGAACTTGAAGCTGGGGGCAGCGGAGGCAGCGGCAGCAGCAGTGACAGTAGAGGCAATAAACGTAACACTATTTATATTAATGATGCACTTACAAAGTTTTCCCAGGCTCTTTTCATGCGATCAAAGGAAACTAAAAAGAAAGCAGGTTACAAATTTGTATGGTTTAAAAACAACCAAATTCTTTTGAGGAAAGATGAGGGAGGAAAAGTCATTTCAATTAAATCATTTAGTGATCTTGCACTTATATAGTTTTTTCTTATATTTATTTATTATTTTCGTACAATATTAATTTTGAAGATGAAAGTGATTTAATTGATGACTTTTCTTCCCTCGACGTCTGCAGTTCAAATTGTTTAAATATTTTTTCAAATCCAAATTATTGTGATGGTAAACTTTTGTTGTTCACCAAAACATAAGAAGTCTTCGAGAAAACTTTTCTGTTCTTGTCACTCAAATTGATTCGTTTGAATGCATTCCAGATATTATTTTTATTTCTGAAATTTGGATATATGACTCTGAAAAAAGAGACTATATATTGCCTGGTTTCAATTTTTTTTGCCAAAACGAATGAAGGTTATGCTGCAGGTGGTGTTGGATGCTTTGTGCGAGAAAAATTTACGAGTTGTGAATTTTCTGAAGTGGATTTTGTCTGTGCGGATGTTCTGAAAGTTTCTCTAAAAGTAGATAATGATATTAATGTTTTCTTATGTGTGTATAGGTTACATATGTTTAGTGTTTCAGTTTTTATTGATGAGTTCTCTGCTCTTTTAGAAAGAGAAAGATCAACAAATCTGATAGTTGTGGGTGATTTCAACTTTAATATTTTAGAAAACAATGTAACTATTTCTACCTATAAGGCCTTGTTAGCTTCTTATGGGCTAGATAGTTTTATAAATGAGCCTACAAGATTGGTATCAGGTACTTGTCTGGATCATATAAACGGACGTTTTGCTAACTTCTCGCGTGCTTGTGAAAAATGCGTGTATGATTTAATGATTACGGATCATGCACAGCTCTTTTGGTAAATAGTAATAAAATAAATGTTAAACATTCTCAAGGCCCCCCAAACATTGAAAACACACAAAAAGTTGCTCCTACACTGTTCGCGTGAAAAAATCTTATAAATAACTGAAACCATGGATCAGTAATGAGTTGCTGACAAAAGTTAAAACTAAAAATAAACTTTACATTAAGTGTTCTTGGAATCCGTACAATAATTATTTTAAACAAAGATATAAAAGATTGTGCTTGGAATTAAAAAAAGAAATTCCGATTTGCCGTGACAACTATTACCGTAACCAACTGAACTCAGCTAAGGGAAATTTAAAAAGTGAATGGAAAGTTGTAAATAATATCCTTAACAAGCCGTTGCTTTCAAAAAAGCCGACTGTTATTCGCACTGGTGTTGATAACGCTGAAGTTACCGACAATTTCGGGATTGCTGAAGCATTCAATAATTATTTTCCAACAGTTGCTAGTAATTCGATATCCAATCACATTCAACCGTCTTGTAGTACCTGTTCATCCTATTTCATCTGTCCTTATACGTCACATGAAAATAGCTTTGCATTCGAGTCTGTTACTGGCCTGGAAGTTTTAAAGGCTATTGGTTGTCTCGAAAACTCTAATACTTGCGGATTTGATGGGATTTCAAACATTATTCTTAAGCAAATTGCTTGTTTTATAGTAGACGTTCTAGCTTATTTATTCAACAACAGCATTTTTTCCACAGTTTTTCCAGAGGAACTAAAATGTGCAGTGATACCCATTTTCAAAAAAGGATCGGTAAATGAGATGTCCAACTACAGACCTATATCACTCAATTTTTTAGATTATAATAAGTTCTTTAGCCCAGTTCAATATGGTTTTCAAAACGGTAAATCTACCGAAAATGCACTTTTAGAATTTCGCTCACGTATCTTTTCTAGTCTAGATGAAAAAAAGTTGTGTTGTGGTTTATTTATAGACATTAGCATTTGACATGGTCAACCATAGCATATTATTGAAAAATTTGGAAAGCGCTGGTTTTCGTGGTTTTATGCTTAACTGGTTTAAGTCATATCTTCTAAATAGATCTCAAAGGGTTAAAATAGAAAATTCTAGAGCAGTAACATTTTGTGTAATATAGGAGTTCCTCAGGGCTCGGTTTTAGGGCCGATTTCGTTTTTAATTTATATCAACTCGTTATTTGGTCTGAAATTTAAAAGTACCCTTACTGCATTTGCTGATGACATAGGTTGTACTTATGGATCTAATAGTACTTTAAACCTCGTTGCTGATATAAATTGGGATCTTGATTTATTAAGAGTTTGGTTTGCCGAACATAGGTTGATCATCAGCCAAAAAACAAAAATTATGTTTTTCAATTTGTCTTCCCTTAATGCTTTTGAAACTGTTGTTTTATATCATGCTCCTGAATGCCAAAGATTTATGACGAGTAGATGTTCTGCATGTTCTATGAATACTAGTTATTCATGCAACACTTTTAATGATGGTCTAAGCTGTAGCGATAATTGTTTCGTAGTTGAAAAAGTTAATGAGTTCAAATACTTGGGACTTTTTATAGACTCGAGAGTTAACTTCTACTGTCATACAGAGTCCTTAAGGAAATATTTTAATTAGACATTAAGAAATTTTTTCTATTTAAGTAAGGTTTGCTCTAAAAAACTCTTGACAACTATTTACTATGGAATATTCCATTCAAAGCTGCAGTACGCAATTGCTTGCTGGGGAGGAGCCTATCAGAATAAAATTCAACCGCTGCTTACACTACAGAAAGGTGTACTCATGAACATTTGCGAAAACACGGATGACATCATAGTTTCGAACTTTTTTACAATCTTTATTTGCTTCCTGATAGATTTCTGTATTGCTTTAAAGTTTTGAAGACTTTTTTTATGAGGTCAGGAAATCTTAATTTTAGATTAATTTCGAACTATAACATTCTCGTGGTAACTTTTTAAACATTGTTTCGGTTCCACAATTCCGCACGACTGCATATCGTAATTTTTATTCTGTGTTTTCATATCGTCTTTTTAATAAACTTCCTCATACTATAAGAGCACTTACCACTCCTGGAATGTTTTAAAAGCGAGTTAAAGATTGGCTTTTAAATTTTGATTTTGTGAGCATAGAATCACTCGTTTCTGATGTTTTGGTTCGATAAAGAGTTATCAGTTTATAATTTTTTTTATTATATTATTTTTCTTTATTGAACAAATTTTTTTTTAAATTGTTAATATTGTAGTTTTTTTCCTTTATTATATTTTTTTCTATCTTTTATTCCTTATTCAATTTTATGAAATTATTTTATTTTTGCAATTGTTATAATAAGAACAATTTATTTTAAATTATACTATGTAATATACAATAGGGTCACCCCACCCGCTCTCGAATTTGCATAGACCAATGAAGTGGCATTTATCACTATTTTTATACCGCTTTGGTATTACAAATTACAAAATGTCATTAAATTTCCTTTAATTATTTGTATTATTGTTGTAATTTTTAATTTTTAAATCATGTATAAATTGAATTTAAAGTGAAATAAATAACGTCTATCTATCTATCTATCTATCTATCTAAAAAAAACAAAAACGAAAATGCACATTCATTCACTGCTATTTCATCATGGCGTGGGGCTAAGAAAGGAGTTTTAATTTCCTTTTATTTATACATATGTATATCCGAAACTATACGAAAAAGTTGATGTATACTAAATAAGTCAAATTTTAATTAGCGAGAGTTGTTTACATAGACAAGAAAAGAATGTACCTTTTTTGAAAGACAGAACTCCGTTAGGGCTGGCTACGAGACGAGACTCTGCGAAACTTTTGTATGTCTCGTCTCGGTCTCGTTAAAATCCAAAATTTTCAGTCTCGAGTCAGTCTCGTATAATTAAGTCTCGTCTCGGTCTCGTCTCCGAAAAACACGATTTCCGGCCAACTTGTTGGCTATTGGAATGAAATATTTTTCGATTATAGTTTGAATACGTGCAGAAGAAAATAAATATTTAACTGAATTTGGATTTTTTAATCTATTAGACTTTCTGTAAATGTCGTTCCAAATATACAGTCTCGTCTCGGTTGCTTAAAAGCCAGTTTCGTCTCGTCTCGTGGCCCTAAACTCCGTACTTTTATTTTATTTTCAAATCAAGTTATTGATGTCCATAGTTCTTGTAAATATAACTTTCAAACTCAAAATTATTAAAAATAATTCACCTTTCCTTGGGAGAGACATAAGTCCCAAATCAAATTCTGGACTTATATCCCACCGAAGTCCATTTTGGACTTATGTCCTGTTGAGCTATGTCCCTGCACCTTGCTTAGCCCCATCATTATTCGAGCTAAGTTCCTGCTACAACAGCTTTGGATTAATAAAGTTGACTGGGATACATCAATTCCACAAAACATCGACGGCGAGTGTCGTCAATATTTATGATGGACCTGCACTCACTTCAAAACATCTCGGTATCTCGATTCGTGTTTGTAGAAAATAAAACAAGTAACCAAATACATGGTTTCGCAGATGCGTCTATGAAAGCATATGGTTGTTGTATTTATCTCAGAAACATAGATACTTTTCGGTCAGTCGGAGTAAATCTTTTAGTCGTTAAATCTAGGGGTGCACCAGCTAAAAAGTAGGGCTGGCCACGAGACGACAAAAGTCTGGGTCTCGATCTCGGTCTCGCATGACGAGAGCGAGACGAGACTGCCTTTTAAGCATCCGAGACGAGACCGAGACGAGACTGTATATTTGGACCGAAATTTACAGAGTCTAATATATTAAAAAAAAATCCAATTTCAGTTAAATATTTATTTTCTTCTGCACATATTCAAACTTTAATCGAAAATATTTCGTCCCAATAATCAACAGGTTGGCCGAAAATCCTATTTTTCGAAGACGAGACCGAGACGAGACTTAATTTAACGAGACCGACACGAGACAGAGACGAGACTGAAAATTTTCGATTTTAACGAGACCGAGACGAGATTTACAAAAGTCTTGCAGAGTCTCGTCTGGTGGCCAGTCCTACTAAAAAGAAACAACTTCCTCGCTCAGAGCTGTGTGCAGCACATCTTTTGTCCAAACTCTGGGTCAAAATTCAAAGAGTGATTGTTCGCGCTTATCAAAGTATGATAAGATATATAAGTTTTTGGATGGAGGATATTTTCCGCTTTTAATAAAACACGTCTTGTCAGCTTTGAGTCCAATGATTTATTGAAAGAAAGGAAATAACTTCCATATTTAATTAGTTTGACAGATTCAATTTTTAGTAAGTGTTCAGAAAATAGTTTGCTTTAAGTTGGTTACACAATAATAGTTTAAGTATAGGTTGCGTAAACATGCCGCCCACCTTGAAATAAAATTAACTATAATTTCAAAATCGACTAGTAATAATTTCATAAGTAATGTTTTTTTTAATTGGCGATAACCTTAAGTTTAAATTCCAGTTTAAAATTAGGTATCCTTTAATTTATTAGCAATTCATTAATGTATTCAAAAAAAAACAATCAAAAAAAGGCTTAAGTTAACGTATAAACTTAGTTTAAGAGCAATACTTTACTTCTAGTATGTTTAATATAATTTAAGTGACCAAAATTTACTTTAAATTCAGTAAGCACTTCTTTGAAATGGGGCGTTTAACTAGCCCCTTCTTGGTAATGATTGTGGCAACCCTTGCCAAGACGTCAGTGCCGCAGTGCACCTCCTTCACACGACCAAGTAACCTTTTACCAGGTGGTTGATTTTCGTCCATCATTAGAACCAGATTATTTGGACTTATATTTTGGGTTTCCTTTTGCCAGTTATTACGCCTTTGAAGTGTGGATACATATTCCAACTGCCAGCGTTTCCAAAACGCCTGTTGTAATCGATCGATTATCGATCTTGAAATCTTGAAAGACAGTTAATGTTTGTCGAAAGATAATCTGGCTCATTCATAAAATATGGTCTACTTCCTACTAACAAATGAGACGGAGTCAAAGGCTCAAATTCTTCGACTTCATCAGACATTGCCACTTAAGGCCTTGAATTTAGACAGGACTCTATTTGACACAAGAGAGTTTGAAGTTCTTCGAATGATAAAAGAGTAGACCCTACGACTCTACGCCAGTGAAATTTTGTAGTTTTTGCAGCGGCTTCCCAGAGGCCACCGAAGTTTGGAGCTGCCGGTAGTATGAAGTGCCAGTTTATTGTCTCCTTGCTCGCCTCCTTTTGCAAATGCCCTTGTACACCCTTTGATTTTAAGAAGATATTCAGTTCATCAAGCAAGTTCCTCGATCAAGCAAGTTTGCGATAACGGTACGAACTGTCGAAAAATTCGTACCGTTTTCGCAATAAAGATTCGAACACCTTCCCCTCCTCGCGATAAAGCGCTTCAAAGTTAACATAAATGCTTCAGTGGACAAACCGGATACAAACTCCAGGTGAATTGTCTTAGTACATAAGCAAATAAATTCTGCAACATAAACCTTTCGTCCTCTGCATCCTCTCTTCCTCCATGGTGTTGCTAGTAAAGGACCCGCAAAGTCAACCCCAGTGTTCAAAAGTGCCTTATCTGCAGTTAGTCTTGACGCAGGTAGGTTTCCCATTCTTTGTTGCATTGGTTACGCGCTAAATCTTTGGCATACAACACAACGATGTATAATTTTTCTGACCGTGTTTCTTGATCCAATAATCCAATGGTCATGTCTCAGCATTGCAAGAAGTAGTTGAGGTCCTGCGTGCAAATGCTTCTGATGACTGTACTCGATGATTAATTTGGTTAAGGGTGATGCATTTAAGAGAATTAACGGATGTTTTTGGTTGTATCCCAAAGGAGGGAGCGGTACCAATCCGACCACCGACCCGCAGCAGCCCATCCGTGTCCAAACTAGGATGAAGTTAGATCAAATGGGTTGTTCTTAAAGGTACTCCTTCTTGCAGACCAGCTATGTCCTCTGAGAAATATTTATATTGCTCCATTTTAACTAATGCATTTGTCGTACCACTTAACTCAACAGTCGTAAGCCATCCCGTTTTTCACTCAGCCTTAACCCTTGTTTGACAGTTGAATTTAAAACGCTATAATAAAGCAGTAACCCTTAGGAGCTGAAACAAACTTGAATATTTTTCTATAACATAGCTATTATCGTACGCCCCATTCAAAAATGCTGAAAGAACTATTTTCCTCTCTTCTAGGCTTTTGTTGTTACCGCTGCAATTTGGAAAAGTTTCAAATAAAGACGGGTCAGTGAGAATATTGACCGGCCCATTCCACCATAGTCGATTATTAAAGAGCAGATTTGCTCCTTTCACTCTTGAAGCACAGTCAGCCGGGTTGATTTCCCCCTTTACATGTCGCCAATGAGTAGCAGAAAACGGTAGTGACTGCTGATATCCGATTGGCAATAAAAGTTGCAAACCTCCGCGGATGTCCATTAAGCCAGTGAAGAACTATGGTTGAGTCCGTCCATCCATATACTGGAATATCAGAGTAACCCTTGCTTTCTTGAATTTTGCTTACTAAATTAGCTAGTAGACTTGCAGCACAAAGCTCCAAACGTGGTATGGCCAACGCTGTTTTAAGTGGAGCAACCTTTGTCTTTGCTGCAACAAAACTGGTGGTCACCTTTCCTGAATCAAGAGTACTCCTTAGATAGACGACTGCAGCATAAGCCACCTCAGATGCGTCGCAAAAACCATGAATCTCTAAAGATGGCTTGCTGTGAGGTTTATATCTTGGAAGTGATAGTTCTTCTAAGCCCTTAATATCATCTCTTAATTCCTGCCACCTTTTTATCAACTTCAATGGGACTTGGTCATTCCATTCTACCTTTTCCTGGCATACATTTTGTAAGAGAATCTTATAATTGATAAAGAAAGGTGCTAAAAACCCTAGAGGGTCGAAGATACGTGCAGCTTAGGATATCAGATTCCTTTTAGTATAACATGAAACCTCCGTTAAAACAACCTTGAAGCTAAAACAATCTGTAACCGGATGCCACCTGAGCCCTAAAGTCTTCACTGGTTGGTTTTCATCTGCGGACCAGGTCCAGTCAACTTCCCTTCTTTCTAGCGGAATCTCCTCCAGTAAGTCCCTTAAATGTGTGGCCCATTTCCTTATATGAAATCCAGCACCTTGTAAAAGCTCACACAGTTGCCCCATAACGGCTCTAGCTGATTCTTCACTAGTGCAGCTAGCTATAAAATCATCCATAACAAAAAAAAATCGTTGATCATGGACGCCGCCTCTGGAAACCCTTCCTTTCCATCCTTAGACAGCTGAGTCAAACATCTGGTAGCCAAAAACGATGCCGGTGCTGTACCGTAATGAACCGTTGTCAACTCGTATTCATTGTTTTCCCATTTGAATCTCTCCAAAGGATCCTCTGATATTTTCTATCATTAGGGTGAACTAAAATCTGCCTGTACATCTTAGCTATATCGGCGCTTAAAGGAACAGGATTCAACTTGAATTGGATAAGTATGGTCATCAGGTAATTTTGAAGCACTGGTCCAGTAAGCAACTGAGCAACTGACGTCCCTCCTATAGTGAGTTTTAAAATGAGTCTCCCAAGGGTGATCATTGAATAACTGACTTGACGTAGGCTTAAGTTCCTCTATTTCCCAAAAACGCTGCCAAAGACTATCCATTGCATGAAACGTACTTAACCTACTAGCGATAGGTTTAACCTCCTGGCTTGACAAAAGCCATACAAACCTCGTATTTTGAGCAAAAAGTTGACTGTTATTGTCATATATTCTACCGTTCATTAAGACCTTAAACAGTATCCCAGATTTCAACAAAGTGTCAACAACCCCTGGTTCCGCAAAACTAGGATCAGCTAGTTCAATCTTACCAATTTGAGATGATTGGTTCAATGACACCATGTGCTGTGGAATGAGTCTGGTGATGCGGCTTAATACAATAGCTTGTAAGGATAACAAAAACTCTGACGTCCTTGATTTAATGTTGAGTGAAACTGTTCCTCTAGCCTTAGCTTCAGAATCAGACTCATGTCTTGCCAATCCCAAAAATTGAACACATGCTTCAGTTATTAAGGTTACCTGGGAGCCTGAATCGAAGAGAACTCTACATGGTTTAAGTTCTCCAAATCTATTTCGAACCAAAACAACAGCAGTAGGTAGCAGATTATGACATTTAAAATTGTGAACCTCGTCGCTGAAAGAACTGCCTTTGTGTTTTCGATTGATTTCTGATCTCGCGTCTGATTTGCAGCTGGAGTGTCACTAGCTAAAGTGGTTGGTGTCTTTGAATTATACCGAAACTCTGCATGAATTGGAGTGTGTTGTCGCGCCTTACATTTCCTGCAAGTTCCTGAACTGCAAGCGTTTACAGAATGCCCAGTGTTGAGGCAATTATAGCACAAACCCTTTTTAGCTATAATATTCCTCTTTCCATTAAGATCGAGGTCGCAAAACTGCGGACAGGATGCTATAAAATGTGCTCCTTCACACATAGCACATGTTACCGAAATGGCAGCCTACACCGATTGACGATTAAGGTACCATGTTAGTATGAATCATTTTATTTGAATACTCTTCGAGCTCAAACTGTCTATTTGTTAGAAAGAGCAAAATATGCCTGAAAGCTGGTTTATCGTTAGACGCCGCGGCCGATGATCTTGCCCACAACTTTCTCGACTCAGAATCTAATTTTGCTATAACCACATATAGTCTAAGAGCCCACAGCTAATTTTGGGGTGCGAAAGTGAACAAAAAAAAAATTATACGAGTCGAAAGGTGTGTTAAAGATAATAAAAGAAATGCAAGTCTTGCAGTCCCTGGTGGGCTGGTGGCGGCTGTAATTTGGTAGGGCAATTTTCTAAAAAAATGACTTAGAACAGACAACAAATTATTAAAAAACAACGCTTACATGTACAATGCCCTGTTATATTTTTATGAAAGGCCCTTCTTTCATTAGCTTTTTAAATAAAGTTATTTCAATAAATTGTTTTTGAAATATTAATGTTTGAACTCAAAATTTTGAAAAAAAATTAGAAAAATGGTAAAAAATATTTTTTTCGAAAAATTTCACGTAATTAAGCACTATTTTCGTTTCCAAAATTCAATGCCCTTATCAATTTGTAGTCAAAAACTGAAAACCGGATGGTTGTAGGACTTTAACTTTTTAAGATATTAAAAAGTAAATGAACCAGCTTTTTCATAAAAATAAGACAAATCCGGCTAAATTATCATTTCAGCAACCAGTTAAAATAGGACAAACATGCGGAAAAAAATTCTTACATTTTTGAAACTTGGTGGGAATGTCCGATTAGTCATAAGAATAAAGAAGCAAAAGAGTCCATAAAAATATCTGTATCCCACGGGTGTTTTTTGGAGGGGGAAAGGGGGAGGTATGACTTATCAAAATTAAATAATTATGTTGATACAATTTGGACATATGATACATGATTTTAAGGTATTTTTCAATTCTGAATCTAATGACATAAAAATTTAGGTGATACAATAAACTTAAAAAAAAGTTATGGTCCATTTATTCAGAGTTGACTGTTTTTCAGTAAAACTTTTATTTATTTTAGGGGGGATAGGTATCCAAGAGTTGTGATCGGATGAAAAGCCCAGCCATTTAACAAATAAACGATCTTTTTCCCTTTGAAGCACTTCCTCCACTAGACATGTATCGGGGAACTTAGTTTTCTGAAGTTCTAGCTCATAGAATCCTCCTTTTATGGGGTGGCCTTGGTAGTCTGACAGTAAGTATGTTATTGGGTTTGTGTGTTGCACTTTGATGATTTTAAAGATTTCTGTGGTCCAATTTGGTGTGTATCCTTTTTCGAAAACGTGTTGGTATTTACTAATTCTGACAAAATCCAAGACTTTAAGCTTTGGAGTAATATGTATTTAAATGCGATTATAAATTTTGGAGAGTAATACTTGTTCGTTCGTAGCATTGACTTCAGATAGCTTCATCTTTATCGTACGATGATAAAAATTATTGTACTTTAATGCAAGCTGTTCTATTTGATCAATCCAACGACACGAACCATTTAAACTGAATTCTTTCCACATTCAAGCTTACAGTTCCGATCTGCAACCCACCGTGAGTGGACGTGTGTAGGAGTGTGAATTACGTTGTGAACTTCCTAGTCAATAACCCTATCAATTGCAATATTCTGTTTTTTTTTTCCTCCTATTGCCGCTTATTATAAAAAAAATAAAATATCCATTCCCTCTAAAATATAATAAATAAAAAAAATTAGAAATACAAACCAACACAAATCGCGCCGCGCAAATCAATAGAATCAATAGACTACATACATACTTAAACAAGTTCAAATAAAAAAAAAAAAAAAAGTGCAAGTGGCAGTGCATAAAAACTACAACAAAAGTGCACCCGTGTAGCGACGTTTAAGATGATCAAACCACAAACAGGCATAGCACAGCGGTAATTCCAATCTCTCCTTTCCACTTCACTCACAGTGCTTTGGCTTAGTTATTATATGTAGTATATGTATGTATCATTACATGCAATTCTTATGATGGACTAAGCCGAAGCATATCAGATAAATTGCTGTTATTAATTTTGTGTATCCAGGGACGGATCAGTACACTGCTTTTTTAGGCATAACACTAGTAGTATTGTACTGTGAAGTCATTTGGGGCCCAAACTTGATATCAGCATAGATAACTGTCTGATTTGGTTTTTTATGTCTGTTTATTGTAATGGTGGGTGAATTTAGGGTTGACTACAGCAACATTCGGGGACTGAGGCAGAATTTTTGTGCTGCATATGTCCATACTGTGAAAAACAGGCCAGCTGTTTTGGCACTAAGTGAAACCCAGGTAGGGGAAAATACCGATCACTCGGAATTCAGCCTACATGGGTATAGCTTAGTGCCTCTATTTTTTTCCACATCATGGTCTCGCCGTGTATGTTCGCAGTGATGTAGCTTATCAGCTTCAACCACAATATGGTTCATGTTTGAATACGAACTTTAATTTCATGTGGTTTAAATTCACCATCCATAAGCGCATCATCCATACTTGTTTTATTTATCGTAGTCCTAGTTTGGATAGTAATTCGACTTCCAACGAATTCGATGCACTATCCGACTCCATCCAGAGAATTATTTCCCATTTTCCGCGCAGTGAAATCGTTGTTACGGGCGATTTCAATGTACATAATTCTTCGTGCTACGCTATTCGGGTCAGACAACACCCGAAGGAAGGTATGTCGAGATTTTTGCTGAGATAAACAACCTAACTCAGCTGGTCGACGAGCCTACTCGGATTCCTGACGTTGCAGGTCATCCGCCAACACTCTAGATTTGTTTCTTACCTCTGACCCTGATAAATACACTATAAGTGTACTATCGCCTCTAGGCACATCAGACCATTGTGTCATATCTGCGAATTTCTCGTGCCACCAAAACACAGTTAAAGAAAAAACTCCCAAGAGAACCGTTTGGCAGTATGAGAAAGCCAACTGGGACGGTCTCAATGTTTTCTTCAGGAACTTTAACTGGTCACTATGCTTCCTCGATAGTGACGTAGATTCCAGTGCAGATATGATTACAAACTTAATTCTTTGTGGAATGAGAAATTTTATCCCGAATAGGGTGAAACCTATCAAACCCAAAGAAAATTCATGGTTTGATTCGAGCTGTAAAGAGGTTATTAGGGTTAGAGAAGTAAGCTTCCGAAGTTATAAAGCCAACCCTACAGAGGAAAACCGGAAAAAGTTTCAACAAGCTAGAAAGACCTGTAACGTTCATATTCGACGAACCAAATTTTTACATGATCAAAATTACGGCAAAAATTCTACAATGTCCTAAAGGTAGTAAAAATTTTTGGTCATTTGTAAAAAACATACGAAACACCACCTCGTCCTCGGTTCCAACGCTCGTCTTCAACGATACTCCTTTTGTCAGCTCAATCGATAAAGCCAATTTGCTTGCAGCACAGTTTGCTGTTAATTCGTCGCTGCCTGAAAGTGATATGACTCCTCCTGTACTTGAGAGCGCAAATGATTCTATGGGACAAATCTTCTTCCGCACTCGTGCAGTTGCCAGAGTTCTGAAAGATCTCGATATACACAAATCCGCTGGCCCGGATAGTATTCCTCCCATTGTTCTGAAGAGGTGTTCTTCAACGCTGGCAAAACCACTGCGTAAGCTTTTCCATCTGTCCTACTCTACTGGTCTCTTTCCGAGTGGATGGAAAACAGCATTTGTCCAGCCTGTCCCTAAAAAAGGCGTGTCTTCTTCCCCCTCCAACTATCGGCCAATTGCGCTTACGTCCCTTCTTTCCAAGGTCATGGAAACGCTGATTAATTTTCAGCTCAAGAAATATCTCGAAGAACGAAAGCTTCTTAATGACCGGCAGTACGGCTTTCGTAGCAATAGGTCCACTGGTGATCTGATGGTATATCTCACCGAACAGTGGCACAAATCTTTACATCGTTTTGGAGAAAGTAAGATTATTGCGCTTGATATTTCCAAAGCATTTGATAGAGTTTGGCATCAAGCTCTCTTATCGAAAATGCGTGCATTTGGTATCGATGAATCTCTTCTTCGTTGGATTAGAAATTACCTTTCGGACCGTTCGATACAAGTTGTATTGGATGGTTTCAAGTCTGAAATTCACAAAATAAATGCTGGTGTGCCCCAGGGCTCCGTTCTGTCTCCGACTCTCTTCCTTATATTCATAAACGATCTTTTATCTGAAACTTCTAATCCATTAAATTGTTTCGCTGATGACAGTACCCTCAGCTTCTCATATTCGTTTACAGATTCTCATCCATGTCCTTCGGATGTGGAACTTGAACGGCAGCGTATGATAAGCTCACTAAATTCTGATCTCGACAGCATTGTCCAATGGGGAATCAAAAACCGTGTAGAATTTAATGCTTCAAAAACTCAATGCTGTCTACTGTCGTTAAAACGAAACCCACCCCCCATGCCACTATCCATGAGTGGCACTTGCATTGAGGAAACCGAAAAGCTTTCAGTCCTCGGTATGTGTGTCACAGACCACCTTTTATGGAACGACCACATATTCGACATCGCCAAAATGCTGCTAAGTGTTTAGGTTTTCTCCGTCGATGCAAGAAATTTTTCTCCCCTTCTGATCTGGCTGTGATCTACAAAGCCTTTATTCGTCCAAAACTTGAGTATAACTCTCACATTTGGCAGGTGCTCAATAACCTACTTGAGTTTATTGGATAGAATTGAAAAGAGAGCTCTTAAAATGATAGGTGAAAGAACTATAACGGAAACATTCTCATCCCTTGAGCACCGTCGAAATGTTTCATGTCTTTCGTTATTTTACCGTTATTTCCATAAACAATGCTCTAGTGAAATAGCCAGTTGCATTCCTCCCCTTAAACAATTCAACCGTAATACTCGCGCTTCTAGGAATGCCCATCAGTTTACCCTTGAGCCCAATTTCGGAC